>JAWDJD010000001.1:149832500-152232500 GCA_035047305.1 Bradypodion pumilum | reverse complement strand
AAGATATTCCTGTTTCAACAAGATTTCCCTTGCTGTGAACTACTTTACAAATGCAAAAATTATCCTTTATTAAATTAACCAAACTGTGATCTATGATGCATTGTTATTACGTCTAACTGAATTGCAGATGCTATCTAGTTAGGTACTTTAAATTTTATGTTGTAATGTGTTATCATATTGGTTAATTGGTACTTGATTTACTATTGTAACTTGTTTTATATGTTGCTTGTTATATATTATTGTGAACCACCCAGAGTGGTTCTTGTAGCAATTGGATGGGGTATCAATCAATCAATCAATCAGTCAGACAGACAGACAGACAGTTTTGATAGCTTAGCAGGAGATTACTTGTTACAGTTATGAGTAGCAATGATTTGAAATTACATTATGCACAAGATAATACAGGATAGGCTTCAGCAGCATGTGGAGAGAGAATTACTAGAAGTGCAGGCTGGGTTCTGAAGATAAGGGAAACTAGAGACCAAATTGCCATCATATGTTGGGTCATGGAGAAAACAAATTAATACCAGAAAATTGTCTACTTCTGTTTCATTGACTACACCAAGGCCTTTGACTGTGTGGACCACAACAAAATGTGGCAAGTAATTAAAGAGGTGGGAATACCAGAACACCTTATACTGTATGCCAAAGAAGGGCAATGCCAAAGAATGCTCAGATTATCACACAATTGCACTCATCTCACATGCTAGCCAAGTCATGCTCAAGATCCTACAAGCTAGGCCTTAGCAGTATGTGGAGTGATAATTTCCAGAAGTACAGGCTGGGTTTTGAAGGGGAAGGGGAACTAGAGACCAAATTGCCATCATACATTGGATCATGGAGAAAATAAATGAATACCAGAAAAAAGTCTACTTCTGTTTCATTGACTACACCAAGGCCTTTGACTGTGTGGACCACAACAAAATGTGGCAAGTAATTAAAGAGGTGGGAATACCAAAACACCTTATACCGTATGCCAAAGAAGGGCAATGCTAAAGAATGCTCAAATCATTGCACAATTGTACTCATCTCACACGCTAGCAATGTCATGCTCAAGATCCTACAAGCTATGCCTTAGCAGTATGTGGAGTAAGAACTTCTAGAAGTACAGGCTGGGTTCCGAAGGGGAAGGGGATCTAGAGACCAAATTGCAAACACTCGCTGGATCATGAAAAAAAGTCTATAGTACTTCTGTTTCATTGACTACACCAAGGCCTTTGTCTGTGTGGACTACAATAAAATGTGGCAAGTAATTAAAGAGCTGGGAATACCAGAACACCTTATATGTCTTATGACAAATCTGTACATGAATCAAGAAGCAACAGTTAGGAAAGGATACGGAATGATGGAATGGTTTGGAATGGGAAAAGGAGTAAGACAAGGCTGCATTTTGTCACCCTGCTTATTTAACTTATATACAGAGCCCATAATGTGCAATGGATGAATCACAAGTTGGAATTAAAATTGCTGGGAGAAACATCAACAATTTGAGTTATGCAGATGATACTACCCTAATGGCAGGAAGTAAAGAAGACCTAAAGAAGTTCCTGATTAGGTTGAAAGAAGAGAGTGCAAAAGCTGGCTTGAGACTCAACATTAAGAAAACCAAGATAATGGCAACACGTCCTATCAGTCCCTGGGAAATAGATGGGGAAGAAGTAGAAGCCGTGACACACTTTACATTCTTAGGATCCAAGATCACTGCAGATGGAGAATGCAGCCATGAATTAAAAAGGTGACTGATTCTTGGGAGACAAGCTATGAGAAATCTGGGGAACATAGTTAAAAGTAGAGACATCATCTTGCAAACAAAAGTCTGCACAGTCAAAGCAATGGTATTCCCGGTAGTAATGTATGGTTGTGAGAGCTGGACCATAAAGAAAGCGGAGTGCAGAAGAAAACACGCCTTTGAAATGTGGTGATGGAGGAAAATTTTGATAGTCCCCTGGACAGCAAAGAGAACAAATAGGTTGATCTTAAAGGAAATCAACCCCGACTGCTCCTTGGAAGGTCAGATACTGAAGATGAAGCTAAAGTACTTTGGCCATCAAATGAGGAGAGATAATTCAGTTTTGAAGGCCTTGATGCTGGGAAAGGTCGAGGGTAAAAGAAGGTGGTGGCAGAATGAGATGACTTGATGGTATTGTCCACGCAATGACCACAAAGCTTGGAGGGTTGAGGAGGATGGTGGGAGATAGGCGTGCAATGGTCCATGGGGTCGCAAAGAGTCGGACTCGACTATACAACTGAACAACAACAACTAGCTTTGACTGAAGGTCTGTAGCCCAGTATTCTGCATGGAAAACTTTTGTGTTAAACCAAAGGTGTCTTTTAATGGCTTGAACTTTAAAAAGCAACAACAAAGTCCAAAGCATATGCAAGAATGTATTATTTGTACCAGTGACAATTAACCTTTTAGCAAGGTAGTTAATATTTGTCTCATTTACATGGTATATTTGCTCTTAATGGAAAATTTCACAGTACAACCTATCTATCTATCTATCTATCTATCTAACAGAGGTGTCATCTTGTATGTTCTTTATACAAATCCACACGCCTGCACCGATTGTGCTGTAACTTGGCACACACCTACCTTGGTCCAGAGAGATGGTTATGGCAGGGGTCAAGCAGCCCATTTTGGGGTATGTGCCCCCAAAAAGGGGCACAACGGGGCACCCCCACCCACTGGGAAAAATGGACAGGGAAGGTGGTACTGCACATTGGTGATGGTCTGCATGTGCAATGTGGCCTCCCTAGCATGTCAGATGGCAGCGTGTGTGCACCTGCACCTACACGTGTCCCAATCCCCATCTGGGGCTCTCTGCTTGCGAACAGTGGTCACGGTGGCCCAGACCTCACCTGCAGAAAACGCAGACAGGGCAGGCAGCTGGGCCCATGCACAACCATCTGTGCACACTAAATGGACTCCCTGGCAGCCCAGGCAGCTGCATGCGAGTGCCAACACATGTGCAGGGCCACCCAAGGAGGCGACACACAACACGGCTGCTTCCAACATGGTGGTGGAGATGACAGGAAAAGACAGGCACCACGAGGAGGTGGTGAGGAGCAGTGGCTGCATGACGGACTGCCACAGCCACCACTGGCTGCCCTGCCGACATCACATACCCTGGCCCTGCACCTGCCTGGAGGTAGCCATGGCGAGGGCCAGCAGTGCTGTCTGGGGACTGCCCACCACCACCACCACCGCTGCATGGCCATGCCTGCTGTGCCAGCATTTGAGCAGGCCCCATGCCAGGCCCCACATGCTTTGGAGGGAGCCCGGGTCGCTGGGATGACAGGGGCGCTGGACCCCACCTGGCCAGGTAAGCACAGGGACATACCTCCAGGCAAGGCCGGGTAATCGTCTAGTCTTCTATATACCTGTCTACTGCGTAACCTTGGCCATAGACCTAACTGCTTCAGCGAATATGTTAAAAAACAGGCAAACCAAATACCTGACCTTCCAATTGCATATTCTAAGGGGAAAATCATTAAAATTTATTTACTACAAGCATTTCAAATCATCATTTGGTAGTCTCCAGTACTTTCTTACACTAGGTCAGGTGAAGGAAACTACAGAATGAATTCACTAAAAGTGGCTTCATTTTTGACAGTTGCTCATTTGGCCTAAGACATGGAAAAAGAAGAAGAAGAAAAAGCAGTCTCTACTTTAGAAATGAACTTTGGACTGCTGTCTCACAGAACAAGCTGTGTGTGTTGAATATGTTCTTTTCAAGTGGTTTTAAGGGCAGATATTAATGACTCCTGAGTGAAAGACTGTACATTGTACTGTTTGTAAGAGCAAGCAGGTGTGTCCTTCCTTAGTTCTGGAAGTCATCCAAGAAAATCCCAAAATTAGTTCTAGAGCAAAAGTGATGACAGTATCACACAAGGTCTGTGTTCACAAGGTGTCATTTTGAAACTTCTGCTACTAACTCCTAAAAAATAGAGAAGGTGATATCAACCCACCTTGTACACAGTGTCATCAATCTTGGGAAAGCCTATCTGAAATTTAATCTTTCTGCACTCTACCTGGGGTTTAATTAATAAATGGAACATGGATGGCACAGTAATTATCATTAACAAGAGGTTTGCCTATAGTTGGAGACTGATTCGGCAAGCATATATTGATTGCTTCTCACTTCCACCCACCCACTCAAATCTCTGGACAATGCATTTGTTGTAAGAGGGATATTTTATCATTTAGTGTTCGTATATATGGCCATGAAATGAATGAATTTCATCAAATCATTAAAACCAAATGAATGTAAGTGTTATACAGTATATATTTGTACACACATATTTGTGCAAAATTACTGTCTTTTCACCACCGAACCCACAGAACAAAGAGACAAGGCAACAATATTTGGAGAAAGGCATGGGCCACATTTATTAAAATTTCACTCTAACCTGCCAGGGGTAGAGGGGATGGTAGTGCAAAACCTGGGTCCCAATCATGGGGAGCTATACCACCACTCTCAGGTACTATCAGCCAAATCTTTGCCTCAGGGCAGTGCCAGTCCTTGTCAGCTACCATCCCAGACTGGCTGCTAATTAGAGAGACACCCAAGACGCTGTTGTCAACTCAGTTCGCAGGAACCAATTTTGGCTGTACCCCTAGATTTCTCATGGTTAGCATTGTATGCCCAAGTGATTTGCACAAATCCTGCCAGGCAGTCAGCCCATGCCCCCCCATGTCAAAAGATGTCCTAAAGCAGTGGTGGCAAACCTATGGCATGGGAACCAAAGGGGACACTCAGAGGCCTCTCGGTGAGCATGTGCACCGTTGCCCCCATACCCTCTGCCAAACAGCCCAATGGGAGTGCTTCCTCCCATCACTGTCTTAAAGGAGTCACCATTAACTGCTTCCACCCAGCACTACCCACCACCAGAGCAAGCCCACATGACCAAAGAGGCTGACGGTGGCATGGCTAATATGGCAATGTGAGCAGATTGTTTTCCTATGCACTGCTGAAAAGGGGGGCACTTAGGTGGATTAATGAGGTTTAAATGATAAAAATATTAACAGAAAATAGTTAAGAGACCATCTACCACTGCTGTTTATTGTTTGGAGATGAAATAAAGGAGAGTGCGGAGCACAGAGGGCTCTGGATGGGCAATCGCATTGGCCTGTCTGAGCCCCGGCCCAGCAGCCAAGTGAGTCGAACAACAGAAAGAGATGGTGAGCTAGTCCAAAGTGCCTGAGAGCAGACCAGATAAAGTGGGGAATTGGTGGAGAATCGAGTTGAAGCAGAGGAGAGTTTTGGTGGAGACGGAGTTAAGGCGGGAGCGGACGAAACGTTTGAAGCAAAAGTAAGGCTGAGATCGGGGTTTTGATTGGTGAAAGGACCAGAGTGTTGGAGACGTGAACTACAGAAGTGCTCTGCCGTGATCAATGGCGCTGAGAGTTGTGAGTTGAGAGTTTCGTACATGAAGTGACTTTGCTGGCAAGTTTGTTATGTCTATGTGATACACTGTTTCTCTCTCCTCCCCACACAAGCTATCTTAAGCCAAACAAGGTCAATTGCTGGAGGCAGAAACTCCAGACACCGAATTGATTTTTAAAATAGTTAAAAATAAAGTGGAACTGTTTGCAAGATTTGGATATGGCACCACCCCTCTTTCTTCTTCTTTTTCCCCTGAAGAGAGTTGTATAAGAACTGTACAAGAATTGACCCAAATACATTGTGTTTTTTATACAAAATTGACCCAAAGATATTAAAGATTAAGATCATAACTGAAGGATACAGAACACCATCAAATTAGATACATACTGTAGATAGGATCTATTGGTGCTGAACTGGATTTTTACAAACTGAAGTTTTAATATCCAGGACTTGGTTGAACTATATCTTTTCCCCTCCCTTTTTTTCTTTCTTTCCTTTTTTGAAGTTTGGAATAAGTAAAAGAGGAAATATCAACTTCCCGACTAAATGACATCAACCAAGGCTGAATTAAAAATATTTGATCTTTGAAATAGACATTGACTTTTTCACTTTTCCAGAAGAGAGGAAGAGGGGGAACATTTTTTCCTTTTCTCTCTTTTCTTTTTTAAATTTTCTTTTACAGTCAATATTGAATTCTGTGGTAACTACATATGTTCTTTTCTTTTTTCCTTTTGTAACACTTTCTTCTCTTTTCTCCTTTTATTACTGAATCATCAAATCATTAGTTATTGAATGTGTTATTAACATTTGATTATATCAAAGGTAAAAAAGCCATTGAATATTTCGAAGAGTAAATGAGTCGTTGGGGGCAGGGTGGGGATATAGATAAAAAAACGCTTTGGGCCAGGGTAGAATGTGAGTCATCTTCTGATAGGAGTTATAAAAGATTGATAAGGATGGAAGAAGATAGTAGGGGGCAGCAAAAGGATTACAGCAGGAGTTAAAGGAAACAAAACAGCAGGAGAGAGTAAGAAAGATATTAGAACACAACAGCAGAAACCACAGAGACCAAAAGACAATAAGGATATGGGACCACCTAAGAGTGAATATGAAAAAAATCAAAGAAAGATTAGACCATATGGAAATGAATTTACAGAAAGATTTACAGAATATTCAGATCAGAATACAAAAATACGTTCAAAAATTGGAAGAGACTTGGATGAAAGAAAAAACTGAGGTTATGAAAGGGCAACTGAACCTTCAAGTAATGATGGCTAATCTTATTAAAACAGTAAACACTGATCTAAACTTGAAAAAAGTCAGGATGCCTTTAAAAAATAACAAGATGAGCTTAAGAAAGAACAAGGTAAAATAGTAAAAGAAGTTACCGAGATGAAGGAGAAAGGTAAGGAGTGAGATCTTAAGGTCGGGTCACAAGAGAAGAGATTGGAATTAGAGGAAGAACAGCTAAGACACGCCAACATAGTAATAAGAAAGATTCCAGAGAAGACGCCATACCAGTTAATGCTCAGAATTTTATCTTGGTTGAATGGGTTAGGAATGGGAATAGATTTTGGTGCTGAACGTATCATGAATGTTTTCCATTTAGGTGCAAAAAAAGGTAGAACAGGATCCAGAAATGTATTGCTAAAGTTTGCTAATGTATTGGACAAGTTGAATTTGTTAAAAAAAACTGGGATGCAGGCTTTAAAGATGGAAGGAGTTGATATTGAGATATACAATTCTTGTAAAAGTCAATAAGGATGTGGCCAACCGGTATGTAACAAGTGAAAGAGGAAAAACCGATTGAGGCTATATTGGGTCACCAACAATATTTTTATACTGATTGCAGTCATATCTTCAGTAAATAATAATATCTGTGTAGACTTCAAAAAGTTTATTCATGAGTTTTTTGTCTTCAAAGAGTTTATTCAAGAGTTAAAAAGTCCTCCGGATTAGAAACTTTTTTCGAATACATTCTTCATCAGAACAATATTGACTGTAAATACAAAAGTGAAGAAAATGATGTGCCAAATATTTTAAAAAAGACTGCATGAGACAATAATGGTGATAAAACCCATAGAGATACATGACTGAAACATATTAAGGTATATACAAATATGTTATAGTGCTTACACATGCAATACACATATTCTTTATTCTAGGCTTCTGGGATATATACATTTATTTTCATTATTATTATTAATATTAATATTGATATTAGTTTGAGTGCATTCCTTGCCTCCCTCAACTTATCACAAGTTTCATGCCTCTCTATAGCTTTACTCTTATTGTGCTAAGGAACTAATTCAGTTTTCAGGCTAAAGAACTGCACTAACTAATGTTCCTGATAAAGTACCACATAAAGCCCATAAAAATACTACACAAAGACATGTTGAATAATGTTTACAAAGTTTATAGATATATACATTTATTTTATTATATTAATAATTATTATTATTAGTTTGAGTGCATTCCTTCCCTCTCTCAACTTATCTCAAGTTCCATGCCTCTCTGTAGCTTTACTCTTATTGTGCTAAGGAACTAATTCAGTTTTCAGGCTAAAGAACTGCACTAACTAATGTTCCTCATAAAGTACCACATGAAGCCCATAAAGATACTACACAAAGACATTCTGAATAATGTTTACAAAGTTTATAGTTTAATAACAAGCCAAGTATCATATGTGAAATACAGCTGCTAACTCCTACTGCTTGTCTAAATTGACAGAATAACATACCTTAGTTATATTCTTAAATTGTTTACATTCAATTGCTTTCCATGCCTATCTCAGCTTATTCTCTTATCAGGCTGAATGACTAGAATTACTATCTGAAACTCTTATATAGAGTGTTCACAAAAGGAGAAGTTACCCTTAAAGGAGACAGACCACATTGCTGGAAAAACCCTAAGAGTCTAATACATAGGTCCTACAGAATAATCTTCTCAATCTTGTATATGATGAACTTCTTCATAACATAGTAGATATTGAATCCAACTCCTTTCCAATGATTGAAACTGTAGTTTGGTACTTTTGCCTGGAGAGTCTCAAGTTGCAGGAATGACTGTTTGGGTTAGCAATAAGGTCATAACATTAATAATCAGTTGTATGGGAGAAGCAGCTGTGTGAAATGCCATGAAGCCAAGAAATCTTGTAAAAGTCAATAAGGATGTGGCCAACCGGTATGTAACAAGTGAAAGAGGAAAAACCGATTGAGGCTATATTGGGTCACCAACAATATTTTTATACTGATTGCAGTCATATCTTCAGTAAATAATAATATCTGTGTAGACTTCAAAAAGTTTATTCATGAGTTAAAAAGTCCTCTGGATTAGAAACTTTTTTCGAATACATTCTTCATCAGTGCAGTTCTTTAGCCTGAAAACTGAATTAGTTCCTTAGCACAATAAGAGTAAAGCTATAGAGAGGCATGAAACTTGTGATAAGTTGAGGGAGGCAAGGAATGCACTCAAACTAATATCAATATTAATAATAATAATAATAATAATGAAAATAAATGTATATATCTCAGAAGCCTAGAATAAAGAATATGTGTATTGCATGTGTAAGCACTATAACATATTTGTATATACCTTAATATGTTTCAGTCATGTATCTCTATGGGTTTTATCACCATTATTGTCTCATGCAGTCTTTTTAAAAATACTTGGCACATCATTTTCTTCACTTTTGTATTTACAGTCAATATTGTTCTGATGAAGAATGTATTCGAAAAAAGTTTCTAATCCGGAGGACTTTTTAACTCTTGAATAAACTCTTTGAAGACAAAAAACTCATGAATAAACTTTTTGAAGTCTACACAGATATTATTATTTACTGAAGATATGACTGCAATCAGTATAAAAATATTGTTGGTGACCCAATATAGCCTCAATCGGTTTTTCCTCTTTCACTTGTTACATACCGGTTGGCCACATCCTTATTGACTTTTACAAGATTTCTTGGCTTCATGGCATTTCACACAGCTGCTTCTCCCATACAACTGATTATTAATGTTATGACCTTATTGCTAACCCAAACAGTCATTCCTGCAACTTGAGACTCTCCAGGCAAAAGTACCAAACTACAGTTTCAATCATTGGAAAGGAGTTGGATTCAATATCTACTATGTTATGAAGAAGTTCATCATATACAAGATTGAGAAGATTATTCTGTAGGACCTATGTATTAGACTCTTAGGGTTTTTTCAGCAATGTGGTCTGTCTCCTTTAAGGGTAACTTCTCCTTTTGTGAACACTCTATATAAGAGTTTCAGATAGTAATTCTAGTCATTCAGCCTGATAAGAGAATAAGCTGAGATAGGCATGGAAAGCAATTGAATGTAAACAATTTAAGAATATAACTAAGGTATGTTATTCTGTCAATTTAGACAAGCAGTAGGAGTTAGCAGCTGTATTTCACATATGATACTTGGCTTGTTATTAAACTATAAACTTTGTAAACATTATTCAGAATGTCTTTGTGTAGTATCTTTATGGGCTTCATGTGGTACTTTATGAGGAACATTAGTTAGTGCAGTTCTTTAGCCTGAAAACTGAATTAGTTCCTTAGCACAATAAGAGTAAAGCTATAGAGAGGCATGGAACTTGAGATAAGTTGAGAGAGGGAAGGAATGCACTCAAACTAATAATAATAATTATTAATATAATAAAATAAATGTATATATCTATAAACTTTGTAAACATTATTCAACATGTCTTTGTGTAGTATTTTTATGGGCTTTATGTGGTACTTTATCAGGAACATTAGTTAGTGCAGTTCTTTAGCCTGAAAACTGAATTAGTTCCTTAGCACAATAAGAGTAAAGCTATAGAGAGGCATGAAACTTGTGATAAGTTGAGGGAGGCAAGGAATGCACTCAAACTAATATCAATATTAATATTAATAATAATAATGAAAATAAATGTATATATCCCAGAAGCCTAGAATAAAGAATATGTGTATTGCATGTGTAAGCACTATAACATATTTGTATATACCTTAATATGTTTCAGTCATGTATCTCTATGGGTTTTATCACCATTATTGTCTCATGCAGTCTTTTTTAAAATACTTGGCACATCATTTTCTTCACTTTTGTATTTACAGTCAATATTGTTCTGATGAAGAATGTATTCGAAAAAAGTTTCTAATCCGGAGGACTTTTTAACTCTTGAATAAACTCTTTGAAGACAAAAAACTCATGAATAAACTTTTTGAAGTCTACACAGATATTATTATTTACTGAAGATATGACTGCAATCAGTATAAAAATATTGTTGGTGACCCAATATAGCCTCATTGAGATATACAATGACATCTCTGTTGAGGAAAGAATTTGGAAGCAAGTGATGAAGCCAGTAACTAAAAGACTGGTTGACAAAGCTGTCAAATACAATTGGAAATTCCCCAAACAATTGACTTTTTCATATTTAGGTAAATGGTTCGTAATAGCTCAGGACATTGACGTCATGTATGTGTTCGAACGAGCAAAGTTGGTAGAAAATGGAACAAAGAATGGGACACTCTTAAGGAGGAGTTAATTATTTCAGGGGGATACAATTGAAGAGTTCAGGAAGAGGAAGAGTTGGAACTTCAGGGTGCAGTAGGTGGAAGTCAAATTGGTTAGCAGCAGCAATGGGAAATTATTATCATTCATGATAAACATACATCAGCAACACATTCTCCCCTCCCCCCTTGGACAGCAAGGATTACTTTTTTGAGAGAAAAGTGGGGAGGGAAGAAGAATTTTTTGTCTTTTGTATTGTTATTTGATTATGTATTTTTTTCAATGTAGGGTGCAGGGCAAGGTTTGGTTAAAGGATGTGGTGGACATAATCAAGAGAATCTGGATGATACATGAAGAATATAAAGGTAGTGACATGGAATGTGAAAGGTACTGGCTACCAAGTCAAACGCAGAAGATTAGAATCAACTCTCAGGAAAAATAGGCGAGATATAATCTTTCTCCAGGAAACATCAAAAGTCAAAGGAGGTGAATAAAATATTCCTAGGATGGACACAAATATATGAAAAGGCTTAAGGTACTTCAAAGGCAAGAGGAGTAGCAACATTGATATCAGATAGATTAGGTTTTGATATGACTAAGAGTAGATATTTAATTGTAAAAGGGAGGACTGATGTAGAAGAGATTACATTGGTTAACATTTATGCTCCCAATGAGCGCCAAGAGAACTTCCTAAATAAGATTTACCAAATTTTGAGAAAAGAAGGGTCCACAAATATGATAGTGACAGGTGATTTTAAACTGACAAGATCAATGGCAGATTATACAAATATAACTCAGGATAGAGGTAATAAATCAAAATTTTTGGATAGGTGGGTGAAGTTGTTAGCCTTGAAAGACACTTGGAGAGAGTTGAAAGGATCTGAAAGGGCATACACCTTTTTTCTCAGGTTTATAATAGTTATACAAGGATAGATTATATATTTGTTTTGGAAAATATGGTCAAAAACTTGGATGACACAGAAATAGGGATTTTTAAAGAGTCTGATCATGCAAAAGTGTTGATGATACTAAATTTAGATGGTGTAAAGAAGAATAGAAATAACTGGAGATATGACCCCAAGATATATATAGATGTTGAGAGTAAGTTACAAATAATTCAAAGTTGGGAAGAATCTTGGTTCTGGAATGATACGGGAGAAATTGGATATCATATGGTATGGGATACCATGAAGTCGGTATTTAGAGGGGAAAGTATCAAGTTGGCAAGTATAAAAAATAGACAATTAAAGGATAATCAAGACAAAGTTGAAAAGGAGATTAAAAGATTACAGAAGGAACACACAAGAACAAAAAACATGAAGACTTTTGATAAATTGCAGAGATTAAGAGCGGAAGTGGTAGGAAAAGACATAGAGAAGGTACAAAGGGATTTAGTTTATTTAAGGAGGGAATATTTTGAATTTAGCAATAAAAATTCAAAAATGTTGGCAAGAGCGGCAAAAGAAAAAAGGAATGAGGGAAATTGGAGTTCTGATAAAGGATGGAATAAAATAAATAAATTAAAAAACATAATTAACATAGAGATTTTTATCAGAAATTATACACAAAAAAAGATAAATGAAGGAAAGTTAAAAGATTGGTTAAGAAATCAAATGGGGGAAAAGATATCTCAAGAGCACAAGGCTAGAATGGAAGAGTTTATAACGGAGAAAGAAATAAAAGATGTGATTGCTAAATTGAAGGTGGGTAAATCCCCAGGAGAAGATGGATTGCCAGCTGAATTTTATAAAGAATTTAAAGAAACTAGACATTGCTAGACATAGCAATACAAGATAAAGAAAAAGTTGGGATGTTATCTTTAGATATTTTTAAGGTGTTTGACTCTTTTCAATGGGTAACAATTAATGAGATAATCAAAGCATGTGGATTTGGAGATAGATTCAAGGGGGTGATCGATAAATTATATCATCACGGTTCTGCTTACATTAAAGGAAATGATGTTAATACTGATGAGGTTAAATTAGAGGCTGGAACACGACAGGGGTGTCCTCTATCTCCAATATTATTTATCATGGCAATGGAGATTTTAGTAGACACTATACGACAAGATAAGAACATTGAAGGAATTGCAGATAACAAGATTAATCTGTATGAAGATGACACCTTAGTAATTCTAAAGCATCCTTTGAAGGCCTTAGATAGAATCCAGGAACATTTAAAGGACTTTGAGGAAATGACGGGATTAGGGATAAACTGGGACAAGTCTGAGATGATATTGAGTAATATAGAACAAGAAGATCAAAGGAAAATCAAGGATAAATTTAAAATACAGGTTAGAAACAGTTTGAAGTATTTGGGAATAAATATATCTTATAATTGGGAAGACCTTAAGAAATTAAATTATGAAGAACAAAAAAAGAGAAAGAAATTAGGGGGAAAATATTACAGTATAGTAAACTGAAACTGTCTTGGTTCGGCAGAGTTGCGCTCTGTAAAATGATGTTATTACCAAGACTGAATTTCTTGTTTGATGCTCTGCCGATCCAGTTAAGAGAGAAAGAAATTAAAGAATTTCAAAATATGTTCAATAATTATTGCAATGGTGGGCGTAAACCTAGAATTAACAGAAGTCTGTGGTATTTATCTCAGAAAGAAGGTGGATTGGGTTTACCAAACCTTAAACATTACTATAGAGCTTTTCAGGTTAAAAACATTGTAAAGATTTTGAGGAAGAAAATGGCAATTTGGGAGGAAATAGAGATGAAGGACGTAAATCAATTCGGTAAGTTGTTATTCCTTGATAAAGAAATGGGTAAAATAGGTGTAAGAAACAGAATGATGAAGGTATTGTTAAACATTTGGAAAAAAGTGAAAAAAGACTTAGTCCCAGGTATATCCCCGATCATAGAAATAGAAGATATTAATTTTCTTTTGATAAATTTAGATAGCAAAGCAAAGAAAATTCTGAATAAAAATGAGATTTTCTTGTTGAAGGACTGGATCAGTCTATGTAGGGACAAAGAGAAAAAATGGAGATTTTTTTATTTTTTTATTGTTAAATTTTTATACCGCCCACTCAGCCAAGCCTGGACTGGATCAGTCTATGTAGGGACAAAGAGAAAAAATGGAGATTTTTTTATTTTTTTATTGTTAAATTTTTATACCGCCCACTCAGCCAAGCCGACTCCGGCTTTTAACTGTATATACACAGTTAAAATTGAATTGGTTTCAGGTGATATTAGTAGACAAATGGAATAGTAAATATTTGGCCGAAGTAAGTTTGGAGAGAGATAAAACAGAATTTGAGGAATTATTATGGAAAGTAAGAAAAGGAGAAATGGATATAAAAGGCCTGGTGAATAAAATTTATAAGATAATAAATAAAGAGGGCAGCCCACAAGAAACACTGAGAAAAATATGGGAGCAAGATCATAAGGTTAGGGGGGCATGGCTAAGATGAGCCGGGAGGGGCGTGGTTAAGATGATGATGAGTTAACACACTTTTTAGGTGGGCTCGCGCTTTTCAATGAGGAATTAAATGAGAAATTAAATCTGAATACAAATAATTTCAAAAGATTCTACATGAGGAAAGTGTAAAGATCCGGCAAGTAAAAATCTGAACTGAAGATCGAAGTTCGAGAGCGGATTTGGCTGGGAAGGCAAGCGGCGAAAGCCGCGACTCTCCCAGCGGTTCCGCAGCGAACGGGATCGAGGAGATTGGAGTAAGAAGCTGTAAGTTTACTGAAAATATAAAGGCTGAAACTAAGATTGCCGGCTGCGTTACGGACGGGGGTGGATTGGAAAATGGAACGAAGGAAGGCAAGTGATTGAAGGATCGAGGACGTGAAAGAAAGTAAGACGGTGGGAAAGGAGGGATAATGGCGGTGGTGGTGGCAGAAAGCGAAACTTAAAGAGGGGAAACAATGGTAGAAGCTTTTGGAGTTTTACGGACGGAAGGGAGAGAAAGGAAGGAAGGGGGACAAGAAGGTGAAGATTTTGGAGTGTGTGTGTTGTTGAAGGGATGGAGATTAAAGGGGCGATTGGAGGTTTTGGAGGCTTTGGAGAAGAAGGGAGGAGGGACACCCCGCGAAGCCGCAGCCGGTGCAGAAGATGTGGCTGGCGTTCGCGCCAGAGGACTAAATAAATATGTACTGGATCTCCTTTTTTTTCTTTTTTTAAATACAATTTAAGTATTCCTTTTTCTTGACTTTTGCCTGAGTCCCTGTTTTGCCCCTCCTTCTCCGTCTTCTTCCTTGCAAGAGTTTGGATACTAGTTCCTGGATAGCACTAGGGGATTTGCTTATCGGAACATTGTTATAAGGTGGATTACAATAAACCATTGCCAATTTTTGGAGAAAGTCTTCAATCAAGCTACTGGATTACCAGGTGGAATATAAATTTGGTTTATATCAGCAAGATCCCTTTTGTATTTTTGGATTGTATTGGCTTGGAATCATTTGGCCTCAATGTTGAAAGTTTGGCTGTTGGAGTACCCCTTCTTTGTTACTGGATTACAGTCACGTTATCTTGCTTGGTCTGGCTTTTGGTTTTTGTTTGACCTTCACACGGGAGACATAATACCAACAAACACTTCCTTGCCTGTGGTGGATATATTAACTCTTTTATGGTTTGATTCTTGTCTTGTTGAGTGACTTAACATAATTGGATTATAACTCTGGAGCAGCATCAAGTTGAGAGACAAGAGGGTGTAAGAAAAGTTGCTGGGTTGAAGTTGCTATTTGATATTACAATGGATAAAGTTGCAAGGGGAAAGAGCAAGGAAGAAGAAGTTGTGAAGCCAAAAAAAAAAAGGTAAACTTTTATCAGAAGACCCATCTCCTCCGACATCATCTCCGGAACCACCACCACTTGATCAAACACAGATAATGGTAGAATTTGGGAAGTTATTCAAGAAAATGGAAAAGATGGAGGAGTCAAGAGCGAAAGACAAAAGTGAAATTATGGGAAAACAGGACAAATTGGCTACAATGTTTACAGATTTTTCAAAGAAAGTGGATCTTAATTTTCAAAGAATGGATGCTAATGTAAAATTAATGCAGAATGATATGAAATTGATGCAGGGGGATATTAAAGGGTTACATGAGGAGGAAAAGGAAATTAAGATGAAAGTGGATGTGCAGGAAAAAAGAATCGATGTTATGGAAGAGAGGATGAGAAAACAGAATATTTTGATACGCAAAATGGTGGAACAAATGCCAGATAAGCTAAAAGATAGAATAATTGTTTCGTTAAATAATTTGAATATGGGAAAAGTTTTTGTTCATGAGGATATTGCAAGTGTGTACAGAGTGGGACCGAGGAAGGGAAGGGTGGTACAGAGGAATGTGTTGGTTAAATTTGCAAACTGGGGAGACAAATTGAAGGTGATGGCCTTTTTAAAACAAGCTGGATCTGGTGCTTTAAAAATGGATGGAAATGATGTGGAAATATACAATGATATTTCAATGAAGTAACGTGGTTGGAGGTATAAGATGAAGCCAGTAACAAGATTTCTGACGGAAAAAGGGATAAAATACAACTGGCGATATCCACAACAGTTGAGGGTCTTTCATGAAAGGAGGTTGCATGTGATTGATGCAGAGATGGATGCGTTGGAATATATGTGTATGAATGACTTGGTTAAGGCATCTTCAAGGGAATGGTTGGCATTAAGGAAGGCCTTGTTGGAATCTGGGGCAATAAAAAGGGAGGAGGGGGCAGCGGGAGGAGAGGACACAGAAGAGCTGGAGTTGCAAGTGTTGATGGTAACTGAAATGGGGGGAAGTGAGGGTCAGCAGGCTGGAAAATAGGTGGGATGTTTGTAGGGAAGATGAGTTGAAGTAAGATTGTGAATTAAATCAGATTTTGTATAAGAGGTATATTAGCGCTTGAGCTTTCATTGTAATGTCATCTTTCATGTTTCCCCCCTCCCCTTTTCGGATGACAGAGGCGTTCTTTTTGGCTCAAGAAGCGGGGAGGGTATTAGTGAATGTTTTTTGTGTTTTTTGTTTTTTTAGTTATTGTGGGTTAGATGGCATCACGTCCAAGGGAGAAATCAGAGATGGTAGAAGAAGGTGGGTAATTATATTATGAGGTCTATTAAAATATTATCGTGGAATGTGAAAGGTACAGGCTCACAGATTAAGATGAGAAGAATTCAATCAGCGTTGAAGAGGGATAGGTCAGATATAGTTTTTCTTCAGGAGACTCATCAAAAAGCTCAGGATATAAATAAATTTTTTTTAGGCTGGATGCAGCATTATGAGAGTTCATACGGCACATCAAAGTCAAGAGGGGTGGCAATTTTGATAGCGACTAGACTGGGGTTTGAGATAGTTAATAGGATATCGGACCCCGAGGGTAGATATTTGATTGTGAAAGGGAAGATAGATGAGGAGGAAATAACATTGGTGAATGTATATGCCCCAAACGATCATCAGACTGAATTCTTAGAAAAAAATTGTAAAATATTGGTAAGAGAGAAAACAACGAGGATGATTGTGGCTGGGGATTTTAATCTGATAAAATCTAATTTAGATTGTACAAATATATTAAGATGTGGAAAAGGAATTAAAGAACAAACATTGGATAATTGGATGACATCCTTGGGACCGAAAGATACTTGGAGGGAACTTAAGGGAACAGAAAGGGTCTATACTTATTTCTCACAGGTCCATAATTCATATTCCAGAATTGACTATATATTTGTAACAGAGAATATGATTAGAAATCTGGAGGAAATAGAAGTTGGGATTTTTAAGGAGTCAGATCATTCGAAAGTTGTGATGGAAATTAGGATGGACGGTAAAAAGAGGATGAGAAGGGCATGGAGATATGATGACAAACTATTTAGGGATCAAAAATGTAAGGAGCAAATTAGCGAGAGGTGGGAAGAAAACTGGCAGTGGAATGATAATGATGAGGTAAACTTTAATGTGGTCTGGGATACCATGAAGTCGGTTTTTAGAGGTGAAAGTATTAGATTAGCTAGTATTAAATACAAAAAGTTTAAGACTTTGCAAGACAAAAATGAGAAGGATATAAAGAAATTGCAGGAAGAACACACAAGGACAAAGGATAGGAAGGTTTTTGAGGATTTGCAAAGATTAAAGGCGGAATTGGTTCGTAAGGATATAGAAAAAGTGAAGGGGGATTTGGTGTATTTAAAAAGAGAATATTTTGAATTTAGTAACAAAAATTCAAGGTTATTAGCAAGAGCAGCTAAAGAAAAGAGGGAAAAGAGAGAAATTGGAGTCTTGATAAATGAACAAGGGGTGAGATGTAATAAAACTAGAGATAAGTGTAAAATTGGGAAATAATTTTATCAGGCCTTATATGCAAAAAAGAGATAGATATAGACAAACTCAAAACTCAGTTAGAGAGACAAAAATATACTAGTATAAAACAGGAACATAAGGAAAAAATGGAAGAACGAATAACAGAAAAAGAGATAAAAGAGGTAATAGCTGGATTGAAAATGGGTAAAGCACTAGGGGAAGATGGGTTACTGGCTGACTTTTATAAGGAATTCAAGGATATAGTGGTTCCGAAGTTGGTAAAATTGTACAATTATATTCTGGATGGGGGACAAATTCCGACCTCATGGTATAGGACCACGATTGTATTGCTACCAAAACCTGGAAAAGATCTAGAAAAAGTGGAATCTTATAGACCTATTTCATTGATCAACCAAGACGCCAAAATTTTTACGGCAATATTGGCAAATAGGTTAAATATATTTATGGGCAATTATATAGAAGTAGACCAAGTTGGTTTCTTGAAAGGAAGACATATGGCGGATCTGACAAGAAGAACATTAGATTTATTGGATATAGTGAGGCAAACAAAGGAAAAAGTAGGTTTGATATCCTTGGATATATTTAAAGCATTTGATTCTTTGCAGTTTGTGGCAATAAAGGAAATAATTAAAAGTTATGGTTTTGGCGACAAATTTAGAAGAATAATTGATCAGTTATATCAACAAGGCATAGCTACTGTTAGAGTGAATGATGAGGTTAAAGACGAGGCAAAATTAGAAGCAGGAACGAGACAGGGCTGCCCGTTATCTCCAATTTTGTTTATTATGGCCATGGAGTTGTTAGCTAAGGCTATCAGGGACGATAAAGGAATAGAAGGAGTCATGGGAACTAAGATAAGTTTGTATGCCGATAACACTCTGATAATTGCTAAGCATCCAGAGAGGGCTTTAGACAGGATTCAAACTCAATTAAAAAAATTTAAAGACATTACAGGCTTGAGGATAAACTGGGATAAATCGGAAATGATGTTATGTAATATAAGTAAGGAAGATCAGAAGAGGATGAAAGGGATGGGTAATATTCAAATTAAGGATAAACTGAAATATTTAGGGGTAAATATTTCATATAATTTTGAAGATTTGAAGAGATTGAATTACAATAATTTGAAAGTAGAAATTAAAGCTAGAATTAAGAATCTTCAAAAACTAAAATTGTCATGGTTTGGAAGAATAGCTATCACTAAAATGATGCTTTTGCCTAGGTTAAACTTTTTATTTGATGCTCTGGCAATTCAAATGAAAGAGAAGGAAATTAAGGAATTTCAAAAATTATTTAATGATTTTTGTAATGGTGGAAAGAGATCAAGATTGTCAAAAAAAAAATATGGTATTTATCTCAGAAAGAAGGTGGACTAGGGATGCCAAATTTGTTGTCTTACTATCGAGCATTTCAAATCAAGAATGTGATAAAGATTTTGGCTAAGGGAAAAGCTCTATGGGAAGACATTGAAATGAAAGATTATAAACACATATAAAAGTCCCACGCCGCTGTCTGTGGGACTTTTGCCTTTGCCCTGTCTGGGACTCGTTCTCTACGAGGGGAGTGACAGGTGGGAACCACTGCTGTCGACGCAGCTGCCCTTATGGTCTTTGAACCATTGGGCACCTTTGTGGCTGCTGGGTGGTTGAGGTTAATGTTTTTGTTTTTTGCTCTGTTTATTGTATTTTTATATATGTTGTAAGCCGCTTTGAGTGGCACTTGTGTCAGGAAAGCGGGATAGAAAAATGAAAAATAAATAAATAAATAAATAAACATATAGGCAAAATCCTATTTTTTTAGGGGTTAGTTCGGGAAAATTAATAACTAAAAATACTATGATGAAGGGACTGGTAAACACTTGGAAAAAAGTAAAGTAAAGGTTGCATCAAATGGATAATAAAAAAGATAAATTGTGTTGGAGATGAAAAAAGGAAATTGGAACATACGAACATATGTGGTGGAGTTGTACTGTGGTCAAAGAATTTTGGAGAAAGGTGGAGAAGGAGATTAAAGATGTAATGGGTAAGAGAATTAAACTGGGGTCGGGTTCCACCATGTTAACAGATTTAGAAGGTTTTAACCTAAACAAGGATGAAAAAGAATTATTGGAAATAATTCTTACAACGGCTAGACAATGCATAGCTAGAAATTGGAAAAATGACATAAATATAAAGATAGAAGAGTGGTATAAGGAGATGTGGAATTTAGCATTGAATGATAAATTAACTTGGGAAATAAATAAGAAAAAGGGTATTATTAAAGAAAATAGATTTTGGAATATTTGGTGTGCTTTTGTGGATCACTCTCTTAGAGGGGGAGAAGTAAGCAAACCTGTACCTGATCAAATTGCCTTCTGGATGGAAAGTATTAAGAATCTCTGATTTCTCTGGACATTGTAAATATCACGGGGTGAGCATGCCCATATGGGCATATGGGTATACCCATATGGGTATGCATGTATGTAGGTTTGTATGTGTGCGTATATGTGCGCAGGTGCATGTATGCACTGGTGCACATATATGCATACTGTAATGTTTTATTATAAATAATAAATTTGTGAAATAAAGGGTATATCATGCACATTACTTGAGATTTAAAGTTTAAATCACCAGTTATAAAGATTGTTTAATAATGCACTAATGTATTAGTTTAAAAAGATATTGGTGCCAGAAGGTAAAATCATATATTGTGTATGTATTGGCAAAATGTATTTTCTATTTTCCTATATGTATATGTGTGTTATATTATTTGTTGTAATTTTGTTTGAAAACCAATAAAAATTAATTTAAAAAAAATAAGATGAGCCGGGAGTAGGGTGTATTTTCCCTCGGCTCGCACTAGAATGAGGAAAGAAAGTGGTTTTTAAAGAAAATTAACCAACTTGCTGTCCCATAAAAGATAAATTTGGATTCCTGTGGTGTTTTGGATCAAAATGAGGAGCGGCTCAGGCTCGAAGCCCGAAAATCAAGCGGTGAGCGAGGCACGGCGAAAGTTGCTCTGAGTGAGCCGCTCTGGTCTCGGACGGGAGCATAGCGCTTGGAAAAATAGCTGAATAATAGGTGAATAATACTTGATCTGCAAGGAAAATAAGGACAAAAAAACATGGGAGCAGTGGTGGCAGTGGTGGTGGAGATGAGAGACCCCTGTTTTTGATGGCAGAAAAACGCAAGTAAGTGCTGATCTGAAAATCTGAGAATGGGGGAAGAAGGAGTAATGGCGGAGAGTGACTTTAAAAATGAAAGTTAAGTGAAGGGAAGAAAGCTGACCTGGGTGCTGAAGAATGTGGAGAACAATGAAGGGAACTGCAATAAAAGGAAAGGGAGATAAATTTGGAGTGGTTTAAGAGCTATATTGAATCGGCTGGATTTCCTTAAGTGTGGAGGTGGGCACTCAGATCAGCTTGAGAGTGGAATGAAGCCACCCAGATATCGCCATTACTGGCCCGGAATCAAAGGCGACATTGTAACTGTAACTGTGTAAAGGGATTAGCACAGCCGGACTTGGATTTTTTTCTGAGGCTTGATTTGGAATATAACTTTTGGTTCCTGGTGTCTTTGCATCTTCTCCTTTTTTCTTGATTCTCCTCTGACTTTGCTCGGTTTTGGAGTTGTTCACAGTATATGAACAACTTCTTTTATATTTTTGCTTGGGGCTGTGAAAGGATACAATCTTACTATGGGTTTGTTTTACACCACATTCATAAGGATTTTGTTACTGTTACTCTGGCTTGATTTTTCTTCCTGCTTCACTGAGGATTACAAATACAGTTTCTCCCTATTTCATTGAGGATTATAAATTTTTTTTCTCCTCCAGCATTGGATTGTTTGGGATATATTTTGGCAACTTCCTTCTTGCTCTCCTTATCTGTTTATTTGGATATACACTTGTTTGGCTTTTGAATTGATTTTTGTGATATATTTTTGCAATTGGAACATCTAAATTTGCCTTTTGATGGACATACCAAGTATCTGAAGAAATTGGGAATTTATATGGGGTCTTTCAGCAGAAGAAAGGAGACTTGCTGTGTTGAAGTTTGGAGGGGATTGTCTGAGACAAAAGTGTTATGGCTTGGAATTTTTCATTTGATGCCACAATGGATAAAAGCACAAGAGAAAAGGGAAAAGAGAAGGAGCCGGTGATGAAACCTAAGAAGAAAGATAAAGTAGTGCTGTGGAGGCCCCTCCATCATCATCATCAACATCATCATCGCCTGAGCCATATGATCAGACCCAAATAATGGTGGAACTTGGTAAATTTTTTCAGAAATTTGAAAAGATGGAAGAAGCAAGAGTGAAAGATAAAAATGAGATTTTGAAAAAACAGGACAAATTGGCTATAATGGTTACTGATTATTCTAAAAAAGTAGATTTAAGTTTACAAAAAATAGAGGGAAATGTTAAATTGATGCAAAATGATTTTAAAACGATGCAAGGGGAAATAAAAGGGACACAGGAAGAGGTGAAGGAGAACAAGATGAAAGTGGATGAGCATGAAAAAAGGATAGATGTCATGGAAGAACTGATGAGAAAACAGAATATTGTGATACACCATATGATGGAAAGATCGCCAGACCAGCTAAGGGATAGAATAGTTGATTGGCTAAATAATTTGAAAATGGGGAAATATTTTGTTAATGAGGATATTGTAAGCGCATACAGAGTGGGGTCGAAAAGGGGGAAAACTGTTCAAAGAAATGTTTTGATTAAGTTTGCAAATTGGGGAGATAAGTTGAAGGTAATGGCTTTTTTAAAACAAGCTGGTTCTGGCGCTCTGAAAATTGACGGGATTGATGTGGAGGTATACAATGATATTTCCATTAAAGAACGTAGTTGGAGGGACAAGATGAAGCCTATAACAAAATTGTTGATGAAAAAAGGAGTAAAATATAACTGGCGATTTCCACAGCAGCTAAAATTCTTCTATGGAAAAAAATGCAGGTGATTGATGCAGGGACAGATGCATTGGAGTATGTAAGCTTACTTGACTTGGTTAAGGTGGGCTCAAATGAGTGGCTAACTTTAAGGAAAGAGCTGCTGGATTTGGGAACTATAAGAAGAGATTACGAGGGTGCAGATGATGGTGGAGCTGCAGGAGGAGGGCAATCAGGAGGGACAGAGGAAGACTTATCATTGATAGTGATGGAGGAAGAGCTGAGCAAAGGATAGAGGGTTAAAGGAATGATAGGAGAGGATGGTTTTATAAGTTGGTCTTTTATAATGTGGAGGGAGCGGGAGAGTGTTAACTATCACGCACATCTTACACACACACACCCTTTCTTCTTTGGATGACGAAGGCATCTTTTTTGAAGAAGAAAGTGGAGAGGTTAGTAATGAGTGTTTTTTGTTTTAGGTTTTGTTTTAATTGTTGTGGGTTGGTAGCACGCCTAATGGAGAACTCAAAAGTGGTGGATGAGAGTGATAAGTTTAAGTATGAGAACCATTAAAGTGTTATCATGGAATGTAAAAGGTACAGGATCTGTGGTTAAGAGGAGGAGGATAGAATTGGCATTGAGGAAAAGCAGACCGGACATAGTCTTTCTACAGGAAACTCATCAAAAGTCTAAAGATACAAACAAATTTTTTTTTAGGAGGGACGCAATATTATGAAAAGTCATATGGTGCATCAAAAGGAAGGGGGTCGCAACCTTGATTTCGACAAGACTGGGGTTTGAGATAATAAATAGTATTTCGGATCCAGAGGGCAGATATCTGACAGTAAAAGGAAAATAGAGGAAGATGAAGTAATTTTGGTGAATATATAAGCCCCAAACGATCATCAAGCTGAGTTTCTAGAAAAAATGCATAAAATTTTGTTAAAAGAAAAATCAACAAAAATGATTGTGGCTGGCGACTTTAATTTGGTAAGGTCAAATTTGAACTGTGCAAATATATCAAGATGTGGAAAAGGTATTAGAGGACGGATGTTGGATAACTGGATGGCTGCCTTAGGTTTGAGAGATTCCTGGAGAGAGATCAAGGGGTCAGAAAGGGCATACTCCTATTTTTCACAAGTTCACAATTCATACTCCAGAATAGATTATATATTCGTAACTGAAAATATGGTTAAAAATATGGAAGATACTGAGATTGGAATTTTTAAAGAATCAGATCATGCTAAAGTGGTTTTAGAAATGAGAATACAGAATGAAAGCAGATCAAGAAGGAGCTGGAGATATGATGTTAATCTTTTTAAAGCTCAAAAGTGTAAAGAACAAATTATGGAGAGTTGGAAGGAAATTTAGCAATGGAGTGATAACGATGAGGTAAATTTTAATATGGTTTGGGATGCCATGAAGTCGGTTTTTAGAGGGGAATGTATTAAGTTGGCAAGCAACAGATATAAAAAGAATAAGTTAGCACAGGATAAAATTGAAAACGAGATAAAGCAGTTACAGGAGGAACATTCAAAGATGAAGGATAAGAAAGTTTTTGCTAATTTACAAAGATTGAAGGCTGAATTGGTAGGTAAAGATAGAAAAGGTGAAAAGAGACTTGGCCTATTTAAAAAGAGAACACTTTGAATATAGTAATAAAATTCAAAATTATTGGCAAAAGCAGCAAAAGACAAAAGGGAAAAAAGGGAAATTGGAGTTTTGATAAATAAACAAGAAGTAAGATGTAGCAAGACTAAAGATAAATGCAAAATTGTGAAAGACTTTTATCAGGCCTTATATGCAAAAAAAGATATAGATGTGGAAAAGCTTAAAAAGCAATTAGAGAACCAAATAGATAGTGGAATAAAACAGGAGCATAAGGATAAAATGGAAGAACAAGTGTCAGAAAAGGAAGTAAAAGAGGTAATTTCAGGTTTGAAATTGGCGAATTTTTATAAGGAATTTAAAGACATTGTGGTTTCAAAGTTGGTAAAATTATATAATTATATTTTGGATGGGGGGCAAATTCCGACTTCATGGTATAGGACCACAATTGTACTGTTGCCAAAACTAGGAAAGAATCTAGAAAAGATTGAATCTTATAGACCAATATCATTAATAAACCAAGATGCCAAGATCTTCACAGTGATACTGGTCAATCGGTTAAATAATTTCATGGGTAATTATATAAATTTAGATCAAGTGGGTTTTTTGAAAGAGAGACACATGGCAGATTTGACAAGAGTGGTAGATCTAATAGATATTGTAAGTCAAACAAAAGAAAAAGTGAGATTAATATCTTTGGATATTTTCAAGGCGTTTGATTCATTACAATGGGTCTCAATCAAGGAAATAATTAAAAGATACGGATTCGGTGATAAATTTAGAAGAGTAATAGATCAATTGTATCAGCAAGAAATAGCTACTGTAAGAGTAAATGATGAGGTTACTGATGAGGTAAAATTAGAGGCAGGTACGAGACAGGGTTGCCCATTATCCCCAATATTGTTTATTATGGCAATGGAAATATTAGCAAAAGCTATAAGAAAAGATGGAAAATAGAGGGGATTATGGAAAATAAGATAAGTATGTATGCTGATGATACATTGATAATTGTAAAACACCCAGAGAAGGTAATGGATAGAATTAGAGCACAATTAAGGGACTTCGAGGATATTACTGGGTTGAAGATAAATTGGAATAAATTGGAAATGGTGCTTTGCAATATGGGAGAAGAAGATCGGAAGAAGTTAAAGGGAATGCGAAATATCCAAATTAAAGGTAAGCTGAAATACCTAGGAATAATTATATCAAATAGATTGGAAGAGTTGAAAAGATTAAATTATGAGTTTGAAAATTGAAATTAAAAACAGAATAAATAGTTTCCAAAAGATGAAACTGTCATGGTTTGGGAGGATTGCACTTACTAAAATGATGTTGTTACCTAGAATTAATTTTTTTATTTGATGCACTAGCAATTCAATTGAAGGATAAGAAAATTAAAGAGTTTCAAAAACTGATTAATGAATTTTGTAACGGAGGAAAGAAATCTAGGTTGCCAAAAAAATTATGGTACTTACCTCAGAAGGAAGGTGGATTGGGAATACCAAATCTAGTGTCATATTATCGAGCATTTCAAATTAAGAATGTTGTGAAGATCTTGGCAAAGGAAAAAGCGATTTGGGAGTAAATTTAGATGAAGGACTATAGACATATTGGTAAAATGTTTTTTGTGGGCTATAATTTGGGAAAGGTAGTGACTAAAAACTCTATGATGAAAGTTTTAATGAGTGTATGGAAGAAAGTAAAGAAGGATCTGGTCCCGAGTATCTCTCCAATATTGGAACTCTCAGACATGGCGATCTTTCTGATTAAGATAGATAATGCAAGCGCGGCGCCAAAATGGCCGCCACGCTCTTTGCGGGAGCCCCCCCACAGGACGAAGGCATCCGGGTAGTTAGGGGCGTGGCCAGCTCCCTTATAAAAGGGGTGGCCACGAGGCAGCTGAGCTGCCATTTTGCGAAGCGACGGAGCGGAGAAGTTTTTCCTCTTACTCCGTCGCTTTTACCTTCACTGGGAAGCCTTTTGGCTGCTGATCTTCCTTTTTCGGCTTCCCTTAGGTCCACTGAGATGCCTTCGAAGAAGAAGGCGGCCGCGAGCGCGGCTCGGGCAGTGCGGCGGCGCAATCCGGGTCGGAGAACCGCGGCTGCGCCTTCCCTCCCGCCGCCTTTGCTGGCTCCCACCGGGACCGGTGGGATGGGGTCTATTACCCCCTGGCCGGAGGCCGGGGACCCGAGCAGGGGTCCAGTATGGGCTGCGGCCCGCGGCCCGCAAGCGGCGGACGCCGCTCCTGGTGCTCATTCTGGGCCTTCCTCCATCGGGCCCCGGCTCACTCCGGGACCTTCTAGCCTTGGGGGGTGGTGCGGTCCCCTCCCTTGGCAGATGCCCACGCCGGCCCTGCCGGGCCTGGGTGTGGGGTCATGGCCTTATTCGGGCCCCGGGGTGCAAGGGCCTGTACCCATGCCCGTAACGGGCGGGCCGGCTGGCCCATGGCCCCAGGCTAGTGTCGAGGCCTTGCTGGCCCACGTGGCGGCACTTGAGGCTTCCCTTGCTCGGGCCAGCCACGCTGGCGCTCCTTTTGGGGTGCGCTTGGACACGTCGTCTGCTGGGCAGCGGCAGGCGATGGGAAGGGTCGAGCAGCTTGAGGCGCGTGGCGCGACTTCGTCCACTGCCTCGCAGCTCCCCGACCAACAGGCCGGCGCGGGTCAAGCTCCGGCGGCGAGCTCTACGGCGGTCGTGAGCTCCGACGCCCCCAGTGGGCCGGAACCCCTGGTGGGGGCGGCCCGCGGGGGTGCAGCATGTGAGTATGCGGTACAAACTAGTGCACCTACACATGTGGCTATGTTGGGGGGGCTTTCCAATGGCCTTGGCCTCACATGGGTGGTCCGGCGGTACAGCCGCCGACGCACCAACAGGCGACTTCAACCACCACCCAGGGACCCGGGGCGGGCAGCATTTCCTACCCTGTGGGGAATGTTTTGGGGGTGGCTGGGTTAGTTCAAGCCCCTTTCCAGGTGCCCACAGTTTCTGCTGTGCCCGTCTCGGCCTTGCCAACAGCGGGCTATTCCTTGCCACTGGGTGACCATTTGGCACAGGCCACCAGAGAGAAAATATGGCGAGGGGAGTATGTTGATATCTTCTCACTCCTAAACAGGGAGCCCACCAAGGAAGAGAGGGAGGGGCAGGATGAGAAGGATAAGGAACAGGCACGTCGTCGCAAGCCGCCACGGACGTGGGCCAACTGGCTGCCGGCTTACCTCATCTACATGGCGGTGTACCTGAGGGCCCGGCCGGATCTGGCAATTCCGATGGTCCAGTATTTGGACAATATCTACCGGGCGATGGTTGATTTTCCGGGCCCGTCGTGGTTGGCTTATGACGAGGAATTCCGTATGAGAATTCCCCTGCACCCTGAGATGAGGTGGGATGAGCCATGTCAGAGACTTTGGCTGCTGTACATGACGCCCACGCGCCCTGCACCAGGGGAAAGATACCATTGTGGACATGCGGTCCAGCGAGTGGCTCCAGCACAGGTTCCCCGCCAAGTGGCGGGGCAGGGGGTTCCAGCCCGACTGCTGTGCTGGGCTTTCTCGTCTAATGGTTCATGCAGTAAGAAGAATTGCAAGTACAGACATGAGTGTCCCACCTGTGCGGGCCCCCATGCAGCCTCTGCCTGTCCCAGGCCTGGAGGGACGCGGGGCAGAGGGAGGGGCGGACAGTGGGCTGGCAAGACTGCCACTGATGGAGCTGGTTCACCGAAAGGCTCCCTCCCCAATTAATGTGGACATGCCGGAGCGTTGGCTCGCATTGTACCCGAAGGGGGAGGATGCAGATTATCTGCTTCAGGGCTTTAGACAGGGGTTCCGTATTCCTTTCATGGGTGATAGGTCCCCTCAGGATGCCCCCAACCTTTTGTCCCTTAGGGGGAGGGAGGAAGTGGCTGCCGCCAGCATTAATAAGGAGGTCAATGCGGGCAGGGTCGCTGGCCCTTTCCCTGCACCCCCGTTCACTAACCTCAAGGTATCGCCCCTGGGCTTGGTTCCCAAGAAGTTGCCAGGCGGATTTCGCCTAATCCATCACTTGTCCTACCCAGCCGGCCGATCGGTCAATGATGCTATCCCTGATGACCTTTGCTCAGTCAGGTATACATCTTTTGACCACGCGCTGCGCATGGTGCGCTCCTGTGGCCCGGGTGCGCTGCTGGCTAAGTGCGACATTAAGTCGGCTTTTCGCCTCTTGCCAGTGCACCCGGGCGACTTTGAATTGCTGGGTTTCAAATTTCGGGGCGAATATTATTTTGATAAGGCCATGCCTTTTGGCTGTTCCATATCATGCTCGGCTTTCGAGCGTTTCAGTACCTTCCTAGAGTGGGCTTTCGTCCGCAGGTCAGGGTCCCGGTCTGTAGCCCATTACCTGGATGACTTTTTATTCGGGGGTGAACGGGGCTGGGACACGTGTACACGTCTCCTCAACACATTTCAGACGCTAATGGAGGAACTCGGTGTCCCTTTAGCGCCCGAAAAGACCGAGGGCCCATCTACACAGCTAGTCTTCCTGGGGGTGGAGATTGACACGATAGCGCAGGCATCTAGGTTACCGCGAGATAAGGTGTCGGGGATAGTGGCCCTTATCTCGGACTTGTTGGCCAAGCGCAAGGCATCACTGAGGGAACTGCAGGTGCTGCATGGTCACCTTAATTTTGCCTGCAGAGTGGTGGCACCGGGCAGGGCTTTTGCCCGGCGCTTGTGCGACGCTATGGCAGGATTATCCAGGCCTCACCATAGGGTTAGGCTTACCCGGGGTATCAGGGCAGACATGCTTGTCTGGTTACAGTTCCTGAAGGACTTCAATGGGGTCTCATTTTGGAGGCATGACCTCCTGGCTTCCCCTCAATTTCAGATTCAGTCTGATGCCTCGGGATCCCTGGGTTATGGGATGTACTTCAATGGGAAGTGGGCCTATGGTGGGTGGCCACCGGCCTGGGCAGGCACGGGTCGCCTGCGTGATCTCACGTATCTGGAATTTTTCCCTATCCTGGGTGCTTTGGTGCTATGGGGCCAGGAGTGGTCCAACTCGGTCGTGCATTTCTGGTGTGACAATGCGGCCGTGGTCCACATTGTAAATGCACAGACTTCTAAATCACCCAGGGTTATGGATCTAGTGCGCCAATTTGTGTTGCGCAGCCTGCGCCTCAACGTGCTGTTCAGGGCCAGGCACGTCCCAGGGGTTAATAATGATATTGCTGACGCTTTGTCCCACCTACAGATCTCCCGGTTCCGTGCCTTGGCCCCGGATGCGGAGGAATTTCCCTCGCCACTCCCGGAGGTGATATGGACCATTGGCAAGGAGAGGTGAACCGGGCGATTGGCCTGTCACTAGCCCCACGCACCCGTAAGGCGTATCACCACGCGATTAATTCTTTCAGGGCATTTTGTACTCAATTTCAATTGCCAGTAACCTGGCCAATCCCGGTAACCCATGTGCTGCGGTTCATGGTTTACCTGCATTCTCAGGGCCTGGCACCTCGCACCATAGCATCCAAGCTTTCAGCGTTGGCTTTATGGCCAAGGTGGGGGGTCATGTGGACAGCACCTCTGACTTCCGTGTGAGACATGTTTTGGAGGGGTGGGTGCGCGAGCGCGGGCGTTGCCCGGACGACCGCCACCCGATTTCCCCAGGGGTCCTTACCCAGTTGGCTCGGGGCTGGCCTTGCCTCTGTTTTGATGCATATGAGGCAGCCCTGTTCCATGCAGCCACAACGGTGGCATTTTTTGGAGCGCTCCGCATCAGCGAGCTTGTGATGCTGTCTAAGGCGGATGCAAGTCGTAGGGCACTGGAACTCGAGGATGTCTGTGTAGCCAAAGACTGGGCTCAGCTGAGGATACGCTCCTCTAAGACCGATCAGCATGGCGTCGGCAGTGGTGTGCGACTGCTACGGTGTTCTTTGGCAGACATCTGTCCGGTTGGTGCCCTACAGGAATTCCTGGCACTGCGTGGCACGCACCATGGCCCGTTTTTCTGTCACCAAGATGGGTCTCCCCTTACTAAATTTCAATTTTGGAGGGTGACGGGCAAAGCACTGGCCAGTGTGGGCCTCCCAGGCGCCCGCTATGGCACTCATTCATTCCGTATAGGGGCGGCCTCGACCGCTGCGGCTTTTGGGTACTCAGGGGCTGACATACGTAGCATGGGACGGTGGGGATTGCAATGTTTTAAATTTTATGTGCGCCCACTCCCCCCGTGAGTACCGACCCGGTCACCTTACCTATTTCCCTCATTTTTTCCTTTACAGACCCGGGGTGTCGTATTACACCGGTGACAGTATGGCTGGTGGGCCATAGCTACGTGCACAAGGCAGCGTGTTATGCTGCGGCGACAGAGTGGGGACCCCAACTGGGACTGGGTGCATACGCAAGTCTCACATGGCATGGTAAGCCGGGGATGTTATGGCGGGAGCTGCTGCCTTTCCTTTTTTCAGGCCTGAATGCTGACCCGCCTGACATTCTGATCATACACCTGGGGGGCAATGATTTGGGCCAGGTCACCGGCTTGTCGCTGAAGCATGCGATTTGCGAGGACCTCGCCTACCTGCATTACGTCTGGCCCGCCACAACCCTTGTTTGGTCGGACATGGTCCCGTGCCATTCCTACAGAGGGGCGTTGACCTCCTGGCCCTTGACCGCGCTAGACGCATGGTGAATAGGGCAGTGGCGCGTTTCCTTGTCGACAGGGCTTGGGGGAGGGTCAGTCGTCACCCCGCTATTAGCCTCCAAAGTTATGACTTGTATGCAGGGGATGAGGTCCATCTGTCCCGAGGAGGTATGGACCTCCTGTTGGGTGATTGGCGAGCAGGCCTGTTGACCGAGCTGACGGTCTGGGGGGGGGCGTCGAGCCTTCTTTGAAGCCCCTCCGTGTGGCGGGTAGCACTGGTAAGGTAAACATTATGACCCACAGGTATCCGGCAAGTTCGCAATTGACTGGACAACACTAGACAGGCATAAGTTGGTTAAACGTTGTCCGGTCAACGACGAACTAGGCGACGGGGTGATGGCTATAGCTAGACAGCATGCATCACCCCGTGATTCTACGGATATGCGTCAGAGGGTGGGGTCATTAGTTAGATATTGACTACGGTCAACAATTTGTTTGTTGTCAACAAACAAATTGATACAAATGGATACATTGTAGCAATTGCCGTTGGCAATTTTGGGTGGTACCTTACCAGTGTTACTTCGGCCTGCTTGCCTTAAGAATTATGATTGGTTATTACCAATAGAAATTTATAATTCGGACTAGGGCATGAATCAATAAATGTGGCCCAATGCCGTTATCCACTTTCATTGGTGTCTGAGTCCTTTATTGGGGGGTGCGCCTGCAATGCAAGCGCGGTGCCAAAATGGCCGCCGTGCTCTTTCCGGGAGCCCCCCCACAGGACGAAGGCATCCGGGTAGTTAGGGGCGTGGCCAGCTCCCTTATAAAAGGGGTGGCCACGAGGCAGCCGAGCTGCCATTTTGCGAAGCGACGGAGCGGAGAAGTTTTTCCCTCCACCCCCTCCCTAGTTAACAGTGTGATATTTTGGTCGCTTCGGGGCCGGGTGGGAATTTTTGGCTGGGACCCATATTGGCTTCCGGGTCCTGGTTTTTTTCGCCCATCCCACACTGTTGCTATGGTTTGACATAGGGGTTTTTTTCTGTTGCTGCTGTTGACTTTGGTCACATGGGCGGGTAGCACTGGTAAGGTAAACATTATGACCCACAGGTATCCGGCAAGTTCGCAATTGACTGGACAACACTAGACAGGCATAAGTTGGTTAAACGTTGTCCGGTCAACGACGAACTAGGCGACGGGGTGATGGCTATAGCTAGACAGCATGCATCACCCCGTGATTCTACGGATACGCGTCAGAGGGTGGGGTCATTAGTTAGATATTGACTACGGTCAACAATTTGTTTGTTGTCAACAAACAAATTGATACAAATGGATACATTGTAGCAATTGCCGTTGGCAATTTTGGGTGGTACCTTACCAGTGTTACTTCGGCCTGCTTGCCTTAAGAATTATGATTGGTTATTACCAATAGAAATTTATAATTCGGACTAGGGCATGAATCAATAAATGTGGCCCAATGCCGTTATCCACTTTCATTGGTGTCTGAGTCCTTTATTGGGGGGTGCGCCTGCAATGAGGACAAAAAAGTATTGGATAAAAATGAAATTTTCCTATTGAAAGATTGGTTATGGATCTGTAGGGATGAGGTTAGCAGGATTAAATTGTTCGAGCAATTAAAAATGAATTGGTTCCAGATAATGAAGATTTGCAAATGGAATAGTAAATTTATGAGTGAGTATGATTTGGAAAGAGAAAAGACGGAATTTGAGGAATTGATTTTAAAAATTAGAAAAGAAGATAAAAATATTAAGGGATTAGTTAGCAAAATATAAATATTATTAAATAGGGAGGGTGATCCACAGGAGGACTTGAAAATAAAGTGGGAACAAGAGTTGAATATAAAGAGAGATAATGATGCATGGAGAAACAAATGGAAAAAAAGGATAATGAGAACTATGTCGGCCAGAATAAAAGAGCATAATTACAAAATGTTATGGAGGTGGTATTTGAGGTTATATCAAATTGACAATAAAAAGGATAAAATGTGTTGGAGATGCAGGGATACAATTGGAACACACAAGCATATGTAGTGGAGTTGTATTGTGGTAAAAGAATTTTGGAAAAGAATTGAAAAAGAGATTGGTGAAATATTGGGAAAGATAATTAAGCTGGGGCCAGGTACCACTATGTTAACAGATGTGGAATGTATCAATTTGATTAAAGAGGAGAAAGAGTTATTAGAAATAATAATTACATCGGGGAGACAGTGTATTGCTAGAAATTGGAAAAATGATGTAACTATACAAACTGAGGAAATGTATAAAGAAATGTGGAATTTAGCTTTGAATGATAAATTGACATGGGAGATAAAGGTAAAAAGGGGTAGTTTGAAAGAAAATAGATTTTGGAACATTTGGAAGCCCTTTGTGGATCACTCCCTTATGGGAGAGGAAAGAAATAGACATGTACCTAATCAAAGTGGTTTTTGGAAGTAAAACAATGAGTTCTCCAGGGCAATGTAAATAAACACTGGGTGTATTATATTGTGTAATTTTATTTCTGTTGTTGTTTCCTATCCTAAACAGTAATGAGTGGCATTTTGGTAAAATTTTAGTTATTGTTAAAGATTAATTATAAAGTTATAATTAAGTGAAATTATTTTTAAAAGGTGGTTTATGTGCATTTGAAATATAAAAAGAGATATGAAATGTATCAGGATAGGGGATGTTTATTTCTAAAAAAATTATTGTGTGTTTATTTTGTATTCTAATTATGTTATGTAATATGTATTGTGTTGCAATTTATTTTGAAAAATTTAATATATTTTTTTTTGAAAAAGATCTTAAGGTTAATATCACAGAGATAGAATGGAAAAATAAGTGGAAGAAAAGGATCATGAGAACTATGTCTGTCAGAGTAAAAGAACATAATTTTAAATTGCTTTGGAGATGGTACCTGACCTCGGTGCGGTTACATCAAATGGATAAAAACAAAAATCAAATGTGTTAGAGATGTGGTGGAGTTGTAGGGTGGTAAAGCAATTTTGGGGGGAAATGGAGAAAGAAATCTCTAGAATTTTTGGGATGAACCTTAAGTTGGGGCCAGACACAGCATTGCTGACAGACACAGGAAGTATGAACTTAGACAAGGACAAAAGTGAGTTACTATCTCTGTGCATGACAACAGCGAGACATTGCAGGCGCACCCCCCAAAGAAAGACTCAGACACCGGTATATGGATAAAGGCATTGGGCCACTTTTATTGAATAATGCCCTAGTCCGAATTATAACTTTCAATTGGTACTCATCCAATTATAATTCTTAAGGCAAGCAGGCCGCAGTAACACTGGTAAGGTTCCTCCCAAAATTGCCAATGGCAATTGGCTACAATGTATCCATTTGTATCAATTTGTTTGTTGACACAAACAAATTGTTGACCGTAGTCAATAAACTATCTACTGACCCCACCCTCTGACGTGTATCCGTAAAATCACGGGGTGATGCATGCTGAAAAGCTCCTGCCATCACCCCTTGCCTGGTTCGTCGTTGACCGGTCAACGTTATTACACCTGTACCTGTCTAAGTGTTGGCCAGTCAATTGCGAACCTGCCGGATACCTATGGGTCATAAATATTTACCTTACCAGTGCTACCCGCCACACGGGGAGGCGTCCATGATGACTCACCGCCCCCCCAAGACCGTCAGCTCGGTCGCCAGGCCTGCTTGCACCACACCCAGAACGAGGTACATACCTCCAGCCGACAAGTGGACCCCTTCCCCTGCCTACCGGCAAAAGTTTTGTAAGCCTATCCTCAGGTGTCCAATGGCTGTCTCCCAGCCATGCTCAGCAAGGGACTGAGCAACAGCCCTGTCCACTGACTGCCGGAACAGTCCGAACCACGGAGATCCACGTCTCCCCTAAATTGGTGTCTCGGCACGATGTTAGACCATAGCGACCGTGTGTAAGCCATACGTGATATAAAACGGCAGGTCACAGCCCCTCGATAGTTTAGTAACAGCAGTGATCCGTATAAGATCGTTGCCGCCGAGGTGCCTATTAAGAACATTGGGTGGTCCAGCATCCCCGACGGACATCAGGAATGGCAACAGTTCCCACCCCCTTGTGCCGCGCATACCATACCATCGCATACGTGCGGATGCACACAGCCCAAGCCGGGGTCCACTCTCTGTCGCCGCAGCATATACTGCTGCCCAGTGTACATAGCTGCGGCCCACCAGCCCCACTGCCACCGGTGTGTAGAGACACACAGGATCTGTAAAAGAGGAGAAGAGGTTAAGGACATAACTAGGTACTCGTACAGTGAGGGCACGTACATATAAGAAATTGCGCGTACACGCATGTCCGCCTCCGAGTACTCCAAACGTAGCCGCGATCAACGCACCGCCTATCCTAAATAAATGGGTGCCAAAACGGGCCCCCACACCGCGAAGCGCGGCACCGGTCACCCTCAGTAACATTACTTCGGCAAGGGTAGACCTATCCTGGTGGCAGAAAAACAGGCTGGGGCGCGCAGCAGGCACTGTCGAAAATTCATGTAGGGCACCAACCGGACAGATGTCTCCAATAAAACTTCATAGCAGTCTGACTCAACTGCCTACGCCATGCTGAACAACCTGTGAGGACCGTATCCCCACTTGAGCCCACTCATGTGTGACAGAGACATCGTCGAGTTCAAGTGCCCTACGAGACACATCTGCCTTACACAGATGGTACCAACTCTGGCACCCACTCACTGATGCGGAGCGCTCCAAAAAGGCTACCGTGGTAGCTGCGTGACCAAGAGCCACTTCACACCTATCCGAACATAAATAATGCCAGCCTCGTGCAAGGTGGGTCAGAAACTCTGGGAACTGGGGTGACGCGTGTCCTGGCGGCGGACACGTTCCTGTGTCCACCCTCCAAAACACGACGCCTGAATGCATAGTGATACACCTATGCGTACAAGCTGCCAATGACATGCCCGGTTCACCTCTCCTCGCCGAACGTCCAAATATCGGCCGGGAGTGGCGAGTGGAATTCATCTGCTTCCGGAGTAAGGCACGGAACCGGGGGATCTGCAGGCGGGATAAAGCAGCAGCAATGTCGTTATTAATACCAGGAACATGTCTGGCCCAGAACAGCACATTTAGGCATAGGCTTCTCAAAAAGAATAGACAAACTAATGTCATGACCCTGTGGGATTTGCATGTCTGTGTGTTGACAATGTGCACCACTGCCGCATTATCACACCGAAAATGGACCACTGAGTAGGCCCACTCATCGCCCCATAGCATCACTGCTCCCCAAAATGGGAAGAAACTCAAGGAAGGTAAGATCGCGGAGGCGATCCGTGCCAAGCCATGGGTGCTGCCATCGGCCGTAAGTCCACCTACCCTCAGAGTAAACCCCCATAAGTCAGGGAGCCGGAGGCATCCGATCGTACTTGAAATCTAGGGCAGACCATCAGGTCTGATCTCCAGGAAGAGACCCCGTTAAAACCCAGGAGTAATTTGAGCCAGACCGGAAGGTCCACCCGTATGCCCTTGATCAGCCGGACCCTGTGTTGACCTTTTGTCAGGCCAGCCATGGCGTCACACAGGCGCCTGGCCAATGCTCTGCCGGGTGGAACCACCCTGCAGGCAAAATTAAGGTGGCCATGAAGTAACGGCAGGTCACAAGGGAACACTTTATGTTCGGCAATCAATGCCAAAATCGCTGCGGAGATCCGAGCCACCTTATTCATGGGTAACCCGGATGCCCGTGCGATAGAGTCTATTTAGAAATGTGAGCTTAGTAGCTGGGCCCTCGGTCTTTTCAGGCGCCAAGGGGACACCCAGTTCCCACCTGAGTGTCTGAAATGTAGTGAGGAGACGCGTGCACGTGTCCAAGCCCCGTTCACCCCCGAACCAAAAGTCGTCGAGGTAATGGGCTAGAGACCAAGACCCCGACCTGCGAGCAAAGGCCCACTGAATGAATGTCCCGAATCATTCGAATGCTGAACATGAATTAACTCAGTCAGAAGGGGTTGGACTTATCTAAGTAAAATTCATCTTGGAACCTAAAAACCCAATAGCTCTAAATCCATTGGGTGCACTGGCAGTAATCTGAAAGCCGAGTGCATATCACACTGTGCCAGGAAAGCACCGGGACTGCATGAGCGAGCCACCCATAGGGGCTGAACCAACTATGAGTACCTGACTGAACAAGGTCAGCAGGAATGGCATCCCTAACCGGATAACCCACAGGGTGAGCTAAATGGAGTATTAAATGACATCCACCCTGGTTCTACCTCGGTACTAGCCTCATAGGGGAAACGTTCAACTTAGGAAAGGTGGTTCCAAGAAGGGACCCGCTACTCTCATAGCCCCAACTCCTGTAGCTGTGCACAGTGGAGTAACCTCTTCGTTACCTTTCAAGGTAGCCAGATTAGTAGCATCCTGGGACCCCTAACACCCCCAAATGGAATACAAAAGCCCCATTGAAAACCCTCCAGCAGGTACCCCACATCCTCCCTTCTTGGATGAGCTGAGTGCCATCACTCCAGCCTGAGTACACTAATTGGGGAGGGGGGGCTTTGACAAGGCTAGTTCTTTCAGACGGAGCTCTCATCGCCCCCTGTGCACCCTTACCTCTGCCCCGTAACCCACCAACCCGCGGGCACTTGGAGGCGGCGTAAGGGCCAGTGCAAAAGGGGACACCAAGTCGGTAACGACACTGGCGCTTAGTACACCCGTCGCCAGCTGAGCAGGTCGAACACGGCAGGCGGGCTGGAACCCCCTGCCCAACCAGTTAGCGTGGAGCCTGTGTCTGAGCAGCCCGCTGCACAGCATGACCACCATGGTACCTATCACCAGGCGCCAGTCACATGGGAGTCATGTACACGAGGCTCATACAACCTGACAGGGCTCATCCAACCTCCTCTCGGGGTGTAGGGCCACCCTCATCCACATTCCTCGCCATAAGCCAACTGCGATGGGCCCATCAAATCAACCATCGCCCTGTAATATTAGCAATAGATGGAACCATCGGGATGGGCCAATCAGGCCGGGCCCTGCGGCATACCACCATATATATAAGGTATGCCGACCACCAGTTGGCCCCAGGTGCGCGGTGGCTTACGACGATGGGACAGCTCTTTGTCTCTGTCATCCTGTCCCTCTCTCTCCTCCTCAGTGGGCTCACAGTTCAATATGGAGAATATCCACATATCCCCCTCCAGACCTTACCCCTCGTGACCTGCGGCAAATGATCACCCAGGGGCAAGGAATAACCAGCCGTCGGCAAAGCAATCGACGGCACATTCTGTATCAAGGGCATACGCAGCAGGACCCGGACAGCCCCTGCGATGCTCGGCACTGCCCCGGGGGCAGACACCCCCGCCCTTAACGAGGGACCATTTAGCACCATGGGATACTGGGATAAGATGGTAACTGATGCCCGCTCGCATCAACTGTACACCCCCCGCCAAATCTTTTCCCTCGTGACCTGGGACAATTGATCACCAAGGGGCAATGAATAACCAGCCGTCGGCAAGGCCATCACCGGCACATTAGGTACACGGGGCACACGCAGCGGAACCTGGACAGCCCCTGCGATGCCCGGCACTGCCCCAGGGGCAGAAACCCCCACCCCCAATGTTGTGCCAGTATGGAACCAGGGGCACTGGGATAGGCTGGCAACTGATGCCCACTCGCCTCGACTTGACGAGGCCATGGCCACTGAACCCCACCACTGGAAGTGGACTGTGATGTGGGTGCATTAACTTGAACCTGATACTCACTAGGTGCACCCCCGTGAGCCACCCACACTGGGGGTTCCGGCCCACGGCGGGCGTCGGAGCTCGCAACCGGAATCGAGCTCTGGGGCCACACCTGACCACTCTCCAGCTGTAGCTCTGGACGAACAGGGAGCTGCGAGACACCGGCAGGCGCAGGCCGGAGCGTCTCAAGCAGCTCAACCCGGCTGGCCGCTTGTTGCAGTGTGGCAGCCGTCGAGGTAGCCGGTGAACACGAAGGGCCACCAGCAGAGAGAGAAGGGCCCCCTGCCATGGGGGTGTGTGCAATCCCCAAGGATGCCTCAAGCACAGCTAAACGCGTTAGCAACGCATCCACTGCCACAGATCCCCCAGTATAAAGTGGGCCGGGTGGGCCGTACGGCCCACCAGGCATATGACCAGGAACTCCAAAGTGAGATCCTGGGCCCGGATAGGGCCACACCCAAAACTCCGGCCCATGAGGGGCCGGAGGAGGAACGTGCTGTGTACCAGCACCGGGCCCTCCCCCACTGACCTGACCCATGGCCGGCAACTGCGGGCCGAGGGTCGGAACCCCTGAAGGGCCGGTCGGAGGCTGGCCAGCCGAGGGCCAAGCACCAGCCTGCATCGCCCCACCGGTATCGGTGAGTAAGTTAGTGCCCTGCCGCGTGGGTGCAGCCCTGGTCCTCCGACCTGAGGGCTGCCCCCCGCGCTGCGCAAGGCCAGCAAACCAAAAAGCACAGAGCAGCCAGCAAGCCAAAGGCTCTGTGCAACTCCTTCCTTCCCAGCCGGGAAGGGCCAAGGGCTAAAGAGCCGAAGAATCGAAGGAACAGCGACGGAGAAAACTTCTCCTCTCCGTCGCTGTTTTTAAAATGGCAGCTCGGCTGCCTCGTCACCCCCTAACTCACCCGGATGTCTGAGTCTGGGTGGGGGAGGGCCTGCAAAGAGCACAGCGGCCATTTTGGCGCCGCGCTTTCAATGTATTGCGAGTCAGTGGAAAAATGACCAGATCCCAAAGTTGGAAGTTTAGTATAAGGAGATGTGGGCAGTGTCAGGCATCAGCTGGTCTGCCCCAGTCCAAGCGGACCAGTAGGAAACCTGGCTGACCACGGTCCCTCCCCTCCCCACCCCACCCACCTCTTCCCGGGAGAGCGGGCGACCCAACAGCTTTGGTGCTTCATTCTCCTTCGAAGCGGCTGCGGGTGCCACTCGGTGGTGGTGGAGGTGGCGGCGAGTGCGTGCCTGGCCCTGGGGGAAGAGGAGTGGAAGCTGGCATCACGCACCACCCAGGAGAGCTCACCTGCGTGCTCCGGCGCACCCGCCGCCACTCTTTGCTGCCTCCTTCTAGCAGCAGCAGCAACTTTCGCAATGCCTGGACCTATTGCTGCAGGAAGAGAACTTCTTGCAGGATGTCTGTCTGACTCTGGGCATTGCGAGAGTTGCCCTGCCTGGACACCTCTCGCAATGCCCAGACAAACAAGGTTGACTCAGCCTAACATCCTTCTTGGGTCGGTAAAATGAGTCCCTAGCTTGTTGGGGGGTGAAATGCTAATTCAACATTGCTATTTCCTACCTGATCTGGCTGGTTTGTAAGCATAAACAGCCTGTGATTGAAACCTAGTGTAGATTTCTCTAGCCTGGGGCTAGATTTAGTTTTTTGATTTAGTTTGGATCAGAGACAAATCTCTCATTTCTTAATTCTCTTTGTATCTTCTGAAGACTGTATAATGAGCCACAGTTTATTGACTTGTTAACTGATGTATAGCGAGGAGCCCTTATTAAGTTTTTGCAGAGGGGAAGCCAAAGAATAAAAACCATTAATCATTTCTTGCTAATCACCCAGCATTTCCATTCTTCAACTTCATCTATTACATGGCCCTCGAGTCAAAAAGTTTGCCCACCCCTGTCTTAGAGCAAAGGATTTAATTATGAATTTAGACAGGCTTACTTTTCCATTAGCATATTTAACAACTGCTGGAAGAAATAAAAGCCGAAATATGTATTGTACACAGTATTGAGTGAGTCTTTAAGGTGCCACAACATTTTTGTGTTTTTGTTTTGTTTACCTCCTGATCTGCTTGCACAAAATCAAACTTTAGAATTGGTGCCATTTTATTGTGTGCAAGCATATCAGAGAGCAAACAAAAAAATGTTGTGGCACCTTAAAGACTGATTAGGCCACACCCACCTATTAGGTCACACCCACTAGTTAGGCCACACCCACTAGTTAGGCCATGCCCACCAGTTAGGCCATGCCCTCCAATTAGGCCACGCCCCATGGAGTGGTAGTAATTTTTTTTGGTGCCCATCACTGGATGTGGGACCTTGCTTTAAATGACAAATTAACATGGGAATTGAATAAGAAAAAGGGTATAATAAAAGAGAATAGATTTTGGCAAATTTGGCAACTGTTTGTTGATTCCACAGGTATAAGAGGTGATGGGAGCAGTCCAGTACCAGAACTTCACAGATTTTGGAAATAGTGAAAATGTGTCCACCGCATCCTCCAGGGCATTGTACAGTCACATGTGGTGAATTAGTAATCACTCTTTTTCTCATTGTGTTATTAACTGGGTGGGGTAATAGGTAAATAGGGTAATTAAGAATAGTAATACTTGTTTAAAGTTAAGACTGGCCTTGCATTTTAGATTGGAAATTTAATACTAAGAATAGTAGACGAGACCCAATCTGACTAATATAGTTTATCGCCCTGTTGATATTACACAATTAAGGATTTTATAGTAGTTCAATATAATTAAAAGTTTATGTATCTGTTTTTTTGTACACTAATATCATTTATATGTGTTTGTTAATGTAACCTTTTTTTTACAGTTCTTTATTTTGTGTGTGTGTGTGTGTGTGTGTGTGTATATATATATATATATATATATATATATATATATATATATATATATATATATATATATATATATATATATATATATATATATATATATATATATATATATATATATATATATATATATATATATATATATATATATATATATATATATATATATATATATAAAAGAGGCTGACGGAGAAGGGAGGATCGCAGTCAGCTTATAAAACCTTGACGCTCCCCTCCCCCTTGCTCTGGGTGAGGAGTCTCTAGCCTGCATTCCAGCCTCTTTCCTGCTTCTGGATGGGAAAAAGCACCCCTTCCACTACTGGATAAACTTGGTGCCTCATTGGTGTGCCTTCTCACTCATGTGCATTATCAAAATTAAATATATTGATTGTATGGCATCCTTCTTTGAGCTTGGAAAAAATCTAAACAATATTTGGAAAGGTATGGTTTATACTTTAAAAACTGCTTATTCCCCCTCCCCCACATATGGAGGACCCCATTTTTGCATCTCTCAGGAAGATTTAGCTGCATTTTCAACATTGACACTTTATAATGGGTTTCTTTTAATGCAGAAGCTCATAATCCAAAGTGAGCAAAGATGAATATGCCAGGAGATGAAAGAGACATATGACCCTTAAGGTTAGTGAATAATAGATACTAACTTACTTTTCTGGTATAACACTAGCACATCAGTGGTTCTTCAACTTCACATTTAACCACACAAATGTAAAATTTCACAATCTATTTTGCACATTCATTTTTATGTAGCCATTGTATAAAGAGACCATTATATTAAAGCATCTTATAAAAACATGTTTTTCTCATCCAGCATACACATGCACATGCACACGTGCACACACATACACTAACTGTGTGACAAGGAGTTCAAGAAATATGTAAAAGGAAGGGGGAACCCAACCCAGACTGAAAGATGTAACTAAGCCAAATAAGCTTATTTAAAGAAAGGGAAGAAAGACATTTTAAAAATGGCAAGTAAGCCAGAATTTCCTAGTATTTTATGTATAATCAACAGTACCCTTAGTCTGTAAACATGAGAAGCACAGAGTGCTCTGAATTGTCTCAACACCCTAACAAGGCATTATTTCTTTGCAGTAAAATTCTTGGCAGGCCTACCATTTCCTCAGCTCTGACAATTTCTTCTTTAACAGATTTTGTGATACTAATATACGATCCCTGCCTATTACCTCGCTATATCAATATGCAGATAGGAGGCTTCATTAAAGGAGGGAGTGCATGCACAAGTGACTAGATAGCATAGCTCTTCACGCTGTCCAAGTGATTCCTTATTCCTTCTCTATCTAAGAGAATCAAGTGCCAAACAGAAGCATGTATAAAGAAAACTGAAATCTCAGCCACTTTGGGAAAGGAATTTGGGGTGGGGGAGGAGAGGTTCATGAACTTGAGAGATGCCACATGGTGAATATATTCCAACAATTACTGTGGAGAACCAGATTCATATTGCTATTAATCAGTGAAGCCTACCAGGCCACTGTGGACTATCTTGCGAAGGTCTGTGGACTATGTCACAAAATTCCTTCTCCTGGGAGCTTAAATATGGTTTCCAACAAGCCATTTTACAGTGGTGAAAAAAGACCCTGTGATAATTCTAAGGTGATGGTTAAAAGTTTGAATGTCAAAGTGTGAAATGAAAGGTGAAAGTGTTCTTCCTGTTAAGGCTTGGGTGGAGTTCCTCTCTCCTCCTTCTGGTTGAGTGAACTATTGTTACCTTGAGTTCATCTCTGTTCAGATGCTAATGCACAAGCGTGGGCTCCCTCACAGATGTTTAACTGCTGTTTAGCAACCCAGATGCTTGATGACGTCTTAATGTGTGGAATGTAAATGGTATGTGTACTGGAATGCAACTGACTTCAAGTGCCTTCCCTATCGAGTTAGCCTTTCTCAACCTTTCAGAGAATATCCTATATGAACTTTGATACTTAATAAACATAAAGAAATTAAAATGTATGAGCGTGCGTCCCTTGGGATTATCATGGCAGACCATATCGGAGCTATAGCTACAACATAGTGGTATGGAGGTGGCATGGGGATGGGCTGTGCATGTGGCTTTGAATGAGAAAAATGCATCTCAAAACAATCAGGTTTCAAAATCTATATTTTGGGGAAACATTATTTTAAAAGAGACCCTTATGCAGAATTTAACCACTAGGGAAAACATACGTGTGAAAACAAGATGGAACAGAAGTCATATGGAAATGACATGAACCAGAAATAGATTGATTCTTTCCCTAGGTGCTAATTATAGAACTTTCTTATCTGGCTGGGTTTTTGGCACTGAAATAAATCATCCTTAGAGTTGATAACCTACAGTAATTGACTTATCATGCTGTTCTTTTATATCTCTTTTAAAAGCCGATTTTAGCTCAATATTGACATACTGCCCACTGATTTCCTGATAGAAAATCAGAATGGAATTTACAGCTTACATTAATGGAGCAGGGAATTTCAGACCCTCCCTTGACTTAGTTTGGCCTTCATGTCTTCATTCTCATCAGAAGCAATCCAGTGCTGGTTCCAGAGTGAAAGGATCAGCTGACAGGAGCATACCTGTCAACTTTTGGATTTGAAAATAAGGAAAATTTTGGCCATGCCCCTCTGTGGGCATGGCCAAATCTGTAGGTGAGCCAAATCTGTGGGTGTGGCCAAATCTGACCAAGTGACTTGCTGGGCTCTAGTCATGCCTGCCACATGACCATGAAAATGTCTGCAAACACAGGCAGCACTCACTCTTTGACTGTAAATGGAGATGAGCACTGCACCCTAGAGTCGGATATGACTGGCTTTTGAGCAAGGAAGACCTTTACTAAGCACTTGCATAAACAGGGCCAAACTTCACAGCAAATTTGAACACCATTCAGGGATTTTCTGTTATTTGTTGTTGTTGAGTCGCACAGTCGATTCCGACCCTTTGCGATCACCCCATGGACCATTTTCCTTTAGGCATCTCTGTCCTCCACCATCCTCCTCAGCCTGCCCAGCTCTGTGCCTAATGCATCCACAATACCAGCTATCCATCTCATCTTTGGACACCCCCTTCTTCTCTTGCCCTCCACCTTTCCCAGCATCAAGGCCTTCTCAAGTGAGTCCTCCCTTTTCATTTGATGTCCAAAGGACTTTAGCTTCATCTTATTTATTTTATTTTATATTCATATTTATATAGCCGCCCAACTCACAAAAAAATAAAAAAAAATCTTCACTATTTGATTAAATTAGATACAAGATACACAGTGCTCAAGTGGCTAAGATGCTGCAGTGGCTCAAGTGGCTAAGATGCTGACTGGGAAGCGGAAGGCCAGCAGTTCGATTCCCGAGTACTACAGGATGGAAATGAGCTCCCGTCTTCATCCCAGCTCCTGCCAACCTAGCAGTTCGAAAGCAAGAAATTGCACGTAGATAAATAGGGACCACTTTGGTGGGAAGGTAACAGCGTTCTGTGCGCTCCGGTGTCTAGTCATGCCTGCCACATGACCATGGAAACGTCTGCAGAAGCAGACAGCGCTGGCTCTTCGGCTTTGAAACAGAGATGAGCACTGAACCCTAGAGTCGGATATGACTGGCTTTCGAGCAAGGGAAACCTTTGCCTTTACACAGTGCTCATCTCTGTGTATAGCCAAAGAGCCAGCACTGTCCTGCATCTGCAGACGTTTCTGCGGACATGTGGCAAGCATGACTAGAAACCTGAGTGCACGGAACACTGTTTACCTTCCCACCAAAGTGGTCCCTATTTATCTCCTTGCAATTTCTTGCTTTCAAACTGCTAGGTTGGCAGGAGCTGGGACAAAGACGGGAGCTCACTCCGTTGTGCAGCACTTGGGAATTGAACTCCAACCTTCCAGTCATTGAGTTCAGTGTCTTAACCACTTAAGCCACCGCACTCACTGTGGCCTGAATATTATCTTTCTGCTTTCTGCTTTCTTGGTGCACAGAGGAGGAGACCCAGGTTGGGGCGGGCGGATGGCACGGTCACTCGGGAGTGGGAGCGTGCGGTGACTCCCTAACAAAGGCAGTCGAGGGACTGTGGCCAAAGCCGCCCCCCCCAGAAGTTCTCCGGAGCGGCAGTTCGAGCCGCCGGAGCCCACTCTGCATCTCTGTTGTGGCCATCCTGAAGGAAGCCTTGCCAGCCCCCTTGGAGCCCCGTCCCAAGGCATCCCAGAGCGGCGCTGGCGGGAACCCTCTCTGGCGGTGCTGCCATCCTCCATTGTGAGGGCAGGAACAGGGGGTGTGGCGGGCAGGCATCCCTGAGGGGAAGCCCCAGAGAGGCGTCGAGGTGCCGGGAAACACCCCCCAGCCTAAGGCGGCGCCACCCCCTCTCCCTCCCTCCCTGGGTTGCCCCTCCACTCCAGACTCACAAGGGGGGACCCCCCACCTCCCCCCACCCATCCACTTCCCCCGGATGGCACTTACAGCCTCTCGGCACTCCTGGGGATGTTCTTGGGGATGGCGCGGAGCCCCAGGCCGTGGCAGTCAACCGTCATGCTGCTGCAGGTGCAGGGCGCCGGACACGCGCCAGCCTGGCCCGGGCAAAAGGCGGTGGCCAAGAAGGCCAGCAGCAGGCAAGTCCCAGTCCACAGCCACACACCGGCTGCTGCGGGGGAGCCATGGGCGTGCGAGCGAGTGAGAGATGAGGACTGGTGTCTAGTGAGGGGCTGCCCCACACATGGCACCCCGGCTGGGGGTGTGGTCTCAATGCACCCCACCTGGCTCCGGATGGAGGCCTTGCTGGGGCGGCTGTGACTGGCCTTCCTGCCGCTCAGTTGCCTGGTCCTCCTCCTCACCACCGGCTGAGGGTGTGAGGCAGCAGAAATTAAGGGAAAATATGGGGAAATCAAAACAACGGGAGGGGGCGGGAATAGGGGCAAAATTACGGGGTTTTCCCGGCTGAAATGGGATGGTTGACAGGTATGGACATGAGGCTACTCTTGTCCAGAGGCTGCCCAAATATGATCACACTCCTCAAATTCTTTAGGGAGGCTTTTCCCCCATGTACTCTGCTGTTAGGCTAAGTTCAACAGATGCTCAAACTCTGGTAAACACAATCTCTTTCTCTCCTGAAGCCTACTGATTAGGCAAATAAAGAAAAGAAAGTCATAGATAGATAAGGGGGGGTGGAGAAGGGTCATCCTCATTCTGACCCTGTTAATATTTGGCATGATGACTCTGATTCCTTATTGAAGGATGAATGCAACCAATGGTACAGAAAAAAATGTTCTTTAAGCTGTTCTAAGGTAAGGTGAAGTAATATGCATGCCACTGTCAATACAACATCATCATAGATACAAATAATTGGGTTAGGTATATGAAGAGGTTCTTTTGTTTTGTTCATTGATAATATTGTCAATAAGCTGCAATACAAATTCCAGCATGCAATAGTGTTGACTCACATGAAGAATTCAAAGCCTTGTCATTTAGTACAGTGTTTCCCAACTTTTGTTTTTTGGACTTCAATTCCCAGAAGTCGAATTCAATTCCCCAAAGCACTGATCAGCCAATGTACTGACCTAGGCTTCTGGAAATTGAGGTCACCCTGTGGGAACCACTGATTTAGTACCTTTCATGGTAGCATTAATGTCAGAAAGAGGTGGCATTGTCAGAAAGAGACAATAATGCTGGGAAAGGTGGAAGGCAGCAGGAAAGGAGCAATGCCAAATATGAGATGGATTGCTTCCTTATAGTAAGGGTAGCCAACCTTGGTGGCTCCAGGTGTTCTTGAACTTCAATTACCAGAAGCCCAAGTCAGCACACCACATGATCAGGACTTCTGGGAATTGAAGTCCAATAACAGCTGGAGCACCAATGTTGGCCACCCCTGCCTTAAGGGAAGCCACACAAAATAACTTCCCAGAGTTGAGCAGGACTGTTGGGGGCAGGATATTCTGGAAACCTCTCCTTCATAGGGTTGCTATTAGCTGGAGATGATTTGATGGCATGTAATGATAACAAAGTCAAAATACGACAAAGAATTCCTGGAGGAGTAGTCACAGGGAAAAGTAAGGACAAATGAAGGAGAGTATGTGAGCTGCTCTTGATTTTATACAGTATGATTGCCTCTTTTTTAGATAGCTTGCTACAGAAATGTATGAGGTGCAAAAATAGGTTTACATATGTATTTTGTGTGCAGGCATCTGACTTTACTGAATGAGAATGCATTCATGACATTGTTCTAGCAATAGGTTCCACAGTGCTTCCTGTATTCGATCCTATACCTTTTCAATCAACCAACCAAATCTCCATATGATTGAAATAAAGAATAGGCTGGGAAGATATTTCAGGAGGCATACCTTTCAAAGTTTGCACCTTTTCCCATCAGAAATGTAATCCCTTCCCTGTGCCAAAGGCTGAAAGATGATATAACTTTTGGGGTAGAGATAATTGGTTATCTAACACTCTGCATACCTGCTGCACTAATCTGCTTTTAATCTGTTTATGGTTCATTCTGAGTTGGTCAGCCTCACAGTTTTACTCACACCTCCTCCTGGAATTTAATTATTTTCAATGGAGTGGGGAGACAGTGAGGGATATAAGTCATGGAAATAGTTTAACTCTCAGAAAACAATGGCCTCCACACATTGTTCATAATTTCTCAACATGGCATTTCCCCCCCCCCCCCCTTTCAATTGTCAGACAGATGCCAATAATTCCTTAGGAAACTTAATGCCAAATCATGCTGTGTGAGGAAGTTTCTGAATAAGACATCAAGTTTCTAGCCATCAGAGGATAATTTATTGATACTTGTCAAAAGGAAGTATCAGTCTTACAGAAATCAAGACAAAAGGAATGCCTGACGAATTTCCTTTGAAGTGCCTTTTATAAAAGTCCTTGGTAATACATATTGATGAACTCCAAATTGTCTTGCCTAAAGGGAAAAGAAAGTAGACTGCTTTACACTGCCTTATAAATATTCATCAAAAGAACAAGACTTATGTTTCCAGACATGAGGTGAATGATTACGGTTGTATGATTGCCATGGAAGCCAGATAATTAGTAAAATAGCATTTGACAGTTGGAGAATTTCAAATTTGGTGTCTTGCCATCACTGCACTTGGATTTAAAGATGAATTTTGGAAAGGAAGCAAATTTAGGACTTGACGGATTGAGACAATTAAGCTCTCCATCAGATTCATCTACTGTTTTCTTGTTTTCTTAGTTAAGAAATGAAAGAGTAGCTTATGTTGTATTGGTAGTCTGATACCTTTTTTAAAATGTAGAAGCTTAACTACAAGTGCCTCTCCAAGCCAATGGGAAGTGTTCTGCAAATAAGGCTGATACAAAAATAAGAATGAGAAGTACTTATGTGCCCTATTGAAACGAGAGAGCTTGGTCTTTTATGGTTTCCACTCGCCACCCTTAGGAATGGCTGCATATGTTGATTACATAAGCAGTAGTTGTACTCTTCCCTTTCTTATATCCATTTAGGTCATCCTCTAAATTTGGTTACACCTGCTTTTGTCTATAGACTTCTTTCAGAAAGTTCTAGCACAATTACTGGCATGCAGTTCTTTTCAAAGAAAGGCTGTTTTGGGTCTCAGTCTGAGGAGAAAGGCAGCATATAAATAGGATAAAATAAGTGGAGCACAAGAGCAGTTTAGTTCACATCTTTTTCTTGAGCTGTGTGTGCAGTTTGAGGTCAACCACTAGCCAGAACAAAAAGTAACTGTTGTTAGATATTTCTGCATTAGCCATTTGATATGTTGCTTACAATAAATTCAGGCCTAGAAAGTAGATCTTAGAGGGGCTTTGGGGAATAGGGATGGATACAAAGCTGTGTATTTACCTAAGGCAGCCTTCTCTAATTTGGTGCCTTCCAGATGTTTAGGACTGTACAGTCTATCGTCCCTAACTAGGATGCTTATTGGCTATCTGGAAAATATCAGGCTTGGAAAAGAGAATTCAGGTGAAAAATTGTCATGGGGCATAAGATAACCTTTTCCCTCTGCTTTTGAGGCAACTTCCTTTTACCTGTTCCACTGCTCCAGCCCAAGAAACTCTAACTTAATCTTGATTTTATTTTACTTTATTTTATTTAATATGTCAGAAAGATGTATTTTATTTTATTTGGTATGACAGAAAACAATGAAGAAAAGACTGGTTGGACAGCTTGTTTCAATCTTGGCTGGCCTATAACATAAATGAAAAGTATGTAGCTTGCACTATATTATTTAAGATAATAAGTCCAAAAGATGTAACTAGACAAAGAAGCTCTTTGTGCTCAATGGCTTGTGCATTTTTGGTCGTTTATTCAAATTAATAGCCAATTTCTATTTACCCTCAGCGAATGCAGTTAGCCTTCTCCTAGGTAAAGAGACAAGAGAAAAGCTATTCTGAGGAAACATTATCCTTTACAACATTTAGAACTCAAATGCAATTAGGCAAATATAATATCCTCTTTGAAGGCAAAGAGTTGCTCTGTTAAAGTAACTGAAACTAATTATCTTTGCCAAATGAAGGACACTCAAAGAGTACTTATGAGGTAAGCCGTACTATAGGGGGGGGGGGAGGCATCTTCATTCGATGACTAGAGAGTGAAACGAGCACTTAGCAGTGTTTGTATTGATTTAAATCGTTTTTCAATTGTGGCATTTTACAAAGAGAGCCAAGGTGGAACGTTAAAGGTGCAAACCAAAGAAGAAACACCTTATGTAAATAAATATCTTTTTAAAGAGTATTGTATTAATATTTCAGAACAACACAGATTGTATTGATCTATGTGTGGGTAAGATTTCTTCCATATTTAGTTATGTAGCTATCTTTTAAGTCTCTAGTGCAGGGGTGCCCAAACTATGGCCTGCAGGGCAAATTCATGTGGCTTGTGGGGCGGATTGCCGCCAACACCGAAAGTGACCTGCCGCTGCCGGAAGTTGTGAAATCATGCTAAAAACTCACCAAAATGCTGCGAAAACGCAGCAAAAAAATCCCAAAAATGCAGCAAAGATGTGCCGTCCTCACTCCTGCCACCATGGGAAGTAGTGGAGGCAGCAAAAATGCCTGAAAACAGGTGGTGAATTCACACACTGCTGTCACTTGGAGGAGCCACATAACCAGCCTGCTCAGTTGTCTAAGATAATTAGTCAGACCCCCTGTGGAAAAAGTTTGGGCACCCCTGCTTTAGTGCCACACCACACTGTGGACATCAGGATGGGACATCTGCTGAGCTGCCTTCTCTCCCTGTCCATTAGGCCTCTCACATTTCTGTCTGGCATTGTTCCCGCTGCTCCTTTCTCACCAGAAGTTCACAGAAGTATAACACACACACACACCCCACTGCCGCCCCTAGCTCAGGTATCAGGCATCTTACTGGTGACTGGGGGGAGGATCAAATACCATATCATCTTCTGCAGGCTGATGGAAGCTTAAATAGATGCAGCTACTCTGAGGTGCAAAGGTGTCGGGAAAGGTCAGGAACAGAGCTTGGAAATGTCCTCCCCCTCACCCCCTTTTTTTACTACTGCTGTAAAAATCCCCAGATGGCTGATATATATCACACACACACACACACACACACACACACACACACACACACACACACACACACCAGAACACCTCATATGTCTCATGAGAAATCTGTACATGAGTCAAGAAGCAACAGTTAGGACAGAGTATGGAATGACGGAGTGGTTTGGAATAGGAAAAGGAGTAAGACAAGGCTGCATTTTGTCACCCTGCTTATTCAACTTACACACAGAGAACATAATGCACAATGCAGGGATGGAGGAATCACAATATGGGATCAAAATTGCTGGGAGAAACATCTACAATTTGAGATATGCAGATGATACCACCCTAATGGCAGAAAATGAGGAAGACCTAAAGAAGCTCCTGATTCGGTTGAAAGAAGAGAGTGCAAAAGCTGGCCTGAGACTCAATATCAAAAAAACCAAGATAATTGCAACAGGCCATATCAGTCCCTGGAAAATAGATGGGGAAGAAGTAGAAACAGTGACAGATTTTACTTTCTTAGGATCCAAGATCACTGCAGATGGAGATTGCAATCATGAAATAAAAAGGCGACTGATTCTTGGGAGACAAACTATGAAAAACCTGGGGAACATAGTGAAAAGTAGAGACATCTCACTGCAAACAAAGGTCCACATAGTCAAAGCAATGGTATTTCCAGTGGTAATGTATGGCTTTTAGAGCTGGACTATTAGAAAGGCTGAGTGAAGAAAGATGCCTTTGAGATGTGGTGCTGGAGGAGAGTTTTGAGAGTCCCTTGGACAGCGAGTACAAATAGGTCAATATTAGAAGAGATTAGCCCTGAGTGCTCCTTAGAAGGACAAATAACAAAGATGAAGATGAAGTATTTTGGACATCAAATGAGAAGAGAGGATTCTCTTGAGAAGGCCTTGATGCTGGGGAAGGTGGAGGGCAAAAGAAGAAGGGGATGGCCAAAGATGAGATGGCTAGATGGTATTGTAGATACAATGGGCACGGGGCTGTGCAGACTAAGGAGGATCGTGGAGGACAGGGGTGCCTGGAGAGCGATGGTCCATGGGGTTGCAAAGAGTCGGAATCGACTGTGCGACTGAACAACAACAACAAAAATGTCCTTAATCTCTTAGGCTGGTTGTTTTGGGTATTTCAGATCCTGTATTATAATAACAAAAAGTGACGGCTACAAGTACTTATAGGAATCACAGTTCCTGCAGGATCTAGGCCAGTGGTTTCCAACGTGGGGCCAATGCCACACAGGGGGACCCTTAATCCACAGAAGCCTAAAATCAGTACATTGGCTGATCAGTGGTTTGGGGAATTGACTTAGGCTTCTGGGAATTGAAGTCCAAAAACCAAAGGTTGGAAAACAGTGATATAGACCATGGCAGTGGCCAAAGGTTTCAGGTTGGTGGCAATGTAAAAGGAGCTTGTCGAAGGGAGAGTATAGAGATGATTTATGTTGAGGAGTAGCAGAAGCAAAATATGGTATTATTCAGAGGATAATTAACACACATTTTTAATAACACACAAGTACACTTTTCATTTTTTTGTTTTGTGTGTGGAGGGTGGCAGCCATGTCATTCTCCTATTAAAAAACAACCAGCAGTAAGTCTTGTGGCACCATGGGGGCTAAGAAATTTTATTTCCATTTTTTTAGCATTTCATCTCACTTCACCAAATGCATCAATAGTGTTGCTATTGTACATATGTTGAGTATAAGCAGGTAATCATGTAGTAATTTTCATGGTGGCAGGTTATAATCCGTGAAGAGAGAGAAGAGATGGAAAACACAGACCAGTTTTCGGACAACACAGACCAGTTTTTGGACCTTCAGTAAAAACTGATGGAAAACAGCAAGAGTTATCTGAAAATACTCTAATAATATTGGGAGTTTAGGTTGCATAATATAGACACCATATATTACTGTGCACATATTGTGTCTATGCAGAAGAGCTTTACGCATGAACTTAAAAAGGGTACACCACAGGGTCATGTAAAAGCATTAGGTTACTAACCATTGGGACTTGCTTTCTAAAACAACAACACTTAGTTGTGTGCTATTTAAAGCTTTCAGTTCCAAGATCTGTTTTCAGACATGCTAAATGAAGAGCTAGGACTCTGTTTGTTTGGTGCCTCACTGCCCATCTCTTGACACTTACTGTAGTTTTAATATTGGGAGATTCTTGTTAAGCTCTTTGAAATCACCTTGACCAAGAATCCTGAATAATTTGCTGCCATCCTCAAATTTGACTATCTCACTATTTCCTCCTGACTAGGTCATGTAAGAATAAATTAAATAGCAAGTGTCCTAGTATAGATTGAGAGAGCCCACACTTTATTTCCCTCCACTGTGAGAACTGTCATTTATTCCTACTCTTTTCTTCCTGTTCTAATCAGGTACTGATCCATAAGAGGACTCGTCAAAGGGAATGATTCATGAATCCCTTTCTCCACTTTTCCTATAGCCGAAGGTTTTGCAGCTTGTGAGCTAGTCTCCTGAGTAATATGTAATTCCAGCAGAATTGAAGAATGAAATTGAAACAGTACTACAGTGAACAGAGCTACAGTGGAAGACACCAGAACTTTATTTTGGAATGTAGGTTTTCCATCTTTTGACATCTTTCTTATCCTGATCATTCCCAGGGGAAGAAAAAAGTGAGGGTAGGGAAATAGTGTAATCACAAACATTAGAGGCATGAAAGTGTCTGTTATGTCTTACCTACAAATTGATATTATAGATCTCTACCCCTGGATTTCTCACCCATGACCTCAAGGTGTTCTTGGACTTCATTTGCAAGAAGCCCACATCAGCACACCTGCTGATCTGGGCTTCTTGGAATTGAATTCCAAGAACATCTGGGGGCCCAAGGTTGAGAAACCCTGCTCTACCCTATTAATTACATTATTTAACATCTGTATGAAGCCCATGGGAAAGATCACTTGGGGCTTTGGAATAAGATGCTACCAATATCTATGGCTTTTTGTTGACCAAGGCCTTTTGGATGCTGGCACAACAACAACAACAACAACAACAACAACAACAACAACAACAACAACAACAACAACAACAACAACAACAACAACAACAACAACAACAACAACAACAACAACAACAACAACAACAACAACAACAACAACAACAACAACAACAACAACAACAACAACAACAACAACAACAGTCTGACTGAGGGTGAACCAGATAAAATTAAATCTTGGCAGAAAGAGATATTGCTGGTTAGTAAAAGGTTAGGCTCAAGGACTGGGATTCAAGCTGATCTAGCAGGTCAAGTTCACATAGTAGGAATACACCTTGTTTCTGTGCTTTCTCTGGAGACAAAGAAGACAAAGAGTGTCTTTGCACAAAACTACTCAATGTATGAACTGTAACCTTTCCTGAGTTGACTTGGCAATAGTCATCTCTGCCTTTATTATTTTACTTCTTTGCTACTGCAATGTGCTTTGTGTAGGGCAGGGGTGCCCAAACTTTTCAGGCTGCGTGCCACTCATGTGGTTCCTCCTAGTTGAAGTGGAAGTAAAATGTGCATGCCATAATGCTTCCACAAATAACCCGTGGCTGTTGTAAATGCATTTACGACAGCCATAGGTAATTTTTGGCAGCACTATGTGAACGTGCATGCATGATTTTTTTCACTTCTGGGAGTCGTGAGGGTGGTGTGGGCTGGATCATTTGGTGCCATGGGCTGTAATTTGGGCACCCCTGGTGTAGGACAATTCTTGGGAAAAGGCTGTAATTGTCTATGAATGCAACTTATGATAGTGAGACTGCTATCAATGTAATTAACATCAAAACAAAAATGAGAACAACAGTTTCTTGTGGTGTTGTACTCTTGTGTCTTTGTAGCACAATGAAATAGGATCATAAAAGCAAGAGTTATCAGTATCTATTGATTAGTTGATTAGGGCTGGTTTGACAGCTTAGTGAGTTAGTTATCTGACTTCAGAACCAGGGGTTGGGAGTTCAATTTTTGACTGTGCCTCCAGCAAGTAGAGCCAGCTTGTATGTTCTTTAGCAAGCTGCACAGACCAAGGACATGGTCAGGAGAACAGAATGGGAAACCACTACTGAATACTCTTTACCTAAAAAAAACAACTCTGAAAAGAGTTGTCATAAGTCAGATCTGACTGACTTGATGTCATACAGTTATTATTAAATGGCATTTCATCCAAAGTTACAAGTAATTATATAGTGCTTTAATTCTCCTAGATCAATGGTGGCCAAACCTTGGTGTTCCAGGTGTTCTTGGAGTTCAGTTCATTCATTCATTCATAGTTTTATTTGTATCCCATTTCCCTCAACTCTAAGGCGACTCGAAGCGGCAAACAACAATAGCAAAAAAACCAACCAATACAATAGGTACAATATACAAAATAAATAAATACACAATAGTACAAAAATATCACAATACAATATAATCAACACAATATCAATAACGAGCACAAAAAGACAAAAATACAATATAATATAACAAAATTCAATCACCCCTCAATGAACCATCAACAAGACCCGTGGTCCCGACATCCTCGTACAGCAGCTGCCTCCCATCCCGGGGCCAATGGCATGGGCCCCGGAAGAGCCTCGCAATGACCTTGGGGTCAAACAGCAAAGGCAGCAGTTTCTTAAGTCCACAATGGCGGTGCTTGGCCCCAGCTGCTCCGACTTCCCCATGGCCAATGCCAGACCAGGGAATGAGCTCTTCAGCTGCCTCAAGTCTCCAAAGTCCTGGTGGCCCTTTTAACCCCCTTTTAACCCCCTCCAGCAATGATGTGGCCAGAGGGGGGAGGGGATGAGATGCAGTGCTCAGCAATGGAGTAGGTCTGGGGTGGGCAGGGGAGTTCTCCGGTGTGGCAGCATCAGTGATGGCTTTTCAGCCCTCCGAGCCGGTGGGGCTCAGAGGGCAGTGGCGGCAACAAGCGGGTGCACTTGGCCCCCATCCTGGGTGATGGAGTTGCTCTGGGGTGGGCGGGGGATTTCTCTGGTGCGGCGGCATCAGCAGTGGCTTTTCAACCCTCCGAGCAGGCGGGGCTCAGAGGGTGGTGGTGGCGGCAAGCGGGCGCACCTGGCCCCCATCCTGGGAGATGGAGTGGCTCCGGGGTGGGCGGGGGAGTCCTTTCAATTCCCAAAAGCCCTGATCAGCAGGAGTGTTGACTTGGGCTTTTGGTAATTGAAGTCCAAGAACAGCTGGAGCACCAAGGTTGACCACCCCTGTCCTAGATGCAATAAAATTCTAAGCAATAATTTTGATGTTTTGGATATGTAGGAACTACAGAGTAATGGTGAGCTATCTCTGGTTTTAGTTTGAGCTTAGCACTTGCGTTTTACCCTCTTTACTATTACACATTCAGGGTGTCTTCATTATTATTATTATTATTATTATTATTATTATTATTATTATTATTATTATTATTATTATTATTATTATTATTATTATTATTATTATTATTATTATTATTATTATTATTATTATTATTATTATTATTATTATTATTATTATTATTATTATTATTATTATTATTATTATTATTATTACATTTCTATACCACTTTACTTCCCCTAGGGGAACTCAAAGCGGTTTACAGCATATAAATACCATTATCAAATGGTATAGTGTATTATCATCTATGCACAAGTAATGTCATCCCTTCTTTGTATTTGGTGTATAAGGACATCTGTCTGGTCATCATTGCTGGTCAATAAAATACAGGGCTATTCAGTTTAATCTTCTGAACCTGTATGACAGTTTTTCTGTTTTCACAAGTAGACAGGGCTGTATTTGTAAAAGAACTTATTTTATAGAGAAGACTCTTATCTCATGGAATTCTATTTTCAATTGTCAACGATTCATCTCTAGAAATGTTTGGTAATAGGTCTCATTCACAACGCATTCAGAGAAAGCAGTTTGGAACCATTTAAATCCATCACAGGGAAGACTTAAACACACATACATTCAGAAAGCGCAAACAGCCCTGTGAAAGAGCAATAGCATAACCCTTTTCTAGTGATTTCCTTTCTGAAATTATTTCCAAAGCGTTACAAAAACAGTAGGATAGCCTAATGTAAGCTATTTGTAAAGGCTTCACATTACCTGCCACGGTAACCTGTAACGTCAAATACTGAATCATGAATGTTGTGAAGTAAAAATAAACTGACACAGGACATACAATGTCACTGCCACCAGGATCATACAGCAAAGTTGTAAAGCTAGAAGGAAGAAAGGGAAGAAGAAAAGGGAAATGGTGCTCTGTGGCAGTAGGACAAGATTTGTAACTTTTTTCTTTACTATTATTTACTATCAGTGAGCTATCATCTGCTAATGTAGCTGGTACCTGCAACTACTCTATCATGACCTTATCAATGTCAATTTTACTCAGATGTTTATTCAGCCCTTTTGGGATTGCTCCCAGTACTGCTCTGATCCTGGTCTGATGAAGTGGGCTTGATCCACAAAAGCTATCATTAAAACACAGCAATTAGTCACCCTCTTGTTCTTTGCCACTGTGGATATGGATTGGGCTCAGTTTTGATAGCTTAGCTTTGGCTTTAAATGATGTCACATCTCAGTGACCAATCTTAAAACCCCATGAGACAGCATACTCCATCTGAGCGTGAAACAAATGGGTCCAGCTATGTCATTCTTAGGTCTTTTTCACCTTTACAAAACATCTCTATTTTTCATTTGAGAAGAAAAACACAGGGTGTGACTGTAAGGATAACAAAGCCCACTATCCCACTACCATAGGACTCATTAAACTTGACAGAGACCTGTACCCATCAAGGAAGCCAGCATAGGTCCTTTGCTGGACCCAGTCCCCAATAACGAAATGGACACTTGTAATGGATTTAAAATTGGGCCACTTTATTTAACTTATAACTTTCTTAACTTTGTTAAGGCAAACAGGCTGAAATAGCACTGGTAAGGACTAGCTGCTACTACAGCTCCTAAATTAGCCACATTGTATCAATTTGTTTACTTAATTAAAGAAATTGTTGACCCCAGTCAGGAAGCTACTTATGACCTCAGCTTCTGATGTAGATCCAGTGAACTTTCAAAGGTTTTGCAGGCTGTCTTGAGCATAGCATCACCTTGTTCATGGTCCGCCTTTGATTGACCAGCCCAACTTTCCCTCTACCTTGTCCTTAAGGTGGCCAATCAACTGCGTACCTGCCGGATTCCTAGGGGTCATCCACTTTGTCCTTACCAGTGCTAGCTGCCACACGGGGAGGAGTCTTCCACGACTCACCGCCCCCCTGACCTTGCAAAGAAGCCAAAAATAGGTTGATGCCCTGCGCAGTGAGGTGCACCCCATCTCTGTTTTACAAACTGGCATCTTGCATACGGATCATGGGATGCTGGACCACGGTCCCCAAAATGTCAAGCCACTGCCCAATTAACAGACCGTCTTGCCCGGTCAATCTGATGGGGATCACCATCTCCCCGGAAACATGTTCACGGAATCATGTAAGACCACATGATCCGGACCTGTGGCCAACGTTGGTGAATCAGGGCCAGGTCCCTGCAGATGGATATGATCAAATCCAAGCTGGTGATCTGGCCCAAATCATTGCCACTCAGATGTATTAACAAAATGTCTGGTGGAATGGAACTCCCATTAGAGAGAACAAAGGGTACCAGCTCGTGCCGCCTCATTCCTTGAAATCCTTGCCATGTCAGGTGGGCAACAGCGCAAAGCCCCAGGTGTGTGCCCCATGTAGACAAAGCAGCATGGCGAGCGGCCCAAAATATATAACTGTGGGCAATGAGCAACACCCGTACCAGTGCGTCCAGGGGCTCAGGAGCTGTAAGAGAACAAACAAAACAAGTGCCAGTGGGATGCTCAATAAAACATAGGGCGAACATAGGAATGGAAGCGAGCAGATCCCCACCAGCCCATCCTACAGATGTCATCATCTGAATAACCAAAAGCTGCAGCTGTCGATGCAACACCTATATGGAATGAATGGGTACCATATCTTGCCCCTGCGAAACCCTGCTTGGCAAGTGCAGTCCCCGTAACCCTCCAAAACTGATATTTTGTCAGGCGTGAACCATCCTGGTGGCAGAAGAGGGGCCCCTGTGCAGTACCTCGGGCAGCCAAAAATGATGTCAGAGCAAGGACCGGACAAACCGTCCATGTGCTGCAACTGAGCAGGGTGACCGTGCTGCCCCTGCCCAGTTGATCCACCTTCGAGTAGCGGATCGTCAATTGGACAGATTCGTTAGAGACGAAGACATCGTCTCACTCTAAAGCCCGGTGTGACCAGCTGTTCCATGAAAGATCAACCAGTTTACTCATTCTCAAGGCCCCGAAAAGGCCACTGTGGTGGCAGCATGAAAAAGGGCCACTTTGAAACGGTCATAGCAAAGGGCCGGCCAAGCATCCGCCAGGCCCAAGAGCAGCCCCGGAGACACTGGTTGCTGTGAGTCGGGGCGAAGGCCACGTTCCTGAGCCCAACCCTCCAGGACTATGTGGATACGGAAGTCTCCAGTAGTATCCTGCCAGCCACGTACCTTGGCTACAAAAGCCAAAGTGGAAAGGCGTCCGCCAATGGTACGAGGAGCCAATCCATGACTGTGAAAGTGTACCATGTATTGAAGTACATGGTCCACTGGCACAGGCCATAAGTCCGGCAGAGGCACATTCTGACGGAACGTACGGAAGGCCTGATAAGTCTGCTGATACGCCTTACGGGTGCGGCCGGCCAGGGAGAGGCAGATGGCCCTGCTCACTTCAACTCACCAAATGTCCACATTTCGTTTGGGAGTGGAGAGGGAAGGTCCTCGGCCTCTGGGGCTAGTGCCCGAAAATGGGCCATCTGCAGGCGGGACAAAGCATCAGCGATATCATTATTAATGCCCGGAACATGTCTAGCCTTGAAAATAATATTGTGGCGCAAGGAGCGCAATACAAACTGATGTACCAGGGACATAACCCTAGGTGAACGAGATGTTTGGGCATTGACAATATGTACCACGGCAGCATTATCGCACCAGAAGTGGACAACAGAATTTTTCCAAATATCACCCCACAACATCAGTGCACCCAGGATGGGGAAAAATTCTAAAAAAGTTAAGTCCCGTAGCAGTTCTGTACCCTGCCATGCGTCGGGCCACTGTCCACAGCACCATCGGCCTTTGAAGTAAATGCCATACCCCTGTGACCCCGAAGCATCGGACTGAACTTGAAATTTTGGTGTAATGGAAAGCTTAGTCCGCCAAAAGGACATCCCATTGAAGTTGGCCAGAAAAGCAAGCCAGACCCGGAGATTGGCCCGCATACCCTTCATGAGTCGGACTCTGTGGTGCTTTGGTGATAAACCCACCATAGCATCACATAGGCGCCTGGCAAAAGCCCAGCCGGGTGTGATAACCCTGCAAGCAAAGTTGAGAAATCCGTGAAGCACCTGCAGGTCATGGAGCAAAACCTTGCATTTGGCCAACATGGCCCGTATTGTGTCCAAAATTTGAACAACCTTTTCCTTGGGAAGCCTGGACGTCTGCACTATGGTAACGATTTCGATAGCCAAAAATGTTACTGTAGTGGCCAGGCCCTCAGGCTTTTCCGGGGCCAACGGAACTCCCAGTTCAGCCATTAGCTCCTGAAAAATGGCCAGCAGTCATTTGCACGTCCCAGAGCCATTGTTCCCTCCAAACAGAAAATCGTCCAGTTAATGAGCCACATTTTGAACCCCAGACCAGCGAACAAATGCCCAATGAAGGAAGGAACTAAAACGTTCAAAGGCTGAACAAGATATCGAACAGCCAAAAGGCATAGCCTTATCCATGAAATACTTCCCTTCAAAGCGAGAACCTAGCAACTCAAAGTCATCTGGGTGCACAGGAAGGAGCCGGAAGGTGGATTTGATATTGCACTTGGCTATCAATGCCCCCTTACCACAGGAACGGACCATCTGCAATGCTTAGTCAAAGGATGTATACCGCACGGAACAAAGTTCCTCCGGTATAGCATCATTGACAGATGAACCCGCCGAGTAAGACAGGTGATGTATAAGATGAAATTCACCTGAAGACTTCTTGGGTACCAGGCCAAGTGGGGACACCTTTAGATTCTGATATGGGGGCTCGCTAAAGGGGCCAGCAACCCAGCCTTCTCTCACCCTTAAAAATCTTGTCCCTTGCCAAATCCTCCCTACCCTTCAACAATTGTAAATTAGGCGCATCCTGTGGTGTGCGTGCACCTACAAAAGGAATGAGAAAGCCACACGAAAAACCTGCTAACAAGTAGGCGGCGTCTGCCCGATTGGGGTAGACGCGAAGCCAATGCTGAAGGACCTCAATTTGAATTGGGGAGGGGGCCTTTTGAAGTTGTTGCCGGGTCTGAAGGTGCACGCCCTGAGCCCTGTTGTAAACGACCTCTACCTCACGACCCGCCGTATTGGAAGCAAGCGGTAGCCGAATGAGGTCCAGCACAGATGGAACACTCATGCTTGAATTTGCACTGCTTCCATGTTCTCATCCATCCTACGATGAGAAATTCCAGCACAGCAGGCGGGCTAGAACCCCCTGCCCCGCCGACTGGCGGGGAGACTGACCGGAACCAGGTCGCTGTACGATATGTCCACAATGGTAATGGTCACCAGAGGCAGGGCGAGACAGCGTCATGTAAAGGAGCCAGAGCAGCTGGTTGAGCTCATCTCAACACATTTCAGGGTGGAGGGCAGCCCGCATACAAAATTCCTCATCGTAAGCGAGCCATGACTGTCCCAGAAAATCTATGTAGGCCCTATATATAATGTCCAGATATTGGATCAATGGGATCGCCAGATCTGGGCGGGCCCTAATGGACACTGTGGCGTAAATCAAATAAGCCGGCAGCCAGTTTGCCCAAGTCCATGGAGGTTTACGATGACAGGCTAATTCCTTATCCCGGTCATCCTCCCTCTCTTTCTCGTCCCTAGTCAGTTCCCTATTTAAAAGACTAAATAAGTCCACGTATTCACGGCGCCAGATCTTATCTCTGGTCGCCGGCAAAAGGTGATCCCCCAGTGGCAATGAGATACCAGCAGTCAGTATTGCCGAGCTGGTTTTCCTCATTTCTGAGGGGTCGGTCCCAGTCGGTGTGGTTGGAGAGTGAGAGGTCCAGTCCTAGGCCCCTCAAATGGGGGGTCCCTCAGGGCTCGGTGCTCTCTCCTCTCCTATTTAACATCTACATGAAACCGCTGGGTGAGATCATTCGTTCCCATGGGGTGCGGTACCATCAGTACGCGGATGACACTCAGTTGTACATCTCGGCCCATGGGGACCCCAGTGATGCCATCAAAGTCCTTTCCAGATGCCTGGAAGCTGTGGGGGTCTGGATGGGGGCTAACGGGCTACAACTGAATCCCAGCAAGACTGAGTGGCTATGGATAGGGGGTCCTGCGTTAATCCGGGAGTTACCATCGTTGGTTCTGGATGGGGCTATTTTGCCCCAGACAGACCCGGTGCGCAACTTGGGGGTCCTCCTGGATTCACGGCTACTGCTAGAAGAACAGGTGGCGGCTGTGACCAGGAGGGCTTTCGCCCAACTTCGGGTGATTCGCCAGTTGCGCCCACTCCTGGACCGGGACTCCTTGCTCATGGTCACCCATGCTCTGGTTACCTCCAGACTAGACTATTGCAATGCGCTCTACATGGGGCTGCCCTTGACGACCATTCGGAGGCTACAGCTGGTCCAAAATGCGGCTGCCCGGGTGGTGATGGGGTGTGGGCGTTATGCTCATGCTTCGCCACTGCTCCGGGAGCTGCACTGGTTGCCAGTATGTCTCCGGGTGCAATTCAAGGTGCTGGTTTTGACCTTTAAAGCCCTATATGGTAGTGGGCCAGGTTACCTAAGAGACCGCATCGCCCTGAGGACGTCTGTCCGTCCAACCAGAGCGGACCGGAGGGGCTCTCTAATTGTTCCATCAGCCAGAGGGGCTTGCCTCTCTGGCACAAGGAGGAGAGCCTTCTCCGTGTCTGCACCGGCCCTCTGGAACCTCCTGCCAACAGAATTACGTCTTCGGACGGAGTTGCTGCCTTTCAGAAGGGATCTTAAAACCTGGCTGGCAGGTCAAGTGTGGGGTGCGGATGGAAGGGTAACCACCATGGGGTGGTTGGTGTAGAGGAACTCTTCCCCATTGTGCCTTTTCGATCCTGCAGCCCCTGCTTTTTAGGGGGTGGGTAGTCTTAACTTTTTTACTGTTTTAACTGTTTTTAGGATTATTAATATTGTCTGTAAACTCCTTGGGTTGCCCTGGGGTTACTTTTTATGTTGTTAGCCGCCCAGAGTCGGCCTTGTGTTGAGTGGGCGGGATATAAATTGAATAAATAAATAATAAATAAATAAATAAATAAATAAATAAATAATAGGCTGTGTTTACTGGGGGACCATAAGGCCAAATTGGAAACAGCACAATGGGTCCTGTTGGTGGGACCCCGTGTGGTACCGGTGGGTATGGTGCCCTCCAAGGGCTAGCTTGCGGGGTTGAAAACCTGGGCCTGTGCAATGGAACGACTGTAGCTGACTGCTGCGGCAAATGCCAATGGGCTGCAGAGGTTGAAGGCCAGGAACCCATGTAGTATGAGCTAATTTGACCTCCATACTCACCAGATGCATGGGGGTTCCAGCTGGTGCAGAGCATCAGAGCTCATGGCAGAATTAGAGCCCATTGGACCAGGTACAGATGAGTCCACAATACCGGAGCTGTCTGCCTGGATGGAAGCGGGCTGGCTGGATGGAAGCGGGCTGGCTGGCCGGCACGGACCTAGTTGGTTGGAGCACCAAAGCGGGCTGCACAGCCTCCAGTTGTTGCACCCTCTGATTGAGTAGTGCGGAGAACCTGGGCAAGTCCATGTTCGCCTGGTTAGGCCTTTGTGACGTGGGTTCCAGGCCAGCAGCCAGCTCCAAGGCCGCGATATGAGCCAGAAGGGCCCCGGCATCAAAATGCAAGGCCTCCTGCAAGGCCTGCTGTTGCGCCCCCCTAGAGGTGCTCGAGAAAGCCCCCGATGTGGCGGCAGGGACGGGTGCTGCCCGAGCAGGCTCAGAACTAGCCCTGCTTCACCCAGAAGCCCTATTGGGGGCTGTAGGTCCCGACCTCATCCGAGCCCTACGACTCGTTGGAGGTCCGGATTCAGGCCCAGGAGCTGGGGCCCTAGCACCAGATTTATTTATTTATTTATTTATTTATTTATTTATTTATTTATTTCTACGCATTTATATCCCGCCCTCCTAGTGTGTACACCACTCAGGGTGGCTAACAACATAGTAAAAATTTACAATAAGACAATAAAACAACAATAATTAAAACAGATCTAAAAGTCCCAATTAAAACCAACATTAAAAACACAAACATATCATCATTAAACAAACAACCCACCCCCACCCTACCCCAACAGAATAGCCAGGCCAGGGGGCAGCCCCTCACATAGGCTAAATCAGCCACCAAGCTTGACTGGTAGAGTCAAGCATGCCCCAAACCTGCTGGAAAAGCCATGTCTTCAGCATCTTTCTAAAGGGGAGTAGTTCCGTCTGGAGCCGCAACTCAGATGGTAAGAGGTTCCACAGGGCTGGGGCAGACACGGAAAAGGCTCTTTTCCTGGTCCCAGTAAGATGTACCTCTTTTACTGATGGGACTACCAGTGAGCCCCTCCTGTCTGCCCTAGTAGGACGGGCTAAATTCCTTGTGGCAACGTGGTCTCTTAAGTAACCTGGTCCAATGCCATATAGGGCTTTAAAGGTCAAAACCAGCACCTTGAATTGCACTCAGAGACACACCGGCAACCAGTGCAGCTCCCAGAGAAGTGGTGAGGCCTGAGTATGATGCCCGAGCCCCATCACAACCCGGGCAGCCGCATTCTGGACCAGCTGAAGCCTCCGAATGGTACCAAGGGCAGCCCCATGTAGAGCGCATTACAATAATCCAATCTGGAGCATGAGTGACCATGAGCAAGGAGTCCCGGTCCAGGAGCAGTCACAATTGGTAAATAACACGAAGCTGTGCAAAGGCCCTCCTAGCCATGGCTGCCACCTGCTCTTCGAGCAGTAGCCGCGAGTCCAGGAGGACCCCCAGATTGCGCACCGGATCTGAGTGAGGCAAAGCTGTTCCAGCCACGACCAAAGATGGTAACTCTTGGGATAACATGGGACCCCACATCCAAAGCCACTCAGTCTTGCCAGGATTCAGCTGAAGCCCGTTGTCCCCCATTCAGACCTGAACAGCCTCCAGACACCTGGACAGGACTTCGACTGCATCACTCGGGTCCCCACGAATAGAGATGTACAGCTGGGTATCATCTGCATACTGATGATACCTCACCCCGTGGGAACGAGTGATCTCACCCAGCAGTTTCATGTAGATATTAAACAATAGAGGTGAGAGTACCGAGCCCTGAGGCACCCCACATTGAAGCAACCTAGGGCTGGACAACCCACTCTCTAAAGACACCGACTGAGTCCGACCCATCAGAAAAGAGGAAAACCAGGACAACACAGTGCTCTGGGCCCCCACTCCTTGGAGCCAGCCCAGAAGGATACCGTGGTCGATGGTATCGAAAGCTGCTGAGAGGTCAAGAAGAGCAAGGACCGAGGGGTTGCCTCAATCCTGCTCCCGCCAAAGATCATCCAAGAGTGCGACCAATGCTGTCTCGGTACCATAACCGGGCCTGAAACCTGACTGAAACAGGTCCAGATAATCCGTATCATCCAGAATTCCCTGGAGCTGCCGGGCCACTGCTTTTTCTATCACCTTCCCCACAAAAGGACGGTTGGAGATAGGTCTGAAATTAGAAATAACAGTAGGGTCGAGCGATGGCTTCTTCAGGAGAGGGCGAACCAGCGCATGTTTGAAAACTGCCGGAACCACCCCCTCTTGCAAAGAGGCGTTCACCATCACACCGACCCAACTGCCCGTCATTGCCTTGGCAGCTCCAACTAGCCAGGCCGGGCAGTAATCAAGTAATCAAGTAATCAAGTGGTTTCATGCACAGCTCCAAGGAGCCTGTCCACTTCATCAGGGGCAACAGGATCAAACCGATCCCAGATAACATGGCTAGACTCCGCTCCAGCCCCCCCACCCCCAGTGATCAATTTCCATATCAGGATTAAACCCCAAGCGGATGCAAGCAACTTTCTCTGCAAGATGGTCAGCAAAATCGTCAGCTGATCCCTGCCACCTAGGACCAGGCCCCCCTTACCCAGAATGGACCGGTAACCCAGAACAGGGCCACTAAATGATTATCAGCAGAGGCAATGAGGGAGGTGAAGTACTGACGCTTCACCACCCTCATCGCCACAAGGTAGGCTTTAATTGCAGCTCTAACTTGTGTTTGGTCACATTCACACCGGGTCTTCACCCAACGGCGCTCAAGGCGTCTCCTAACCCGCTTCAATTCCCTCAACTCATCAGTATACCAGGGAGAGCTGCACGGTCTGCGAGAAGGGAGAGGCTGCATTGGCGCGATTGTATCCAAGACCGATGTCGCCTCCTTTTCCCAGAGGGCGACCAAGGTCTCAGTCGAATCGTGCAACCTGTCCGGAGGAAAATGCCCCAGCTCCGTCTGAAATCTCTCAGAGTCCATAAGTCGCCAGGGTCAGACCAATTTAATAGGTCTATCCTCCCTATGGTGAGACGTCACTCCCCCAAAATCAAGAGAGACCAGATAGTGATCTGACCATGGCACTGGTGTTACCTCTATATGATGTAATATCAGATCTCTCAGCCACCGCTCCGACAGGAAAAATAAGTCAGGGGAGTGGCCACTACTCCTGGTGGGACCCCCAATTACTTGAGTCAGGCCCATAGATGCCATGGAAGCCATGAACTCCTGAGCCACCCGAGAAGCTGGCCCCAGCGATGGCAAATTGAAGTCTCCCAAGACCATAAGCCCCGGGAGCTCCAATGCCAACGCCGCAACCACCTCAAGCAGGTCAGGCAGGGAATCTGCAACTCTGCAAGGGGGCAGGTACAGAAGTAGGATTCCCGACTGACTCCTGGGGCCCAACCGAAGAAACAGCAGCTCACAACCCTGCACCTGTGGGGCGGTGCCCCTGGTAACACCCAAAGATTCCCGGGCTACAATCGCAACACCACTGCCATTCCCCGTCCCCCTAGGCTGATGCCATACCCCGAACCCGGCTGGACACATTTCTGATATAGGAACACCATCCTCAGGTGTCAGCCAGGTCTCGGTAATGCATGCCAGGTCGGCCCGCTCCCCTATGATCGAATCACAAAGAAGGGGTGCTTTGTTGCAGACCGACCTAGCATTCAGCAACAACAGCCTAAGGGAGGGGTCACTCTGAACCTGCTCTCCAAGACCCAGAGATTGACCAGAGGGACTGGAACAAGGGAAGGTAACAAGCATCGATCCCTCGTTCCCCATGTGCGGCCCGCCCCACCGCTCCTGCTATATCGCCCCTTGCCCATCACTACTGAAATGTGGGCCCCAGGACCCTCACATCTGGCTCCAGATGGGTGTTCACTCCCCATGTCGAAGACAACAGACTCAATAGAAATCCTGTGTAGGGAAAACCGGCTTAACCTTCCGCCCAGCTGACCCAAGTTCTGGCTCCCGCCCCTCCCGCCCCGCAGGCTCCAAGGCCACGCTCAGACTGAGTGTGGCCACGGCGATGTTGGCGAGGCCACTCGAGCAGCCACCCAAGTCCTCCTCCCTCCCGGCCATCCTGCCGAAAGGAGAGCAGGAGCAGAGGCATTGGAGGGGCTGGTGCCAGTTTTTAAAGTGTGTGGCCCGCCAAGCTGACCAAAGTCCTGGCTCCCACCCCTCCTGCCATGCAGGCTCCGATGCCACACCAGGGCTGAGGGCAGCCATGGCGATGTTGGCGGGGCCGCTTAAGCCGCTGCCCGAGTCTTCCTCCCTCCCAGCCATCCTGCCAGAAGGGGAGCAGGAGCAAAGGCATTGACGGGGCCGGCGCCAGTTCTTAAAGTGTCCAGCCCGCCGAGCTGATCCAAGTCCTGGCTCCTGCCCCTCCTGCCCCGCCAGCTCAGTGGCCACGCCAGGACTGAGGATGGCCACGGCGATATTGGCGGGGCCGCTCGATCTGCCACCCAAGACTTCCTCCCTCCATGGTTCAACAACCATGAGGGCAGCTGTGTTGGTTTCAGTGGTTCCCACCTGTCACTCGCTTCACGGAAAACGAGGCCCAGAGAGGCCCGGGCAATGGAGCGACCACGGCATGAGTGCGAGGCCTCTCTGCGGCAGTGGTGGCGACTGCTCTTTTTCACCCCTCCAGCCAGGCATGGCTCGGAGGGGGCGGTGTCGGCAGCGAGCACAGGTGCGCTTGTTCCCCGGGTGATGGAGCGGCCATGGGGCAAACATGAGGCCTCTCTGTGGCAATAGCGGCGGCAGCGGCAGCTCCTTTTCACCCCTCCAGCCAGGTGTAGCTTGGAGGGGGCAGCGTCAGCATCGGGTGCAGGTGCGCTCGTTCTCCGGGTGATGGAGCAGCCACGGGGCGAGCATGAGGCCTCTCTGTGGTGGTGGCGGCGGCAGTGGCGGCAGCTCTTTTTTACCCCTCCAGCCAGGTGTGGCTCAGAGGGGGCAGCGTCAGCATCGGGTGCAGGTGTGCTCATTTTCCGGGTGATGGAGCGGCCACGGGGCAAGCGCGAGACCTCTCTGCGGTGGTGGCAGTTCTTTTTCACCCCTCCAGCCCGGCATGGCTTGGAGGAGGCGGTGTCAGCGGCGGGCGCAGGTGCGCTCATTCCCCCGGTGATGGAGCAGCCACGGAGAGAGCGTGAGGCCTCTCTGTGGCAACGGCGGTGGCTCTTTTTCACCCCTCCAGCCAGGTGTGGTTCGGAGGGGGTGGCATCAGCGGTGGGCGCAGATGTAGGCCTCGTGGGGGCCGGTGTCGACCTGGGCGGCCCAGTGTGGCATGCCCGAGAAGGCCCGCCTGAGCAGGCCTTCTTCTTCGGTGCCATGGTGTGGGGTTGGGTGGAGGGGGAGTACCTCACACACACACACCAGAGGCGAGCAGCCCGCACAAGTCCCGAGTCAGGCCGAAGGGCCTGGGCCTCCATTGTGCCGTGCCTGGTGAAAAAAGGTGGCTCAGATGGAGACCCTCGTGGCCAACAAGGGCACCACACCCTAATGAGGAGTTCCGCCGCTGATCGCCACCAAAATTGGCTCTGATGGAGCCCAAAGAGATCGGCTGGGAAAGGGAACCAAACGCACCCTTGGCCCAGCCGATCTGCTTGAAAAGCCGGTGAGGGTGTGCGGAGCCTCCGCTTTTAAAGGGGAACTCAGCTCCGCCCACTCACTCAGCCAAAGTGCCCGGCTCTCAGGGGCGGGGCTGTTCAAAGCGCGCAGTCGCCCTATTGCTTGCCGCCGCACGTCCCTTTGCTGCTTCAGAGTACATGAGGTTCTTCTCCATGGTAGAGGAATCTATGACAGACTTCAATCACTGGCTGTTTTATGCTTACAAACCAACCAGATCAGGTAGGAATTAGCAATGTGTAGATTAGGTAGCAATATGTAGTGTTGCCAATAAAGGAACTACAATTATCCCACCAGTTTATGCTCTAACCAAAAAGTACAAAGGTCTTCTGTAAAATGTCAGCTTTATTATATGAAGAAAAAATAGATTAAAAATCAGGATAATAAAAAATGTTATAAAAAAAATAAAAAGGAACATTTTTACCTTTCCCCCTTTCCTTTGTTAAAACAACAAAGGCATAGCTATATATCTATATTTCCTGGCATAACAGCTAACATAATTAGGATTACATTTTATCTACTGTTTTACTCGTAAGCAAGCATAGGTAGACTTCTCTCTCCTCCTGCTTTGAACATGCTTAACAATAATGGTGTTTCTTCTCTACCATTCTAGGATAACAAAAACCATCTTTCATCCTTTGTCCCACTTTTTCCTCTCTGTTTTCCAATAAGATTACAGCATTCAATGTTCATCATTCCTACTTCTGTTCCCACATTCTCAGTTTATTTTGAATTCCAAGAGAAAATGAATCCACACCTGGTCCAAAGGCCAAATTCCAAGATATTCTGCACCCCCTCTCAGGAAGCAAAGAAAGAAGAGCATCCATTTTAAACTCACAAAAAAAATAAAGCTCTATTTTCAATTCATTACAGTGACTACACTGGCTCTTTTGGTGTGGGCTGGTGCTTTCTAAATAGAGTTGATACAGTGGAGGAAATGCCACTGGAAACCATCTTATTGGGCCCAACGGCAAAACTCTGATTCCAAACGGTCACGGAATTGGTAGAGGTCATGCCAGATGGACTGGCTGTGAAGGCAAACCTTGTCCATATCCTCTAGGCTGTGGCAGTGCATTGCAGTCCCAGTGTTAAATCCTGCATGTTTCATTTCATATGTGCTGCAGAAGTTTGCTGTGATCATAATGTATGGGTCAATTCATGGCAAGCTGTGATCCACCTTAAACAAATTCATGCCAGTGGCATTTTTTCCTGATTGCCTTGGAGGGTGAAGGTTGCCCAGAAACAGCTGGCTTCCAAGACCAGGCCTCCCAGCACCCTGGGGCAGGAATGCCCCCCCCCCAAACATATACTCAGATCAAGTTGCAGCTGACAACATGATGATTGCGGTTAGAGGGCAAAGTTATAAGCAATTTAATGTGATCTTTAATAATGCTCATTAAAAACTGGAGTCATCCTAGTTTTGGCAATTCATGTGATTCATGCAATGTAGACTAAGTTTCTTCATTAATTTTCTACAATTTCTTCCTTATTTGGAACAGGGAGTGGGCCATGTTGGGAACACAATGCCTAGAAAATAATTTCTGCACCTAGAAACCAATGGGAGGCATTATTTCGTTTGGAAGGCATTATAGTATTTTAATGTTTCAAACCTTATTGGATTTCCTTTTCAGCTGCCATTTTTTCTTTTTGTTCTAAAAATTTAAACTAAAAAAAGCAAGCCAACAGCTACAACAATAGCAATAAAGCAGAAACAAACAACCAAAAAGCAGCCAAATCTTCAATTGCCTTTTAGGTAGTAGTAATCACCCATCTTTTCAATGCACTTTCATTTTTTCTTTTTGGAACAATGGAAAAGCTTTGTGTGACATTACAAAAACACTTCTGCAATTATGCTATCAGCCTAATGGCACAGACATCTCCTTTGTGCCACTGATTGCCATCTGTAGGCTTCTGGTTGCAGGAAAAAAGCAACAGGTCATGGAACTGCACCTGCAAAGTTCTGCTGTAATAGCATCAGAGTCTTGGAGACACAGTTAGTTTTCACTTCTACTATTGTATCTGAATGGATTCAATTAGCAATGAACTGGTATAACATCCTCTAGATTTCTGAAGACTGCAAGAAAAGTAAGAAAATACAGCTCTGCGTCTTTGTTGAGAAAACTCAAGAGCTAATCTAAGTTCAGGGGTATTTAACATGAGTGGAAGGTAAAATCCCAGAGGGAGGGCAACAGAAGCATATTGAGTAAAACACAGCCTCTTTCAGTCAATGGAGGTCAAGCTTTCACAACTCTGAGAAATCTTTTGAAGATATATCCATGACATGACAGATAAGTGGAATGCAGTGACTCTAATAACCTTCCATTTTTCTTGCAAAAGGCAGTTGGCAAACTTTCACAGCATAGATTACAGTAGCAGGGATTACATAAAATTGAATGATGGATACGTAATGAGACAAAGAGCAAAAAATGGAAAGATTGTGCTATACATTGAAATACTTTAGTGGGGAAAGTAGGAGTACACAGATTGGGGAATGAAGGGTAAAATTACAGAACACATAGTTATCAGAAGCAAGTTTCCTGTGTGCCCTTAGAAATGAAAGCTTTTTTCACTTGTTCACCATCTCCATAACATCGACAATAATGTACAGGAGAAGGGGGTGGGCTTAGTAGAGCTTCCATTCCAAGCATGGAAATGGCACTGGTGAGTGTTACAAAAAACAGGGGTTGGGTCTTCTGATTGTTAATCATGTGGAGAGGACACCACACATGATCTTCTTCCATGTCTATGTCAGATATGAAACTTCCAAAATGAAGGCACCTTTTGGTGAATTCATTCTGCAGTTCCCTTCTGACATTGCAGGTCTGAGAAAGATTAGCTGGCAACACAAGGTTGCCGTTACCAAGGTATGCCCAACTGTGGTTCAAAAATTCCACAGTCTTTGAGGAGGCTCTTTCTGCCTGGGGCTGATGAGGATTCTGCATGCCAAAAGGGCTCAGGACCAGAAAGTTACTCACAGAACTGGATCAGTGGTATGGATGTCACACCTTGATGCAGAAAGCAGATGAAAGACTACTGTGTTAGAGTCTCAGGACAGTCTTCATGGCTGACCACCATGATGATCACCAATATTCAGATTCAGATACAGTACAGTAGAAGAAAGAAGAGATTATTTTTGGAACCCCAGCAATAATTCCAGGGAACCCAAGGAGATGGGAGGAGGGAATAACAAAATCAGACTTTGGGTCATGTCAGTGACAAACCCCCTGACCTGGTTTCAGTTGGGGTAATGTTTTGCCAATGGCAATGGTTCTGGGCCTGCAGGATCCACAGATTCTCCCATCATTGCATGGGTAATTTATTAATACCTGCAAACCAGTAGCTATTTACAAAATTTCAGAAGGAGGTGGTTTCCAATTTAGGGAATTCTCCCCAGAATCCTGAAGTTTTTTTTTAAATGTACACAAGAAGAAAATGAAATAAGCCAGGCCAACAATCCATAGGTGATTTCTTCATATGCCCTTGCTCCTAGAAAATCATTGTGAAAATTGTTATTTACATTCATAGAGTTAGCAGAAAACTAGCAGTGATTTGGGTAGACAGTATCAAAGAGTTGCAAATTGAAGCTGCTATAAAAGTATTTAGTAGTCAATATGATGTCTTCTCTGTCTGAAACTGGTACACTTCATCAATACAATACGATACAATACGATTATTATACGATATCATTTTGCATGTATTTGCATATATTTTATAGCAAACATTCCTTATACTGTAAACTGATTTATTCATGCAAAATATATGTCCATTCAAAGCAAAAACAACAAAGTACAATGGCATTTGAAGAGGAATATGTTTATTACATCACACACTTTTATGGACTTTGTCCATTTCATCAGATGCACAAAGTGTTAGCCTGGATTTGGCAGTTTTATATAGTCAAGTGGGGACTGGAGATTGCAAACACTGAGATCAGAAGGAGCTGACTTGCAGAAAGTACATGATGGCCAATTCTATTCCCACCCACCCCTGATCCAGTTTTGCTCTTGCTCTGTACAATAGTTACAGAATTGAAGAGAATTTGCATGACTGTGAGAAATTGTGCAGATCAAGTTGCAATGTCTTAGAACTATCCTTTTGCAATTGACAAGTTGTTGCACATTAAAACAGGCAAACAGAAGTGAATGTGTATGTACAAACATATGAATGAGTCACACATCCTTATGTCTTGAATACTTGCACATTGATATGCATATCCATGCGCATATATAATCTGTAAAAGCATATCTCTGTGCATTACAGGGGACATTTTTGAGCATATAGTTCTTACTTTACCAAGTAATAAGAGAGAGGGCAATTTTTCAGTCACACAACCCTGTTTATTTTTGACCCAAAGATATAAAATATGAATTTAAAGTGTACAGAAAAATAGAATTAAATTTTATTATCCCAGAGGACTAGTCTAGATTAAATAAGAGTAAATGGCCTGTTTGTTTGTCCAAATAAACCTACTCTCATTTTCCTACAAGTGTTGCAATAAAGACAACTTTAATAGAATCACATAATTTAAAAAAATGAATTGTTTTTGTGGAGGTAGTAGGGTGGTTGGAAACTACAGTAGCTCACTTGGAGAGAAAACTGGGAAACCAGTGAGAATAATAGTAGCTATATAACTTTATATTTCCTACTAGTACTCATCCTTTCCAGCTGAGGCTGATTGCATTAAGAATACCATGTGCCATCATGATTTCATTTTATATATTGCTAAAGCAATAAGGAAATCAGCCATGTGGACATGTGCTGATGCTGTGTGAATGCCAGATTAGACAGAAGGAACCCAGTTTGATATCAATGCAGGTGCACAAATACCATCCACTTCAATTTGTTCTGAATTACTTCCCCAACTAATAGCAATTAATTTGCTTCAAGCTTGTCCATTTTGGCATGTATTCAAATATTTCAAAGCATGTGTACATGCTTGTAATTGTTCAAATAATGGTGGGGAAAACATGAATGTGGGGAAATTAAGTAAATTATGAGTGAATCCCTTACCTGGCATTAGGAATAAAACTTTGCCTGTCACTCCCCGATTAAAGAGATGTACACAGGTTATGTATTTAACAAAACAGGGCACTTTATTTAAACAATTACTGAACTGTGGCTTAACTTTTGCACTGGGGCCTAAATAGTGCAGGTGCAGGCTAGACAAATAGGGTACTACCACCAACCCCAATTTGTCCCCAGATTTACTGCCCATACCAAAAGTGGTCTGCTGACATTCCCAACTTCTGGGTTCACCTTGGGGGAACACCAAAACCTGTGACTTGCAAGCTGTCCAGCTTTATAGTCAAATGTTCCCAGACTGCAGCTTAATTTGGGAGCCGGGAGGCACTCCTTGTGATCATCCTGTCCCAGCTGCCGAACAAACCACTACCCATACCATAGCAGTATTTAGGCACCAAAGTGTAACCTCACCTGCACTACCCACCACCCAAAGTGACTGAACTGACCTCCATGGCTCAACTGACCTCTATGGCTCTATAGCAGTGTGGGATGGGCAAAAACACCACAACCTCAAGTGTCAATCAGGGATCATGCAAAAATTCCCATCCGGGAATTCCCACCAGATAATCTCACATTGCTACTTCAGGGAGGAAGGGTGGGCAAGGTTTTTCTTCTGAGTAAGCCTTAAGAAGGGTGAGGTGGGAAGGAGCTGGCTCCTTGCCAAGCAAGGATGCACCAGTCATACCTGTCAACTATCTCATTTCCCCCAGGAAAACCCCTTATTTTTACCCCTCTTCCCGCCTCCTCTCATTTTATTAATTTCCCTGTATTTTCCCTTATTTTTTTAAAAATATCATGACCGGAGCCCTGACAGGCGAAGCTGCAGTATTTTTCCCCGGCCACCAGAGGTCGATGTATGGCAGGCTTTTCACTTGTGGAAGGAGAGAGAGAGAAGGTGGGGAGGGGGGCCGTTCTATAGTTTTCCCTTTCTCTTTCATTTCCCTGCCAGCCACATGGTTCTGGAGGCTTCGTTTTGGCTGCTGGGAGCAGGAGTCTATTCTAGGTGAGCGATATATTTCATATATGCAGGGGCAACTTCATGCTTTATTGAGCTGTTTCTGCCCAGCCTCCTGGCTGGAGGATTTCGTTTCTAGAGTTAACTTGCGAGGGAGGGTTGCTTGATCACTATATGAGAGAGGGGGGGTTCATTTCTGTTCTAGAGTTAACTTGGGAGGGTGGAGGTTGCTTGATCACTATATGAGAGAGAGGGGGATTTCGTTTCTGTTCTAGAGTTAACTTGGGAGGGAGGTTGCTTGATCACTATGTGAGAGAGAGGGGGTTTGTTTCTGTTTTAGAGTTAATGTGGGAGGGGGAGGTTGCTTGATCACTATATGAGAGACAGGGGGGGTTGTTTCTGTTCTAGAGTTAACTTGGGAGGGGGAAGGTTGCTTGATCACTATATGAGAGAGAGGGTTTTTTTGTTTCTGTTCTAGAGTTAACTTGGGAGGGGGGAGGTTGCTTGATCACTATATGAGAGGGGGGTTTCGTTTCTGTTCTAGAGTTAACTTGGGAGGGGGTTGCATGATCACTATATGAGAGAGGGGGATCGTTTCTGTTCTAGAGTTAACTTGGGAGGGGGGAAGGTTGCTTGATCACTATATGAGAGAGAGAGAGAAAGAGAGAGCAAATTAATTAAAATGAGTAAGGTAAAGGTTTCCCTTGCTCGAAAGCCAGTCGTATCCGACTCTAGGGTTCAGTGCTCATCTCTGTTTCAAAGCCATTGTCTGCGTCTGCAGACATTTCTGTGGTCATGTGGCAGGCACAAATAGACACCAGAGTGCACGGAACGCTATTACCTTCCCACCAAAGTGGTCCCTATTTATCTACTTGCAATTTCTTGCTTTCAAACTGCTAGGATGGCAGGAGCTGGAACAAAGACGGGAACTCATTCCATCCTGCAGTACTCAGGAATCGAACAGCTGACCTTCTGCCTCCCAGTCAGCATCTTAGTCACTTAAGCCACTGAGTAAACAAGAATGAAAACAAAACAAAATTCCCCCAAGAAGATGGGGAAAGTGTTCTTTGGCCCACACAGCTTTGTGCCCTTTGCATCTACAATACCATCTAGGCATCTTATTTTTGGCCACCCCCTTCTTTTGTCCTCCACCTTTCCCAGCATCAAGGCTTTCTCAAGTGAATCCTCTCTTCTCATTTGATGTCCAAAGTACTTTAGCGGCATCTTTACTATTTGACCTTTAGTGAGCAGTCGTGGTTGATTTCTTCTAGGATTGACCTATTTCTAACACCACATTTCAAAGGCATCTATTCTTCTGTGCTCAGCTTTCCTAATGGTCCAGCTCTCACACCCATACATTACCACCAGGAATACCATTGCTTTGACTATACAATTTTTTGTCTGCAAGGTGATGCCTCTACTTTTAACTATGTTCCCCAGGTTTCTCATACCTTGTTTCCCAAGCATCAGTCACCTTTTTATTTCACAGCTGCAATCACCATCTGCAGTGATCTTTGATCCTAAGAAAGTAAAATCTGCTAGTCGTATCCAACTCTAGGGTGCAATGCTCATCTCCATTTACAGCCAGAGCCAGTGCTGTCTGTGTTTGCAGACATTTTCATGTCCATGTGGCAGGCATGACTAGAGCCCAGCAAGTCACATGACTATACTTGGTCATGCCCACAGATTTGGCCACACCCACAGAGGGGTGTGGCCAAAATTTCCCTTATTTTCAAATCCAAAAGTTGATAGGTATGGCACCAGTGTGCTCAAGTTCCCATCTCCTCCCAGGGAGGAAACGGGGCAAAGCACCCACCCTGAGGGTAGCCACCATCGGTGTGCATTCATAATGCCAACAAGTACAGCTCAACTTCCAATGTGCATGCCAAACTCCTATCAGTGTCCTCCCTCCCTCCCTTTTTGGGAGCCATGCAGTTTACTGCTTGCCCAGTTCCCTCTTCCATAAATGCATCTACATTAACTAGATGAACTGTAGTGTGTTTTATTGGATTTTGCACACTCTGTACAAATGATGCTTATGATGTAGCATATGTTGATAGGAAGGATGTACAGTATCTGATACTGTAAGTACTGTAGGCTGTTTCATAAGGCAAAACTAAATCATTTTAGGGGCTTTAAAGGTGACTTGGTTTGGTTTGGTTTGGTTTGGTTTTTCAACTACAATGAGGAAGAATATTAAACACACTACAGCTTTTCTCATCCAGACATGACATTATTTATTTATTTATTTATTTATTTATTTATTTATTTATTTATTTATTTATTTATTTATTTATTTAGTTAGTTAGTTAGTTAGTTAGTTAGTTAGTTAGTTAGTTAGTTAGTTAGTTAGTTCCTGCTCGATTAGTGAGACCATTATTCTAGGTGGCTTACAAGAATAAGAATAAGAAATAATTGGATACATTTAAGAAAAGAAAAATATTTCTGGAATATGATTTAAAAAATACTGTAGCACACTTAGGCATGCTTTTGCTCATCACTTGTCTGCATATCCAACTTGAAAAATGTCTCACTCTTTATGAAGAAATAAGTTTCTGCTTTCTCCAAATACGGTGGTACCTCGCTTAAAGAGCATAATGCGTTTCAAGGAATTGCTCTTTAAGCGAGTTTGCTCTTTAAGCAAAACACCATTGTAAGTGACCAATTGTGACCTGGTGGTGGTGGTGGTGGTGGTGGTGGGGTTTGCAAAACCCGATTTAGTTGTTAAGTGAGTTTTTTGTTGGTTTTAGTTGTTAAGCAAGTTGACCATTCAAAGAAAATTCTGCTCTTTAAGCGAGTTAATCTCTAAGCGAGGCACTCTTTATGTGAGGTTTTACTGTAGTCAGATAATTGATATCTCGGTGTTAGAATCAGTCTGCTGAAGGTCCTCTTGAGAAATATTTTTGAACTTTTTTGTTTGGTTTCCTGTCTGATATGCTTGCACACTCTAAGACAGCTATCACTTAAAAACTATTCTCTTATGGGTTACTTGAGGGAGAAAGGAGGGAGGGAGGGAAAGAAGAGAGATTGGAGGAACACAATGGGAGATCTGAGTTTGTCACTCACATTGATACAAGGAGTTTGCTATGCTAATTTTAGATTTTAGAACATCATCCTGTTCTTTGCTATGCCATGAAATGATTATTAAGATCAAAAAGTTTTCCATATAAGTAACTATTTTACTTTTTGAAATGTGTATTTCTATCTGTTCTACCATCAACTCAATTCCTATTCAAACCTTTCCAGTTTTTTTTATGTAGCAAATACACAGAACTGTTTTATTGTTCTCTTCTTTTGGGGTTGCCATTGTACTGTGGAACTTTGCCCATAACTACACAGGCTTACTGTTCTCCCTGGAGTTGCAGTGGGGAATCAAATTCCTAATATCTGGCCCCATAAATCAATGAAATGTTGGGAACCATAATATGCTGTTCTTCCTTATCTCCATTTGGTTTTTGAGGAGTCTGCACAGCAGATTTCAACTGAATTTCAGACCTTTAGGTGTTTATTCACAGAGGTGAAACACTGTTGTAAACTCAGAGTGAGCCGAATACGGTAAGTTTAATCATATGGAACTCATCAGGAACTCATGCAGATAATGGGGAGAAGATTTGTTTTCCATGCAGCATTTTTTAAAAACAAATATGAAGTGTGTTAATTGAATTGCTTCATAGTTTTACTTATATTTCAAATATAAAATCATCTTCAATTTATATCAAACATTTTTCTCATGTCTGATAAGTTCTCTTGGAGCTCTTGGGTAATGAGTGATATTTCAATGGGTTTTTCTCTTCCCAAGCAATATCCTTAGTGCTTTGAAAGTCGGAATAGAAAATGGATGCTTGGATACACTTAAGAAAATTGGTCATGGTAGAATTAGTAAATGTGCAATTTATCCAACAACGATTTTCATTAGCTTATCTTTTCTAAAGCCCTGAATGGACTCGATTACCTAAGTAAGATTCTCTCACAAATGTTCACGACTCTGACATTCATATCCTTTGAACTGAAGCCAATGGGAAATGCAATGGGATTTTCTTACCACTTGCATTTCAGATTGTCTCTTTTTGGTTTTCTTCCACCGAGACTAATAGAAGTTTTGCTGCTCTTTTCAGTGCTACACTTTGAAGCATCCACCTTCTTTTTATTGCAGAACTATTATCCATTGTTAAATTTCCTGTACAAAGGCATTGAATCAAAATCCTGTAAAATTCTTATTTAGTTCCTTAGTCATATTTTTTAAAAAAAAAACAACTTGAGTCATGAATTATTTTGATCTACACATTTAATGCCATCAATGGGTCATTCTGGTCTTCAATGGAAGTAAAACAATATCTTCATTGGTACTTCTGGAGATTATTATGTTCCTGAATGAACAACCCCTATTCATCCATCTCTGTTCTTTCAATGATAAGAAAAAAGGAGTCAATGATAATCATAGCAAGGCTAGCACACCCAATGCAGAGCATATCTGAAGGATTTACTGAAAGAAAACATATCAGTTGAGAAGAGATTTAAAATACCTTGCTTAAGGTATAAGCTTCCTTCAAAGACAAGACATTCATTCACGGTGTCTACATCACCACAACATAAAGCAAATAAAGACATATTTCCAGACACTGTTGGAGTGATTTTTAGCAATAATGGAACATTAAAAGGAACAGAGGAAATTACCTGTTTGAGTTTCATGTACATATAAAGATGTTAGGGATGATATAAAGCTTACAGAAAAGATATACCAGTTTCTTCAGATAGCTTGATTTAATGTATGTTTTTTTTTAAATGAACAAAGTACACTGATGACATCCACCAGTCTTCTCTGCACAGGAATCCTATGTCCTTGAGACCTCCACATTTTTCCACATTTCCAATGCAATGGAGCATGGTGGCTGGAGACAGCTTATTCCTGAATTTGAATGAATGTGAAGAGTTGAAAACCTCCGCGAAATGAATGAAGATCCTAGTCTGGCTTGGGCTATCTTTAATGTCAACTGAAAGCGAAATAAGAGGATTTGCCAATTCCATGTTTAGCTCCAATGCTGATGTCTGGAGAAGTAGCCACAAAATCCAGCTGCCTAAAATGACCGAAACACCATCACGTATGTTCACATTCAACCTTTCCTATATGCCGATGGATAACTCCTCCCATCGCCAGAGTGTGGCAGACATGCGAGTGACAGCATAATACTTATTAACCCTGTGAAGTGCCCTGCTAAATTATGAATTCTTTATTCCCGGAGAATTTTTTCTCCTTGTGCTAACAAACTGGGCAAATAAGAGACAACTTTGTTTGCTTGAAAGCCTGTCACAGTCTGAAGATCAAAGAATCAAGGTGCCAATATTTTTCCTTAATCTAGACATTACTTCTTTGTTGCCTGAGTATCTTCACATGGTGCTTGGATGTTTTATTTCTCACTCGGAGCTGATAAACTGACGTAGGGAGTGACCAATTTTACTTTTCTTTTCTTTTTAGTATTTCATGCACTGCTCATCAAAGGGCAAAGCAAACTAAATAAAATCCTTCTATATAGTTCTTCCTGAAGCCTTGTCCACTTGGCTTTGAAAAGAGTCAACAGGGGGAAAAGAAATAAGCGGACAAATGTTCCATAGTGAGCACTTTAGAGTGCAGACCAATGTGAGATGTCCAACTGAGTTCAAGGAGATTCACTTGCAAGTAAGTCCACAAAGAAGTGCCTCTTTAATAAGATAGGTATGTATTTCAGAAAAAGTTCACCAATGGCATTGAGCTCTGTTATAGAAATCCATTTATGTCAGCTTCATCTGATAAAACAAGCTTATTTTTAGTGGAATTGAGGGGAAGGGAAGTTTTCCGTTCAGTGACGTGTCCAACAAATTAATTCATTTTCTTTAATATCTCCTACTCCTTGGTTAAAATCAAAGCACATTCAGGAAATTTTCTCAGACAATTCTGCCTCTCCACTGACACAGTGCCTGTGCCAGTAATTTCCAAGTAATGGGCTACAGCTGTGAACTCTGGCTCCTGAGTTGTTTTGGTAGCTTGGGTAATTACAACAGTTTCATTAACATTTAAAGGGAATATTCTGTTCAATGCCAGTTAAGAGGCTTTTACTCTGTGCAGATCCATTTTATATTTGCATCTGACATTTAATAATCTCTTCACAAAAGCTCTGAGTCATGAAAATGAGGTGACTTGAGAAAACCAAAAATTAACCCAAGATGAATCTCTGTCTTCATCAAAGAAAGGCTTTGGACTTCAAGTGCATGGACAGGTGGCATGGCATATGGAATTGTACTCTGAGGGCACATTGATTCATTTGAAAGCTAAAATACCATTTTGCCCTCTTGTACCTGCATTCTGGGCACACTATCTTTCACTTTCTGATGAGTAAGAAATAAAATTAAACAAAATGGGGCATATACCCATAAGCAGGCAATGTGTGGTAGGGGAAACTTTTAGCTGGTAATTGGTTTTTTCCCTTTTACTTTTCACAGTTTAATAGAGAAATGTATGGAGCTTTTTTAAATTTCACATTTCTGCTATATAAAAAAGTGACTTATACACATAATGAATGTAATCCATGTTTACACACCCAGGTAAGTATGTTATACATTCACCCCAGTGTATGCACCCAGTACTCATAAATACTGAGATTTATATAGGAGTCAATAAAGACTTCCTTCATTTCTTCAATACCCCTATATCTCTCAGTACCCCATCAATTTATCAAAGGAAGAAAGGAAGAATGATGAAAACAGAAACACATTTAGTTATTTGATTTCCCATAATTCCTTAACATACTTGCCTGGGTGTGTTATATACCTGCTTGTTATAATTGCCCTGAGATGTATCCACCCAGACCATACCAAACATTCAAGAAATTCACCTAATTTCTCCTTAAAGGTTGTATCTAAAAAGCATCAGCAACATTCAATAATAGCTATGTATCCTTGATTTATAAGAAAATGTGATTGTCTAAAATATCAACACCAAGAAGCCTAAATATGTTGTTATATGTGAAGCACCAGCTCATTAAAAGCTCATGGAAGGAACACAAGAAATCAAAAGAGTGGGTAAAATTGTCTATTTCAGGAGTATGTTAAATGAAAAGTGGGATCCTGATGTAGAGATTAAAATTTGAATAGAAAAAGCAAAATCCACCTAAAAATTCTGCATTTGTTGTTATGCAGTAGATATCTAACTCTTGCTACAACGCTCTGAATAGTGAGATGTTACGTATTCCCAGTGTTGCTATATGCAATTGAAGCTTGGATATTGACTAAAATATATGAAAAGAAAACCAAAGCTTTTGAAATGTGGATCTACAGACAGCTGCTAAGGATATCATGGGTAGACCATGTGACGTGTAAAAGTGTTGCACTGTATGGATGAAGAACAAGAACTGTTTGAGACCATTAAACAAAGAAAGCTCCAATACTTTGGGCATATTGGGAGGAACAACGTGAAGTATAAAATACTCCAACTTGTTATGCAAGGGAGGATCCTTGGGAAGCGAAGTCCTGGACATAGATAAATTTTTTGGTTATAGAACCTGAGAGACAGGTGTGATATTTATTTATTTAGTATGCTTATATACCACTTTACTAGTCTATTGACCACTCAAAGTAGTTTACAAAGCAATCAAATAAATACAAAGCAAATCATAAGTATGGGGGACCATAGCCTGAGGACCATGGCCACAGCTGTGGGGGCCCCCACCCTCCTCTCCTTGCGGAAGGGATAAAGGGCCGTGGGCCGCCGGGCCAGGGCCGAAGACTGCCACTGCTGCCCGAGGACTGTGGCTATAGCTGCGGGGGGGCCCTGCCCTCCTCTCCCATCCCTTGCAGGAGGGATAAAGGGCCGTTAAATAATACAAGCCACAATAAACTTTACAAAAAATCAAGTCAAGTCAATAATACAATTAATTGTTCGACTTACAAATACAAAAATCCCGTCATTATAAAGCAACACAACCTAAACCCATTCACTGAGTCCAAAAACATGGAAGAAGTCCTTCAGCCCATGGTTGCGGGCGTACTTTTGAACCCACCCCACCCCCCACCCCCCACCCCCAACAAGGCTGGGAGGGAAAGAGGTGTCGTCTGCAGCGGCAGCTGCCTCGAATCCCCAGCCGGTGACAGTTCTTTATCCCTCCCGGGCAGGGAGGGGCTGGCCCCAAAACAGCTGTGCTGTCAGTGGAGTCCTTGGTGGGCTGGTGAGTTGGGCCAGCAGTTCTTTATCCTTCCCAGGCAGGGAGGGGCTGGCCCCAAAAACAGCTTTGCCGGCAGTGGAGTCCTCGGCGGGATGGTGAGTTGGGCCAGCAGTTCTTTATCCCTCCCAGGCAGGGAGGGGCTGGCCCCAAAAACAGCTTTGCCGGCAGTGGAGTCCTCGGCGGGATGGTGAGTTGGGCCAGCAGTTCTTTATCCCTCCCGGGCAGGGAGGGTCTGGCCCCAAAAACAGCTTTGCCGGCAGTGGAGTCCTCGGATGCACTGTTCCAAGGAATTAAGAACAGGAAGACTACCACCATGATGATAGCCAATATTCGGAATGGATATGGCACTTGAAGAAGAAGATACAGTATCCCACAATATTTTAGAATCAATGATGTTCTGAAATGTTTTACTTCTATGAAAACAGTCTCAAATATTATTCCTTTCTTTATAATGCAATTTTGGTCATGCTATGTTAATTAAGTTTGCTGAAGTATGAGGGACTCAATTTTGAACTGCAACAATTAATTTAACAGTTTTATTAAAGAAAAGCAAAACAGCAGTTACTATACAAAAAGAACTGTTTAGAATATGCTTAGTGAGGGGCTATAGAACATGACGGAGTGTCTGTGTATCATTTTACTCTTGTCTCAGATCAACCGATAATTGGAAGAATTATTCTTACAACAAATAAAAAGTGATCATTATTTTGCCTACTCCAGTAGAGTAATTTTGAAATTTTGGGTGCAATCCAAATTAAAAGTCTCTGTTTTTTTAGGTATTTTTTCTCCAAAATCCTGTAGGACAGTGATGGTGAACCTTGGCACTCCAGCTGTTCTTGAACTTCAATTCCCAGAAAAACCTGATCAGCAGGAGTGGTGACTTGAGGCTTCTGGTAATTGAAGTCCAAAAACACCTAGAGTGCCAAGGTTTGCCATCATGGCTCTAGGATATTCAAAAAAGAAACCTTTTCAGACTTCTTAATTATTTATCTATTCAAGTATTACTGGAATGTATACTTGCTGTATTTGTTCATTCATCAATGGAACAGATACTGCTGATGGAACAGAACCTTCTCTTCCTACGGGCCCCAAACACCCAAATCCTAAAGTGAGTGTCTGGAAAAATGTCTATTAAAAGATGTGATGGGTCTGTAGCCAAGTGTCGAAAGGCAGAGGTAAAGGAAAAATTTCATTCTGCAAGTGGAAACCTATTGCCATGATGTTGGCTGGAATCCATTCTCAGTGGATTCATGGGAAATTAAATTTCTTAGATGCTCATATTTATTATACTTTTATATCTTTCCAGCTGGGTGGAGAGCTCACAGAGTAATGTTTATCTGGTGCCTCCTGGGAGACGGGCCAGTTTGTACAGTCTTGGGTAAGCTAAACAGGCCCAGTACACCCACAGAAGAGGAGAATTGTAGACCACTTTTGATTGCTCTATATTTCGAAAACCCTGGAAATAATAATCAAAAGTCACAGCTGTCTTTATTACATCATCATCATGATAATGATGCCTTCCCACCCCACCCCCAACCCCCCTCCCACCCCCCAAAAAAGATTTTTGACAAAGACATTTGTAAGTAAAAATAACCAGTGACCTTCAAATAAATGGAAAAAACATGGAAGCCAGAACTTAGTGTTGCAGCCCTTGCCTTTACACTCAATAAACCAGGCCACAACGGTTGCCAAAAGGCTCCACTGGAATTTGCCTCTCTTCTGATCAACTCTGAAATGGCAAAAAAGATGTTTTTCAAGCAAGGCCATCTTATAAGACTCTCATGCCCTGCAACAAATGCAACCCTGTTGTTATGTCTCTTGCCTCTTCCTCACTGGAGGGGGGGGGGGGGAGTCTTCACTTCCAGCTGCATGGAGGTAGAATCACAGAGGCAACATAGTTTCAACAGTAGTTTGGAATTCATTTTTATGACAGAAAAGGGTGGGGGAGAGAGAACAATGTATCTGTTGTCTGTTGGAAAGTAGTGCATGGGGTGGGCAGTTGTGTATAGTCTCAAACAGCCACACAAAATATTGCAATCTTCCAGATGAGTATAGGCATCTTCTGAACAGTTATAAGACAATCTGCCAAAGCACGACACCTAATGGAACTAGAAATTATGCTTTGCTGTTGTCATCTCCACTGGCAATCGAAAAAGACTTTTCACCACATGAAATTTCTATTGCAGCTTATTTATTTCCTCCTTTACCTCATTGCCTTTGTGTAGCTCATTTGCTATTCACATGCAGTCTCTTTTAGGATGATAAGAAGAAAAGGCCCTGTGTTTTTCTTATGTTACAAGGGCAATTGAGCTTCAATCTTATCCAAGTAATTTGAGCTGATCCTCTGAAACACTCAGTTGAATATGTGTTGCAGGTACATTAAAGAACAGGAGTGTTCCCGATTTTCATGCATTTTTAACAGATTGCACATTCTAATCCATTCCTCATGGTTGCTCCCCTGACTTCTTTTATTAAAGTCTGTGAGGTTTTTTTTCCCTAACGTAACAGAGAATATCACTGATGTAAACATAGAGAATCCTACAGATAGTAGCTGGCTTTGTTACTGTTAACCACATTAGCAAATTTCCCCCCTTAAGATTCCCAGATAATTTTTCAAACCTTTATCTACAGTTTGATTGGAAATTTATCTGCAAAGAAAAATTTAGAGGTAACTTCAGAACAGGTGATGAATACCTTCAGTAAATCGCATTTTATTATTATGCAGTGAAGACTAAATGATCCAAAGAGGTAACAGCACCAACATCTATTTCTTAGACTGTTTCCCATTGCTATTTGTTGGGTTGTGCATCAGTTCATAGTTTTAAATGGTAAAACTAAAGGAGGAGATGTCTGGGTAAAATTCTTCAAGATTGGAATAAATAAATAGAAATTTAGTTGAAGGACCCAAATAAGGAGACTTTGTTTCCTAGATACAAAAAACTAGACCAACTGTTTTTTCATCTGGAAACCAAACCACACAATGTGCATCTGATCTTCCTTTCTGACACCTATTCCACCCCAAATGATATCCCCTGTGAACGTTGAGAGGCTAGCAAACCTTCTCTTTTTTGTGGTGGTGGTGGGGTTTAGATGTCTAGTATGGTTAAGATGCTAAACTTGATGACAGGAAGGATGGCAGGTTAGCAGTTTGAGACCTGAGTGCTGCACAACAGTGAGTGCCATCTCTGTCCCAGCTCCTGCCAACTTAGCAGTTCAAAAACAAATGGATATATAGATACCACTTTGGTGGGAAGGTAACAGCATCCTGTGCACTCTAGTGTCTAGTCATGCCTGCCACTTGACCATGGAAATGTCTGCAGATATAGACAACACTGGCTCTTTGACTGTAAAAGGAGATGATCACCACACTCTAGTGTTGAACACAACTGACTTTCAAGCAAGAGAGACCTTTACCTTTAGTCAAGTTGATGGTCTGAGGTTGCTCCAAGAATAGTTTGGAGTTTGGAAGATAGTGAGGACAGAGCAGTCTAGAGTAATTTATTGACATTTACAGAAAGAAGTGGGCAAAGTGCAGAACACTGGGAGCTGCAATCCAACAACTTCTTGGGAGCCACATTCCCCCCCATGTAAACTATATGGCAAAATGCCACCTCATCACATGTTTATGCATCTTTTATTATTATCGAAAATAATAAATAATTCAATACATGTTCATTATCAACAATGTTTATAACCAGTAATGGAATCTTCCAGCTAAAGATGACAGAAAACTAATGAATATAATTGACCTTACTATTTGAAAGGACAGAATATGTTAAGATTATGGACAGCTGTGGCATCTGAAAGTCAGCTGCCCAAAACTGCAAAGCAAAATTGGAAAGGAGAAACTCTCTTAGAAATAGATGATGGCGAAAAGCAATTTTAGAGCAGCAGTAACAACAATAAGGAAAAAAACTTCAAGAAGCTGCAGGCATAAAGAAATCTAGATGTGAGCAAGATTACTGACTGAAAAGCTACTTTGTTTTTAGCTTTATCTCAAAGGCCATTTATTGCAGAACCAGAGGCTCCATTTCATTATGAAAGATGATAATCCATATCTTCCCCTGATTCCTGTCTGCTATTTTGATTTTTAAAAACATACATATAGACTCTTTCTTTTATATCATGCAAATAGTAGTAGATGAAAATAGTCAACAATCACAGTCTTGACATTTTATAAACTACAGAAGATTCCATTCCTGATTTCTTGAAATTTCTGTGTTGCATTTAGCACTGCTACAAGTACTAAAACTGCTATGTAAAATGTACAGAAAGTCTTGCATTGGATTGGATCAATCGCATCTGCCTTCTTTATGGCTAGTGGTTTGGGAACAAACTTTAAGTACTTTAGTTTTTTACAATATCTATGAGTCATCCTTTAGTTTAAAAAAGACCTATATATTGTATATACCAAAATGTACAAAATCACAGAAGACAGACTCCAAACAGTTCATATGGTTCATACAATAAACTTGTTATTTATTTATATATTTATTGCATTTATATGCAACCCATCTGGGGGATTTTAGCACTCTGGGCAGTTTACAAATTTAAAATGATAACACATAAACTAAAACAGAGTATATAGAAATATCAGTGAATTGCAAACAATGTTCATGCTTATCCCTTCTTGGAGATAAATTTCCAAATATATATAGCACTATAATGAAGAATTCCCTCCTCATAATCTTGATAGGCAGAAGTATCTGGATGAGATTTTCTGATTAGAATTATAATTTGGGTATATATTTGTAGATAATCTCAGACTTTAAATGTAAGCACCAGGATTTTCAATTGTGCCAGCACATTTTCTTGAGGTCTGATATTGTATTTGGCTAGTTCCAGACCAGTGGTATAATGAGGTTAGAACACACAGGGTTAAAGTCCTGGGAATTTGTGGTTAATAGGGACTATAATATTATCCACATTTCCTTCCAAGATTCCTGTTCTTTCTGAGATTAGCTATGGTCTTCAGAGTATCTGAGGGAAAACAGATTTCCCTGGAAGAGTAGTTTGTTGCTATCCTTGTTGTAATACAAAATATTTGTGGGTCATTTAATCTCCAATGGGCATTCAAAATCTACCAGCTTCACAAAAGACCTGCTCATTCTCTGTTGTTCTGTTGACGTGGACCAGCTGTCTTCCTTTTTGAATTCTGCTTGTTGTTTCTGGCTGAGAAGACTGTGATAATGAGCATCCGTGCTTTCAAATTTGTAATTGTGCCACTGTTCCAAATAGCATCCTAACAGCAACATATGAGAGAATGTGGTTTTCTACAAAGTCTTCTAAAGCAGCCCCATACACAAACCACTGCAGATTATCAGTGTGTGATGCTGGCTGGAGTGGCTTTGTTGAGAGTAGGTTTGATGGCTGGTGTAAAAGCTTTAGTTGGTGGAAAGCTCTTCATACCTTGAGTACCATTTTGGCCTCTAGGGAGGGAATGTACTCCCATCCAAAAGAGATTGAGCATCATCTTTCTAACCAGATGGGCAATCCACCCACAGTATTTCTGTGAGATTACCTATAGAGTTATGAAGCAGCAGGCATATAAAGCTCAAAGGTGAATTACCATAATTTGGAAAGACAGGAATGTTGCCAACTGAAATGAAAACAGTTGCAATGTTAATGGGTTATATATATATATATATATATATATATATATATATATATATATATATATATATATATATATATATATATATATATATATATATATATATATATATATATATATATATATATATATATATATATATATATATATATATATATATATATATATATATATATATATATATATATATATATATATATATATATATATATAAAAAAACAGTTTCTTGCTCTATCCTTTAGGGAGGATACAGTTGGTAAGAATAACCTTTCCTCTCTAGGCTGTTTCTGGAGCACCTCTGAATCTGTTGCTGATCATAAAACATAAAATGTTACGACAACAAATGTTTCTAAAATACATTTTAGCAATTTAATCCTGAATGTCCTAGTATCGTGCCTTTGAAACCTTATCCCTCCTTAGAAATCTTGCACTAAAGCCAATTGTTAGTCCAGACTAGAGTAGATCCATTGAATGAATACAACTCATGTTTACTAAACAGGCTCACTCATTCAGTGGATCTGTTTTAGATACCAACAACTGAACCTAATCCCTTAAAGGTAAAGGTTTCCCTTGCTCGGAAGCTAGTCATATCTGACTCTAGGGTGCAGTGCTCATCTGTTTCCAACCCAAGAGCCCAGTGCTGTCTGCTTCTGCAGACGTTTCTGTGGTCATGTGGCAGGCATGACTAGACACCGGAGAGCCCGGAACGCTGTTACCTTCCCACTGAAGTGGTCCCTATTTATCTACTTGCAATTTCTTGCTTTCAAACTGCTAGGTTGGCAGGAGCTGGGACGAAAACGGGAGCTCATTCCGTCCTGCAGTACTCGGGAATTGAACTGCTGACCTTCCGCTAAATTGTAGCTGCAACAAACACAGTAATCTAAAATATTCTTATTGAATTTGGGGATAAAATGTATGATATAATAATTCTTTGTTGTTATGTGCCATCAATTTGGAACTGTCTTATAATGATCCTGATAGGGCTTTCAAGATAATGGAATTGTTTACAAAGTGGTTTTACCACTTCCATTCCCCTAAGTTAGTGCTGACCAGATATTCAAACCCAGGGCTCCTGAGTCTTAGTCCATCACTCTGTCCACTATACCACACTGCATATGCAAACAATCCTTAGCATGCCACTTTTTTTAGCAATCAGTTTTCTCTGTCTGCGAAGGGGAAATTACCTACCTCAGTAGTTGTAGTAAGGATGTTAAAGAAATAATGTTTTTAAAATGAGGGTAAACTGTTTAAGGAAATACAGTACAGTATAAATGTAAAAACAAATTATGGTTAATTAAATTGAAATTTTCTTGTCCACCATGCAAACAAACTTCTCCACATGATTATATATATGGTAATGTTGCTAGAATAATCTGTAAGTAAACAATTAAACAATTGTTAAGAAAGTTGCATCACATAGTTTAACAACAGGCATTGCTAGTCCATTGACAAGCTGGCATCCCTCCACCAACATTTCACCGAGAAAGTGCTGCTCAGAAAGAGTGGGTAAAAGCAAGATCCTTGGAAAAACACCTGCTATTTGATCACCAATCACCAAAGCAGAGACTGAAATCAAGGCATGGTTGCCTCATAACCTCTACCTCTCTGAACAACCAGCCCCCACAGATGGCCCTAGAACTATGGAATGTGAACATGAAGCTACCAGATAACTGGGCCCGAACCACATGGTTCTCTACCGTCTGGCCATGAACAACCACGGCCTGTGTGAAAAAGCTTTAAATAGGTTGTGTGCAGGGGTAGGAAGATCAAGGGATGATCTGAGAATGTGGGGTTACTCTGTAGATGACAGCCTGTGTGAATGCAGAGAAGAGCAAACAATCACCCATATGATATGATACACACAATGCCCTTCAATGTACACTGAGGAGGACCTTATATTGGCAAGAGGAAATGCTGTTGAGGTAGCCCAATATTGGGCAGATATCATCTAGTCCTTTTTCTTTCCTTTTTGTTTTAGATATGTTAATTTTAGCTTTGTATGTATGCTGGTGGTGCCTCTGAAACGAATAAAGAAGAACTGACAAAAAATGTTGGGAAAGATCTATTAAATAAAGGAACAATGCATCTGAATATATATATTCCTATCAGTATTTTCTGTCATGGAAATTATGTGTAACACATGAGTGAAAGATCTGTTGAATGCCTACCGATTATTTCACATAATCACTTTAAATTAAGAGGGATAATATTTAGATTCAGTAACTTGCAGAATATTTTTTTTAATGAATAGTATTTCTTCAGCGGAGAAAATCTTTTCTCTTTTGCAGTATTATGATTATGCAAAAGTTTGATCCTCACACAATTCAATGCATTACAAAGCATAGAATATTTGTGTGTGATTCTTGTGTATACATGGCCTTCTCATCTTATGAGGATATGCAGAGAAAGAGGACAAGGTGACTTACTCCTAGAAGCCTGTCATATTTCCTCTGGCAAGAAAAGTCTCCAAATCCCTGCTATCGCTACTAGAACTGTGAGTGAGGAAAACCTACAGTCTTAACTGCCATGCACAGTGGGCTGTTGGAATGGCCCATGGAGGCCAAAATGACTGGCAGCAAGGAGGCACGAGAGACGAATGTGTGGTGAAAAGTCCAGTCCCAGCCTAAGCCGGGTGGGTCCATTTAATACTCTCCTCCAGGAGTTTGAGTGCCAAGGTTTGACATCACTCAGTAACAGAAGACTTTACGTGGCATTTCTGTTGGTCAAGATAACACATGTTTCCTAACATGAGTCAGGAGGTTAAATGACAACCCACAGTAAACAGAGGTCAGGTGACACTCATTGTTCTCGCCTATCTCGGAGACCATCTGGTCTCTGGTGAAGCCAGCTTCCTTAGCTGATGACTCAGTGAGTTACTTAACCCAGCCTTATCCATGGTCAGAAACGGAAGGGCGAATTCTACCCTGGAGTCAGCAACTTTTGCCTTTTGCCTTTGCTCCCCAAAACCTCCAGCCAAGGCCTTTATGACTTATGCCAATTAATCTAAGCCCGCTTTCCCAATTCCTCTTCCATTAACGCCCATGTTGGTTCTCCAGCCATGTGCGTTACCGAGCAAATGAATCGGCAAGAGTAATGTCCAATTTAGGTGGGCATACTACAGTGGGCCTAGAGTGGAACAGTCAAAACTAAAAAAAAGCAGTGAATCTGATGAAGTGAGATGCAACCCACAAAGTTAGATCAAATAAAACATGTCTGTCTAAAAGGTGGGGCATGTCTCTTTGTTGTTTTTGCATTTTCACCATATGCACACAAATATGTGACACTATATGACTTTTCAAAACAGGGACACATTTTTCAGCTTTTGGGTAAAAAAATTTGTTTAAAAGATCTTTAAAATGCTTATCATGGAAAAATGGACACCAGTATTTATCACATTTGCAATTTTAAAAAACCAATATTTGTAACATTTTTAATTTGTTTACAACTAGGCACAAACTATTACACAGGTTATTGTAGGTTAAATTTTCAAAATAACATACTCCAGCAGAGTAGCAGTCTTTATTTTGTGAAACAAAGGGCAAGTCTTTACAGCACCTTAAATTTAGTAGATTTAGTGCATCACAAACATTGGCTTCAATAAAAAACCCACTTGGTCATATGCATGGAATAGAGTGCTCAAAGAGACATAACACTCAATTCATCAGACAAAGCATACACCATGAAAACATACACCACAATAAATGGGTTAAGTTTAAAGGTAACATAATGATTTCTGTCATGTTTTTAAATAGCATAAACAGCATGCCTGTTAACAAGAACCATCAATTGTATGAGAAAAATTGCAGTACTTCAAGTAGGTACCTAATGTACTAGAAAGCATCCTCTTCTTCATCTGATATCAGCCATCTACCTGTTAAAAAAATAAATTTTCTGTCTTTCTGTCTGTCTGTCTGTCTGTCTGTCTGTCTGTCCTCTGTTCCATATATTGTTCCCTAAAGGTGTCTTAGCTTAGCTGTCTGCTTTACTGATGAGTGGTTCAGACACTACGTGTTATTGAACAATGCTCTGCGTGTGTCTTTGCTATTCTCTATCTGACAGCTTGATACAGGAGAACCACAGCAAAGAAGCTGACACCAAAGAGAGGAGGGTATTGTGAGATTTCCACATATTTATATGTCTGGGAAAGCATGGAAGGAGCAGAGAGAGGAGAATGGCATGTGTTAGATTGGCAGCAGGCAAAAAGGAACTAATACCGATAAGGAAAACTCAAAATATCCCAGAAAGCCATCAAATTCATATTTGTATTTGGAATCAAGATGGTGATGGAACTAAGGAATGGAATGGAAGTTTGCAAAATTGTGCAATGGGTACTTTAGCTATTTTCAACTCATGCATTATCCCTTCCTCCTTCTGCTTATGTTAAATGATACATACAAAGATTAAAGGTAAGGGTTTCTCTTGCTTGAAATCCAGTTGTATCCACCTCTAGGGTTCAGTGCTCATCTCTGTTTCAAAGCCAAAGAGACAGTGCTGTCTGCTTTTGCATATGTTTCTGTGGTCATGTGGCAGGCATGACTAGACACTGGAGTGCACGGAACGCTGTTTACCTTCCCAATGAAGTGGTCTCCCCACAATTAAAGCACAGGGTTTTGTGTAATTTTTCACTGATTTTCTCTCACTCTAAATACACAGCCACATACAGTGGTTCCTCACTTAAAGAGCATAATGTGTTCCATGGCATTGCTCTTTAAGCGAGTTTGCTCTTTAAGTGAAACACCATTATAAGTGACCAATTGTGACTTCTGGCAGGGTGGTGGTTGACTGTGAACCCCAATTTAGTTGTTAAGTGAGTTTTTTGGTTGGCTTTAGTTGTTAAATGAGGCGACCATTCAGAGAAAATTCTGCTCTTTAAGTGAGTTAGTTTCTAAGCAAGGTGCTCTTTATGAGAGATGGTACTCTATTATGGAGAAAGGGTAAACCTGGAGGGATATTGTATAGCATCACAGTTTGAGATCCATACATTAATTCTAATTCTTGGTAGTTTTCAAGTAAACTGAATGTTGGTTTCAAGATGACCCTACTGTAAATGACCTTTTTTAAAAACCATGAACAGCAGGGGATGCAATTCCTTACTACCCTTATTATTATGTATGAGAAGGAGAAGTCACAACAATATTCTCCTCACTTTGAGATGGCAGTGTATTTACTGTCAGACTCAATGAGAATTTTAACACTAGTGTGAATGATATCTGTGCACATTGTGTAATTTGCACAACTAGAACAATTGTTTATGTGGTAGCAATTGTGTAGATATACTGTCTTGTTGCACAGACGTCTTAAAATCATATGTATTAGGCAAGTCATTTGGATCTTTCTGATCAACCAGTTATTTGCATCTACTCTCTTTGTGTATGCGAGTCTGAATGCAGGCATTCAATAGGAAAAACACTGGCTCATGTGGTCCCCCACCACCTCCGGCACACCCAGAAGTGCCATGTGTGGCAGGCAGTGCAAAATGGCCATCCAGTCCCTGAAGCTGTCTGAGGGAGCATGATCTGGCCCTTGGCTTGAAAAGCTTGAGAACTCCTGGTTAAACTTTCCATGGGCTGTTATCCTCTCTCTGTTACACAATGCTCCATTATGAAAAAATGTAGAAATATGATTAATTGTTGAAGGGTTTTAAAGTCACATATGCCTGGGTTTTTCACTTCACTGTTTTACCAGAGCTTTTGATTTAATTTTCTCCATCTGGGAAATACTTCCTCTCTTTAAAACAGGAGTTCTTAACCTTTTTAAGCTGTGGGCCAGGTCACACTCCCTCAGACAGCTTTGGGGGTTGGATGGTCATTTTGCCCTTCCTCCACCACATGGCACTTCCTGGTGTGGTGGAGGCCATGGGGGACCACATGAAATGGTGCTGTGGGCTGCATCTGGCTCATGGGCTGCAGGTTGAGAATCCCTGCTTTTAAAGATGCTTACTTGATTTTTACAGCTTTCTTGACTTTTCTCATTAACCAAGCTGTCATTCGTGTTAACTTCATAGTTTTTTCTAATCTTGGGTAGGCATTTTGTGCAATGGGCTTATGTGTATAAAGCTTCTATTGAGCTTCTAACAGTTTCATAGAGGAGGGGATTTGACCCTACAAACTCTTCTCTTCGACTTCCTTAACTAATCCCTTCATTTCTGAAGTTTCATTTCTGAAATGCAATTTGACTTGGTTGGATTTCGGGACTATTTTCCACTTGCAAGTGTGTTGAATTTATAGCAATGTGGGTCACAATTCCTGAGCAGCTGAACAGGATTTTCTTCTTGTATAAGATTCTGGTTTAGCTCTGGCTTAAGTCTAGAGTCATCTCTCTATTGTTGGATGAACCAATCACTTTGCCTGATGAAAAGCTGCCTCCCCCCCCCCCCACACACACACACAAACAGGAGTAAGGCCTGACAACTGACTGGGGATGGTGCGAAGACAATAACTATGTAAGTGGGGGCCTCCCTCCTAATGATTTTTTTGAGACATGAACGGCCTACCCTGCCCACTATTGTTCTCAGTATGAGACTAGCTGGTCACTTCTAGGGAAGGATCGGTTTTATTTATTTATTTATTTATTTATTTATTTATTTTTGCTTACTGGCTAATTGGTTTAAGACTAGCAGGTGTGTCCCCCCCCCATCCCATATTGTCCATAGAGGGAAATTGACAATTGAGGGTGTGGTCCACTTTAAATATGTCACAATTTCCAGGTAGTGTGAACAGAGGATTTAGTAATGGTGAGTTCCAATGCAAATTAGGTGGTTATTTGTGCCCAATGTCCCAATCACTCAGATCCTGAGATTTAGTAATAGGGATGGGAAGAGTACAGGGGGGGGCACACAATGGCCTTACCAAGTTGGGGGGGGTGTCAATGGATTTGTTGGCTGGTTGCCAGCAAGTATCACCACAGAAATGTGTGCTGGCTGGAAGTGCTTTGTTGCTTGATAACAATGGAAGGGGAAGAACTCACAGTTGTCCTATAGTTACTGCACTCCTTGGCATTTCTTTTCTTGGGGATTGAAATGTATATTGAGCAATACTAGTCTGAAGGCTAGGATTTAGACAGATTCATTTTTGTGGCTTGAAATATTTCTATTGGGATTCATCTACTCCTAGTGATTTATTTCTTCTTAGCACTTCCAGAGCATGTTTCCCTTTGCTTTCTAGAACTGCAGATTCTTCATTATGGGTTTATGGGAACGTACTCTCCTAATAATGAATTATTCCTGTCAAGACGCTCTGCCTTCCTGTTTCTGGAGCAATTCTCTAATGCAAAGAGGTATTAAACCATTACCCCCTAAATTATTCCCAGCCTACAGCTCTAAAACCTTATCTACTGTAACAACTGAGGAACGTTTAGCCTGGATGTAGCCTCTCTACCATGTTGGCAGACTCCCAACTGTATTGTGCCTATTTTGTTCAAGATTCCTTTGATTTATTATACGAGGTTCTGATTCTCATAACAACAATATATGTACCATCAAGCCAATTCTGACTTAAAGTGAGCTTTCTTTGGGTTTTCTAGGTAAAGAATACTCTGAAATGATTCACCATTTTCTCCTCCTGAGCTTTCCTGAAGTAAAGCTTGCCCAGGGCTACACAGGCTAGATCTATTCCTTGTGGACAGAGCAGGGAATCAAAGAACCAAATGTCATTCCACAGCTAGACTCATTGAGGTATCTTGCCAGCCCCTGGCTCTATAAATTATGAATAATTAAGTAGCACAGCGATTCCAAAACAGACATGTTCACAGAAAGATGGGAATTCATTTTGTAGTCAGTAAAGAAAGCAAAGCATTAGAATTTTAGTAAGTTCAGAAGTTTAAGGCATCATAACTAAAATGTAGCCAAGAACTTTTGGAGAGCCAAATATCTACAGCTTTTTTCTTGCTCTCTGCCTTGTTTATTAAGATACACAAAATGTCAGAACCATATGATATACTGTAGATATATAAAACAATAGCAGGTTCTTTTCTCCTACCCTCCTGTTCACATGGAAGTGTGGTGGGTTTGCTCCTTATCTTTCCCCCTCCCCCTTGAGGGACTGAATAATCTTGGATGAACAGTTCAATTGAGCCCTAGTGTTTACAAAATGTGTCAGATGGATAATGTTCACTAATGAAAGGGTATATTAAAGGATAGCAATTCTTCCCAGTTTTATGATATTTTAATGGTACTGGTAATAAGGGAACTGAAGATGGATATCAACAATAAATAAGTATTCAGCCTTGAATTAGTAAACAGTTTGGTATGCTATAATATGTTCACAGTATAATGAACTAATTTAAAAGAAAGCATACCTTATATCTGTATGCCTTGTACATGAGATAGTCCCCTGCCATTTTGCATATAGCCCCTTTAATCTCTTTTATGAAGAATTCCAGTGAGCTCAGCAAAAGCAAGCATATTCACAAAGAAAAGTGCAAATTTGATGTCTTATAGCCATAGCCAATATGCAGACTTGAACTATGGCAGGTCATGTGTCTGTAAATGGGAAATCCAGTTTATTTGTGCCAGAGAACTGCAAAATTTAAAACTATGGATATACATTGAATATAGATTAAATTAAAAACAAATTAAAATGTTAAAATGATTAGACTAATTTTGACTGGAAGTAGCCTACTTCAGTAGTGTTATCTCAGCAGTGTTACTTTATATTCCTTTCTACAGACTGTATGCATAAATTGTATACCGGGCGGAACGGAATGTAATGTAGTAGTAGAAGAAGAAATCCGTTCGTGGCCAATAGGCAGAGTTAATAAAATTATATATCCACAATTGACAACAATAAACAATCAAGTCCAACGCTTGTGTGTATAAAGTGGTATATTAGTGAACAATTTGATTCTGAGAATAAATTTCCAAAGCTTTTCTGGTCTCCAGTGAGAAGATTCAGCATGTTTGGCTTTGGGCAAGCTATAAAGTACGAGGATGCACCAAAAGGAGGAACTGAGAAACAAGTTCTGTGTAGTCTGTACCTTAAAAATTCTGAAAAGAATTGACTTGACAACACAAAGTTATTGTTTTTATTGCTTCTTCCTACTTTGCTTTGAAGTTACTTAAGTGACTTTCGAATGGGCCAGCCATAATGTTGTCCTGCTGATAATGTTAAAATTGATACTCTTTGGCATTCCTCAATTTGGCAAGTTTTTTTTTTTTTTTTTGCTCTCCACAGGTTTAGTCTAGGATCTTCTGGTTTAATATTTGAGGCTTGAGAGGTATGCAGAAAACTTTTTATCTCAATTTTAGCTGTTGTCTAGGGGGTTTGCCTGGTATTTCCAGGCAAATCCTGCTTTAAAAAAAACCCCAGGAAATATCATATGGTTACCATTACAACCCTCTGTGAAGAGTGAGGCAGGTGAAACATCTTCTGTTGTTTCTGCTAGAAAGTGGGAAAGGGAAGTAATAAATGATCTACTGTATATGCTTTGAAAATGGCTAAAGGGATCCCATCATTTTGAGCAGCTGGTAGTGATTGAAAAGGGGGTAGTTGTAATAACATGGAATGGTAGCTTCTATTTCAGAGACTTGATGTGACTATTCTGCTGAATAGATAAATCAGGGGCTTGGTTCCACTGCTCTGCCTTTAATACCCATCAATTTCCAAAGTAAAATGGACCAACCCTACCACAGCATGTCATCCTGCCCACATTGAAAGAATGATATGTCTGTTGAAGTCATTGTGCAATAAAAAGAGTTAATGGAACAGTCTCTAGTCTTCTTAAGGATGGACATATTGAGTCAATAAAGCTCTCTCTTCATCAAGCTCATTCCATCCTGACCTGTATCAGACTGGAAGGCATCCCACATTCCATAACAATAATCAAACCTACTTTTTCCCACATTTTTTTCCAAAGGCACACATTTTGGGGTTCTTTTTACACTGCAAAGTCATATTTGTTGGGCTCTTTCCCAATGTATTCATTTCTCCCCTTGAGTATTCAGCAAAATAAAAAAATTTCTGTGCATAAAAGTGGCTTTAAAAATATATATCTAAATTAATTTGGAAAGCAGGCACTTCTTTGAGAGTAATACTGGGCAGGAAAATCATAAATGAATGCTCAAACTATATACATAAATGAATGGCAATAGTCCTATTTCCAAATAAGACTTGTGTAAGGGAAATTGCAGAAGCCTTGGCCCTAAACTGATGCTTGTTAATGAAGTGTAGGTTATGTTCCCAGATGAATGCTCTAACTCACAATCAAGCAGGCACCCAGGAAAATAAGCAGTACTTCATCCGTGAGTGGCAATTTGCTACCTAGTTTTACAGAATCAAATATAAATCAGTAGGAAGATTCAGGTCAGTTAATATGTAGAGATGTTCACAGAAATAAAGGGCAAGAAGTGTATTTCTTTTATTCACAATATTTTATACCACTTGTCTAGTGCATACCACTACTTTGGGCAGTTTAAAAAGTCATGAGCAACATAATACAACATAAAAAAGAATATTAAAGCACAACTACAAAAAGTATAATTTATAAAATAAATTGCCTAATAATACCTAAGCCCTTTTCCCTTTGGCAACAGCAGTGCTCACAAATTTTAAATACAGTGGTACCTTGCTTAAAGAGCATAATGCGTTCCATGGGATTGATCTTTAAGCGAGTTTGTTCTTTAAGTGAAACACCATTGTAAGTGACCAATTGTGACTTCTGGAAGGGGTGGGGACTGTGAACCCCAATTTAGTTGTTAAGCGAGTTTTTGGTTGGCTTTAGTTGTTAAGCGAGGTGACCATTCAGATAAAATTCTCTTTAAGCGAGTTAGTCTCTAAGTGAGGCACTCTTTATCGGAGGTTTTACTGTATTCAACTCTTCCAAAAGGAACAAATAGAATTTAAAGGTAGTTTATCCCTAAAATTTAATACAGCAAAGCATGAATAACAAAAACTAAACAAACATTGTGACCAATTAATGGCTAAAAGGTTTATTTAAGTATGAACATTTGCACATTATAACTTTTGTGTTCAGGGAATGATGAAGCAGATGAGTGAAGTAGTGAAATTCAGCTCTTTATTAGTGGGGATTGAACACAGTTTGGATGGGGCAAAACTCGGACTTATATACACTATAAACAGTAACAGTAACAATAATACAACAAGCCCATTGGCTAACAGAGTGTGCACATTTTCGATCCACTTATTTGCATAAGAATAGATACATGAGAAAAGATACATTCCGCTCCTGTCAAAAAACACAGTTAACATACATAACAATAACCTACGTCTGCAGACACATAGATTGCAAAATTTAGCCACAACCTTATACATAAAGTATACATGGCTGAGGAAGTGAAACAGTACAAATGAACTTTCATAATGATAATAAAACTAATGCAAGTAATGAGCTTTCATACTGTTGATTACTGTATATAAACACATTAGTCAAAGGTAGAACAATTAACTGCCTGGTAAATAAACATCTCCCTCTCTTTGTAGTGGAAACAGTCCTCAACATTTTGACTTGCTTCTTCTTCAGGAGATAGTATATCAGTGTTTGTCCAGATGGGTACATAGTCATCACTCTATTTTTCCTTTTCATTGCCAGACAAACCCATGACTGTAAGCAATTGGTGATGAAACAGAGAAACAGGGGAAAAAATTTTTAACTTCTCTAACAAATTCAATATTACAATGATCAGCTAAGGTAAAGATTTCCTTTGCTCAAAAGCCAGTTGTATCCGACTCTAAGGTTCAGTGCTCATCTCTGTTTCAAAACCGAAAAGCCAGTGCTGTCTGCTTCTGTAGACATTTCTGTGGTCATGTGACAGGCATGACTAGACACTGGAGCGCACAGAATGCTGTTTACTTTCCCACCAAAGTGGTCCCTATTAATCTACTTGCAATTTTTTGCTTTCAAACTGCTAGGTTGGCATGAGCTGGGACAAAGACAGGAGCTCATTCCATCCTACAGTACTCAGGAATTAAATGACTGACCTCCTGCCTTCCAGTCAGCATCTTAGCCACTTAAGCCACTGCAGATCAGCTAGGAGGGGGAAAATAATTACACTTTCCCTGCCACTTCAGCAGAGGGACAGGAAAAATATTTAATTTGCTCGTACAGTGAAGTGGCTCAACATCCACTTCACCATATGAACAAATGGTCACTTTGGATGTTTGGAAATTTAGCCTCTTCTCCGTTCTGAAAGTGACACAAAAATAGGGAGCTCAGGCATTCCCACAAGAGGCAATATGGACATGTTGTCAAGCTCTGTGACCTTCTCAAAGTGACTCCTTGCTGGGGCATAATATCCAATGTATTTCTTTTATTGCCTGTGTATCACTTTTTTCTGTTAATTTGTAGTAAGCAGTAATTTCTTAGTCTTCTTCCTAGTTGCTCATTCTGTACTGGTAGCAATAAGAGCAGCAACAATATCAGTAACAACTTCCTGCTGATTTTTGTCATTGTTTAGCAAGAGCAATAAAAGAAAAGAAAATGAATGGAACCCTGGCATGTGCCAGAAGAACCTGCAAAGCTAATTGGGTGGTGTGGTGGTGGTGGTGGTAGAGAAGTAACCATGGGATCTGATCTCACTGAGACCTTTCATCTAATATTTGTAAGCTAACAGCAGGCACAGCTAGAAGTATTGTTCCAACTAGTCTTATTGATTCATATAGGAATAACAAATAATACCAGAGACTTCCAAAATATTGCACCTATCATAACAGAATGAAAAGGAATCTCATTGTTGATCTGATTCGGGCTACAATTTCTCTAGTTTGCTAAGTATTATGGTATTTTTTCAGAAGAAGGAAGTCTTTATTGACCAAACTCAAAGAGATGAAGAACATGTCTCCTCGTAATAAAATCAATTGGGGGAAAATCTGAAATTTTACAGCCCATTAAACTGCTATTAAAGACCAGTGGTGAGGATTTCTTTTAGAGATGAACTGAGAATGCAACAGTGGAACCAGGAGAAAAGAAAGGAGCAGCGGAGAGGGTGGGAGAGAAGTCATCTGAACATGATTCTTATCAATGTCCACACTATTAAATAAATTAAATTGGAGCTATACAAAGTTGAAGACACCGATTATGGGTAATGGTGCAGAACCAGGTTACATCAGCATCGAGTTTCAGACAGTTTACATTCCATTTTACCTGCATTTTCAGAACATTGAGGCTGTGTCAACTTCCACTTAGAATGCAGTTGATCACAAAGCTACAGTATAGAGAGTCAAGCTGACATATAAGAAGAAGAGAAAGGTTCTGGGTCACGTCCCTGCTGGATTTTAATTCTTTCTCAAAGCCAACTGCCTGTTTGATTTGTGTGACCTAAATTCATGAATATGCATTGGATACAGCTAAATCATTGTGTTGTTTGGTGGAGGAAAGCATGTAGGACGCTCCATATAGAAAAAAGTGGATTTGATTCATTTTGTTAGAAAAGCACACAATGATATCCATTCTGGTCAGATCTATACAACTTTTGACTTCTTGTATACTAAACTGGATTCAGTCTACAGGCCCACCAATGGTATGATAAATTGTCTCCTGATGTTGCCTGCCTGGAAGTGCAAAAATAAAAATAAAAATGGGTGTCATGCCAGAAATAAGCTGTTGAGTTTGCTTCATCTTTGCAGATAAATATAGCCGTGCATGTCTATTTGAATCCTCTCCATGGTAGGAGAAACAACAATCATTAGACAGTATTATTTCTTAATTGGTAATGATAAAAAATTAATGGTTTTCAACTCTCTTTGTGCTTCACAATGTCATATGCTTATCCTTTAAGCACAGTTTGAAGCAGATTTCTAGAAGGGGAGAAGGCGGGAAAACATCTGTGGCATACATTGTCTCAGTAATCTTCCAGCAACCTTGCATCATGCTCTGTGTTATTATCACCAGATTCCAGGTGGGAGGTTGGGATGAGGATTGGAGACAGTAGCTTGCCTAAGGCCACCAATTCATCTCATAGATGAGTTGAATGAGTAATGTCTTGATTCATAGCTCATTTCTTTTAGCTACTACATCTCTCATTTTTGGATCTATGCCAGTGGCTTTCCCTGAACAACTAGTACAAGACTAAATTTCAGAAAACAACTTAAAGTACTTCTATTCAGGGAGGCATTTGAGAAGGGGCACTCACCAGACGATGGTTAGGCTTTTATTCAGTCCCCCTGTTTTAATTAGATTTAATATTAGGTGATTTATTAGGTGATTTATTATGTGTTTTTTATTATAAATTTTTATTAATTTTCAAATTAAAATACAAAATAAAACACAAACAAAATATAGTAAAAAAACCTACAAAGATACATCCAATACACAACATAATTACACTACAACACAATAAAAACATTTAATCCTTAATCCATAAGTAATTCTTATTTCATAAATTTGTTCTCATTATCTAAATATTTATCTAAATCTGAATTAATGACTAATTTTTTAAACATGTGTTCATATTTTTCATTGTTTACTTATTTTTCTTTCACAATACCAGAAAACAAAAACAAAAATGAAAAACCAAACAAAAAACAAAATCATCATAGACACCTCTGTAATATATACATTGCCCTGGAGATTGTGGTATATCACAGTCATCTCTTACTATTTCCAAAAACTCAGTTGATCAGGTACCGGCCTACCATCTTCACCTTTAATCAATGTATATTCTACAAATGGTTGCCATATATTCCAAAATTTATTTTCAACAATAATACCTTTCTTTTTATTCAACTCCCATGTTAGCTTATAATTCAAAGCAACCTCTCACATTTCCCTACATCAATCTTCAATTTTTAATAGCACATCACTTTTCCAATTTCTTGCAGTACATTGTCTACCAGTTGTTAATATTATAGATAACTCTTTTTTTACTCTTATCTATATTCATGTTATCCATGTCTGTCAACAAAGTGGTACCCGACCCCAGCTTAATGCTTATCCCCATTATTATTGATGTTTCTTCCTCAATTTTTGTCCAAAAATCTATTACCACATTACAACTCCACCACATGTATTCATAAGTACCCAGTGTATACTTACATCTCCAATACATTTTACTTTTATTATTATCCATCTGATGCAACCTAACTGGAGTCATGTACCACCTCCATAACATTTTATAATTATGTTCTTTCACTCTGACAGACATAGTTCTCATGATCCTTCTCTTCCATTTGTTTTTCCAATCTATTTCTGTAATTTTAACATTCAAATCTTGTTCCCAAATTTTTCTCAATGTTTCTTGTGGTCTACCTTCTTGATTTAGAATCTTGTATAACTTACTAACGAAGCCCTTAATTCCCATTTCTTCCTTTCTTATCTTTGATATCAATTCCTCAAATTGCGTCCTACACCTTTCTAAACTGATTTTATTCAAATATTTATTATTCTACTTATTTACTAATGCAATCTGAAACTAGTTCAATCTCCTTATCCAGTCCTTCAACAGGAACACATAATTTCTAACATAATTTCTACCATACATCATCATCATCATCATCATCATCATCATCATCATCATCATCATCATCAACAACAACAACAACAACAACAACAACAACAACAACAACAACAACAACAACAACAACAACAACAACAACAACAACAACAACAACAACAACAACAACAACAACAACAACAACAACAACAACAACAACAACAACATGAAGAATAATCACAAGGAGCAGCCTTTTGACACCCCCCCCCCTTGCATTCACAGATTTGAGAAATGTGGTTCTGCCATACATTGTCTTGGACAGTGTGACTTTATGTGTCAATGGAGTAAGTTGCAATACAAAATATGTAACACTGCTATATATTTTATGAGGAAAAGAGAAGACGCCAGGAAAGGCAGTACTCTTTTACCTTGCCTAAATTCTATATGGTGCAGTTTGGTGAACTGTAAATAAGTCTGCAGCTGTACTCATAAGAATATTTATCTAGAAGAAGTCCCATTGTATTCATTAGAATTATTTTTAAGTATAATTGCACTGCAAGATCACAGCCAAGCCCATTAGCTGGAAGTATTCACACATTGCTTTGATGAAAGTATACGCTTTCCATGGGTGGAAATGATATGGGTGGAAAGGATGGTCGACACAGGAGGCAGAATCAGTAAAGGCTGATGTACATAAAAAGGCATATATTGCTGAGATTCCTTATCTAAATTCTTTAAATGCTGTTAAATTACATCTCCCAAAAGACCTAGCCAGCATGGGGAAGATTTGGGACCTCTGGTAGCTACAGACCAATAACATCTGAGAGTACAAATTTGAGAGCTAATGATATATGAGAAGAAGCAAGCAAGCAAGGAAGGAAAGGAGCAAGCCAGCCAGCCAGCTAGCAAGTAACGGACTGGGTTATTCTGTAATTGTTGTAATGGTGAATTCAAGGAAGGCACACAAGACTGAAGTATGATGGTAAAAGCCAGCCCCGAATCCTCAGGCGGACTGTATTTATTGACTACAATTGGGAGTCAGCATGCACAGCTTGTGTGAGACCCCCGTGACAGAAAGTTTACTACGTGGCACTTGTATGATTGGGTTACACTTACCAGCCTGTGTGCCCAGGTTGCCCATAGGCAGGCTATATCAGTGGATTGCGGTGGGATTCATTGTTCCCATGTTATCTAACTCCTAGAAGGCTCTGCGTACCTATGCTTAGCTATTTGGTCTAACTGTGGTTAGTGTCTTCTCAGTCCTTATACACGGACGTGAGCGAGATACCGTAGCTGTTTGCAAGACCTTGAGTCTCTCTCTACATGACACTTGCTCTACTGCTTTCAGTGCCCTCAGCCAAGTAAACGTGAAGTCACAATTGCTCCCTATAACTAATTTGCCCATACCCAATTTCCTTTCCTGTCGAGCCAGGATGGTCTCTGGATTGTTTGCAAACCCCGACAAACCCATTGGGAAAGGTAGCTGTCCAATTAGCAGCCTGGGCAATCCACAGTAATACCTAACACATAACCACATTGAATGGATATATATGTGCTGCATTTGAGAATTGGAAATGTTTGACTTTGATCCAGTAAAGCTGTAATATTCATAATCAAATTAGATGTGCAGTTGTACACTCCATGTAGAAGAAGAAAATGTAAACAAAAAACAACCTCAATGATTAATTCACCCACCAGTGTGTTTTCACATGGAGGCATTCATATTAAACACATTTGGGCTGATTACAGTCATAATTGCATATAATAGCCATTATCTTTTAATATGAATTATCCTTCCTCATTGGTTGAATTTATCTAAAGATCCCTTCATAGAATCACCAGACATTCAGATTCCAATTTGTTCTCTCAGCTTGACTAATGATAAAAAGTATCAAAAAATGACTATTATGTGTTTATAAATCACCTCTTTTATCGTGAGGTAACTTTGGGATTTCATGCTTTTGAGAGTTATTTGTTTTTAGAATGTAAATGCTAAACAAAAATGCAATTTTAAAGGAAACAGAAATAGTCATTACAGTGTAAGGGAAAACCTATACACCGATTCATTTTTCATGCTCATGAAACTGAAATGTTTGATCATTATGTCCCCTCTGTTCACAAAATAGATTATTTCTTTTATTTTTGAAAATGTGTTTGCTTGCAAGGACATGGCCTATTCTCAGTTATACTCTTTCAGTTGCATTATCTATACTGTAAAATCACTTATTCATTCATTTGCCTGTATTCCAAAATTTTGTATACAAAATAAGATCATTTAAAATTTAAACCATTTCTTTAATTTTTAAATTGCAATGTATAACCAAGAGAATGATGGAAACAAATACATAAACAACAATAGAAAGCTAGTGAACTGAGCAAATTGGGCATTTCCTTCTGTACAATTGCAGTTAGATGCCTGACTTTTTAGATCTTTCATCAGAAAGTGTCCTAAACCAACCAATATCTCCTTTAAAAATCCTGAATGCTGAAGCAAAGGAAGGCCCTGTTTGAAATTCCACATTGTATTCCAATAAAGATGTGACAACTGCTAAAACAAAGATTTAATAATCTCATTTCCTTCTGCTCCATTTTTATACTACTGTTTTATACTACCGTTGTCCCAAAGAAGTTATTAACTACATTGGCTCACTAATTATTTTTAAAAAGCCAACTAAAAATCGTCATCATCATCATCATTTCCAGGATGCATCCCTGAAGGTTGGTGTACCTTAGTATCACAATAAACCTTCAAACAAGCTCCAGGTGCATGTGGTAAATGTTTGAGAGGAAACATTCTTATTATTTCCATTGTAATTGCGTAGACATCTTCTTGGCTTAAATCTCTTACAAATTGTGAAAGTTCCCACTCTGCTATGTCTATTCTGCTGGAGCTATTTTAACTTACTCCTCCACCAATTTCTCCTACATTGATTAAAAGGCAAATAACATGTTTTTTTTTGTTTAAAGATATTTGAAAATGTTCATATTGACCCTCATAGTGCACTCTCTGAAGTGACTGGATATTATTTGGGAATAGGTGGCTTTAAAAGGGTGGACTTGTGGCTTTTAATTGTAATTCTTGCTATTTGAATATCAAAGCTTTAAAGAGGTGAAAAGGAAAAGGTTTCTAAGATTCACATTTAAGAAAATGAAAGCGCGGCGCCAAAATGGCCGCCGCGCTCTTTGCGGCCCCCCCCCCCGGACTCAGACATCCGGGTGAGTTAGGGGACGTGGCCACCCCTCTATAAAAGGGGTGGCCACGAGGCAGCCGAGCTGCCATTTTAAAATAGCGACGGAGAGGAGAAGTTTTCTCTGTCGCTGTGCTTTTGATTTTTCGGCTCTTTAGCCCTATTCTTTCCCGGCTGGGAAGGAAGGATCTTGCACAGAGCCTTTGGCTTGCTGGCTGCTCTGTGTTGTGGCGTTAGGATGAACCCTGGAAAGGGATCCTGCTCTTTTTCTCAGATATGCCTCCCAAACGGAAGGCCCCGGTGTCGAAACCGTGGCCAACGGGGAGGACTTTTGCTCCTGCGCAACGCGGGGGCAGCCCTCAGGTCGGAGGACCAGGGCTGCGCCCACGCGGCAGGGCACCACCTCCACCGATACCGGTGGGGTGATGCAGGCTGCTTGGCCCTTCAACCGGCCCTTCTGGGGCTTCGGCCCTTGGCCCGCAGTTGCCGGCCATGGGTCCGGTCAGCGGGGGGGGGGGGGACCCGGTGCTGGTGCACAGCACATTCCCCCTCCGGCCTCTCATGGGCCAGAGTTTGGGCATGGCCCTATTCGGGCCCAGGCTCTCATTTTGGGGTTCCTGGTCAAATGCCTGGTGGGCCGTCCGGCCCACCTGGCCCATTTTATACTGGGGGATCTGTGGCAGTGGGTGCATTGCTAAAGCGTTTAGCTGTGCTTGAGGCATCCTTGGGGATTGCACACAACCCCATGTCAGGGGGCCCTTCACTCTCTGCCGGGGACCCTTCGTGTTCACCACCTATCTCGACGGCCGCCACATTACAACAAGCGACCAGCCGGGTTGAGCTGCTTGAGACGCTCCGGCCTGCGCTTGCCGGTATCTCGCAGCTCCCTGTTCGTCCAGAGCTACAGCAGGAGAGTGGTTAGGTGTGGCCCCAGAGCTCGATTCCGGTCGCGAGCTCCAACGCCTGCCGTGGGCCGGAACCCCCAGTGGGGGCGGCTCACGGGGGTGCACCTAGTGAGTATCAGGTTCAAGTTAATGCACCCACATCACAGTCCACATCCAATGGTGGGGTTCAGTGGCCATGCCCTCGTCAAGTCGAGGCGAGCGGGCATCAGTTGCCAGCCTATCCCAGTGTCCCTTGGTTCCATACTGGTACAGCGTTGGGGGTGGGGGTTTCTGCCCCCGGGGAAGTGCCGGGCATCGCAGGGACTGTCCAGGTTCCGCTGTGTATGTCCCGTGTACCTAATGTGCCAGTGACGGCCTTGCCGACGGCTGGTTATTCGTTGCCCCTTGGTGATCATTTGTCCCAGGTCACAAGGGAAAAGATTTGGCGGGGGGAGTACAGTTGATGCGAATGGGCATCAGTTACCATCTTATCCCAGTATCCCATGGTGCTAAATGGTCCCTCGTTAAGGGCGGGGGTGTCCGCCCCCGGGGCAGTGCCGAGCATCGCAGGGGCTGTCCGGGTCCTGCTGCATGTGCCCTTGATACAGAACGTGCCGTTGATGGCTTTGCTGACAGCTGGTTATTCCTTGCCCCTGGGTGATCATTTGCCACAGGTCACGAGGGGTAAGGTCTGGAGGGGGATATGTGGATATTCTCCATATTGAACTGTGAGCCCACTGAGAAGGAGTGAGAGGGACAGGATGACAGAGACAAAGAGCTGTCCCATCGTCGCAGGCCACCGCGCACCTGGGGCCAACTGGCGGTCAGCATACCTTATATATATGGTGGATGCCGCAGGGCCCGGCATGGTTGGGCTGTCACGCTGGTTCCATCCATTGCTAATATTACAGGGCTATGGTGGATTTGATGGGCCCATCGCAGTTGGCTTACGACGAGGAATGTGGATGAGGGTGGCCCTACACCCTGAGAGGAGGTTGGATGAGCCCTGTCAGCACTTGTGCTCGTGTACATGACTCCCACGTGACTGGCGCCTGGTGATAAGTACCATGGTGGTCATGCTGTGCAGTGGGCTGCTCAGACACAGGCTCCACGCTAACTGGTCGGGCAGGGAGTTCCGGCCCGCCTGCCGTATTCGACCTGCTCAGCTGGCGACGGGTGTACTAAGCGCCAGTGTTGTTACCGACTGGGTGTCCCCTTTTGCGCTGGCCCTTACACCGCCTCCGCATGCCCACGAGTTGGTGGGTGGCCGGGCAGAGGTAGGGGTGCACAGGGGGCGATCAGAGCTCCGTCTGAAAGAACTAGCCTTGTCAAAGCCCCCCCTCCCCAATTAGTGTACTCAGGCTGGAGCGATGGCACTCAGCTCATCCAAGAAGGGATGATGCGGGGTACCTGCTGGAGGGTTTTCAGTGGGGCTTTTGTATTCCATTTGGGGGTGTTAGGGGTCCCAGGATCCTACTAATTTGGTTACCTTGAAAGGTAACGAACAGGTTGCTCCACTGTGTGCAGCTAAGGGAGTTGGGGCTATGAGAGTAGCGGGTCCCTTCTTGAAACCACCTTTCCTAAGTTGAACGTCTCCCCTATGAGGCTAGTGCCGGGGTAGAACCAGGGTGAATGTCATTTAATCCTCCATTTAGCTCACCCTGTGGGTTATCCGGTTAGGGATGCCATTCCTGATGACCTTGTTCAGTCAGGTGCTCGTAGTTGGTTCAGCCCCTATGGGTGGCTCGCCCATGCAGTCTCGGTGCTTTCCTGGCACAGTGCGCTATGCACTCGGCTTTCAGATTACTGCCAGTGCACCCAATGGATTTAGAGCTATTGGGTTTTTAGGTTCCAAGGTGCATTTACTTAGATAAGTCCAACCCCTGCTGACTGAGTTGATTCATGTTCAGCATTCGAATGATTTGGGACTTTCATTCGGTGGGCCTTTGCTCGCAGGTCTGGGTCTCGGTCTCTAGCCCATTACCTCAACGACTTTTGGTTTGGGGATGAACGGGGCTTGGACACATGCACGCGTCTCCTCATTACATTTCAGACACTCAGGTGGGAACTGGGTGTCCCCTTGGTGCCTGAAAAGACCGAGGGCCCAGCTGCTAAGCTTCTGTCGCACAGGCATCCGGGTTGTCCATGAATAAGGTGGCTCGGATCTCCGCGGCGATTTTGGCATTGATTGCCAAACATAAAGTGTTCCCTTGTGACCTGCCCTTACTTCATGGCCAACTTAATTTTGCCTACAGGGTGGTTCCACCAGGCAGAGCATTGGCCGGGCGCCTGTGTGACGCCATGGTTGGCCTGTTAAAGCGTCAACACAGGGTCCGGCTGATCAGGGGCATACGGGTGGACCTTCCGGTCTGGCTCAAATTACTCCTGGGTTTAACGGGGTCGCTTCCTGGAGATCAGACTTGATGGTCTGCCCTGGATTTCAGGTACGGTCTGATCCCTCCGGCTCCCGGATTTATGGGGGTTTACTCTGAGGGTAAGGGGACTTACGGCCGATGGCAGCAGCCATGGCTTGGCACAGATCGCCTCCGCGATCTTACCTTCCTTGAGTTTCTTCCCATATTGGGGAGCACTGATGTTATGGGGCGATGAGTGGGCCTACTCAGTGGTCCATTTTTGGTGTGATAATGCGGCAGTGGTGCACATTATCGACACCCAGACATGCAAATCCCCCAGGGTCATGACATTAGTTTGTCTATTCTTTTTGAGAAGGCTACGCCTAAATGTGCTGTTATGGGCCAGACATGTTCTAGGTATTAATGACGACATTGCTGCTTTGTCCCGCCTGCAGATCCCCCGGTTCCGTGCCTTACTCCGGAAGCAGATGAATTGCACTCGCCACTCCCAGCCGATATTTGGACGATTGGTGAGGAGAGGAGAACCGGGCAGGTCATTGGCACCTTGCACGCGTAAGGTGTATCACTACTGCGTTCATGCGTCGTGTTTTGGAGGGGTGGACACAGGAACGTGTCCGCCGCCCGGACACGCGTCACCCCAGTTCCCAGAGTTAATGACCCACCTTGCACAAGGCTGGCATTACTATGTTTGGATAGGTGTGAGGTGGCTCTTGGTCACGCAGCTACCACGGTAGCCTTTTTGGAGCGCTCCGCATCAGTGAGTGGGTGCCAGAGTTGGTACCATCTGTGTAAGGCGGAGGTGTCTTGTAGGGCACTGGAACTCGACGGTGTCTCTGTCACACATGAGTGGGCTCAAGTGGGGATACGGTCCTCACAGGTTGTTCAGCACGGCGTAGGCAGTGGAGTCAGATTGCTACGAAGTTTTATTGGAGACATCTGTCCAGTTGGTGCCCTACATGACTTTTTGACAGTGCCTGCTGAGTGCCCCAGCCTGTTTTTCTGCCACCAGGATTGGTCTACCCTTGCCGAAGTAATGTTACTGAGGGTGACCGGTGCCGCGCTTCGCGGTGTGGGGGCCCATTTTGGCACCCATTTATTTAGAATGGGCGTTGCGTTGATCGCGGCTACGTTTGGAATAATCGGAGGCGGACATGCGTGTACGCACAATTTCTTATATGTACGTGCCCTCACTGTACGAGTACCTAGTTATGTCCTTAACCTCTTCTCCTCTTTTACAGATCCTGTGTGTCTCTACACACCGGTGGCAGAGGGGCTGGTGGGCCGCAGCTATGTATACTGGGCAGCAGTATATGCTGCGGCGACAGAGAGTGGACCCCGACTTGGGCCGTGTGCATCCGCACGTATGCGATGGTATGGTATGCGCGGCACATGGGGGCGGGAACTGTTGCCATTCCTGATGTCCGTCGGGGATGCTGGACCGCCCGATGTTCTTAATAGGCACCTCGGCAGCAACGATCTTATACGGATCACTGCTGTTACTAAACTGTCGGGGGGCTGTGACCTGGCATTTTATATCACGTATGGCTTACACATGGTCGCTATGGTCTAACATCGTGCCGAGACACCAATTTAGAGGAGACGTAGATCTGCGTGCAGTCAGGGGACAGGGCTGTTGCTCAGTCCCTTGCTGGGCATGGCTGGGAGACAGCCATTGGACACCTAAGGATAGGCTTACAAAATTTTTTGCCGGTAGGCAGGGGAAGGGGTCCACCTGTCGGCTAGAGGTATGTACCTCATGCTGGGTGTGGTGCAAGCAGGCCTGGCGACCGAGCTGACGGTCTTGGGGGGGGGCTGAGTCATCATGGACGCCTCCCCATGTGGCGGGTAGCACTGGTAAGGTAAATATTTATGACCCATAGGTATCCGGCAGGTTCGCAATTGACCGGCCAACACTTAGACAGGTACAGGTGTAATAACGTTGACCGGTCAACGACGAACCAGGCAAGGGGTGATGGCAGGAGCTTTTCAGCATGCATCAACCCGTGATTTGACGGATACACGTCAGAGGGTGGGGTCAGTAGATAGTTTATTGACTACGGTCAACAATTTTTATTGTGAACCGCCCTGAGTTGGCTTTGGCCGAGTGAGCGGTATATAAATGTGACAATTAAATTAAATTAATTAAAAATTTGTTTGTGTCAACAAACAAATTGATACAAATAGATACATTGTAGCCAATTGGCATTGGCAATTTTGGGAGGAACCTTACCAGTGTTACTGCGGCCTGCTTGCCTTAAGAATTATAATTGGATGAGTACCAATTGAAAGTTATAATTCGGACTAGGGCATTATTCAATAAAAGTGGCCCAATGCCTTTATCCATATACCGGTGTCTGAGTCTTTCTTTGGGGGGTGCGCCTGCAAAGCCAAATGTGAATAATTAAATTTGACTCCAAATTTTTACTTATGTACTGCCTTTTTTGTATGAGTATAAACAAAAATTCTTTGCTGAATTTTTATCATTTATAGAAGAGTGAAGAACAAATTGAGCAACTCCATGAAAACCATAACAGTGGCATACATTTAGGAAGGAATTTTAGAAGTTAAAATGTGGGACCACATTTTGTCTTCTGTATAGCATTCAGCTGCATATTCTGTAACTGTCTTAAATAAGGAGTGAAATATATTTCATTTTACAAATATACAGATCTTTTCTAATCTTGATAGCTGTTTTCATAATGTACATTTCTGATATTTTTCAGGACTGAATATGGCTGTGAATATAAATAAGGCATTGATATTCTATCTGGACTTTCTATTCCTTCTTGTGGTGACTTCTGGGCAGGCTTACGACTGTATTTTGTTGCAGGTCAATGAGCCATGTTGGTGTACAGCCTTTGCCTCCAGAGGCTGAAGACCACTGGGTTAATTAACTCTGCCAGCCATTCCTGCTTTTTTGCTTTCCCATTTTTTAAGCAGCAGAAAGAAAATTACTATGTAAATCTTGGTAATAAACGTAGCTAATGGAGTTTTAAATGGTATTTAAATTATGTCTAAGTAGATCTCTAAACTCATTTAGCAAACAAATAACTACTAATAGTTTGGATGAAAAGTCTTCTGTACTGGGTAATGGTCTTTGAAGGGAAAGCAAAATGGGTCAGTGAAAATCACCTATCATAATAATAAAGCATTTTATGTTTTGTTCTATCCAAAACATTTTCAAGAATAAACTGAACCTTAATCTAGATGGGATAGAGGTGATCCTGGTCGATTGAAAGGCAGCTCTGGGAATAAGAAGCCAGACTCTGCTAGATGCATTTACACTCTCCCTGAAAACACAGTATAGAACTTGGGTGATCTTCAGGATTTATCTCTGGGCCTAGATGCCCAGACTATGGTGTTGACCAGGAGTGCATATACACAATTAAAATGAATGTTTCAGCTGTACCTAGTGATATACTGAGGCTGGTTCTGAATGATTCTTGCAAACCGGTAGCAGAAATTCCAGGCCACACCCACTTGGCCAGCCATGCCCACCTCTCAGCCTCATATGTATTGGGCAAGTCATTTGCAAACAATCCCGAGATCATCCTGGCTCGGCAGGAAAGGAAATTTGGTACGGGCAAATTAGTTATAGGGAGCAATTGGGACAAAGACGAGTGCTAATTCCATCCTGCAGTACTGGGGAATCGAACTGCTGACCTTCCGCCTCCCAGTCAGCATCTTAGCCACTTGAGCCACTGCAGTCCCCAACTAGTTTTAATAGAGTCATATAATTGTTTTTAATAGTGTAATAATATATTGCTTTAGCTTTTAATACTGTATCTTTTTTAAAATATTGTAAGCTGCCTTTGATATTTTTTAGGAGAAAGGTGATAAATAAATACTCTAAATAAACAATAAATAAATAAAATGTTCAGTATATTCTTTAAGAAAGAAACTTCTGGACTAAAATAATTTCATTGAGTTGCATCCAGGTAAATTTTGTTGAACTAAGATTACACTGAAATCACTTTGAAAAGCTCTTCTTCTTCTTGTGCTGTACCCAATGCTGTATATTGGCAATGACCAGCCATGAAGACTGTCCTGAGAATATAATGCTGTGGCCTTTCATCTGCCTTCCACATCGTAGTGTGTCACCTGTACCCCTTATCCAGCTCCTCAAGTCACTATCTGGTCCTGAGCCCTTTTGACACGCAAAATCCTCCTCAGCCAAAGGCCAGTATTGATGAAGCTGCTGCCCTCCATCAAGATGGATTTGAGTGGGATTTAATCGACTTGCGGACCATCACCCTTTCCTGTGGACTGCTTGTCCTCAGGGTTGTCAGGTTAATTAACCACTGCCTGATGCTCACCATTGAGTCACTGGCAGTATTGTCTACTCTATTACCATAGCAGGCCCCCGCGTTATCCAGGGAGCTGCCAACTTTGGTCTTGGATGGGGCTACTTTGCCCCAGACAGACCCGGTACGCAACTTAGGGGTCCTCCTGGATTCGGGACTGCTACTTGTAGATCAGGTGGCAGCTGTGGCCAGGAGGGCTTTCGCACAGCTTCGCGTCATCCGTCAGTTGTTCCATCTGCCAGAGGGGCTCGCCTCTCTGGCATACGAAGAATGGCCTTTTCTGTGTCCGCACCAGCCTTGTGGAACCTCCTGCCAGTAGAGTTGTGGGAGCAGATGGAGCTGCTACCTTTCAGAAGAGAATTAAAAACCTGGTTGGCGGGGCAGGTGTGGGGCTCAGATGGAAGAGTGGCCCCCGTCTGTTGGCTTATAAAATGAAGCCCCCCCCCATCTTTTTAATGCGGGCAGTTTTAATGTGGTTAGTTTTAATAGGTGGGTGGGTATGTTGGGGTTTTAATTGTTTTTAATATGTATGTTTTAATCTTGATGTGAGCCGCCCTGAGTCGGGTTCGCCTGATTGGGCGGCATAGAAATTTGAACCATAAATTATTATTTTTTAAAAACGTCTGAGTGACAGGTAAAGTAATTAATTAATTTGGATGTAGCCAGTGTAAGTAGCAAGAAACACAGTTCTGATGATTACACTTCATTCTCTCTATGTGTGTGTGTGTCGCAGGCACAAGATGCAAACCATTAACACAAGAGCCATCTTCTACAGTAGCGGTGAGTCTGTAGCATCACATTCATTCATACCTTTTCCAATGTATGCATACCATGAGATGCCAGTCTATCCTGAACCAATCAATTCACAATTGTGCAAAGATCAGACATGGCCTTTTACTACTTCTCACCTTTAAGAAAATCAGCACATGCCTTTACAAATTGATATCTCTTTTCCTTCTTGAAACCCTAAATGTAATCTTTCATAAGAAAGTACTGAATTACATAAAAACTTGTAACCTGGATGTACAGTTACTCTGATACACCTGGAACATGCAGAAATTATATTTAGTATGGCATGGAGTGAAAAAAGCCTCTGGACATCTTAGAAAGATCAAGGAGCAAAGTGACAGTGGTTTTGTGGTTTAAAACTGATATCAGAGATGTCATATGGCAGTAATTTGCAATAGACACACCAAATATGATGTGCAGGATGGGGGAGAATGCAAATCACAATCTACTACTAGATGCAGAGGTGTTTCTTAGTTGCTTAGAGTTTCATTACTGAACAAATATTTTGACAGCTAGGCTCTGGGTAAATATTATTAAATATTTAAAGTATCAGACATCTCATTAAAAACAATCACCTATTGTGAGGTTTGTCACCCCTGCACAACAATAAACACACTAGCATTATTATTTTTTTATTAAAAAAACTTATGGCAGTATCTACAAATAATCTGTGGGTGGTTTTTTTTGTAAAATACTGGTATGTTGCATTGAAAATATACTTTAGTGTTTTGTGTGTGCAAAATCTCATTTATAGAGCACAGTATAAGGTTTTTTTAAGACCTTGGCAAAAGAAAATTGCAAAAAAGAGTGCAAAATTGGAACAAAAATTGCCCCCCCCCTTTCATTTAAACCACACATCTTTTGCAGTTGGCTCTAGCTGGTGGATCTTAGGAGTGCTTTGGAGGAGAAACATTAGCTACAACAGCTCAGTAACATGCTATGGTACATAATCCTCATGATCCCAGGCTTGTAGATACTATATCCGTTAAGAAATTAATACTATGATGTATCAGTTTGAGTGTTACTAGAAAGCTCTCTGCAATAGGATCATATTTTTCACAAGGCTCTTATAATAGCAGCAATACAGGAAATAAAATATGACTAGACTACTCTGACATTTGAACAGAATTTTTTCCCACAGCCATCCCCCATGCATATAACAATTAATACAATAATATGCCCATGCAAAATAGAAGCCTTTCTCAAGTGGACTTTAGAAATAATGATCTCTACTGAATTTGCTGAGTATGCAGGTCAGCTTGGTGTCATCACAGAAAATTTCCCCAAGAGTGCTTTTGAGTCCAGAAATGCTTAATTTTGCCTGAAGTTTCATTTTTAGAAACCCCACAGAATTATAAATTAATTCCTAATATAATAGACTCAAACCTGGACATTTAAAATCACATTTCTTCCAGTGGGAAATCTAATGGAAGAGAACTGAATATATAATTTAAAGGTGAGTTACTTTGATTCTTGAAGGACTCTGGCTGGTAACTGATGTATAGTATATGAATCCCTAAATCCACACATTTGTATATACTCTTATATATGTACACACACAGTGATATGATGATCCAGTTTTAATTTCAGGCATTGTCTTTATTTTTTGTTTCCATTTAATTTTACTATAAGATATTTGTTTTTGTATAATTTAATTCCTGGCTGTAAATTTCTCTAATAATTTAAGCCAGTGGCATTATCTCCAAGTCATTATTATTGTTTTGGAACTAAAGCCAAAATTGGTCAAGGAAACCCATTTTTTTTAATATTCACTGCTCCAGTACCTTTTTTGCGTGCATTTGAGAAACAGATGAGTGGCCACACATTCACTAAAATACATGAATTCCATGATTATATATTCCTTATAAAGCTTCATATTCTATTTCTCCTTTGATCACTTTAAAAAAGTCTTGGGAGAAATGAGTAAAGCCAATGTGTAACCTGTATAACATAGGCATGCCCAATGTGGAGTGTCACATTTTACTGGCTGACTCACGTTTATCACTTTGTTTCATGATATAGTAAACAACTCATAAGTCATTGTATAATTAGATTGAGTGTAGCCTTGGGCACTCCGTGGAAAAACATTTAATCAATAGGAGGAAGTCTTCCAGCTTAATCTACTCAAACAGTTAATGTGTACAATATGCATTTATATTCTGGATTCAGTTTTCAAAACTGGGAAAGGATTGAGAGAATTGATGTTGGTGGGAGCGGCTACAATAAATTATGGAAAAATTCTCATTTGTTAAATAACAGTTTTAATAGTTTCCCCTAAGCATTGAGAATAGTCAAGTGAACATCTGCTTTCCAGCTGCACCTATTGATTTATTGCTTGAGCTTTATTCTCTTATATTTTAAATGTGTCTATAAGGTTGTTTTGTAAGAAGAGAGAGAGCCACACTAGCTGACTTTCTGACAAAGCCTTGATTGTTAAAGATATAAAAATGTCAAAAATTCTTCAGGCTTTTTTATGCCCAGGATATTGTTTTTCAATTGTATCCAAAGACAGATGTCTATGAACAATTAAACTATTCTCCAATCACACCTTGTTCCAGCTGGGACCACAGAATTAAAAATAAATAAGTCATCGTGATTCAATTATTGCTTAGTGTTTCCTGCACTGATGATAGACTCTTATTAAACTATTCTGTTGATGGAAAAATATATTGTCCACTGCTGGAACTTTTGCAGTTCATTCTTTGATATTAATGTTGATTATTCTTATCTTAAGATTTAGTCACTTAGTAACTATTTTTTTAAAAAAAAATCTCATTAGAGAGAGATTATGTTATCTAAAGGTTGCTAATTCCCATGCCAAGTCTTCAAGAAATTAGTTCAAGTACGACATAGAAACACAATGAATGGCAAAGAAGGACTTATGAATCAACATGAATAGATAGCAATATTTCATTAAACGGAGATGGTGTTGAAGATTTATTTTTTCATTTTAAAATATTTTATTAAGAAAATACATAGAAAAATATTATATAAAAATAAAAAATACATTAACAAAACATATAAGAAAAAATACCATTAATACTAAAAATATACATAATCATTAGGTAATATACACTTCCTTGGTTATTTGTTATCAACATAGTAATAAATTGTGTTAATCAGTCTGGCTCTTGTATGCCGTTCTTTCTTATCTATTTGATTTCCCCTCTAAATTACAAGAGAAGTCATAACTTTAAACCAATATTGCTATTCATAATTATCCTATTTATCTATTTCTTAACCAATTAATAAATGCACAAAAAATTATTAATTCACCATATGTGACTGTACAATGCCCTGGAGGATGCGGTGCACACATCTTTTCATTATTTCCAAAATTTATAGATTTCCGGTACTGGACTGCTCCTGTCTCCTCTGCTACCTGCGAATTCAATAAATGGTTGCCAAATTTGCCAAAATCTATTCTCTTTGCAGGCGCACCCCCCCCCCCCAAAGAAAGACTCAGACACCGGTATATGGATAAAGGCATCATAAGAACATAAGAACATAAGAACAGCCTTGCTGGAACAGGCCACAGCCCATCCAGTCCAGCATTCTGTCTCACACAGTGGCTCAACATTTCCTTCAGGGTATTCCCAAGGAGATGCCTTCACCTGCTTAGGATTCCCTGGAAATGGCATTGAGAGATATCCTGCCTATCTCTCCAACCCCGAGGTTGTCCTTAAGTATCCATAATTATAGCCATTTATACCCTTGTCCTCCATGAACTTGTCTAATCCTTTCTTCAAGCTGTCAAGACTGACATCTGTCATCACTTCTTCTGGCAGGGAGTTCCATAGACCAGTAATCCTCTGGGTGAAAAAGTACTTTCTCTTATTTGTTTGAGAACTAGTACCCAAAAGTTTCATGGAGTGTCCCTTAGTTCTAGAGTTATGCGATAGGGAAAACAGTTTTTCCTTATCTATTTTGTCTACACCGTGCATGATTTTATAAACTTCAATCAGGTCACCTCTTAGACGCCGTCGTTCAAGAGTGAAAAGGCCCAACCGTTGCAGCCTCAGATGGTAAGGAAGGTGTTCAGTCCCCTAATCATTCTGGTTGCCATCCTCTGCACTTTCTCCAACTCCATAATATCCTTCTGGAGGTATGGCGACCAGAACTGTACACAATATTCCCGAGGGGGCCTCACCATAGATTTATAAAGAGGCAAAATGACACTTGCTGACTTATTTTCTATACCCTTCCTAATGATCCCTAGCATTGAATTTCCTTTTTTCACTGCTGAGGCACACTGGGTTGACACCTTCATTGAGTTGTCCACCAGGACACCAAGGTCCCTTTCCTGGTTTGTCGCAGAGAGTTCAGACCCCATCAGTTTATAAATGTAATTGGGTTTTTTTGCCCCAACATGCATCACTCTGCACTTACTAATGTTGAAACTCATTTGCCACTGTTTTGCCCACTCCCCCAGTGACAAGAGATCCCTCTGGAGCTCCTCACAATCTCTCACAGTTTTGACTACCCTGTATAATTTAGTGTCATCAGCAAATTTGGCTACCTTGCTTTTTACTCCTACCTCTAGATCATTTATGAAGAGGTTGAAAAACAGGGGTCCCAGTACTGAACCTTGGGGGACCCCACTCTTTACTTCCCTCCACCTGGAGAAGTGTCCATTTAGTGCTACCCTCTGTTTCCTGTCCCTTAGCCAGTTGCTGATCCAGAACAAGACCTGTCCCTTTATTCCATGACTGGTAAGTTTATTCAAGAGCCTTTGGTGTGGGACCTTGTCAAAAGCCTTCTGAAAGTCCAGATAAACAATGTCAACTGGATCCCCCTTATCCACATGCTTGTTGACACTCTCAAAAAATTCCAACAGATTAGTGAGGCATGATTTGCCCTTGCAAAAGCCATGTTGGCTCTCCTTTAGCAGCGCCTTCTCTTCTATGTGCCTATTAATTCTATCTTTTAGGATGGTTTCCATCACTTTACCTGGGACACATGTCAAACTGACAGGTCGGTAATTTCCAGGATCACCCCTGGATCCTTTTTTGAAAATTGGTGTTACATTCGCTACCTTCCAGTCATCAGGCACAAAGCCTGATTTGAGGGGAAAATTATATATTTTGGCTAGGAGATCAGCAATTTCATCTTTAAGTTCCCTGAGAACTCATGGATGGATGCAATCTGGTCCTGGTGATTTGTTAGTGTTTAGCTTCGGGCCACTTTTATTGAATAATGCCCTAGTCCGAATTATAACTTTCAATTGGTGTAATCATCCAATTGTAATTCTTTAAGGCAAGCAGGCCGCTTGCCTTAAAGAATTACATGTGGCAATTGGCTACATGTAACTATTTGTATCAATTTGTTTGTTGACACAAACAAATTGTTGACCGGAGTCAATAAACTATCTACTGACCCCACCCTATGACGTGTATCCGTTAAATATCAAGGTGATGCAGGCTGTGAAGCTCCTGCCATCACCCCTTGCCTGGTTTGCCCTTGACCAGGCAAATCTCTTTCCCCTGTACCTGTCTACGTTTTGGCCAGTCAATTGCGAACCTACCGGATACCTATGGGTCATAAATCTTTACCTTAACAGTGCTACCCGCCACATGGGAAGGCGTCCATGATGACTCACGCCCCCCCCCCCAGACCGTCAGCTCAGTCACCAGGCCTGCTTGCATCTCATCAAGAAAGAGGCACATACTTCTAGCTGACAGGTCTACTACTTCTTCATCACTCCTGACAATCACAATGATGAAGAAGTAGAACTTGAGCCAGACATCCTGGAGAGCGAAGTCATAAAGGCCCTAAAGAGCACTGCAAACAACAAAGCTAGTGGAGATGATGGTATCCCAGTTGAATTTTTCAAAGCGCTAAAAGATGACGGCGTCAAATTACTGCATTCAATATGCCAGCAGATTTGGAAAACAAAACAATGGCCACAGGACTGGAAAAGATCAGTATACGTTCCAATCCCAAAAAAGGGCAATGCCAAAGAATGTTCAAATTATCGAACAATCGCGCTCATCCCACACGCTAGTAAGGTGATGCTCAAGATAATACAGGATAGACTTCAGCAGCATGTGGAAAGAGAATTACCAGAGGTGCAGGCAGGTTTCAGAAGAGGCAGGGGGACTAGAGACCACATTGCCAACATACGCTGGATCATGGAGAAAACAAAGGAATACCAGAAACAAGTTTACTTTTGTTTCATTGACTACACTAAGGCATTTGACTGTGTGGACCACAACAAGATGTGGCAAGTAATTAAAGAGATGGGAATACCAGAGCACCTCATATGCCTCCTGAGAAATCTGTACATGAACCAAGAAGCAACAGTTAGGACAGAACATGGGATGACAGAGTGGTTTGGAATAGGAAAAGGAGTAAGACAAGGCTGCATTTTATCACCATGCCTATTCAACCTATACACAGAGCACATAATGCGCAGTGCAGGGATGGAGGAATCACAATATGGGATTAAAATCGCTGGGAGAAACATCAACAATCTGAGATATGCAGACGATACCACCCTAATGGCAGAAAGTGAGGAAGACCTAAAGAATCTCTTGATTGGGCTGAAGGAGGAGAGTGCAAAAGCTGGCTTGAGACTCAATATCAAGAAAACCAAGATAATGGCAACAGGCCCCATCAGTTCCTGGAAAATAGACGGGGAAGAAGTAGAAGCAGTGACAGATTTTACTTTCTTAGGATCCAAGATCACTGCCGATGGGGATTGTAGCCATGAAATAAAAAGGCGACTGATTCTTGGGAGACAAGCAACGAGAAACCTGGGGAACATAGTGAAAAGCAGAGACATCACACTGAAAACAAAAATTAGAATAGTCAAAGCAATGGTTTTCCCAGTAGTAATGTACGGATGTGAGAGCTGGACAATTAGGAAGGCTGAACGCAGAAGAATAGATGCCTTTGAAATGTGATGTTGGAGGAGGGTTTTGAGAGTCCCCTGGACAGCGAGGAGAACAAATAGGTCAATCTTAGAAGAAATTAACCCTGACTGCTCATTGGAAGGTCAAATAGTAAAGATGAAGCTAAAATACTTTGGACATCAAATGAGAAGGGAGGATTCACTTGAGAAGGCATTGATGTTGGGAAAGGTGGAAGGCAAAAGAAGAAGGGGGAGGCCAAGGATGAGATGGCTAGATGGCATTGTAGACACAATGGGCACAGAGCTGGGAGGGCTGAGGGGGATGGTGGAGGACAGAGGCGCCTGGAGAACAATGGTCCATAGGGTCGCAAAGGGTCAGAACCGACTGTGCGACTGAACAACAACAAAAATCCTCAGATATCTAATGGCTATCCCCCAAGCCATTCTCAACAAGGAGCCGAGCAACAGCCCTGTCCACTGACCGCTCGAATGGTCCGAACTGAGGAGATCCATGTCTCCTCTAAATTGATATATCGGCATGATGTTAGACCATGGCGACAGTGTGTAAGCCATAAATGATATAAAACGTCAGGTCACTGCACCTCAACAGTTTAAGGAAAAGTCAGTGATCCGTGTGAGATCATTGCCGCCGAGGTGCAGAATAAGAACATCAGGTGGTCCAGCATCCTTGATGGACATCAGGAATGGCAACAGTTCCCGCCCTTGCCGCGCATACATACCACCGCATACGTGCGGACGCACGCAGCCCGAGCTGGGGTCCACACTCTGTCACTGCAGCATATACTGCTGCCCAGTGTACATAGCTGCGGCCCACCAGCCCCACTGCCACCAGTGTGCGGAGACACACAGGATCTGTAAAAGAGGAGAAGGGGTTAAGGACATAACTAGGTACTCATACAGTGAGGGGACGTACATATAGAAAAAATACGTGCACACCCCCACGTGCCCACCTATATCCGCCTCTGAGTACCCCAAACGCAGCCGTGGTCAATGCGACGCCTATTCTAAGTAAATGGGTGCCATAACGGGCCCCACACTAGGAAACGCGGTACCGGTCACCCTTTGGAACTTAAATTTGGTAAGTGTAGACCCATCTGGTGGCAGAAAAAGAGGCTGGGGCGCGCAGCAGGAACTGTCAATCGCATGTAGGGCACCAACCGGAAAGATGTCAGCAAATGTACGTCATGGCAGTATACACCACTGCCCACTCCATGCTGATCAGCCTTCGAGGGACTAATTCAATTCAATTCAATTCAATTTATTCAATTTATATCCCGCCCTACTCAACATATGGCTGACTCAGGGCGGCTAACAACATATAAATGACCCCAGGGCAACTCAAGGGGTTTACATATAAGATACAAAATACAATAATAAATACAGTGTTTCAAGCAAATACAATAATACAAATTACAATATTAAGCAAAACAATCCACAAAATGCAAAATATCAGCACCACATCAAAATAGAAAACAATTCAACCGAAACCACCCACAAAAAACCCCTGCCTCCAGAGTCTTATGAAGGGGAGGACAGGGCCCTGGAACACCAGCCGGTGGCATGCCTTTTAAATCCTGGCGAGGGGTGGAGGGCGGGGCCCGGAACGCCGGCTGGTGGTGTGTCCGGGAGGCCTCTTCGCCCCTACCGGGGCCGGGAGTGCTGCGGCGGTGGACTCGCCGGCAGACCCCCTCGCCTTTAAGTCCTGGCGAGGGGTGGAGGGCGGGGCCCGGAACACCGGCCGGTGGTGTGGCCGGGAGGCCTCTTCGCCCCTACTGGGGCCGGGAATGCTGCGAAGGTGGACTCACCCAGCAGACCCCCTCGCCTTTATGTCCTGGTGAGGGGTGGAGGGCGGGGCCCAGAACGCCGGCCGGTGGTGTGTCCGGGAGGCCTCTTCGCCCCTACCGGGGCCGGGAGCGCTGCGGCGGTGGACTCGCCTGGCAGACCCCCTCGCCTTTAAGTCCTGGCGAGGGGTGGAGGGCGGGGCCCAGAACGCCGGCCGGTGGTGTGTCCGGGAGGCCTCTTCGCCCCTACCGGGGCCGGGAGCGCTGCGGCAGTGGACTTGCCCGGCAGACCCCCTCGCCTTTAAGTCCTGGCGAGGGGTGGAGGGTGGAGCCCAGAACGCCGGCCGGTGGTGTGGCCGGGAGGCCTCTTTGCCCCTACTGGGGCCGGGAGCGCTGCGAAGGTGGACTCGCCCGGTAGACCCCCTCGCCTTTAAGTCCTGGCGAGGGGTGGAGGGCGGGGCCCAGATCGCCGGCCGGTGGTGTGGCCGGGAGGCCTCTTCGCCCCTACCGGGGCCGGGAGTGCTGCGGCAGTGGACTCGCCCGGCAGACCACTTCGCCTTTAAGCCCTGGCGAGAGGTAGAGGGCGGGGCCCAGAACGCCAGCCGGTGGTGTGGCCGGGAGGCCTCTTCGCCCCTACCGGGGCCAGGAGCGCTGCGGTGGTGGACTCGCCCGGCAGACCCCCTCGCCTTTAAGCCCTGGCGAGGGGTAGAGGTCGGGGCCCGGAACGCCGGCCGGTGGTGTGGCTGGGAGGCCTCTTCGCCCCTACCGGGGCCCACTCCTGTTTGACATAGACATCTTCGAGTTCCAGTGCCCTACAAAACACGTCCCATTCTGACCATGGGACCAGCTCGCTGAGTCGGCGAGCTCCAGAAAAAGCTACATCGGTAGCTGCATGAAAAGAGACTCCTCCTACCTACTGTGATATAGTCTATGCCAACCTCGTGCAAGGTGGGTCAGAATATCTGTGAGAATAGGGCGACGTGTGTCAGGCGGCAGCCACGTACAAGTGTCCACCCCCCTAATACATGGCTTATTCAGAAGACCCTCGCATATTCAGGAAAGCCCAGTGCTTTGGCCATGAGTATCAATGCTCAAAGCCTGGTGGCTATGGTGCGTGGAGCCAACCCCAGATCATATGGCAGACTATACAATCTAAAACCCAGTCGACCAATGTCTGCCACATATTGGGCAATTGCCTTTACCAACAAAAAAGGCTCTAAAGTGAAGGATTGGATGCCGATGTGCAGTGCGCGTGCGAGTTACCAATACATGCAATTTGCCCGGTTCACGTCTCCTTGCCAAATGACCATATCACAGCCAGGAGTGGAGAGGGTAGATCACAAGCGTCCGGAGCCCAGCCGCGGAACCGGGCAATCTGCAGGCGGGGGAAAGCATAAGCAATATCGTTATAAATGACTGGCACTTGTTTAGCCCAAAGAAGCGCCTTAAAGCGCATGAACTCCGGAACAATATGCAAGCTGAGGCCATGGCTCAGGTGATTTAGACTTTCGGGCATTGACAATGTGCACCACCGCAGCATTACCATGCCAAAAGTGAATCACAGAATCAGGCCGCCTGTCCCCCAGAGCATAAAGGGTACCCAGAATTGATAAGGTATGTTAGAAACATAAGATCGCGGAAACGATCCATGCCCTGACATCCCTGGGGCCAATGACCATAGACCCTTGTCCTTAATTAAATCCCCCCACCCGGGGAGCCGGAGGTATCCGACTGTACTTGTAACTGGGATTGAGAAGATATGTTAGAAACCTAAGATCGCGTAAACGATCCGTGCCCTGACATCCCTGGGGCCAATGACCATAGACCCCTGTCCTTAATTAAATCCCCTCACCCGGGGAGCCGGAGGCATCTGACTGTACTTGTAACTGGGGCTGACCAGAAGCTCTGACCTCCCGATGCGACAGCATGGAAGTCCTGCGGTAATGTGAGCAAAACCAACAGGTCCGCTCGTAAACCCCTAATCAGCTGTACCCCACAGATTCGTTTAACAAGACCCGCCCTAGCATGACCCAGACACTAGGCGAAAGCACTGCCTGGTATTACCACTCTGCAGGCGAAGTTGATGCGGCCCTGCATCACATGTGACTCTTGTAGAGGCACCTTCCACTTGGCAACATTACCACCTTGCAGCAGGGGCCGCTCACCCTGACCGACAATTTGGTCACCTGGCCCTCTTGCACGTTATTCAAAAGAGAGGTGCCTCGACTTGTTGACCGGTGAACCCCATCTCCAGAACACAGGCCAAATTCCTGTAACCCTATCCCCAGACTACAAATGGCTGTCCCCGGGCCATTTTAGATAAAGAACCAGGCAGCAGCCCTGTTCACTGACCGTCGGGCACGGTCCAAACGCTGGGACAAAGTGTCACCCATGATGTTGCACCGGCATGATATATGACCATAGCAATTGTGTAGACAGCCATAAATGGCAAAGAAACGCCAGGTCACCGCACTCGGAAGTCTTTAAGTCCAGGCCAGCAATCCAGTAAGATCACCGCCTCCGAAGTGCAGCATTAAAACATGTGGCGGCCCAGCATCCCTAATGGACATCAGGAATGTCAACAGTTTCCGCCACCTCTATGCCATGCACCCATATCACTGCATACGTGCGGTTACGCGTTGTCCAAGATGGGGTCCCCATTCTAACAAAGCGGCATACTGCGCCGCTCCAGTGCACAGAGTTGTGTCCCACCAGCCACACTACCACCAGTGTGCGGGAACACACTGTGTCTGTAAAATAAGGAGGGAGAATAGAGGGCAGACAAGGCACTCATTCAGTGCAGGGACGGATGGACAGAGGAAATTGGGCAAATCCACCTGCCCCTGCAACATATGTCGGGCTCTGGGCACCCAAACGGAGCCGGAGCTGATGCGGCGCCCAACCAGGAGGAATGGGTACCAATTTCAGTTCAGTCAGGGTAGACCCGGCTTGGTGGCAGATGACAGGCTGGGAAGCGAACCAAGGGCTGCCACAAAACACCTGTGGGGGAGCGACCAGACATATGGCAGCGCCAGGCTAGTAGCCTCTCCCGGCTGATCGGCCCCTGAGGAGCGAAGGCTCACCAAAGCCCACTCCTGATCGCACAACCCGTGATCTAGCGCCAGTGCCCTGCAAAACATGTCCCCCGTTAAATGTAGTAGCAGCTAACTCAATCTGGGAGCTCCAGATCAAGGTACAAGTGGTTGCCCAAAAGTGGACTCTCCGCACGCAGCATAAGTGTTGCCGCATAAGAGTCACATACAGTAACCACACTCGCTAACAGGGGTCGTCGCTGGCCTCATAGGGGAAGGGGCTGCCCTAAGCCTAAGGTCTTGACGTATGCTAACCATGACGGGCCAGGGAAAACAACCACGGCCCCGCCATCATTGTCCCAGCACTGCACCATTGGAATGGCCAAATGAGGACAGGCCCTCATACATCCTGCCATGGATGCCGAATAGGCTGGCAACCAATCGGCTCCATGGGGGGGGGACAGGGAGTGGTGACGGGGCAACTCCTTGACCCTGTCATCCTACCCCTGATCCCCTAATCAGTGTGTTCACAATGCAGGAGGGAGAAAACTTGAATATATTCCCCAGACCACAGTGCCCAGCTAATAGCCCAGTACAAGAGGGCACCCAGGGGCATAGAGCAAGCGGTCAACAGCAGAACCACCGTTGGCACTGGTTGTAGTGATAAACACATAACCGGCCCTATGGGCACAGGGGAAGTAAATAAAGGCATAGGGGCGGTAACCCCAATAAGAACCTGAGTGTAATTGTCTTGCTGCAACTATGGCCACTACACACACACCCCCAGCGTGACAAGCTAGTGTCAGAGGTGTGCTAACTTGACCAGGATACTCACTCGGTGCACCCCCATGAGCCGCCCCCACTGGGGGTTCCGGCCCGTGGCGGGCGTCGGAGTCTGCGATGCCCCTCTCGCTCCGTGTTCCCTTGCGTCCCAGGCCGGATGGGGAGCTGCGAGGTGCCAGCCTACGCTGGCCTGAGGCCTCCAGCAGCTCAACCCTGTTGGCAGCCCACTGTGTAGCCATGGCCGGCACATGGGCCGGAACCGCCCAGTTGGCACGCCCACCATCCGAGGTGGCGTAGCAATGACCATAGATGCCTCCATTGCCAAAGTGGAGGCAAGTGAGCATCCGCAACACCTTACCCACCAAGACGAGGTGGGCCGGATGGGCCGGATGGCGGCCAATAAGCAGCAGGGGTAAGAACCCCAGCGGGGCAGGCCTGTGCCACCCCCCGCCCGAGCCCACAGCCTGGGCTCGAGGGACCTGTGGGGTTGCCATCCGAGCCCTCCGACCCGGTGGAACTCCCGCAAAATAAAGGGGTGGGCAGAGCCCACCACATTGAAGCATCCCGTTCTGCAGTGCTAGGAATCGAACCGCTGACTTTCAACCTGAGCCACTGCAGTCCGGAATGAAATCAAGCCTCTTGCAAAGAGGCAAGCAAAGTTCTATGAAGGGTAGGCAAAGCCCTCCCCATCGGCCGCGGCTTGAAGCTGCGCGCTTGGGAGCAATGGCTCCCGGAGAAACTGTCTTGAGGGATCCCTGGCCAGGGATCGGATCCTGAGCCCTGAGTACCGTAGTAGTGAAGAGCGAAGAAACTCCACTCTAAGCCAAGGTACGAAGGGCAAAAATCTAAACAAAATGCGACGGAGAAAACTTCTCCGCTCCGTCGCATTCTTAAAATGGCTGCCTCATGGCCACCCCTTTTATAGAGGAGTGGCCATGCCCCCTAACTACCTGGATGTCCGAGTCCAGATGGGGGGGTGCAAAGAGTACGGCGGCCATTTTTGGCGCCGCGCTTTCATTTATTATACCCTTTTTCTTATTCAACTCCCATGTTAAATTATCATTTAAAGCGAGATCCCACATTTCCTTATACCAAGCTTCCAACTTTAAAGTCTGATCATTTTCCCAGTTTCTCGCAATGCATTGTTTTGCTGTTGTCATGCTCAGAGAGAGTAACTCATTTTTATCCTTATCTAAATTCATATTTCCTGTGTCTGTCAGCATTGTTAAGCCTGGCCCCAGCTTAAAATTCGCCCCTACAAATCTGGATATTTCTTTCTCTATTTCCCCCCAGAATTCTTTTGCTACCCTGCAACTCCACCACATATGTTCATAAATGCCCATCTTATCTCTGCATCTCCAACACATTTGACTTCTATTTTTATCCATCTGATGTAGCTGCACTGGGGTCAGGTACCACCTCCAAAGCATTTTAAAATTATGTTCTTTTACTCAGACCGACATAGTTCTCATAATTCTTTTTTTCCATTTATTTTTCCACTCTGTCTCTGTGATACTAACTTTGAGATCTTGCTCCCAAATTTTTCTCAGTGTTTCTTGTGGTGTACCCTCTCTATTTAATATTGTATAAATTTTACTCACCAATCATTTTATATCCACTTCACCTTTTCTTATTTTCCATAATAATTCCTCAAATTCTGTTTTATCCCTATTCGAACTAAACCGAACCAAATATTTGGTATTCCATTTATTTACTAAAATAATCTGAAACTGATTTAATTTTAACTGTGTATATATCTCCTTCTTTTTCTATATCATGGCAGATATCGATCCAGTCTTTCAACAAGGAAATCTCATTTTTAGTCAAAATTTCCTTCAGTTTACTATCTAGTTTTATTGGAAATTGTTTGAAATCCTCTATTTCTATGATCAGGGATAGATCTGGGACTAAGTCTTTTTTCACCTTTTCCCACGTATCCAACAGGACCTTCATCATTCTATTTTTGATGTCTATTTTACTCTTTTCTTTATCCAAAAATAACACTTTACCAATTTAATTTACTTCCTTCATCTCTAATTCCTCCCAAATTATCCTTTCCTTCCTCAAAATTATTACTATGTTTTTAACCTGAAAAGCTCTATAATAATATTTAAGATTTGGTAAACCCAGTCCACCTTGTTTCTGTGGTAAATACCACAAACTTTTGTTTATTCTAGGCCTACACCCACCATTACAATAATTATTAAAAATATTTTGAAATTTCTTAATTTCTTTCTTTTTTAACTGGAATGGGAGAGCATCAAACAAAAAATTTAATCTTGGTAGTAACATCATTTTGCAAAGCGCAACTCTGCCAACCCAGGACAGCTTCAGTTTACTGTACTGTAATATTTTCACCTTAATTTCCTTTTTTTGCTCTTCATAGTTTAATTTCTTAAGATCTTCCCAATTATAGGAAATATTAATTCCCAAATATTTCAAACTATTTCTTACCTGTATTTTAAATTTATCTTTAATTTTCAATTGGTCCTCAAAGTCTATATTACTTAGAATCATCTCAGACTTGTCCCAATTTATACTCAATCCTGTCATATCCTCAAAATATTTTAAATGTTCCTGAATCCTACCTAATGCCTTCAAATGATGCTTTAAAATTAATAAGGTGTCATCTGCATACAAACTTATCTTATTATCTGCAATCCCTTCAATGTTCTTATCTTGTCTTACGGCATGTGCTAATATCTCCATTGCCATAATGAATAATATAGGAGATAGTGGGCAGCCTTGTTGTGTTCCAGCCTCTAGTTTAACCTCATCCGAAATAGCATCATTTACTTTGATAAGGGCTGAACCTCGGTAGTATAATTGAGCAATCACCCCCTTAAACCTATCTCCGAATCCATAAGCTTTAATTATCTCATTAATTGTTACCCATTGAAGAGAATCGAACACCTTGAATATATCAAATGATAACATTTCAACTTTTTCTTTGTCTCGTATTGCTAAATCTATCAGATCCAGAACCCTCCTTGTTAAATCCGCCATATGCCTTCCTTTCATAAAACCTACTTGATCCTTATTTATATACTTATTCATGACATTATTCAACCTATTCGCCAATGTTGTCATAAAAAATTTGCATCCTGGTTTATTAAGGAGATTGGTCTATATGGCTCAACTTTTTCAACATCTTTGCCTGGTTTCAGTATTAATACGATTATTGATCGGTATCATGAAGTCGGTATTACTCCCCCCTCCATTACATAATTAAATAATTTCAATAATCTTGGGACCACAACTTCTTTAAACTCTTTATAGAATTCCGCTGGCAATCCATCTTCTCCTGGGGCTTTACCCACCTTCAATTTAACAATCACATCTTTTATTTCTTTCTCAGTTATAGCTTCTTCCATTCTCATCTTATGCTCTTGGGATATCTTTCCCCCCATTTATTTTCTTAACCTATCTCTTAACTTTCCTTCATTTATTTATTTTCCGAATATAGTTCCTGATAGAAATCTCTAATTATCCTAATTTTATCTTTTAATTTATTATATCTTATTCCATCCTTTGTCAGAACTCCAATTTCCCTTTTGTTCTTTTTTCTTTTGCTGCTTGCCAGCATTTTCAAATTTTTATTACTAAATTCAAAATATTCTCTCCTCAAGTAAACTAAATCCCTTTGTAACTTCTCTATATCTTTTCCTATTACTTCTGTTCTTAACTTCTGCAACCTGTCAAGAGTCTTTGTGTCTTTTGTCCTTACATGTTCTTCCTGTAATCGTTTAATCTCCTTCTCAATTTTATCTTGATTATCCTTGAATTGGTGTGGAAAATTATGTGCTCCCCCCATCTAATAAGAGTTTAACATTTTCACACCTCTTGGATCATTAGTTTTACCCCATCAACTAAATAGCTTCATGTAAAAACTTTAACAAGGGACCAAATAGCATGAACCTATGAGCTAGGATATTATCAGTATTTTAAAGATTTAATCTAGTTCATCCAATAGTTACAAGAGATGTGATTCACTTTCTTCTTCTGTCCATTCAGATAGTTAATAAAACATTTGTATCATATTTCTGTAAATTGTAGATACAGAATCTGCAACACATACATCTATATTCTCAAGGAAATGAAACTCCCTCTTTCCCTTGAATGCTGTTTAGAACGATACTCTTATATGTTGCAAGCTAATATAAAGCTAAAGAAGAGAGCTCCTGATTGATTTGTTTAATTTCACTAAATGACACTAAAGGAACATGGGCTGATCTTTTTTTATCAGTGTGAGCAATTAAGGAAATATATTAAAGTTCATAATAGATTTGATTAGCTTTATAGAATATAGGCACACATATTAAATAAAGAAATTAAAGTCTAGCAAGTAAAGATTTCCATTTCAAAATGAAGATTCAAAAAATATAAAAGAACATGAGTATCCGAAAGATAATGTAACAGCAGAAAAACTCCAAACAACTAACATATTCTTTGTTTCACTTTGTGGAATTATCAAGGAGAAAACCTATGCTTTGCATCTACCCAGAGTAATGTGAGCCAAATTCCACATACATTTAGATCCTGATCAAGTCAGTCACTGAAGTATGTTGTTTCCCACAAAAGAGAGAAATCACTTAAGTATATCATTCTATTGATTTGAATATGCATTCATTTGGATTGAGTTTCATTTTATTTTTTGTATTTGCACTGGTGAGATCAAAGTAATGGGCTGAAATCCAGTAGTCAGTCACAAACAGAGTGAATCAATTGAGTCAGTGGAACTTGCATAGGTGTTGACTCTTAAAATAGCCACTGATTTGCAAATTGCTAGTGGATTGCAAGCTCTGTATCTTGGACAATAATACAATTCATAAATGAAATTGACTTCACACATTGATCTACTAACTTGGGCTCATTTTCTCTTCCATTAATTCCCATTTTATTGTTCAGCAAACAATGTATATCTGCCTTTTTCAGTGTGGGGCCATATTTTTTTTCTACATTGTAATCTTTCTACATTGATCACACAACTGTTCAACTGTGGAGTACATTATTCCCCTCATACTTTCAAATCTTCCCTATAAAGATCCAGCCATGAGGCAACATTACATGCTTTCAGATGTTTCCTTAATGTAATGATTCTTTTTTGCCAGTAGTGGTAATGATAATGCAAGTGAGAAGTTATCCTCCCCCTACACACAGGCACTATCCCTCACTAGACTTCTACCTGGATCCTCAGTTGTCTAAAATAATCTACATGCTATTTTATTGCATTGTGGTAGAATGCCCACTATAATGGTGTCCTTGTCTTTGAGTGGAGCTATCAGGCATGGGCTGCACCACCAGGACAGGGGGATTCATCCTGGTGCGCCCTTGCCTCTGGTGCCATGGGGCACAAATAATAATTTTATTATTATTTTATCTGCTCGGCATGCAGCAGTTTAGATTAAGCCATTGCTCCAAGCTCCCTCCTTCAGCTTGGAGCAATGGTTTATTCTAAAGTGCCTAGTGCTGGGTGGAGCAAGCAAGGGACAGTGACCAAGTGGTTCCCAGGATCAGCCTTCTCACCTGTATCTTGGTTGCTGCCCCTCGTCCCTGTCCAGTGCCCTCCCATGGTGCCCAGCATACCCCAGCTATCATGTACTTCCTTAATCACTTCAAACAACTTGTTTTATTGATTAATGTTCGGTAATCACATTCTTCTTTTGGTCTGAAGCAAAGGCGATATAATCCAAAATTAAAGTAGAAAGTTTCAAAGGCAACATAACTTCACTAAGGACAGTTTAACTTTAGTTAAATCTAAGATTGAGATCTATATTACGGTTGTGTAAAATATTTCATCTCTGTTTTCTAAACAAACCATTCAATCTTTTATTTATTATTGAAAGGCGAACGCTTTGGTGGAATACTCATAGGTGGAGAAGGGTTGTTCTTTGGCTAAATTTAGCTACAGGTAACTTTGGAGTTTGTTGAATGATCTGTTTTCACTCTAAAGATATATATCAATCAGTCTGCTGTCTTCCTGGCTTTCTTAACCCTTTTTTAAAGTGGAGGAAAAACATAGCATGTGATTCCTTCCCTGTGGCTTTTCAGATAAGTAAGTGCAGAACTCTGCATCTTGGAAAGTTGGTGTAAAATGTGAGAGTCAGGTAAATAGTTTTTAAAAAACCTGGGTAGATAGAATGCTCTTGGCTCTTTAAATCAGACTGACAGTGAAGTTAGCTGGAGTGTTGCATGTGTGGTTTTGAGATCTGAGCCATGTAAGATAGAGAATACGGACTATCTTATGGGAAGGAACTCACATATTCATCACACACACACAAATGAGACTGAGGTATAATAATAATAATAATAATAATAATAATAATAATAATAATAATAATAATAATAATAATAATAATAATAATAATAATAATAATAATAATAATAATAATAATAATAATAATAATAATAATAATAATAATAATAATAATAATAATAATAATAATAATAATAAAAACCAGGGACATTTCTTTTTTCCAACCCAGCCTGAGGAGAAACCCAGCCCTGGTTCCCCCGTACATGTGTCTGGCCACCTGGCAAGAGAGCGGCACACAGCCGTTGAGGAGCCCATGGACTTTGGAGATAGGCACTGCACCCTAGAGTTGAATGTGACTGGCTTTTGAGCGGGGGAGACCTTTGTCTTTACTTAGCACTTTTAACTAAACTAACCAGTCAGGGATCTTCTGTTATTAGGTAGAGGTGGAGGTTGCCCTTGCTTGAGGGCCAGTTGTATACGGCTCTGGGGTTCATTGCTCGTCCCTGTTTATAGCCAAAGAGCCAGTGGACTTGATCCACAGAAGCACACATTGAAATACAGCAGTTAGTCTTTAAGGTGCCACAACATTTTTGTCATTTTGCTTTGTTTACTCTCTGATATACTTGCACAGAAGAAAACTTTTGAAATGGTAGCATGTGTTTAAAGCATATCAGAGTGAACAAAACAAAAAGAAACACCCTTAGCCTACTCCAGGCCCTCTCTCTACAGACACACAAGTGCATGCCAGCAAGCCGGCATGCATGCCTGCATGCATGCCCGCCCGCCTGCACTCAGGCACACACACACACACACACACACACACACACACACACACACACACCCCAAAACATTGTTTTGTTTTGGTTTTTACTTAAAGAAAATGAGGCTGTGTGTGGGGGGGTAGGGGTCCTCCAACCACTCCTCCCCAATCATCCCTGTGCAGTCCCTCACCCCCAACTGCTCTCCTTTGGACCCCACGGCAGGGCTGACAATGGTTGGGTGATTCTGGGAAATATAGTTCTCCAAAGGGGAGCTTTCTAATCCATGCTTTTTCTCCGGGATGGAAGGAATGCTTACTCGGTTTTTTTTAAAAAAAAGGAAGTATAAGCCTGACTCACAGGTAAACAGAAAATGGAGGGGAGGGGAGGAACTACATTTCCCAATAGTCTTTACTTGCCATTGCACATGCTCCTTACTGCTGTGTTGTATCCAAATTTTGGGTTCAGGGTTCATCTGTTTACAGCCAAAGAGCCAGTGTTGGCAGCATTTGCAGACGTTTGCATGGACATGTGACAGGCATGATTAGACACTGGTGTGCAGGGAACACCGTTTACCTTCACACCAAAGTGGTACCTATTTATCTACTTGCAGTTTCTTGCTTTCAAATGGCTATTTTGGCAGGAGCTGGGACAGACCCCGCAGAGCACATTCCATCGTGCAGCAGTTGGGTATCAAACTGCTGACTTTCCACTCATCAAGTTCCGGCCTGTTCTCTTACTTTCCAGTGAAAGCTAAGAGCAGCCTCTTCGCCGAGGAGAATGTGCTCGCACTGCAGAAGGTGAGGGCTGGCCGGTCTGCCGAGCGAAACCACCAGGAAGGGCGAGCCTTTTCAAAGTCTTTCTCCAAGGGAAGCGGCCCAGACGAAGGCAGCCTATGGGGCTGAATGTGGGGACGGAGGACAGTCCAGGCATGGAGGAATTGGATGGAGGACACTTAGGAGGCCCGTTTCTGTTTCCTACTCCCACTTCCCTTTAGTATATGAGAGTCAAGACACAAGGCACAGCCAAAGGCTGGGTTAACTCAGGTTTATTGCATGGTGGACAGAGGGAACATGAGGTAATGGCGGACGAACAGCTCTATATATATGGTAGTAACGTATTTGAATGTGGCTCCACGGTAGCCCGTTGGCTACTGGTCCGCGTGATGTCATGGCTGGTCACGCCCTTCTTGTCCAGGTGTAGGTAGCGGCGGGAAACTTCCCGCGCTGCGGTCTTTGATGGGTTTGAACCAAGAGAGCTTGGACGCTCGCTGCTGCCAGCTGGTGGTCATTAGCTCGCGTCCTATTACAGGGTTTATGTGATACAGCTGAAGGTTACATTGTTACTCATAGGCAAGGTTACATTGGTTTAGATACATTGATATCACATGTGGAAGGTTACACTATTAGAACACAACACTCCTCCCCCCTAGGATGAGACGAAGTCTCTCAGCCAAGGTGGCTTATTTCGAACACGCTGGGGTCTCGGCGCGGGCTGCCCTGCCCTGGCTTCGCTCCCTCCTCCTTGCTCCCTGGCTGCCTGCCCTGTAACGGGAGAGGATGACTTGTTAGTGGTTTGCCGCGGCTCTGCGGCTTTGTTGGAAGGTGTGTGCTTTGTTTGGGAAGGACCGGGGGCACTGGGGGCTAACGAAAACCCCCTCTTCTCGCTTGGATGGGTGGGGGAACACTCCAAAAAAACCCCCCGGCTAGCAAAATCAAAATCAAAATCGGCTTCGGGGGAAGCGGCAGCGGCGGCCGCACACTCCTTTTCCCTCCCCCCGGGCTCGGATAGAACTGGGGTATCAAAAGGATATGAGTCGGGCTCACTGCTTTCCCTCCTGGCTTCGGACTGGTGTCCCTCTCTGTCTCCCCCTTGGGCTAAACGGGTGGGGGAGAACCCTATCGCTGAATCCTGTCGCTGAGCCCCACTGATCGGCCCCTCACTCACTCGGTGCCTCAGTTGGTCAGCGTGCCTCCTCCAGAGGAGGCCGGTGCTAGTTTCCACCCGATATGACACTGGCCCCGTCTGTTCTATTATCGTCCCTGGCACCCAGGCTGGGCCTGCGTTGGCATAGTTCCTGCAGTGTACAGGATCGCCTACGCCGAAACCTTTCGAGACTGCTAAACCTATGTTCTTCCCTTTGTCCTCGACCCTCGACGGGTCCAACCTGGACAAAAGCGTCGTCAGTTTCCTCCGCATCAGCAGCTCAGCCGGCGAGTATCCAGACGCTAAGGGGGTCACCCTGTACGCTAATAGGAATTGACAAACTTGGTGATTTAGATCTCCCGAGCCCATGCGCCGCAGCGCATCCTTTGTGGTGCGCACCAACCGTTCCACTTGGCCATTCGTGGCCGGGTGAAACGGCGCGGATGTGACATGCCGAATTGCATTTGCCTCCATGAATGCTGCGAACTCAGCGGACGTGAAGCAACTGGCGTTATCGCTGACCAAAGTGTCGGGTAAACCGAACGTGGAAAAGACCCTCCTTAGCTGGCGAATGGTAGTGGCGGAGGATGTGCTCTTTACCGGAATGACCTCCAGCCACTTTGAGTATGCATCCACCACCAGGAGAAACATGGTTCCTCGGAACGGGCCAGCAAAATCTACGTGTACCCTGGACCACGGTCCCCTTGCTGCGTCCCATTCCCTATGCGGGAGGTGGGCCACCTCCGGTCGGGAGCACTGACATGCCTCACACGTGCCAACCATATGCTCTATGTCGGCGTCCAGCTGGGGCCACCAGAAGTAACTCCGGGCCAACGCCTTGGAACGGACGATTCCCGGGTGGCTGACGTGCAACAGCTTTAGCACCTTCGGCCGCAGGGACGTAGGAACCACCACCCGTTGGCCCCACAAAAGGCACCCCCTCTCTAAAGACAACTCTATTCGCTTTCGGAAAAATGGGTCGAATTCCGTGCCTGGGGATGACGCCGGCCACCCCTTCTGCACCCACGAGCATACTTTCTCTAGTGTTCTATCCTTTCCGGTCGCCCTGGCAACGTCGGCCGGTACTATCGGGGGTGACTCCAAAACCTCTATTAATAATACCTGGCGGTCTCTTCTTACCCCTGCCTTCTGGTCGTCCGACAAGGGTAACGGCGACCGTGAGAGCGCGTCTGCATGGCTGATTTCCTTCCCTGGCCGGTATTCTAACTCATGTTGATATGCGTTAAGAAAAATAGCCCACCGCAGCATCCTCGGGGACAGGATCTGTGGCGTGGGCTTATTTGCAGTGAATATTCCTAACAGGGGCTTGTGATCAGTAACGACCTTGAACGGCCGACCATACAGAAAATCGTGAAATTTCTTGGTTCCCGCTACTATCGCTAGTGCCTCCCTATCGGTCTGTGCGTAATTCCGCTCTGCTTGGGACAGGGACCGTGAATAAAACGCTATCGGGGCCTCCCTTCCGTCGTTTAACACGTGGCAAAGCACCGCCCCCACCCCCACCGGGGATGCATCGCAGACTAAAACTATGGGCCGTTTGGGGTCGAAATGAGTCAGGATTGCCTCGGATGTGAGGAGTTGCTTTAACTCTGTGAACGCTCTGTCTTGCTCGTCACCCCACAGCCATTTTTCCTCTTTTTTAAGTAACCGATGGAGCGGCTCGGCAACAGACGCCTTCCGTGGAAGGAAGGTATGGTAGAAATTGAGAAGCCCCAGAAACGACTGTAGCTCGGTTTTGGAAGTGGGGCGAGGGGCTTTCTTAATGGCGGCTACCTTAGATTTGGACGGCCTAATTCCCTCAGGTGTGACACGGAACCCTAAAAACTCAACCTCTGTTTCGAAAAATACACATTTGTCTTTTCTCAGTCGCAGCCCCGTTTTTTCGAACACGGTCAGGACCTTATCCAATCTGCGAGCCAGCTCGGCCTTACTCCCCCCCGTTATCAACACGTCATCAAAATATGGCAACACCCCCTCCAGCCCCTTCAGGAGGCGTTCCACTAGCGACTGAAAAATGCCAGGTGCCGAGTTCACGCCGAACTGTAACCTCGACACCTGGAACGCCCCCTTATGTGTGACTATTGTTTGTGCCGCCGCTGTGGCGGGGGTTACCGGGAGTTGCTGGTAGGCCTGTGCTAAATCGAGTTTAGCGAAACACTTTCCCCCATTTAGCCTGGCCAGAAGGTGGCTGACCACTGGCACCGGGTATGCATTAGGGCGGATTGCCTTATTAATGGTACACTTATAATCAGCGCAAATGCGCACCTCCCCATTAGCCTTCAGTGCTGTTACAATTGGAGTCTCCCACTCCGCGGAATCCACAGGAACAAGAATCCCTTGACCCACCAGTTTGTCCAGTTCCGCCTCTATTTTGTCCTTTAGCGCGAACGGTACCCTGCGCGGTTTAAGTCTTATCGGGCGGACCTCCGGGTCTAAGTCGAAGGCTACAGGGGGTCCCTTGAACTTTCCCAGTCCACGTTTAAAAACAGCGGGGTGTGCGTCACACACCGCTTGTATTGGGTCCTCGCCTACGGCATGCACCCCCCCTATGAACAGACCTAAGGGCTGAAACCACTGGGTTCCGAGGAGGCTACAACTCCCCCCTTTTAGCACCACTAGGGGAAGTTCCGCAGAATGTCTCTTAAACCGTACCCGGAATGTCCCGACCCCCAACACTGGAATGCTGTTCCCCTGTACGTCCCGTAGTGTGGCCCTCAACGCCTTAAGTTTTGGCCGCACGTGGGGGTCGATTTTCAAGAACTCTCTCTGGGGAATTATAGAATAGGAGGACCCCGAGTCAACTTCCATCCTAATGGGGGTCCCTTGTACTAGTACCTCAACAAAGTAATGGGGCTGTCCCGCAGACACGCTGAACACTGGAGCGTCGCCCTCGCTGTCGTCCGAGATGCGGCCCACGCCGTCCTGCTTCCTCGTGGCCCGGGCGCCATCTTTGGACCTCGCTGGACGGTCCGGTCTGGCTGAACGGTCTTGCGACTGTCTCCGGCCCTCTTTCCATTTCCTGCACGCCTTGGCGATGTGCCCCCGACGTCCACAGTTGAAACACTCGGCTTTTCTGAATGGGCACTTCACGCGCTCATGGGCCGCTCCGCAACCATCGCAGCGGCGCCCGCCTCTCCGGACCTTCTGGACCTCCTCGCCATCGCTGCTTTCTGAAGACGATTTCGAGGTCGGTCGGGTTGCATGCACCGACTGACCGGACTTCCCGTGCAACGAGTTTTCCGCTTTGCCGGCCCTCGGACGCCACTCACGCCACTTGTGCATCTCATCTACTCCAGCATTCGTGGATTCCGCGGCTTCCGCGGCCTCTACAACCTCTTCCAATGTGGGTGGTGGCTCCTTGTTCATCAGGCTGCGCTGTACTTCCTTGTCCTTCAGGCCACACAGCACTCCGTCCCTGAGGGCCATCTCTAGGAAGTGGTCCCATCTGCAGGGGGCGGCGGCTACCCTCATAGCCGTTACGAAGGCTTCTACCGACTCGTCCGGCGCTTGAACTCGCCTCCAAAACGCGCTCCGAGCGGGAAACATTGCCCTCGAGGGTCGGAAACGCTCACGCAGCAGTCTCATGATGTCACCGGCTTTGAAATCGCTCATCTTCTTCGGCGCAAGAATGCCCACCAGCGTCCGCTTGGTTTCCATCCCAAGCATTCGGGTGAGGATGGCCCTCTTCCTTTCCTCGTCGTCTTCTTTGACTTTGAGTTCCACCAGTGCCGCCTGGAAGTCCATCTCAAAAAGCTCCCAGTCTTGCGGTTTGGTGATGTTGAACCCGCTCTGTGTCCTGGCTCCATGGGGGTCCATCATCCCACCTTCGTCGCCAATTTAGTATATGAGAGTCAAGACACAAGGCACAGCCAAAGGCTGGGTTAACTCAGGTTTATTGCATGGTGGACAGAGGGAACATGAGGTAATGGCGGACGAACAGCTCTATATATATGGTAGTAACGTATTTGAATGTGGCTCCACGGTAGCCCGTTGGCTACTGGTCCGCGTGACGTCATGGCTGGTCACGCCCTTCTTGTCCAGGTGTAGGTAGCGGCGGGAAACTTCCCGCGCTGCGGTCTTTGATGGGTTTGAACCAAGAGAGCTTGGACGCTCGCTGCTGCCAGCTGGTGGTCATTAGCTCGCGTCCTATTACAGGGTTTATGTGATACAGCTGAAGGTTACATTGTTACTCATAGGCAAGGTTACATTGGTTTAGATACATTGATATCACATGTGGAAGGTTACACTATTAGAACACAACATTCCCCTTCTCACCTTCTCGGGGCCTGGTCCCCGCTGTCCAGGAATAGAAGGGCTCAGCGGTGGGCTCAGCCAGCATCTCCCCCTTCTCTGGTCCCAGCCCTGAGCTCCTCCATGCTCCGCTTCAACATGGCTACTGGGGCACTGCCTCCATGCCACCACCGCCAGCTTCCAGGACGTACTGATGCCCGCCCCGCCACTTGGGCTGGGCCTGTAGGGGAAGGGAGAAGGCACGCCTCAAGTCTCACCAACGCGAGGTGTGTAGAAGCTCTATGCTAGGGCCGGAGAAGCTAGGTGGAGATGCTGGCTGAGGCTACCACTGAGCCCTTCTTTTCCTGGGAAGCAGGCACCAGACCAGAGCTGCCCCTGAGAAGGTGAGGAGGGGAAGCGGGAGTGGGAAAGAGAAGCGGGGCTCCTAAGCATCCGTCATCCCTTTCTCTCTGCTTGGACTGTCCTCCCTCCCAACATTCAGCCCATAGGCCGCTTCCCTTGAATAAAGTTTGAAAAGGCTCACCCTTCTTGGTGGTTTCCTTCGGCGCCCGAATGGGCCAGCTGAGACCTCCACGGTTGCGGTGGCCCATGTTGCAGGAGGGGAGATGGTTGGTCTGGCCTCCCTGTGCTGATCTTGCAACACCAAGGTAGGTGTGTGTCATGATCTTGATGAACCAAACCTCTTCCATTTTGTCTCTGACTCCATCTCAAACTGCTTGGCTATAGCACACACCCTCTGTCTTTGAGTCAAGGCCAGGGCAAAGGTGGGGGCCAGGAGCACTTGAGAAAGTCCCTAGTCCTTATTTCATTTAATTTCAAGTTTAATTTCTATACCGCTTTACTCACCCAGCGGGCAACTCAAAGTGGTGTACATAGTAACAATAAGATAGTACAATAACACAAGTAAATATAACATAATAAAGCAATAATAAAGCAATAATGTCATCAAATTACAAGATTACAAGTCAGGAAAAATCACAATATTAAATACAAAATACAAAATCAAGCCCCATTAAGAAACCCTTCAAGAGGTGCCGCCCAAGCACTCCCACTTCCCTGTGGCCAATGCCAGGTTGGGGAAGGAGCTCGGGTGATAACCGCTTTCTTCCCTGCACCGGTGGTGAGGGTGGCAGGGATTAATGACATCTCAACCCCCACCTTTTAAGTTCGAGGGGGGAGGGCGGGGCCCAGCAGGCTGGCGGTGGAGTGGCCAGAGGGCCTCTTTGCCGCCACCGGGGCCAGAACGCACGGCGGCAGCGGCAGTTTGCCCGGCACCCCTCACCTTTTAAGTCCGAGGGGGGAAGGCGGGGCCCAGCAGGCTGGTGATGGAGTGGCTGGAGGGCTTCTTTGCCCCCACCGGAGCCAGAATGCGTGGTGGCAGTGGCAGTTCGCCTGGCACCCCTTGCCTTTTAAGTCCGAGGGGGAAGGGTGGGGCCCAGCAGGCCGGTGATGGAGTGGCCAGAGGGCCTCTTCGTCCCCACCAGGGCCAGAATGCGCCAATAGAGTAAAACTCCACCTATAACTATTAGGAGGGGAAGGAGTCAGGCACTCTCATAGGAAATCTCTTATCAGTAAATTAAGCTGATTGGATTTTCTTGTCTAGTGGGAGGATAATTATGATTGGAAACTCTTATCTGATATAGGAATGGCCTTCTCTCATACGTTCCTCTAATCTAGACCAAACCTCTAAGGAGGAGCCATTTTCCTATTTAATGAGCTCCCCTTGAGCTCTCAAATCGGGCTCCTAGCTCGAGACCAAGAGTTTTTGCTAGAACTTTGCCACCCTTTTATGAGAAGAGATAAAATATCTAATGGAGCAAGTCCTGTCTGGGACTCTGCCTGAAGGGAGCCAAAACTAACTTTGTTCCTATTCTGTATTCTGTCTTTGCTTCTTTTTCAGATGCTATACTTAAGAAATAACCAACAAGAATTTATGGAGTGGACATTGAATTAACCAGATTTACCCAGGTTTATCGTATCTCTCTGATTAACATGCTACCGTATTTACAATTCACATACTCTCGAAAGGAAGATGTGGAATCCGCTCAGCAGGCTGAGGTCTGGATTGCTGGAGGTGACAGGAAAGGCTGCAGTTGGGAGTGGAGTGTGCGTGGCACTTTGTATCACACTGTATGGGCTTGTGATCTGTTCTACATTATATCTCTGGGGATCTTATTTATTGTTACTGTTATTGATTATATGGATTTGACTGTATTATTTTGTATGTATTTATCTTTTATTTTGCTGATTATTGTATTGTTATTGCTATTTGTTCTGATATTGTAATGCTGTATTTTGTTTTAGTGTTTATTTTACTGTTGTGAACCGCCTTGAGTTGCCTGTTGGGGAAGAAAGGCAGTATAGAAATAAACATAATAATAATTTTAAAAGGAATATTGGAGAAGCCTCTGATCACTACAGACCTCCATTTTCTATGTCCTAGCCTAGCTGCGAGCACGATATGGTGGCTATCGGTTCGATGCATGTCTAAAGCCAGGAGATTGGAGAAAGCAGATGGGAGCTAATACCTGGTGAGCAATATACGCCTGCAACCATTTCTCTCCCTTACCTTACAGTTGATTAATGAGTAATCAAAAAGCTATGAATATTATTAAAGTTATAATTGAAGATAGTTCCGACTCGGGGTCGGACGAGAAGCTATCTGGGCTCGGAGGTAATATGGAGTTGGAGGAAGGAGAATTCCAGCAATGGGGCAATTGGAGGGACTGATCACCCCATCCAAATGCCACCCTTGTTGCGTGGAACCTCCCCGCTGTCGGAGGAATTGGAACAACCCACCCTGGAGCAAGTGGTAAGGTCCAGGCATCCTGCTGGAGACCTAGAAAGGAACAATATTTACTGGCCATTATGCAGGGCTACAGCCATACATATTTCAGGGTGTCGAAGAAAGCAGCGTATTGTGGCAAACCCTGCATGGAAACCTCATATGTAGCAATCTGGCCGAGGCACTTCCCAGAGGCTACCAAGTCGCAGCATAGGAACGTGCCCTTCAGAGAATCCAAGAGGGTGAGATTAACTGGCCCTTGGGTCCATCAAGGAATGTGCTGCCAGTGGGGTTCCAACTTGTTGAAATGAGCCCCCTGCATATCATCTCACAATTGGTGGATGGTGAGGTTTCCTGGATAAACCAGTCTGGAAGGAACCCCTGGAGAGCTTCAGTGAGCATTGGCTCAAGTGCCTGAAATTTGGACAACCATGTATCAGACAAGAATGGAAGTGGTAAGATCACCTGTACCTCCGTTGAGAGTACTGAATGTGGATGAGCTGAACCCCAGTGGCACAGGGGTGCAAGTTATAGAGAGCAGTACCATGGGGACAGCGATTCGCCCCCAGGGAGGTGGTGTGTGCCAAATTTCAGCACGGTTGGTCCAGCAGTGCGGGAGCATTTCCAGCATCCTCAAACATAGATCTCTACTTTATTGATATAGATTGAAAAGGTGGTATATGGTTTAAAGCAGGGATTCTCAACCTGTGGCCCGCAACAACATTTCATGTGCCCCCTACTTCCACTACATCTGGAAGTGTCATGTGGCAGAGGAAGGGCAAAATGACCTTCCACAAAAGTGTCTGAGGGAGCATGACCCAGCCCCTGGCTTAAAAAGGTTGCGAACTCCTGGTTTAAAGTGTTGCATAGCACTAGGGAAAAGGGACAGTTTTTTTAGTTTTTCAAAACTTACAAACCATGGAAATATAGTAGTCTGCTATAGCTTATCATCAGCTTTAGGCTGCATTCCTAAGCATCCTAACTCTGAGAAAACTTGGTCCTGGTGAACTGGGGCCATTACTGGCCTCAGACCCTTAATGGCATCACACCCTATTGAACTCTCTCTTCAAAGTGCTTTCCAACTTTCCTTTATGATACTTGTCAACTCTTGGCCTCATGTCAGTATTTAGCTTGTACTATCTGAACAAAGAATAAAAATCCTTTGTGGGTGTTATGTCCGGCCCTCGCAAGCAATAGTTCAGACAATGATGAACAAAACAGGAACAAGTCTTTATTTAACAGTCTATTCAAGATGAGCTTACAAGGTGTTCCGGACACAGAGATGGCTATACAGTCCCATGGAATCAGTCCCTCCAGTCTCTTGCAGTAGCGAGACAATACACTAGCTAGTATAGGAACATAGTATAATAGAGGAGACCCAGGCTAGCACGTTGCTGGCTACCTGTACGGAGAGGGAAGTATAGATCTGGTCCGGCCCCACCCTTGTTTACCCATGGGGTTTATATAGTGTCTCACCGGTGGTGGCTTCCTGATACAAAGTAGCAACCTGCCGGACAACCTTAACTAACCAATCATAACAGGGAATATATGTATTTAACCAATAGAGAACAGGATCCAAAACTGTAACCAATTACAGGACTTTGATTAGCATAATGAGCGCGCCCTGTGCAGGGGTTTTCGCGCCACTTTCTGTTCCTAATTTGGATGGCGGGAAACCACCATTTTCCTCTTGCAAGGTGCTGCCAGCGGTGCTTGCAAAAGTGCTTGAATACACAACAGTGGGGGAGAGCAAAGCTGTGAATTACTAAGAGTTACCTCTGAGAAATGGTTAAATAATTTTATGTTCCTTTGCAAAAATTCAGAGAAGTTTTCCCCACCCACATATATATTTATTATGTAATGTAAATTGATTAGCCCGTTATTCATAATTCCATTCTAAATGAAATAATCAAAATGAAAATATGAAAGCTGAAAAGGAAGAACCATCTGATACACTTTCCTGGATTGTTAGCATGCAACATGCTTGGTGGAGCCTAAATCAGCCCTTTTGCATTCTCATATTGTGTTTCTAGGAAACATGATTAATATTGATTGAAAGTATTGATAAAATGAACTTATTAGGAAAGAAATAACCAAAGACGTGAACAACTGATGTATTGCTACAGGTTTACCATTCCAAGGCAGAAAGGCTATGCTTAATTAACATTCAAAGGGATCGTTGGATAAAAGTGAAAGGGCTGCCTCTTGAACTGGAGTGGAAGCAATTATTAATAGAGTCACACTCACCTTGGTATTAGCATTATATCGTGGGCCTTTCCCAGATGATAACAAAATCACTGTGTGAGAAAATTAGTATACCAAAGGAATATTTGATATCCCAGTAAAACCATATTGTGCACAGGAGCTTGTTGTATTGTTGGAAGGGTAGATATGAATTCATTTTCAGAATAAATATACTTGCTGTTCTCACAACCCATTATTTTTTTTAAAAAAAACTAATTTGAAATTATACTAAATAATCTGCTGACTATAGAAAAGGACCTACTTATTGATCAGAAAATCCCTTCTGTTCATTGATGAGAAATTTGGAAGTCCCATGACATTTCAAGAGTGAGATGAAGTTTGATGTTTTGCCATTAATATCTCCATAATTTGCACCAAATATATCTGAGAGAAAAAATGATGGTGCTTGAGAAGCAAAATGCACATGGAGAGAGAGCAAGCACAGAAGGAGTAACTGATTTTTAACAATAATAATTACAGTGATACCTCATACAACGTCCAAACTTGGTTCCACAAGTTTGGACTTTATACGGATTTGGACTTTGTATGAGGCATGCAAAATCCTAGACGCGATGCCTCATACAACGTCCAAATCCTTGCCGTGATGCCTCGAACAACGTCGTTTCCATAGAGATACATTGTACTGTAACAGCACAGACTTCAGGGCAAAGTCCAGGAAACAACCAGGAAACTCACATAACTTCAAGAAATCATTGTATAAAGGCTAAAAACATTACAAAAACTTGTCAAACAACCCTGATTGTCCAAGAACCTGAAGAATGCTGCAAAAATCCCAGGAATGCTTCTAAAAATTTTGACGAAAAAATTCAAAAAATCCAACATTGCGCTCAAAACCACTCCTAACCACTCTTTGCCTCATGCAAAACCCACAAGAGCAATGCACGCATGTGTCCTGCCTTTCATACTGCCCAGGCACAATGCAACCTGGGGAAAACCCCAATGCCTCATACAAAGTCGCTGCCACTTTGTATGAGGCAACTTTTTCAAGGAATTAGGCGATGTTGTATGAATCCGATGTTGTATGAAGCGGACTTTGTATGAGGTATTTCTGTATTCTAATGCTTTCAATTTTTAAATTTCCCGGAAACAAGGCAGCAGCTTTTCCTAGGTTTATAATTTGTGCAAAGGCTGGGAAATTTGCTCAACTAGACATTCTCACTGCTGTGAGAGGAACATTGGGCTCATTTACAAATTTGCTTTTCTTACTATGAGAAGGGTGTGTGTATGACTCCCATGGATCAAACAAGCCCAATTCATAAGGACAGGAAAATTCATGTGGAAAATAAAGAGTTAGATTTGTGATGGGCAGTGCCATCCACTTTGGAAGTGTGGTGAGACTTCAGTTTGTAGGCAGAGTTCCTATCATCTTCCTATACATCTTCTTTCTTCTGCTCCTCTCCAGGAATGATGCGGGGGTGCGGGGTGCGGGGGAGACACATTATATTGGGTATGTGTCCTTTCTGGAATATGCAAAGACACCTATCTCAAGATAAAAGGTTCATCAAATAAAAGTTGGCAGCAGACATTAACATAAAATTAGAAAATAGGGGTGGTGATGAGGTGGAGAATGATAGTCTCTAGGACTACTTTGGTTTACCCAATCAGAACTTGCACACTCAATTGTTCATCTCTACATACATAAACACTCTCAATCTTAAGTGTAAGAAGACTAACTCTCACTACCATAAAAAATCCTCAAAATAATGCTAGAATGCAGTGTCTAACAAGTAACGAACCACTCTAATTATGCCACCACCTTTTGGAGTTTTCAGTGGAGGTTTGGGCTTTCATTGAGGCTTCAATCGACAATCTCCTCTTTCTCCTCTTTATTTTTTTATTTTTTTTTGCCAGAGCAAAAATGCTAGCTCAAATATTTTTGTCCAGACCTAAGTGATTTTAATTCCCTAAGTGTTGGAGGAAATTTCAGTGATCTGTAGGGACACCTGAAATAATGTCATTGGCTCCTTGTACCATCATTTACCTGTTCTGGAAAGACAGAGATAACTGCATATATGGGATAACAGCGTCCAGCTGAACATATATGTTTACCACATTTCCATGACATGCAATTCTGGGGTTTCTAAACAGGCAGGGGTTTGCAGCACTACTAGATAGGGACAGATATACCATCATCCACACCATCTCTTGGTGCCCACAAACGTCCAGGTTGTATATGTGCATAATTGGATCTTAATCATATTCATTGTTGAATACTCTCCTATTGTCACAACACATTACTCAGTACCATTGCCAGAAATGGGCAGCTTTCATGGCACAATAAAATTATTACTCAGCTGAGAAGATATAAGAAGAAACTGGTGGCAGTGCACAAGAATATCAGCAACTGACCTTTCACAGAGTGACAGATCATAATACTATGTATTACATGACATTTGTTCTACAAGATTGTTCCACAACTAAGGCACACATTCAAGGGGTAACAATAGATCTGAAAAACTATACTGTTCTCAGTGTGATATGCTTCCATGACAGATGAGGTAGCTTTTTGTTCATGAAATGCAAAGTTGATGCATTCAAATTCTTGTTGCATGATAATGTTTCATGATTTGTGACCTTTTTTATTTCAGACATCCAATGACTTACATTTCATAGCAGAGATTCATTTTATGGTCAAACTTCAAGCTAGCTAGCAAGCCCACTGAGTTAGGTATCTGGCTGTGGATGTGGAGTCAGGTGTTGGGAATTTGATTCCTTACTATGACTCTGTATAAGCAAAAAAATATGAAGATATGCTCCAATCCAGCATGGCTGATGTATGTGCTGAAGGAGGTATAGCCTTCGCATTTGACAGTTCCACATTCAGTTTTAAGCATCTCAAAGCAGGCTTGAGAATTATTGTTTATCCAAAACTCTAAGAACATCTCTTCAGTCAGTGAAGGCATGAAATTGGAGAGTTTTGTTTTTGTTTTTGTTAGATGTAATATCACATTGCCCTGAACTACATATACCACAATGCTTTGCCTATATAACCCTACTCCTCTGGCCTCACCTAACCCTATTAAAGGACCCTCATTTACCCGCTGACCCATTCCCTATCCTGACCCTTGAGACCATCAATGACTACCATGTGGGCAGTGAAAATAAAAGACTTTAAAGACAAATGACTGAATCTGGAGTAATTGGGCCGAACCATTTGAAACTCTTTAACAAAATGGTAGCAGAGGATGGTTTACCCATAATTAACTCCAGAACAAACAAAGATGACCAAAAAGAAGACCCAAACGAACAAGGTGGGGGCCAAGACACGGGCCAGACCTACAGGATCCAAAGGAGGACCCAAAACTCCTGAACTGGTGACCGTACGACCCCAATTGGTAACAGAAGAGGCTAACTCCCACTGGACCATCGCGGAGATGGACCCAGATTGTCAGATGGAGGCCGGGACTGGCGGGGCACCCACTGAAGGGGACAACCAGGGTGCAATCCCAGTAACCGAAATCTACAAGGCAATAGAGCGAACGGGAAAAAGAATGATTTCCATGGCAGAGCTACTGGCCGTGATGAATAATGGAGGTGAACCTCTCACCAATGGCATGGTAAGCTCTACCCCAGGAACCTCCATGGCGGGAACCTCAAGCACCATGCTAGTTTTGAATCTAGCCAAGATGGCCGACCAATCACAAGTGGCGGCCCTAGATTCAAACACACAGGCGGGAAACCCCACTAAGCCAACAATGCCCAAAGATGACCTGCGCGCCCCAACCACATGAAGAAAAGAAAAAGCCCTGGGACCCCGGGGGGATGGACACGCGGACCCTGGAAACGTCGGCCATGCCAACCCTCAGTGCCCAGGGGTCGGAAGGAGAGTGGGAAGCCCCAAGCAGATGATGAGCACCCAAAAGGGATGTCACCAATGACCTGACCTGACCCAGGGGACAAAGGCCCTCCCCACAACAAGAAGCTGAAGGGGACGCGATCTTTCCCCGGAGGCAAGCTACCACGGGCGAAAAGAGTGTGGCAGATCACCCAAAGCAGGCCACCATGAACTTTAAAGACAAATGATTGAATCTGGAGTAATTGGGCCAAACCATCTGAAACTCTCTAACAGTTTTAGAACATGGCGACCTGGGAATCCTTCCAGGCATGCCAGCAGTGTCTGCAGCATCACACCAGTGTGGACATGCCTACTCTATTTTATCATACAACTCAGATGTAAATATATCTCAGCAAATTAGCTTGGTATGTTGAGACTCTCTGATCCAAATACAATTTCTCATTAAAATTAAAATGAGCTTCTGCTATATATACAAATTGTATATTCGCAAAATCAGTGTCAGTCACCTTTTTGAAACAAAGTGTGCTTGCATGAGCACACACACAGACACACAGCAGGAGTGACTGGAAAGACACAAACACCCCATCCTATGCTTATAGTATAATTTGCACAAAAGCATTCTTACCAATGCAGAAAGTATCTCACTGTTCATAAGGTAAGTTTATCACTCTTGAAAGTGAAAATGGGACAAGCGATGAAGTTAAAGTCATCATTTATACAGATAGAACTCAAATCTTCCATAGAGACATACATGCAAAGATGAAAGCCATTCATAAACATACATTCATTCCACCAACCTTTTGAGTCCCTCTTCTCAGTTAATACATCCAATCAGTAAATACTAAGGATTATTTTGATCCTTTAGATCTAATCACCAGCTGATTGAAGATAAGCTTTTCCTCGTGCCCTATGGAGAGGAAGTGAGACTGGGGAAGAAGCTGGAACCCAATGAAGTGATCTGAAGTCCACAAAAACTCATTCCAAATAGAATTAACTAGGTTGTAACTTTGCACAAGACTGATGGTCTTGCTTTAATATACATAGCTACACCTCCCATCATGGACCTTTCTTAAGTATTTCTTGTATATGAAAAATAACATCTGGACTTGAACAAAGGATCACACAGTGGTAAAACAGGTTTCAGTTTCCATTCTTCCTCTTGTGCAGGTGAAACTCAGTTGAAACACATTTTTCTTCCACTTAAGGAAAATCAAGAATGAAAACTATTATAAAAGTTATCTACTTTCTAAGACCACTTCCTCAGGTTCTTATATACATACCTGTGGTACAGAATTGATCACCATTTCCTTTTTGTTACTGATTGTTTGGAACCAGACTCATGCCCTGGTGACTGTGTCTTGTGTGATTTATGGATTACTAACAGAGGTTGCCCAGCATTGCCAGGATGTTATAAACTGTAATCAGCTTTTTTGGTGTTTTTTGTGGATTAAAAAACAAAAACAAAGGATGATATAATTGTTTCAAATTGTTTTATTTAACCAAATAATTTTTTAGTTTGTGGGTTGTTGTTTTTTGTTAATCGTTGTACTGTAGGAAATATAATTAAAAATGTGAAAGTACATGTTTTTTACATTCAATGTTTTTAAACTATGTTTAGATGTTTTGGGTTTTTGTTTGAGTTAAAACTCAACACAGGATGTTATAAATCTTTTTATTTTATTTTATTTTGACATATGTTTGTGATTTGTGTAAACTTTTGATTTATTGTTTTGTTTTTGACTTGTTTTTACTCTTGTGGCCTCTAGGTGGGGGTGTTGTGTCTTTTTGAGTTGTTTTTACTATTCTGCCCTGCAGGTGGGGCTGCTAGTGGTTTTGTTTTAGTTTCACTGTTTTTTCTCTCCTGGCCTCTGGGTGGGGCTTCTTCCAGTAAGTCATCTTTGTTTCTTCATTTCTGTTCCGGTTGTCGTGGAGGGAGGACGTGCTGGTGAGTTGTCTGGTTTTCTTTCTTCTGGGGTTCTTCTTTGCTTTGTTTTTGTGGTGGTGGGCTGGGAGGTGTTTCTGTTTGTTCTTTTTTGCCTTGGTTGGGTTTTAGGTTTGTGTAATTGGTTTGGTTATTTCTGGTTTTGTTTATTTTTTCTTATTTCCTTGTTTATTTTTGTAATTAGTTGTTGTTTGTTTGTGTAATTTGTGGCTTTTTGTGTTGTAGTTAGGTGTTTTGTATGTGGCTTTGTGGTATTGTAGAAGTTTTTGTTTGTGTATTTTGTGGTTGTTTATTAATGGATTTTTAATTATTGATTTATTTTTGTTTTATTATTTTTTATTAATTTTGGTGTTTGTTTTTGGTGTTTACTTTAGTGTAAAGAACAGGCTGCCTGTCGGTTCCTCTTTTCCTCATTGCTGCTTCGAATTTTGGTTTCGATGCAGCAATGGGGGAAAGGAGGAGGAGGCAGTCAGCCCATTCTTCTCTTGGGAAGGTTCATTAGGTAGGTCGGGGGAGAAGGAGGAGGCAGAGAAGAGCTTACTCTGCCTAACGATGGTTTTCTCCCTGCTTACCAAACCGGAGATTGGCAGGCAATGATCCATAAGGGGTGGGGCTCTTCCTTCCAGATTGCTGGCTGTTGCTTTTGTATTCGGAAGTACAAAGGCATCAGCCAGTCATCCGCCAGTGAGGGTGCTTTCCCTGACAAACTGCTGCCTGTTTAGGGGGGGGCGTTTCCACCCTGGCTCAACTTTACTTGAGGCTGGTGGTAGTCTTGCCATGTCTTCGGCGGGGTAGCGTGGAGGAGAGGGAGTCCCTCTTCTGCCCGTTGCTCTGGGAAAGAAGGAAGGCGGGTATTTCGCTGTGGCATTTTGTGGCTTTTTGTTTTGCATGGCTGTGAGGCATTGAGTCTGCCTGCTGGGGACTTGCGCTCCCGTTGCATTTTGCAAGTTTATTTTTTGCACGCCGGCTTTCTCAGCATTCTGCATGCTCACTGCACGCAGGACACTGGGACTTGTTGTTTTGCGTTTGTGGTTTGCTTTCGTGCGGCGTTTTTTTTCTGTAGCTCGATTTTAATTGGCTGCGTCGCATTTCCCAATGTTCTTTTTGCTTGCACCTCTCAGCCTGATTGGCTGTGGCGCGGTGCAGTGCAGAGAACATTGGGAATTGAAGTTGCTTCCCTTTGTTCACATTCGTGGTGCTCTTGTCCTACTGGTGCATTTTTCAACCCTACAGTTACCTCCGTACCAGGTTCAGGCGAGCGCAGGAGGCTCGGTACGGGATAGTGTGGATGGGTGCGGGAGCCTTTGTCACATTCCAACGGTTAATGCTTGGATTTATAGGTATAGATGATTAACTGTTACCACTGTTAATATTATATTCACATGAAGAAGGGTTTTTATGATAGTGTTTATTTAATAATGTAAGCTACCTCAAGCCTCATTGGTTGTACAATGAATCAATTAGTCAATTAATCAATCATTTTACACCCAAGCAGCTCCAGATGCAGAGCAAGGACAGGTGAAACTCAGAAAATTAGAATATTGTGAAAATGTTCATTCAGTTCAGTAATGCAACTTAAAAGGTGAAATAAATATATGAGATAGACTCATTACATGCAAAGCGAGATAGCTCAAGCCTTACTTTGTTATAATATTGATGCTTATGGTTTACAGCTTGTGAAGACCCCAACCTCCCAATCTCATGTACCCCATAATCATCACATAATCTCATGTATGCTGTACATCATGATCATCACAATTATAACGAATTAAGGCATGGCATCTCTCACTTTGCATGGTCTATCTCATATATTTGTTTCATCTTTTAAGTGAAATGAATGAACATTTACACAATATTCTAATTTTCCAGGTTTCACCTGGAGATGTGTGAAGACCTTTTTGTGTCACTAAGGTGAATGGAAAAGCTGAGCATCTCTTCCAAAATTTGACAATTCCTGTTCAGTTTCATGAAACAAGGAATAATAATTGCCATGGAGGGAAAAAGAGAATTCATAGTAGAGGGAAAATGTTTATTGGCGAGATATTGTACTTAATCTTAGTTATTCAAGGTGTCAGTGTGTGGGTGTTTTGTCTTTCATTGTACAGTCACTCTTCTCTGCAGCCTCCCCAATAGCTCACGTGACACTTAAAGGAAATATTCAGAAAGTAATCCCTTCTTTTTGCAATTCTAGAAGTGTTGGACTCCAGGGGAAAACTGAATAATGCTGGATAAATGTATATCAGAAAGGGGAAGGGCAAACAGCTCAGCCATGTTACAAGGAGACTAGTTAAAAAAAAAGACTAGTTAAAAAAAACAGGCAAAAGATGTTAAAAAGCAATTCAAAAAATGCCTTGAAACTCTGACAGAAAATGCAAGCGCGGCGCGAAAATGGCCGCCACGCCCTTTGCGGGCCCCCCCATAGGACGAAGGCATCCGGGTAGTTAGGGGGCGTGGCCAGCTCCCTTATAAAAGGGGTGGCCATGAGGCAGCCGAGCTGCCATTTTACGAAGCGACGGAGCGGAGAAGTTTTTCCCCCTTCCCTCCGTCGCTTTTGCTTTTAACGGGAAGCCTTTTGGCTGCTGAATTCTCTCGTTTTTGGCTTCCCATCGATTGGCTGAGAGGCCCACGAAGAAGAAGGCGGCTGCGAGCGCGGCTCGTGCGGTTTGGAGGCGCAAGCTGGGTCGGAGGACCGCGGCTGCGCCTCCCCAGCAGCCGCCTTTGCCTGCACCCACCGGGACCGGTGGAATGGGATCTATTCCCCCTGGCCGGAGAATGGTGGCCCACGCACGGGGGCCAGTAGGGGCTGCGGCCCTCGGCCCACAAGCGGTGGACACCTCTCCTGGTGTTGCCCATTCGCTGGGCCTTCCTTTATAGGAGCGCAGCTCGCTCCGAGGCCTTCCCCCTTGGGGGGTGGTCCGGTCCCCTTCCCTAGCAGGTCCTAACGGGCCCGGGTGTGGGGTTGTGGCCCTATTTGGGCCCCGGGGTGCAGGTACCTGTACCCATGCCTGTAGTAGGCGGGCTGGCTGGCCCTTTGCCCCAGGTCAGCGTGGAAGCCTTATGGCCCGCGTTGCGGCCCTCGAGGCATCCCTGGCCCGGGCTAGCCACTCTTGGGCTCCCTTTGGGGTTCGTTTCGATGCGTCGTCTCCTGGGCAGCAGCAGGCGACGGGACGGGTCGAGCTGCTTGAGGCGCGTGGCACGACCTGGGCCACTGCCTCGCAGCTCCCCATTCAACAGGCCGGTGCGGGTCAGGCCCCATCGACGAGCTCGACGGCGGTTGTGAGCTCCAACGCCCCCAGTGGGCCGGAACCCCCAGTGGGGGCGGCCTACGGGGGTGCAGCATGTGAGTATGCGGTCCAAGCTAGTGCACCTACACACGTGGCCACGTTGGGGGGGAGTTTCCAATGGCCTTGGCCTCGCGCGGGTGGGGCGGCGGTCCAGCCGCTGACGCCCCACCTGGCGATGACAACTACCACCCAGGGTGTTTTCTACCCTGTGGGGAATGTTTTGGGGGTGGCTGGGTTAGTACAGGCCCCCTTTCAGATGCCAGCAGTTCCTGTTGTGCCTGTGTCTGCCTTGCTGACGACGGGGTATTCCTTACCGCTGGGTGACCATTTGGCACAGACCACCAAAGGGAAGATCTGGCGGGGGGAGTACGTGGATATCTTCTCACTCCTCAACAGAGGGCCCACCAAGTAGTAGGGGGGGGGCAGGATGAGAAGGATAAGGAGCAGGCACGTAGTCGCAAGCCACCACGTACGTGGGCTGGCTGGTTGACGGCCTACCTCATATACATGGCGGTGTACCTTAGGGCCTGGCCGGATTTGGCAATTCCGATGGTCCAGTATTTGGACAACATCTACCGGGCGGTGGTTGACTTTCCGGGCCCATTGTGGTTGGCTGATGACGTGTAATTCCATATGCGGACTCCCCGGCACCCCGAGATTAGGTGGGTTGAGCCATGCCAGAGGCTGTGGCTTTTGTGCATGACGCCCACGCGCCCCGCGCCCGGGGAGAGATACCATTGTGGACATGCGGTCCAGCGGGCGGCCCCAGCACAGGTCCACTGCCAGGGGGCGGGGCAGGGGGTTTCCAGCCCGCCTGCCGTGCTGGACTTTCTCGTCCAATGGTTCCCGCAATAGGAAGAATGGCAAATACAGACATTAGTGTCCCCCCTGTGCTGGCCCCCATGTGGCCTCTGCCTGTCCCAGGCATGGAGGGATGCGGGGCAGAGGGAGGGGTGGACAGGGGACTGGCAAGACTGCCGCAGATGGATCTAGTTCACTGAAGGGCTCCCTTCCCAATTAATGTGGACATGTTGGAGCGCTGGCTCACATTGTACCCGAAGGGTGAGGATGCGGATATCTCCTTCATGGTTTTAGGCAGGGGTTACGTATCCCTTTTGTGGGTGATAGGTCCCCTCAGGATGCCCCCAATCTTTATCCCTTAGGGGGGGAGGTGGCTGCTGCCAGCAATGATAAGGAGATCTATGCGGGCAGGGTCGTTGGCCCTGTCCCTGCGCCCCCGTCCCGGGGAGCATATTATTTCAATGATGCCATGCCTTTTGGCTGTTCCAATTCGGCCTCGGCATTCGAGCGTTTCTCCACCTTCCTAGAGTGGGCTTTTGTTCGCAGATCAGGGTCCCGGTCTGTAGCCCATTCCCTGGATGATTTTGTTCGGGGCTGAACGGGGCTGGGACACGTCCACACGTCTCCTCAACACATTTCAGACGCTAATGGAGGAACTTGGTGTCCCTTTAGCGCCCGAAAAGACCGAGGGCCCGCCTACACAGCTAGTATTCCTGGGGGTGGAGATTGACACGGTAGCGCAGGCTTCTAGGTTGCAGCGGGATAAGGTGTAAAGCTAGTGGCCCTTATCTCGGACTTGCTGGCCAAGCGCATGGCATCACTGAGGGAACTGCTGGTGCTACATGGTCACCTCAATTTCGCTGGCAGGGTCGTCGCACCGGGCAGGGCATTTGCTCGGCGCTTGCAGGACACCATGGCAGGATTATCCAGGCCCCACCACAGGGTTAGACTTACCCGGGGTATCAGGGTAGACGTACTTGTCTGGCTACAGATCCTGAGGGATTTCAATGGGGTGTCATCCTGGAGGTCTGAGCTCCTGGCTTCCCCTCGCTTTAAGATACAGTCTGATGCCCCGGGATCCCTGAGTTATGGGCTGTACATCAATTGGAAGTGGGCCTATGGTGGGTGGCCAACATCCTGGGCAGGCACAGGCCGCCTGCGTGGTCTCACGTATCTGGAATTTTCCTTATCCTGGGTGCTTTGATGCTATGGGGCGAGGAGTGGGCCAACTCGGTGCTCCATTTTGGTGTGACAATGCGGCTGTTTTCCACATTGTCAATGCACAGACCTCTAAATCGCCCAGGGTTATGGACCTAGTGCGCCAGTTTGCATTGCGCAGCCTGCGCCTCAACGTTCTTTTCAGGGCCAGGCGTGTCCCAGGGGTTACTAATGATATTGCTGACGCTTTGTCCCGCCTGCAGATCTCCCGGTTCCGTGCCTTGGCCCCGGATGCGGAGGAATTTCCCTCGCCACTCCCGGACGAGATATGGAACATTGGCAAGGAGAGGTGAACCGGGCGATTGGCCTGTCACTAGTGCCACGCACGCGTAAGGCGTATCAACACGCATTTAATTCTTTCAGAGCATTCTGTACCCAATTTCAAATGCCAGGAACCTGGCCGATCCCGGTAACCCATGTTCTGCGGTTCATGGTTTACCTGCATGCCCAGGGCCATGCACCTCGCACCATAGCATCGAGGCTGTCAGCGTTGGTTTTTATGGCCAAAGTGGGAGGTCACGTGGACAGCACCGCTGACTTCCATGTGAGACATGTTTTTGGGGGGGGGTGCGCGCGCGTGGGCGTTGCCCGGACGACCGCCACCCAATTTCCCCAGGGGTTTTTTACCCGATTGGCCCTGGGCTGGCCTGGCCTCTGTTTTGATAGGATGAGGCAGCCCATTTCATGTGGCTACAACGGTGGCCTTTTTTGGAGTGCTCCGCATCGGCGAGCTTGAGATGCTGTATAAGGCGGATGCAAGTCATGGACAGCACCACTCACTTCCGTGTGAGACATGTTTTGTAGGGGTGGGTGCGCGCGCGTGGGCGTTGCCCGGACGACCGCCACCCGATTTCCCCAGGGGTTTTTACCCAATTGGCCCGGGGCTGGCCTGGCCTCTGTTTTGATAAAGATGAGGCAGCCCATTTCATGCGGCTACAACGGTGGCCTTTTTTGGAGTGCTCCGCATCGGCGAGCTTGAGATGCTGTATAAGGCGGATGCAAGTCGTAGGGCACTGGAACTCGGAGATGTCTGTGTGAACAATATTGGGCTCAGTTGGGGGATACGCTCCTCTAAAACGTATCAGCACGGCGTAGGCAGTGGAGTAGACTGCTACGATGTTCCTCGGCAGACATCTGTCCGGTTGGTGCCCTACAGGATTTCCTTGCACTGTATGGCACGCACCATGGCCTGTTTTTCTGTCACCAAGGTGGGTCTTCCCTTACTAAATTTCAATTTGGAGGGTACCGGGAAGGCACTAGACAGTGTTGGCCCCTCTGGGGCTCGTTGCGGCACCCATTCGTTCAGGATAAGGGCGGCTTCTACTGCAGTTGTTTTTGGGTACTCCGGGGCTGAAATACGCCGCACGGGGGGGGGGGGATCACAATGTTTTCAGTTTTGTGTTCGCCCTCTTCAACCGTGAGTACCAGTTAGTCACTGCACTGTTTCTCCCCCCTTTTTTTCCTTGACAGACCCTGGGTGTCGTTTTACACCGGTGACAGTATGGCTGGTGGGCCGTAGCCACGTGCACAGGGCAGCGCGTTACGCTGTGGCGACAGAGTGGGACCCAGACTGAGACTGGGTGCACCCGCACGTCTCAGGTGGTGTGGTAAGCACGGCATGTTATGGCGGGAACTGTTGCCATTCCTTTTCTACATCAGGGATGCTGACTCGCCCGATGTCCTGGTTATGTACCTTGGGGGCGATGGCTTGGGGCGGGTCACTGGCCTATCGCAGAAGCTTGCGGTTTGCAGTGACCTGCCCTACTCACATCATGTGTGGCCTGCCACATCCCTCAATTGGTCGGACACGATACCGCGGTACGCTTACAGGGGGGCGTTCGGCCTTGAGGCTCTTCACTGAGCCGACGCTCTGTGAACGGGGCTATTGCCCGGTTCCTTTTGGATAAGGGCGGGGGACGCGTCATTAGCCTCCCCGCCATCAGTCTGCAAATTACGAGCTTTACTCAGGGGATGGGGCCCATCTGTCGCAGGGAGGTATGGACCTCTGGATTAGTGGACTGGCGAGCAGGCCTGTCGACCGAACTGACGGTCTTGGGGGGGGCGGTGAGCCTTTTGGAAGCCTCCCCGTGTGGCGGGTATCACTGGTAAGGTAAACATTTATGACCCACAGGTATCCGGCAGGTTCGCAATTGACTGGACAACACTAGATAGGCATAAGTTGGTGAAACGTTGTCCGGTCAACGACGAACTAGGCGACGGGGTGATGGCGATAGCTAGACAGCATGCATCACCCCGTGATTTCACGGATACGCGTCAGAGGGTGGGGTCATTAGTTAGATATTGACTACGGTCAACAATTTGTTTGTTGTCAACAAACAAATTGATACAAATAGATACATTGTAACCAATTGCCGTTGGCAATTTTGGGGTGGTACCTTACCAGTGTTACTTCGGCCTGCTTGCCTTAAGAATTATGATTGGTCGTTTTACCAATAGAAATTTATAATTCGGACTAGGGCATGAATCAATAAATGTGGCCCAATGCCGTTATCCACTTTTACCAGTGTCTGAGTCCTTTATTGGGGGTGCGCCTGCAATGCAAGCGCAGCGCCAAAATGGCTGCCGCGCCCTTTGCAGGAGCCCCTCCACAGGATGAAGGCATCCGGGTAGTTAGGGGGCGTGGCCAGCTCCCTTATAAAAGGGGTGGCCATGAGGCAGCCGAGCTGCCATTTTACGAAGCGACGGAGCGGAGAAGTTTTTCCCCTCCACCCCCTCCCTAGTTAACAGTGTGATATTTTGGTCGCTTCGGGGCCGGGTGGTAATTTTTGGCTGGGACCCACATTGGCTCTCGGGTCCTGGTTTTTTCGCCCATCCCACACTGTTGCTATGGTTTGATATAGGGGTTTCTGTTGCTGCTGTTGACTTTGGTCACATGGGCGGGTATCACTGGTAAGGTAAACATTTATGACCCACAGGTATCCGGCAGGTTCGCAATTGACTGGACAACACTAGATAGGCATAAGTTGGTGAAACGTTGTCCGGTCAACGACGAACTAGGCGACGGGGTGATGGCGATAGCTAGACAGCATGCATCACTCCGTGATTTCACGGATACGCGTCAGAGGGTGGGGTCATTAGTTAGATATTGACTACGGTCAACAATTTGTTTGTTGTCAACAAACAAATTGATACAAATAGATACATTGTAACCAATTGCCATTGGCAATTTTGGGGTGGTACCTTACCAGTGTTACTTCGGCCTGCTTGCCTTAAGAATTATGATTGGTCGTTTTACCAATAGAAATTTATAATTCGGACTAGGGCATGAATCAATAAATGTGGCCCAATGCCGTTATCCACTTTTACCAGTGTCTGAGTCCTTTATTGGGGGGTGCGCCTGCAAACAGCAATACTCTAGAATACTCTGATTCCTAGAGTACAAATTTACTATGGCTTTATTTTCAGCATACTGTATGTCTTTGATTTACTGTCTACTGAGCTATCACTCCCTGAATATGCTGTTAGGCTTGGATGTTGTAGTCCACTACCAATTCCAAGCAAATATTTCTCCCTCCAATGAATTATCCCTTTACTTACATATAGGTCAAAGGATGATATACACTGATATGAAATGCATCTGATATTTTTGGACCTGTTTTCTTTCCTTAAAAGACCTTACTTCTTACTTGGAGACTGTAATTTTCCTATTTGATATGCTCCATCTCATCGGCTGCTTCAGGCAATTACACAGCAGAACTCTTGAAAACTCTGGGCCTTTCATTAAAATCTGCATTATCTTTCAACCATCACTTGCTAAGTGTTTACTACCTGTGGGAGTCTAGATGTCACAGCTCAGTTCTGCATGTCAAATAGTCACTTCATTCCAATTAAGCTCTCATTGTGTGACAGTTGTGGCTATTTGGAAGGTATGAAAAATGGCATTTCTTTCACTTTATTTGATGGAATGGGGTTTTGATGTACAGAAGATATAAACACTTCAAGCTCAAATTGGCTGGCCATTTGCTTTTTAAATATCCTGTTGTGATGGTGATAGGATTTACTTGTTCCAGGTGCCATGACAGGGAGGAGCTTATAAATACTGTTAAACATAGAAGAGATCAAACTATAGGATTTAACCCTGCTACTGACTTTCCATGGGGTTTTAAACTTGCTGGCTGAATCCAGTTGGGCAGGGATGAAATAAACTTTGGTGCATGTTGTTGCACTGTGTGTGAATTTTGTGCATTCCAATGATCACAAGAAAGACATTAATCAGTAGCAACCTGCCACTGCCAATGGCATCACTCTCATTGCAGAGATGGAGATGTGTAACAGGATTTCAGCTACTGGGTGGATATGAAGTCTAATTATTTTTAATCCAGTCATTGACAGACAACATTTATATTAGTAAATTCTGTCTATCAAAGGCTTGGTCCAAAAACTGTTAAGTGTGGAAATTGTTCTTGTAACCAATCTTTCCTCTTACCAAAATTCTTTTTCATGATTTGGGTTGAAACCCCTGTATTGTCCATTCCTATGACAACAACTTTGCTAACAAATATATTGGTCATTTATTAAACTTATTTAATATTTGAGTGTTGGGAAAGTTGATTCTCAAAGCAACTCACAAAGAAATTAAAAGAGGTAAAAACAGGAAAACAAAACAGTGGCCACAGGACTGGAAAAGATCAGTATATGTTCCAATCCCAAAAAAGGGCAATGCCAAAGAATGTTCAAACTATCGAACAATCGCGCTCATCCCACACGCCAGCAAGGTGATGCTCAAGATAATACAGGATAGACTTCAGCAGCATGTGGAAAGAGAATTACCAGAGGTGCAGGCTGGTTTCAGAAGAGGCAGGGGGACTAGAGACCACATTGCCAACATACGTTGGATCATGGAGAAAACAAAGGAATACCAGAAACAAGTTTATTTTTGCTTTATTGACTACACTAAGGCATTTGATTGTGTGGATCACAACAAGATGTGGCAAGTGATTAAAGAGATGGGAATACCAGAACACCTCATATGCCTCCTGAGAAATCTGTACATGAACCAAGAAGCAACAGTTAGGACAGAACACGGAATGACCGAGTGGTTTGGAATAGGAAAAGGAGTAAGACAAGGCTGCATTTTGTCACCCTGCTTATTCAACTTATACACAGAGCACATAATGCGCAATGCAGGGATGGAGGAATCACAATATGGGATCAAAATTGCTGGGAGAAACATCAACAATCTGAGATATGCAGACGACACCACCCTAATGGCAGAAAGTGAGGAAGACCTAAAGAATCTCTTGATCGGTTTGAAGGAAGAGAGTGCAAAAGCTGGCTTGAGACTCAATATCAAGAAAACCAAGATAATGGCAACAGGCCCGATCAGTTCCTGGAAAATAGACGGGGAAGAAGTAGAAGCAGTGACAGATTTCACTTTCTTAGGATCTAAGATCACTGCAGATGGAGATTGCAGCCATGAAATAAAGAGGCGGCTGATTCTAGGGAGACAAGCCATGAGAAACCTGGGGAACATAGTGAAAAGCAGAGACATCACCTTGAAAACAAAAATTAGAATAGTCAAAGCAATGGTATTCCCAGTGGTAATGTACGGATGTGAGAGCTGGACAATTAGGAAAGCTGAACGCAGAAGAATAGATGCCTTTGAAATGTGGTGTTGGAGGAGAGTTTTGAGGGTACCTTGGACAGCGAGGAGAACAAATAGGTCAATCTTAGAAGAAATCAACACTGACTGCTCATTGGAAGGTCAAATAGTAAAGATGAGGCTAAAGTACTTTGGGCATCAAATGAGAAGGGAGGATTCACTTGAGAAGGCCGTGATGTTGGGAAAGGTGGAGGGCAAAAGAAGAAGGGGGAGGCCAAGGATGAGATGGATAGATGGTATTGTAGACACAATGGGCACAAAACTGGGAGGACTGAGGGGGATGGTGGAGGACAGAGGCGCCTGGAGAACGATGGTCCATAGGGTCGCAAAGGGTCGGAATCGACTGTGCGACTGAACAACAACAAAAACAGGTGCAGGTGAAAACATGCAAAACATCACATTAAAAGACTATCAATAAAAGCATAATATTAAAAGCCTACAAAATCCCAAGATCCAAACCTTCTGGAAAGACTTTCAGGTAAATAGATGGGACAGAGGAAAGGTTAAAATTTGATTGCTTGTAGAGAGTAAAGAAAGAAAATGGATCACCTGAAGGGTGAAAAAGGAGTCACCGCCGCCCACCAGCACTCCAGTGCTCCCTGCTTGCCCGGAACCCACGCCTTCAGAGATTCAACTGCCGGGGAATGAGTGGCACTTGTGGGTCATTCTACCACCCTCAAGGGACACCCCTGCCCCCGCCTTAGCTGGAACTTTAAGACAGCTGGACTCTGTCACTCCTCAATGGCTCCACTGATAGTACAGGGAGGCTTTGGACTTATTGAATGCCTTTCCACCTGCGTTCTGGCCATGCCTCAGTGGGAGCGCAGATGGGACTGTGCTGTATTGTAATTTCTAATTTTTTATGATTGATTGGCCTATATATATATACTGTTATTTTATTGTATCTTAGCTTGTATTTTGTTGACTGATGTTTTTTGTGGACTTCATATATTGTGTATTGATTATATTGTGTATATTTTTGCTGTGTTGCACCTCTGTATTATTACATGTTGGAAACCGCTCTGAGTCACCCGATGGGCTGAGATAGAGTGGTATATAAATTAAAAATTGAATTGAATTGAATTGAAAAATAATAATACAAGAATGAGAGCAAGTGATACCTGTAATAAACCACAAAACAATTGAGCAAGCAGCTAGCTTTTGATGGTAAACCAGGGGTGGCCAAACTTTTCATGCCGTGCGACAGTAATGTTATTTACAACAGCCACAGGTGCATTTATGGCAGCATTATATGCATGTGCATTTTGTTTCCACTTTGGGTAGTGGCAAGGGTGGTGTGGGCCGGATGTGGTAATCCTTCTTTCTCAGGCTTTTTTGGGGGGGTTCAAACTTCACCCTAGGTAGCTTTTGTTTTCTTTCCTTTATTAAAAGGTGGTGGGCCAAATTGGATGGGTATTCCATGTGGATGTAGAAATCACACCAAATGGCCTATTGGATCTCTATGCAACCTTAAGTGACTCTGTTTAGCTACATTGATCCATTTTTTTTTTGAGAGTGTCAACAAGCATGTGGATAAGGGGGATCCAGTTGACATTGTTTATCTGGACTTTCAGAAGGCTTTTGACAAGGTCCCACACCAAAGGCTCTTGAATAAACTTACCAGTCATGGAATAAAGGGACAGGTCTTGTCCTGGATCAGCAACTGGCTAAGGGACAGGAAACAGAGGGTAGCACTAAATGGACACTTCTCCAAGTGGAGGGAAGTCAAGAGTGGGGTCCCCCAAGGTTCAGTATTGGGACCCCTGCTTTTCAACCTCTTCATAAATGATCTAGAAGTAGGAGTAAAAAGCAAGGTAGCCAAATTTGCTGACGACACTAAATTATACAGGGTAGTGAAAACTGTGAGAGATTGTGAGGAGCTCCAGAGGGATCTCTCGACACTGGGGGAGTGGGCAAAACAGTGGCAAATGAGTTTCAACATTAGTAAGTGCAGAGTGATGCATGTTGGGGCAAAGAACCCCAATTACATTTATAAACTGATGGGGTCTGAACTCTCTGCGACAAACCAGGAAAGGGACCTTGGTGTCCTGGTGGACAACTCAATGAAGGTGTCAACCCAGTGTGCCTCAGCAGTGAAAAAAGCAAACTCAATGCTAGGGATCATTAGGAAGGGTATAGAAAATAAGTCAGCAAGTGTCATTTTGCCTCTTTATAAATCTATGGTGAGGCCCCATCTGGAATACTGTGTACAGTTCTGGTCGCCATACCTCCAGAAGGATATTATGGAGCTGGAAAAAGTGCAGAGGAGGGCAACCAGAATGATTAGGGGACTGGAACACCTTCCTTACAATCTGAGGCTGCAACGGTTGGGCCTCTTCACTCTTGAACGACGACGTCTAAGAGGTGACCTGATTGAAGTTTATAAAATCATGCACGGTGTGGACAAAGTAGATAAGGAAAAACTGTTTTCCCTATCGCATAACACTAGAACTAGGGGACACTCCATGAAACTTTTGGGTACTAGTTCTCAAACAAATAAGAGAAAGTACTTTTTCACCCAGAGGATTACTGGTCTATGGAACTCCCTGCCAGAAGAAGTGGTGACAGCTGTCAGTCTTGACAGCTTTAAGAAAGGATTAGACAAGTTCATGGAGGACAAGAGTATCAATGGCTATAATTATGGATACTTAAGGACAACCTCCGGGTTGGAGAGATAGGCAGGATATCTCTCAATATCATTTCCAGGGAATCCTAAGCAGGTGAAGGCATCTGCTTGGGAATACCCTGAAGGAAATGGTGAGCCACTGTGTGAGACAGAATGCTGGACTGGATGGGCTGTGGCCTGTTCCAGCAAGGCTGTTCTTATGTTCTTATGTTCTTATGTGCTGTCTAGCCAAGCTGTGACTTACAAACAAAGAAACAGTGTTGCAACTGTTTGTTTTAGTGCATTATCACTTTTCATAAGGAAAGATTAGGTGCCCCTGGAAGTTTTGGAAGGCTTTTTAACTTCTTAATCTACCTAGAATTGCTAATAGCAATTGGCTGGGTCAGTGTGATTTAACAGCTTTGAGAAAGACTGAGACCTTAATAAGCACTCTAAGACAGTTATTCTCAACCTATTGCCCCAGATGTTGTCAGCTACATTCTCCAGAATCTCTGATGACTCGGACTCTACAGGTTTAAAGTTCAACAACATCTGGAAATTCAATATTGGGCACCACTGCAGAAAATCATCATCTGGATCTTGAATAGTGTCTCTACAGACCTGTCCTTGTGGGTTTTCAGTTCAGAAGGATGGGAATCAGCTTCCAGCCTGACTGCTATAGCAACCTGGAAGTACACAGCTGGTGTGTATTTGACCTGTTGTACATACCTGTTAAGTATCCTGGATTGGCCGGGATTTCCCATACTTCCGCGCCGATTTTTGCCATTTCCCGCCTGGAGCTGCCGCTACCCCGTAATTTGGCAGCGGAGGGGAAAGGAGTTACTGCGCATCCCTTCTGTGTAGGTCCTTTCTACGCATGTGTAGAATTCTTCTACACATGTGTAGAACCCTTCTACGCATGCGTAGAAGGCTTCTGTGCAGAAGGGGATGCCTAGAAGCCTTCTACGCATGCATAGAAGTGGCCTGCGCAGAGCTGTCCTGCGCAGCTCCATTCTACACATGCGTAAAAGCCTTCTACGTATGCGCAAAAGCCTTCTACGCATGCATAGAATGGACCTGCGCAGAAATGTTCTGTGCAGGTCCCGTAATCTCCGGAGCTGCGCTTGACAGGTATGCTGTTGTACATATTTTTCATTCCAGGGCTGAGAGGAGCTATGATATAGAATAAGCAGCTTCCCTGTGAGGATTATTCCACTTAATATAAATAAAGAGAAGGAATACTTCTCATCCCATAGAAGTCCAGAAACAAGAAATGGGATTCAAGTATGATCTTAGTTCCTCATAATAGTGTATCACCAGTTGTGGGCTCTAAATTTTTTTACTACCACACTGTGGGCATGGCCAACTTGGTGGGCATGGCCAACTCAGTGGGTGTGTCCAGTTGGCTGGGTGGGTGTGGCTAGGTGACTGGGTGTGGCCATGTGACTGGGTGGGCTATCTAGTCATGCCTGCCACATGACCATGAAAACGTCTCCAAACACAGACAGCACTGGCTCTTTGGCTGTAAATGGAGATGAGCACTGCACCCTAGAGTCAGATATGACTGGCTTTTGAGCAAGGGTGACTTTTACTTTTACCTAATGTAGCCAGGGCTAACTAGATCAAAACATCAGAGGGATCTTCTGTTATTAGTTAAATGTAAATTTTGCCCTTGCTCGAAAGCCAGTCATATCCAACTCTAGGGTTCAGTGTTCATCTCCATTTACATCCAAAGAGCCAGTGCTGTTTTCTGTGGTCATGTGGAAGGCCTGACTAGACACCTGAGTGCACGGAATGCTGTTTACGTGGCAAAGTGGTCCCTATTGGTCTCCCTCCATCACTCACATACACACATAATTGTGAAGTCCTGATACTTAAGTGACTGCAGTGGATCAAGTGGCTATGATGCTGACTGGAAAGTGGGAGATCAGCAGTTCAATTCCAGAGTACTGCAGGACAGAATGACTTCCTGTCTCTGTCCCAGCTCCTGCCAACCTAGCAGTTTAAAAGCAAGAAATTATAAGTAGATAAATAGGGACCACTTCGGTGGGAAGGTCAACAGCATTCCATGCGCTCCAGTGGTTAGTCATGCCTGCCACATGACCACAGAACCATCTGCAGAAGCAGACAGCGCTGGCTCTTTGGCATTGAAACAGATGAGCACTGAACCCTAGAGCCAGATACGACTGGCTTTCGAGCAAGGGATAACTTTACCTTTACCTATACTTAAATGAAAGGATATCAGAGAGTAAACAAAACAAGACAAAGGACAAAAAGGCTGTGGCACCTTAAAGACAAACTCCTGTATTTTATTGTTAACATTAAAATACAGGAGTTAATCTTTAAGGTGCCACAGCCTTTTTTTCTTTTATCTTGTTTTGTTTACTCCTGATATGTTTGCACAGACTAACGCAGCTAACACTTCAACAATTTAAGTGAAAGGAGGCTCACTTACTGAGGCCACAGCAGAGGGGCACCCGGAATGCTCCTCCTCCTCCTCAAGTGGCTGCTGCAGGTCCTGCTCGGGCAGGCTGGTCCAGGCAGCCTCTTTCCCTTTCACCTGCCGCTACCCCACCACCAGTTCTAGCAGCAGCAATGCCTGCCGGGCAGAGTTCGTGCTAGGCGTGCAGAAGATTGGTCGAGGGCTGAGGCCAAGGCGGCATGTGTGGCTGGGGGAGGGGAGAGAGGAGCTCGCACTGCCTTGGCCTCAGCCCTTTACCAATGTTCCGCCCGTCTGGTGCAAACTCCACCCATACAGCGCTGCTGCTGCTAGAACCAGTGGAGGAGTGGAGGCAGCGGTCAGGGAAAGGGAGGAGGAACTCGTGCTGCCTGGACCAGCCTGCACACCACCACCTGCTGCTGCTAGAAGTGGGGGCAGTGGCAGCAGTGCATGGGCTGGTCTGGGCAGTGTGAGCTCCTCCTCCCCTTCCCCTGCCACTGCCGCTGGTTCTAGCAGCAGCAGCGCTGGATGGCGGAGTTCCCACCGGATGGGCTGAAGGTCAGTCAAAGACTGAAGCCAAGGCCCCTTCCCCCTGCTGCACATGCTGCCTTGGCCTCAGCTCTTGACCGACCTTCTGCCTGCCTGGCACAAACTCCCCCACTGCTGCCACTCTGCCGAAGCTACCAGCTCCAGGCCTCCATGCTCCTCCACTCTGCCTGCTACCTCACTCAGCTCCAGGCAGGTGCAGAAAACAGATGACTGGTCTGGTGCAGGGACCCCCCCCCCACACACACACACACACTTAGTTTAGTTTGGGTTTTCGCAGTGCCAGTGGAGATCTGCAGCCGTGCATGTGTGTGGATATCTGGAGCTGTGCATGCATGAGAGCACAGGGAGGGACCTCTCCATGCTCTCGTGCATGTACTGAGGCAGATGTCCACACACATGCACTGTGTGTGTTCTGTCTCCCCCACTCACTTCCTTTTTCCCTGTCGGAACAAACACTCACTGTAAGGGATATCCAAAGAGTAGTCTAAGTACAGTCCAAAGTCCCAAAACCAGAGTTTCCAAGAGTCAAGATGCCACGGTACCAAATTAGAGCAGGGAGGCTAAACTTTGTCTGTTACAGAGCCACACCCGGCGTCCTGGTTCCTTATATGCCTCCATGGGTGTGGCCAGATGCTTCCTGATTACCTGCGGCCCCTCCTTCCTCTCAGCCTCTGCAGACGCTTTGCCCTGCTTTGATGCCTCATCCCCAGAGCTGTCTGAACGTGAAGACTGCTATTGGAACACATCCTCGTTGCCATCCTGCTGTTGCAATTCCAAGGGAGGCTGAGGTAGTGCTGGAGGGGGGGGGGGAGAATCCATGAGGGAGAGGGTCCTGTCAGCTCCTCCCCTTCATCCTCAGAGTCTTCATCCCCAAGGTGGGCTGGTTCAGGGGCCACAGGTGGGCTGGGGGCTGGAATCACAACAGTGTGCAATATGAAAACCCAAGGTAAGCCAAGCTGGGGGGTTTTAAATGGCGGGCACTGGTGACCTGTGGGCAGATGGGTGTGGCTAGTCGGACATTTTGCTACCAGTACATTTGTACCGGAGTGTACCAGGAGGAGCCCAACACTGTATATCACTCAATAACATTGTGGTCTTTAAAAGTTAATACATATCCTTATCCTTAGTCTCAATTTCTTTTGGGAACAATGTGTGGGCGCAAAGAACCTGCTTTGTGTTATTCTGGCCAAGAAATGCCATTTTATTTTTAATCATAGATATCACAGTAAAGTTAAAATTTCAGAGAATGAGGAATCCAGTGCCACATTATCCTTATGATTTATATGAATAATTATACAGCGTTTGACAAATGAGAAACTAGAGGTTGAAAATAATTCACTTCCTTTCCAGTAGATTTCAGACTGATTATCCATAAATCTGATAGAAAAGCATAATTACGCCCTGCATGATGTCATTCTGGTACATACCATGCACAGATTAAGAAAAAAGAGAGATTTTTCAGAATAATTTGTAATATACAGCGACAAATACATAAGAGCACTGAAGAAAAATATATATTACTTAAGTAACCTTACTCAGGTATTTTTCATCAACTGCTGCTGAACCTCTTTTGAGAGAAAAATAATGAAAGGAGTCAATTCTCTAAATAAATAAATTAATAAATAAATAACCTTCACAAGGAGAAAGCTATGCTTTGCTTTAATAAATACCTCACATGTCTTATCTCACTGAACTAAAAGAAATGAAAGTTTTGTTCCTTCATCATCATGCAAGGAAAGTCTGTCTTAATTTCAGAGTCCATTACTTCAGTAGTGCCTTTGATTAATGCTCTTAGGAGAGCCAGGCAGGGAAGAAGTCCACTCTCTAAAGCTAGCAGCATGATTTAATAAAAAAAGTTTGTGACTAAATCCTTGAAACAAGTATCCAAGAGATTATAATAGCCAATTGTGATGACAGAAAGTGCTGAACAAACTCAATCACCCCCTGTTTACTTTGTAGTGAAACTCAATTAATCCAAGAGCTATGGTACTAGAGGTGAATGTATTTTGCTAAAAGCATAATTTTATAGTTAACATCTTGTTTTAGGCTTTGCTCCTACACTTATTAACATCAGAGCAAGATAGAGTTTGTGTGTGTGTGTGTGTGGGGGTGTTGTTTCTTCAGATCATTTGGGCTTGCTAAGTACTGCTTATTAAAACAGACTGCAGATGTGGAGCAAGGTGTGTGTGTGGTGAATTCCATTTTCCCCCAACAATGGTACTGCCATGTTTGCAAATCCTTTAGGAAGGATGCCATCCAGAATCCCCTGTGTCTTTCCCCTGTACTGTCCTTGTTGTTTCTTATTGTTACTTTAAAAAAGGAAATAAAGTTAGATGAGAATGATGGACACAGAAAATAAGAGACACATTTTTACACTCCTCTGAATATTTACAAGGTAGCAAAAAATAATAATGAATATAGCCCCTTTCTTTGTCTTCCACTACCATTATTTTTGTGCTGGCTTCCCAGCTGTCACAATGTTTTTCCTGCCCTCAATTTGAAAACTTTTTACAGATCAATCACTCTAGCTGCTATGCCCTGGTTTCCCAAACAATCACACCATCATCTTCATTTCCCTACTGCTTATAAATATGTACCACAGGAAAATAAGATGATGGGTGGGTGAATCTAAAGCTCTGCTGCAAAGTAGCAGATAGTAGCACATTTACTTTGATTGGAAATTGTTTAAGAAGGTGCATGAGAACAAATCATGCTATGTGGCTGGAGAACCTGGACCAGTCCTGTGGTTATGCCATAGAGAGAACACATGCAAAAATGGATACACACTGTTTCATGGGTTATTCTGATGTAGCATTCTTTGGTTCTGCAGAACTGTGAAATTTTCTTGAGTATAGATAATATCCATAGCAGTATTTACTAGTAGATCTGTCTGGAGGCTTGGTGTCTGTCAAGATTTAATTTAGGCACCAGAATAGAGTGAGTATTCTAAGAATGAATCATGTGTGTCTTGAATTAATAATAGAAGTGTCTCTATAAAGTGCTTCCACATCTCCAGCTGGCAATAAAGGAATTTTATAAGGGAAGTTACCACCCCTGATTTAAATCATTTTGGTTTAATCATTGACACCATATCTGACACTGGATTTTAGATATAGGATGAAAAGAGAAGAAAGTAACAAGACATCAATATGGCCAGGAAATAGGCCTGGGCGTTTAGCAAATACACCACCAGATGTTACTAGTTTTGTTCTTTTAATTTAGACTTTTGGTGGCCGTCAAAAGAGATGACCTCCTTTCCAGATTGTTGCTTTCCAGATTATTGCCTGACAGGCAAGTCTGGAGAAGGAGCAATTTTAGTTAAATTAAAATTAAAATCAATGAGAGCTTTGATATTGACTTCAAGTGAGATCACCTCAGGACCATAAGCACTTTACACAGCTCTTCATCTACATCATCACTCTGTCCAAAATGTTTCTCTATTGCAGCTTTATCTACTTTCATTCCCTACCCCCAGGCCCTATCATATGATTTTGATCTAAAAGCTTCAAGCACATCTTTAAGCTGAAGATCCATAAATACTGTTTGGGATTGTATGTATATAATGTTTTTACTGCTTTTATTGTCTAGTTAAGACATGAATGATCCTGGCAAAGCCAGTGGTCAAATTTTAACTTGGCCAGCAGCTTCAGGGGCCACAGACATAATAAAAAGCAGCCAAAAATAAGAAATGAGTTCCAGCCATTTTCCTGTCTTATTTGTAGTGCTCTTAAAGGTAAAGGTAAAGGTTTCCCTTGCTCGAAAGCCAGTCGTATCCGACTCTAGGGTGCAGTGCTCATCTCTGTTTCTAAGCCGAAGAGCCAGCGCTGTCTGCTTCTGCAGACGTTTCCGTGGTCATGTGGCAGGCATGACTAGACACCGGAGCGCACGGAACGCTGTTACCTTCCCACCGAAGTGGTCCCTATTTATCTACTTGCAATTTCTTGCTTTCGAACTGCTAGGTTGGCAGGAGCTGGGACGAAGACGGGAGCTCATTTCCGTCCTGCAGTACTCGGGAATCGAACTGCTGACCTTCCGCTTCCCAGTCAGCGTCTTAGCGACTTGAGCCACTGCAGTTCCCTAAGCCTATTACAATTAATCTATTCTTATTGAGGTTGGGTACCACAAGGAAGAGGAGGAGGATCTAAATCATTCAGTCAGTCAGTCAGTCACTAGTTATTTTTTGCAGTTTTTATTTTTATACGTGTTCATGTGTGTGTGTGTGTGTATGTGTGTGTGTGTGTGTGTGTAAAAACATTTGTTGATTGACTTTATTCAAGAAGTCATTACTCAAACTAGGTGTTGTGGTGGCTCAGTGGTGAAGAAGCTTGCCTCGTTAGCTGGAAGGCTGGCGAGTCAGCAGTTCGAGACCCAGGTACTGCATGACAGATTGAGCATCTGTCTCTGTCCCAGCTCTTCAGGACATGAGAGGAGTATCATTCAGGCATCCCCTGAGTGGAATTCCTCCAGCAAAAATCCTTTCAACCCAGTATAATTTCTGACACAAAATTATTATTATCACTCAATTTAAATACTTTTTGGCTTCCTTCTGTGTTAATTGGCAGTCAGAAACCAGGAAGAATTTAATCTAAATGAATCAAATAAGTACAATATTACATAAAAATAAGTATTGCTGAGAAGAATTAACCACTAAACAGATTTCAACAAGGTTGCCTAAGTTTTAGACAATTAATCAATTAAGTACAATATTACATAAAAATAAGTATTGCTACAAAGAATTAACCACTAAACAGATTTCAACAAGGTTGCCTAAGTTTTAGACAATTAATCAATTAAGTACAATATTACATAAAAATAAGTATTGCTACGAAGAATTAACCACTAAACAGATTTGTACAAGGTTGTCTAAGTTTTAGATCAGTGCAGATAAAATGGAAAAGTGGTGAGGAAGTGTACTGAAATTTTTTTCTATGATGAATTGTGCCACAGGTTTTGTGCAGTTTGTTCAAAAAAAGGACCCCATAACAATTGGCTTTGAAATTCTCACATGGCCAATGATCTGCCTCATGTCCCCTCCCCAACTGCCTAGTTTGTTTTTAGCCTTTTAAAAACTTATTTTAACCAAGTTTGTTAATTGTTTTTGCACAAAGTTTTTGCACAAAGTTATAATAACAGTATAACATAGAAATAAATAGTGCTCCCCCTCTTGCACTTTATTTTCAAATAAGAATGGTTCAGGAGAATCAAGATCAGTCCATTTTAACTTCCAGAATATGTGACATTGATAGGATTCTTATTATGGATGGCTGTTTTGTGTTTTAATGAAAAGGGAAAAAGTAAAGGAGAGACTTTTTTTCTCCTTTTATTTTCATGTTGTTTTGCTGAAATGGTACTCAAAAACATGGATGTTTTATATTACTCAGGAGATAAATATGAAAGTTTCATGTCTTTTTGTGTTTCACACATTTGTTCAACATTTCTTTCAGCATATCTCTACAAGGGCTGATGCCAGGTGAATATCAGAACATACAAGAGAGGGATTTTGAATCTGTAAAATAGGCTGAATTAGTTGATACCCTGAGAAGAGTGTTCTTTTTCTTCATTTGTTCTTATGTGGACTTCTGACCTCCTGGTGTCCTTCATTTTGGGTTGCCCTACCTGCCTACATTCAGGCTTCCTACTTGGATAAATTCCTCTATTTTTTGCCTTCTTTCTTCTTATTAGAGGGACTATTTCTCACCTTTGGTTTATTTTTGCTGTTGTCTCTGCACGCAGCTTGTCTGAAGAATTTCAGAAGAGAAGCATTGGGGAATAAAACTTGCTCCATATTTTAGTACTATCAAAAGTGAGAGCACTTTAATTACAATTGTTGCATCTTTTTTGCTTACTTTTCTTGATTTCTTGGAGAGTGGGTTGGTGTGTGTATTAGTTCCCCTCCACTCCCTTATGTGCAGTATCTGTATTTGGTTAATTTACTTTCTATTTATTCTATTGATAGTATATATTTTGGGATTGAGAGCATTTCGTGTTGTTACTTGTTTTCATGTACACCATCCAGCCAATCAGTGCCTGGCTAACAAGTTGAATCCCTTCCTCCTCCCCCCCCCCCTGTTGTGCTGCCCAGGTCCAGATGTTCTTTGTTACACCGGATGGGTAGCACCAAATTCATACTGTTATTTGTTTCCTTTTCCTTTTCTGTTTATGTTCTACTGCTTCTTGAATTGTTGCTGGTGAGTGAGTTTTTCCCCCATAAGTGTGGACGCTTGCCTCAGGCAGGATCTCCCTTGTTCATCATAGAATCAGCAGACAATGGAAACCTGAGTGGCAATAATTTATTAAACACAGACTGTGAGCCAAATGGTAAAACAAAGCAAAAGTATAATACCAGATGTGAGGAGTCCCCAGCTTCTCCAGGTCCAATCTGTCCTATCTTGGAACCCCTTCACTGAGGGGTGGTAGTCTATATTAGTACCAACATGAGCCAAAGACAGTGATGGCAACAAGTACATCACTGAGAACCGGTCAGATATCTCTTGGCGGACAAGTTCATCTGAAGTCTCTGGATGATGTCTCACAGATCTGAAATGCCCCAGCCACCCTGGGACAGGCCCACATGACCGACTCCCAAATGCTGCTGTTATCATTATCATCATCTCTTGTATCCCTACTGCTTGGTAGGAAGGTATTCTAGCCCTTTCAGACAGTAGGTGGAATCATGAGCCCTCCCTAGTCCAAGGGCCAGTCTTCCTGGGCTTTGTTGGCTCAGGAAGAGGTTGTAGGATCAGTCTACCACATTTTCTGTTTCTGGGGTGTCCTCCCACCTCTCCCCCGATCCCCCTGATTCTCCTGTCTCAGCTTCCCTGGGCATCTTCTCCTCATCTATTTCTCCCTTTATATCCCTAGACTCCAGGTCATCCTGATATATGTCCTTGTGTCCTCTATATCATTCTGGGTCACACTGCTGCTCCAAGCCACTGTAAGCTAGAAACTCAGGGTTGTTGGCACTGGACCTAACAAGGACTACCTTCTCCCCAGTCTCTCCCTCATGATGATGATTTTTGTTTGTCTTTCACTGTTGTCTTCTTTGGAGCATTGGCTAGTACTCATCTTGAGCACTGCATTAAGTTCTGGACACTGTACTCTAAGAATGATGCAAACAAACCAGAACTAGTTCATTGAAGGGCAACTAGGATCAACCGGGGACTGGAAACAAAGTCCTGTGAGGGAAGATTTGGGGTGGGTGGGAACTGGCATGTTTAGCTTTGAGCAAGGAAGACTGGAGGGATGGGGTGGTTGGGATATGATACTTGAAAGGCTGACATAGAAAGGAGGTGTAGAATTGCTTCTCAGCCATTCCAGAGTTCAGAACACATAATAAAGTACTCAAATTACAGGAAACCAGATTTCCACTGAATATTAGTAAAATGTCCTAACCATTATAGCAATAGAAAATGCAATCAATTACCTCCAGGGAGGTGGTGAGTGTTCCAACACTGGAGGCATACAAGAAAAAGTTAGACAACCATCTGTCAGGTATACTTTGATTTGGATTCCTGCCTTGACCAGGAGGTTGGACTTGATGGTCTTATAGGCTCCTTTCAACTCCATTATTTTATGATTCTGTGATTCTCTGTTACCTTGCCTCTCTGTTGTCTTTTTTGGAGTAGTTTTTAATGGGTACTGTTTTGGACTAGTGCCAGAAAACATGAAAAGAGAAGGCCAAAATGAAATAATTGAAAGGAGCCTTTTCTGTTCATGTTAATCAAAAGGGCTGATGTGTGCAAATTTTAAAATGAAAATGGCATGCCCTGAAAGAACCTGAAATAAAGTTTCTCTGTGCATCTGGATGGCTAAATGTTTCCCACTTCTGCTGTACAGAATCCAGATCTTAAAGAAGTATGATGGACATCAGAGCATATTTAAAGTTTTCTCACATGTCTGTCTTAGTTCCTTCTGCCACATTTCTTCTAAAAACTGCTATTAAAATGAGTGATGTTATGTTTACCAAGCAGCGCTAAACTTCAGGCTTTTCCCCAGATATTACTGGTATGCCAGAGGATCAATGTAGATATCACAAAAGTAACCAGGAAACCAGCCAGATCATGAAGGTTATGTTGACACTTCATTATTTATAATTCTTCCCTAAGGTGCACTTATGCATATGCTTTAGCAATATTTACAATACACCTGTGGCCTGAAAGGTGTTTCCACAGGTGAGTATCCAGAAAACATATTTTATTTTTTGTGTATTTTTAAAGAAAGAAGAAACAAAAGTGTCATGAGATGTCAAGAAAAGATGAGTTAGGACAGTTTGGCCAGGAATAAAAGTGTCTATGATAAATGATTTGGAAATAAGCTGTGGACTTTCAAGAAAAGTTACAGTAAAACCCCATATAATGACTTTAATTCATTCCGCGGGGCTAGCCATTGTATGATTTAATCGCTATATGATGCATGCATCATATAATGATTATCCCTATGGGATGCATCGTACAACAATTATCTCTATGGGAAAAATAGTATATGACAAAAAATCATTGTACGATTTTCCCCATAGAGATGCATTGCATCATATAATGATTTTGGATGTTATACGGAGCACAATGTTTTTTCAAATCCTCGTCATTGTACGGTTTAATTGCTGTAAGAGGCATTCATTATACGGGGTTCTACTGTATTCCAAAAATGTTGCTTTAGAATTTAAAGATTTTTTTAAAAGAAGGAGGCTGATAATCCTTCTGCCCTCCTTCATAAAGACTGATTTCTCTACTTTTTGAAATATCTATGTGTGATTTTAAGCACTGGGATAACACATAGCATCAATTTTTCATGACGTCTTAATACTACCTGTGATGCTGGGACTGGTGGAAGAGTACCCTGGTTGGTGGGCCATTGCACCCAGCCCCAGAGCCCCGATAGTTCCCCCTTGGGAACCCATTTTGCAAAAGCCCATACTCCTGAAAGAGTGAAGTAAAGCCGAAGGTCTAGAAGAAAATGTCAGAGCCAAAATCCAGGATGCCAGGGAGTTATCAGGGGGCTGCCAGGGGGTGGGGGAGACCTGAGGTATATAAAGGAGGCAAGAAAGTGTCAGGAGAATAACACCTCACCCTCTTTCATCACATTTCCTACCTTGAAGGGCTTTTGGTGAACGATGCCATACCTCATGAGTTGTGGACTGTTAGGTATGCCTCAATGGATGACACTATTTGCATGATCTGATCTAAAAATGTTCCTTTTTATTTTTGTACTTTGGTTGTCATATGATAAGCTGTGGATAAACTATTCTGCAACTCCTGATTCATAAAATAAACTGAGGATGATTACTAGCATCTTTGAATTTTCAATCATCCCTGCTCTGCAGCTTACAATAAGATAGTTGAGAACTCTGAACAGTTGTTTGCATTATCATCTCACTGGTTTAGAAACAGCTCTCCCTCACATTCATTCATTCATTCATTTCTTTCTTTCTTTCTTTCTTTTTCATCCTCTGACACAAACACGTAGTTCCTGAGCTTTTTCAGATGGATGCTTGGGGTTGAGTACTTACTCTGTCAGTACATTTCAGAACCCCATGTTCATACCTCCTTGAAACCCATGCTCTGATTACATTTAGAAGTGACATTTAGAAGTGGCAATGCTTCTTCTGCAAATTGCTTGTCACTTAAAATAGATTGTTTATACTGTGTCATCAAATGATAATGTAGGATATAATTAGTCCTTTTCAAAAAAAATTGCCTTTAAATACAGAAATTATACACATTAGGCATGCCTCTCCAAAAAATATGATGTATCAAAGCATGCAAATCACTGTGTCTTTATAAATATCTGTGTAGGAAGCAGAACATTCCATTAACAGAACCAATCAGAAAGTAGTCATTAACATCCACAGGGTCATTCCTTCACTGTCTTGTCAGAAGCAGTCATTGCCTTGGTGAAATGCCAGATACAGTCACAGTATGCGAGGCAACTGAGAAGTTCTGTTTTATGAAAGTCAGCCAATCATTTATTGAATTTGTCAGAACTTGCCATTGTCAAACATTTCCACCCATTAACAGCAGTGAAATAAAAACAATGAATATTTGCTGCTGAGTGTTTTGGAAAGGGGTTGCATGTACAAACATAGATATCATTTTTGATTTTTCACAAGCAGAAGTCTCAGTAAGACTGCAATTAGAAGCATCAATGGGGCAGTGAAAGAAAACAGTGGATCCCAAATGTTATTAGACCCTTCTACTCCACTGGCTCATCAATCCTACCACTGCAAACAGCTTACTTTGCCCTCTAGATGCCTGGAACCAGTGTGCAGAGCAGTATTTCCTAGAAGGACTAATTAAGACATGGACTAGTTGCTATATTCACAATAAAGTCCACAATGCACCTATATACAATGCAGAAAGCTAGAATATTTTTGCCACGTAATGGCTGGAATCAGAATGGCTAGAATGACATCAGCAACAGTGGTACATTGCAGGTGATTTACAGTTTTCTTTGAGGATGTTCATGACTTTGTTGCATTATATTCAAGCTTTGAGCACCCCAAAATTACCAAAGAAAACCTTTAATCAATGCAACTTGCCACTATTGATGATTTTTCTCCCAGTGCACACACAGAGCTACAGAACATGATTTATGCCAATGAGAAACAAAAATACAGAACAAGAACGCTTGGTAACACCCTAGCTTTCTTCCTTTACAAAATCTACTCTTTCTTTTCTTTGCATATTCTGCTCATATGGAGTCCGGTACTAAGTTTGCTCCTTATCAATGTGTCAATATTGCTAATTATGAGGTGGGAATGTTGAAATGTCTAACAATTTTGAAATGTATAAAAGAGGTATATGAATTTTTAACTCTATAAATATTAAATGTTAAAATAGCATGAAGGTTTGAACAGTAATAAACTACTGGTAGAGGTTACTTCTGGGCAGACAGATATCTATACCTATAAAAAGAGGGGTTAACCGTTGGGTTCGTTCAAAGGCTCCCGCACCAGGCCCAACCTTCCCCGACCTAGCCTTCCACACTTACCTTCTCAGCGCCACGGGGTTTTGGTGGTCACCTGTGGGGCAGCTGCCCCACAAACGTGACCAAAAAAAAAAGAACTCTGATTCCCAGAGTCCTCTGTGCTGTGCAACCCCTCAGCCAATCAGGCTGAGGGATGCGAGCACAGAGGAGGATGGGAACGCGCACACTGACTTTTTTTAAAAAAACCGCCAGGAGCCAGAGGGAAAGACTTTTAAAGGCCCAGCCGGAGGGAGCCAGGAAAAGGTAAGTGCGGTCAGTGGGGGTTAGGGAGTGGGTGGGTGGGTAAGGAAGGCAATGAAAGATGCTGGGTCCAGAAGGGTTGGAGGGGACAGACCCTTTTTGTCTCCCCAACCCTTCCAAATCCAGGGGGCCAGGGAGAGGGGAACAAATCCACCCCCTCCCAAACACTCCATTTTAAAAGAGAAGAAACAGCTTGGTTTCTTCTCTTTAAAAACGGAGTGTGGGGGGGGATCGATCCCCTCTCTGCAGGGTCTCCCGGCTCTGGAAGGGTTGGGGGGACAGACCCCTTTTGTCCCCCCAACCCTACCAAACCTAGGGGACTAGGGAGAGGGGGTCAAATCCACCCCCTCCCAAACACTCCATTTTTAAAGAGAAGAAACCGCTTGGTTTCTTCTCTTTAAAAACGGAGTGTTTTTTTGGGGGGGGAATTGATCCCCTCTCTGCTAGGTTCCCTGGCTCTGGAAGGGTTGGGGGGACAGACCCCTCTTGTCCCCCCAACCCTACCAAACACAGGGGACCAGTGAGAGGGGATCGAATCCACCTCCCCTCCCAAACACTCCATTTTAAAAGAGAAGAAACAGCTTGGTTTCTTCTCTTTAATAATGAGGTGTCCTGTGGGGGGGGGATCCCCTCTCTGCAGGGTCCCCTGGGTTTGGGGGGACAATACACACACACACACACACACACACACACACACACACACACACACACACACACACACACACACACAGCTTCTTTCTCTCTCTCTCTCACACACACACACACCATGACACGACACTCCTGCCTTGCCAGGAATTTTTAATGTGTGTGTTGGTGGTTGGAGTGGTATTGTATGGGTGGTGGTGGTTGTGCACACCCAAAATCACCCCTAACCACCAACACACACTTTAAAAATGTCCGGCTAGCTGGGCACAAATATGCTAATAAAATATAAAATAGAAAAAGTGGGCAAAAATAATACACTGAATGTCCACTAGACACCACTGCAGAGCAATTGTAAACTTCCCTTTGTTTTCATATAATTCTGGCTGGTTAGCAGAGACCCATAAGTCTCTATTTGGTTTGCTTCTCTAGCGGAGAGCAAGGTTAAGTGAATTATATTTGCATTCTTAGCAAAGTCTATAGGATTTTGCATTGCCTCTAGTAGTGGACAAGGGTATGCATTCGAGATGTCTAGCTCTTCAATGAATTGGGGTTATGATTTCTCAAGGAGCCAGGGTTTTTGCAGTGACAGAAGGGGGGAGAATTACTTTTGTAGAGTAGGAGTAGAAAGAGGTAACGGGGTTAGAGAAAGGATAGAACAACTGGGATTGCTGAAAGAAAGAGAGAGAGTGGGATAGAGCGGAGGAGATAAAAGGGGAAAAGACAGTGGAAGAGGAAAAGATCAAAGGAAGATGTCCAAAACAGGAGGACTTACAGCTTTATATTTAAGGCAGGGCCATAGTCAGGATTCTAGATGTGGGTAGGTGAATATTTTTTTCAGGATGTGCAACAAAGACTCTTCAATGCATTCCAATGGGAAACCGTGCTTTGCCAGGGTGGGTAAACTGCTAACTCAGGGTGGGTCACGCCCATCCTGGCTGCCCCCTGGCTAAGGCCCTGATTTAACGAGGACATGTGGACTGGTAAGGAGATACAAATACAAGTACCCCTGAAGGAGGCAGAATGTGAAGCCAAGACAAAGATATCCCATAAACCCTCATACTGTGGGGAAAATGGGAAGCTGGGAACAGCAGTGAGTAGAAGCTAGGAGGCTCAGCAGATTCTGGGCTATTTGACAAGCACAAGAGGAGAGCATAGCTGTGGGATGACCCAGCCAAGTGCCCTGCTATCAGTATGTTTCATGCATACCTGTCAACCTTCCCGGATTGGCCAGGATTTCCCGGTTTTCGGCACCGATTTGCACCATTTCCCGCCCCGCGCTACCGAAACCCCAGAATTTGGCAGCGGGGGAAAGTAGGTACTGTGCAGCCCTTCTGCACAGGTCACCTTCTACGCATGCGTAGAAGGCTACACATGCATAGAAGGGGGCTAGGCAAGGGTAAAATGCAGTGAAAGAGTTTGTATTGAAATTGGTTTTTGCTACATGTTAAACAAGTGTTGGTACCTTCATCTCCAAGATGGACAGGGGCAGGCAGATAACAGCCAAGAGATCTACAACCTTCTTTAAGTAAACATAAAAAGACAAATGATAACATTTTAGCCTTACAAATAGGCCACTGAAATGTAAGCAAGAGCAGGAGAGAAAAGTCAGGGGGAGATACTCTTCTTGGCCAAGCATGAATGATGAAACTGAATGTGATTGTTAATTTATGCAATAGTGACTCAGACAGTAGGGAGCAAAAAGATGTGATGGGTAATAAGAGCACTTACTGAACTTACTGTACTTTATGAATTGTGAAACTTAAATATTGTATTTCAGTGTATTCTTTCTTAATGATATGTGAATCAAGATTTTAAACCAGTAGAATGGGCAGATAAAGGCACCTGAAACTAAATAAAAAAACTTTCAAAAATTGCCAATCAATCTACTTCATATACAGTATTTGTGTATGTGGAATGCATAATAGATTTGAGTGAGATGCTGAAAATAAATCCACCCCTGAGGCAATAATATAAATAATTCTCTCAGTTCTTGGTTTATCAGAGCCCATCATGTGTTACATGTCTTTTACACTTGTAGTAATCTGTTATGTTTCCTTCAAACCATTAGCTGCAAGACTAGTTGTAAATCCTTCATATAAAATAATTTTGCAACCTCATTGAAATGGTATTGTTTTTACCAGTTCTATTGATATGTTATATCGCTTACAGCTAATACTCCAGTGTATATAAACACTGGTATATGTTGAGGCCCACCTTTTGGAAATTGACATATATTCATAGAAATGAACATACAATGAACATGAACCAGCTGTAAGAAGACATCTAAAATGACTGTATACATTAAAGATGGATTATTATACTTCTTTGGGAGTGTGATACTTATGTTCCTCACCCTATTTGTCCTCTTAACTCCACTTCACATGAACAGCTAGGGTGCCCCCACTTTCATTCTTTACTGGAATGGGTAGAATTGCGGTGAACAACTTTTTTGGTTCCTTCAGGCAATTCAGGATTGGGTAATCTGTTGCAGAGACCCCTTGATGCTAGAGATTGTGACAGATTCAAGAAGGTGTGTTACAGTTATAAAACAGAAGAAAATCCTCATAAATTTGTTTGTTTGTTTTTTCATTTATAAAGAACATTATATTTCAATGTTGCCATTGTTGTTTTCTCTTGGGAAAAATGATGCTGCAACTGTAAATATTGACATTCAGTAGAATTTTGCAAGTTCTATGTAGCCTTAATCTTAGAAAATGGGACAAATTCAGCAGACAGCGCTGGCTCTTTGGCTGTAGACAGAGATTAGCACCCCGCCCCCCAGAACAGGGGTTCCCAACCTACAGCCAATGGGCAGGACTGTAGCCAGGGGATGGCAGTTTGCCCCGCTTCAAACTACCAGCTACTTATCTCTCTCTCTCTCTCTGTTGTGTTCTGATGGTTTTATCTTACACATGGATTACAATGTATCTGAGCCAATGTAACCTTGCCTATAGCAACAATGTAACCTTCAGCTGTATCATATAAACCCTGTAATAGGACGCGAGCTAATGACCACCAGCTGGCAGCAGCGAGCGTCCAAGCTCTCTTGGTCCGAACTCATCAAAGGCAACAGCGCGGGAAGTTTTCCCGCCACCATCTACACCTGGACAAGAAGGGCGTGACCCGAAATGACGTCACGCAGACAGTAGCCAATGGGCTTCCATGGCACCACGTTCAAATGTATTACCACTGTATATAAAGAGCTATCGATCCGCCATTACCTCATGTTCCCTCTGTCCACGATGCAATAAACCTGAGTTAACCCAGCCCGAGGCTGTGTCCTGTGTCTTGGTTTGCATACACCAAATTGGCGACGAAGGTGGGATGATGGATCCCCACGGAACAGCCAGGGCACAGAGCGGGTTCAACATCACCAAACCGCAAGACTGGGAGCTGCTTGAGATGGACTTCCAGGCGGCACTGGTGGAACTCAGAGTCAAAGGAGACGACGAGGAGAGGAAGAGGGCCATCCTCACCAGAATGCTCGGGATGGAAACCAAGCGGACGCTGGTGGGCATAATCGCTCCGAAGAAGGTGAGCGAATTTAAGGCGAGCGACATCATGAAGCTGCTGCGAGAGCGGTTCTGCCCCTCGAGGGCAATGTTTCCCGCTCGGAGCGCGTTTTGGAGGCGAGTCCAAGCGCCGGATGAGTCGGTTGAGGCATTCGTGGCCGCCATGAGGATAGCCGCCGCCCCCTGTAAATGGGGCGACATCCTGGAGATGGCCCTCAGGGACGGCGTGTTGTGTGGCCTGAAAGACAAGGAGGTACAGCGCAGCTTGATGAATAAGGAGCCGCCACCCACGCTGGCAGAGGTCGTAGAGGCCGCGGAAGCCGCAGAGTCCACGAATGCTGGAGTGGACGAGATGCACCAGTGGCGTGAGTGGCGCCCTAGAGCCGGCAAGGCGGAAAATTCGGTGCACGGGAAGACCGGACAGTCGGTGCACGCGACTCGACGGGCCTCAAAGTCGTCTACGGAAGGCAGCGACGGCGAGGAGGTCCAGAAGGTCCGAAAGGGTGGTCGACGCTGCGAGGGTTGCGGAGCGGCCCACGAGCGCGCGAGATGCCCGTTCAGGAAGGCCGAGTGTTACACCTGCGGCCGTCGGGGGCACATCGCCAAGGCATGCAGAAAACGGAAAGAGGGCCGGAGGCAGTCACAAGACCGTGCGGCCAGACCGGACCGTCCAGCGAGGCCCAAAGATGGCGCCCAGACCACGAGGAAGCAGGACGGCGTGGGCCGCGTCTCGGACGACAGCGAGGACGACGCCCCAGTGTTCAGCGTGTCCGCGGGACAGTCCCATTACTTCGTTGAGGTATTAGTACAAGGGGCCCCTATTAAGATGGAAATTGACTCGGGGTCCTCCTATTCCATAATTCCCCAGAAAGAGTTCCTGAAAATCGACCCCCACGTGCGGCCCAAACTTAAAGCGTTGAGGTCCACGCTACGAGACGTACAGGGAAACAGCATTCCGGTGTTGGGGGTCGGGAAATTTCGGGTCAATTTTAAGAGACATTCTGCGGAACTGCCCCTAGTTGTCCTCAAGGGGGGAAGCTGTAGCCTCCTAGGGACACAGTGGTTTCAGCCCTTAGGATTGTTCATAGGGGGGGTGCATACCGTGGGGGGGGACCCAATACAAGTGGTTTGCGATGCGCATCCCGCCGTTTTTAAGAAAGGACTCGGAAAGTTCAAGGGACCCCCTGTAGCTTTCGACATAGACCCGGAGGTCCGCCCGATTAGACTCAAACCGCGCAGGGTGCCGTTCGCACTCAAGGACAAGATAGAGGCGGAACTGGACAAACTGGTGGGTCAGGGGATTCTTATTCCTGTTGATTCCGCGGAGTGGGAAACTCCAATTGTAACGGCTCTAAAGGCTAACGGGGAGGTGCGCATTTGTGCTGATTATAAGTGTACAATTAACAAGGCGATCCGCCCTAATGCATACCCGGTGCCGGTGATCAGTCACCTTTTGGCCAGGCTAAATGGGGGAAAGTGTTTCGCTAAACTCGATTTGGCACAAGCCTATCAGCAACTTCCTGTGACCCCCGCCACGGCCGCGGCACAAACGATAGTTACACATAAAGGAGCGTTCCAGGTGTCGCGGTTACAATTTGGCGTGAACTCGGCACCCGGCCTGTTTCAGTCGCTTGTGGAACGCCTCCTGAAGGGACTGGAGGGGGTGTTGCCTTATTTTGATGACGTGTTGATAACAGGGGGGAGTGAGGCTGAACTGGCAAAGAGGTTGGACAAAGTACTGACCGTGTTCGAGAAAGCGGGGCTGAGATTGAGGAAGGACAAATGTGTTTTTTTCGAAACCGAGGTCGAGTTTTTAGGTTTTCGGATCACACCCGAGGGGATTAAGCCGTCTAAATCCAAAGTAACAGCCATTAAAAAGGCCCCTCGCCCCACATCCAAAACCGAGCTACAGTCCTTCCTGGGGCTCCTCAATTTTTACCATACATTCCTCCCGCGGAAGGCGTCCGTGGCCGAGCCGCTCCATCGGTTACTTAAAAAGGAGGAGCCATGGATGTGGGGTGACGAGCACGAGAGGGCGTTCAAGGAGCTAAAGCAACTCCTAACATCTGAGGCAATCCTGACGCACTTCGACCCCAAACGGCCAGTGGTCCTAGTCTGTGATGCATCCCCGGTGGGGGTGGGGGCGGTGCTTTGCCACGTGTTGGAGGACGGAAGGGAGGCCCCGGTAGCGTTTTACTCAAGGTCCCTGTCCCAAGCGGAGCGAAATTACGCACAAACCGACAGGGAGGCGTTAGCAATAGTAGCGGGAACCAAAAAATTTCACGATTTTTTGTATGGCCGCCCGTTCAAAATCGTGACCGATCACAAGCCACTGTTAGGGATTTTCACGGCAAGCAAGCCCACGCCGCAGATCCTGTCCCCGAGAATGCTGCGCTGGGCTATTTTCCTCAACGCATACCAACATGAGTTGGAGTACCGGCCCGGAAAGGAGATCAGCCATGCTGATGCACTTTCGAGATCCCCTTTGCCCTTGTCGGACGACCAAAAGGCGAGAGTAGAAAGAGACCGCCAGGTGTTGCTAATTGAGGTTTTAGACGCACCCCCAATAGTGCCAGCCGACATTGCCAGGGCGACGGGCAAGGACAGAACGCTGGAGAAAGTTAGTTCATGGGTACAGAAGGGGTGGCCGGCATCGTCCCCGAGTACGGAGTTTGACCCTTTCTTTCGGAAAAAGCTAGAGTTGTCCCTAGAAAGGGGGTGCCTTTTGTGGGGCCAGCGGGTGGTGGTCCCTACGCCCCTGCGGACGAGGGTGCTCGAACTGCTGCACGTCAGCCACCCGGGCATAGTTCGCTCGAAGGCGCTGGCCCGGAGTTACTTCTGGTGGCCACAGCTGGACGCGGACATTGAGCACATGGTCGGCACTTGCGAGGCATGCCAGGGATCCCAGCCTGAGGCGGCCCGTCTTCCGCATAGGGAATGGGACACAGCTAGGGGGCCATGGTCCAGGGTGCATGTAGATTTCGCTGGCCCATTCCGAGGAACCATGTTTCTCCTGGTGGTGGATGCGTTCTCCAAGTGGCTGGAGGTTCTCCCGGTAAAGAGCACGTCCTCCGCCACGACAATTAGCCGGCTAAGGAGAGTCTTTTCCACGTTCGGCTTACCCGACACTTTAGTCAGCGATAACGCTAGTTGTTTCACCTCCGCTGAGTTCGGAGCATTCATGGAGGCGAATGCCATTCGGCATGTCACATCCGCACCGTTTCACCCGGCCACGAATGGCCAAGTGGAACGGCTGGTGCGTACAACAAAGGAGGCGCTGCGGCGCATGGGCCCGGGGGACCTAAATCACCAAGTATGCCAGTTCCTCTTGGCGTATAGGGTAACCCCCTTAGCGTCAGGCTACTCGCCGGCAGAGCTCTTGATGCGGCGAAAACTGACCACGATCCTGTCCAGGCTAGACCCGACGAGAGTCGAGGATAAAGGGAAAAACATAGGGTTGGCGGTCTCGAAGGGTTTCGCCGCCGGTGACCCTGTTCACTGCAGGAACTATTCCAGCGCAGGGCCAGCCTGGGTGCCAGGGACGGTTGTAGAACAGACGGGGCCGGTGTCGTACCGGGTCGAGACTAACACCGGCCTTCTCTGGAGGAGGCACGCGGACCAACTGAGGCACCGAGTCAGTGGGCCAGTCAGTGGGGCTCAGCAACAGGATTCAGCGTTAGGGTTCTCCCCCACCCGCTTAACCCAAGGGGGAGACAGCAGTGGACAACAGTCCCAAGCAAGGGGGGAAGGCAGAAGCAGCGGCCCCGACTCATATCCTTTTGATACGCCAGTCCTATCAGGGACCGGGGAAGGGGGAGAGGAGTTCGCGACCGCTGCCCCCGATTGTAGTTTTGATTTAGATTTTGCGAGCCGGGGGGGTTTTCAGGAGTGTTCCCCCACCCATCCAAGCGAGAAGAGGGGTTTTTCGTTAGCCCCCAGTGCCCCCGGTTCCTCCCTAAGAAAGAGCACACCTCCCAACAACGCCGCGGAGCCGCGGAAAGTCACTAACGAGTCTCCCTCTCCAATTACAGGACAGGAAACCAGGGGACAAAGAGAAGGTAGCAAACCCGGGGAGAGGCAGCCCGCATCGAGACCCCAGCGTGTTCGAAATAAGCCATCTTGGCTGAGAGACTTTGTCTCCTAAGGGGGGGGGAGTGTGTTTAAGTGTGGGCTCGAGACTTTGTCTCGTCCTAGGGGGGAGGGGTGTTGTGTTCTGATGGTTTTATCTTACACATGGATTACAATGTATCTGAGCCAATGTAACCTTGCCTATAGCAACAATGTAACCTTCAGCTGTATCATATAAACCCTGTAATAGGACGCGAGCTAATGACCACCAGCTGGCAGCAGCGAGCGTCCAAGCTCTCTTGGTCCGAACTCATCAAAGGCAACAGCGCGGGAAGTTTTCCCGCCACCATCTACACCTGGACAAGAAGGGCGTGACCCGAAATGACGTCACGCAGACAGTAGCCAATGGGCTTCCATGGCACCACGTTCAAATGTATTACCACTGTATATAAAGAGCTATCGATCCGCCATTACCTCATGTTCCCTCTGTCCACGATGCAATAAACCTGAGTTAACCCAGCCCGAGGCTGTGTCCTGTGTCTTGGTTTGCATACACCAAACTCTCTCTCTCTCTCTCTCTCTCTCTCTCTCTCTCACACACACACACACACACACACACACACACACACACACACACACACACACACACACACACACACACCAGCCATAAAACATGCCCACATATGCACAAACATGCCACTGGCTGATGTAAATGTGGAAGTGGGCACATTTATATAAGCCATAAATGTGCCCACTTACACTTCCAGAGGGCATGGTTCAGCCCACTCAGCTGTTCCGGTGGTGTGATCAGGCCCATGGCACAAAAGGTTGGTCACCCCTGCCCTACAATCATATATGACTAACTGAAGAACCCAAAACAAACATGGGTAGAGAATTCAATAAGATTCAAATGAAGGGAGAGGAGTGAACATTGAGGGAAGAATATGAACAATTTAAAATATTCAGCTGGCATCATATTAGTGGTAGAAAATAGCAAAAACTTAAAGCTAGAAATGGAAAAATAGGATTATAGTTGAATATTAAAATTAGCATTTACAGAAAAGACACATACTTTTAGTGTTCACACACACACACACACACACACACACACACACACCAAACGTAGCTCAGAAATTCCAAAGGCAAATTTCTCCAATCTGATACTTCCACCCTCCAGAACTCCTATCTTCCACAGATTACATCTATGATGCCTGGGGATATTGATATTTGTAGCCCATAATTTCTGAGGTAGATTAGGTTGTTCAAAGACTGTAAGACCACATACCAGTTCCTTATGATACAAAATGTGCTCCATTGTGGTAGGCTAATTAAGATGAAAGTGGATTTGAGTTTTCATCAGAATTGCTTTTACTACACAAATGATGTCCTTAAGGCTTGAAGGTGCGGTAGGGTGGCAGAGTGACAGAGCTTCTCCCCAGCTGCATTTACACAAAGCCTTTTAAGCAACAATATTAAACTATACAGTCTATTTGCATAGCAACAGGCTAATTTAACACCATGTCACAATTAATTACTAGATCCTTACTCTTGCAACATTTGCAAATTCCCCCTCCCCAATCCACATAGTTAGAAAGGCCCAGGAGCACTCACTAGAATTGCTAACAGAAGCTGCTTAAATGCGTTAGTCCACTCAATTAAAACAGCAGTAACAATCCGTTCTTCATGTATACCTGCAGCCATTTACTTGTAAAATTATCCCACATAGTTGTGGTAGATCAGGGCTAGGCAGTTTGTTGTCGCCCTACAACTCCTATCAGTCCTTGTCACCATCTCAATAGCTAAAAATATTTGGAGCTGTAGTGCCACTGTATCTGTAACTCTGTACTCTGCTTCTCTCTGTACAAAAATTTGTGGCCAGAGCCAATTTTATTCTTTGGTATTAGTTTCTTCATTTTTAGTGTTGCATAGATATGTTGACTTACCACCATTATGTTTTAGTTGTTTTAAAATTGTAGTTATATGTGGGTTGGGGAGTCAGCAATAAGAGGTTTTTTATTTATTCTTTATATCAGGGGTTTTCAAGGTTTCCACACCATGGACCGGACAACACCCCCTCAGATAGTTGAGTGGGCTGGACATGTGGTTCACCCCTGCTGGCAGGCAAGTTTGCACATGTGCATGCATTGGTGTATTTGCGCATGGATGGGCACATCCACTTCTGGGGTCTTTGTGTGTGCCATATGAAATGGTGCCATGGGCTGGGATTGTCCTGTGGGCCATAAGTTGTGAACCCCTGCTTTATATGGTATCTACATTGGTATGTATATCACCCTGAGTTGCCTTTGGTCAGTAGGGCGATAGGGGTAAAAAGAAAGAGCATCCTCAAAGATTGTGGTATTTTTGAACCACAGTCAGGCATATCCTGGGCAACAGCAACCTTGTTGTGCTGGTTACTCTTTCTCATACAGGGTCAAGCGAAAGGAACTATGGAATGAATTCCCCAAAGGTGGGTCCTTTTTGGCAGATTAAAGTTTGACCTAGTACGGTGGCATAGAAAAAAAGTAAACAAATAAATTACACCAACCTCAGGAGTCTTCCATATGTGTCTGGGAGGGATGGAGGGAAAGAGATGGAGGAAACATGTGCATTGTTTCAGCATTTACATGTATGTACTGAAGTTGTGCAGAACTGCCTGTGAGTACTTGACTCTGTGGGTTTATGCAAAGAGATATGAAGCAATAAAGAAGAGAACACCATTACACTTTAAAAAAAAATCTCAGAAATGTGTTCTAATGTTTCCTGTGAGCTTTGCCACAGGGGACCAAGTGCAGGATTGCAGCATCAATATCTACAAAACAACAACAAAGACACTGACAGTAGCAACATCATGGAATGCAGTAAAGAGCAAGAAACGTTCTCTGCTGCTACATGGTTGGTACTAGGTCCTTTGTAGGCGCACCCCCCAATAAAGGACTCAGACACCAATGAAAGTGGATAACGGCATTGGGCCACATTTATTGATTCATGCCCTAGTCCGAATTATAAATTTCTATTGGTAATTGACCAATCATAATTCTTAAGGCAAGCAGGCCGAAGTAACACTGGTAAGGTACCACCCAAAATTGCCAACGGCAATTGCTACAATGTATCCATTTGTATCAATTTGTTTGTTGACCACAAACAAATTGTTGACCGTAGTCAATATCTAACTAATGACCCCACCCTCTGACGCGTATCCATAAAATCACGGGGTGATGCATGCTGTCTAGCTATAGCCATCACCCCGTCGCCTAGTTCATCGTTGACCGGACAACGTTTAACCAACTTATGCCTGTCTAGTGTTGTCCAGTCAATTGCGAACTTGCCGGATACCTGTGGGTCATAATGTTTACCTTACCAGTGCTACCCGCCACACAGAGGGGCTTCAAAGAAGGCTTGACGCCCCCCCAAGACCGTCAGCTCGGTCGACAGGCCTGCTCGCCAATCACCCAACAGGAGGTCCACACCTCCCCGCGACAGATGGGCCCCATCCCCTGCATACAAGTCATAACTTTGGAGGCTAATAGCGGGGTGACGACTGACCCTCCCCCAAGCCCTGTAGACAAGGAAACGCGCCACTGCCCTATTCACCATGCGTCTAGCACGGTCAAGGGCCAGGAGGTCAACACCCCCTCTGTAGGAATGGCGCGGGACCATGTCCGACCAAACAAGGGTTGTGGCGGGCCAGACGTAATGCAGGTAGGCGAGGTCCTCGCAAATCGCATGTTCCAGCGACAAGCCGGTGACCCGGCCCAAATCATTGCCCCCCAGGTGTATGATCAGAATGTCAGGCGGGTCAGCATTCTGGCCTGAAAAAAGGAAAGGCAGCAGCTCGCGCCACAACATCCCGGGCTTACCATGCCATGTGAGACTTGCGTATGCACCAAGTCCCAGTCGGGGTCCCCACTCTGTCGCCGCAGCGTAACGTGCTGCCCTGTGCACATAGCTATGGCCCACCAGCCATACTGTCACCGGTGTAATACGACACCCCGGGTCTGTAAGGAAAAATGAGGGAAAGTAGATAAGGTGACTGGGTTGGTACTCACGGCGGGAGTGGGCGCACATAAAACTGAAAACATTGCGAACCCCACCGTCCCATGCTACGTATGTCAGCCCCTGAGTACCCAAAAGCAGCTGCGGTTGAGGCCGCCCCTATACGAATGAATGAGTGCCATAGCGGGCGCCTGGGAGGCCCACACTGGCCAGCGCTTTGCCCGTCACCTTCCAAAATTGAAATTTAGTAAGGGGAGACCCATCTTGGTGACAGAAAAACGGGCCATGGTGCGTGCCATACAGTGCAAGGAAATCCTGTAGGGCACCAACCGGACAGATGTCTGCCGAGGAACATCGTAGCAGTCTGCTCCACTGCCTACGCCGTGCTGATACGTTTTAGAGGAGCATATCCCCAATTGAGCCGAATATTGTTCACTCAGACATCTTCGAGTTCCAGTGCCCTACGACTTGCATCCGCCTTATACAGTATCTCAAGCTCGCCGATGCGGAGCACTCCAAAAAAAAGGCCACCGTTGTAGCCGCATGAAATGGGCTGCCTTATCTTATCAAAACAGAGGCAAGGCCAGCCCCGGGCCAATTGGGTAAAAACCCCTGGGGAAATCGGATGGCGGTCGTCCGGGCAACGCCCACGCGTGCGCACCCACCCCTCCAAAACATGTCCCACACGGAAGTGAGTGGTGCTGTCCATGACTTGCATCCGCCTTATACAGCATCTCAAGCTCGCCGATGCGGAGCGCTCCAAAAAAGGCGACCGTTGTAGCCGCATAAAATGGGCTGCCTCATCTTATCAAAACAGAGGCCAGGCCAGCCCCGGGCCAATTGGGTAAAAACCCCTGGGGAAATCGGGTGGCGGTCGTCCGGGCAACGCACACGCGCGCGCACCCACCCCTCCAAAACATGTCTCACACGGAAGTCAGTGGTGCTGTCCACATGACCTCCCACTTTGGCCATAAAAGCCAACGCTGACAGCTTAGATGCTATGGTGCGAGGTGCAAAGCCCTGGGCATGCAGGTAAACCATGAACCGCAGAACATGGGTTACCGGGATCAGCCAGGTTCCTGGCATTTGGAATTGGGTACAGAATGCTCTGAAAGAATTAAATGCGTGGTGGCGCTAGTGACAGGCCAATCGCCCGGTTCACCTCTCCTTGCCGATGTTCCATATCCCGTCCGGGAGTGGCGAGGGAAATTCCTCCGCATCCGGGGCCAAGGCACGGAACCGGGAGATCTGCAGGCGGGACAAAGCATCAGCAATATCATTAGTAACCCCTGGGACATGCCTAGCCCTGAAAAGAACGTTGAGCCGCAGGCTGCGCAACGCAAACTGGCGCACTGGGTCCATAACCCTGGGCGATTTAGAGCTCTGTGCATTGACAAAGTGGACAACAGCCGCATTGTCACACCAAAGTGGACAACCGAGTTGGCCTCCTCCTCGCCCCATAGCATCAAAGCACCCAGTATAGGGAAAATTCCAGATATGTGAGACCACGCAGGCGACCCGTGCCCGCCCAGGATGGTGGCCACCCACCATAGGCCCACTTCCAATTGAAGTACATCCCATAACTCAGGGATCACGGGCATCGGGCTGTATCTTAAAGCAAGGGGAAGCCAGGAGCTCAGACCTCCAAAATGACACCCCATTGAATCCCTCAGGATCTGTAGCCAGACAAGCACGTCTGCCCTGATACCCCGGGTAAGTCTAACCCTATGGTGGGGCCTGGATAGTCCTGCCATGGCGTCGCACAAGCGCCGCGCAAATGCCCTGCCTGGTGCGACGACCCTGCCAGTGAAATTGAGGTGACCATGTAGCACCAGCAGGTCCCTCGGTAATGCCATGCGCTTGGCCAGCAAGTCCAAGATAAGGGCCACTAGCTTCGACACCTTATCCCGCTGCGACCTAGAAGCCTGTGCTACCGTGTCAATCTCCACCCCCAGGAATACTAGCTGTGTAGGCGGGCCCTCAGTCTTTTCGGGCGCTAAAGGGACACCAAGTTCCTCCATTAGCGTCTGAAATGTGTTGAGGAGACGTGTGGACGTGTCCCAGCCCCGTTCAGCCCCGAATTTAATCATCCAGGGAATGGGCTACAGACCGGGACCCTGGTCGGCGAACAAAAGCCCACTCTAGGAAGATGGAGTAACGCTCGAATGCCGAGCCCGAATTGGAACAGCCAAAAGGCATGGCATCAGTGCAATAATATGCTCCCCGGAACGGGGGCGCAGGGACAGGGCCAACGACCCTGCCCGCATGGACCTCCTTATCATTGCTGGCAGGAGCCACCTCCTCCCTCCCCCTAAGGGATAAAGATTGGGGGCATCCTGAGGGGACCTATCACCCATGAAAGGGATACGTAACCCCTGCCTAAAATCCTGAAGGAGATCTCCGCATCCTCTCCCTTCGGGAACAATGTGAGCCAGTGCTCCAACATGTCCACATTAATTGGGGAGGGAGCCCTTTGATGAACTAGATCCATCTGCGGCAGTCTTGCCAGCCCCCTGTCCACCCCTCCCTTTGCCCCGCATCCCTCCAGGCCTGGGACAGCCAGAGGCCGCATGGGGGCCAGCACAGGGGGGACACTAATGTCTGTATTTGCCATTCTTCCTATTGCAGGAACCATTGGACGAGAAAGTCCAGCACAGCAGGCGGGCTGAAACCCCCCGCCCCGCCCCCTGGCAGTGGACCTGTGCTGGGGCCGCCCGCTGGACCGCATGTCCACAATGGCATCTCTCCCCGGGCGCGGGGCGTGTGGGCATCATGTACAAAAGCCACATCCTCTGGCATGGCTCAACCCACCTAATGTCGGGGTGCCGGGGAATCCGCATATGGAATTACACGTCATAAGCCAACCACGATGGGCCCGGAAAGTCAACCATCGCCCGGTAGATGTTGCCCAAATACTGGACCATCGGAATTGCCAAATCCGGCCGGGCCCTAAGGTACACCGCCATGTATATGAGGTAGGCCGGCAACCAGTCGGCCCACGTACGTGGTGGCTTGCTACGATGTGCCTGCTCCTTATCCTTCTCATCCTGCCCCCCCTACTCCTTGGTGGGCCCTCTGTTGAGCAGTGAGAAGGTATCCACGTAATCCCCCCGCCAGATCTTATCTTTGGTGGTCTGTGCCAAATGGACACCCAGCGGTAAGGAATACCCCGCCGTCAGCAAGGCCGACATGGGCACAACAGGAACTGCTGGCATCTGAAAGGGGGCCTGTACTAACCCAGCCACCCCCAAAACATTCCCCACAGGGTAGAAAACACCCCCCACCACGGGGCCCTGAGTGGTAGTTGTCGTCGCCAGGTGGGGCGTCAGCGGCTGGACCGCCGCCCCACCCGTGCGAGGCCAGGCCATTGCAAACCCCCCCAACGTGGCCACGTGTGTAGGTGCACTAGCTTGGACTGCATACTCACGTGCTGCACCCCCGTAGGCCGCCCCCACCGGGGGTTCCGGCCCACTGGGGGCGTCGGAGCTCACAACCGCCGTCGAGCTCGTCGATGGGGCCTGACCCGCACCGGTCTGTTGAATGGGGAGCTGCGAGGCAGTGGCCCAGGTCGTGCCACGCGCCTCAAGCAGCTCGACCCGTCCCGTCGCCTGCCGCTGCCCAGCAGACGACGTGTCGAAACGAACCCCAAATGGAGACCAAGAGTGGCTAGCCCGGGCCAGGGATGTCTCGAGGGCCGCAACGCAGGCCAATAAGGCTTCCACGCTGACATGGGGCAAAGGACCAGCCGGCCCGCCTACTACAGGCATGGGTACAGGTCCCTGCACCCCGGGGCCCGAATAGGGCAACAACCCCACACCCGGGCCCGTTAGGGCCGATGTAGCAACCTGCCAGGGAAGGGGACCGGACCACCCCCCAAGGCTGGAAGGCCTCGGAGCGAGCTACGCTCCTATAAAGGGAGGCCCAGCGGAATGGGCAACACCATGAGAGGTGTCCACCGCTTGCGGGCCGAGGGCCGCAGCCCCTACTGGCCCCGTGCGTGGGCCACCATCCTCCAGCCAGGGGGAATAGACCCCATTCCACCGGTCCCGGTGGGTGCAAGCAAATGCGGCTGCTGGGGAGGCGCAGCCGCGGTCTTCCAACCCAGATTGCGCCTCCGAACCGCACGAGCCGCGCTCGCAGCCGCCTTCTTCTTCGCGGGCCTCTCAGCCAATCGATGGGAAGCCGAAACGAGAGAATTCAGCAGCCAAAAGGCTTCCCGGTAAAAGCCAAAAGCAACGGAGGTAAGAGGGAAAAACTTCTCCGCTCCGTCGCTTCGCGAAATGGCAGCTCGGCTGCCTCGGGGCCACCCCTTTTATAAGGGAGCTGGCCACGCCCCTAACTACCCGGATGCCTTCGTCCTGTGGTGGGGGCCCGCAAAGAGCACGGCGGCCATTTTGGCGCCGCGCTTGCATTTTGAGCATACTTTACTGACTGCTGATCTCTGGTCTAAGTTTTATATTAAACAAATTATTCATTAGCCAAGGAACATGGGAAAATAACCACAACAGCACCTAGATCAGCAGGGTTGAAATGGAACTGGCTGTTGGACTGATCCCCCAAATGAAGCATCTCATTATTCCTGCTGATTTGAACAGTGTCGTGATCCCCCCGCCCCCGCTGCCACTAATACTTCATGGGTATTGAATAATTTGGTTAAAGATTCTGTTCTTGGATGTATTGGACTTTGGAATCAATTTTTGAACAGAATGTAAATTGAATGAGAGCCACCTCATACCTGGCAGTGTAACAAGAAACTCTAGAGAGGGAATAGAAGACACACAGCATCTTAGCAGCAGTAGGTTTGTGATGAGGTCAGATGTTACAAAAAAATCAGCTCTTTTCTTCCCTATCAGAAATACTTGTCCCCAGCCTCCAACTACATTCCTGACACTGAAAGAATGTGCACTAAATTGTTCATGCTTGTCGATTTATACTGTCACAGCTCAAGGAGACACCTTCACATGGCATTTCCAAGCTTTGTATGATTCCTTGCCTCAGGCAAGAGCAAGACAATAGATATTATTTTTTTCGTTTAGGACTTATATAGTTTTGGTAAGCTGTCCCTGTGCAAAACAAATGCCCTTTTTTTCCTTTTTCTTCTTTTTTTTTTGGGGGGGGGGGGAGACACAGACAACCTTTCTGGTGCTTCTAAGCCTTAGATAACCCAGGCAACAAATCAGCAGGCACTGTCCTGTCTATTGGGAACAGTTTGCATCAATGTCTGTCAGTTGTCCATTTTGCTTTATCCACACAAAAAGTAATTGTGGTCCTTCCTCGCCTCAAAAACGCTGCATCCTTTTTGGAGTGAGGAGAATAAGTTTGCACTGCTGTGTTGTCATATGCAAGGATGAGGCAGGGAAGGTTTGCATCCATACTTCACATATGCTTCGCTTCTAGAAACTGTGCCTGTTCCAACCTATGGTCAAAAAATATTGGTGCTAAGAGAAGCTTGTCCAAACAAGGATTTAATGCTAACTTAAAGGTTACACCATTCCCACAAACAGGATATCCTTTGTCCTTTGCCCTGAAACCCTATAAGAGGAGAGATTTAGCTTTGAAACCTAGGACTGCTTATCAGTTACTCCCATAGGAAATTCACCACCCAATGACTGATATGCCAAGCCTAAACAGGAATCTTTGTTGCAATCCAACACTTCACAAAAGGTCCTGAAATAGTTTGATTGTATAGGCCATTGCTTCTCAACCTTTGGTTTTTGGACTTCAATTCCCAGAAGCCTAAGTCAATTCCCCAAAACACTGATAAGCCTAAGTACTGGCTTAGGCTTCTGGGAATTGGAGTCCAAAAACCAAAGGGTGAGAAGCACTGGTATAGGCAAAAGGAACCTTGATTTCAGGTACAAACATTTTTAGTTGCTAATTACTAATGGGCTTTCTGAGGATGATTTGCTTTCTGAGGAAAGGGACAAGATTGTCCTCCCCTTCCATGCAGCGAAGCCATATTTTCAATGGGGTTGTCATGGTAGTACATGGGATCACAAGTTATTCAATATGGAGTTTCTTAGGTTCAGAAACTGCTGTGTTAGAATTGTGCAGAAATGCAAAGGCCTGTTTTCTCACTGTTGCTCTTATCAACAGGTACAGGCTGGAGACCTTGTCAAGGCCTCAAAGCCTGTGTTTCTTCCTACCCAGAAGAGATAGAATGTCTGACTACATCAACTATCCCCCCCTCCCCCCACCCCGGGAATGGTTTGAAATACAATGTATTCTGATTGGTAGTATACTAATTAGATGAGCCAGAAGCCATGTTCTATGTTATAGACACATGAGACTCAGCCGGTGAGTTATGTGTATGTGGATTTCAGTTTAAGGTGTTAGTTAGATTACTTTGCTTTCACGGGGGAAACCTGTCTGTGGATTTTCCTGTAACCTTTTTGATTAGAAACTTTCTTTTTGGATTTATCTGTATCCAGAGACCAACAGATGAACTCTCTATTTCCTACTATGCTTCAAGAACTATAAACAACCTTTCTTTAATACATTGTGTGATTATTGGAAGGTGGTAAGAAATAGAGTTTAGCCTGGCTCAAGCCAAGAAGAAGCCATGTTGCTACAACAACTAATTTTATTCTCTCCATAGTCATGGTCTGGGATAACTTAAATTAAGTGGATTCCCAGGATGCTGCATGGTTATTTGCAGAACCAGCTGCTCAGAGTCTCAGAAGTTCCAGGTTTGGGTCATCCAGTGTCAGGGGACTAAAGGGAACACAGAGAGAGCTGATGGCAGAGGGGGCTAAGCAGTCATAAAGCTGACAGAGGTAGCATCCTCCATCAGAACTGGAGAAAGCAAGCTATACAGAAGGCTTGATGCAAGCCATCTGGCACACATAGTTGTGTCTTTCAACAGAGGTGAACAGCCACATAGTTGAACAAGAAAAACAGTGTGGCTGCCACTTCTACTTCCTGTAGCTATCCCTCTAACTAATAGTAAGGTTAACTTTAATTTCTGAGGTATGAAATTTTAACCCAAACTGATCCCTAAATAAAGAAAACTCCATCCATCAATCCATTCATTATAGCTATCAATAATAATCAATTTGTGTCAGAGATTATTCTGGATTGAAAGGATTTTTGCTGGAGAAACTCCGCTCAGGAATGCCCAAATGAGGCTCCTTCCATGTCCCCAAGATATTTTCCCTCCGAAGTGGTTCCTATTTATCTACTTGCAATGTCTTGCTTTTGATCTGCTAGGTTGGCAGGAGCTAGGACAGAGACGGGTGCTCAATCTATCATGTAGTACCCAGGACTCAAAAACCCAACTTGCCGAACCTTCCAGCTAACAAGGTGTCGTGTCCGGCCCAGCAAACGATGAACAGTCCAGCAAACGATGAACAGAACAATGAACAACGGGTTATTGTAAAGTCTTTCTGGTTACTCTTACAAGGAATATCCGGACCTTCAGATGCTACACAAGTCCCATGTAATCAGTCTCTCTGAATTCTACCATAGAGGCAATGTACTGAGCTACCCTTGCAAATGAGCATATAGAGAAGACCCCAGGTTAGCCCGTCGTGGTCTAACCTGCCTTGATAATGAGAAGTATAGATCCAGCCCCACCCTTGTTTACCTGTGGGGCTTATATAGTGTCTCCCCGGTGGTGACTCTTTGATACAATGTAGTAACCTGCCGGTGAACCTTAACTAACCAATCATAACATGATATACCAGTTTTAACCAATCACAAACAGGATCCAAAGTTGTACTCAATCATTGAACTCTAATTAACATAAGGAGCACGCCCAGAAGGGAAATGTTCACACCACTTGGGCTCACTTCCGCCCAAGTGAATTCCCATAAAGTAAATGCCTAGGGGACCAAACCACTGAGACCCTAAAATGTTTGCCTTACCTGCCTTTGTAACCACAAGTGGAAGACTCGCAAAGATGTTGTTGTAGTGGACTTCAAAATTGCCAATGCCCCGCACTGGAACATTGCACCCACACAAGGCCACCAACTTGCCTGGTAGGCCTTTCAGCTATGGCCGCAGCGGTGACTGAATTTCCTGAAACTCGCACTCAGCCATGATGGAGAAGAAGGATCCTGAAACCACATTGAGGTGAAAGGGAATTCCTTCGATGTAGACTTCCACGCTGAACCCATCTTTGAGGTCTTGTCTCTTGTCATTGACTCCGTGGTTGTTGAAAACTTTGGCGATGTAGAACTTCTTGTCCGATGAACTCTCGGAGCATTGCTTGCACACCGTGGAGATGTGGCTCTTCTTACCACACTGGTGGCACTATGTGTAAGGACATTTGGTGTGGAGCTTTCGTCTCCTGTATCCTTAGCATGGTGCAACCGATCTCTGTGTTGTGGCTCACATGCCCTGGAGAGAACTGGGGTGTCCCTGGAGGACTTGGCCGACAGTATTCGAAAACCCTGCCGTGGTCGTACCTGGACCCGGCGGTTCTTTAACTTCGAGAGCTGCCTTTCATTGAAAGTGGTCATGCAGAGTTTTCAGCAATGCCAGCAGGGACATCTGCTGCAACACCTCAGGCAGCACCAACTTTGATATGAGGTTGAGAGTCTCCAACCCGCAGTGGGCCAAGAATGTTGCCTTCCACAGGGATGGTTCGAGTTTTCTTACGTTGAAGTATCTCTCAAGCTGCACTTCATAGTAAGGCCATAAGCGTGGCTTGCAAGTGTCGAACAATTGCAACCACAATGGGATATGGTCAGCCATCTGGTCTTTCTCTAATTGCCCTTGTAAAGAACAGTCCAGCAAACAATGAACAGAACAACGAACAACGGTTTATTGTAAAGTCTTTCTGGTTACTCTTACAAGGAATATTTGGACCTTCAGATGGCTACACAAGTACCATGTAATCAGTCTCTAAATTCTACCATAGAGACAATGTACTGAGCTACCCTTGCAAGTGAGCATATAGCCCGTCGTGGTCTAACCTGCCTTGATAATGAGAAGCATAGATCTGGCCCCAGCCCCACCCTTATATAGGACTTATATAGTGTTTTCCTGGCGGTGACTCTTTGATACAATGTAATAACCTGCCGGTGAACCTTAACTAACCAATAATAACATCATATACCGGTTTTAACCAATCACGAACAGGATCCAAAGTTGTACCCAATCATTGAACTGTAACATAAGTAGTGCGCCCAGAAGGGAAATGTTTGCACCAAATCTAGCGGCAAATGTTAATGGCGGGACATCACCATTTTGTCTTTGCAAAATGCTGCTTGCACAATTTGCTTTTAATTTGAATACACAACACAAGGTGAGCTTCTTAACCATTGAACCAATGCAGCCCATATTCTAGCTATTCAATCAAAAGAAGAATGCAGCTGTATCTGTATCTAGTTATAGATATGATTTTCAGAGGAACGAATGAAACTAGAAGCCAAAACATTTTTGCTTAAATATTTCTGTTAGTTAATCACTTGGTTTGTCAGTCACTCTTATGAAAGAGAGAGAGAGAAATAGATATTTTTTTAAAAAAAATACGGAGAGTGAATGAGAAAAATAAAAATTAGCAGGGGGAGATAATTTTAAAGCATTAAACAGCACTTTGAATAAGTATGCTTTGCACCCCAGAAAGAATAACATCTGCTTATTACTGTAATAACAAAATTGAAACATTAAAATTTTATTGCAAGACATTTTGGTTTCTGTTTTCTCCCCGTTCTCTGAATAAAATCTTTCATCTGTGGTGGTAGTAGTTATCAATCACAGAAGAAGGAGATGGATGATATCCAGTGTTTCTTCTATGTTGAACCCATGTGGTACATGAAAGCTGTGTTCATATATCCAGAAACACTATTTTCTAGTGCTGTTAGATCTTGTAATGGCTCTATCCCAGTTACCAATGAATCAAATGTCTTGCTCTAATTTTCATAACTACAGACTTGGCTTCATTATGCATAAGAAGGTTGCACATGCAAGGGGTCTCATCCAAATAATGGGGACAGATCAATATATGCAGAAAAAAGCTAAGTCCTGATCCAGACCCATCTACATAGCAGCATGAATTCTGCATGCAAAGCATGTCAACTTTTAAATATATAAGAAGCAAAGGAGGAAAAAGAAAGAAAAGTCCACGAGGAGGAGAGAGACCAATTGTGAATGTTGGAGAGTACAGCATGCTGTCTCAGAAAATAACAGCTATTGTTGCTGTCAGAAGATTGCACAAAATATAGAAACCATAATCACAACAAAGCAGCAATTATTAGCAACTATTATTAGTTGTGGCCTTTTCTCACCTTAGTATGAATTTATTTCAAAAAGGGAAGGCTATTACATACCAGAGTATAAAGAAGTCTGTATATTCTTTTTCGGATATATCTCTGATTTAAGGCCTAATCAAATACCATATTATTTGCTCTGCTTATATAACTGGTGGATTCAATTTTTTTTTTTACTCTTTTCATGAAGAGAATGCTTTATCAAATCTGTCCAGCCCTTTAAACTCCCAACCTGTTTTTTTCTCCTTTCCCCATGGTGCCTTCAACTTTTTAAAGTTGAAATGATTTGATTGTGCTTTCCCCCAACTGCATTCAGTTGTTTCCTTCCTGTAAAGGTGGGGTGTGTGCCTGCAAGTGGAGTTTAAGTGATGTAGGAAGTTGGGGTATGCCTGTAACTAGAGTTGGAGGAACATTGGGAGTAAAACAAGAATATGAAAATGCAGAAATTGCATATAATGTACATGTTATGTGTGTGTTTCATGTTTGGCCCTGCAGAGCTTGCCCGGCAACTGGCCGGAGGCGGCGGCAGGGACACAAGAACTGGCCGCCCCTGAGGCTCGCCTACTGCAGCCTCAAAAGTGGCTCTCCAACCTCCCACCGCCAGCACTGATGCCAGGGCTCAGAGGCCCCACAGAGCTTGCCCGGCAACCGGCCAGAGGAGGAGGCAAAGAGATAAGAACTGGCTGCACCTGAGGCTTGCCTTCCTCAGCCTCAAAAGCGGCTCTCCCATCTCTTGCTGCCAACACCACTGCCCCGGTCTCCCTTGCGGGCGAGGCAGAGCGGCCCCCGTATTATCGGACGCCAGGAGTTCCACCACTACCAGTGTCTCTGGGCCATGCCCCTGTCAGGGGGTTTAAAGGACCAGCGAGACAGCAGGACTTCCGTCACTGCCCCAGTCTCTGTTGCGGGCCAGGCGGAGAATCCCCCACAGCATCGGATGCCGGGAGTTCTACCATCGTTGGTGCACCCTGTCCTTGTTCGGGACAAAGAGACTTCTGCTGCTGCCATTATTCATGGACGTCTGCAGTCCCAGAGGACTCCCGTCTCATTTGAACTTTGCTGCATCTCCCCGGAGCCCTCGCCATCAGCGCGGGGAAGGTATTGGCGGCACTTGCGGATGCCGTCTCCTCCCCCCTGGTCCTGTCTGGCCAGGGGTTAAAAGAGGGATGCCCTCAAGCATGGGGGAGGGAAGCAGCCATCACCCGAGCCCCTTCCCTGGCCTGGCTTTGGCCACAGGGAAGTGGTAGCTTCTGGGTGGTACTGCTGGAGGGGGTGCAGTTAATTAATTAATTAATATGGGACTTTTTTACTTGCAATGTGTTACTTTTGTATTCTGTTTTCTGTAACTGTGTAATTATATCTGTGATACTGTAGTTATGTATGTTGTAAGCCGCTTTGAGTGGCACCTGTGCCAGGAAAGTGGGATAGAAATAAACTTTATTATTATTATTATTATTATTATTATTATTATTATTATTATTATTATTATTATTATTATTATTATTATTATTATTATTATTATTATTATTATTATTATTATTATTATTATTATTATTATTATTATTATTATTGGCATAAAAATTAGAAAATGAAATAGTAAGGATCCAGGATACGAGTGTGAAGACTCAATGGGTTGGTTGAGAGCTGAGCTTGGGAGATGAAGGGAGGTAGAAGAATTGTTTTCTGGGCTTTGGGAAGTTTGACTGAGTGTAAATCCTTTGTGTCTGAATTTTGAGACTTTTTTTGGGGGGGAGGGTAGGAAAGGAAAGCCAGAAAGTTCCCGCCTGTCACTGTCTGATCTCTCTACTCCCCCACCCTGGAATCTGTCCACAAGATGAGGTGAATGGGGTAGTAGTGAAGAGAGAAAGAGAAAAAGACCTGAGCTATTGCTTTTTTTTGCCATGGTGGGTGGAAAGGAGGGAATCATTTTAGTGAGCAAGTCACTTGGAGTAGCTCAGTGCAATTAAAGAGAGAGGGAGAAAATATCTGCAAATGTATACTGTATTGACTAGCTCTGGATCTGTATGATATCAGAGTGGTCTTTTTTAGTTACACCTGGAAAGTAAGGGCCATAGTTCAAATACAGAGTTCTTGTTTACACCACAGAAGACTTGCAGGCACAATCCTTGGCATCTTGAAATAAAATAGTTAGTTCAAACACATGGAGAAGAAGCTCTAGAGCTGTCACTCTAGAATGTGACAACTAGTTAAAGCTGATACTATAAGGCCGCAACAAGGAAGACTCCCCCAGAATCGTAGTGTAAGGGTCTGCAATTTTGAGTACCCATTGCAGGGCGACCCACAAAGGGACTGTGGCCTGTCTCCTGGAGAGCAATCCCTGGAGCGGTCTCCTTTAGCAAGAGTTCCTAACACAGCTGGAAACAAAAGCTGCTTCTATTTAGCCTGTCTTTATACACTCACATCTGGGACGACTGCCAAGGAGCTCTTCTGGTCATGCTTTTGGTGATGCTCCCAGACTTCAGATAAGCAGGAGACAAGACAAAGAATTTGCTCTTTTCAGTTTTATTAATCAATTCTACGATACACTATAACACATTTCTATGAAATAAATAAAAGCAAGAATATATAATCTACCTAGGTTTATTAGAAATGGGGTCAAGACCCCATGCTGGAACCATTAGAGATTCATCCTCCCCCCCCCCCGAAGACTTGACGTGGGCTATGCTCACTTTCCCAAAGAAGGCTTCTGAGGTGTAAAACCCTTTAGCTTTTATAGATAGAGAAGGCTCCCTTTATCAAGATAAGGAAGACCTTATTTGGTCAATGATCCTTACCCCTCCTAACAGGTTTGTGTGAGGTGTACAGAGATATGGGTTGGAGTAATGGCCCCCCTCCCAAACTGATTTTTGAGCTGGGAGAGAACCTGTCAGGTGGTCTGTCAGCCGATTAGGCTTGGGTGCAAAGATGGGACAATTTTCAGGTCCCTCGACCTAGGGCTGTGTGCAAAGACGGGGTAAGGAAAGACTCCTCCCTTCCCTTGCCCTGGTACTTTCCCAAGACTGAACCACTCCTTCTCCCCTCCCTTGGGGTTTGGAGGGGTTACTATTGTACACCTGTCCAGCTTGCCTTCGCCAGGCAAGTCTGGACTTGTGAGAATCAGTCAGAGCCTTTTACTGAACCAATGTAGAAAGTCTGTGGTGTAATAGGCCTTTATGTGAGGCATACTTATTGTAGTGTAAAGTTACTGGTGTAACAGACTTTTATGCATGAGGCCTGCTTATTGAGATGTAAAGTCAGTAATGTTACAGACCTTTATGTGGTGTCTGCTTATTGAAATGTGTGATGGAATCATGAAACATGAAATGATCCCTTATGAGAATGAATTAGCCCTTGTGAATATTATGACAGCTTGGAGTAGCTCACTGCAATTAAAGAGAAAGAGAGAAAATATCTGCAAATGTATACTGTACTAGCAGAGGTTGCCCGGTGTTGCCAGGCTGTTTTAAATTCTGTTGTAAGGTTAAATTGTGTTAATGCTTGTTAAAAATTGCTTAGTCTGTAATTTTTAAAATGTTTATTTATACATTTTTTTTGGCTTGGCTGGCTGTTTTATGTAACTGAATAATGTTTTAGTTTTTGGTTTTTTTAAAAAAATAGTTGTACCATAGGTAATAATTTTAATAATGTGAAAGTAAAGGTTTTTTTACATTCAATGTTTTTAAAACGTGTTTAGTTGTTTTGGGTTTTTATTTGAGTTAGAACTCAGCACAGGATTTTAATAATTTTTTTATTTTATTTTATTGACATATGTTTGTGATTTGTGTTAAATTGTGTTTTTGTGTAATTTTTTTGACTTGTTATTATTGTGACCTTTTGTGTAAAATTGTGATTTTATGTTATTGTTTTGATTTGTTTTTACTGTTGTGGCCTTTTGTTTGGGGCTTTTGTGTGTTTTTGATTTGTTTTTACTATTGTGGCCAGCAGGTGGTGCTGGTAGGGGTTTTCTTGTATTTTGACTGTTTTTCTCTCCTGGCCTCTGGGTGAAGCTTCTTCCAGTAAGTAGTCTCTTTCTTTCTTTATTCATTTCATTTCCACTCGTTGTGCAGGTAGGACATGTGAGATAGGACATGGTGAATTGGCTTGTTTTCTTTATTTTGTGGGGGGAGGGGGGTTGGGTTTTGTATTTTTTTGACTGTTTTGTTTTTTATTGTGCTTTTGTTTACTTTATATTGTTTTTTGGTGTTGTTTTTGTGTATTTTTGGATGTTTTTGATTGTTTTTAAGGTGTTTTTTTGATATTTATTTATTTATTTTTATAATTTTTTTGTTGTTGTGGCTTTGGGGGGATTGGTTTATTTTTGCGGGCCGGCCTGGCTGGCTGGACCATGGGAATTCCAATGCCGCTTTATGCGGTGTTGGGGGGGTTATTTCTGTGGGCCAGCTTTGCTGGCCAGACCGTGGGCGTTGGGGAGGGGAGCTTTATTGTCTTATGGTGCTTTGATTGTGTGGAGTCATGAAAGTAGATCGGGGTTTCCCCTTTAATACCAGTGGGTGGGGGTTGCGATCCCCTTCTCCGCTGGTTCCCCAGGGTTTGGGAGGTTTGTGGGGACAAAAGGGGTATGTCCCCCCAACCCTTCCGGACCCAGGAGACCAGGGAGAGGGGTTCAATTCCCCCTCCTAAAAATCCTCTGTTTTTAAAGAGAAGAAACCGCTTGGTTTCTTCTCTTTAAAGACAGAGTTTTTTGGGGGGGGGTGGAGGGTGGATTCAATCCCCTCTCCCTATTCTACTGGGTCCAGAAGGGTTGGGGGGACAGATCCCTTTTGTCCCCACAAACCTCCCTACCCCAGGTGAGCCAACCTGAGAGGGAGATCGCCACCCTCCACTTACAGATATTAAAGGGGAAACTCCAATCTGATTTTCCCTTTTAATATCAGGGGGTTGGGTTGGAATCGATCTCCTCTCTTGGGTCCTGTGGGTCTGTGAGGGTTGGGGGGGGACAAAAGGGGTATCCCCCCCAACCCTTCTGGACCCAGGAGACCAGGGAGAGTGGATCAATCCCCCCCCTCCTTAAAAATCTCTGTTTTTAAAGAGAAGAAACCACTTGGTTTCTTCTCTTTAAAGACGGAGTTTTTTTGGGGGGGGAATCAAACCCCTTTCCCTGGTCTCCTGTGTCCAGAGGTGTTGGGGGAACATACCCCTTTTGTCCCGACAAACCTACCAACCCTAGGGGAGCCAGCGGAGAGGGGGATCGCAACCCCCCACCTACTGACATTAAAGGGGAAATTCCAAACGGGACCTTCAGGCGCCGTTGGTGAGGGAAAGAAGGGCAGTTGGTGTTTGTGTGGCAGTGAGGCGGTGAGGTGTTTTTTTAAAAAAATTTGGGCACCGGCTTCCTCAGCGTTCTGCACGCTCATGTCGCGCAGAACTCTGGGGCTTGTAGTTATGGGTTTGTGATTTGTGGTTGTGGTGCATTTTTTTCCTGCAGCTTGATTTTGATTGGCCACGGCGCGTTTCTCAATGTTCTTTGTGGTTGTGCCTTTCAGCCTGATTGGCTGTGGCATTTGTGGCTGTTACCCCACTGCCGGTTTTCTCAATCCTTCGTTGACCTACGGACCCAGTTCGGCCCTGTGCATGAAGGGTGGGTACAGGTTAGTAGGGCCAGGCTTAGGAACCTATAGCAAGTTCCAACGGTTAACCCTTGGTTTTATAGGTTAGGATTGACTCGCTCTGGATCTGTATGATTCCAGAGTGGTCTTTTCTAGTTCCACCTGGAAAGTAAGGGCCATAGTTCAAACACAGAGTTCTTGTTTAGACCACAGAAGACTTGCAAGCACAATCCTTGGCATCTTGAAATAAAATAGTTAGATGTCACATGGAGAAGAAGCTCTAGAGCTGCCACTCTAGAATGTGACTTGTTAAAGCTGATAGTATAAAGCTCAATAGACCAACCGACTGGTTGGGATAAGCCTTCTTATATGTTCCAATATTGAATCTGGAACTATTTGATGTCTAACAGCCATCTGCTGTACTATTTATCCATGAAGCCTTTTGAGCCTCTCTTTGAATAAGGGCCAAACTGTATGTTATGTTATATGATATACTGTTCAACTGCTCTTCTAGTTTTAATACTCAATGGGAAACACACAGGGCCCCAGTGCGTATCAGGAAGGAATGCTGAAACCTGCCCTGTTCCCCTCCCAACATCCTCGATGTAGAAATCATAGAAGCCTTTTTCCTATTTTAAAGTCCTGCACATGGCAAGGGTGAATGGTAAGGAATGGGGAGGCGGGCTAAACTTTTTGTGCAGTTTGTTCAAATCTGCATGCTTACTTGTGAGTAATTAGAAAACAAAGGGCAGCTGCAAGCTATATTTTAAAAGCCCTCTTCTGGGATTCTACACATGAACACATGAGGGTGCCCTATCCCCTCTATTATCACTTTGCTAGCAAGGAAAGTGCTAGGTCTGAAGAGCAGCACTTCATAGTTACATGGAAGTTCTCAATTTCAGCTATAACTCTGATATTCCAGAATGGTGGCTTGCATGAAAAAGCTCTGGTATACAGAAACAATCTTCCTTTTTTGGACCTGTTATTCTTTTGCCACTTTTCCCATCAGCAAAGCAATGATAATGTTCCCCTCCTAATATGCTTACTGAACCATTATGCATAATGCCTGACTTGGGTTTACCTTTATGCACCATTGGCCTGAAGTGGTAGCTAGGGAAAAAGAGGATGAAAGAATGCATGCTTCTTACTTTAGCAGCTGTTGTGTGGCTTCTGTAAGCTCCAGTTAAATCTTTCTCAAGGGGTTCCCACCCACAAGTGACTTTTGTTTGCCCAAACTGTGTTACAGCTGTTATCCTGCCCTGTTATTAGCAGAAAGGGCTACAGAAAGAAGAGAGGGCAGTCACTCCAGATTACTCTGCAACTGACAATCTGGACCTGATGTAGGGCTGTTCTTTTAACTAGGCAAGAGAGCAGGTTTTAAGGTCTATATCCCCAATTGCTCTGAGGATTGTTATTATATTTATACATAGTCGTTGTAGTGGGAACACTGCAGATAACTGAGCATTACTCCAGAGAGCAATCACAGGATTAGTATAACTTGGGCAGCGATTCAATCTGCATGGAGAATTGTGCCTGCTGAGTTCTATTAGAATGCACCGTAGCACTGGATTTGTTACTAATCGCAAAGCAAAATTAGAAGAAACTGCTGCAAGTAGGTGCTTGTGAACAAAATAATGCCGAAGTAATTGCCATTATTACACCAGAGCTTTTACATCATATGCTATTCATCAATGACACTCATAGCCTGTTGGGAGGTCAAAGTGGGAGAACAATGCATAAGTCCTGTACTTGGCAATTTCATTTCATTTTCAGTGGATTACTGTCATTTGAGTTTTAAAGAATATTACCAATCATTACGAACACAGAGAGTATTTTTGTATCACTGGGAATGCAATAAATATTTAAAAAACATAACTAATCACCACATTCTAGCCCATTTACCGACCTGTTTTTTTTAAAAAAATGTACTACTAAGAAACGCCAAAGTTAAGCTGCTGTACAGAGGAAACCATAGACATTTTGGCCATAGTGATGGAACTCAATAGGGATGTTAAATAATGAACTGCTTGACAGTTCATTAGGTCAGGTTTGTATCTTACACATTTCCTCACATTTATCCCAAGGAGAGAGGGCCCTAGAAGGAAAACATCCCTATGACTTACTCCTAATGTAGCCTTGACTTGTTATGATAAGATGTAATATAATGGAAACTCAGGTTATGAATGCCTCAAGTAATGTAATTCTCATGATACAAAAGGAAATCCATTGAAAATGATGCCTTGACTTACTGTGATTTGTGTTGTTTTGCCATATGAATAGTTTTCTCGGCATGGTGGGTGCAATTGCTTTGGCAGCCTCCACTGCTTCCCACAGCAGCAGGGAGGGTATGGAGAGCATTTCTGCTCCATTTCTTGAAATTTTCATCGCATTTTTGGTGTGTTTCGGCAGCTAAAACATGGAGTTTTCAGCACTTCCAGGTGGCAGAGGAGCTTACAGCCGATTGTTGGGGACGGTCTGGCACATTATCAGAGCTGGTCACTAGAGGCCACTGTCAGAAGTGCTGAAAATGCATTAAAAACCAATTAATCCCTTTCGGAGGTCAGGGAAAATTGTGTGTATGTGTGTGTGGAGACTTTTATTTGTTCAAATCTCTTTATAAAGTGGCTAAAACGTGGTGAAAAATTCCAAAGAGCACTTTATAAAGAGTTTGGAAATGAAAAAAATGCAGGTTTTTAAAAACTTTTTTCTGACCTCCAGAACAGATTGTTTGGTTTTCAATGCATTCCTATGGGAAACTATGCTTCAAGATACAAAATTCGTACAATATGAAAACCCCTGAGGAACGAATTAATTTTGTAACTTGGGGTTCCAGTGTAATATAGTTTTTCCTTACCACTAATATCCTGCTCTAAGAGACATACACCAAAAAACTGTGTGTCAGAAGAAGCAACTGCACTGAAACCTTCAACCTAACATATTTACACAGTCCAAGTCATCAGATGTAAGAACAATTTGTCCTCTGTAAACAGGTATACATGCACATGCTTGGAATGAGTATATGTGTGGGGGGGATTTGTAAACAGTGAATTCAGAGGGAATTGAAATTCAGAAAATAAAGTGGTAATTATCTTAACAGTCACCATTCACATGACAAACTGGGGGTGATAGCACAGGAATCCTTGCACTCGTAATCTGATTAACAAATGTGGTTTAAAAAAAGGAAATCTGTCCTTGTTCAGAAGTGCCTTAATGAATTGTTGTGTATCAGTTTCACACTGAATTTTATCAACAAACTTTCTTCCTTATATTTATTATGACCATTTTTAATATTATGTTTCTTTTAATATGGGCAGTGCTGATGCATACCTGTCAAGTTTTGGATTTGAAAATAAGGGAAATCCAGTGGCGCTGGGCAGTCGTTGCTCTGGTGCGCATGTGTAGTATGGGTTTTGCCTTTTCCTTCTGTGCAAGGCACCATGGGGGCTATAGTTCCTGGCTCATTTTGCACCAGTGCGCATGTGCAGTATGGGTTTTGTCTTTTCCTTCTGCGCAAGGTACCATGGTGGCTGTAGTTCCTGGCCCATTTTTTAAAAAAGTTATAGAATACGGGAGATTTATGGGAAAATACAAATACGGGATGATGGCGGGAAAGAGGGGTAAATAATGGGAGTTTCCCAGCCAATACAGGAGACTTGACAGCTATGTGCTGATGTTGGATTTTGATCAGTGTTTCCCAACCTTTGGTTTTTGGACTTCAATTCTCAGAAGCCTAAGTCAATTCCCCAAAGCACTGATCAGCCAATGTACTGATCTAGACTTCTGAGAATTGAAGTATTCCTGTGGGGGATGTGTCCCATGTTGGGAACCACTGATTTAGACCCTCTTGTTCTTCTGTATCTTTGTCTTGAGCAGTGTACATAAGGATGATGCTGACCTCAGTAAACTTTACTGTGTGTGGTCAGCCTGAGCCCAGACCAGCCTGTGCAACAGATTTAATTTATGCACACTAGTATGCAAATGCATAGTTGATAATTAAATCTATTGCACTGTTAATTTTATGGCACCTCAAGCCAGTTGCAGTCACCATTGTTGTTATTGGTTCTTTGTTACTGCAAAAAGACTGGTTACATAAGCTTCAGTCAGGCTCTGAATTAAATTTCAATTAAATTTCAATTTTAATTTATACCCCGCCCTACTCAGCGCATGCCAACTCAGGGCGGCATTATAACATATTATAAAAATTACAACCAATACAATATAAAAAATCAACAATGCAGTGTACAATAAATACAAAAATACAATATTGTGATACACAGCAAGCAAAAGTCAATCCACAATCCACAGTAAACAAAAAAATCAGTCTATAAGGCATCACTTCCTTATGGTCCTGGTGTAACCAATGCTTGACGTCCCCGGCAGACTGAGGAAAGGCATTCTGCATGTCGACATCGGCAGCGGATGCAACAGGTGTTTTTTTTTGCCACGGGAGGCCGGTGCAGGTGCTCCCATTCTCCCCAGTCATCAGGATCAGGGGTGGAGCTCCGCATCTCGGTGTCTCAACCAGGGCGACCCCAGGTGCAGCTCATCAACTCTGGCCGACTGTCAGTCGAAACAGTGGCCAGGGGAGTGGAGCCTCTGTCGGGCCCCAGCACTTCTTGTACTCCCTGCCCGTTCGGAGCAGGGGGCATGGTGTCGGGCGCAGCTGCCTTCCAACCCGGGACTGATGCCAGGAGCCCCAGGAGAGGCAAAGAACGTCCTGTGGCTCTGCCAACCCTGGCACTTCTTGTACTCCCTTTCCGGACAGGGCAGGGGGAGTACCATTTCGATTAAAGTGATCTGACAACTAAGCAGCTTATGCTCACACAAGGCAAAACATTTCCCCCATTTTTAATGATTCTGTTCTTGTGGAAATTTTTATATTTGTGCTCCTCTAAATTGGAAATGTTCATTCAATAAATTAATGGAAAATAAATTAATGATTTCATTGAGGATTTATCTTTTCTGCAGAAAACCAGTGTGGGCCACTCAAGTGCCTTTAAAAAGAATGGATCCACTGCAACAGCCATCTCTCTAAGCATTAATGCTATCAGACTTATATTTTCTTGCACAAGGTGGAGTTATGGGTTTGTTTAGATGAATGAACACAGCCGTACACTGGATTGCTGTTGCTGGGTCATCAAGAAACCTCAATACTGATAAAGTTTAAAAAGATAATGACAGGAACATGGCCAAGCTAATTTTGGGGATATTTGGTGGAAATATGCCTATTAATTAGATCTGGAGACAAGTTGCATGGGCAGTATCAATAACTGCATGTTTCACTACATCATATTTCCTAACAATTGTGTTAACTTCACGGATGAATAGACAGCTCTTTCATGTAAAGAAATGTCTCAGACATCAACTGTTTGCTAACAAGGTTTCAGTTGGCAGAAACATGAAGAGTAATGTTACTGCCAGTTTAATAGAGCATTTGAGTAAAGTTTGGGATGTTGGGAAGATGGCTGAGTTTAGCAAACAGTATCCATTTATGACATGATGGAGATAGGATTGCTTGTTTTGGGACTTTTTCAATGACTTCAGAAAGGTTAAATGTGACTTGAACATGAACAGATATAAATAGTTTTGCTGGCCATTCTTCCTGGGCTTCTCATTACTTTTGCACCAGAGGTTGGGTGTTATTGGGCTATTCTGATGATGTATGCTTAGTGTGATGTGGAGGGAAGTCAGGAAAATGCATGCTGTAACAATGGAAAAACCCATTTTCAGACTATGTATATAGAAGGTGTCCCATTTCCTTTCTCTCCTTTATCTTGCCAATTTTTAAGGAAGCTGGAAATGCCCTGGCAAACAGTGCAACATGTCGCCACTTGTCCAAATTGATGATGAAGTTTAGTAGTACTAATCCTGTTGCCCCTTTCCTGGAATATATATATGTTTAAAGAATTGTTTCCCAACCTTTGGTTTTTGGACTTCAATTCCCAGAAGCCTAGGTCAATTCCCCAATGTACTGAATTAGGCTTCTGGGAATTGAAGTCCACTGGTGGGTCATGTGCCCCACATTGGGAACCACTAGTTTAAAGTGTGTGTGTGGGGGGAGAGAAAGACCCCAGATATTCACCAATTAAAGTATACATAATAATAATTGTGTGTCAGAAATTATTTTGGGTTGAAAGGATTTTTGCTGGAGAAACTTTGCTCAGGGGGATAGCTGAATGGGGATCATTTCATGTCCCCAAGAGCTGGGATGGAGACGGGTGTTCAACCTGTCCTGCAGTACCTAGGTCTCAAACTGCTGCTGGTATATAATGAGTGGAATTATAGACAGTAGCCATAGTCTTATCAGTAAACATAGGGCAAACCAAAAGGGGCTGTCAAGGACCAAACATATAGGGACATTCTCTCATCTTCCCAAATTTTTTTGTTACATCTCTGTTCTATTAATTTAGACAGAAGACTTACTTCATTCACAACTATATTTAAATGGCAATTCACATCAAAAGCCCCTGTAAATTATCTACACATACACCTGATCTCACCATCTGCTGTCATTTAGCTGTAACTTAGCAGTGTGGTTGGAGAGCGAGAGGTCCAACCCTAGGCCCCTCCAATATGGGGTGCCTCAGGGCTTGGTGCTCTCGCCTAGCCTATTTAATATCTACATGAAGACTCTGGGTGAGATCATTTGTTCCCACGAGCTGAGGTATCATCAATATGCAGATGATACTCAGCTATACATCTTGGCCCGTGGTGATCCAAGCAATGCAGTTGAAGTCCTATCCAGGTATCCTGAGGCTGTAAGGGTCTGGATGGGGGACAACTGGCTGCAACTGAATCCTGGAAAGACTGAGTGGCTGTGAGTCAGGGGCCCTGCGTTATCCTGGGAGCTACCATCTTTGGAGCTGGATGGGGCATTTTGCTGCAGACAGACCCGATGCATAATTTGGGGGTCCTCCTGGACTCACGCTTCCTGCTTGATGAGTAGGTGGCAGTCGTGTCTAGGAGGGCTTTTGCACAACTTCGTGTCATTCACCAATTATGCCTGCTCCTGGACTGGGACTCCTTTCTTATGGTCATACACACTCTGGTCACCTCTAGACTGGATTATTGCAATGTGCTCTACATGGGGCTGCCCTAGATGACCGTTTGGAGGCTGCAGTTGGTTCAGAATGCAGTTGCCACTGTAGTGATAGCTTGCGGGTGTTATGCCCATGCCTCACCCCTGCTACGGGAGCTGCATTGGTTGCCAGTGTGCCTCCAGGTGCAATTCAAAGTGCTGGTAATTACCTTTAAAGCCCTACATGGTAGTGGGCCAGGATACTTAAGAGACCGCATCACACTAAGGATATCTACCCATCCCACTAGAGTGTACCGGAGGGGCTCTTTAAAAATACCAACTGCTAGAGAGGCACTAGAAGAGCCTTTTCAGTATCCACTCCGGCCCTATAGAACCTCCTGCCAGATGGGAGCATCGCCAAGAGCACAGCCAGAAGAGCACCTTGGCAGTCATCCCAGATGAGATTGGTGAACATGGAAGGAGAATAGAGGTTTTTCCTACTCAAGTGAAGATGTGGAGAAAGTGCTTAGTAATGTAGCGTCAATCAGGACAACCCAAAATAAACAAACGGGGGACTTTCTTAAACTTGAGACATTATACAAAAGGAGTACTAGATATAAACTACATGCAACGTTCATTGCAGATTACCATAGAGATTCTTGTATCCCAAGAGGTTTAAGAATCCAAAAGTGACCTACGTTATTCTCCCAGGATAAGGAATTTACAGATAGATGGGCTGCAATACTAAATAAATGTGCGTTTGATCTCATAATCCTGATTATAGAAAGAAGTAACCAGGAAGTTTTGGAGATGGAAAAGCAGATAGAGGAATTAAAGAACACACTACAGAGTTCACACAGTCGAACCAGTTTTGAGGAGTCTATGAGTAATTTGGACTCTAAGATAAAGGATTTCCATGAATCTCTAGTGGCTTTCAAACTTAAAAAATTCAACAGAGATCAGAACGATTACTCTAATGATCGTATTTACAATTGGAGGATGGAAGCCAGTTCCAGACCCGTCAAGCGTGTCTCTTGGAACGACACAGTCACATACTCGGACATGACCAACAACGACATTAGCTCATCAGGCGATGAAGGAACGTCGAGGAGCTATAATTTTAGGAACACGGAGTATAGACAACGCCCTCAAAACACTCAATGGTCTACTTTTTTAGGCAAATGAAGACAACAGAGAAGAGCAAGGACTTAGTTTTCAATCTGTCCTCCAGGCTTCTGAGTGAGCATGAGTTAACTTTACTGGGTTTGGGCTTTAATTTCGTTCCTACTCCTTTTTATCAATCATTTAATACACGGGTGGATATGTTCTGGCTTATCCAGTTGCTCAAATTAAGACTTTATTTTGGGGATTTTGAACACCAGGATACAGATTTTACCTTTGTTGTATTGGAGAAGTTGACTGTTGTGAGTGGTAGTGGGATCAATATAGAACAACTATTATTACAAAAAGAGGCATATTACATTCACAGACTAAATACCATTCACCCCAAGGGACTAAATCAGGAATCTGATCTTTCATGCTTTCTATAAAAAATCTATTAGCACACAGGTGTAGGAAGTTGCGGGGCCCCAAAGCAAGCACAGGTGTAGCAACATGTGCTGGTTTATTTAAGGTTAGCAAACAGAGGGAAGGTAACATCCCACAAAGAAACTGTTGAAATCAGAAGGACTCGATAGAAAAAAAACTGGTAAGCTGCATGAGGTTGATAGTGAATACCGAGTTGCATGTTTGTTTTAAGAATTTGTGCATGTAACATGTTAATCTTTACAATTTTGTAATTTTTCAGATGTGATTAATACTCCCCTGATGAAAAGTTGAAATGTCTAAAATTAACCGGCTAGACATCGGGAGTGTTCAATAATTTAAAGACATACAAGAAAGGATTACTAGTTGAAGAGGTTTCATCTCATTTAAAAATATACAAGAAGATAATTAAGTTGAAGAGAATTTATCTGTTTTTGGTTGACATTGGACTTATATTGCAAGCGCGGCGCCAAAATGGCCGCCGCGCTCTTTGCGGGCCCCCCCATCGGACGAAGGCATCCGGGTAGTTAGGGGCGTGGCCAGCTCCCTTATAAAAGGGGTGGCCATGAGGCAGCCGAGCTGCCATTTTGCGACGCGACGGAGCGGAGAAGTTTTTCCCTCTTACCTCCGTCGCTTTTGCCTTGACTGGGAAGCCTTTTGGCTGCTGATTTTCTTCCTTCGGCTTCCCATAGGTTGGACTGAGATGCCTTCGAAGAAGAAGACGGCCGCGAGCGCGGCTCGCGCGGTTTGGAGGCGCAATCTGGGTCGGAGGACCGCGGCTGCGCCTCCCCAGCTGCCGCCCTTGCCTGCACCCACCGGGACCGGTGGGATGGGGTCTATTCCCCCTTGGCCGGAGACTGGGGGCTCTTGCACGGGTCCAGTAGGGGCTGCGGCCCTCGGCCCGCAAGCGGTGGACAACGCTCCTGGTGTTCCCCATTCCGCTGGGCCTTCCTTCACAGGGGCGCAGCTCGCTCTGGGGCCTTCCAGCCTTGGGGGGTGGTGTGGTCCCCTTCCATGGCAGGTTGCTACATCGGCCCTAACCGGGCCTGGGTGCGGGGTCGTGGCCCTATTCGGGCCCCGGGGTACAGGGACCTGTACCCACGCCTGTAGCAGGCGGGCCGGTTGGCCCTTGGCCCCATGTCAGCGTGGAGGCCTTACTGGCCCGCGTTGCGGCCCTTGAGGCATCCCTGGCCCGGGCTAGCCACGCTGGGGCTCCCTTTGGGGTTCATTTCGACGTGTCGTCTGCTGGGCAGCGGTAGGCGACGGGACGGGTCGAGCTGCTTGAGGCGCGTGGCGCGATCTCGGCCACTGCCTCGCAGCTCCCCAACCAACAGGCCGGTGCGGGTCAGGCCCCATCGACGAGCTCTACGGCGGTCGTGAGCTCCGACGCCCCCAGTGGGCCTGAACCCCCGGTGGGGGCGGCCCGCGGGGGTGCAGCATGTGAGTATGCGGTCCAAACTAGTGCACCTACACATGTGGCCACGTTGGGGGGGGCTTTTCAATGGCCTTGGCCTTGCGCGGGTGGTGCGGCGGTCCAGCCGCTGACGCCCCACCCGGCGACGACAACTACCACCCAGGGCCCCGTGGTGGGGGGTGTTTCCTACCCTGTGGGGAATGTTTTTGGGGCGGCTGGGTTAGTCCAGGCCCCTTTTCAGATGCCCGCAGTTTCTGCTGTCCCTGTGTCGGCCTTGCCGACGGCGGGGTATTCCTTACCACTGGGTGACCATTTGGCACAGGCCACCAAAGAGAAAATCTGGCGGGGGGAGTACGTGGATATCTTCTCACTCCTAAACAGAGAGCCCACCAAGGAAGAGAGGGAGGGGCAGGATGAGAAGGATAAGGAGCAGGCACGTCGTCGCAAGCCACCACGTACGAGGGCCAACTGGTTGCCGGCCTACCTCATCTACATGGCGGTGTACCTTAGGGCCCGGCCGGATTTGGCAATTCCGATGGTCCAGTATTTGGACAACATCTATAGGGCGATGGTTGACTTTCCGGGCCCGTCGTGGTTGGCTTATGACGAGGAATTCCGTATGCGGATTCCCCTGCACCCCGAGATGAGGTGGGATGAGCCATGTCAGAGGCTGTGGCTTTTGTACATGACACCCACGCGCCCCGCGCCCAGGGAAAGATACCATTGTGGACATGCGGTCCAGCGAGCGGCCCCAGCACAGGTTCCCCGCCAGGTGGCGGGGCAGGGGGTTCCAGCCCGCCTGCTGTGCTGGACTTTCTCGTCCAATGGTTCCTGCAATAGGAATTGCAAATACAGACATGAGAGTCCCGCCTGTGCTGGCCCCCATGCGGCCTCTGCCTGTCCCAGGCCTGGATGGACGTGGGGCAGAGGGAGGGGCGGACAGGGGGCTGGCAAGACTGCCTCAGATGGAGCTGGTTCACCGGAAGGCTCCCTCCCCAATTAATGTGGACATGTTGGAGCGTTGCCTCGCATTGTACCCGAGGGAGGCAGATGCAGTTTACCTGCTTCGGGGTTTTCGACTGGGGTTCCGTATTCCTTTCAGGGGTGGTAGGTTCCCCCAAGACGCCCCCAACCTTTTGTACTTCAGGGGAAGGGAGGAGGTGGCTGCTGCCAGCATGGCTGAGGAGATTCATGCGGGCAGGGTCGCTGGCCCTGTCCCTGCAACCCTGTTCCGGGGAGCATATTATTTCGCCGATGCCATGCCTTTTGGCTGTTCCATTTCGGGCTCGGCATTCGAGCGCATCTGCACCTTCCTAGAGTGGGCTTTTGTCCGCAGGTCAGGGTCCCGGTCTGTAACCCATTCCCTGGATGATTTTATTCGGGGCTGAACGGGGCTGGGACACGTGCACACGTCTCCTCAACACATTTCAGACGCTAATGGAGGAACTTCGTGTCCCTTTAGCGCCCGAAAAGACCGAGGGCCCATCTACACAGCTAGTCTTCCTGGGGGTGGAGATTGACATGGTAGCGCAGGCTTCTAGGTTGCAGCGGGATAAGGTGTCAAGGCTAGTGGCCCTTATCTGGGACTTGCTGGCCAAGCGCATGGCATAACTGAGGAAACTGCAGGTGCTACATGGTCACCTAAATTTCGCTTGCAGGGTCGTCGCACCGGGCAGGGCATTTGCTCGGCGCTTGTGCGACGCCTTGGCAGGATTATCCAGGCCCCACCATAGGGTTAGACTTACCCGGGGTATCAGGGCAGACGTGCTTGTCTGGCCCCAGTTCCTGAGGGAGTTCAATGGGGGTCATTTTGGAGGTCTGAGCTCCTGGCTTCCCCTCGCTTTCAGATACAGTCTGATGCCTCGGGATCCCTGGGTTATGGGATGTACTTCAATTGGAAGTGGGCCTATGGTGGGTGGCCACCAGCCTGGGCAGGCACGGGTCGCCTGCGTGATCTCACATATCTGGAATTTTCCCTATCCTGGGTGCTTTGATGCTATGGGGCGGGGAGTGGGCCAACTCGGTTGTGCATTTCTGGTGTGACAATGCGGCTGTTGTCCACATTGTCAATGCACAGACTTCCAAATCGCCCTGGGTTATGGGCCTAGTGCGCCAGTTTGTGTTGCGCAGCCTGCGCCTCAACGTTCCTCAGGGCCAGACATGTCCCGGGGGTTAATAATTATATTGCTGACGCTTTGTCCCGCCTGCAGATCTCCCGGTGCCGTGCCTTGGCCCCGGATGTGGAGGAATTTCCCTCGCCACTCCCGGACGGGATATGGACCATTGGCAAGGAGAGGTGAACCGGGCGATTGGCCTGCCACTAGCGCCACGTATGCGTAAGGCGTATCACCACGCATTTAATTTTTTCAGAGCATTCTGTGCCCAATTTCGGCTGCCAGGAACCTGGCCGATCCCGGTAACCCATGTTCTGCGGTTCATGGTTTACCTGCATGCTCAGGGCCTTGCACCTCGCACCATAGCATCTAGGCTGTCAGCGTTGGTTTTTATGGCCAAGGTGGGAGGTCATGTGGACAGCACCACTGACTTCCGTGTGAGACATGTTTTGGAGGGGTGGGTGCGGGAGCGTGGGCGTTGCCCGGACGACCGCCACCCGATTTCCCCAGGGGTTTTTACCCAATTGGCCCGGGGCTGGCCTGGCCTCTGTTTTGATAGATATGAGGCAGCCCATTTCATGCGGCTACAACGGTGGCCTTTTTTGGAGTGCTCCGCATCAGCGAGCTTGAGATGCTGTCTAAGGCGGATGCAAGTCGTAGGGCACTGGAACTCGAAGATGTCTGTGTGAACAATATTGGGCTCAGTTGGGGATACGCTCCTCTAAAACGAATCAGCATGGCGTAGGCAGTGGAGTAGACTGCTATGATGTTCTTGGCAGACATCTGTCCGGTTGGTGCCCTACAGGATTTCCTTGCACTGTGTGGCACGCACCATGGCCCATTTTTCTGTCACCAAGGTGGGTCTTCCCTTACTAAATTTCAATTTTGGAGGGTGCCGGGAAGGCACTAGACAGTGTTGGCCTCTCTGGGGCTAGTTGCGGCACCCATTCGTTCAGGATAGGGGCGGCTTCTACTGCAGCTGTTTTTTTTTTTTATTTATAAATTTTTATTAATTTTTTAAAGCATAAGACATAAAACAAACATTTTATACATAACAGAAAAAAATAACAAAAAATTAATAAACATAAAATCATAAGGTAAAAGATAAGACAGACTGTATGTTACATAAACTTACAGACTTCATCACCCTGGTGCTATATACATTGTCCTAGGAGGTTGTGGGATCTCCCATTCATTTCTATTGTTCCCAAAATTTCATTTGGTCTGGTGTCAATTTTTTTATTTCATCTCTTGTCAATGAGTATTCCACAAAATTTCGCCATATTTTCCAAAATCTACTTTCTTTTATTATACCTTTCCTAAGATTTAATTCCCATGTTAGTTTTTCATTCAATGCGAGATCCCACATCTGCCCGTACCAATCCTGCACTTTTAATATTATATCACTTTTCCAATTTTTTGCAATACACATTCTTGCCATTACTAACATCATAGACAACAGCTCTTTCTTATCGTTATCTATTTTAATATTCTCAACATCTGTCAGTAAGATGGTGTCTGGCCCCAATCTGAGACGTACTCCCATAATTTTCCCTATCTCGATCTCAATTTTTGTCCAAAAGTTTTCTACCTCTTTACATTCATACCACATATGAACATATGTGCCCAGACTGTTTTTGCATCTCCAACACATTTTATTGTTCTTCTTATCCATCTGGTGCAGTCTCACGGGTGTCAGATACCACCTCCATAACATTTTAAAATTGTGTTCCTTTATTCTGACCGATAGGGATCTCATAATTCTTTTTTTCCATTTATTTTGCCATTCCTTTTCCGTTATTTTCAAGTTCAAATCCTGTTCCCATGTATTTCTTAATGTTTCTTGTGGATTACCTTCTGTGTTTATTATTTTATAAATTTTACTAACCAACCCTTTAATACCAATTTCTTCCCTCCTAATTTTCCAAACTAATTCCTCAAATTCCGTCCTGTCTCTTTCTAAGCTTCGTTCCCTCCAGTATTTATTATTCCACTTATTCACCATAATTATCTGAAACCAATTCAACTTCATCTGGGTATATAGCTCTCTTTTCCTCACATCATCTTTGCAGACTCGTATCCAATCTTTCAATAGGAGAACCCTATTTGTCAACAAAATTTCCTTAATCTCGTTATCCAATCTTATTGGGAAGTTATTCAAGTCTTCTATTTCAATTATCGGTGAGATGTTTGGGGCCAATTTCATTTTAACCTTCTTCCATACTCCCATCATAGATCTCATCATTCTGTTTTTAACCAATATTTTTCCTGTTTCCTTGTCTAAGAAAAGACTCTTACCAACTTCCTTTACTTCGTTCATCTCAATTTCCTCCCAGATAACCGGTTCCTTCATCAGTATCTTAACTACGTTCTTTATCTGGAAGGCTTTATAATAATTCTTTAAATTAGGCATTCCTAAACCACCTTCTTTTTGAGGTAAATACCACATTTTCTTTAGAATTCTAGGTCTACGTCCCCCATTACTATAACTATCCAATAGTTTTTGAAATTCCTCAATATCCTTATCTGTCAGTTGAATTGGTAAGGCATCAAATAGAAAATTTAATTTTGGTAGTAACATCATTTTAGTCAGTGCTATTCTGCCAAACCAAGACAACTTCAGTTTTTGATATTGTGAAATTTTAGTCTTAAGTTCCTTCTTTTGTTTATCATAATTTAGTCTTTTCAGATCCTCTAAATTATTAGATATATTTATCCCCAGGTATTTCAAGCTCCCTTTAATCTGTAATTTAAATTCATCCCTAATTTTCCTTTGCTCTTCTTTTTCTATATTATTTAAAATTAATTCTGATTTTTCCCAGTTTACTTTCAGACCTGTAATTTGTTCAAAATCCTCTAGATGCTTTTGAATCCTTTCCATAGTTCTTCTGGGGTGTTTCATAATTAACAAAGTATCGTCTGCATATAAACTGATTTTATTTTCCAGTATTCCTTCTATGTTTTTATCTTCTCTTATTATATTAGCTAGTATTTCCATCGCCATAATGAATAGTATTGGAGATAGGGGACATCCTTGCCTTGTTCCTGCCTCTAATCTTAATTCTTCTGTTAAACCATCGTTAACCCTGATTTTAGCGTATCCTTGTTGGTACAATTGTTCTATTGTCTTTATAAACCTATTACCGAATCCATAGCTCTTAATTATCTCGATAATTGTTATCCATTGTACCGAATCAAATGCTTTAAAAATGTCTAATGATAGTATACCTACTTTCTCTTTATTTTGTCTTGCCACGTCTATTAAATTTAGTACTCGCCTTACTAAATCTGCCATATGTCTCCCTTTCACAAAGCCGGCCTGGTCTTTATTTATATATTTATCCATAAAACTATTCAATCTGTTTGCCAGTATAGCCGTAAAAATCTTAGCGTCCTGGTTAATCAGGGAGATAGGTCTGTATGATTCTACTTTTTCTAAATCTTTTCCCGGTTTTGGTAATAGGACAATTATTGTTCTATACCACGATGCAGGTACCTGTTCCCCTTTAAGAATACCATTATAAATTTTTAACAGTTTCGGGATTACTATATCCTTAAATTCTTTATAAAACTCCGCGGGTAATCCATCCTCCCCAGGTGCTTTATCTACTTTCAGTTTATTTATTACTTTTTTTATCTCTTTTTCAGTTATTAATTCTTCCATTCTTTGTTTATGCTCTTGACTTATTTTATTTTTGATTTGCATTTCCAATCTATCTTTTAATTTGTCTAAGTTTATCTTCTTTTTAGAGTATAGGGCTTGGTAGAATTCTCTGACCACCTTGCATTTATCTTTGATCTTATTATGCCTTATACCCTCCTTATCCACTAATATCCCTATTTCTCTTCTGCCTCTCTTTTCTTTAGCCGCTCTTGCCAACATTTTTGAATTTTTATTACTATATTCAAAATATTCTCTTTTTAAATATATTAGGTCTCTTTTCACCTTTTCCATGTCGTTTCCGATTAATTCCTTCCTTAGTCCCTGCATCTTTTCATATACTTTTCTATCCTTGGTTATTGCATGTATCTCCTGTAACCTTTTAATCTCTTTTTCTGTTTCTTCTTGCTTACTTTTTAACTGTTTATTTCTAATACTTGCCAACCTGATACTTTCACCCCTGAATATTGCTTTCATAGTATCCCATACGGTACCAATTCGTACTTCCCCTGTATCATTCCACTTCCAATTTTCTTCCCATTTTTCTACCATTTGATCTTTACTTTTTTTATCTCTAAACAGTCTGGCGTTATATCTCCAATTTTTCGGGCTCTTTATAGCATCTATTTTCAATTCCACCAATACTTTTGCATGATCCGATTCTTTAAATATTCCAATTTCTATACCGTCTAAATTACTTATCAAATTATCCGTGACAAATATATAATCTATTCTGGAATATGTATTGTACACTTGTGAAAAATATGTATAGGCCCTTTCCTGTCCTTTAAGTACTCTCCATGTATCTTTCAACCCCAAGGCTTTCAACCAGTTATTTAACACAGACGTCTTGTTTCCACCTACACTTCTCTTCATATTCGTGCTATCTATATTTGATCCTACTAAATTGAAATCTCCCCCTACAATCATTTTTATTGTTTTTTCTTTCTCTAATATTCGGTATATCTTATTTAAAAACCTATTTTGATGTTCATTTGGCACATACAAATTCACCAGCGTTATTTCCTCTTCTTCTATCTTCCCCTTTATTATCAAGTATCTACCTTCTGGGTCTGATATACTTTTTATCATCTCGAATCCCGCTCTATTTGATATCAAAGTTGCGACCCCCCTAGCCTTTGAGGAACCATATGCTTTTTCGTAAACTTGGGTCCATCCTAAGAATAATTTATTAGTTTTTTCCGAATTCTGATGGGTCTCCTGAAGAAAAATTATATCCGGTCTATCTTTTCTGAGTGCCGCTTCCAACCTCCTTCTCTTCACTTGACAACCAGTACCTTTCACGTTCCATGTTAATACTTTTATATCCTTCATCTATTATGTATCTCCCTCCCTTTTTTTGCAATTCCCACTTCCTCCTACGGACATGTGATCAACATATAACATTTCCTTCACCTTATACAAAAAAATAATAATAATAATAGTAAAAAAAGAAAGACCATCTAAAAGAAAAAATACACTAAACAATCTACTAGTCTCCCTCCCCATTTCTTTTTTTTTTTACAAATGGCCTCCAAAATTCAGAGGGGGGAGGGGGGGGTGCAGTCATACATAGGAGTCTGAATTGGGCTTGAACTTACTCCCCGTCCGGAGCTATTCCTCCTTCTGCCCCTTTTGGCACATTCTCGTTTCCATTGCTATCCCTTCTTCTATAACCTCCGGATATAATCAATTCTTCCTTCAAGTCAAACCACTCTTTAGTTCCTGCTTCCAATAATTTGGCATCTGTCATTACGTCCAAGACATTAATATCTTCATTAATTAAATATCTTCTTCCCAAATGAAAAAAACTTAATTGTCTTGGGAATTTCCAGTTGTATCTTATTCCCTTTTCCTGGAATCTTTTTGTGATTGGCTTCATCGACTGTCTCCAGAAACGATCCTCCATTGGAATGTCGTTGTACACTTCAATATCATGGCCTTCTACTTTTAAAACCTCTGGTCCTTTTTCACGTATAAGCGCCATTAACCTCAATTTATCTGATACATTAGCAAATTTTAACATGACATTCCTTGACCCAGTTTTGCCCCTTCTTGAACCAAGCCTAAATACATTTACCACCTCATACGGCGTGAAGCCATCTTCCATAATTTCGTCAAGCCATTTCACTATTCTTTCTTTTAATTTGTCTGGTGAGTTCTCTGGGAATTTTCGAATTATAACATTTACTTTTCTTAATTGTTCTTCTACGTTTTCCAATCTCTTTTCATGATCCCCAACCTTATTTTCTCTTTCCTTTTCTTTCTTTCTTAAATCCATGACCTCTACTTTTATCATTGCTTGTTCTTTTTTTATCTCTTCTTGCTCTTTTTTAATGGTCTTTGTTTCCTCTTTCATGCCTTCAATTCCCTTCGTAATGTTTGCTATTGCATCTTGCAAATCCTTCTGCCAATCTGTTCTAATATGAACCAACATATTTCCAATATTATTCCCCAGGATATCAAATTTCTCGTTAAGGATTTCAAATTCAGATTTAGTTCCTTCTCCTCCCCCTGTCGCCGATGTCGTTGGTGTTGTGGCCGTGGACGTAGTTACGATCGTTGTTGGTGTTGTTCCTGCTATCACCGCTGTCGTTGACACTGTTGACATAACTGTTGTTGTCGTTGTTACTTTTGCTGTTGTTATCACGATTGATTTTACCACAGATGGAGTAGGCGCCGTTGGTGATATTATTGTCTTCTGTTGCTGCTGCTGCTGTAATTGTTGTGCCCTCTTTTTCACTGTCTCTTGTTCCTCCAAGTCCTTTATCTCTTGTTGCATTGCTTTTTTCATTTCTTCTTCCTCCTCATCCAATCTTGTAAGCCTCCTGAAACTTCTATCAGAGGACGTTGGTCTTTGCACTCTTGTCCAAGCCAATTTCTTCTCCTTCTCTTTCCCTCTCCCCTGCCGTTTCATTCAAATATATTTCTAACTGCTTATTGTCGATTTACATACAAAGTTTAATCATTCAAAATTCACCATATATTTTATCTCTAACCAATTTTATTAAACTTTCCAAGTACAGTACTTAACCCTTATCCCCTCCTCCCCCTCCCTCTCTCTGCCCTATATATGCGCGTGTATTTACAAACACATATACACACACATGTATACCCAGAGAGTCATTCAAACTTCCATTGTCCCAATTTAAATTTAATTAATTTCCCTCTTATATTTTTATCTACTTTAATATTTCTCCCCCCCCACAAAAGTCCAAATAGAATAAAAATAAAAACAAAAAAAGAGTGAGAGAAAAGAGGAAAAAAGTGAGGAAAAAAAATTCTTTTTCTTTTTTTTTGAAAGAAACAGTTAAAAAAGTCTTATTTTAAAAAAAGATTTAAAAATTAAAAGGCTTCAAACCAGACAAGAAAAAAAAACCAAACAAAAATAACAGCATTAAAAAAATTTTTTTTTATCTCAAAAATTTAACTGTAGGGGGAGCCAACTTTCTATTGTAAATTGCAAACGTTTTCCAACTCTCTTTTAAGGAGAGAAAAAGGAGGAGTCAGCAGAGACGAAGGAAACACTGATGAGTTCACTTTCCTGTTCTCCAAAGTTCCAATCTACAGGCAATTTATTTCTCAGAGAACTGCGCCACAACAGCTTCTTGCTTCTCTTTGTATCTCCAAATAAATGCATGCAGGGACAGACTTATCGTCTCTCTTCTTCTTTAAAAACCAATACTCTTAGACCACAGCGTAATAGCGAGAGGAGGAGGCAGGGAAAGGGGAAGAAAGAGATCAACAAAAAAGGAAAACAGGGAATACCATCTTGCCCCTTTTGCTTAGCCGTTAATTTGTCCACTCCCTCCGGCATAAAACATTTCAAAAGGGAAATAAAAAAATAAGAAAAAGAAAATAAGAGAAAATCAGTCTCTTTACTTCTGCTTTCTATTTCCCCCTTTCACTTTATAAGTCTTTACAACTTTGCTCACCCTCAGACTTCTTCGCTTTCCCCTTTGCTCCTTTCCAGCGCCTCGAAACTCCGTACGTCTCCGATCGGGGGGGGGGGGCGGCGAGACCAAGCGAGCCCGCTGCAGAATCTTCTTTCAGCCCCCAAACAAGCTTACTTTTAATTCCGACGTCCACTTATGCTTTGCCCATACTTTTGAGCTCTTTTGCTAGAGCGCCGCTTTCCTCCCGTTTCCAGAATTTCCGTTCTTCGATCAGGAGCTCTGGGGACTCGTCGCCATTACAGGTCGCCCATCCCCCCACTCTCAAGATCGAAACTCTGTCCTACCTCTTTTTCTCGGCGCTGCTTTGGAGCATCAAATATATTTTCCACTACTAATTTTCCTTCTCTTTTTCCTGGTCCATTTTTCAGCCGGTTTCAGGGTCTATTTTCACTTTAAAAAAGTCACTTTCTTTTCTCTCCTTTCCGAGCGGAGAAAAGCTCGTCCCTCTCAGCCCTCCATCATGACACGCCCCTTACTGCAGCTGTTTTTGGGTACTCCGGGGCTAAATACGCCGCATGGGGGGGGTGGGGATCACAATGTTTTCAGTTTTGTGTTCGCCCTCTTCAACCGTGAGTACCAGTTTAGTCACTGCACTGTTTCCCCCCCCTTTTTTTCCTTGACAGACCCTGGGTGTCGTTTTACACCGGTGACAGTATGGCTGGTGGGCCATAGCCACGTGCACAGGGCAGCGCGTTACACTGCATGGGGCAGCGCGTTACGCTGCACAGGGCAGTGCGTTACGCTGCACAGGGCAGCGCGTTACGCTGCGGCGACAGAGTGGGGACCCCGACTGGGACTGGGTGCATCCGCACGTCTCAGGTGGTATGGTAAGCGCGGCATGTTATGGCAGGAACTGTTGCCATTCCTTTTCTACATCAGGGATGTTGACTCGCCCGATGTCCTGGTTATGTACCTTGGGGGTGATGGCTTGGGACAGGTCACTGGCCTATCGCGGAAGCTTGCGGTTTGCAGTGACCTGCCCTACTCACATTATGTGTGGCCTGCCACAACCCTCAATTGGTCGGACATGATACCGCGGTACGCTTACAGGGGGGTGTTCGGCCTCGAGGCTCTCGACTGAGCCGACGCCCCGTGAACGGGGCTATTGCCCGGTTCCTTTTCGACAAGGGCGGGGGACGCGTTATTAGCCTCCCCGCCATCAGCCTGCAAAATTACGAGCTTTACTCAGGGGATGGGGCCCATCTGTCGCAGGGCGGTATGGACCTCTGGTTAGTGGACTGGCGAGCAGGCCTGTCGACCGAGCTGACGGTCTTGGGGGGGGGCGGTGAGCCTTTTGGGAAGCCTCCCCGTGTGGCGGGTATCACTGGTAAGGTAAACATTTATGACCCACAGGTATCTGGCAGGTTCGCAATTGACTGGACAACACTAGACAGGCATAAGTTGGTTAACGTTGTCCGGTCAACGACGAACCAGGCGACGGGGTGATGGCTACAGCTAGACAGCATGCATCACCCCATGATTTCACGGATACGCGTCAGAGGGTGGGGTCATTAGTTAGATATTGACTACGGTCAACAATTTGTTTGTTGTCAACAAACAAATTGATACAAATAGATACATTGTAACAATTGCCGTTGGCAATTTTGGGTGGTACCTTACCAGTGTTACTTCGGCCTGCTTGCCTTAAGAATTATGATTGGTCAATTACCAATAGAAATTTATAATTCGGACTAGGGCATGAATCAATAAATGTGGCCCAATGCCGTTATCCACTTTTACCAGTGTCTGAGTCCTTTATTGGGGGGTGCGCCTGCAATGTGAAACTGCTGAAAAGATCATAAGAAGCTTGTTATAGCACGTGTATGAATTCAATACAATTTTTATTTCACTGAAGTCAAGTACATCATTATTTTCATTGCGCCAGTACGAACGGTTTGTTGTATCTGTACCCAGTTATACCGTTTGGCTGTTTTTCTGAGAACAATTCTGCCAAGTCCAGGTTTTCTGGCTAAGGCAAGATGGACAGTTGTATGATAGTAACCTTTCCAACTCCCAAGGAGGGGGGAAGGAGTGGTCCAGTCTTGGAAAAGTATCAGGACAGCTTTTCAAGGGAAGAGAGGAGTCTTTTCCCCCCCGTCTTTGCAAGCAGCCCTAGGTCTCTAGGGGAGGGACCTGAACATTGTCCCATCTTTGCACCTGAGCCTAATCAGCTGACAGATCAGGTGACATGTTCTCTGTCACCTCAAAAATCAGTTTGGGAGGAGGGCGATTACTCCAATTCCTATAACTACACACCTCTCGCAAAAAGCTATCAGGAGGGCTAAGAGCAGTAACTAAATAAGGACATACTTATGAAGATAAGGATGAATCTTCTGTCTATAAAAACCTTGGATTTTAACACCTCAGGATCAATCATCTTCCAGAGGGTGAAACCATGTCATCCTGGTCCTCGATATGCCCATCTGATGGGGACTTATGGGGGGCTCTTGTCCCATATTTCTAATAGCCTAGGTAGATTCTATATTCTTGCTTTTATTTCTTTTATATCATGGAATGTGTGTATTTTAGAATAGATGCATTAGAAACCAGCAAATAAAGCTTAAAAAGACACATCTTTCGTCTTAAGTGTCTTCTGCTTATTTGGTGTATGGGAGCATCGCCAAGAGCACAGCCAGAAGAGCACCTTGGCAGTCATCCCAGATGAGATTGGTGAACATGGAAGGAGAGTGTTCTGCAGGAAGCAAGTCGCAGACTCTTAATGGGTCACCTTGCAAAGGGGTACTAAAAGTGGAGGTCTCCTTGCTACCATTCTGGGGACTTCTCCCATACCAGTGTTCCCAATAGGAGCAACCCCCCCATCTCTTTTAGATCAGGATCACTCATGTTTTAAAAAGTTTTTAACTAGATTTTTAATTGGTGCAGGTGGGAGGCAGTTTTTCAGTGTTTTTAGGAATTTTAAGGGTTTCTATAGTTTAAACATTGGGGATTTTATGTACACCACCCAGAGTCGCATGTTGATTGGGGTGGCTATACAAATTGGAAAAATAAATTAAATAAATAATAAGTAACACCTGTATTTTCTCTTTCCGCTCTTCCCAGCTTCTAATGCTCACTGGAGTGCCACCATCCAAGATATATTTCCCCTGGGCATATAAGGGCTATATCGCTCACAGCTGGATCCAATTAATGATTAGCACTTTGAATTTGCCCTGGTTTCTCCTGATAACTTATTTTAGTAGTGAGTGTTAATAATCCAGAATATCTGATGCCACACTGCACTTAACACTGTCAGTGATTCATGCAGTGAAACAGCAGATGTTGAAGAAATGAGGTTTAATTTAGCCCCCTTTCAATTTAGTTCTAAAAACTGATCATATTTACCTTCAGGATTGATTTTCTAATGAAATTAAAAGTATTTTGTAATGGCACAGGGAATTAATCTCTAGATTGTAGGCGACTATAGGATAAAAAAAACCTTGGGATTTTCTTCTCTCTTTTTTTGCTGCCTGCATAACACAAAGGCTGAATCACATTCATCTGTGGTTTTTCATCCAAAGTGGCTAAGATGCTGACTGGGAAGCAGAAGGACAGCAGTTCGATTCCCGAGTACTGCAGGACGGAATGAGCTCCTGTCTTTGTCCCAGCTCCTGCCAACCTAGCAGTTCGAAAGCAAGAAATTGCAAGTAGATAAATAGGGACCACTTTGGTGGGAAAGTAACAGCATTCCGTATGCTCCGGTGTCTAGTCATGCCTGCTGCATGACCACAGAAACATCTGAAGAAGCAGACAACGCTGGCTCTTCTGCTTTGAAACAGAGATTAGCACTGAACCCTAGAGTCGGATACGACCGGATTTTGAGCAAGGAAAACCTTTTCCTTTTAAAGGGCTTCTACTCTCCCTCCCCCATGTTGGTATGTTTAATAGCAAAACAATATATGTATATACCACCACATAGTGATTAACAAGTTAATTAGCATTAACTTGGGTGGTTCACAAGTTAATTAGCATTTTGCTCCCAACATGCTGGGTAATCATTTTACCATCCTCGGAAAGATGAAAGGCTGAGTCAACTTTGAGTCCTGGTCAGGATCGAACTCACTACATTTTTGTTGCAGTACAGCAGATTAACCACCAGGACTCCTAATAGTCTCCCCCCCTGCAGATGGAACTACATGTCCCAATAACTAAAATACCAAACACACATCTTCCCCCAAAAAATGTCAGCCAAGCTTAGGCTTTACAAATCTTTTACTTGAGCAAGGAGCAAGCAAATGTGTACCACATTTCAATTTAGAGGGCAAAAAGGCAACTCTGAGAAAATAGAACAAAGCAAAACATAAGACCATATTATGTCCTTTAATTACTTTTTGGCTGTTGCCTAATTAAGGCACTGTGGTCCTTCTGACATAGTTCCTCCCGAGCATTGCCTAGCTTGTCATCAGTACTGCTGCCAGGCTGCCATCTCTTCATTTGGGCTGGCCTTAACTTTCTGTTCTTAACAGTTCTTAACTTTCTGACAGATTGTGAGTGTTTAAGAGTGGAGCCCTCATAGCTGTAAGAGTAAATTGTCAAAGGCTAACATGGCTATGACTCTAGCAACCTCTCATTCTCATAGAGAAATGAGGAAAGTGGTAATCCTCTTTTCTCCTCACAATGAGATTTCTGTGCAAAAGATATATTTTTTTGTTTTTAAAAAGAAATCTCAGGTAAAATGTCATACGATTTCTCTGATGTTTCATGGTCATTTTCTTCTTCTTGAAGGAATGAGAAGCGGTGCAAGGTTATCATGACTCATGCACAAAATGGTGTCTTTCTTGTAGAGGAAACACACGAAAAAAATCAAGTAGTGCAGAATTTATAATAATTTTCATGTAGGATCGCCCATTTCCTACACAGGATTTACTGAGAAGGACACTAAGTTGTGTATGATTTAGCAACCTCCTGCAGAGCACCACAGTCAATAAACGCAAATGTAAAAAAGTGTAGAAATAGAAATCCAGGAAATAAATAAAAGAGAAAATAAGATTATGGTCTTGTTTTTCAAGGGAAACCAGAACAGGTAAGCTTGTCTGGATTCTCAGTATGGCAAGATTCAGAAAATTTCTGAGAATGCTTTGAGCTCTCTTCTTTCCAAATCTTCAGGTGGAACCTCTCCTTCTTACCTTTTGGTGTGGAATCAAAAGAGCAGTTTAAACCTATGGGATCAGAAGTTCACTTGATTCCAAATCTCTCCCTGCCTCCTTTCATTCCAGCAGTTCTGGCTGCTCCACATGATAATCATTCTGTCTGGAAGAGATGATTGGAAGAGATCTTAAACTGAAGTCTAGACGAATGCTATATTATTTTTAAATTCTTTTACTTTATTTGCATTCCCTTTCCTTGTCATTTGGATTATTCAGTTTTAGACACCACTGGGAAGTTACAGAGAATTCACCAGGTGCCTGTTTTCAGTCTGCTGTAAGAGATACTTATGCATGTTCCAAAGTTGGCATTCACCTGTGGTATTTTTAACTTTATTCCTCATAACAATCGTCTCACAAATACAGGTAGGGTTGGGATCTTCCTCAATTTCCAAAGTAATTTGCTATGAGCTTCAAGACAGAACAAGGCTGATACCTAAGAAGCACTGGTGAGACATTATCTCACCATATGGAACAAATAACACAGTTCTTTGAATTGTTGACAAGGTTAAATCCCCTCATACAAAAAAAACCCCCAAAATCCTAACAGCTCTGTCCAGTTTGTTCTGTACTTTGTAAAAATCATGCTATATTTGAAAGCACAAGAAATGCTGTGCAGTTTTGTCTACTTATTGACTTGAAAGAACAAAGTACCAATTTTTGCTTCAGGTTCAAAAATGTTTTAATAGGGATGATTAAAAACAATTAATTGTCTTCCTCTCAGCATAGAAAAAAGAGTTGATATAATATTTCTCATTCCTATAAAGCCTCGAGTAGTGAATCTGAAAGGTATGCACTTGCAAACTTCTTAGTTGTCTCTTATATATTTTTTCTTTTTTAAAGCTTCCCTTTGGCATGTCAAGTTTAGAAAATGCCCATGCCTTTCTGCTTCTCTTCATTAGCTTCAATTTATGTAGTCAGCTTTTCCACTTCTATTTTGCTGAAAGAGTCATTTTCTAATATTGCTTTGTCAAGCACTCTGTGTGTCCTCTCCTTTCTAAACCACTTTATTCAAGATGTTTGATCCTTAGGACAATTATCCTAAAGCTTTCATTTTATATACATGTTTATTGATAGTCCTAAGCTCAAGCATTTGCCCCGTGCCTTCTTTGTACTTTTGTGGGATGGGGCAACAAGCTTTTTCCAAAGAGTGGAGTTTAATTGTCTCAATATTTGGTTTGCTCTACTGCAGTGTATGTTAATCTCTTAGTTCATTTTACCGTCTTCAGTAAATGTTATTCCTAGGCATTTGAACTCTGCTACCCGTTTTATACTTATTTTTCCCATTATGACATTTAAGGCACACTGCTTCTTTCCAGTTGCCATTACCCATACCTGTCAACCGGCGGCTCTGGAAAAAACGGGACCTGCGCAGATCGCTTGTGCACAGGTTGCTTTCCACGCATGTGTGGAAGCGCTACGCTGCTTGTGCAGCCCCTATGCAAGCGGCGTAGCGCTTCCACGCAAGCATGGAAGGGTTTTACACTTGTGTAGAACACTTCCACGCATGCGTGGAAGCATTCTGCCACTTGCATAGGGGCTGCGCAAGTGGCATAGCGTTTCCACGCATGCGTGGAAAGCGTTTCTCCCCGCTGCCAAATTACGGGGTTTGGGCAGCGCGGGGCCGGTTATGATGACAATCGGCATCAAATTTACAGGTGTTGCTGTAATCTCTTAGCTGAACTAAAAGGTGCTACTATAGTAGCAAATCCCATTAATTTTGCACAGGTTGGCTTCCCAGAGGTCTGGTATGGTAGTATCTGGCATTTCTCCATGTCTATTTGCAGTGCCTGGAATGTTGATTGGCATATCCCCACCTAATTCTTTATGGTACTTAGGAGCTGGATGAGGAGGATAATGTAGAATACTGTAATTTTCCCAAGATGGTGCTATAGGAGAGTGAATACCTCTTTTCATTTACTCATTTGTTCATTCATTCACCTGACACTGCTTCTGTTTACATTTCTATAAGACATGACCTTGTACTAACAGATGGCCTAACTAAACAATGACAATACATTACATTATTGTAATGTATTGTATTATTGTATTTATATTGAGATTGTATTGTTTTAGTTGCTGTCTGCTGATATGCTTTTTATTTTGGTTTTGTTATATTGTATATTTAATTATGTTGGAAGCCGCCCTGAGTTGGCCTACAAGGTGAGTAGGGCGGGGTACAAATTAAAAATCTAATCTAATCTACAAGTACAAGACATTTTAAACTTCTATATATGTAAGAAATACAGAAGTATCCATTTGCCTTATGTAAGACATGATACATTCAACTGAAATGAAATATTTGTAGAAATAATGAACAATAAACAACAGATAGCATAGTTCACCCTTCAATATAAAGTGAAACAGACAGTTTTAGAGCTGATCTTTCTTCATCCCCTGTGGTTGTTTTAGCCTTAACACCATCATTGCTCTAATCTCCATCTCACTGGTTTCATCACTATCAACTCTCTGGTAAACTCTGGAATACCATACCATGGGAGGGGATGCTTAGAAGTGGCTATACTCATTTCCCTGTTTCAGAAGTTGCTGCCTTATATGGTAGTAGTTAAACTGCTGTACTGCAGCCACAGCTGCTGGTGTTGTAAAGTTCGATCCTGATGGACTCAAGGTTGACTCAGTCTTCCATCCTCTCAGTAATATGAGTACCCAGCATGTTTGAGGCAAAATGCTAACCACTTTGTGAACCACCCAGAGACTGCACTAAGTGCTTCAGGGTGGTATATAAGTGTTATTGCTATAACTGTAGCTATTGTTGCCTGGGACTTTGATAGGACTTCTTTGACAAAATGATAGGAAGCTCCCCAAGAGCATCTAGGAAGCCATTCAGATTCATTAGTCTCCTGAAGTGGACCATCCTAAGCAGTGGGGCTGCCATTGATGACCATTTGGAGGCTGCAGTTTGTCCAGAACACTGCTGCCCAGGTGGTGATGGGTGCAGGCATTATGCCTGTGCCTCGCCATTGCTCCGGGAGCTGCACTGGTTACCAGTTTGCCTGCGGGTACAATTCAAGGTGCTGGTGTTGACCTTTAAAACCTTACATGGTAGTGGGCCAGAATACCTAAAATACTGTGTCTCCCCAAGAACGTCAATCCATCTAAACCTGGCTGGCAGGGCAGGTTTGGGGCACAGATGGAACCATGGCTTTTTTAAGCTACAGTAAGACTCTCCCTCTTTTTTCTACCGATGCAATGGGGTGGTGGTGGGATTTTAATTGGGAATGACCTTTTAAACGGGGTGAGGAGGGAATTTTAGTGTTTATTAAGGGTTTTAACGTGTTTTAAGATTGTAATGCTTGTTTATGCTTATTTATTCTATTGTAATGCCACCCAGAATCGCTTGTTTGAGTGAGCGGCAATATATAAATCTGAATAAATAAATAAATAGATAAAATTTACAGAGAGTTAACCATCATCCTACCCAGCACAGGAGACTAAATCCAGAGTGTACCCTGCAGCGTGAGTGAGACCAAATACCTCTTGAGACAGACCCATGGTCATCCAAGAGGACATGAAGGCCAGAGTTACTCCTGATAAGGTGGCCTTGATATGGAAGCTGAAATCCCCATATATGTCAAAATGAGGGGACTTTAACACTGCTGCAAGACCAACTCAGCCAACTCAAGGGAGGAGACTGTTGAGCAGCAGGCTGACTAATACACTAGCACTCTATTCCATCTTAGGTACCATTTCAGGTATATACACTCAAATCCACAGAGCACCTGGTGGTAGGAGCAGAATCATGAAAAACAGTAGCAGTTCCATCTCCTGACATCCCACCACTGTTAGTTTTTTAGTGAGTGTTGTAGCAGTCTGAGTTGTGATGATTCCAAGAAAGTAGACTATACACCAGGCACTTGGTTAAATCAAACTGGTATATTAACATTTACAGTCCAAGTAAATAAACATTACATTCAGCATTATTCTATTCTGCTCTGCTCTGCTCTGTTCTGCTCTGTTCCTTAGCTTCTGTGCAGTCTGTGCTTCTGCTCTGCAAGCTCTGCAAAAGAAGCTTTGCAAGCAACTTCTATTTATACAGGAAGCAAATACTTAAGGTTACAATGTATCTTATTAACTGTCAATCACAGCATAGGTGAGCTACGATGATTGCTTGCACCTGTTCCTAGTTAACTGACCTCAGCCTGCACTTTGCCTCTCTATATGGATATTATTGACAACCACCACCACCCACCCTGGTCTGTCCTGCTGCAGCAGGGAGAACCCACGTGACCATTGCTGAGAGAAATTAACTCTCTCACCTTCTTCCAACCAGCCCTTCATAATATAGGCCAGGTCAGCATATTCATCCAGGATCTGATCCTGGGTGACTGATTCCCCCTTCCCCTTTCACTGATCAATACCCTGACTAGGCATAATCCAGGCGAGGGCTGAATACATAATTCTGTTGTGTGATTCAATTCTAAGATTTTAACTAAATTGAACTGTGTAAATCAGACTGATGTCTTTCCTGTGAAATCTGCCTTGAAGGTATATTTACATACTCCTGACAGGCACATTTTTCATAGAAGTCAATGATCTGTTCCTAAGAAATATGCTAGCCTTGAACACAGCATGCAAAGAATCGAATTAACAGAAGATTGTGTGGAACAGACTAGATATAGATGAGAGCAGTATTGACAGACAACCGATGGGAATAACCTTCATTAGCAGCTACTTCTAATTGATATGAAGCCTCCATCAATATAGCTGATTCACATGCTGCCATGGTAGGTATGTACCTTTTTATGGTAATCATCAGATTTAGAGGCATTGTTTTACAATTGTGGGAAGAAATCAGAATGTGGTGCTGAGGCACTGTTGTTCAACATCCTGACCATTGTGGGTTCTGTTTTCTCTGCCATGATTATTCTCCTTCTTTCATGTCTACCTCAGACTTTAAACTGCCAAAATGAAGACACCTTTTGTTGAATTCATTCCATAGTTCCTTTTGGCTGACCAATTGTGAGAAAGATTAGCCAGCACAACAAGGTTGCTGTTGCCCATGGTACACCTGATTGTGGTTCAAAAATACCACAATCTTTGAGGAGCCTCTTTCTGTGTACTCCCTCTGCCATGCTATGTAACATAGACATAAAATTGCTGGGAGAGGTTGCCTGGAATTTGGGGAGTTGGGGTCATCAATATGTTTACCACTTTCAACTCCATTTGTCTATCAAATTCCAAGAAATATATTTTCTTTCTAAAACATTGTCTGGCATCAGTAATGGACTAGATCAGGGTTTCTCAACCTTGGGCCTCCAGGTGTTCTTGGACTTCAATTCCCAGAAGCCCAAGTCAGCACACCTGCTGATCAGGGAAACCCTGGACTAGATGAAGGCTATCAGAAAAACTGTATTTTCCCATATGAACCTTCCTGACCCTTAAGATCTTCACAAAGGCCCTTTTCTTGGTCCCGTTGCCATCATAATCGTTTGTTTGTTTGCTTGCTTGCTTGTTTGCACACACCACTTTTTTTGGCAGTGAACAACAAAATACCCAACAATAAATACAAACTAAAACATAAAATATGCTAAAACAAAATAAATAGCAATATGAGACCCATAAAAAAGAGGTGTGATGAGCCAGAAAAATCATGTATGTCAGGTAGGGAGTGGGAGAATTTCCATGGAGGCTTCTCTATAAAGTTCAGTTTTATGTCTCTGGGGGACACAAGAGAGGAGTTTCTCTGTGGCTGCTCCCAAGCTGTGGAAGGCTATCATGTGAGGAGGGAAGGGTAGATGGCCCACCTCCTTGCTGTCCTTTTAGGGACAATTAAACATATGTCTTTTCAGACTGCCTTTTTATTTCTTAAATTTATTTATTTCTTAAACTTATATCCCTCCCACTTGCTCTAAGGCAAACCAGGGCGGCTCACAACACACAAACACTATACATAAACCCCTAAAAATCCAATTAAAATAATAAAAATGCATTAAGAACTCTATAAAAACATCCCCAATTTAAAATACCCCTCCCTTCCCCACCCATCAGTAGAGGGACCAATCCACTAATAGAGCCAACGAGGTGGAGCAGACACCCCGTCGGTCCCCTATATTTGCCCTGCCAGCCAGGTTTTCAACCCTTTCCTAAAGGGCAGCAATTCTGTCTGTAGCCACAGATCTGCTGGCAAGAGATTCCATAGGGTTGGGGCGGACACAGAGAAGGCCCTCCTCCTAGTGCTAGAGAGGTAAGAACATAAGAACATAAGAACAGCCTTGCTGGAACAGGCCACAGCCCATCCAGTCCAGCATTCTGTCTCACACAGTGGCTCACCATTTCCTTCAGGGTATTCCCAAGCAGATGCCTTCACCTGCTTAGGATTCCCTGGAAATGATATTGAGAGATATCCTGCCTATCTCTCCAACCCGGAGGTTGTCCTTAAGTATCCATAATTATAGCCATTGATACTCTTCTCCTCCATGAACTTGTCTAGAGGGGTGAGCCCCTCTAGCCTATGGAACACTGAGGGAGCTTCTCTGGTCTGCCCTTGTGGGTCAGGCAGACTCTCTTGGGGCGATGCAGTCTCTTAGGTAACCTGGCCCACTACCATGAAGGGCTTTAAAGGTCAAAACCAGCACCTTGAATTGCACCCGGAGACTAACTGGTAACCAGCACAACTCCTGAAGCAGAGGCAAGGCATGGACATAACGCCCGCACCTCATCACTACCCGGGCTGCCACATTCTGGACCACTTGCAGCCTCTGAATGGTTGTCAAGGGCAGCCCCATGCAGAGTGCATTACAGTAATCAAGTCTGGAGGTAACTAGGGCATGTGTGACCAGGAGCAGGCGCAACTGGTGAATTACACGTAATTGTGCAAAGGCCCTCCTGGCCACAGCCGCTACCTGCTCTTCTAGCAGCAGATGCACATCCAGGAGGACCCCCAAGTTACGCACTGGGTCTGTCTGGGGCAGAGTTAGTCCCATCCAAGACCGAGGATGGCAGCTCCCAGGATAATGCAGGACCCCGAACCCACAGCCACTCAGTCTTGCCAGGGTTCAGCTGTAACCCGTTTTCCCCCACCCAGACCCACACAGCCTCACCCACACAGCCTCCAGATACCCGGACAGGACATTGACAGCATCACTTTGGTCCCCACGGTAACTATGATTGATGGATGCTGGAGTTTTGTTCACTGAGCTGTGTTTTGAAAGTTTTAAAATACTTTAAAAGTTATCATTTTACCTGATTAAATGTTTTTCCTTATTATGGTTGTTTAATTGTTGTTGTTGAACTTTGTAATTCATTGCATTTGTAGCATGACCTGTTTTAACATTGTGAGCCACCTCATAATGTGCTGCCATGGGGACAAAGATGGACTGGAAATAAAGCAAGTGAATAAGCAAAATAAAATAATAATGGGGAGGGGAAGAGTAAATCTTTAGTTACTGTGCCCCAAAAGCATAGACAAGTGTAAAACTGTGGAAGATAGGGATAGAACTATTTACTAAGCTTGCTGAGTTTTCTGTCTGTTCATTCATAGCAACCTTCTTTTTTATAACATAGAATTTTCAGACATTCGACCCCCCTTTTGCAGCCTGATGTACCACCATCCAATATCACATGTGGCTCATGCTGGTGCAGTTCAGTGTTTTTAGTTTTACTTTTTAACAGACATTTTGCATTGGCATGGCCCACATGTAAAAAACCACAAAAATAATCTCTCAATGGTTTTGAAATAGGGCTTTGAGGGGAAGGACTTTTTTAAAATGATGGAAAAATATCACACAGTTTGTCCAGTTCCACTTCTTTATAAATCAAGAAGTCGTAGAAATGATTGCACTTGGTTTCCAGCCATACCACATGGTAAAGACTGTCAGCTGCTAGACCTTGAAGGACATATTGAAACACATTATTTCAGCCCAAACAAAACATTCTTTTGCCCTATTGTGGTACTTGTTCATTTATAACTTATTGATCAAAGCAAAGAATGTCTTCAGACCAGGCTCAAAAGGAAGTCACACAAGTAACCAAATTACAGCATTTCTCTGATGTGTGACATATTGGATGGAGTCCATTTGCTTCTAGGATAGTCAGTCTATCATCACTTTTGCCACCACCACTAATCAAAAACTCTAGAAAAAAGTATGCTTTGTTCCAAATTGCCTATTTCCCTCAAATACACACAGCTGAGAACATTTAGCTCAGGTATACAAGGCATTCAGACATCTGTGCTTTTGGCCATTCTGAAAACTTGATTGCAGAAGTTTTTGACAGTAAATGACAGGTAACACATGAGGCTCACCTTAGTGAGTACAGTTTAAAATTATTCCCACCAATTAATTGCAAGAAAAATGTGTTGGACTTGTTATATTTACACTTGAAAGAAAGATTTCTACTATTAATATTCTAGAAGCAAGAAAAATTCTGATTTCTTTTTTGCAAATATATGTTTATAACACCCAAATAATGAAAAATAGGATATCAAAATCAGTGTGCTGCAGCAGTCAAATTATTAGGCCTAATTGTGGGAACCTGAAGGTCAAATTTCACTCAGCTATTATAATGTTTCACAGAAGTGAATGGAAAGTGGAAACATACAGTGGAAACATGGAACCTGAGAAGTCTGAACCAGGGTAGACTGGAAACTGTAAAGCAAGAGATGGAATGAATAAATACCAGAGTGCTTTGTTTTATTAAACCAAAGTGGACTGTTTATACAGCTACACTGCATAAGGTTGATGACATCATGAGTTGAGATAAGTTTTCAGATGTAATAAAAAAATTCTGATTCCTCCCCTTCCCTTGAAGATCCTTCAGATTTCCTTTTGTAGTGAGGAAGCCACTGGGGATAGAGAGGAAGAGGGAATTTTTTATTTCCAAACACTATTACCACCAGCAGCCATGGGCTGGGATACTGGGATAGGGGGATCCAACCTGGTGTGCCCTCGCCTATGGTGCCCTGGGGTGCAAATAATAATTTTATTATTTTATCTGCCTGGCATGCTGCACCGCTCCTCGCTTGGTCTGCCCATCCCTTGGTCACCGCCCCTTGCTTGGTCCACCTGGCACATTGCACTTTATATTAAGCCATTGTTCCAAGCTCCCTCCTTCAGCTTGGAGCAATGGTTTATTCTAAAGTACCACACACCGGGTGGAGCAAGCAAGGGGTGATGACCAAGCAGTTACCGGGGGCAGCCTTCTCCCCGTCCCTTGGTTGCTGTCCCTCTCCCCTGTCCAGTGCCCTCCCATTGTGCCCAGCACACCCCTGGCCACCAGTATGACTTCACCATCAGACATGATTTTTAGAAATTAATAACTACCTCCCCATCCCATGGTCCAATTAGACTCCCCATGGGAGCCTTTGGACTTTCAGAGGGAGAGGGATTTGGAAATATTTTTTTTTCTAAAATTGTTGTTTCTGCTGAAAGAGAATTACAACCCTTGTTGTTTATTCAAGATGTTTCTACAAGCAGTTTTCCTAATAAAATGCATTTGGATCCTACATTTCTTAATACATGCATGTTTCTAAGCATGTGTTCATATTCAGAATGCACCTTTTCAACGAAGAATTCCCTTCCATAAATTTGGAGAAGTGAGACTTTTTAGGGATTATTGAGTTTCAGACCATGATTTGGTGTAGAAGGGCAAAGTTAGGTAAGATGTCTCCAAAATGTGAATTGAATTAATTACTTCCCAGTTGTAAAGAAATCTAGCAATTCAGAGCAAGAGAAAAGGTAAGGGGAAGGAGAGTGGAGAAGCTCAAGCAGAAGAACATGAGTATTTATGTTTGTGCATGGATGTGGATATTATGCACATTGTTACTTGAGGTTGTCAATCCCCTGAAGGAAATGACAGGCCTTTAAGTGATGAGAAATTATGTTCTTTCCCTATTAAATTCCTTTCCCCCAATCTGTATTTCAGTAAGATATGCTAATATTTCCATCGAAATGCAAATAACTTTGCTCATAGACCTCAGACAGATGTTGAGGCTGATTATTGAAGGACAGTTTCACTGAAGAAAGTATGGGTGGGGGCAGGGAGATGTGCCAGGAAGGAAACAATTTACTGGAGGCATAAATAAAGAGATTGTTTACCATGTGATGCATAACATATTCAACATATTTATTTTTCATTTAAACAATTGAAAACTTTTTATTTAAAAAGTTGGCAAACTGGATCCTTTCTTTCAAATTTCTCATACAGTCTCGACACATTGTACAAGTTAAGAGCTAATGATTGGGGCATAGAATATTTTTGTAAATTAATGGCAGACTTGCAAAGAGTTTATAACCTATGGCTAAACCTATGGCTGGAATGTATTCCAGCACATCATTAATTTATTTGGAAAGCAGATGCTAGGCATCAGGTACTTTAGTAGAAGAAAAGTACAATCCTATGCATATCTACACAAATGTCAGATCCATTCAATTCAGTTGGTCATACATGGAGATAAGAGTGCCTACGTATTCCATTTATTATCTAGTGAGATTGATGGAATTCTCTTTCAGCATCCTGTTTAGTGAATCATGATTAATGTACATTTGTAACTTTGGCTTGAATAATAAAGACATCAAAAATCTGTTTCAATCATGGATAGCATAAGTAGTTATGTAGAGAGTTTGCAATAAACATTGAAAATTCATTTTATTAGCATCTCCGGTTTATAAAAAGTGAAGCATGCCAGCCATGTTAATTCTAATTATGCAGATGAGCAGGAAGCAAGAGGGAAAGGACATGGTGCCATGAGAAAATATGTGCTCTTATCATTTGTTGTACAAACAACCTGTATGGGTAGACTACCTTGCACCCCACACAAAAGATTATTTTACACATAGGAGTGTTCATTTGTGGAATCTCTTCTCTTTCCATGACATTTTGATGCCTATTTCATGACTATGAAAAACATGATTAGCACACTTGAGTTGTCCCCCTCTAAGCTTATCTACATTTAATCTATTTTTTTCCACACTTAATGACCCCTGTATATGTTCTGCACCACATGTCAGTGAAAGGTTGAAGAGATGGCCCCTAATCATTCCTCTCCTATAAAGATTGATGGTTTTGATGTTGACCAGGTGGTGAATTTGTTGTGGGTTTTATTTATTCAATTTATAGGCTGTCTTCCTCGCCTCAGCGGCCCAAGGCGGCTTACATCAAATAAAACAATTTATACAATTAAAAACCCTCTGATAAAACTGATAAAAAATTAAAATCTGTTAAAAAAACCACCCTTAATTAAAACCCCACAGGGCTAAATGAGCTAGCAAGGCTGAGATGTGCTGCCAGATGCATCTAAGTTTTAGTCCAACTTAAGCCTTTGCTCCCCAAATAGGTCCTGAACCTTAAATAGTTCCTTTTAAGTTTGGACTATAACACAGAATGGATTCAATGTCCCAAAGTTATGGGAGTGGTCCTTATGCCAGCAATTCTTCCTGACATGCTCCTCATTTTTGGTCCACCTATAAAAAAGGATGGTACAATAAAACTCTTTTTTTGCTGTATCTGGCCAGTGCAGATGAAGAAGAACATCTGAGCCCATGGCAGTAGCTGATTCTGTGTGTTTCTCTGCATTTTTAAAACATTTACCAGGATTTTAAAATGTTTTCATTCTCTACTTTTCACAAAATATGCATAGTCAAATGAATTTTATCCAAAAATATGTCTTTTAGGATGTATTTTTAGTGTTTTTTATTTGTCTCTATTCTGCATATAGATGTCTCAATTTAATTCAGGTCGTTTCCCTCAAGAGATGGGAAAGCTTGTACCAGGTGTTCCTACTAATTGCCTGAAATAATGAGATGCTGTCTAATAACTGTAAATGTACATCAGAATGGCAGCAATTAACTGATAAGGACTAAAGCCATGATCATGAAAGGAAACTTTTTCAAGGAATTTTCAGATAATAGCATCCCAGGGATTGTTCCAAAACTCCTTTCTTCCAAAATGATTGCTTCCTTTCTGTTTTTTGGGGAAAATAATCACCAATATGGTAAGGAAAAGGAAATCCTTTGTCCTCCAGTAACAAAAATATAAATGAAAGCTTTGCTATTCTCTCCATCTTTTGAAGAAAGGTGAGAATTAATAGATCCTGATGGAAGGTAAGAAACAACAAACCCACTTGTCAGGGATGATTGAGCTGTGGATTTTCAGATTTCACAGGGGGCTGAACTCAATGAGTGGTGGGGTTCCTTCCTGCTCTGCACTTCTACAATTCATTGTTTTTTTTCTTCTGAAACAGCTTTAGAGGAACCCTGTGAAAGAAGGGAAAAGAAGACCTTGAAGTGACCTACCATTAATTCAGAACATGAAGTCTTTGTTACCTGTTTCTGCAAATTAGCTCTGTGTCAATTTATTGTTGTCTGGCATGGTATTCTTGTAGAATAATATGTATTTTCAGTATAATTCCATTTTTAATTCTCTGTCAGAACAAAATTCAGCAAGTGTTCTGAACAATACTTTTCTTGGGGCTGGAGCTATCTGTAAAATTTTAGGTGACAAAAGTTTCTCAGAAAACTAGGAATTTACCCTCTGTCATTTTTAAATTTAGCAGCAAAAATTCTCCTGCACCAGTGTAACACAAGCAGCATACCTTTTGGAGGTGAATTACCTCATGTCAACACAAATAATGTTTTCTGTTGTGTGCTGAATTATGCAGCTCAGTTTAGGAAAGATAATATCTATGGTGTTTTTTTCATTTGAGCCAATTTATCTCCAAAATTTACACTGTTTGCATTGATTATATGGATTTGACTGTATTATTTTGTATGTATTTATCTTTTATTTTGCTGATTATTGTATTGTTATTGCTATTTGTTCTGATATTGTAATGCTGCATTTTGTTTTAGTGTTTATTTTACTGTTGTGAATCGCCTTGAGTTGCCCGTTGGGGAAGAATAAACCTAATAATAATAAGAAGAATCATGCTCATGTAACTACACAAGAAGGTTTTCGCCAGTCTTTCTTTATTCGTGTCAGAGGCACCACCAGCATATAATAACATACAAAGCTAAAATTAACACAACTAAAAAGGGCTAGATGACATCTGCCCAATATTGGGCCACATCAACAGCATTTCCTCTTGCCAACATAAGGTCCTCCTCAGTGCACATAGAGGGGCATTGTGTGCATTGTATCATATGGGAGAAAGTTTGTACTTCTCTGCATTCACGTAGGCTGTCATCTACAGGGAAACCCCATTTCCTACCCCTGCATGCAGTCTACTTAAAGCTTTCCAACAGGCCATGGTTGTTCTTGGCCAGGCAGTAGAGAGCCATGGGGTTCTGCCCAGTTATCTGGTAGCTCCTTGCTCGCCTTCCATAGTTCTAAGGCTTTAGTGTAAGGGACCAAAGACAATGAAACAGCCGAAGAGTTGGCTTAACACAGGTTTATTGCATGATGATCCGGAGGAACATGTGGTAATGGCGGATGAGTAGCTCAATATATACAGCTGGCTATACATTTGAATGTGGCTCATCGACAGACTATTGGTTGCTGCCTGCGTGACGTCATAGAAGGTCACGCCCTTCTTGACCAGGTGAAGAGGTGGCAGGGAATCTTCCCGCGCTGCTGAACCAGGTGAATCTGAGCCATGAGAGCTGGACGCTTGCTATTGCCATCTAGTGGTCACTAGCTCGCGTCCCCTTATCAGGTTTACATTGATACAGCTGATGGTTATAATGTTGCACACAGAAAGGTTACATTGTTAACACATGGCAAAGGTACATTGTTAAAGGCACAGCTTTACAGAACACAACATCCCTCCCCCCTAGGATGAGACGAAGTCTCTCAGCCAAGATGGCTTGTTGCATGTGCGTTTGGGCCGTGAAGAGGGCTGACCCCCCCCCGGGGGCGCTACTGCTTCTTTGTTCCCTGGTCCCTTGTCCTGAAATGGGAGAGGGAGACTTGTTAGTGGCTTGCCGCTGTCTGGCGGCCTTAGGGGAAGGGAAAAACTCCATTGTGGGCAGACCGGGGGCAGTCGGGGCTAACGAAAAACCCCTCTTCTCGCTTGGACGGGTGGGGGACCACTCCGAAAAAAACCCCGGTTCTGAAAATCAAAATCTAACTTAGTAGGGGTATCCGCATTTGTGGGGACGTCCCGCGAGATATGTATGGGGTCGGGTTCCTCCTCCTCCTCAGAAAGATCCCCTAGGATATCTACAAGAACATCCTCCTCCCCCCTTGGTGGGGGCCCGCGGTCCCCTTTTCCTCCCCCTTGGGCTGAACGGGTGGGGGAGAACCCTAACGCTGATTTTTTCTCTGTTTGGTCTGTTCCCTGCTCATCGGAGACACTGCGTCAGAGCTGGTCCACGTGCCGCCTCCACAGGAGCCCTGTACTGGTTTCCACGCGGTATGACACGGGGCCGGTTTGCTCCACAACTACACCCGGTACCCAGGCTGGGCCCGTGCTGGCGTAATTCCTGCAATGCACGGGGGCGCCTATACTGAAGCTCTTTGTGGCCTCTAGCCCGATGTTCCTTCCTTTGTCCTCTACCCTCGTGGGGTCTAGCCTAGTAAGGATGGTGGTCAGTTTCCTACGCATTAAGAGCTCCGCGGTGGAGTATCCTGATGCCAAAGGGGTCACCCTGTACCCTAGCAGAAACTGACAGACTTGTAGGTTCAGATCCCCGGGGCCCATGCGCCGCATCGCGCCCTTCGTGGTGCGGACGAGGCGCTCTACTTGGCCATTGGTGGCTGGGTGAAACGGGGCGGAGGTGATGTGCCGAACGGCGTTAATCTCCATGAATGCCCTAAACTCGGAGGACGTGAAACAACTGGCGTTGTCGCTAATTAATGTGTCGGGTATGCCGAATGTGGAAAAGAGTCTCCGCAAATGCCTAATGGTCTGGGCCGAGGAGGTGCTCGTGACTGGGATAACCTCCAACCACTTGGAGAAGGCGTCCACTACAAGAAGGAACAGGGTGCCTCTGAACGGGCCCGCGAAATCAACGTACACCCGGGACAACGGCCCCTTAGCCACGTCCCATTCCCTGTGGGGAAGGCGGGCCTCCTCTGGTCTGGAGCATTGGCAACTTTCACAAGTGCCGACCATGTGCTCGATGTCGGCGTCCAGCTGGGGCCACCAGAAGTAACTCCGGGCCAGCGCCTTGGATCGCACGATGCCGGGGTGGCTGACGTGCAGCAGCTTGAGCACCCGCGGCCGAAGGGAAGTGGGGATCACCACCCGCTGCCCCCACAAGATGCACCCCCTCTCTAGGGACAGTTCTAGCTTTTTTCTGAAAAATGGAGCGAACTCCTCCGCTGGGGAGGACGCCGGCCACCCTTTCTGCACCCAGGAGCTAACTGCCGCTAACGTCTTGTCCTTCTCTGTCGCTTTGGCAATGTTGGCGGGCATTACGGGGGGCGAATCCAGCACCTCTATCATAAGAACCTGATGGTCCCGCTCCCCCTTGCTCACCTGGCTGGGCGTTAGGGGGAGGGGAGACCTTGATAGAGCGTCCGCATGGCTGATCTCTTTCCCGGGCCGGTAGACCAACGCGTGCTGATACGCGTTGAGAAAAATGGCCCACCTGGGCATCCTCGGGGACAGGATCTGTGGGGTGGGCTTATCTGCGGTAAAAATGCCTAGCAGGGGCTTGTGGTCTGTTACAATGGTGAAGGGGCGGCCGTACAGAAAATCGTGAAATTTTTCGTCCCCGCAACTATTGCTAGTGCCTCCCTGTCTGTCTGTGCGTAGTTTCTCTCCGCTTAGGACAGGGACCTGGAGTAAAATGCTATCGGGGCCTCCCTTCCGTTTTCCAACACGTGGCACAGCACCGCCCCCACCCCCACTGGGGATGCATCACAGGTCAGAACTACCGGGCGTTTGGGGTTGAAATGGGTCAGTATGGCATCGGACGCTAGGAGGCTTTTTAGCTCACTAAATGCCCTTTCTTGGTCATCGCCCCACTTCCATGCCTGGTCTTTCTTTAGCAGTTTGTGTAGCGGTTCAGCCACCGCTGCCTTCCGGGGGAGGAAGGAGTGGTAAAAGTTGAGCAGCCCTAGGAACGACTACAGCTCGGGCTTGGAGGTGGGGCGGGGGGCTTTCTTAATGGCTGCCACCTTGGACTTGGATGGTTTTATTCCCTCGGGAGTCACACAAAACCCTAGGAACTCAACCTCGGTTGCGAAGAAGACGCATTTGTCCTTTCGCAGTCTCAGCCCCGCTTTTTCGAATATCGTCAGGACCTTCCCCAACCTCTTGGCCAATTCAACCCGACTCCCCCCCGTTATTAACACGTCATCAAAATAAGGCAACACCCCCTCCAGTCCCTTCAGGAGGCGTTCGACGAGTGATTGGAAAATTCCAGGCGCCGAATTCACGCCGAACTGGAGGCGCGTCACCTGGAACGCCCCCTTATGGGTGACTATGGTCTGCGCAGCAGCTGCGGCAGGGGACACCGTAAGCTGCTGGTAGGCCTGTGCTAAGTCGAGCTTAGCGAAACACTTTTCCCCGTGTAACCTGGCCAGCAGATGGCTGACTACCGGCACCGGATATGCATTCGGGCGGATCGCCTTGTTGATGGTGCACTTGTAGTCGGCGCATATACGGACCTCCCCATTGGCCTTTAGTGCGGTTACAATTGGAGTTTCCCACTCCGCGGAATCAACAGGCACAAGGATTCCCTGGCCCACCAATTTGTCCAGTTCCGCCTCTATCTTGTCCTTAAGTGCGAACGGCACCCGGCGTGGTTTAAGACGAATTGGGCGGACCTCCGGGTCCAGGTCGAATGTCACTGGGGGCCCCTTGAATTTCCCCAGTCCTTTTTTGAAAACTTTGGGGTGCGCCTCGCACACCTCCAGAATTGGATCAGTCCCAACGGCGTGCATCCCAACTGCGTGCACCCCCCCAATAAACAAACCCAGGGGCTGGAACCATTGAGTCCCGAGGAGGCTGCAATCTCCCCCTTTGAGCACGACTAGGGGAAGGGACGCGGCGTGCTTCTTGAATTTAACCTGAAATTCTCCAACCCCCAACACTGGAATGCTGTTCCCTTGCACGTCCCGTAGTGTGGACCTCAATGCTTTGAGCCTGGGTCGCTTGTGGGGGGCAATTCCCAAAAACTCCCTCTGGGAAATGATTGAATATGAGGACCCCGAGTCAATTTCCATCCTAATGGGAACCCCTTGGACTAGTACCTCAACAAAATAGCGGGGGTGTCCTGCAGACACGCTGAACACTGGGGCGTCGTCCTCGCTGCCATCGGAGATGTGTCCCACGCCGTCCTGCTTCCGCGTGGCCTGGGCGCCGTCCTTGGGTCTCGTTGAGCGGTCTTGTCCCGCGGAACGGTCTGCGGAGCTCCTCCGGGTCTCGCGCTTCTTCCTGCACACCTTGGCGATGTGCCCGTGGCGGCCGCAGTTGTGGCACTCGGCCTTCTGGAAAGGGCACTTTACGCGGTCGTGGGCCGCTCCACAGCCGTCGCATCGCCGGCTCTCCTTCCGGACCCTCCGGACGTCCTCGTCGTCGCTGCTCTCTGTGGACGACCTCGAAGTTCGCCAGGCCGCCTGTACCGGAGCCTCTGCCTTGCTCGACTTCGGCCGCCAGTCCTGGAGTTCTTGGACCCCGGCCTTCGTAGCTTCTGCGGCCTGGGCCACTCTGACGACCTCCTGCAACGTGGGAGGCGGCTCTTGGTTCATCAATGTGCGCTGGGTCTCGGCGTCGTTCAGGCCGCACAGCACACAGTCCCAGAGGGTGATTTCGGCATTCTCCCATTTGCACGGGCCGGCTGCCAGCCGCAGGGCCGCCACGAATGCGGCGACCGTCTCCCCGGGCGCTTGGACTCGCCTCCAGAACGCACTCCGAGCGGGAAACATCGCCGTGGCAGGCCGGACGTGCTCACGCAGCATCTGCATGAGTTCCTTGGCCTTGAATTCGCTCACCCTCCTCGGTGCAATCAGGTCCACCAAGGTCCTTTTGGTTTCTTGTCCGAGCATCCTGGTGAAGATGGCCCTTTTCTTTGCCTCTTCCGTGACTTCGGACTCGATCAGTGCTGCCTGGAAGTCCATCTCGAAGATCTCCCAGTCGCCCGGTTTCCTGATTTCGAAACCGGCGCATGTCTTGGTCCCGTGGGCTGCCATAATCCCACCTTCGTCGCCAATTTAGTGTAAGGGACCAAAGACAATGAAACAGCTGAAGAGTTGGCTTAACACAGGTTTATTGCATGATGATCCGGAGGAACATGTGGTAATGGCGGATGAGTAGCTCAATATATACAGCTGGCTATACATTTGAATGTGGCTCGTCGACAGACTATTGGTTGCTGCCTGCGTGACGTCGTAGAAGGTCACGCCCTTCTTGACCAGGTGAAGAGGTGGCGGGGAATCTTCCCGCGCTGCTGAACCAGGTGAATCTGAGCCATGAGAGCTGGACGCTCGCTATTGCCATCTAGTGGTCACTAGCTCGCGTCCCCTTATCAGGTTTACATTGATACAGCTGATGGTTATAATGTTGCACACAGAAAGGTTACATTGTTAACACATGGCAAAGGTACATTGTTAAAGGCACAGCTTTACAGAACACAACAAAGGCAGTCTGTGAGGGCTGGTTGTTCAGAGGGGCAGAAATTGTGAGGAAGCTATGCCTTGATTTCAGTCTTTGCTTTGGTGGTTGGTGATCAAATAGCAGGTGTGTTTCTGAGGAACTTGCTTTGACCCACTCTTTCTGAGAAGCACTTTCTGGATGAAATTTTGATGGAGGGATGCCAGTTAAGTAATCCACTTTTTGTATCGAGGTTGGTTTTAGGCATTGGGCAGTGTCTCTGAAGTTCCATATCAAATTAACCCTATCTTGAATAGTCAGGCTACTTGGGCATTCAAATTGAATGATATCAAGTTGATTCTGATTTATGTGGATTCCTTCCAGGAATTTCTAGATACACAGTGCTCTTGGGATTCTCTGAGAAAATAGGGTTAATCTGAACACAGGAGGGCAAGAATATCATCCTCTATGTGTACAACCTCTCCCTTGTGATCAGAAATCCTGTTCTCCCAGAGCTCTGGATTATGCAGAGAGTCACAGACAGAGAAAGCTCTCTTTTTGTGCTCTCATCACCAAAATTTTAATCAAGCATTACCTTCATAGGCAGACTTAGCATGCTTTGAGAGTACCACCTAGGCTGGTGATGGTGAACCTTTTAGAGAACAAGTGCCCAAACTCAACAGGCTGCCATCCACACTACAGAGGGGTGGGGTGAACTCTGCTGGGGGGAGGAAGGAAGTGCTCTCATTGGGCTGCTGGGAAGAGGGGCAGGGTGAACTCTATGATGGGGCAATGGCACACATGCCCACAGAGAGGACTTTGAGTACCCCCTCTGGCACATGACTTGGGCCCCCTCTCTTATTTCTCACATTCTACTCAAGGCAAGAGATGTTCCTGCTACTGATTAGGCTCTGTATATGAACCGTTGAAATTTGCAGGTTTTGTCATATGAAAAGCCTCCACAAAAACATGTCTACTCTGTACCTTGCATGTGTAGAAAGCAGGTATACACATGGAAGGGCTCTAGGCCCTCCTCTAAAACAGAAGTCCTGTAAAGGTAAGACAGGGCATAATTATGCTGGCAATATAGAACTGAAACATGTAGGAGTACCATCTTCAGTATGGTGATAGAAATAGCACTGAATATAAGTTTCATTTCCAGTTTTGGATGGCTAAAAGGTTCTTATAACTCAGTGTGACTCCCAAGAAAGTGTAGCCCTGGTCTAGAGAGGACAGGGTTACTTGGACGTTGCTTAACAGGCTAAGGATTGGAGTCTACAGAACCAAACTGAGCCTATGAAAACATGGGTTTCACAATCACCACAGTCCTTTCAGAGTGCGGAGAAGAGCATGTGATTTCACACTATTTCAGAGTACTCTTCATCATGTATCATTGAAAACATGATGCTATTTTCCCCAAATGCTCTCAGTAGTGCCTGTTAGTGAGCAAAAAGTGTTTCACATATGTTTATTAATTCTACTGTGGTACTTCTGATGTGGAGAAGAAAAGGTGTGAACTAGAAAAAGAATTTATGCATTCTGTTAGTCATCTTTTCAGCAAAGGTTTCTGTGGTCCAGTCTTTGAAATGTTCTCTTTTCATTTGCAGACAGCTATGTAAACTAGTAGTCAGAAACAGATTTCTTTGCTGTAGATATCTAGCTATGATTTCATATTTAATTTGTCCAATAATCATTACTTCAATCAAATTAAATCATTTTACATAAAGAATAGCAGTAAATGAATTGAATAGATTAAATTACCTCATCATAACAAAAATATTCAGAATACATGTGGCATTATTTGTTTGGATTTTATTCCCAGCCTGAGTTGGTTAAAATATATGGTTATAGTATTGTATCCTCTCAGCAGCCCATCTAATTTAGATTAAAGGGATTCCATGGCTTCAGCCTAGAGGCCAAGCTCAGGGTTATAAAGAAGATCTCCCACATTGTTCTTTTGTTTCCATTTTTGTGTTTACATCAAAGCAGCTTCAGAATGGCTTTAAGTTAAAACACACAGGCAGCGGCCCTATGTTTATAGGCCACTGGTCAATCTTGCCATATTTTCTTAATTCTGACTTGTAGTGTTTTATTGCTCCTTCCCTCTATTTCCAGCCTTGTCTTGAAGGGGAGAAAGTCTATGGAAGGAAATGGTAAGATACGCATCTTTTCCTGCACCAGGGCTCCTACAATTTTAAGTGGCACCCCCTACTTAGCTGTTGTCTTAAATGACAAAGAAGGGCAAGGGGAAATCCAATGAAGGACCTCTTACATTTAATTTTAACTTAATTTAATTTAATAGATTTATATACCGCCCTATCCAATTGACTCTGGGTGGTATACACAAGTTAAAACCAATATAAAACAATTTAAAAACCTTAAAAACAGCAATAATACCCAACACTGTGACATTTACTATCTAAAAACAAATATAAAATCTACAAAACTTTTACATTAAAAAATTAATTATAGGAGATGGGAGAATCAGACAAGCCAGAAAGGGGAGCTTGTTGACAATCCTGGCCCCCAGACCCATTTTGCCAACCACGTCTTAAATTCTTTCCTAAATGGTAGCAACTGGGCCTGAAGGCATCGTTCTACCGGGAGGAGTTTCCATAGTATGGCAACTATGACTGAGAAGGCCCTTTTCCTTGTGCTGGAGAGGTGAGCCTCCCCAACAGATGGTACCTGAAGGGTGCCCTCTCGGTTTGCTCTCATGGGACAGGTCAATGTCCTAGGGATGCTGCAGTCCCTGAGGTATCCTGGTCTGCTACCTTGAAGGGCTTTAAAAGATGACAATGAACACCTTGAATTGCACCTGGAGACATATAGGCAGCCAGTGGTGAGGCACAGGCAAAATGACTACACCCCACCACTGCACGGGCCACTGCATTCTGGACCAACTGCAGTTTCCTGATGGTTATCAAGGGCAGCACCATGTAGAGCACATTAGAATAGTCCAAACGGGAGGTGACCAGGGCATGGGTGGCCATGAGCAGGGCCTCCCAGTCCAGGAATGGGTACAATTGATTAAAATCACACACTTGCCTGAAGGCCCTCCTGGCTACAGCCGTAACCTGCTCCTGGAGCATAAGCCGTGAGTCCAGGACCCCCAGGTTGTGCACTGGGTATGATTGGGGCAACAATCACCCATCCAAAACCAGTGGTGATAACACCTTATGAGGACCAGGTCCCCTCACCCACAGCCACTCAGTCTTGCTGTAGTCCATTGTCCCCCATCCAGATACTAACTGCCACTAGGCAACTGGTCAGGACTTTGACTGCATCACTGGGATCACCATGGGCAGAGATATATAACTGAATATCGTTAGCATACTGATGATATCTCACCCCATGGGATCAGATGATCTCACCCAGCAGTTTCATGTAGATGTTAAAGAGTAATGGCGAGGGGACCGAGCCCTGGGGCACCCCAGATGTGAGATGCCTTGGACTAGAACCTGCCCCCCAACCCACACCAACTGGGTCCAGCCACTCAGGAAGAAGGAGAACCAGAAGTTTGCAACCTATGCCCCTGATGCCATTCCATCCGGCCCACAGCGATGACCCCAGAAATGGAAGCAGACACAATTACAACAGCTATAAATATGTCCACGCATGTGCAAATGCTCTCACTGTGCTTTATGGCAGAGTCTACAGCAGGGGGAACCATGTGTCCGACCTGCTCAGCTGTCTGAGGGGGAGTTGTCCGGCCCATGGCATGAAATGTTTGAGAAACCCTACCTTACATATTAGAGAATTACGCTATTGGTTTCCTATATCAAGGTCTTTCCAGAACAAACTATGGGGTGATCAGCACGACAACCATGTCCTACATCAGGGGTGGCCAACCTTGGTGTCCCAGGTGTTCTTGGATTTCAGTTGCCTGAAGCCCAAGTATGCATACCTGCTGATCAGGGCTTCTGGGAATTGAAGTACAAGAACACCTGGGGCACCAAGGTTTGCTATCCTCCACTTGAAAACCTGGCTGGCAGGGCAGGTGTGGGGCCTGAATGGAAATACAGCCCCAGCCTGTTGGCTCATTTCAAGCTAAATCTAGAGTGTCCCTCCCTCTGTCTTGCTTGTATCCCTTTTTATTCTTTTTATGAATCGGGTGGGGTTAGGAGGGTGGGTAAGTGGGTGGGTGACTTGGGGATTTTTAATCTGTTTTATATGTTTTGATGTGCTGTAAGCTGCCCTGAGTTGGGTTCACCTGAGTGGGTGGCATAAGAATTAAATTCTTACTTTTCTATGAAATTCTGTATTCAAGTGATTGTATTTTTTTCCTTTCTCCTTTGCCTTTTGCATTCTTTCTTTCCTCTGCTATTTTAATAGACTCGTTGTAGCGACATCAGACAACCACTTTGCTTTCTTACATTTCTTTTCTTTTGGTATGGTTTTCCTTGCTGCCTCCTGCATGATGTCCCACATCTCTGTCCATAATTCCTCTGGCACTCTGTCTATCATGTCCAAGCCATAAAATCTGTTCCACACCTCCACCGTGTATTCCTAAGGGATGTTGTCTAGGTCATATCTGTCTAGCCTAATTGTTTTCCCTATTTTCTTTAGTCTAGGCCTGAAAACTGCTAACACTGCCAATATTGAAAGCTAAGTTGAAAATATGAAGAAAGATAGTATGATTTTTGCCATTTTTTCCCATTTCACTGCAACATTTCTCTATACCTTAATAGACATCACAGGCCACAACAACAACAAATGTGTATGTCTTTAAAATTTAAATTGTTCTGCTTCACTTTCTCTAATGCTGTTGTATGGTGCTGCCTAAAGCAGGGGTTCCCAACCTATGGCTCATGGGCCAGCCCCGGCCTGTGTCACCATTTCATGTGGCCCACCACCACCACACCTGGAAGTGGAAAGGGGTGCATTTATGACAGCCATAAAACATACCTGCACATGTGTAAACACAGTTACGTCAGCTGGAAATGTGCCCATGGTTATCATAAATGCAGAAGCGAGCATATTTACTTCTGATTCGGGTGACGTGGTTCAGACCGCTCAGCTTTCTGGGGGCATGGTCATGCCTGCGGCATAAAAAGGTTGGGAACTCCTGGTCTAAAGTATCTAACATATTTAAAAACATCTCCATTCAGAATACTGAATTGTAACAACGCATTGTAATCCTTTGATTTACTTCCTCCCTAGTTACCTCCTTGACATTAGTTTTTGGAGGAATTTCTTCAAAAGCAGCATGTAAATCAAATGCAGCCATTGAGGAATAAACTATTGGTAGTGTTGCTGTTGTTGTGCATCTGAATGTGGACTCCATCAGATCATCACTCCTGTCATCTGTTGAACAGATGGGTGTTTCTCAGCTCTCTAGGAAAATGTGTTTTGGATTCACAAATCCCGTGTTATGATATTGTTAGAAGTTTTGGCCACAGTGGTCTGCAGTTAGATTTTCCTCTCTGGGTTGAATCAGGTAGTCATGATATATTATCCCCAGAATTGTCTGAAATATACGTATTGTTTCTTTCTTGGTTGGGAGCCTAGGTGCTGGATAAACACAGAGAGTTATCAGTGTAAGCCAGAAGAGTCTAAACTTTAGCTAAGAAAAGAGGATCCCCATAAGGACTCTGCAGTTTTGATAGGATCCCCATAAGGACTCTGCAGTTTATACCCTGCCCCTTTTTTCATTTAACTATGTGCTGGTTCTAAAAGGACAAAGCTACACTCCTTACTTTGAGTGTAATTTTTTTGCCACACAAACCTTATTTTAGAGTTGATAGAACACAGCTCCATGCAACCTTTGCTACCTCTCTTTTTTAACCCAGAGGTAGAGATGTAGTTAGAAATCAGACAGTAGTAAGTAGTCTTATTATCATAGGATACAGAGATAAATTGGGAGAAATATATAACCGTGCCAGAATCCTTATAGAAAGAGAAGACTGGGTGGGGGGACGTGCCAACACACTGGAAATAGCTGGCCATTATGAACCTCAAGAACACACAACAAATGGCAGTCATACATCTATGATGTGGTGGTGGTGGTGGTAACACTAACACTAACACTAACAAGGAGGAGGAGGAGGTTTGAACTTTGCATCCCATGAACATGTTTTGCCAACAAATTGCATGAAGACAAAAATACTGTGTAGCACGTATCCAACAATAGCAAATGCTGGCTTTGTAATGAAAAGGATGAAACAGTAGACCATCTGATCAGCAGGTACAGCAAAATTTCACAGAGTGATAATTTGCAATGCCATGACAGGTTTGCAAAAATTATTCAATGGAAACTTTGCAAGAAGTTTGGATTTGAATGCAGTAAAATGATTGGGAACATCAGGTAGAGAAAGTTTTAGAAAAGAGAGCGACAAAATCCTGTGGGACTTTGAAATTCAAACAGATAGACATCTGACTCACAATACACCTGGTATAACTGTTGTAGAAAAGAAGAAGACCTGGTTTTGACAGTGCTGTAGCAGGTCATGCATGTGTTATAGAATACTGAACTAGACAAAATCACATTCCACATGCTAAGACAGATTTAGCAGTTTTTATTTGGCCAAACAGATTCAGGAACGCTTTACCAAGCTAATAATCCCCGAATGAATATACATTTTCAGAGCCATCTTTTTATAGCATAAAATTTGGAAATTTCTACACATTACATCACTATGGGAATAAGCCAAAATTATTAATTAATCTTCTGACATTTTCATGGAGTTCAGGTTAGAACATTCAGTAACTGTTATTTAGATCATGTCATATAAGGAACATGTCTCATGTTACATCATGTCATTTCACAGAAATATCCTGTGTTTACACTACATGTGTGTTCGGCTTCTGTTGATTTTAGCTATATTGTCACAGTGAATCGATAGGGTTACACTGACCTGTTTAACTTTACAGAGTACTGAGAAAATAATTTTTACTTTTAAACCAGAATTAATATTATCTTAATATCTTAATTCTTTCACTTCTATTTCATTCCCTCCTGATTTCTTGAAAATTATTAAAGTTCAATAACTTTTCACATTCTTTATTGCAATAAATAAACATTTCTATCATGTTGATTGCAGATTCCCCAGGCTTCTACTGGGCATAGAAAAGACCGCCTCCAGTTTAGGTCTTCAGCCAAGTTGCCGTCTTCTTTCTTGCGTTGATTATCTAAGCAAAATCCATGCATTTCAATCTTTCCAGGGTCTTTAACTGCAAGATAAAAAATACTACCCACAGTATATAGTTCTTTTGGTTTTGCAATAATCCATCTTATCAATGTTTAACTATAGACCAAACTTGCCGTACTTTGATTCACATATTGATTTCGACTGCAGTGACTGAGTTAATAATTTCCTAACTTCCATTTCCTTCTATGCAGGCCAGATTTGGCCATCTCTATGTGTTTAGGACAGAAATTCAAATAGGGAAATACAATACTTTGTACAGAGGGGAGTCCTCATTTCATGCATTGTCATTGGCTAAAACCTGGATTTATTGATTTAGGCTTTCATACAATTCCGCAATGCTTTCAACAATCCCACTTGCTTTCTCAACCTCTTCCTATCTGTGGATTAAATGAACAAGGATGATTCCACTAAGCCTCCCTGCTTTAAGTAAGTATTCCCTTACTGGCTTTTTATTTTATTTTCGTGTACTTCAGATGTGTTATACTTTCAAGTCCTCAAATTCTTTAATCAAATACAACTCCTGTGTTTGTTTTGGCTGTTTAAACATAGCTGTTTTTCGCTTTGCTTCTGCCCTTTTGTTCCTTTTTGCCAACTGTGCCTTCTGTTTTCTGATTAATTGCAAGGGATCTAGGCATTCTGGGCAGCTTTGATCAGTCTTTGATTACTAACCCATAAATGTCCCTTATTTTCCAAATCATCTGGTGGGAAGGCCCACTATGTACTTGTACGTCTGCAGAAAAATTAAGCTGGTTATTCTGCCACTTCTGCTAGAACTCTTAACACTTATTTCTGCGTACTTTCACATTCTGCCTGAAAAGGTTGGGACAAACCTAGTAGCCTTAAAGCTTGGGGCTAACTAGGGATTCAAAATCTTGGGGTTAGCTACCAAGTGCTCAGCTGTTTTGTTTTCCTTCTTTTTCTGGGATTTCCCAAATTCCTCTGGTTTCTTCAATCATCCCATTCCATCTCAGCCAATTCATCATGTTCTTTTTGTCTGTATCCATAACTTCCTCTGCCAAATGGGTGTATTTTTCCCATTCCTCTCTCAGGACAATTCCTCTGCCAATGGCCCTCTTGCTTGCAGTAAGCACACTGAGTGTAATCAAGCGTTCCTTTGCCTCTTCCCAATGCAAGGGCAATCATCTCAGCGCTTTTATATTCTCTCATATTCTCCTTCTTCTCTTCCTCCTCCTCCCTATTAAAGTAGACCTTCCTCACAATTTGCACTAGTTCACTTGTGTTCTTTCCCAATGCTCCTTCCGGCTTTTGTAATTTCTTTCTTACATCTGGCGCACTCTGAGTAATGAATCTCTCATTTAACATCTGGTGGTTTTCAGGATCTTCCATATTTATCCCTGTGTTCACTTTATATGTCTTAGTTAACCTGGCTAAGAAACTTTCAGGGGATTCTTCTTTCTCTTGAATTATAGCAGCCGGTTTGCTAAAATTGACAGGACCTTTTGCTGCTTCCTTTAAGCTTTCCAAAATCAAATATCTGTACTGTTGAAGACTTGTCTTTTGCCAGTTTTAATTTTTGCTTATCTTCCATATTAAGGAGCATATTTATTATTTGCTGCATATCACTCCATGTGGGGTTATGTGTTTGGACTATGGTTCCAATTAGTTCAATCACCTTACTTGGCTTGGTACTAAAAAGTCCATAATGCTGTTTCCAATTTAACAAGTCTGAAGTGGTAAATAGTACATATTGGAAGATTGACTGATTTACTGGATCATCATCTTCCCTCATATGGCTGGTTATCATCTCCCTCAGTGGGGCCACTATCTCTTTTCTTTTTTTCATCATTGGCATGACGTGTGCCATTGGGGTGTTTGGAGGTGGCTCCCTACCAGCTTCATTATTATATGGTGAAGGTCTATTATACCTTTTAAATTTTTCTTCTCCCTGTTCAATTACATCTTCCAAGATCTCAGTTACTTTTCTTAGTTTTTCTGTGGTTGGGGAAGTCTCACTTCTGTCTGGGGCTGAAATTTTCCTGCAGAGTGACTGCTTCCTGCATTTGCTAATGCAAGGTCTGGATAAATATGTGGAACTTGGCCATCTTGTGGCGCTGATTTTGGCATGACATAAGGTGGAGGTCTTTGAAACAGAATTTCATCTTTTTCATTTCTGCTTAAAATTTTCAATCTTCCTTCTGTTTACCATTCTATTTCTGGGGTATTGGGTGTTCTGACCACTTTCCTTACTATTTTAGATTTCTTATATTTGGATTTCTTTTCCTTCATTAAATATGCTTTTACACATTCAGCCTGGCATTTCCATAGCCAAGGGGGGGGGGTCACGACTTTCTGCATTACAGCTTGCCATGCTGATCCCATTGTTTATTCTGTTTTATCCTTTGAAACACTCTTTTTAAAAGACCCAAATCTAAGGAGCCTTCCGGAGGCCACCCTACTTGGAAACTGGGCCATTCATATTCGCAAAACTTTCTTAACTCAAATTTTGTTAAAGGGGGTTCATGTGTGTCTGGTGTAAATACCTCAAAGTTGTCTAGGAAACACCGTAGCAGCATTCTTGGAATGCTACTACTACCACCCATTCTAAACTAAACACTACCACCAGCCTGGGGCACCTGAAAAATCAAGGGCTACCATCAGGGAACGCAATGGTTTAACCACCCACACACAATATATATTTAAAATCTCACACACAAAAATCAGGTTCGCCGCCCTGATTTTTCCAGGAACACTGGGTTACCGCCCGTGGTTCATTAAGGACTTAGGAATCGCTGTCCCGTCCCCTTGAAGGTGATCAGGCTCCACTTCCACTCCTCAAATGAGTGGGCACACATAAGTATACTTCTACAGTTTCATACAGTTTCATACAGTTTCATACAATTTTATACTTGCCTGCAGGCTTTTGAAAATCCACCTTCTAGAGTTCTCCGTCTGTCTTAGCCTTCCGGATCTGTGACTGGTCTGTTTCTTCTGACAGTTACTCGCCGCCTCTTCACTGATTTCCTAGAGTAGATCAAAGGTCTACTATGCCGGCATTTTAGGTTATCCCTGGAGAGGCGTCATTTTATCCCATCAGGAACAGCCATCTAGAGTGACAATGGCACCTGCTGTTTGTCAAGTCAGTCCCCGGCGGAGTTCACCAAAAATGTTATGGAATACTGAACTAGACAAAATCACATTCCACATGCTAAGACAGATTTAGGAGTTTTTATTTGGCCAAACAGATTCAGGAACGCTTTACCAAGCTAATAATCCCTGAATGAATATACATTTTCAGAGCCATCTTTTTATAGCATAAAATTTGGAAATTTCTACACATTACATCACTATGGGATAAGCCAAAATTATTAATTAATCTTCTGACATTTTCATGGAGTTCAGGTTAGAACATTCAGTAACAGTTATTTAGATCATGTCATATAAGGAACATGTCTCATGTCACATCATGTCATTTCACAGAAATATCCTGTGTTTACACTACATGTTTGTTCGGCTTCTGTTGATTTTAGCTATATTGTCACAGTGAATCGATAGGGTTACACTGACCTGTTTAACTTTACAGAGTACTGAGAAAATAATTTTTACTTTTAAACCAGAATTAATATTATCTTAATATCTTAATTCTTTCACTGCTATTTCACATGAGTTGAAGACAAACAACTGGATAAAATAACAAAATATCATGATTTGCAAATTGAAGTTGAGCGTCTATGGAGGAAGAAATATGTTGCTGTTCCAATAGTGATCGGAGCCCTTGAAGCAATACCTAAATGACTCTATAGATATTTTGAGATTTTGGATTTATTGCACTTGAACATCCTAACTCTCCAAAAAATCAAAGCATGGGCGGGGGGGGGGGGCGGTGATGAACCACAAAGCCTCTTACTGTTGTTCCTCACACATTTCTAAGACTTGTACCTGGCAAGGAGACATCATGCAATGCCCAAAGAAGAGATTTTGGATCTTGAAAGCTTGCATCATGTTAATCTCCAAAAAAACTCTACTAAGAACTGCATATATACTTAGACCAGGCTTTTGCAACATTTTCCTGCCAGGGGCCAGGCCTGCCCCTGAGACTCCCCACCAGGGGCTGGAGGTGTATTGGCACCCGCTGCTTATGTTCTTGTTGTCATTGTCGGTGACAATTGTGCCATTTTGTGGCTTTTTTCCATAGCCTCTGCCACTTTGCAGGGCAATGGAAGGCTTTTCGGAGCAATTTCACTCCATTTGGATAAATTTTCAATGCTTCCCCAGTTCATTTCAGGTGCTTGAATGCGCCACTGGGCAACTTCCTGGTTCTGCGCTAGAAACCAAATCAACAATACAAGATCCCCCCCAATGATAGATTTTTATAATGACACTGATGACAACAGTGTCCTGCCAGCTTGATTCCATCTTGAGGCTCTTTCCAAGGTTTTCCAGAGACAGAGTATTCAAATGTGGGAAGGGAGAGTTTTGCCCTGGGACTATACAACTTGCCCAAAACTTCACAGGCTGGCTCTTCTCTCAGGAGACACAATGAGGACACTACTAATATTATAGAGGATGTTGTACAGTGAAACTATTGCTTCTTAGCTTCTTTTTCTTCCATGTCTAAGCCAGATGTGAAACTGCCAAAATGAAGCCACTTTTTGGTGAGTTCATTCTACAGTTCCTTTCACCTGACCCAATGTGAAAAAGATTACCCAGCAACACAAGGGTTGCCCGATTGTGGTTCACAAATACCACAATCTTCAAGGATGCTCTTTCTGTGTACCCAGATTCTTAGCTTATAAACATTATCAGAATAAATATAGCTCAATTTGTGGTATGGGAACTATCAATGCATATCTCCAAGAAACTCTTCTGTAAAATACATGTACCATTTTAAAAATTATTTCATCTTTTTATTAATTTCAAACAGGAGCCTACCTAGAGATACTACACTGAACCTGAGATATTTTGCATACACACACAAAATCTTGCCCATATTGAATTGCCTGTTTCTCAATTCTAGAAAACAAATGTCCATTTCACACAATCAGTAATATAGTAATGAACTCACACCTGCACACTTTGCTCTAAATCCAGTCCATTGTCCCAACCAGAATAAAGTTATAGATTCTGTTTCTGAATGTTAAGTAAGTCCTTTGATTCCATGTGTCTCCTTTAGCTGTGACTAGCAGTGGAAATTAGACTGTTGTTTCTAGAATAAATACAACAAACACATGCCTGTTGTTTGACATATATAGCAGTCTTCTGTGAAACAAAATGTTACCCAGGGGCTTGTAATGTCAGGCCTTCTCATGCATAAGGAGAAAAACTGCAGGCAAGGAGAAGGAAAGGTTTCTGGCCATCTGTTTATTCCAGTAAATTTGCAAGATGTAACCTATTCCCTCTTCCTGCAGAACAGCAGGTGTCATCTTTCCTTTCAAGCTGTCCATAATCTGTTACCTAACAGCTCCACCTCTGCTCCCCAAAGGATTCTTATATTACTTTGTAATGCAAATTTGGCAAGGGGAAAGGAGGAAAGTGGACTAATATTACTTTCCACCTATGTTACAAATCTCTTCACTGACAACCACTGTTTTGATATTTAAAAAATTGCACGGAATTTGAAAGCAGTTGGTATACCATAGGATGAATCCAACATCATGCTATCGTGGTTCGAAGTAAACAAAGAAGATCTAGATAGGTCTCTTGTTGTAATGTGGAACCCTGCTGTGCTGGAATAAAGACACGTGGAGCCTGGGATATGGTGGTCCAGCCTCGAATTGAGGCAGGCAAAGACATTTTATTACCCTGCCTGTGGGCGGAGCGACTCTGAGATGGTCGACACCCCTAGGTACAACGTGGCCCTATTGCTAAGCATTTACTACGTCACATTTACACTATAGGAAAAGGGTTCTACTCTAATCTAAAGTAGCATCTGTTTTCCTGGCTCTAACTGACCTACTTTAACTCAGGGAAGCATCTTGTGGCTAGTGTCTACTTTAACTCAGGGAAGCATCTTGTGGCCATTGTTTATGCAAAGACCAGGATGTAGCCAAGTCAGTCAGGGAGCAGCTAAGGAATGTGTATTCCAATCTTATCTACCTCTCCAGAAAGACCCATGCTTCCACGTTCGGAAGTCTTGCCCTGACTCATGTCTCGGCTGTGGCCGGTGAATGAACCTCTTGGGAAGGGAATGATTAATATTAAATAATTCCCACTTACACGGGCAATCTACATTTCACTCTTTTTATTCCTTTTAATGCTGCCTGACTGAGGGCTCGCTGAATGTGAGGTAGGAGATGTATTGGGGTGAGCCTTCCTCCTGGCCTCTGGCGCAAGGCATATATTGAAAAGAGTGAAGGAATGCACTGCGTAAAGCAGCAAAGCACAATCCCCACTGCTATAATAATGATTATGGTAAGGGCACAGTCTGCACCTACCTCCAGGGGACCCATGACTACAGTGCTAGCCCAATTATATCTTCTTGACTGAAGTGTCAAGTTTTGTTACCTGGTCCTGGATTTTGCACGAGGTGTCCCTCAGGTTGAGACAGTACATGTCCCGGACAGATTCGCAACCCAATTGTTGTCAAAGCAGCAAATAGTCAATTGCTGTGCAGTGGTCTAAGATCGCATGTCTCTGCTCAGCCTGCCCTCTGTTTACATGGTAATGACTGATGAGGTGTGATTAATGGCTTTCACTTTGGGAGCTAACTTTTTTCCCAGTGATAGAAATGGTAATTAAAGGATTACAATAGGGGAATTTCTTTGGCTGTGGGATGATCAACCTTTGTGTAGATGTGGGCCATTTTGACTACTTTCCCCACCCATGGCGAAAATATGCCTCCTATCAAGGGGTAGTATCGGTGTGGCAGGTGTGTGTAATATGCAACAGAGTGTGTGCAAAATTCACAATCTAATATATATATATCCCTTGAAAGTCCCACCTTGAGCATTGTACAAAGGTAAAGAATTCAAAGATATGCAAAAGCAATACAACCAAATAGCAAATAGTGAAAACATATACACAAATATTCAGCTGCTTCTCTTGACACTGCTTCTTGAAGTGGAGTCACATGTGGCAAAGCTATTAATTGTCCCAATTGTCCTTTGGTGTGGATTTTATTGTATAACTCAAAATGTCCATTGGTAACTTGAAGAGTCTATATTTATGGCAGTCCAAGTTAAAGCAATGTTCTGTGTTTAACTGAGCATCCTTTGAAGTCCCAATTGGTGGGTAATATTAAATAACTTGTATGTATGTGTGTGTGTCCCAAATCCTCCCCCCTTGGGGCAAAAGCACGCCAAAATCATCAAAAATGATTTTGATGGTGTCATCTGTGGCTGAGGTCTGTGCTTGCTGACATCTAACATCTCCTGGTTCTGGCATTGGGGCCTGGTTCTGGATTCTGAGCCTGGTGTGGCTGTGGCATCCAGAAAAGTGGACCTGCAGAGGAGATAAAAGCTGGCTGCAAAAGCAGAAGTCTGAGAGAATTACTTTTTGTAAATATAGGTAAATATTGCCTTAACTTATAGGTAAATATTGCCTTAGCTGATGATCCGGGGGGGGGGCTTCCCCCCTTCTTTTAACTGAAAGAAAAGACAGTGTAGGTTAACTCATTCCTCAGTTGCTTGACCTGGCATTGTAAAAAGTGTCATTTAGATGCAGAATTTCCTGCTGGGAGGGTCTGCCAGAAAACAAGAATGTTAGATCAAGAAAGAAAAGATTCTAGTGAAATCCTCCATGTCTCGAGGGGAAGTTGTGAATGTTCAAAAAATCAGCAATTAGAATAGAAGGACAAACAAGCTAAAAGACAGAGTGATTGCACAATGCTGTGGTAGAAAAAAACATTAAAATCAGAAGATGAAAGAGTCAGAGGTTAACTTTTTATCAATTAATGAGAATGTAATGCTCCTTTGAATTCCTATTTCTGTGGAAAGAGATAGCGATCTTTGTCAATGAAGAGTTAATTAACTAAGGAGGCTGTGGAAAAACACTACACAATTCACAAAGCGGTTGGAACTTAGTTCCAGGCATATTATGACTGCAGGAAAACAAATTGCCTTTGAAATGTGGTGCTTAGGAGAGAGGTTTGCAAAAATCAAAGTGTTATTTATGTAATTTAAAGGGATTCAGCATAGCAGAGCTGTGGGAATAAATAACTTCAAGTCATTAGGTTTGTTCACAATGTAATTGGTTAGTGACATTTTACCTTGATCAAGATTCTATTTTACTCAAGTGCCAGTGTCATACTTAATGCAAAATTGAGACCTGTAATGTTACCTGCTGAGAACTTCATAAGAACATAAGAACATAAGAACAGCCTTGCTGGAACAGGCCACAGCCCATCCAGTCCAGCATTCTGTCTCACACAGTGGCTCACCATTTCCTTCAGGGTATTCCCAAGCAGATGCCTTTACCTGCTTAGGATTCCCTGGAAATGATATTGAGAGATATCCTGCCTATCTCTCCAACCCGGAGGTTGTCCTTAAGTATCCATAATTATAGCCATTGATACTCTTGTCCTCCATGAACTTGTCTAATCCTTTCTTAAAGCTGTCAAGACTGACAGCTGTCACCACTTCTTCTGGCAGGGAGTTCCATAGACAAGTAATCCTCTGGGTGAAAAAGTACTTTCTCTTATTTGTTTGAGAACTAGTACCCAAAAGTTTCATGGAGTGTCCCCTAGTTCTAGTGTTATGCGATAGGGAAAACAGTTTTTCCTTATCTACTTTGTCCACACCGTGCATGATTTTATAAACTTCAATCAGGTCACCTCTTAGACGTCGTCGTTCAAGAGTGAAGAGGCCCAACCGTTGCAGCCTCAGATTGTAAGGAAGGTGTTCCAGTCCCCTAATCATTCTGGTTGCCCTCCTCTGTACTTTTTCCAGTTCCATAATATCCTTCTGGAGGTATGGCGACCAGAACTATACACAGTATTCCAGATGGGGCCTCACCATAGATTTATAAAGAGGCAAAATGACACTTGCTGACTTATTTTCTATACCCTTCCTAATGATCCCTAGCATTGAGTTTGCTTTTTTCACTGCTGAGGCACACTGGGTTGACACCTTCATTGAGATGTCCACCAGGACACCAAGGTCCCTTTCCTGGTTTGTCGCAGAGAGTTCCGACCCCATCAGTTTATAAATGTAATTGGGGTTCTTTGCCCCAACATGCATCACTCTGCACTTACTAATGTTGAAACTCATTTGCCACTGTTTTGCCCACTCCCCCAGTGTCGAGAGATCCCTCTGGAGCTCCTCACAATCTCTCACAGTTTTCACTACCCTGTATAATTTAGTGTCGTCAGCACTTCAATTTCAAGCGTTCTTAAAACATTTAGACAAGATTAGACAAAATGAACAAGCTCAGAGACAATTTTTCAGGTTCGCGAGGCTAGAAAAACTGTCTCTTCAATGCAAATGAATTGTTATCCATTATTCACTCTCCAATTAGCTGTGTGTGTTTGTAACAGCTCTGATTGCAAAGCAAGCTTAAGAATGTGGAATTTGCGGTTTAACCAGAAGAAGAAAAAACCTTCCCTGCATATTTAATGGCAGGCTTGGCTGAGAGGGAGGAGGGCCACACTCTTACTCGGACTATCTCTCGCTTGCTGCTTGAATGAATCAGGGCTGGGGCAATTTTATTCCTCCCATTGAAAGCAATGTGAACAGAGTTAACCCTCCTTATGACTTAAATAACACAATACCTGGCATCTTACTTTTAATGTTGCAACATTATAACTGTTGTGTTCTGATGGTTTTATTGTACACATGGATTACAATGTATCTGAGCCAATGTAACCTTGCCTATAGTAACAATGTAACCTTCAGCTGTATCATATAAACCCTGTAATAGGACGCGAGCTAATGACCACCAGCTGGCAGCAGCGAGCGTCCAAGCTCTCTTGGCCCGAACTCATCAAAGGCAACAGCGCGGGAAGATTTCCCGCCACCACCTACACCTGGACAAGAAGGGCGTGACCTGCAATGACGTCACGCAGACAGTAGCCAATGGGCTACCATGGCACCACGTTCAAATGTATTACTGCTGTATATAAAGAGCTATCGATCCGCCATTACCTCATGTTCCCTCTGTCCACGATGCAATAAACCTGAGTTAACCCAGCCCGAGGCTGTGTCCTGTGTCTTGGTTTGCATACACCAAATTGGCGACGAGGATGGGATGATGGATCCCCACGGAACAGCCAGGGCGCAGAGCGGTTTCAACATCACCAAACCGCAAGACTGGGAGCTGCTTGAGATGGATTTCCAGGCGGCCCTGGTGGAACTCAGAGTCAAAGGAGAAGACGAGGAGAGGAAGAGGGCCATCCTCACCAGAATGCTCGGGATGGAAACCAAGCGGACGCTGGTGGGCATAATCGCTCCGAAGAAGGTGAGCGACTTTAAGGCGAGCGACATCATGAAGCTGCTGCGAGAGCGGTTCTGCCCCTCGAGGGCAATGTTTCCCGCTCGGAGCGCGTTTTGGAGGCGAGTCCAAGCGCCGGATGAGTCGGTTGAGGCATTCGTGGCCGCCATGAGGATAGCCGCCGCCCCCTGTAAATGGGGCGATATCCTGGAGTTGGTCCTCAGGGACGGCGTGTTGTGTGGCCTGAAAGACAAGGAGGTACAGCGCAGCTTGATGAATAAGGAGCCGCCGCCCACGCTGGCAGAGGTCATAGAGGCCGCGGAAGCCGCAGAGTCCACGAATGCTGGAGTGGACGAGATGCACCAGTGGCGTGAGTGGCGTCCCAGAGCCGGCAAGGCGGAAAATTCGGTGCACGGGAAGTCCGGGCAGTCGGTGCACGCAACTCGACGAGCCTCAAAGTCGTCTACGGAAGGTAGCGACGGCGAGGAGATCCAGAAGGTCCGAAAGGGTGGTCGACGCTGCGAGGGTTGCGGAGCGGCCCATGAGCGCGCGAGATGCCCGTTCAGGAAGGCCGAGTGTTACACCTGCGGCCGTCGGGGGCACATCGCCAAGGCATGCAGAAAACGGAAAGAGGGCCGGAGGCAGTCACAAGACCGTGCGGCCAGACCGGATCGTCCAGTGAGGCCCAAAGATGGCGCCCAGACCACGAGGAGGCAGGACGGCGTGGGCCGCGTCTCGGACGACAGCGAGGACGACGCCCCAGTGTTCAGCGTGTCCGCGGGACAGTCCCATTACTTCGTTGAGGTATTAGTACAAGGGGCCCCTATTAAGATGGAAATTGACTCGGGGTCCTCCTATTCCATAATTCCCCAGAAAGAGTTCCTGAAAATCGACCCCCACGTGCGGCCCAAACTTAAAGCGTTGAGGTCCACGCTACGAGACGTACAGGGAAACAGCATTCCGGTGTTGGGGGTCGGGAAATTTCGGGTCAATTTTAAGAGACATTCTGCGGAACTGCCCCTAGTTGTCCTCAAGGGGGGAAGCTGTAGCCTCCTAGGGACACAGTGGTTTCAGCCCTTAGGTTTGTTCATAGGGGGGGTGCATACCGTGGGGGGGGACCCAATACAAGCGGTTTGCGATGCGCATCCCGCCGTTTTTAAGAAAGGACTCGGAAAGTTCAAGGGACCCCCTGTAGCTTTCGACATAGACCCGGAGGTCCGCCCGATAAGACTCAAACCGCGCAGGGTGCCGTTCGCACTCAAGGACAAGATAGAGGCGGAACTGGACAAACTGGTGGGCCAGGGGATTCTTATTCCTGTTGATTCCGCGGAGTGGGAAACTCCGATTGTAACGGCTCTAAAGGCTAACGGGGAGGTGCGCATTTGCGCTGATTATAAGTGTACAATTAACAAGGCGATCCGCCCTAATGCATACCCGGTGCCAGTGATCAGCCACCTTTTGGCCAGGCTGAATGGGGGAAAGTGTTTCGCTAAACTCGATTTGGCACAAGCCTATCAGCAACTTCCTGTGACCCCTGCCACGGCCGCGGCACAAACGATAGTTACACATAAGGGAGCGTTCCAGGTGTCGCGGTTACAGTTCGGCGTGAACTCGGCACCCGGCCTTTTTCAGTCGCTTGTGGAACGCCTCCTAAAGGGCCTGGAGGGGGTGTTGCCTTATTTTGATGACGTGTTGATAACAGGGGGGAGTGAGGCTGAACTGGCAAAAAGGTTGGACAAAGTACTGACCGTGTTCGAGAAAGCGGGGCTAAGATTGAGGAAGGACAAATGTGTTTTTTTTGAAACCGAGGTCGAGTTTTTAGGGTTCCGGATCACACCCGAGGGGATTAAGCCGTCTAAATCCAAAGTAGCAGCCATTAAAAAGGCCCCTCGCCCCACATCCAAAACCGAGCTACAGTCCTTCCTGGGACTCCTCAATTTTTACCATACATTCCTCCCGCGGAAGGCGTCCGTGGCCGAACCGCTCCATCGGTTACTTAAAAAGGAGGAGCCATGGATGTGGGGTGACGAGCACGAGAGGGCGTTCAAAGAGCTAAAGCAACTCCTAACATCTGAGGCAATCCTGACGCATTTCGACCCCAAACGGCCAGTGGTCCTAGTCTGTGATGCATCCCCGGTGGGGGTGGGGGCGGTGCTTTGCCACGTGTTGGAGGACGGAAGGGAGGCCCCGGTAGCATTTTACTCAAGGTCCCTGTCCCAAGCGGAGCGAAATTACACACAAACCGACAGGGAGGCGTTAGCGATAGTAGCGGGAACCAAAAAATTTCACGATTTTTTGTATGGCCGCCCGTTCAAAATCGTGACCGATCACAAGCCACTGTTAGGGATTTTCACGGCGAGCAAGCCCACGCCGCAGATCCTGTCCCCGAGAATGCTGCGATGGGCTATTTTCCTCAACGCATACCAACATGAGTTGGAGTACCGGCCCGGAAAGGAGATCAGCCATGCTGATGCACTTTCGAGATCCCCTTTGCCCTTGTCGGATGACCAGAAGGCGAGAGTTGAAAGAGACCGCCAGGTGTTGCTAATTGAGGTTTTAGACGCACCCCCAATAGGACCAGCCGACATCGCTAGGGCGACAGGCAAGGACAGAACGCTGGAGAAAGTTAGTTCGTGGGTGCAGAAGGGGTGGCCGGCATCGTCCCCGAGTACAGAGTTCGACCCATTCTTTCGGAAGAAGCTAGAGTTGTCCCTAGAAAGGGGGTGCCTTTTGTGGGGCCAACGGGTGGTGGTCCCTACGCCTCTGCGGACGAGGGTGCTCGAACTGCTGCACGTCAGCCACCCGGGCATTGTGCGTTCGAAGGCGCTGGCCCGGAGTTACTTCTGGTGGCCACAGCTGGACGCGGACATTGAGCACATGGTCGGCACTTGCGAGGCATGCCAGGGATCCCGACCTGAGGCGGCCCGTCTTCCGCATAGGGAATGGGACACAGCACGGGGGCCATGGTCCAGAGTGCACGTAGATTTCGCTGGCCCATTCCGAGGAACCATGTTTCTCCTAGTCGTGGATGCGTTCTCCAAGTGGCTGGAGGTTATCCCAGTAAAGAGCACGTCCTCCGCCACGACAATTAGCCGGCTAAGGAGAGTCTTTTCCACGTTCGGTTTACCCGACACTTTAGTCAGCGATAACGCTAGTTGTTTCACCTCCGCCGAGTTCGGGGCGTTCATGGAGGCAAACGCCATTCGGCATGTCACGTCCGCACCGTTTCACCCGGCCACGAATGGCCAAGTGGAACGGCTGGTGCGTACAACAAAGGAGGCGCTGCGGCGCATGGGCCCGGGGGACCTGAATCACCAAGTGTGCCAATTCCTCTTAGCATATAGGGTGACCCCCTTAGCGTCAGGCTACTCGCCGGCAGAGCTCTTGATGCGGCGAAAGCTGACCACGATCCTGTCCAGGCTAGATCCAACGAGAGTCGAGGATAAAGGGAAAAACATAGGGTTGGCAGTCTCGAAAGGTTTCGCCGCCGGTGACCCTGTTCACTGCAGGAACTATTCCAGCGCAGGGCCAGCCTGGGTGCCGGGGACGGTTGTAGAACAGACGGGGCCAGTGTCGTACCGGATCGAGACTACCACCGGCCTCCTCTGGAGGAGGCACGCTGATCAACTGAGGCACCGAGTGAGTGGGCCAGCCAGTGGGGCTCAGCAACAGGATTCAGCGTTAGGGTTCTCCCCCACCCGCTTAACCCAAGGGGGAGACAGCAGGGGACAACAGTCCCAAGCAAGGGGGGAAGGCAGAAGCAGCGGCCCCGACTCATACCCTTTTGATACGCCAGTTCTATCAGGGGCCGGGGAAGGAGGAGAGGAGTGCGCGACCGCTGCCCCCGATTGTAATTTTGATCTTGAGTTTGCGAGCCGGGGGGGGTTTCAGGAGTGTTCCCCCACCCATCCAAGCGAGAAGAGGGGTTTTTCGTTAGCCCCCAGTGCCCCCGGTTCCTCCCTAAGAAAGAACACACCTCCCAACAACGCCGCGGAGCCGCGGCCAGTCACTAACGAGCCTCCCTCTCCAATTACAGGACAGGAAACCCGGGAACAAAGAGAAGGTAGCAAACCCGGGGAGAGGCAGCCCGCGTCGAGACCCCAGCGTGTTCGAAATAAGCCATCTTGGCTGAGAGACTTTGTCTCCTAAGGGGGGGGAGTGTGTTTAAGTGTGGGCTCGAGACTTTGTCTCGTCCTAGGGGGGAGGGGTGTTGTGTTCTGATGGTTTTATTGTACACATGGATTACAATGTATCTGAGCCAATGTAACCTTGCCTATAGTAACAATGTAACCTTCAGCTGTATCATATAAACCCTGTAATAGGACGCGAGCTAATGACCACCAGCTGGCAGCAGCGAGCGTCCAAGCTCTCTTGGTCCGAACTCATCAAAGGCAACAGCGCGGGAAGATTTCCCGCCACCACCTACACCTGGACAAGAAGGGCGTGACCTGCAATGACGTCACGCAGACAGTAGCCAATGGGCTACCATGGCACCACGTTCAAATGTATTACTGCTGTATATAAAGAGCTATCGATCCGCCATTACCTCATGTTCCCTCTGTCCACGATGCAATAAACCTGAGTTAACCCAGCCCGAGGCTGTGTCCTGTGTCTTGGTTTGCATACACCAAAATAACACAATCATACAAACATCAGCCACACTGGTGCACCATTCATCCACACATCACGCATTTGAGCCTTCAAACATTTCTTCCTGGGGACATCCCCCTCCCCAGTTCTGCAATTCTTCGCTCTAGGTAAAGGTAAAGTTTTCCCCTGCTCGAAAGCCAGTCGTATCCGACTCTAGGGTGCAGTGCTCATCTCTGTTTCAAAGCCTAAGAGCCAGTGCTGTTTGCTGCTGCAGACACTTCTGTGGTCATATGGCAGGCATGACCAGACACCGGAGTGAACGGAACGCTGTTACCTTCCCACCAAAGTGGTCCCTATTTATCTACTTGCAATTTCTTGCTTTCAAACTGCTAGGTTGGCAGGAGCTGGGACAAAGACGGGAGCTCACTACATCCTGCAGTACTCGGGAATTAAACTGCTGACCTTCCGCCTCCCAGTCAGTGTCTTAGGCACTTGAGCCACTGCAGTTCCTTCTCTCGCTCTACTCATGTAGAAATGGTTCCTCTCTGCCAGATTTTTTTAGGCTGTTCTCAGGTGGCTTTTTACAACCACTCTGGGCTTTTTCTTAGACGTTAGTTTCTTTTCCATTTCAGTTACCTTCCTATCCAATCTAAACTTTTTGGACTTGTTTTTTATGACAAATACCGGTGAGTTCAAAGGGATTGTAAATGATTCAATGTGCCCTTAAATTAGCTGTTCTTTAACAAGCTGCTTTAGTGCCTTTAATTTCCCCCCCACAATCGGCTACTGCTTGACCCATACAGGAAGAGCCATGTTTTTACCCGAGAGTAGGCTTTACTCGAAAGTAAGCTCTACTTGAAAGTAAGATTTACTCAAAAGTAAGCTCTAATCAAAAGTAAGCCCTATTCGAAAGTAAGTTTTACCCGAAAGTAAGGGTTCCTTGATACTGCTGTAAGATGTATCTCCCGCAGGGAAAGCCAGCCTAGGGAATGGCACTTTCGAGGCAAGACAAGTCCCACTATCTTACACATACAACACACACACATAGTCCTCCTTTTCTTTTGGTTACAGAGAAAAACAGGACAATCTGAGACCTGGATAATTACAGAAAAAAATTATGAACAGTCTACTGTGTAGACTGCTTTTGACCCATCTTGTTGCCAAGGGCAATTGTGGAGTCACTAAAAATTAATATCTACCTGGCACTCAAGGTCCAATCCTACGCTGCCTTTGGTCTCTGCCTGTGTGTTGTGTTCTGTAAAGCTGTGCCTTTAACAATGTACCTTAGCCATGTGTTAACAATGTAACCTTTCTGTGTGCAACATCATAACCTTCAGCTGTATCAATGTAAACCTGATAAGGGGACGCGAGCTAGTGACCACTAGATGGCAATAGCGAGCGTCCAGCTCTCATGGCTCAGATTCACCTGGTTCAGCAGCGCGGGAAGATTCCCCGCCACCTCTTCACCTGGTCAAGAAGGGCGTGACCTTCCAGACGTCACGCAGACAGCAACCAATAAGCTGTCGACGAGCCACATTCAAATGTATAGCCAGCTGTATATATTGAGCTACCCATCCGCCATTACCTCATGTTCCTCCGGATCATCATGCAATAAACCTGTGTTAAGCCAACCCTTCGGCTGTTTCATTGTCTTTGGTCCCTTACACTAAATTGGCGACGAAGGTGGGATATGGCAGCCCACGGGACCAAGACATGCGCCGGTTTCGAAATCAGGAAACCGGGCGACTCGGAGATCTTCGAGATGGACTTCCAGGCAGCACTGATTGAGTCTGAAGTCACGGAAGAGGCAAAGAAAAGGGCCATCTTCACCAGGATGCTCGGACAAGAAACCAAAAGGACCTTGGTGGACCTGATTGCACCAAGTAGGGTGAGCGAATTCAAGGCCAAGGAGCTCATGCAGTTGCTGCGTGAGCACGTCCGGCCCGCCACGGCGATGTTTCCCGCTCGGAGTGCGTTCTGGAGGCGAGTCCAAGCGCCCGGGGAGACGGTCGCCGCATTCGTGGCGGCCCTGCGGCTGGCGGCCGGCCCGTGCAAATGGGAGAATGCCGAAATCACCCTCCGGGACTGTGTGCTGTGCGGCCTGAACGACGCCGAAACCCAGCGCACATTAATGAACCAAGAGCCGCCTCCCACGTTGCAGGAGGTCGTCAGAGTGGCCCAGGCCGCGGAAGCTACAAAGGCTGGGGTCCAAGAACTCCAGGACTGGTGGCTGAAGTCGAGCAAGGCAGAGCCCCCGGTACAGGCGGCCCGGCGAGTTTCGAGGTCGTCCACGGAGAGCAGCGACGACGAGGACGTCCGGAGGGTCCGGAAAGAGAGCCGACGATGCGACGGCTGCGGAGCGGCCCACGACCGCGTAAAGTGCCCGTTCCGGAAGGCCGAGTGCCACAACTGTGGCCGCCGCGGGCACATCACCAAGGTGTGCACAACGAAGCGCGAGACCCAGAGGAGCTCCGCAGACCGTTCCGTGGGACAGGACCGCTCAACAAGACCCAAGGACGGCGCCCAGGCCACGCGGAAGCAGGACGGCATGCGCCGCATCTCCGACGGCAGCGAGGACGACGCCCCAGTGTTCAGCGTGTCTGCAGGACACCCCCGCTACTTTGTTGAGGTACTAGTCCAAGGGGTTCCCATTAGGATGGAAATTGACTCGGGGTCCTCATATTCAATCATTTCCCAGAGGGAGTTTTTGGGAATTGCCCCCCACAAGCAACCCAAGCTCAAAGCGTTGAGGTCCACACTACGGGACGTGCAAGGGAACAGCATTCCAGTGTTGGGGGTTGGAGAATTTCAGGTCAAATTCAAGAAGCACGCCGCGTCCCTCCCCCTAGTCGTGCTCAAAGGGGGAGATTGCAGCCTCCTCGGGACTCAATGGTTCCAGCCCCTGGGTTTGTTTATTGGGGGGGTGCACGCCGTTGGGATGCACACCGCTGGGACTGATCCAATTCAGGAGGTGTGCGAGGCGCACCCCGAAGTTTTCAGAAAAGGACTGGGGAAATTCAAGGGGCCGCCAGTGACATTCGACCTGGACCCGGAGGTCCGCCCAATTCGTTTTAAACCACACCGGGTGCCGTTCGCACTTAAGGACAAGATAGAGGCGGAACTGGACAAATTGGTGGGCCAGGGAATCCTTGTGCCTGTTGATTCTGCGGAGTGGGAAACTCCAATTGTAACCGCACTAAAGGCCAATGGGGAGGTCCGCATATGCGCCGACTACAACTGCACCATCAACAAGGCGATCCGCCCGAATGCATATCCGGTGCCGGTAGTCAGCCATCTGCTGGCCAGGTTACATGGGGGAAAGTGTTTCGCTAAGCTCGACTTAGCACAGGCCTACCAGCAGCTTACGGTGTCCCCTGCCGCAGCTGCTGCGCAGACCATAGTCACCCATAAGGGGGCGTTCCAGGTGACGCGCCTCCAGTTCGGCGTGAATTCGGCGCCTGGAATTTTCCAGTCACTTGTGGAACGCCTCCTGAAGGGACTGGAGGGGGTGTTGCCTTATTTAAATGATGTGTTAATAACGGGGGGGAGTCTGGTTGAATTGGCCAAGAGGTTGGGGCAGGTCCAGACAATATTCGAAAAAGTGGGGCTGAGACTGCGAAAGGACAAATGTGTCTTCTTCGCAACCGAGGTTGAGTTCCTAGGGTTTTGTGTGACTCCTGAGGGAATAAAACCATCCAAGTCCAAGGTGGCAGCCATTAAGAAAGCCCCCCGCCCCACCTCCAAGCCCGAGCTGCAGTCGTTCCTAGGGCTGCTCAACTTTTACCACTCCTTCCTCCCCCGGAAGGCAGCGGTGGCTGAACCGCTACACAAACTGCTAAAAAAAGACCAGGCATGGAAGTGGGGCGATGACCAAGAAAGGGCATTTAGTGAGCTAAAAAGCCTCCTAGCGTCCGATGCCATACTGACCCACTTCAACCCCAAACACCCGGTAGTTCTGACCTGTGATGCATCCCCGGTGGGGGTGGGGGCGGTGCTGTGCCACGTGCTGGAAAACGGAAGGGAGGCCCCGATAGCATTTTACTCCAGGTCCCTTCCCAAGCGGAGAGAAACTACGCACAGACAGACAGGGAGGCGCTAGCAATAGTTGCGGGGACGAAAAAATTTCACGATTTTCTGTATGGCCGCCCCTTCACCATTGTAACGGACCACAAGCCCCTGCTAGGCATTTTTACCGCAGATAAGCCCACCCCACAGATCCTGTCCCCGAGGATGCTCAGGTGGGCCATTTTTCTCAACGCGTACCAGCACGCGTTGGTCTACCGGCCCGGGAAAGAGATCAGCCATGCGGACGCTCTATCAAGGTCTCCCCTCCCCCTGACGCCCAGCCAGGTGAGCAAGGGGGAGTGGGACCATCAGGTCCTTATGATAGAGGTGCTGGATTCGCCCCCCGTAGTGCCCGCCGACATTGCCAAAGCGACAGAGAAGGACAAGACGTTAGCGGCAGTTAGCTCCTGGGTGCAGAAAGGGTGGCCGGCGTACTCCCCAGCGGAGGAGTTTGCCCCATTTTTCAGGAAAAAGCTAGAGCTGTCCCTAGAGAGGGGGTGCCTCTTGTGGGGGCAGCGGGTGGTGATTCCCACTTCCCTTCGGCCGCGGGTGCTCAAACTGCTGCACGTCAGCCACCCCGGCATCGTGCGATCCAAGGCGCTGGCCCGGAGTTACTTCTGGTGGCCCCAGCTGGACGCCGACATCGAGCACATGGTCGGCACTTGTGAAAGTTGCCAATGCTCCAGACCAGAGGAGGCCCGCCTTCCCCACAGGGAATGGGACACGGCTAAGGGGCCGTGGTCCCGGGTGCACGTTGATTTCGCGGGCCCGTTCAGGGGCACCCTGTTCCTTCTTGTCGTGGACGCCTTCTCCAAGTGGTTGGAGGTTATCCCAGTCACGAGCACCTCCTCGGCCGAGACCATCAGGCATTTGCGGAGGCTCTTTTCCACGTTCGGCATACCCGACACATTAATCAGCGACAACGCTAGTTGTTTCACGTCCTCCGAGTTTAGGGCATTCATGGAGATTAACGCCGTTCGGCACATCACCTCCGCCCCGTTTCACCCAGCCACCAATGGCCAAGTAGAGCGCCTCGTCCGCACCACGAAGGACGCGTTGCGGCGCATGGGCCCCGGGGATCTGAACCTACAAGTGTGTCAGTTTCTGCTAGGGTACAGGGTGACCCCGTTGGCGACAGGATACTCCCCCGCAGAGCTATTAATGCGTAGGAAACTGACCACCATCCTTACTAGGCTAGACCCCACGAGGGTAGAGGACAAAGGAAGGAACATTGGGCTAGAGGCCACAAAGAGTTTCAGTGTAGGCGCCCCCGTGCATTGCAGGAATTACGCCAGCACGGGCCCAGCCTGGGTACCGGGCGTAGTTGTGGAGCAAACCAGCCCCGTGTCGTACCGCGTGGAAACCAGCACGGGGCTCCTGTGGAGGCGGCACGTGGACCAGCTCCATCGCAGGGTCTCCGATGAGCAGGGCACAGACCAAACAGGGGAAAAATCAGCGTTAGGGTTCTCCCCCACCCGTTCAGCCCAAAGGGGAGGGAAAGGGGGCCGCGGGTCCCCACCAAGGGGGGAGGAGGATGTTCTCGTAGATATCCTAGGGGATCTTTCTGAGGAGGAGGAGGAACCCGACCCCATACATATCTCGCGGAATGTCCCCACAAATGCGGATACCCCTACTAAGTTAGATTTTGATTTTCAGAACCGGGGGGGGGGGGTTTTCGGAGTGGTCCCCCACCCGTCCAAGCGAGAAGAGGGGTTTTTCGTTAGCCCCGATTGCCCCCGGTCTGCCCACTATGGAGTTCTTCCCTTCCCCTAAAGCCGCCAGACCGCGGCAAGCCACTAACGAGTCTCCCTCTCCCATTTCAGGACAAGGGACCAGGGAACAAAGAAGCAGTAGCGCCCCCCCGGGAGGGTCAACCCTCGTCACGGCCCAAACGCACATGCAACAAGCCATCTTGGCTGAGAGACTTCGTCTCATCCTAGGGGGAAGGGATGTTGTGTTCTGTAAAGCTGTGCCTTTAACAATGTACCTTAGCCATGTGTTAACAATGTAACCTTTCTGTGTGCAACATCATAACCTTCAGCTGTATCAATGTAAACCTGATAAGGGGACGCGAGCTAGTGACCACTAGATGGCAATAGCGAGCGTCCAGCTCTCATGGCTCAGATTCACCTGGTTCAGCAGCGCGGGAAGATTCCCCGCCACCTCTTCACCTGGTCAAGAAGGGCGTGACCTTCCAGACGTCACGCAGACAGCAACCAATAAGCTGTCGACGAGCCACATTCAAATGTATAGCCAGCTGTATATATTGAGCTACCCATCCGCCATTACCTCATGTTCCTCCGGATCATCATGCAATAAACCTGTGTTAAGCCAACCCTTCGGCTGTTTCATTGTCTTTGGTCCCTTACACTAAACTGTGCCTCGGAGATGCTTGGGGTAATTATTGCTGGAATGTTTCCTCTGGCACTGCCAGAGCGGGGACTGCCTCTATTTGGACTGGGGCTAAAGGCTTACTCGTGGGCCGGTTTCCCGAATTTGGACATTGCCTGGCCCAATGAAAGCCGTGGTGGCATCGTGGGCATCGGGTAGTGGGCTTATCTGGATGGCCCTTTGAAGAGCTACCTCCCCCCTCATGGGGGGGGTGCCTCCCCCTTTGCTTCCTGGCCTTGATCTACGGTCCCTTTTGAAGTGTCCCACCTTCCCGCACTGATAGCAAGCACCTTTGGATCTATCCCCTTTTTGCACTGCTCTTCCTGAGTTCCCTAGTGAATCTGCTCTGGAGCCCTGTGTTCGTAGGGACTTTGCGGATCTCCACAGGCAGCCTGCATGGGATGTGCATGTGAACAGTGTTCTGTTTGCCCGAGAGTGAGTCTGTCTCTAAGCAGGCTGGACACAACAACTGAGTTTTGGCCAGTTCTGCTGTCAGCAATTCCCCCTGGCATAAATCTGCCTCTCTCATGTGTTGAGAAGGACTCCTGACTACCCGGGAATGTGTCAGGTAAAGACACATTGGGGCTGATGGTTCTACATTCTTGGTCCCTACCTGGGCTGGACTCACTGCTGGAATCATCTGCCTACATTTGCTCCAAGCCCCTATGATTTTAGTGGGCGCTCGGGATACTTCTTTAAGGCATTTCCCCGCTCTGTCCCAAACCTCTGGGTCCATTGTTCCTGATACACAATAAAATCCGTTAGCTCTTCACTGCCTAACAGACGAATTAACTCCCATCCTGCCCCCTTGAAATCCCCGAAGTTACCCTCCATGGGACGAGTTGGCACGCCATCTGACAGGATGGCCCTAGATGAGTGTACTGGACAATGGACTAGCGAGCATTGCAGTGGTCTGCCGTTGCTGTCTTCTCTGCTGCTGTGGAGGATCGAGCTCTGACTTGCCCTGGCTATGGAATGCGTCTGCCCCATTTTGCCAGTAGCTTGCCTGAGCATGTGATTGTCTGCGCTAGCTGCATTGGAATAACGTCGCGGCTTCAGATAAGAATCACGTCGGAGTCACCACTATGTTGTAATGTGGAACCCTGCTGTGCTGGAATAAAGACACGTGGAGCCTGGGATATGGTGGTCCAGCCTCGAATTGAGGCGGGCAAAGACATTTTATTACCCTGCCTGTGGGCAGAGCGACTCTGAGATGGTCAACGCCCCTAGGTACAATGTGGCCCTATTGCTAAGCATTTACTACGTCACATTTACACTATAGGAAAAGGGAAGCATCTTGTGGCTATTGTCTACCTTAACTCAGGGAAGCATCTTGTGGCCATTGTTTATGCAAAGACCAGGATGTAGCCAGGTCAGTCAGGGAACAGCTAAGGAATGTGTATTCCAATTTTATCTACCTCTCCAGAAAGACCCATGCTTCCACATTTGGAAGTCTTGCCCTGACTCATGCCTCGGCTGTGGCCAGTGAATGAACCTTTCGGGAGAGGAATGATTAATATTATGTACCAACCACATTGTGTTAAAAAGTGAAGATAGCTTCTCTTTTCATATTTGGGGGGGGGGGCTAATGAAATTTAAAATCATAACATGTATCAATATTCTCCATCAGGGCTAGGCCTACTGTTAGGCAGAATGATGTGGATGATTTTAGACTTTTTCAGATTTGTGGTACTAGAAAAAGACAGCAAATGTTTAGGTAATTAATGTGTTTATTATGACAAGCATCTCAGGTAGAAGAATAAATAAGCTGTTGTCTCTGCCAGGCAGGCATGAAACTGCATAGAGCAGGGCTATTTTATATGTATACACATGGGCTCCTTTAGACCTAGAGTAATAAATTCTGTGCCTCCTACATTGTTCCTGAATAAACATAGCAAAATGTGCCAACACATGCAGCTATAAATTACACTGGTCAGAATCCTGTTCGATTTTATTCTGGAGTAAGTGAGTTCATATAAACTGTGGGGGAAAATCATAGCTAACTAATGAGATTCAGTTGTGTCTTTAATTGCATGCCGGTCATGCAACCACTTATGTGACCAGACACACAAACAGGAATTTATTTGATTAGCCACAATTTATTGCTGTGATTTATATGATTTCACTGACCCCAGATTAAAATCCCAATAGGGTTATGGCCGTTGTTGTTGTTGTTGTTGTTGTGTGCTGTCAAGTAGTGTCTGATTTATAGTAAAATTATGAATTAGTAATCTCTCAAAGGGCTTACTATTAATAGTCACATTAAAAGCTATTGCTTCTTTTTTTGAATCAATTAATCCCACGTTAGATCTTCATCTTTTGCTACTGCCACCTACTTTTTCTAACTTTATTGCCTTCTACAATGAGTCTTGTCTTCTTGTGAAGAAAGAACGAGAGAAAGAAAAGCTTACACTGTTCTAATGACATAGTTCAGTAACTTTGGATTGTAGAGTGAACAGTCCTATTGATGTGATAGTTTTTATTAATCAATAACAGTCTAAATGGTTTTGGATAATAATGTGCCTTACATGTGTTGCTTCAAAATGTAATAAGCCAGCCCTGTTGAATGAGGCTGTAGCCTCCTGACCCAAAGTACTCTCCTAGTATTACCTAAATATTTTCTGCCTTTTTCTGATAGTGGCTTCACCAGTCTCTTTATAGGAAGGAACAAGTAGCATATTGGCCATTGCAGGCGCACCCCCCAAAGAAAGACTCAGACACCGGTATATGGGTAACGGCATTGGGCCACATTTATTGAATAATGCCCTAGTCCGAATTATAAATTTCAATTGGTACTCAGCCAATTATAATTCTTAAGGCAAGCAGGCCGCAGTAACACTGGTAAGGTTCCTCCCAAAATTGCCAACGACAATTGGCTACAATGTATCCATTTTATCAATTTGTTTGTTACAACAAACAAATTGTTGACCGTAGTCAATAAACTATCTACTGACCACACCCTCTGACGTGTATCCGTCAAGTCACGGGGTGATGCATGCTGAAGAGCTCCTGCCATCACCCCATTGCCTGGTTCGTCGTTGACCGGTCAACATTATTAAACTTGTTATTAAAGTGTTGGCCAGTCAATTGCGAACCTGCCGGATACCTGTGGGTCATAAATATTTACCTTACCAGTGCTACCCGCCACACGGGGAGGCTTCAATAAAGACTCACCGCCCCCCCCCCAGACCGTCAGCTCGGTCAACAGGCCTGCTTGCAAATCTTCCAAAAAGAGGTCCATACCTCTAGGCGACAGATGGACCCCATCCCCTGTATAAAGATCATAATTTTGTAAACTATTGGTGGGGTGTCGGATGACCCGCCCCAAACCCTTGTCTGCAAAGAACCGGGCAGCTGCCCTGTTCACCGAGCGGTGAGCGCGGTCAAGGGCATGGAGGTTAATACCCCCCTGTAAGCGTGACGCGGTATGATGTCCGACCATAGCAGCGTTGTGTAAGGCCACACATAATGCAAATAAGCTAGGTCGCTGCAAATCGCAGATTTTAAAGAAAGGCCAGTGACCTGGCCTAGGTCATTGCCCCCGAGGTGCAGCACCAGGACATCAGACGGTTCAGCATCCCTGATGGAGAACAGGAATGGCAACAGTTCCCGCCATAACATTCCACGCTTACCATACCACCTGATACATGCGGAGGCACGTAGTCCAAGCTGGGGTCCCCACTCTGTCGCCGCAGCGTACTGTGCTGCCCAGTGCACATAGCTATGGCCCACCAGCCATACGGCCACCGGTGTGCGGGGACACACAGGGTCTGTAAGATAAAATGGAGAGAACGGTGACTTATCTGGTACTCATACCTGGATAGGGCGAACATATAATGCAAAACACTTAGATTCCCATCTCCCCATACGGCGTATATCAGCCTCAGAGTACCCAAATGCAGCCACAGTAGAAGCCGCCCCTATTCTAAAAGAATGGGTGCCGTAACGAGCCCCGGGGAGGCCAACACTGGACAACACTTACCGGTCACCTTCCAAAATTGAAATTTAGTCAGGGGAGACCCATCTTGGTGGCAGAAAAACAGGCCAGGGTGCGTGCCACACACTGCAATGAACTCCTGTAGGGCACCAACCGGACAGATGTCTGCAATGGAACATCGTAGCAGTCTAACACCACTACCTACACCGTGCTGATTGACTTTTGAGGACCGTATCCTCAACTGAGCCCACTCATTAGAGACATAGACATCTTCGAGTTCCAGTGCCCTACGAGCCGCATCCGCCTTAGACAGTAGCACCAACTCACTGATGCGGAGCGCTCCAAAAAAGGCCACCATGGTAGCCGCATGAAAAAGAGCTGCCTCATACCTGTCAAAACACAGGTCATGCCAGCCTCGTGCCAGGTGGGTAAGGACCCCCGAAGAAATTGGGTGGCGAGTGTCCGGGCGGCGTCCCCGTTCCCGCGTACACCCCTCCAAAACATGTCGTATACGGAAATCATTTATGTTGTCAGCAAAACCCCTCACCTTGGCCATGAATGCCAGTGCTGACAGCCTGGATGCTATGGTGCGGGGAGCTAAGCCCTGACTGTGTAGGTAAACCATAAATTGTAGAACTTGTTCAACTGGAATGGGCCACACTTCGGGCAACCGGAGTTGCTCACAATTTTTTTAAAATTGACTAAATGCATGGAGATACGCCTTACACGTGCGGGGCGCAAATGACTTGCCGATTGCCCGGTTCACCTCTCCTTGCCAAATGTCCAAATCTCGTCCGGGAGTGGCAAGGGGAATTCCTCCGTATCCGGAGCCAAGCCGCGGAACCGGGGGATCTGCAGGCGGGATGAAGCATCAGCAATATCATTATTAAGACCTGGTACATGTCTGGCCTTAAACAGCACATTGAGGCGTAGGCTGCGTAACACAAACTGGCGAACTAACTCCATGACCCTTGGCGATTTAGATGTCTGAGAATTGACAATGTGCACTACCGCAGCATTGTCACACCAAAATTGAACTACTGAATTGGCCCACTCCTCACCCCATAGCATCAAAGCTCCCAGTATCGGGAAGAACTCGAGGAATGTAAGATCGCGTAGAAGATCCGTGCCCCGCCATGCTGGAGGCCATTGGCCGTAGGCCCACCTCCCCTCAAAATAAATCCCATATCCCAGGGACCCAGAGGCATCCGACTGAACCTGAAACCTAGGGGAAACCAAAAGGTCAGATCTCCAAACTGATACCCCATTGAATTCCCGCAGGAACTTAAGCCAAACCAACAGGTCAGCCCTCATGCCCTTGGTCAGTCGGACCCTGTGGTGGCGCCTCGATAGCCCAATCATGGCATCACATAGGCGCCGAGCAAAAGCTCTGCCAGGCGTGACCACCCTGCAGGCAAAGTTAAGATGACCATGTAGAACTTGGAGCTCACGAAGTGACACTTTACGTTTGGCCAGCAAGGCCAAAATCATCGCAGAGATCCGTGTGACCTTATCCATAGGTAACCTGGATGTCTGCGCGACCGTGTCAATTTCAATACCCAGAAATGTGAGCGTAGTCGACGGGCCCTCGGTCTTTTCGGGCGCTAAAGGGACACCCAGTTCCTGCATTAGCGTCTGAAATGTTGTGAGGAGACGCGTGCACGTGTCCAAGCCCCGTTCACCCCCGAACAAAAAATCATCGAGGTAATGGGCTACAGACCGGGCCCCAGACCTGCGAACAAAGGCCCACTGGAGGAAAGTGCTAAAACGTTCAAATGCTGAACAGGAAATAGAGCAGCCAAAAGGCATGGCTTTATCTACATAAAATTTCCCTTGGAATTTAAAACCCAATAACTCGAAGTCACCCGGGTGCACTGGCAACAACCGGAATGCTGATTTAATGTCACATTTCGCCAGAAGTGCCCCCAGGGCACAAGAGCGCACCATGCACAGGGCCTGGTCAAATGACGTATACCTGACCGAACAAAGGTCATCAGGAATGGCGTCATTGACCGAATGACCCGCTGGGTATGATAAATGGTGAATTAATCGAAATTCACCAGGGGCCTTTTTGGGAACCAAACCTAAAGGGGAAACCTTAAGATTGGGAAAGGGAGGCCTAGAAAAGGGACCCGCTACCCTCCCTGCATTTACCTCCTTGGTAAGACTTAGGGCAGCCACCTCCTCCCTACCTTTCAGGGAAAGCAAATTAGGAACATCTTGGGGTCCCCGCACCCCCTTGAATGGGATACGAAAACCACACTGGAAACCCTTGAGGAGGTACCTCGCATCCTCCCTCCTCGGGTAAGTCGTGAGCCACCTCTCTAACATAAATACGTTAACGGGGGAGGGGGCCTTTTGACTGACCAGCTCCTTCAGCGGCAGTTCTGCCCGCTCCCTGTCCACCTCTACCTCTGCCCCATGACCCACCGGCTCACGGACACGCAGCAGCGGCGTGGGGGCCAGCGCAAGAGGGACACCCGTGTTTGTATCGGCACTGCCGTCTGTTGCATACGCCATTGGCCGAGAAACGCCAACACAGCAAGCGGGCTGGAACCCCCTGCCCCGCCAACTGGCGTGGAGCCTGCGTTGGAGTAGCTCGCTGGACGGCATGGCCGCAATGGTACCTTTCCCCTGGCACCGGGTGCATGGGGGTCATGTATAAAAGCCACAACTTCTGGCATGGCTCATCCCATCTCATCTCTGGGTGTAATGGCACCCTCATCCTGAATTCCTCATCGTAAGCCAACCACGATGGGCCAGGAAAATCCACCATCACCCTGTAAATATTGTCCAAATATTGGACCATAGGAATGGCCAAATCGGGCCAGGCCCTGAGGTACACCGCCATATAAATGAGATATGCGGGTAACCAGTTGGCCCAAGTGCGCGGTGGCTTACGACGACGAGACAGCTCTTTGTCTCTGTCATCTTGCCCCTCTTTCTCTTCTTTGGTGGGCTCACGGTTCAATAGGGAGAAAATATCGACATACTCCCCCCTCCAAATCTTTTCCCTTGTGGCCTGGGACAAATGATCCCCGAGGGGCAAGGAATACCCTGCCGTCGGCAATGCTGACACCAGAACAGTATTCACACGGGGCATCAGGGGCGGTGCCTGGACAGTCCCTGTGATGCCCGGTACAGCCCTGGGGGCGGAACCCCCCCCCCAATGTTGTGCCAGTATGGGACCCAGTGGCACCAGGGTAAGCTGGGAACTGATACCCACCCACCTCGACGTGATGAGGCCATGGTCACTGAAAACTACCACCGAAAGTGGACTGTGATGTGGGGACATTAGCTTGAACCTGATACTCACTGGGTGCACCCCCGTGAGCCGCCCCCACTGGGGGTTCCGGCCAATGGCGGGCGTCGGAGCTCGCGACCATAATCGAGCTCTGGGGCCACATCTGACCACTCCCCGGCTGTAGTTCAGGATGAACGGGGAGCTGCGAGATAGCGGTGGGCACAGGCCGGCGTGTCTCCAGCAGCTCAACCCGACTGGCCGCCTGCTGCAGAGTGGCGGCCGTCCAGGTGGCAGGCCGGCAAAAGGGGGCCCCAGTTGGCAGTGAAGCCCCCCCCCGAGGGGTTGTTTGTGATCCCCAGGGATGCTTCCAGAACGGCTAAACGTGCCAACAATGCATCCACTGTCACAGAACCCCCGGTATAAGGCGGGCAAGGTGGGCCGCATGGCCCACTGGGTGATACACCAGGGACCCCAATTTGGGAGCCAGGTCCTGAATAGGGCCATGCCCAAAACTCCGGCCCATGAGGGGCCGGAGGCAAGCCCTGCTGTGTGACCGCACCAGGCCCTCCCCCGTTGTCTTGACCCGTGGCCGGCAATTGCGGGCCGGGGGCCGAAGCCCCAGTAGGGCCAGCCTGAGGCTGGAGAGCCGAGGGCCATGCCCTAATCTGCCCCATCCCACCGGTAACGGTGGGTGAAGGTGATGCGGTGCCCTGTTGCAGGGGCGCAGTCGCGGTCCTCCGACCCGAATGCTGCTCCCTTCCCAGAGCAGGGCCAGGCAAGTTCCTCCCTCTTGGCCGCGGCTTGGTCGCCGTGGCCTTCCTCTTGGGAGGCATTGCAGCAAGAAGACGATCCCTTTCCGGGGATCGAAAGCGCCGAAATGGCTAAACAGCCGAAGACTGAGAAAATGAAGAGCGACGGAGAAAACTTCTCCTCTCCATCGCTTTTTCTAAAATGGCAGCTCGTCTGCCTCGTGGCCACCCCTTTTATAGAGGGGTGGCCACGCCCCCTAACTCACCCGGATGTCTGCGTCTGGGTGGGGGCCCCCCGCAAAGAGTATCATGTTTAGTGTTTGTGTATGCAAAACTCCAAATGTGGAAGTTGTCATAGTAATCTGAAAGGATCTCAGTCATGATCCTGGCCACATGCAAGCAGAATTAATAAGATTGCCATAGCAGCTTCCTCATTTGGAGTTCTGCTCACTTGTAAATGTTGAGTCTGACCACTGACCATAGTTTCTCAAGTGGTACCTCTATACTATTGACATTCAGAAACCCTGACTAATTATTTCAAACTTCCTCCCCTATCTATTCTTCAGTGAGATATGATCCATTCATGCAGAAATTATGATCAGAGAAATTATTTGTGAAAGCATATATTAGTACTGGATTATCTTCCTCTTTGTGTGTGTGTGTGTGTGTGTGTGTGTGTGTGTGTGTGTGTGTGTGAAGAACTTCCTTTGACTTCTTGCTATGGTCCTAGTAATGTTCATAAGTCTAAGAATGTCTGAACTGAGGTAGCTTGTGTACAGCTATGCATCACCGCTGTCAGTGCATATGCATTGCTGTTCTTGTTTTAATTATATGATCTCATAACATTTTATAAGGCAGGAAGGATGGGTTTGTGGTTCACCAGTGGGATCAGAATGGGCATAATTTCCTTCCATGTTATAGCCTTCCTTTGTGACCTTGGAGGAGTCACTTAATCTACTGAGGCCTGTTCCTCATCTGCAAATGTGATAATAATGCCTCCTACTTAAGACTCACGTGGAGAGAAAAAAATACCAATTAATATTTTGAAGGAAGGGGGGGGTCCTATAAAGATACATGAGCTGTTTCACCAAACATTTGTATTACAGCTGGTAAAGCTGATGTATGGTTTTAACACACACTTATTTCATATACTAGTACAATGAGTCCTGTGTCATTTGTGTTGGAACACTCTTGGGACAGGCAGTCTATTTTTATATCCCTCTTAAAAATGAAGAGGAAGTTTTTAAAAGAGAAAATATGTTCAATGTTTTGCTCTCACATAATGCCATGACAAGATTTAGCACATGCCAGTCTGAAAATTCAAATGCCAAATTGAAAAGATCCTTAAAAGGACTTGCAAAGAATGCCTTATTCATCAATTAGTGAAACCAAATGTAATCAAAGCCATGACATAGCTCTTTAATCAGTTACATTTTGAATATAATCAAAATCAGTCTCACCAAATAGTGAGGAATGCTTAGTGGATATATTGTACACATTTATCTGCTTACCATTCTTTCTGTTCACATTTTGTAATTTTGCTAAATTCTGATTTTTAAACAAAAATGTCATCCATCTTTACTGGTGGGAAAATTTGACTGCTTAATGATTGCTGATATTTCACTTTTTACAAAACTAAAGTCAAATAAACCAAAACCCTCCCTTAAAAAGTCACCTATGGTCAGGGAGAGAAGCAAAATGTAGTTTGGTGTGATCCCTGCAGCTAGACAGCATTTTGCTCCTCCCAAAGAGCAAACTTCTCAGCTGGTTGAGGTACAAATGTAAATGTAAATAAATAAATAAACCCCTCTAAGTTTTTTTCTTTGTAAGGTATTAGTGAGGAAATGATTGCAGTTTTTAAAACCTGTAAAATTTCAGAAGGTGAGGTAGAGAGTTTTGGTTAAAAGGGGAGAATTCAATGTATTGACATGAGTGATTTGCTTCTCCGTAGCCTTTCTCCTGCCTTTAGAAATAACTCAAGAAGTCTTCAAAACTTCAGAAGGCATTTGTCACTTGACATAATTTAGCATAGAATGTATCATAGTAGGCCAGGGTATAAATTAAAATCATTCATTCATTATTTTGAATAGATACATGCTTCTGGAAATGTCACAAGTGATGATGCAGAGGTCACAACAATCCCTTGTCACTTTTCCCCAACATCTGGGACTTATAGGTACACTTTTTCAACACCAATATTTTATTTATTTTGAATAAACAATGAGATTCCATCCTTTCACTTGTCAATCTTAGGCTTCATAAATGTTTCTAACCCCTCTTAGAGTTGCTTAAATGAATGGTTATCAGCTGATTTTGTCATAAACTGTGCAAGACATCCTTACCATTGTCAGTGACTCCATTATAGAAGAGAGAGAGAGAACCTAATATGTCTTCCCACCCTACTCATAAACCCTTGTCTTGTCATCATGCCTTCCTTAAATTTGCTGAAACTCCATTGGCATCACTATGGTGACTACCTTTGTTAACCCCCTCTTCTGTTTTATTTTGCAGTCTTCCCAGACTGAAGTGTATGCTTGTAGCTGCCAGGACAGCTTAAAGCAGTGTCTCATTTCTTGCACTGGGTTTCATTTTGGCCTTCATCAGAACCATCAACAGGCTTTCTTCCCTTATCACACCATATCATCATTGCTGTTGCACTCACAACATAAAATGGATATTGGGACAAGATTAGGTTCAAGAGTATCCTTTTCCTGTAAGCAGAATTTATTTAAGGAAGTGTCCATCTTGGCTGAACAATGTAATTGAATTTATACATTTGTTATCCAGGACTAGGAATGTGAATGGGAAATTCAATCTATAGTAGTCTCTTCCCCCATGCCATCAATCCATACCTCCTGGACTGAACATGAATGAATATGTTTCCTTTTGTTGAATCCAGTCTGCATCTTCTGCTTGTCCTTATTGCAGGCGCACCCCCCAATAACGGACTCAGACAACATTGAAAGTGGATAACGGCATTGGGCCACATTTATTGATTCATGCCCTAGTCCGAATTATAAATTTGTATTGGTAAAACGACCAATCATAATTCTTAAGACAAGCAGGCCGGAGTAACACTGGTAAGGTACCACCCAAAATTGCCAACGGCAATTGGTTACAATGTATCAATTTGTATCAATTTGTTTGTTGACAACAAACAAATTGTTGACCGTAGTCAATATCTAACTGATGACCCCACCCTCTGACTCGTATCCGTGAAATCACGGGGTGATGCATGCTGGCTAGCTATCGCCATCACCCCATCGCCTGGTTCGTCGTTGACCGGACAACGTTTAACTAATTTATTCCTATCTAGTGTTGTCCAGTCAATTGCGAACCTGCCGGATACCTGTGGGTCATAACTGTTTACCTTACCAGTGCTACCCGCCCATGTGACCAAAGTCAACAGCAGTCACAGCAGAACCCCTATATCAAACCATAGCAACAGTGTGGGATGGGCAAAAAAAAACCAGGACCCGGAAGCCAATATGGGTCCCAGCCAAAAATTCCCACCCGGCCCCGAAGCGACCATAAAATCACACTGTTAACTAGGGAGGGGGTGGAGGGGAAAAACTTCTCCGCTCCGTCGCTTAGCTAAAATGGCAGCTCGGCTGCCTCGTGGCCACCCCTTTTATGAGGGAGCTGGCCACGCCCTAAACTACCCGGATCATTCGTCCTGTGGGGGGGCCCGCAAAGAGTGCGGCAGCCATTTTGGCGCCGTGCTTGCATTGCAGGCGCACCCCCCAATAACGGACTCAGACAACATTGAAAGTGGATAACGGCATTGGGCCACATTTATTGATTCATGCCCTAGTCCGAATTATAAATTTGTATTGGTAAAACGACCAATCATAATTCTTAAGGCAAGCAGGCCGGAGTAACACTGGTAAGGTACCACCCAAAATTGCCAACGGCAATTGGTTACAATGTATCAATTTGTATCAATTTGTTTGTTGACAAAAACAAATTGTTGACCGTAGTCAATATCTAACTGATGACCCCACCCTCTGACTCGTATCCGTGAAATCACGGGGTGATGCATGCTGGCTAGCTATCGCCATCACCCCATCGCCTGGTTCGTCGTTGACCGGACAACGTTTAACTAATTTATTCCTATCTAGTGTTGTCCAGTCAATTGCGAACCTGCCGGATACCTGTGGGTCATAACTGTTTACCTTACCAGTGCTACCCGCCACACGGAGGGGCTTCAAAGAAGGCCTGACGCCCCCCCCCAGACCGTCAGCTCGGTCAACAGGCCTGCTCGCCAATCACCCAACAGGAGGTCCATACCTCCTCGCGACAGATGGACCCCATCCCCTGCATACAAATCATAATTTTCTAGTCCAATAGCGGGGTGACGACTGACCCGTCCCCAAGCCTTGTCGGCAAGGAACCGCGCCACCGCCTTATTGACCGCGCGCCTAGCGCGGTCAATGGCCATGAGGTCAACTCCACCTCTGTAAGAATGGCGCGGGACAATGTCCGACCAAACCAGGGTTGCGGGAGGCCAGACGTAGTGCAAGTAGGCGAGGTCCTCGCAAATCGCATGCTTGAGCGACAAGCCAGTGACCTGACCCAAATCATTGCCCCCCAAGTGCATGATGAGAATGTCAGGCGGGGCAGCGCTTCTGCCTGAAAACAGAAAAGGCAGCAGCTCCCGCCACAACATCCCAGGCTTACCATGCCATGTGAGACTGGCGTGTTCACCCAGTCCCAGTCGGGGTCCCCACTCTGTCGCCGCAGCGTAACGCACTGCCCTTTGCACGTAGCTGTGGCCCACCAGCCATACTGTCACCGGTGTAATACGACACCCAGGGTCTGTAAGGAAAAATGAGGGAAATGATGTAAGGTGACTGGGTTGGTACTCACGGCGGGAGCGGGCGCACATAAAACTGAAAACATTGTGAACCCCACCTACCCATGCTGCATATGTCAGCCCCGGAGTACCCAAACGCAGCTGCTGTAGAGGCTGCCCCAATACGGAATGAATGTGTGCCATAACGGGCACCTGGTAGGCCCACCCTGGCGAGGGCTCTGCCTGTCACCTTCCAAAACTGAAATTTAGTGAGGGGAGACCCATCCTGGTGACAGAAAAACGGGCCATGGTGCGTGCCACGCAGTGCAATATACTCCTGTAGGGCACCAACCGGACAGATGTCTGCCAAAGAACACCGTAGCAGTCTTACACCACTGCCTACGCCCTGCTGATCAGTCTTAGAGGAGCGTATCCTCAACTGGGCCCAGTCTTTGGCAACATATACATCTTCGAGTTCCAGTGCCCTACAACTTGCATCCGCCTTAGACAGCATCACAAGTTCGCTGATGCGGAGCGCTCCAAAAAATGCCACCGTTGTGGCTGCATGAAAAAGGGCTGCCTCATAATGATCAAAACAGAGGCCTGGCCAGCCCCGGGCCAACTGGGTAAGAACCCCTGGGGAAATAGGGTGCCGGTCGTCCGGGCAACGCCCGCGCTCGCGCAACCACCCCTCCAAAACATGTCTCACATGGAAGTCAGAGGTGCTGTCCTCATGACCCCCCACCTTGGCCATAAAAGCCAACGCTGACAGCTTAGATGCTACGGTGCGAGGTGCGAGGCCCTGGGAATGCAGGTGAACCATGAACCGCAGCACATGGTCCACCGGGATAGGCCAGGTCTCTGGCAGGTGAAATCGGGCGGAAAATGCCCTATAAGAATTAAAAGCTTGTTGATACGCCTTACGCGTGCGGGGCGCCAGTGACAGGCCGATCGCCCGGTTCACCTCTCCCTGCCAATGGTCCATATCTCGTCCGGGAGTGGCGAGGGAAATTCCTCCGCATCCGGGGCCAAGGCACGGAACCGGGAGATCTGCAGGCGGGACAAAGCGTCGGCAATATCATTATTAACCCCTGGGACGTGCCTAGCCCTGAACAAAACGTTGAGGCGCAGGCAGCGCAGCACAAATTGGCGCACTAGGTCCATAACCCTGGGTGATTTAGAAGTCTGTGCATTGATGATACGGACAACCGCAGCGTTGTCACACCAGAAATGCACGACCGAGTTGGCCCACTCCTCGCCCCACAGCATCAAAGCCCCCAGGATAGGAAAAAATTCAAGGTATGTGAGATCACGCAGGCGACCCGTGCCTGCCCATGCCGGTGGCCACCCACCATAGGCCCACTTCCCATTGAAGTACATCCCATAACCCAGGGATCCTGAGGCATCAGACTGGACCTGAAAACTCGGGGAAGCCAGGAGGTCAGACCTCCAAAATGAGACCCCATTGAACTCCCTCAGGAACTGCAACCAGACGAACATGTCTGCCCTGATACCCCGGGTAATCCTGACTCTATGGTGGGGCCTGGACAACCCTGCCATGGCATCGCATAAGCGCCGGGCAAAGGCCCTGCCCGGTGCGACCACCCTGCAGGCAAAATTAAGGTGACCATGTAACACTTGGAGTTCCCTCAGGGATGCCTTGCGCTTGGCCAGCAAATCCGAGATGAGGGCCACTAACCGGGACACCTTATCCCCCGGTAACCTAGACGCCTGCGCTACTGTGTCTATCTCCACCCCCAGGAATACTAGCTTGTCTGAAGGGCCCTCGGTCTTTTCGGGCGCTAAAGGGACACCGAGTTCCTCCAGGAGACGTGGACACGTGTCCCAGCCCCGTTCACCCCCGAATAAAAAGTCATCCAGGTAATGGGCTACAGACCGGGACCCTGACCTGCGCACGAACGCCCACTCCAGGAAGGTACTGAAAGGCTCAAATGCAGAGCATGAAATGGAACAGCCAAAAGGCATGGCCTTATCAAAATAATATTCACCCCGGAATTTAAGACCCAGCAATTCAAAGTCGCCCGGGTGCACCGGCAAGAGGCGAAAAGCCGACTTAATGTCGCACTTAGCCAGTAGCGCACCCGGGCCACATGAGCGCACCATGCGCAGCGCATGGTCAAAAGACGCATACCTGACTGAGCAAAGGTCATCAGGTATAGCATCATTGACCGATCGGCCGGCTGGGTAGGACAAGTGATGGATAAGGCGAAACTCGCCCGGAGATTTCTTGGGAACCAAGCCCAGGGGCAATACCTTAAGGTTGGGAAACGGGGGTGCAGGGAAAGGACCAGCGACCCTGCCCGCATTGACCTCCTTATTAATGCTAGCGGCAGCCACCTCCTCCCTACCCCTGAGGGACAAAAGGTTGGGGGCATCCTGAGGGGACCTGTCACCCATGAAAGGAATACGGAACCCCTGTCTAAAGCCCCGAAGCAGATAATCCGCATCCTCCCCCTTCGGGTACAATGCGAGCCAACGCTCCAGCATGTCCACATTAATTGGGGAGGGAGCCTTTCGGTGAACTAGCTCCATCTGCGGCAGGCTTGCCAGTCCACTGTCCGCCCTTCCCTCTGCCCCGCGTCCCTCCAGGCCTGGGACAGGCAGAGGCTGCATGGGGGCCCGCACAGGTGGGACACTCATGCCTGTACCTGCAATTTTTCCTATTGCAGGAACCATTGGACGAGAAAGTCCAGCACAGCAGGCGGGCTGGAACCCCCTGCCCCGCCACCTGGCGGGGAACCTGAGCTGGAGCCGCTCGCTGGACCGCATGTCCACAATGGTATCTCTCCCCTGGCGCAGGGTGCGTGGGCGTCATATACAGAAGCCAAAGCCTCTGGCACGGCTCATCCCACCTCATCTCGGGGTGCAGGGGAATCCGCATGCGAAATTCCTCGTCATAAGCCAACCACGAGGGGCCCGGAAAGTCGACCATCGCCCTATAGATGTTGTCCAAATATTGGACCATCGGAATAGCCAAATCTGGCCGCGCTCTCAAGTACACTGCCATGTAAATTAAATAAGCCGGCAGCCAGTTGGCCCAGGTACGTGGTGGCTTGCGACGACGCGCCTGCTCCTTATCCTTCTCATCCTGCCCCTCCCTCTCCTCCTTGGTGGGCTCTCTGTTTAAGAGTGAGAAGATATCAACATACTCCCCCCGCCAAATCTTTTCCCTGGTGGCTTGCGCCAGGTGGTCACCCAGTGGCAAAGAATATCCCGCCGTTGGCAAGGCCGAAACTGGGACCGCAGCCAGCGCGGGCATCTGAAAAGGGGCCTGTGCTGGCCCCGCCATCCCCAATAAATTCCCGGCAGGGTAGGGAGCACCTGTAACCCCAGCAAGCTGAGCAGCAGTCGACATCGCTGGGCCACCGCACCACCCACGCGAGGCCAAGGCCATTGAAAGGCCCCCCCAGTAGTGGCAATATGCGTAGGTGTATTGGCTTGTACCGGATACTCACACGTCGCACCCCCGCAGGCCGCCCCCACAGGGGGTTCCGGCCCACCGGGGGCGTCGGAGCTCACGACCGCCGTAGAGCTCATCATCGGGGCCTGACCCACACCTGCTTGCTGGCCGGGGAGCTGCGAGGCAGTGGCCGAAGTTGCGCCACACGCCTGCAGCAGCTCGACCCGTCCCGTCGCCTGCTGCTGCCCGACCGACGGCGCCTCGAAACTAACCCCACCGGTAGCCGCAGCGTGGCTGGCCCGAGCCAAAGAGGCCTCGAGGGCCGCCACGCGGGCCAGTAAGGCCTGCACGCTAACCTGGGGCCAAGGGCCGGCCGGCCCACATGCGAGAGGCGCGGGTACAGGTCCCTGTACCCCAGGACCCGGGTAGGGCCATTGTCCCGCACCGAAGCCCGGGAGGGTCGGTGCCGGCACCTGCCAAGGCAGAGGGCCAGACCACCCCCTAGAAGGCCCCGGGGGGAGCTGCGCCACCGCTGGTGCAGGCCCAGAATGAGCAGATCCAGAAGCGGTGTCCACTGCATGTGAGGCGCGGGCCGCAGGCTCCGGCCAAGGGGTGATCGACCCCATCCCGCCGGTCCCGGCGGGCGCCGGCAAAGGCGGCTGCTGGGGAGGCGCCACCGTGGTCCTCCGACCCGGGTTGCGCCTCCTGCTCGTGCGAGCCGCACCCGAAAGTGCCTTCTTCTTCGAAGGCATCTCGCTCAAGAGAAAGGAAGCCGAAAGAGAAGATTCGCCGCCAAAAAAGGCTTCCAGGTAAAGAGCGACGGAGACACAGGGGAAAAACTTCTCCGCTCCGTCGCTTAGCTAAAATGGCAGCTCGGCTGCCTCGTGGCCACCCCTTTTATGAGGGAGCTGGCCACGCCCTAAACTACCCGGATCATTCGTCCTGTGGGGGGGGGCCGCAAAGAGCGCGGCGGCCATTTTGGCGCCGCGCTTGCATTATGTATGAACTCTGCATTGAAATTTGTGTCGATTTTAGGGAACTTTTTTAACACTAACATTTAGTTGTGCATTTTTACCTAAGTCACACTACTGTTCCCATTTATTAAGCCCATCTGTGTGTGATTTTTAAAAATATATATGTGCTTTTTAGATGTTCATAGTTTTGAAATGGGTCCATCATTTTGGACAAGGTTTATTTCTCTGAAACACTCCATAAACCTCTGAAATGTGCAAATTCCAGAGGTAATGGGCATTTGTTTTCTTTGCAGAGCAAATCTTCAGAGATGCCAAAACACTATGTTCACTGAGACAGTTAAACCCAGCAGTACAGTTATACATCATACAACATCCAAACTTGGTTCCACAAGTTTGGACTTTATACGGATTTGGACTTTGTATGAGGCATGCAAAATCCTAGCCGTGATGCCTCATACAACGTCCAAATCCTTGCCGCAATGCCTTATACAACGTCATTTCCATAGAGATACATTGTACTGTAACAGCACAGACTTCAGGGCAAAGTCAAGGAAACAGACAGGAAACTGACAGAACTTTAAGAAATCATAGTCTAAAGGCTAAATACATTACAAAAACATGTCAAACAACCCTGTTTGTCCAAGAACCTGAAGAATGCTGCAAAAATCCCAGGAATGCTTCTAAAAATACTGACGAAAAAAATCCAAAATTGTGCTCAAAACCACTCCCAAACACTCTTCACCTCATGCAAAACTCACAAGAGCAATGCATGCATGTGTCCTGCCTTCTATACTGCCCAGGCACAATGCAACCTGGGAAAATCCCAATGCCTCATACAAAGTCACACGACTTTGTATGAGGCAACTTTTTTCAAGGAATTAGGCGATGTTGTATGAATCCGATGTTGTATGAAGCGGACTTTGTATGAGGTATTACTGTATCTTTCATCCACATCATTCCAAGTGTCTGATATAATTCCATGCCAGGAAAAACAAAAGTATTAGGCTACAGAGTCACAACTTTTAAAAATGTGTAAATTTCTGAAAACTGTGGAAATGAGCTCTAGGAGGCATGCACAAATTATGCATCCTGATGAAAAATATGCAGAAAGCATTCACATATGGTGGTGCAGTGGTTAAATTGCTGTCCTGCAACCAAAAGGTTGTGAGTTTGATCCTGACCAGGGCTCAAGGTTGACTCAGCCTTCTATCCTTCTGAGGTCAGTAAAATGATTACCTAGCATGTTGGGGGCAAAATGCTAATTAACTTGTGAACCACACAGAGTGCACTAAGTGCTATGGGGCGGTATATAAGTATGATTGCTTTGACATATTTCCCCAGATTTAAAAAAATATCCAAATAGATCTAATCTGGAAAGTGTATGTAAATGAGAAAATTAAATATTCCATGGAAATGAACTTGGCAAATTTGCTCCCTTCCTGTAGATTACTTTTGAGTAGAGATATACAATATTATGTGCTTCATAAACCTTGATGCATCAGTATGTTGTGTGTGTGTGTGTGTGCATGTATGTGTGCATGCATGTGTGTGTGTGTGTGCATGCGTGCACAGCTCTTCAGATTTTCAGAATGCTTGTAAAGTATATGCCACCAAATGAGGTCAAGAGACAAAGTTCTTTCAGCTACATTCCCTTTCTTAAGAAGTAAAAACTCCTTCAAGGTCATTCAGGTATTTAGAGTGATCTTTAAGCACTATATAGCAATGAACTTTTTATTAGGAGGAGGAATGGGAAGAAAAACAGCCTGTGACCAGAACATGATGACAGTTATATGCAACACATTAAAAAATGTATTGCTTTTCATAATAAAATCAAACAGCAACTTCCATACAATTGCATAATTTCATAGGCGTTGTGAAATGCATATTTAAAAGGTGCACGGGAACAGTTCATTCATTCGAAGGCAGTGAAAAGTAGCTGAAACTTTATTAAAAAAATAACTAATAGTCATTCCAGATAATTGAACTGGCAGCTTGTTTTGACAGCTGCAAGGGAAAATGTACTTGCTCTAAACAGTGAGTGTAAATCTTTTTAAATTCTGTAGAAAGTTGAATGATGTGCAGGTTTCACTTTAATCAGTTTGAAAAACTTTTTCTTAAAAAGAGGGGGGGAGGAACTCTTTCCTTGCCTTGTGAATGTAGCAGTAATTGAGGGTGCTGCCAATCCATTGAAATATGTGCCTAGAAATAAAGGAACATTTCTCTGATGCTAGGAAGCATAAGTGTTTTAAGTGACAGCTACAGAAATGTGAAGTAAGAAGACCAGAAATTTGGAGGAGAGGGCCATGCACATTTTCACAATGAAAATGTTATCTACAGTTCAATCTGAAATCAGGAAATTGGAGCCCAGCAGAAAGCTACTGTGACAAGCTGTCAAGCTGAATGAATGATCCAACAGGTGATGCACCTGAGCAGTAAATAAAAAGAAAGCCCCATCACCGATAAGAACTGTACACAGTAGTGTAGCCATCAACCAATAGAAGTCCTGTGTAGGCTTAATACAAGTCAGCATACCTGTCAACCTTCCCGATTTGGCCGGGATTACCCCGTAAATTAACGTCGATTGACGTCATCACCCGGCCTCCGCTGCCAAAACCCCATAATTTGGCAGTGGGGGAAATGCTTTCTGTGCATGCGCGGAAGGGTTTTACCCCTTCCACGCATGCACGGAAGTGCTACATCACTTGCGTAAGGGCTGCGCAAGTGGCATAGCGCTTCCTCGCATGCGTGAAAGGGGTAAAACGTGCATGCGTGAAAGGGTTTTTTCCAGAGCCGTGGATTGACAGGTATGGTCATATGATAACAAATTCTCATCTTGTTTGGCTTTAAAACAGAAAACAACTTCAATGCCAGTATCCTGTTGAATTAGCAACACTGTCCCTGTTGAGCTTTGGAGCGATCTCTGGCTTCCTGTAGTGCAAAGGGATATCCCCCATGAGTAGTAGATAATAGCCTTTGCCCACCACTCCGAGTAAAGAGACAGACACATGTTCAGGTTTAAAACAACTGGGCCACTTTATTCAACATAACTGATATGTGACCAACATTAATAAACTGTGATGTGGCTGACGTAGCGCAGGACAAAGGGAGAGAGCAGGATGACACCTCACCACATCCTTTCCCCTCTGATGATACCCTAGGCAGGGAGTTGCCTGCTTACAGTGCTACTCCCTGCCACTACTTTGGGCATTCAACAGCCCTGCTTCCCTGCCTCCTGGCTTAGGCATTCCATAAGCCACCTAGAACACATAGTTAGCCTGTCAGCCATGATCCAAACCATTTGGATCCTTAGTCCCGGCTGCCAGGCGAACTGCACGGCCCTACCCAGAATGTAATTGGGTCTTCACCATTTACCTTTTCTTGTGCTACCCACCAGTCGACATGAGTACAGCACCCATAAGACTACCCACATGAATAAGTGTGGGATGGGCGAAAAAACCCTTTCCCAAAGGCCAATCATGGATAAGAGCAAAAAATTCCCATCCGGCCCTGACACAACCAGCTAATCTCACACTGGAGCATGTTGCATTTTGAGAGAGGATGAAAGTTACTGGGATGAAATATGTTCTACTCATGATACAGAAAAGACTGAGTGACAGAATCTAGTTGTGTGATTCCATTTTTGAGCTCTCTTATAAGAGCTGGGCATTTGGCTTGAAGGTATGACTATCAGTTTCATTCCTTTGTCACTTGAATCACATGTAGAGGAAAATGACCCCAATAGGTACCAAGTCAGAACAAGGAAAGGGGAACGTATTATATGGGTAGATAAGCACTCTGTAAAAATAAAAGGTTGACAAGAGGACTAAAGCAAATGACATTTTGCAATATTGTCTAGAATCCCATGAGATGTTTTACCAGACTTCTCTTTCATCACGTGTAAGCAATAATGCAAGCAATTTCAAGGAATATATTCTTAATTGGCAAATGCATCAGAACAACCATCTCCTGCAAAGTGGCCAGGAATGAAATGTACCTGATGCTTTATTTATCTGTTTTGATTGTATAATTGTTTAGTCATTGCATTGGAGATCTAGTGCTTCTAGAGTTGTGTATTTCACAAATGTCAATTTGAAGGCCTTTCCTGCTGTGCATTGGAGAAAAATCAACACACTGAAGAACAAAAGGGATCCCTTCCTAGGGCTGACTGGACAGTTTTAGATCCCTTGGGATGAGATGTGACAGAGTTTTGTATGAATTACATTGTTTAAAATATATGAAAGCTCAGATTTGCCAGGAACATTTTGAATGCCTTAAATGTTTCATCTTAATTAATTCGGTAAAGACTAATATGGGAATTCAATGTTTTAATAAATTGCTTCATTTAAAAACTAAACAATAACCCTAGAATCTCCCATTATTTAGAATATTACTGATTCACAAAGATAGTTCAATCGACCACCCCCTTTCTGCCTCCACACTGTTCTTGCTTATTTTTGCTGGAGGCTTTTACTAAACAATCTATATACTGTATCCTAAATGAATTCTTTTCTTTGTATTACCTGAAATTCATAGTTGTTGTTCAGTCGCACAGTCAATTCCAACCTTTTGCGACCCTACGGACCATTGTCCTCCAGGCATTTTCCTCCAATTCATAGTAGCAAGAATGAAATACAAAGACCCAGGAGACAAAGAGTTCTACTGAATTGTCCTTAACTATGGAATGAGTAGGGAGCACACACTGTAATTTGGGGTGGGTGGGTGACCCCTGCTCAGTCATGAGCTGCCTATTCCCCAACACATCATCACTGCAGTTTCTGCTGCTATCATGAAATGTCACTAACCCTAACCCTATCCCTAACCCTAACCCTACAGTTCCTACAGTGTCCAGTGAAACTTGATGGCAATCATGGTGACTGTTTATGCAGCAGGAGGTTAGCACAGCAACCTCTCTAAACTGCAAAGCAGAGCATGTCCTTCCCTTCTGGAAGGATATCAAGTCCTCAAATGTAGTGGATTTAGCTTATGTCAGCAGCTAAATGATGGCAACAGCCATTGCCCTGAGGGGCTCCAAGCAGTCCTCGGGCCAGGTATTAACCACCCGGAAATAAGGAAGCAACTTTGTTCTATTTCCCATGTTTTTTTAAAAGGTGCCAATGAAACTGTGGTAGCCATACATACTAAAAAATTTGATTGACTGGTGCCTAGATATTTTGTCAGCAAAATAGTCTGACCAGTTCTTAACCAATGTTTTACAGCTCTTTCCTCAGATGTTTCTATTCATGCCACAAAATTAAATAGTCAGTTTAAGATTTCTCTTTCTCTCTCTCTCTCTCTGACATTTCCTTTTTACTCCAAATAGTTTGTTTTATTCTATTGAATTGGGAGATGATCCAGTCATGGAAAAAGCATTTTTATGTCCAATTAGTGTTAAACAGCAAAAGGACAAATTGAGAAATAAGCTTTCCTTTATCTTCAAAGAACTTAACACAGGCTTCTTGTTGGCTAGACAGCTCCTGTACATATTTTAAAATCTGTAATAGCACTGCAATCTGTAAATGCAATTGAATTAATAATGGACAGATTTTCAGAAGTTGTTTTTTATTGCTTTTAGTTTTCTTAAGCTAGCTGGATAACATAATGATTTAGATCAATGTTTCCCAACCTTTGGTTTTTGGACTTCAATTTCCAGAAGCCAAAGTCAATTCACCAAAGCACTGATCAGCCACTGTACTGACTTAACCTTCTGGGAATTGAAGTGGGAACCACTGGTTTAGATATTTAGCTGTGGAGCCAAAGGTTGATAGTTTGATTCCCCACTGTGCCTTCAGGAGAAGAACTAATCTTTGTAGTCATGGGCAAGCTGGAGAGTCCCAGGATGCCCACAAAAGAAGGGAATTGCAAACAACATCTGTGTATTCTTTGCCTAGAAAACTCTGGAAAGAGTAACCATGTCAGAATTGACTTGATGGATTGCAATTATTTATTATCAGCCATTCTTAAATGGTAAAACATTGAATATGTTCAATTTATTTAGCTACTAAACCCTTTTTGGTGGTTTTTAACTTTCTTAAAAGGTGGAATATTGAGTTCCCCATATGAGAAAACCTTCATTAATGGAAAATTGGAGTTATTCCAGTATTAACTCCAATGAATACTTTCATGTACCCCACATACATAGAAGAATTAGGTGCCTAGAAGTGTCTGTCCATAAAAGAAACCTGTGGCACCTTAATGACTGGCAAATATGTAGTCATTTAAATGTTCACATAGTTCACATGAATGATAATCATATTGAACATTATTTATAGCTACAATACTGATCTAGATATAAGGGAACAGTAATATACTATCTGAAATGGGTTCTCTTATCAGGGTGTTACAGATCTTCTTTTTTCAATGGAAAAAATCCAACAATGAAAACAAACACAAACTATAAAATGAACAAAAATTGCTTTGGGTTTCCATGGCTTTTGTATTTGTCAAATGCCACTCTCAATTAAAATGCATTGGTTTGAAGAAAGGCTACCATTAATATTCAGTGGTTTTGAGTGACAATTTGGCAGTTACTGTAAATGTGTATTTTGCTTAGACACATGTATTTCATTGTGAAAATAATCATTTGAGGGGGGAAAGGCAAGTCCTCATAGGAATAGATATGGGTTGGATTCAAGAAAATAGTTTAATGAATAGTTGACAGATTTCAGTGGAAAGTTAATAGATTCAAGTATGTTGGAAAGAAAATCTATTCCTGTGCGTTGTTATTTTCCCCTTTTTTCTTCAAAGCAAGACAAAGCTCAAGGTGATCTTTAATTTTCCATATTTTAGCTCCTGTAGCTCAGTCATACCTATGTACCTCAAATTTATAATAATATTACTGATTGATGTTAATAAAATATATTAAAAACATTAAAAGTGGGAAATTTCTCCCTGAAAACTGCTAATGTTCTTGCTTCTAAGAGTGTAGTCTTTTTCCTAGCAAATACTTGATGAATACTGTGAACTCATGAAACTGTGGTTGAGAGGCCGTGATAGTCCTTCAAGAAACATTATACAGAAGTAGATTTGATTAATTTACCAGGCTCACACAAGGTATTATGGATGTCCCCCTCGGCCGGCTCTGGCCTGGAGGGGGAGAAGAAAGGAGCAGCGGCTGCGAGCCTGGCCAGCCTTAAAACTGCTGCCACCACTGCCACAGCTACTGGACACCCCCTCGGCCGGCCCTGGCCTGGAGGGGGAGAAAAAAGGAGCAGCAGCTGGCCAGCCTTGAGACCGCCACTGCCACCACCGACACCGGATGCCCCCTCGGCCGGCTCCGGCCTGGAGGGAGGAAAAGAGCCACAGGAGGCTGAAGATGCTGCTGTGCCACCACGCCCCCTGGCCCTTTCCACCGGCCAGGTGACTTCCCCGTCACCACCCCTGAACTTTGCCTGCATCTGGGGTGGAAAGGCTGCAGCAGCATCGGGCGCCTGGTCCTTTCATCATCGGTGCCCCTGGACCATGCCCCTGGCCGGGACTTGAAAACACCACTATGGTGGCGAGCAGCAGGATGTCACCGCCACCATCCTCAGACTTTGTCTGTGGCCGGGGCGGAGAGACCGCTATAGTGCAGTACTGTATTGTATTGTTAGATATTATATTACTACATGTTATATATTGTATTAGTACATGTTGCTCTTGTAGGCTGAATATTGCATAATTATTTTGTATATTGTATTATTGTGTATGTTGTATAACTATTGTATTGTATAACTATTGTGTGAGCCACCCTAAGTCGAGTTTCCTAATTGGGCAGCATACAAGTGGGAAAATTAAATTAAGTGAAATTATTGGGTTTTACCTATAAAGCCCTCAATTTGTTCCCTGACAGAGGATGTTTCTCCAATACCAACTAGATTCTCTCAAACTTACAGATGGCAGTTATCACAAGAGAGGCCAGGAAAACCTTAGCTTGAAACAGGGACTCCTCTGTGGTGGCTCCACAGCTGTGGAATTCTCTTCCACCACAGGCAATCCAAGCCCCCTCCCCTTGCCATTTTTCATAAATTAGGAAAAGTGGAATTGGTTAGAATAGCCTTTGATGGTGTCCTGTCCCCTACTGTTTTCATCTGATTGTATTTTGTTTTCGTTGATTTCATTAGTTTTGATGTATTGTTGTTGATGTTGTATTTGGTTCTTGATTCACCACTGCTATATTTTATTGAGTTAGAAATATGTATCTATATATCTAAAGTGAGGATGTATATTTTATGCCCTTAAACAACAGTCTAACTTCCCCATCCCAGTGGTCAAAGGTCCAGGTCTAGGGGCCACTGAGGGGGCACAGGCCCAACACACCATAAACAAATAACTATGCATGCAGGAAACAAGCCAGGCCAACGTATGCACACCAGATAGGAAAAATGCACTGCATTCTTTTTTCTTTAAAAAAAAATATTTTTATTAAGTTTTTTTTTAAAAAAAATACAAATGATATATTAAAAAAATACAACAAATACAAGAAATTACAAATCAGAAAAAAGAAAATCACATTTCATTAATTTGTTGTATTACAAATTATAACACCCAGTGATATTTACAAACCATGAGGATCGAATTTCTAATTTAATTTTCCCAGAAACTCATGTTGAGGTACCGCCTTATCCCCTTTATCACTCACAAGGACAAATTCCACAAATGGTTTCCATATTTTCCAAAATTTGTTCTCTTTTAAAATACCTTTCTTTACATTCAATTCACATGTCAATTTATCATTTAATCAATTTCCCACATTTCTTTATACCATTCATCAATTTTTAACCTTAAATCACTTTTCAATTTTCTCGCTATACACAGTCTTGCAGCCGTTAACATTATTGACACCAGTTCTTTTTTGTTTGTACTCATATTTATATCATCCAATCCCGTCAGCAAGGCAATACCTGGCTCCAGTTTTATATCAACTTTAGTAATCGCTGAAATTTCTTTCTCAATTAGTTTCAAAAAAATCTTAAACACTTTACAACTCCACCACATGTGTTCATATGTTCCAAGCTCACTTTTACATCTCCAGCAATCTTGATTTACTATTATCCATTTGTAAGTAAGTGCATCAGTCTGACCAAAAAAAAATTTGAAACATTTTTAAATAATGGCTGGAACTATGTGTCTGTGTCTCTTTTGAGCCTTCGTATTATAAATCTACAATGTATAAATGAAGGTTTTAAGGTTTTACTTCAAAAAAGTAATCTTATCTTATTTGTGCATGAATTTATGCTGTCTTTGGAGCTTTCGTGCATATGTTCCTTTTATCTTCCCTAACAATTTCTGGAAGAATATCCATGTTAATCTGGTCAAGATTTGTGGATATGTCTTACATTTTTGAAGCACAATCAGGTGTAAACGGGCAATGGCAACCGTGTTTTGCCAGCTAATCTTTCTCACACACCAGACACTAGACACGAAAGAAGAAGAGGAAAGTAGTAGAAGAAGAAGAAGAAGAAGTAACCTCCTGCCAAAAGAATTGAGTCTACAGACAGAATTGCTGCCTTTCAGGAAAGGTTTGAAGACCTGGCTGGCGGGGCAGGTGTGGCGCCCTAATGGGAATACAGCCCCGGCCTGCTGGCTCATCCCCAACTAGCCCAGTTGTGTCCTTCTTCTGTGTCTTTGCATCCCCCCCCTCCTTCTTAGCTTTTAGTTTGGTTTTAAATGGGGTGGGAGTAATGAGGGTGTTTTAACATGTTTTTATATGTTTTTAACTGTTGTACGCCGCCCTGAGTCGGGTTTTTACTTGAGTGGGCGGCATTAAAATTGAAATAAATAAATAAATAAATAAATTTGATACAATTTAACTGGAGTCAGGTACCACCTCCACAATATTTTATAATTATGTTCTTTTAATCTTACAGAAAGATTTTTCATAATTCTTCATTTACTCTTCCACTGTGATTCCAAAATTCTTATATTTAAATCTTCTTCCCATAGTATTCTCAACACATTTTGTGAGCTTTCATCCTTATTCAAAATTCTATATATTTTACTTACTAAACCTTTTATCTCCTCAAATTCCGTTTTCCCTCTCTGTAAACTGAGCTCCTCTTTATATCTCTTCCCCCATTTTTTTACCAAAATTATTTGTAACCAGTTCAATTTCATCTGTTTAAACACTTCAGCTCTTAATTCCAAGTTATCCATCATTTTTATCCAATCTTTTAACAGAAACACATCATTTCTCAGAAGTATATCCTTTATTCTTTTGTCAACTTTCAAAGGGAAAGTCTTAACATCTTCCAGATCCATTATCGGGGAAATTCCCGGCACTATTTTCTCTTTAATATTTTTCCAAACCTCCATCATTGCTTTTGTTAATGGATTATTTACCTTTATTTTCATTCCCTTATCCAAAAAAAATTGCCTTCCCAAATTGTTGTAATTCTTTTATTTGTATCTCGTCCCAAATAACATCAGGTTTTGTTATAATTTTTACAACATTTTTTAACTGAACTGCTCTATAATAGTGTTTAATATTTGGAATACCCAATCCACCTTCTTTTTGCAATATATACCATAAACCTTTTGTAATTCTCGGTCTTTTCCCCCATTACAAAAAGTATTTATCATGCTCTGAAAAATCTTTATATATTTTTCTTTTAAGTGAATTGGTAGGGCATCAAACAAAAAATTAATTTTTGGCAATAATTTCATCTTACACAAAGCTATCCTACCAAACCAAGACAAATTTAACTTATATTGCTTTATTTTCCCCTTTATTTCCATTCTTTGTTTATCATAATTTAGTTCTTCTATTTTATTTGCAATATTAATTCCCAAATATTTCACACTATCTTTAATTTGTATATTATATCTTTCCTTTATCTTTTTTTTGATCTTCTTCATTTCCATTACAAATAATCATTTCAGATTTATCCCAATTCACTTTTCAACCTGTCATTTCCTCAAATTCCCTCAAATGTACCTGGATATATTCCATAGTTTTCACAGGGTTTTTCATTATGACCATTGTATCATCAGCATATAAACTAATTTTTACTCCTTCTATTCCCTCAATCTTTCTATCTTCTCTTATAAGTGTCGCTAATAATTCCATGGCCATCACGAAAAGTATAGGCGACAATGGACAACCTTGCTTAGTACCCACTTCTAATTTTATATCTTCTGTAAATGTTTCATTCACTTTTACTCTAGTTATTCCTTTCTGATATAGTTGATCATTTAAATTTATAAATTTCATACCAAACCCAAACTTTCTTATAATTTCTTTAATCGTAATCCATTGCAAAGAGTCAAAGGCTTTAAAAATATCTAAAGATAATAATCTTTTCCTTTTTTTGTTCTGCTATATTCACCAAATCAATTACCCTTCTAGTAAGATCTGCCATATATCTACCCTTCAGAAAACCAACCTGATCCTTATTTATATATTCTTTCATGAATTCGTTTAGTCTATTCGCCAATATTGCAGTAAATTTTTTTGCATCTTGATTAATCAATGAGATTGGCCTATAAGACTCTATCTTATTCAAATCTTTCCCTGGTTTAGGAATCAAAGCAATTACTGATCTATACCATGAAGTCGGTAATAAACCTCCATCCAATATATAATTAAACAGCTTCAGGAGTCTTGGTATTACCAATTCTTTAAATTGTTTATAAAATTCCGCTGAGAATCCATCCTCGCCAGGCGCCTTACCACTTTTCAATCTCTGTATCACCCCTCTTATCTCTTTTTCTGTTATTGGTGTTTCCATTCTATCTTTATGCTCCTCCCTTATTCTGATTCCCTTCCATTTATCCAAATAATCCCTTGATTTTCCTACTCTTATTTTTTTTTAGAATATAAATCTTGATAAAAACCTTTTATTATTTCCACCTTCTCCTTTGTTTTGTTACAGCTCACTCCTTGTTGGTTTATTAAAATGCCAATTTCTCTTCTAACACTCTTTTCTTTCGCAGCTCTAGCTAATAATTTTGAATTCTTGTTGCTATATTCAAAATATTCCCTTTGTAAGTATATCAAATCTTTTTTTAACTTTTTCTATGTCCTTGCTGATCTGTTCTTTTCTCAATTTCTGGATATTTAATAATGTTTCTTTCTTCCCTGTTCTTATATGTTCCTCCTGAAGTTATCCAATTTCTTTTTCAATTTTCTCATATTTATCCTTTAAATGTTTATTTCTTATACTATTTAGTTTAATACATTCTCCCCTAAAAACTGACTTCATAGCATCCCACACTACGTTATATGTTACTTTGCCTGTATCGTTCCATTGCCAATATTGATTCGAAACTTTTTCCATATTTTCCTTATTTACAGGCTCATTAAACAATTTTGAATCATATCTCCAACTACTTTCCCCCTCTCTGATTTCCCAATTCCCAATTGCATTAAAAGTTTAGCATGGTCTGATTCTTTGAAAACTCCAATATCTTTTTCTTCTATATTCTTAAATATATCTTCAATAACAAAAAAAATAGTCTATTCTAGAATATGAATTGTATACATGTGAAAAATATGTATATTTTTCAGGCCAGCAGCACAGACAGTAGTGTGACCATACGTGTCAACTTTTGGATTTGAAAATAAGGGAAATTTGGCCAAATCTGTGGGCGTGGCCAAATATAGCCATGGGACTTGCTGGGCTCTAGTCATGCCTGCCACATGGACATGAAAATGCCTGCAAATACAGACAGCACTGGCTCTTTGGCTGTAAATGGAGATGAGCACTGCACCCTAGAGTTGGATACGACTGGCAGATTTTACTTTCTTAGGATCAAAGATCTCTGCAGATGGTGATTGCAGCCATGAAATAAAAAGGCAACTGATGCTTGGGAAACAAGCTATGAGAAACCTGGGGAACATAGTTAAAAGTAGAGGCATCACCTTGCAAACAAAAAATTGCATAGTCAAAGCAATGGTATTCCCAGTGGTAATGTATGGGTGTGAGACCTGGACCATTAGGAAAGCTGAGTGCAGAAAAAATAGATGCCTTTGAAATGTGGTGTTAGAAATAGGTCAATCCTAGAAGAAATCAACCAAATAGTAAAGATGACACTAAAGTACTTTGGACATCAAATGAGAAGAGAGGATTCACTTGAGAAAGCCTTGATGCTGGGAAAGGTGATGGACAAAAAAGGGGGTGGCCAAAAATAAGATGGCTAGATGGTATTGTAGATGCAATGGGCACAAAGCTGTGTGGGCCAAAGAACCCTTTCCCCATCTTCTTGGGGGACTTTTGCTTTGTTTTCTTTTTTGTTTACTCAGTGGCTTAAGTGACTAAGATGCTGACTGGGAGGTAGAAGGTCAGCAGTTCGATTCCTGAGTACTGCAGGATGGAATGAGCTCCCGTCTTTGTCCCAGCTCCTGCCATCCTAGCAGTTCGAAAGCAAGAAATTGCAAGTAGATAAATAGGGGCCACTTTGATGGGAAGGTAACAGCGCTCCATGCACTCTGGTGTCTAGTCATGCCTGCCACATGACCCCGGAAATGTCTGCAGATGCAGACAATGCTGGCTCTTCGGCTTTGAAACAGAGATGAGCACTGAACTCTAGAGTCGGATACGACTGGCTTTTGAGCAAGAGAAACCCCCCCTCTCTCTCATATAGTGATCAGGCAAACACCCCCCCCCCTTCCCAAGTTAACTCTATAACTCTAGAAATGAAATCCTCCAGCCAGGAGGCAGGGCACAAACAGCTCAATAAAGCATGAGGTTGCCCCTGCATATATGAAATATATTGCTCACCTAGAATAGACTCCTGATCCCAGCAGCCAAAACGAAGCCTCCAGGACCATATGGCTGGCAGGAAAGGGAAAGAGAGAAACTACAGAATGCCCCTCCCCACACACACACACCTTCTCTCTCTCTCTCTCCTTCCACAAGCGAAAAGCCTGCCACACAGCAACCTCTGGTGACCAGAAAAAAATACTGCAGCTTTGCCTGTGAGGGCTCCAGTCAGGATATTTGTTAAAAAAATAAGGGAAAATACAGGGAAATTAATAAAATGGGAGGGGGCAGGAAGAGGGGTAAAAATAAGGGGTTTCCCCAGGAAAAACGGGATAGTTGACAGGTGTGAGTATGACAGGTGAAGCACAGGAAGACAGGCAGGATATATATATCCAGAAGGTAATCCAAAAAGTGTAGCAGTTTCAATTGGATATTGGCTTAAATGTTTAGTATTGTTTAAAAACTATCATACTTTTTAGCTTTTAATATTATTTGTTAAGCTACCATGGGCCCTCTTGATGAGAAAGGTGAGGTTACCCATTAAAAATGAATGAATGATAAATCCAGGGAGTTGTAATTTAAAAAGTAAGTTTGCTAAACTCTAGACCAGTGTTCACCAACCTTTGTTTTGTTTTTTTACTTCAATTCCCAGAAGCCTAAGTCAGTACATTGGCTGACCAGTGCTTTGGGGAATTGACTTGGGCTTCTGGGAATTGAAGTTCAAAAATCAAAGATGGAGAAACACTGCTCTAGATGGATGGCTGAAATGAGGCAATCTTTTGCAACATACTACTTTAACTTACACTGTATCTATATTTGTCACTGTCTTCAGCTATGTCAGCATTCTGTTACCTGCCGAGAACTTAACAGTCCATGCACTACCGTATGCCCAATTGTTGACCATTTAACTGCATCTTCTGGCTTTTGTATAGGTTGTGGGTTTTACCTTACAAGAGCAAATCTTGTTTGACAAAGATCTAAACTCCATTGAACCATACCCTCTCAGAGCATGAGTTTTAGGTTGCGAACATCGCTGACAGTCTTGTGCTCAATGTGTGATGAAGGGCAAATGAAAATTATGCGCAATGGCCAAACAAGCTGCTAAAAATGTCAAACACACCTACACTTGGGAACTAGTGGAGCGAAGAACAAACACAAGGCAATGTGTAGAATGCAACCACTTTAGTGCTATCAGGTTGTGAATATGATTTACTAGAGTGGGGGAAAGTGTACGTGAAAAGAGTTTAAAAGCAGGATAATGCAGAAGAGGAGAATCCAGCTACCCTGTACGGAAGTGGAATAAAATCACTATCTGCAGGAAAGGTCAGAGGAAAAATTAATCCATGCCAAGGGCAAAATCATCCTTTCAAACAGAGCTGTCAAACTCTTGTTGAAAGAAAGTGTGGTGCAGTGGTTATGTTGTTGGATTAGGAACCTTGGAATTTAAGTCCACCCGAGCCCTGAAACTCAATAATAACTTCAGGCCAGCCATCCTCTCTCTTTCAAGTTTCAAGACTTGTAACATTCTTTCGGATTCAGTGTCATCCTTATTTTCATGCTGTTCCTCAAGGAAAAAGTCTCAATGCCACTAAGTTTGTATAAACAGTTGCAAAGAAAGATTCACTTCTCAATCATTACAGGGAAGATGGAGTACACAGAAAGAGTCTCCTTGAAGACTGTTGTATATTTGAACAACACTTGGGCATACCCTGGTAATGGCAACCTTGTGTTGCTGGCTAATCTTTCTCACTTTGGGTCAGGTGAAAGGGTCTGTAGAATGAATTTACCAAAAGGTGCCTTCATTTTGGCAGTTTAACATCTGGTCTAGACATGGAAGAAGAAGGGGGGATTGTTTCTAAGATAAAGCAGGCAGGAGGAGAACCATCCACACTGTCTGGAGCTCTTTGGCAGAAAGCCAGAATACAAATATCACACACATTCTTTATCAATGTGTGTGTGTGTGTGTGTGTGGCATTTCTGATGGATGCTCCAGGCTTGTGTCATAGGACTTGGCATTTAAAATCTCACTTACACATTAGCAACTAGAAATCCCTGGAACAAATCCAACCTCTGAAAAGCCTTAGCAGGCACATCATGTTACCATCCCACAGAAAGCAAAGGCAACTGGGTGGGTGTGACAGTAGCAACATCATTGTCTGGCAGCACACCAAGAAATAAAAGGTGGGTTTCTGGTGGTTCTCTTTCTCTGTCTTACTACTACTGTGTAAATCAGTGGCAGTACACTCCTACACATTTGAGCTTAGTAGAATGTCACCTTGATCAGTCTGTATCACAATCTGATACCATTCAGCTTTATCCTCCCCAATCCTTTCATCTAGTTTACTTTTATTGGTAAAGCCTTTAACAGTGATGGAGTTATCTAAGCAGAGGAAACTGCTAAATTCAGTGTCTATTAGAACATTACTGTGTTCTGTATCACCCACTTCCTTTTTAATCCACTAAAGGTAGTAAGTAATGATTTGTTTTAGTACAGAATTCTCTAACGATGTGTACAATTCATCATTTTTGTCAAAAGAATTGCCTTTTGTGTCTCTGCCTCCTCCTCAAATAGATATAATAGAGACATTGGATAGACTACTTTTTGCTAGAAAAACTCTGCACCCTTGATTCCTCTAGTTTTTTGCACAATATGGTAGAAAAATATTGTTGCTGTAGCTGCTGCTATGATACTGTGTTTGGCAATGCTTAATTGTGGTACTTTGAATTATTTTATATCACAATAATCTCCTGCCCTCTAAACAGAGTTCTGATGTCAAAGCAAATCATCCATTCTAGATGACAATAAAATGAAGGACCATTATTTTCCAAAGTTCCAGGGAGCTGCAAGAAATGAGAACAGGAGGGAGGCTGAGAAGGCAACAAAATTGTCATATAGATGGATACCGTGTCTTAATACCAGCTGTAATAGAAAAAGTGCCTGACATCATGTAAATTTGGGCTTAGTGTGCAAAAACATTCTCAGAGGTTTTACATCAATGTCACACTGGTACATACCACAGTTTCAAAGCACGTGGTGAATTTTAACATAAATGTATAACACATTCATTTCCTGAAGGGTTTTAAAAATATTTGTTTTAATGAATTATTGGCCTGGATTTTTTTTAATATTGGCAAGTTTGTATAAATATAGATATAGATATAGATATAGATATAGATATAGATATAGATATAGATATAGATATAGATATAGATATAGATATAGATATAGATATAGATATAGATGATATAGATATGTTAAGTTTTTAAAAATGTCTCTGCATACCTTTCAACCGCGGCTCCGGAAAATACATGACCTGCGCAGAACGGTTCTGCGTAGGTCACCCTCTATGTGACCTGCACAGAACGGTTCTGTGCAGATCGCCTTCTACGCATGCGTAGAAGGCTTTTACGCTTGCATAGAACCCTTCTACGCTTGAGTAGAACCCTTCTACATAGAAGGCTTCTATGATCCCCTTCTGGTGCAGATCGCCTTCTACGCATGAGTAGAAGGGTTCTACGCAAGCGTAGAAGGGTTGAACGCAAGCGTAAAAGCCTTCTACGCATGCGTAGAAGGCGATCTGCGCAGAAGGGATGTGCAGTACCTCTTATTCCCCCGCTGCCAATTCTGGGGTTTTGGCAGCTGTGGGTGGGAAATGGCTCAAATCAGCGCCGGAAATTGGGAAATCCGGGCCAATGTCTCTACCTTCTATTTGAAAAGAAGTTGGTATTTGAGGGAAAGAGAATGTGGAACCATAGGTATGCTCTGATACACATCCAGAGCACACAACTGTCCTCTCTACTTGGATTAAGAGAGAAAGCATAGGAGAAAAATCCACCAAAATGATCTACCTTGGAACAAAACACAATTGCAGGTCACAAATTGTTGACCGTAGTCAATATCTAACTAATGACCCCACCCTCTGACGCGTATCCCTGAAATCACGGGGTGATGCATGCTATCTAGCTGTAGCCATCACCCCGTCGCCTGGTTCGTCGTTGACCGGACAACGTTTAACCAACTTATACCTGTCTAGTGTTGTCCAGTCAATTGCGAACCTGCCGGATACCTGTGGGTCATAAATGTTTACCTTACCAGTGCTACCCGCCCATGTGACCAAAGTCAACAGCAGCAACAGAAACCCCTATATCAAACCATAGCAACAGTGTGGGATGGGCGAAAAAACCAGGACCCGAGAGCCAATTGTGGGTCCCAGCCAAAAATTCCCACCCGGCCCCGAAGCGACCAAAATATCACACTGTTAACTAGGGAGGGGGTGGAGGGGAAAAACTTCTACGCTCCGTCGCTTCGCAAAATGGCAGCTCGGCTGCCTCGCGGCCGCCCCTTATATAAGGGTGCTGGCCACGCCCCCTAACTACCCGGATGCCTTCGTCCGATGGAGGGGGCCCGCAAAGAGCGCGGCGGCCATTTTGGCGCCGCGCTTGCATTGCAGGTGCACCCCCCAATAAAGGACTCAGACACTGGTAAAAGTGGATAACGGCATTGGGCCACATTTATTGATTCATGCCCTAGTCCGAATTATAAATTTCTATTGGTAATTGACCAATTATAATTCTTAAGGCAAGCAGGCCGAAGTAACACTGGTAAGGTACCACCCAAAATTGCCGACGGCAATTGTTACAATGTATCTATTTGTATCCATTTGTTTGTTGACAACAAACAAATTGTTGACCGTAGTCAATATCTAAGTAATGACCCCACCCTCTGACGCGTATCCGTGAAATCACGGGGTGATGCATGCTGTCTAACTGTAGCCATCACCCCGTCGCCTGGTTCGTCGTTGACCGGACAACGTTTAACCAACTTATACCTGTCTAGTGTTGTCCAGTCAATTGCGAACCTGCCGGATACCTGTGGGTCATAAATGTTTACCTTACCAGTGCTACCCGCCACACGGGGAGGCTTCCCAAAAAGGCTCACCGCCCCCCCCCAAGACCGTCAGCTCGGTCGACAGGCCTGCTCGCCAGTCTGCTAACCAGAGGTCCATACCTCCCTGCGACAGATGGGCCCCATCCCCTGAGTAAAGCTCTTAATTTTGCAGACTGATGGTGGGGAGGCGAATGACGCGTCCCCCACCCTATTCAAAAAGGATCCGGGCAATAGCCCCGTTCACGGAGCGTCGGCTCAGTCAAGAGCCTCGAGGCCGAACGCTCCCCAGTAAGCGTACCGCGACATCACGTCCGACCACTTGAGGGTTGTGGCCGGCCACACATAATGTGAGTAGGGCAGGTCACTGCAAATCGCAAGCTTCCGCGATAGGCCAGTGACCCGCCCCAAGCCATCGCCCCCAAGGTACATAACCAGGACATCAGGCGAGTCAGCATCCCTGATGTAGAAAAGGAATGGCAACAGTTCCCGCCATAACATGCCGCGCTTACCACACCACCTGAGACGTGCGGGTGCACCCAGTCCCAGTCGGGGTCCCACTCTGTTGCCGCAGCGTAACGCGCTGCCCTGTGCAGCATAACGCGCTGCCCTAAGCAGCGTAACGTGCTGCCCTGTGCAGCGTAACGCGCTGCCCTGTGCACGCGGCTATGGCCCACCAGCCATACTGTCACCGGTGTAATACGACACCCAGGGTCTGTCAAGGAAAAAAAGGGGGGAGAAACAGTGCAGTGACTAAACTGCATATATATCATATATGCCTGGCCCCGAAGAGGACGTAGGGGCGCAGGCTGCGCAACACAAACTGGCGTATTAGGTCCATGACCCTGGGCGATTTGGAAGTCTGTGAGTTGACAATGTGGACAACGGCCGCATTGTCACACCAGAAATGGACGACCGAGTCGGCCCACTCCTCGCCCCATAGCATCAAAGCCCCCAGGATAGGGAAAAATTCCAAATACGTGAGATCACGCAGGCGACCCGTGCCTGCCCAGGCTGGTGGCCACCCACCATAGGCCCACTTCCCATTGAAGTACATCCCATAACCCAGGGACCCCGAGGCAGCAGACTGGATCTGAAAGCGAGGGGAAGCCAGGAGGTCAGACCTCCAAAATGATACTCCATCGAACTCCCTCAGGAACTGGAGCCAGCTAAGCATATCTGCCCTGATACCCCGGGTGAGTCTAACCCTATGGTGGGGCCTAGATAAGCCAGTCATGGCTTCGCACAAGCGCCGAGCAAATGCCCTGCCCGGTGCGACCACCCTGCAAGCGAAATTGAGGTGACCATGTAGCACCTGCAGTTCCCTCAGGGATGCCTTGCGTTTAGCAAGCAACTCCGAGATAAGGGCCACTATCCTTGACCCCTTATCCCCCGGTAACCTAGAAGCCTACGCTACCGAGTCAATCTCCACCCCCAGGAATACTAGCTTAGTAGATGGGCCCTCAGTCTTTTCGGGCGCTAAAGGGACACCGAGTTCCTCCATTAGCGTCTGAAATGTGTTGAGGAGACGTGTGTACGTGTCCCAGCCCCGTTCACCCCGAACAAAATTCATCCAGGTAATGGGCTACAGACCGGGACCCTGACCTGCGGACGAAAGCCCACTGCAGGAATGTGCTGAAACACTCAAAGGCCAAGCATGATATGGGGTAGGACAAGTGATGGATCAGGCTAAACTCGCCCGGTAACTCCTTGGGCACCAAGCCCAAGGGTGACACCTTAAGTTCAGGGAACGGGGGTGCAGTGAAAGGGCCGGCGACCCTGCCCGCATAAACCTCCTTGTTAATGCTGGCAGCAGCCACCTCCTCCCTCCCCTTAAGGGACAAAAGGTTGGGAGCATCCTGAAGGGACCTATCACCCACAAAAGGAATACGGAACCCCAGTCGAAAACCCTGAAGCAGGTAAACCGCCTCCTCCTCCTTCGGGTATAATGCGAGCCAACGCTCCAACATGTCCATGTTAATTGGGGAGGGGGCCATTCGGTGAACCAGCTCCCCCTGCGGCAGTCTTGCCAACCCCTTGTCCACCCCTCCCTCTGCCCCACATCCCTCCAGGCCTGGGACAGGCGGAGGCAGCATGGGGGCTGGCACAAGAGGGCCACTCATGCCTGTACCGGCAATTCTTCCCATTGCAGGAACCATTGGACAAGAAAGTCCAGCACAGCAGGCGGGCTAGAACCCCCTGCCCCGCCACTTGGCGGGGTGCCTGCGCTGGGGCCGCTCGCTGGACCGCATGTCCACAATGGTATCTCTCTCCAGGCGCAGGGCGCGTGGGAGTCATGTACAGAAGCCACAGTGTCTGGCAGGGCTCATCCCACCTTATCTCGGGGTGCAGGGGAATCCGCATACGGAATTCCACATCATAAGCCAACCACGACGGGCCCGGGAAGTTGACCATCGCCCGGTAAACGTGGTCCAACTACTGGACCATCGGAATCTCCAAATCCGGCCGGGCCCTGAGGTAGACCGCCACGTATGAGGTAGGCCGGCAACCGGTTGGCCCACGTACGTGGCTGCTTGCGACGACGTGCCTGCTCCTTATCCTTCTCATCTTGCCCCTCCCTCTCCTCTATGGTGGGTTCTCTGGTAAGGAGGGAGAAGATGTCCACATACTTCCCACTCCAGACCTTTTCCTTGGTGGCTTGGGCCAAATGGTCCCCCAGGGGCAACGAATACCCCGCAGTCGGCAATGCCGACACAGGAACTGCGGGAACTGCGGGCATCTGAAAAGGAGCCTGGACCAACCCGGTCACCCCTAAAACATTCCCAACTGCACAAGTAGTACCCCCCACACCGGGGCCCTGGGTGAGAGCTGGAGTCACCGGGTGGGCCGTCGGCGGCCGAACCGCTGCACCACCCGTGCGAGGCCAAGGCCATTGAAACCCCCCCTCAACATTGCCATGTGTGTGGGTGCGCTAGATTGAACCACATACTCACATGCTGCACCCCCATGGGCCGCCCCCACCGGGGATTCCGACCCACTGGGGGCGTTGGAGCTCACGACCGCACCTGAGCTCGCCGATGGGGCCTGACCAGCACCGGCCTGTCGATCGGGGAGCTGCGAGGCAGTGGCCGATGCCGGGCCACGCGCCTCAGTCAGCTCGACCCGTCCCGCCACCTGCCGCTGCCCAGCAGACGATGGACGAATCTGCACCCCAAAAGGGGTCCCCTGGGTGGTTACCCTGGCCAGTGAAGCCTCGAGGGCCGCAACGCGGGCCAGAAGGGCCTCCACACTGACGTAGCCCCCCAAGAATAGGATTGCTCAGTATGGGGCCCAGAAATTTCTGATGGCGGCCCTGTCAGTCCGTCATGCAGTGCCCGGGAATCAAACTCCGACCTTCCAGTTGGCAAGTTCAGTGTCTTAACCATGTGAGCCACCGCAGCCCCCCAAGAGGGGGCAAAGGGCTGGCCAGCCCACTAACTGCAAGCGCGGGTCCAGATCCCTGGACCCATGGGCCCATATAGGGCCATGATCCCAGGCCCGGCCCCAGAGCCGGGGAGAACCCTGCCAGGGGAGAGAGCTGAAACCCCCCGCAGGCAGCTGCGCACCAACGGGGAAGGCCCCGCAGAATGGGCCACGCCAGAGGCAGTGGCCACTGCTTGTGGGCCGAGGGCCGCAGCCCCTACAGGGCCAGTACGCAGACCTCCAGCCCCAGGCTAAGGGGGGAATCAACCCCATACCACCGGTCCCGGTGAGCTTGGGCAAAGGAGGCTGCTGGGTAGGCGCGGCCGCGGTCCTCCAACCCGGCTGGCGCCTCCGCGCAGAACGAGCCGCGTTCGCAGCCGCCTTCTTCTTAGAGGGTATCGCAGCTAACCGATGGGAAGCCGAAAAGGAGAAAATTCAGCAGCCAAGAGGCTTCCCGGTGAAGGTAAAAGCGACGGAGGTAAGAGGGAAAAACTTCTCCGCTCCGTCGCTTCGCAAAATGGCAGCTCGGCTGCCTCGTGGCCACCCCTTTTATAGAGGAGCTGGCCACGCCCCCTAACTACCCGGATGCCTTCGTCCGATGGGGGGGCCCGCAAAGAGCGTGGCGGCCATTTTGGCGCCGCGCTTGCAATAGATGAACATGCAGCTCCTATGATGGATGGAATGATGGATGGATATACCACCTTGTTAGTACAAGCACTACTTTTGATGTCTTACAGGTTAACATTTATGTTCCACAAGAGCCCACATAACAACAAACATTCAAACAATATGGTAATACACAATATTGAAATCTAATGTTCGTACAAAAAAAGGAAAAAATCACAGCATCCAAGAGATTCAGTTGTTAAATTAAGATTCAAATAGTTCAATTTTTAACAATTTCCTGAACATAAGAAGTAAAGGGAAGGACTTTAATATATCTCAGGTGATAACATATTCCAGAGATCAGGAGCCATCACCAAAAAGGCAAATTTCTTGTCATTTTGTATTTTTGCCTTCTTTTTGTGGCCAGTTTTAGCCACTTCCAAATGGTGTTGTTCTTGTAATATTTATCTGATGCTATCTCTCCATCTTCCTCTGGGTCTGCCTTGTGGTCTTTGTCTGTCTCCTCTTTCCACATGTGCCTTGCAAGATATGGACTTCCAAGACATTCTCCGCAAATGGGCAAACCACTTTACTTGTTGCCTCTATATGTAGTTCAAGATTGGCTCAGTTCCAACTTTTTCCCTTATAACCTCAATCCTGAATTTATCCCTTCTAGTCACTCAAGCAGCTTTCCTCAGACATCTCATTTCCATGGTGACAAAATTTTGCTTATGTTTTGTTGTGTCCATATTTGGCACTGGTAACATAAGGTGGGTATGAATATGCTTTGTATGAGGTGTTTCTTTCTGTTGATTGGTATTGCTTTGTGTTGTAAAAGCATAGCTAACTGTCCCAATATTTGATTTGCCTTACTGCCCTGTATAATAATCTTTTCATCCATTTTTTTTTGTAAATGTTGTTCCTAGGTATTTGAACTTTGCCTCTTGTTTTATACTTGTTCCCTCTATCTCTATATTCTCTGACTTTTGTAAGCAAGAGCAAGGGAAGGTTTAGTGTAAGGGACCAAAGACAATGAAACAGCCGAAGGGTTGGCTTAACACAGGTTTATTGCATGATGATCCGGAGGAACATGTGGTAATGGCGGATGAGTAGCTCAATATATACAGCTGCCTATACATTTGAATGTGGCTCGTCGACAGACTATTGGAGGCTGCCCGCGTGACGTCGTAGGAGGTCACGCCCTTCTTGACCAGGTGAAGAGGTGGTGGGGAATCTTCCCGCGCAGCTGAACCAGGTGAATATGATCCATGAGAGCTGGACGCTCGCTACTGCCCTCTGGTGGTCACTAGCTCGCGTCCCCTTATTAGGTTTACATTGATACAGCTGATGGTTATAATGTTGCACACAGAAAGGTTACATTGATAACATATGGCAAAGGTACATTGGTAAAGGCACAGCTTTACAGAACACAACATCCCTCCCCCCTAGGATGAGACGAAGTCTCTCAGCCAAGATGGCTTGTTGCATGTGCGTTTGGGCCGTGACGAGGGCTGCCCCCCCGGGGGCGTTATTGCTTCTTTGTTCCCTGGACCCTTGTCCTGAAATGGGAGAGGGAGACTCGTTAGTGGTTTGCCGCTGCCTGGCGGCCTTAGGGGAAGGGAAAAACTCCATTGTGGGCAGACCGGGGGCCGTCGGGGCTAACGAAAAACCCCTCTTCTCGCTTGGACGGGTGGGGGACCACTCCGAACCCCCCCCCCCCCGGTTCTGGAAATCAAAATCTAACTTAGTGGGGGTACCTGCATTTGTGGGGACCTTCCGCGAGATATGTATGGGGTCGGGTTCCTCCTCCTCGGAAAGATCCCCCAGGGTATCTACGAGGATATCCTCCTCCCCCCTTGGTGGGGGCCCGCAGTCCCCCTTCCCTCCCCCTTGGGCTAAACGGGTGGGGGAGAACCCTAACGCTGACTCTGTTTGTGCCCGGTCTGCGCCCTGCTCATCGGGGACCCTGCGCCGGAGCTGGTCCGCGTGCCGCCTCCACAAGAGTCCCGTATTGGTTTCCACGCGGTACGACACGGGGCCGGTTTGTTCCACAACTACGCCCGGCACCCAGGCTGGGCCTGTGCTGGCGTAAATCCTGCAATGCACGGGGGCGCCTACACTGAAACTCTTTGTGGCCTCCAGTCCGATGTTCCTTCCTTTGTCTTCTACCCTCGTGGGGTCTAGCCTAGTAAGGATGGTGGTCAGTTTCCTGCGCATTAAGAGCTCTGCGGGGGAGTACCCTGACGCCAACGGGGTCACCCTGTACCCTAGCAGAAACTGACAGACTTGTAGGTTCAGGTCCCCTGGGCCCATGCGTCGCAACGCGTCCTTCGTGGTGCGGACGAGGCGCTCTACTTGGCCGTTGGTGGCCGGGTGGAACGGGGCGGAGGTGATATGCCGAACGGCGTTAATCTCCATGAATGCCCTAAACTCGGAGGACGTGAAACAACTAGCGTTGTCGCTAATTAAGGTGTCGGGTATGCCGAACGTGGAAAAGAGCCTCCGCAAATGCCTAATGGTCTGGGCCGAGGAGGTGCTTGTGACTGGGATAACCTCCAACCATTTGGAGAAAGCGTCCACTACAAGGAGGAACAGGGTGCCTCTGAACGGGCCTGCGAAATCAACGTGCACCCGGGACCACGGCCCCCTAGCCGCGTCCCATTCCCTGTGGGGAAGGCGGGCCTCCTCTGGTCTGGAGCATTGGCAACTATCACAAGTGCCGACCATGTGCTCGATGTCGGCGTCCAGCTGGGGCCACCAGAAGTAACTCCGGGCCAGCGCCTTGGATCGCACGATGCCGGGGTGTCTGACGTGCAGCAGTTTGAGCACCCGCGGCCAAAGGGAAGTGGGAATCACCACCCGCTGCCCCCACAAGAGACACCCCCTCTCTAGGGACAGTTCTAGCTTTTTCCTGAAAAATGGAGCGAACTCCTCCGCTGGGGAGGACGCGGGCCACCCTTTCTGCAGTCAGGAGCTGACTGTCGCTAACGTTTTGTCCTTCTCTGTCGCTTTGGCAATGTCGGCGGGCACTACGGGGGGCGAATCCAGCACCTCTATCATGAGAACCTGATGGTCCCGCTCCCCCATGCTCACCTGGCTGGGCGTAAGGGGGAGGGGAGACCTAGATAGGGCGTCCGCATGGCTGATCTCTTTTCCGGGCTGGTAGACCAACGCGTGCTGATACGCGTTGAGAAAAATGGCCCACCTGAGCATCCTCGGACACAGGATCTGTGGGGTGGGCTTATCAGCGGTAAAAATGCCTAGCAGGGGCTTGTGGTCTGTTACAATGGTGAAGGGGTGGCCGTACAGAAAATCGTGAAATTTTTTCGTCCCCGCGACTATTGCTAGTGCCTCCCTGTCCGTCTGTGCGTAGTTTCTCTCTGCTTGGGACAGGGACCTGGAGTAAAATGCTATCGTGGCCTCCCTTCCGTTTTCCAACACGTGGCACAGCACCGCCCCCACCCCCACTGGAGATGCATCACAGATCAGAACTACTGGGCGTTTGGGGTTGAAATGGGTCAGTATAGCGTCGGACGCCAGGAGGCTTTTCAGCTCGTTAAATGCCCTTTCTTGGTCATCACCCCACTTCCATGCCTGGTCTTTCTTTAGCAGTTTGTGTAGCAGCTCAGCCACCGCTGCCTTTCGGGGGAGGAAGGAGTGGTAGAAGTTGAGCAGCCCTAGGAACGACTGCAACTCGGGCTTGGAGGTGGGGCGGGGGGCTTTCTTAATGGCTGCCGCTTTGGACATGGATGGTTTTATTCCCTCAGGAGTCACACAAAACCCTAGGAACTCAACCTCGGTTGCGAAGAACACGCATTTGTCCTTTCGCAACCTCAGCCCCGCCTTTTCGAATATCGTCAGGACCTTCCCCAACCTTTTGGCCAATTCAGCCCAACTCCCCCCCTGTTATTAACATGTCATCAAAATAAGGCAACACCCCCTCCAATCCCTTCAGGAGGCGTTCCACGAGTGACTGGAAAATTCCAGGCGCCGAATTCACGCCGAACTGGAGGCGCGTCACCTGGAACGCTCCCTTATGGGTGACTATGGTCTGCGCAGCAGCTGCGGCAGGGGACACCGTGAGCTGCTGGTAGGCCTGTGCTAAGTCGAGCTTAGTGAAACACTTTCCCCCGTGTAACCTGGCCAGCAGATGGCTGACTACCGGCACCGGATATGCATTCGGCCGGATCGCTTTGTTGATGGTGCACTTGTAGTCGGCGCATATGCGGACCTCCCCATTGGCCTTTAGAGCGGTTACAATTGGAGTTTCCCACTCCGCAGAATCTACAGGCACAAGGATCCCCTGGCCCACCAACTTGTCCAGTTCCGCCTCTATCTTGTCCTTAAGTGCGAACGGCACCCTGCGTGGTTTAAGGCGAATTGGGCGGACCTCCGGGTCCAGGTCGAAAGTCACTGGGGGCCCCTTGAATTTCCCCAGTCCTTTTTTGAAAACTTCGGGGTGCGCCTCGCACACCTCCTGAATTGGATCAGACCCAACGGCGTGCACCCCCCAATAAACAACCCCAGGGGCTGGAACCATTGAGTCCCGAGGAGGCTGCAATCTCCTCCTTTGAGCACAACTAGGGGAAGGGACGCGGCGTGCTCCTTGAATTTGACCTGAAATTCTCCAACCCCCAACACTGGAATACTGTTCCCTTGCACGTCCCGTAGTGTGGACCTCAATGCTTTGAGCTTGGGTCGCTTGTGGGGGGCAATTCCCAAGAACTCCCTCTGGGAAATGATTGAATATGAGGACCCCGAGTCAATTTCCATCCTAATGGGAACCCCTTGGACTAGTACCTCAACAAAGTAGCGGGGGTGTCTTGTAGACACGCTGAACACTGGGGCGTCGTCCTCGCTGCCGTCGGCGATGCGGCCCATGCCGTCCTGCTTCCGCGTGGCCTGGGCGCCGACCTTGGGCCTCGTTGGGCGGTCTTGTTCCGCGGAACGGTCTGCGGAGCTCCTCCGGGTCTCGCGCTTCTTCCTGCACACCTTGGCGATGTGCCCGCGGCGGCCGCAGTTGTGGCACTCGGCCTTCCGGAAGGGGCATTTCACGCGGTCGTGGGCCGCTCCACAGCCGTCGCATCGCCGGCTCTCCTTCCGGACCCCCCGGACGTCCTTGTCGTCGCTGCTCTCAGTGGACGACCTCGAAGTTCGCCGGGCCGCCTGTACCGGAGCCTCTGCCTTGCTCGACTTCGGCCGCCAGTCCTGAAGTTCTTGGACCCCGGCCTTCGTAGCTTCTGCAGCCTGGGCCGCTCTGACGACCTCCTGCAACGTGGGAGGCGGCTCTTGGTTCATTAACGTGCGCTGAGTTTCGGCGTCGTTCAGGCCGCACAGCACACAGTCCCGGAGGGTGATTTCGGCATTCTCCCACTTGCACGGGCCGGCCGCCAGCCGCAGGGCCGCCATGAACGCGGCGACCGTCTCCCCGGGCGCTTGGACTCGCCTCCAAAACGCACTCCGAGCGGGAAACATCGCCGTGGCGGGCCGGACGTGCTCACGCAGCATCTGCATAAGTTCCTTGGCCTTGAATTCGCTCACCCTCCTTGGTGCAATCAGGTCCACCAAGGTCCTCTTTGTTTCTTGTCCGAGCATCCTGGTGAAGATGGCTCTTTTCTTCGCCTCTTCCGTGACTTCGGACTCGATCAGTGCAGCCTGGAAGTCCATCTCGAAGATCTCCCAGTCGCCCGGTTTCCTGATTTCGAAACCGGCGCATGTCTTGGTCCCGTGGGCTGCCATATCCCACCTTCATCGCCAATTTAGTGTAAGGGACCAAAGACAATGAAACAGCCGAAGGGTTGGCTTAACACAGGTTTATTGCATGATGATCCGGAGGAACATGTGGTAATGGCGGATGAGTAGCTCAATATATACAGCTGGCTATACATTTGAATGTGGCTCGTCGACTGACTATTGGTTGCTGCCTGCGTGACGTCGTAGGAGGTCACGCCCTTCTTGACCAGGTGAAGAGGTGGCGGGGAATCTTCCCGCGCAGCTGAACCAGGTGAATATGATCCATGAGAGCTGGATGCTCGCTACTGCCCTCTGGTGGTCACTAGCTCGCGTCCCCTTATTAGGTTTACATTGATACAGCTGATGGTTATAATGTTGCACACAGAAAGGTTACATTGATAACATATGGCAAAGGTACATTGTTAAAGGCACAGCTTTACAGAACACAACAGAAGGGTTAAGCAGTTCCCAGTTTGTGAAATATGTTGGTTTATTCCATATATTATTCCTTATATTAATGCACTTGAGGTGATTATTACTGTTGTAAAATATTAAATGAAAATACATAATGCAATGTGGCATGTATATTTAAATGAAAGTACAGCTCACATATTGTTTTTACACAGTACCTGCCAGTCAAAGCAAAACTTTATGAAGAGCCAAAAAGCAATTTTCAGTCATGTAGAGTATATCATCCAGGTCATATTCTTTTATGTAAATCCCTTTTACTTGGGTGTTTAAATTTCAATAAAAATTGTACTATTAAAAGTGTGGCTTTTATTTCAGCTGCTTTTCTTTAATTCATTTTGAGTATTGGAGAAGAAGTGTTTTATTGAGCACGATGTCTCAAAGAGGCACTGCTTAAATAAAATGTTTAAACAAGGGTTGCATGTGCTTTGAATGGGTAGTATTGCAACATTGTACCTTCCCTTTTCCTTTGTTCACCATCTGTTTTCCATGGGTGAGCTAAAGGTCATCCAGGCCATGACAAAGGTTGCCACTGTGTATTCAAAAGCTTGCTCATTATATTGTGACTTTTCCATTAGTAACAGTGCGGCTTTAGTAGATTTTGACTCTTTAGCCCAGGGATTCTCAACATGCATATCATGGGCCGGATATGGCCTGCGGCACCATTTCATGTGCCCCCCACCACTTCCACCACACCAGGAAGTGCCATGTGGTGGAGGAAGGGCAAAATGGTCTTCCTGCCCCTGCAAAAAGCACATGTCTCCGTCTAAACCCACCAAATACTGTAGAACTTACAGTATACACCAGGCAGAGATGACTATTGACCAAATGCCTTTTCATATACTGAAGAAATGCTGCTAAGAGAAAATACGTTACAGATACGACTGGCAAGGGAAACCTTATAAAAGATAATTCATAGAGTAACATTTGTAAGTCATGAGTACTACTTACAAATATTAATAAGTAAATGTATTGGTAATGGTGTAAGTCATACCACATTGGTCAAAAGCATTGATCTCAAGAACAAAAGTAATAGTTGCATAGCATGACAGACAGATAGATAGATAGATATGTCTTTATTGTCATTGTCCTGCACAGAACGAGATTGGGGGGAAAAACACTAAACAAAACCTAAACAAAATGTTGTTGTTGTTGTTGTTCAGTCGCACAGTCGATTCCGACTCTTTGCGACCCTATGGACCATCGCTCTCCAGGCACCTCTGTCCTCCACCATCCTCCTTAGTCCACACAGCCCCGTGCCCATTGTGTCTACAATACCATCTAGCCATCTCATCTTTGGCCGTCCCCTTCTTCTTTTGCCCTCCACCTTCCCCAGCATCAAGGCCTTCTCAAGTGAATCCTCTCTTCTCATTTGATGTCCAAAATACTTCAACTTCATCTTTGTTATTTGTCCTTCTAAGGAGCACTCAGGGCTAATCTCTTCTTCTTCTTTTTTTAAAATTTTATTTCTCGATACACATCCAATAATTAAAAAAACAAGAGATAACACACAGAACAATATAAGAAAATAAAGGACAAAATACACAATAATATAAATAAACAGAGAAAGAGAGAAAAGAGAAGGAGAAAAAAAAGAAACAGAGCAAAATATCACCACGTGCTATATACAATGCTACGGAGACAGAATTTCCCCTTTTATCTATTATCGTCTCAAAAATGCAATGTAATCCGGCACCGGCAATTGCCCATGACCATTAATCAAGGTATAATCTATCAAACATTTCCAAATTTCCTGAAATTTGCTTTCATTAATTAACCCTTTTCTTAAATTTAACTCCCAGGTAAGCTTATCATTCAGCGCAGTATTCCACAACTCCTTATACCAATCCTCTATTTTTGGGGTAACATCACATTTCCAATATCGCACTATACACTGTCTAGCACTGGATAACATAATTGCTAACAATTCCCTTTTTTGTTGCTCTACCACCTCCACATCTGTTAACAAAATTAAAATTACATCCAATTTCATTCTTACATCTAGAATTCTCCCAATTTCGTGTTCCACCTTCAACCAGAATGAGTTCGTCTCTTTACACCCCCACCACATATGCTCATATGTTCCAATTTCCCCCTTACACCTCCAACAAAATTTCGACTTTGTATTGTCAATTTGGTGTAGTCGTACCGGAGTCAAGTACCACTTCCACAATAATTTATAATTGTGCTCTTTTATTCTTGCAGACAAAGACCTCATTATTCTCCTTTTCCATTTAGCATTCCACTGCTCGTCTGTAATTATGATATTCAAATCTAGCTCCTATGTTTCTTTTAAAGCTTTCTGATGCTAATCTGAGTCATCTAAAACCTTATATATTTTGCTTACTAACCCCTTAACTTTTACCTGCCCACTTTTTAGACTAAGTACCAACTCTTCAAATTTCGTCCGCTCCCTATCCAAGCTCGTTTCATCTAAATATCTTTTATTCCAACTGTCAATAGACATCAGTTGAAGCCAATTCAATTTAAGTTGTCTACCTAAATCTAACTTTCTTTCCTTTCTCTACATGCTATTATCCAATCCTTTAATAAAGTTATATTATTCTTATTCAATACTTCTTCTAATCTCCTATCCATTCTCAGTGGGAATGATTTCATATCACTCAGGCCTAATATTGGGGACAACCCTGGTGCCAATTTATTTTTCAATAATGTCCAAGTTTTTAAAAGAGCTTTTAACAATTTATTTGTAACATTAATTTTTACTTTCCCTTTGCCCAAAAACATTAATATTTCTTCACCCAGTTTCTCTCGCAATTCAATTTTTCCCCAAATCGATTCTTCTTTCACTAAAATTTTACAAATATTCTTCAATTGAAATGCCCAATAATAATTTTTAATATTTGGAATTCCTAACCCGCCCTTTTTCTGTGATGAATACCATAAAAACTTTGGTATCCTGGCCCTTTTTCCACCGTTACAAAAATTATTTAATATAGTTTGAAAAACCTTTAATTCCTTCTCTTTCATGCATATTTGCAGGGTATCAAATAAGAAATTTAATTTGGGTAAAAGCTTCATTTTACATAGCGAAACGCGTCCAAACCACGACAAATTTAGCTTCTTATACCGTAAAATCATTTCTTTTAATTCTTTTTCCAATTTATCATAATTTAACCTCTTTAAATCATCGTATTTATTTGAAATGTTTATCCCCAGGTATTTTATATTATCTCTAATTTGTATTTTACATTTAGCCTTTAAACTTTCTTGTATGTCCAAATCCACATTAAAAAGAATTGCTTCTGACTTATCCCAGTTTACCTTAAGTCCCGTCACCCTTTGAAAGTCCTCTAAATGCCCATATATCTTCCCTAGTGCATTCTGTGGATTTTTTATTGTTATTAGTGTGTCATCAGCATATTGGCTAATTTTTATACCCTCAATTCCAGTTAATTCCTTATCTTCCCTTATTACATTAGCTAACAATTCCATGGCCATTATAAATAAAGATGCCGACAATGGATCTCCTTGCCTTGTGCCCACTTCCAATTTAATCTCCCCTGTTAATTCCTCATTTAATTTAACCCTAGCCGAGCCTTGCTGATACAACTGCTCAATTACCCCACAAAATTTTTGTCCGAATCCATATTTCTTTATAATTTCCTTTATAGTTATCCATTGGATCGAGTCAAAAGCTTTGAATATATCCAGGGATAAGAAACCCACATGCTCCTCTTGTTCCTGAGCAATAATTGTCAAGTCAACCATCCTTCTCGTCAAATCCGACATATACCGATCCCTCATAAATCCCACTTGATCCTTATTAATGTATTTGCCACTAAAACTATTCAATCTATTAGCTAAAATTGCCGTAAAATTTTTGGCGTCCTGATTCATCAGGGAAATCAGTCTATAGGATTCAATTTTTTCCAAATTTTCCCCAACCTTTGGAATTAAAATTATAATTGTACTATACCACGATTTAGGAATTCTCCCTCCCTCCAAAATATAATTAAAAATCCTTTCCATTTTTGGTAACAACATCTCTTTAAAGTCTTTATAAAACTCCACCGATAAACCATCCTCGCCTGGATCCTTGCCTATCCTTAACCTTTTTATGACCTCCTTTATTTCCTTTTGTGTTATCTTTTCATCCATATAACTCCTATGCTCCAAGTTTAAATTTATTCTTGACCACTTATCTAAATATCGCTCTAATTCATCCTTATTTACGTCCTTCCTTGAATACAATTCCTGATAAAAAGCCTTGACAATTTGAATTTTATCTACTAACTTATTACACCTTCTACCATACTTATCTATCAAAACTGAAATTCAGTTTAAACTGAAAGACTGAATCTTTCTTTTCTTCAGCTGCTCTAGCTAATAGCTTAGAATTTTTATTACTGTACTCGAAGTAGTCTCTTTTCAAATAAATTAAATTCTTCTTTACCTTTTCAATATCTTTTTCAATAAATTCTCTTTTTAATTTTTGCATTTTATCGAATATGTCCCTATCTCCCGTTCTTGCATGAATATCCTGCAATTTCTTTATTTTGTCCTCTAACTCTTTTTCCTTTTCCTTATTTTGCCTATTATTAATACAAGAGAGCCTAATGCTTTCTCCCCTAAATATTGCCTTCATGGTATCCCATAATATTCCATCATTTACATCCTTTGTATCATTAATTTCCCAGCATTCTTCCCATCTTTTTATTATCGTTTCCTTACTCTTTTGATCTCTATATAACCTTGTATCATAGCTCCATGTACCCCTTTTTTTGTTTTTCATCACTTAGTTTAAATTCCGTAATTATTTTAGCGTGATCAGATTCCTTAATCATACCAATTTCAATATTTTCAACCTTATCTATCATACTTTCTGAAGCCAAAACATAGTCAATTCGTGAATAAGAATTATGCACGTGTGAAAAAAATGTATATCCCCGTTCTGAGCCTCTAATTTTCCTCCAAACATCCTGTAATCCCGTTATTTTTAACCACCTATCCATCACCCTATTAGCACATGTACGCTTAGCCACATTTGTAGTATCCAAACCTGATCTGATCAAATTAAAATCTCCAACCATTATTAACTTGGACACCCTTTCTGATTCTATACTTTGATACACCTTATCTAAAAATTCCTCCTGTTTTTCGTTTGGCGCGTATACATTAACAAAGGTTATATCCTCATTTTTAATAAATCCCCTTGTTATAAGAAATCTCCCTTCTGGATCTACAACTGTCTTTACTTTTGTAAATCCTAACTTTTTTGATATTAATATGGCAACCCCTCTTGCCTTAGACGTACCCAATGCCTTCTCATAATATTCTATCCCCTTTATATACAATTTATTTACATCCTCACTTTTTGATGTGTTTCTTGCAAGCATATCACATCTGGCCTATCTTTCCTAATTACCGCTTCCAGACGTTTCCTCTTAATAATACTGCCGGTGCCTTTCACATTCCATGATAACACCCTAATCGATTTCATAATTCTTTATTATTTTTCACTTGCAACAATTCCATCTCCTACAAGCATGTGCTAATCCAACCCACAAAACATAAGCAGACAGCTGAACACAAAACATAAAACAATAAATCATCACCCTCCCCGCCATTTCGAGACGAAAAAGAAAAACACCCCTGCAAAACAAGGGGGGAGGGGGGGAGGGGAGACAACACTCACAAACCAAACCACCACTTCTCCTGCCTAATTACCCATTCTAAATACTATTTAATTTTTCATGCCACCAATTCCACATGAGGATTCTATCATCGCTTTATTTTGTGCCTTACAGTTACTTCAATTGCAATTTTTACACCGTTGCATCATTCCACACTACCTAGTTCATCCTGGCTAGACAACGCCACCCTCATATCCTTCATCTGCTCTTCCTCTTCCCTGTCATATGTTGTATAAACCCCTGCTATTATCAGCTCCTCTTTAAGATCTTCCCATTCCTTGGAGTTTCGGTCGATTATCTTTGCCTCTGCAAGTATGTCTAAGACATATGACCCATCCCTCAACACGTATCGTTTTCCAGATACTATGAATTTTAGCTTTTTTAAGGCAAGCCAAAAATAAACAATTCCTTTTCCCCTCAACTTCCTGGTTACTGGTTTGATTTGTGTTCTCCATGTTCTCTCGCCAATAGAAATATCGTTATAGATCTCTATACTATTCCCTTCCATTTTCAATATACTTGACCCAGATTTCCTGATATGTCGCATTAACATCACCTTCAAACCTTCACTAGCAAACCTCAATAGCACATTTCTGTCTGCTGTATTATGCTACTTAGACCCTAATCTATGCACACTTAATACATCCTCAGCCTCGAACTTCCTATCCATACCTAAATCATTTAGCCAACTCATTATTCTGGCCTTCAGCTGATCAGGGCGGGCCTCAGAAACATGCCTAATTATATTTCTTTTTCTAGATTGGTCTTCAAGTAACTCCAGTCTCACTTCATGATCATCCACTTTTACTTCTCTCCCTTTAGCTTTTTCCTGCACCTCTTGGACATGTCTCTTTACATTTTCAACCTCCTTTGAAATTGAACCCATTCCTTCTTTTACATCATTCACCTCTTCCATTATCTTGGCAATTTCAACTTCAGCTGATTCCATCAAACCTGTCACCACTGACAGCATTTTTTGCTGAAAAGCCTCAAAACTCTCTTGCTGCAGTTTAATAAATTCTTGATTATCCCTCGCTCGCTGCTCTTCTAAATTTTGGAACTTGGTCTGAAGGTACTTCTCAAGACTATCTAGTCTCATTTCAATAGAGCCTCTACATTCATTCACATCAGGGCTATCCCCTTCCACACTTTCCTCTACACCTCCTTCTATTACTTTGTTTTTTATAGCTCCCCGAGCATTGGCCTCTTTAAATTCAATTTGCTGATCCTCTTGATTTATATCTAACTGTTGTAATTGCTGTTTCTCTTGTACTTTCTTCTTTGCTGCCATGCTTGCTCTAAGCCTATCTAGCTCCTCAGCTTCCAAAATTTCATCCTTTAAGGACTTCCTTCGTTCCTCACCACCTGCTCTTACTAATCTACCTGTTCTTAGCCAAATTGGATCTATTTCTATCTCTTCTCTCTGCTGCTTTCTTTTTTCTTTTCGACTCATTCACTCTATTCTAAAGTAGTCCTAACCAGGTCTACACAACTTTATCCACGCTTTTAACCAATACCCTATACAATTGTCACCTTATGCCCCAATACATAAACAACCATAGTTTACAATCCCTTTTATAATTAACTTCAACCACTATGGACTTTCAAGTTAATCCAGCTCATTACTCTACACATGGCAAGTATACAAAACACAGGTCTTGAAGAAAGAAAAAAAATTGTTCCTATAGTCCAACCAGTTGAGCAGTACACAGCTGCACTTGATGATAAAGCAACTCCAGGGCTAGCCTTGATTTTATCACTGTCCTTGGCACAGCAGCTGTGAAAACTAATTTTCTTTTTTTTTCTTCACTTTCTTTCTTCTTTCTTCTTTCTGCCACAGTCAAAATCACAGTCACAAATTGCCCTCCACCGCTTAAGCACCAGCTCTATTTTACACCCCCACAATGGTCCAATGATCAGGGCTCATGGAAGGACCCTGCCCAACAGTCACTCAAACACAATATCCTCTGCCCTTCCAGCACACCACTTGTAAAACAAGTTCAACAGAAACCAAGTCCAAGTTCCAAGGATAGAAGAAATAACACTCCTTAAGGACTTCCACACTTTCAGCCAACGCTCAGTAGTATTTTCGGGGGACGCACATCCAACCAATGCACTGGTCAACACGGGCTGCCCAGACTCCTGCTCTGGATTAGGGCCCTTTGGGATCAATTGGGACTCACTTCCGCACCCCCCAATTGACTCCCCTCAGACCCCTATCCCCACAGAGTAACGACTCCTTCTCCGCCCGACACAACCAGAGCACTCTCCTGACCACTTTGCGTTCCAGCGTCCCCAAACTCCAAGCGGCGCCGAGTCTTCAGCCGCCCACAAAGGCGCTTCTCCTTGCCGAGACCTCCCTCCTAAACTCCGTCCTCTGTTCTCCGGCAGCGCCACTCCAGCTGAGACCAAAATTGTTATTTCCTTCCACTCTGGAACTCTGCACGCAAGATCGTGCTCGGCTCTCCTCCTCTCTCCTCTGCTCCACTCCGCCACTCGAGCCTCCTCCAAGCGCTGCCGAACCCCAGATTTTGCCAAGATTCACTTCTCTCGAACACAGCTATTGCCAGCTCCCAAGGAAGCGCTTCTCTTTGCTGTCACCTCTGCTCATAAACTCCATTCTCCAACAGCACCACTAACTCGGCTCTCTGCACTTGAGAAACAGCTGCAACAGTTTTACTCTTCCCCATTGTCCTCCAGGCTCCTAATACCTCCAGTTACAATCTACCAACTTCACATTCCTTCCAGAAACATTTTCCTTCAAAAACGTAACAGTTTAGCATTATATATCCACATTTGTGGCTCCCCTTTCCAGGCAGTGGTGAGAAAAACGATGTGCTCAGTCTGCCATGATGCTCCTCCCCCACTAATCTCTTCTAATATTGACCTATTTGTTCTCCTTGCTGTCCAGGGGACTCTCAAAACTCTCCTCCAGCACCACATCTCAAAGGCATCTATTTTTCTTCGCTCAGCCTTTCTAATGGTCCAGCTCTCACAGCCATACATTACCACCGGAAATACCATTGCTTTGACTATGCGGACCTTTGTTTGCAGTGAGATATCTCTACTTTTCACTATGTTCCCCAGGTTTTTCATAGCTTGTCTCCCAAGAATCAGTCGCCTTTTTATTTCATGGCTGCAATCCCCATCTGCAGAGATCTTGGATCCTAAGAAAGTAAAATCTGTTACTGCTTCTACTTCTTCCCCATCTATTTTCCAGGGGCTTATAGCACCTGTTGCCATTATCTTGGTTTTCTTGATATTGAGTCTCAGGCCAGCTTTTGCACTCTCTTCTTTCAACCTAATCAGGAGCTTCTTTAGGTCTTCTTCACTTTCTGCCATTAGGGTGGTATCATCTTCATATCTCAAATTGTTGATGTTTCTCCCAGCAATTTTGATCCCATATGGTGATTCCTCCATCCCTGCATTGCGCATTATGTGCTCTGTGTATAAGTTGAATAAGCAGGGTGACAGAATGCAGCCTTGTCTTTCTCCTTTTCCTATTCCAAACCACTCCGTCATTCCATACTCTGTCCTAACTGTTGCTTCTTGACTCATGTACAGATTTCTCATGAGACATATGAGGTGTTCTGGTATTCCCATCTCATTAATTACTTGCCACATTTTGTTGTGGTCCACACAATCAAAGGCCTTGGTGTAGTCAATGAAACAGAAGTAAGCTTGTTTCTGGTATTCCTTTGTTTTCTCCATGATCCAACGTATGTTGGCAATGTGATCTCTGGTCCCCCTGCCTCTTCTGAATCCAGCCTGCACCTCTGGTAGTTCTCTTTCTACATGCTGCTGTAGTCTATCCTGCATTATCTTGAGCATCACTTTGCTAGCTTGTGGGATGAGCGCAATTGTTCGATAATTTGAACATTCTTTGGCATTGCCCTTTTTTGGGATTGGGACATATACTGATCTTTTCCAATCCTGTGGCCACTGTTGTATACAACTATACAAAATTATCAACATACTCCCACCCCACATATACACATTTAACCCCTAAAAGCTCTAAAACTCTAAAAACTCTAAAACTCTAAAAACTCTAAAACCCTAAAAACTCTAAAAACTCTAAAAACTCTAAAAACAATATACAGAAGCTCCCTCATAGACTGCATTGCACTGTATTCAAAGCCAGAACCGCTTTTGGGTAGAAACTATTTCTCAAGCGGCTGATCCTGGTCTTTATGACCCTATACCTTCTTCTAGAAGGCAAAAGCTAAAAGAGATCATTTCCGGGGTGCGTACTATCTTGCGCAATCTCTACAGCTTTCTTATAACACCTGGTGGCATAGATTTGATCTAGAGTGGGAAGAGTACGCCCGATTATCCCCTCTGCAGTCTTTATGACCTTGGACAGCATTGTTCTTTCCCTAGCTGTACAACTCCCAAACCATACACACAGACCATAGGTTAACACACTCTTTATGGTACAGTGGTAGAATGCCAACAGCAGGTCCTTTGAAAGGTTGTTCTTCCTGAGGATTCTCAAGAAGTATAACCTCTGCTGTGCTCTCTTCATCAGATCTTTGGTGTTTGCTCCCCATGTTAGATTATCCCTCAGCTCCATTCCCAGAAATCAAAACACCGAGACCTGTTCCACACAATTCCCTTCAATAATAAGTGGCTGGATGTTCAATTTGCAGATCTCTGTTGTCTTTTTTACATTGAGGAATAAATTGTTTTCCTTACACCACTCTGTCAGCATCTCAACCTCCTTCCTGTAAGCCGACTCTCCCTCCCCAGCAGTAATCAGACCCACCACCGTTGTGTTGTCTGCAAACTTGATGATCTTATTGCTGGGGTAACTGGGAACACAATCATATGTGTAAAGCGTGTAGAGAAGCGGGCTCAGCACACACCCCTGTGGCGTCCCTGTACTTATACTGAGATCCGCAGAGACATGAGAGCCCATCCTGACCCATTGGGAACGATCTGATAGAAAATCTAGTATCCACCTGCATAAGCATGGCAGAAGCCCCAGATCTAATAATTTGGGCACCAATCTATGTGGAAGAATAGTATTAAAAGCAGAACTAAAATCTACAAATAACAGTCTCGCATAAGTTCCTTCTTTCTCCAAATGGGTCAGAACAGCATGTAGGGCCGTAGCCACAGCATCCTCCGTGGATCTCTTTCTCTTATATGCAAATTGACAAGGGTCAAGTCCAACTGGTAAACAAGCCATAATATGGTTCTGCACCAACTTTTCAAAACATTTCATTATGACAGGTGTAAGCGCCACAGGGCGGAAGTCATTCAGACTATCAATGTTAGGCTTTTTAGGCAGAGGTATAATAGTAGAGGATTTCAGACAAGGTGGGACAGTGGCTTGGGCCAAAGACCGATTAAAAATCTTCATAAAAGTTTCTGCCAGCTGTTCTGAGCAGTCTCTCAGTGCCCTACCAGCCACTCCATCAGGAACCATAGACTTGCTCGCATTTATCCCTTTTAATATTCGCCTCACTTCTCCCTCTTCCACCCTGGCAACATTCCCTAAGGGGAGTAATGACGATGACTCTGGCAACACTGCTGGATCCACTGGTGTGGATCCACTGGTGTCACCTCAAATCACGCGAAGAAGGTATTCAGCTCCTCCACCAGAGAAGCACTGCTCTCTACATGCGATGAATTACTGGGTTTGTAGTCAGTAAGATGCTGGATCCCCTGCCACACTTGCCTGGTGTTGTGACTATTCAGGTGATCTTCAATTTTTCCTCTATACACAGCTTTTTCCTTCCTTATACCCCTCTTCAGGTTCGCTCTTTCTATAATATACAATACATGGTCTCCAGTTCTAAAAGTAAAGTTTCTGGCCTTCAACAGTCTCTGAACTTCACTCGTCATCCAGGGCTTCCTGTTTGGATACATCTTTACATGCTTTTCCCTGGTGACGTTGGCGGTGCAGAATCTAATATAATCCAGGACCGTTGATGTGTAGGTCTCCAGATCTTGATGGTCAAACACATTCCAATTGGTCTCCTGGAAACAGTCCTACAGCTGTTGAGAGGCTCCATCAGGCCACACAGTAACAGTCCGTGTTTGTATCGGAGCTTGTTTCCTAAGGGGTGTGTATGCTGGTGTCAAAAGCAGGGACACATGATCTGACCTTCCAAGGTATGCTAAGGGCTTAACCTCATATGCCTGTTTAATGTTTGTATACACCTTGTCAAGAGTATTCTCCCCCCTAGTTGCACTTTTAATGTGCTGATGAAATTTTGGGAATACTGCCTTCAAGTCTGTATGATTGAAATCTCCTGCGATGATCAGCACAGCCTCTGGGTATTTGCTCAGTTTAGTATTGATGTTCCCATACAAAATATCCATGGCCATGCATGCATTTGCAGTTGGTGCCACATACACCACCATTAATACTACTGCTGTAAATTCCCGGGGGAGATAAAAAGGTCTACATTTAATCATTAAAAACTCTACCTCCAGGGAACAGTGGCTATCCAACCTGACCGAGTCCTTGCACCAGTTGTGATTTACGAAGATACACACTCCCCCACCTTGTTTCTTGCCAGAATCCTTTGTCCTGTCCAACCAATGTGTAGAATAGCCTTGCAATTCAATAGCTGTGTTGGGAATGAAAGAGTTAAACCATGTCTCTGTGAGTAGCAATGCACTGCAATCCCGCAAGTCTCCCTTAGCTCCAACACGCAGCCTCCACTTGTCAAGTTTGTTCACCAAAGACCTCACATTGGAATAGAAAATACTTGGGAGAGGTAATTTATAGCATTGTTTTCTTATCTTTGCCCTTGTGTTCACATGGCCATTACCTCTACAGCCTCTTTTTTGCCTTCGCTCTCTCCTCCTCCTCCTCGTCTTCCTCCAGATTTGATGATTTATGATTTCTGGAATCTTGCAAGCCCACAGTTTTTCACACAGTTTTCCACACATAACACAGTCTCCACTTCTGCTTATATAAAACAACAATTCCTGATGGCTATAAATAACCCTACTTAACAAGGAGCTCTCAGCTGCAGCGTCTGAATGCGCCGCCATCTTGAGTAAGCATGACAGACTATCTTCTACCTTGCCCAGTGTTGTCTGCTCCAGCTGGCATTGATTCTCCAGGTATCCAAGTAGAAAGGGCTTTTCCATCACTAGCTAGCTGATCCTTCTGTGTTAAATTGGCTGACCTTAAACTGTGGCCTTGTACACACAAAACATTAGTTCTATCATATAAGTACTGTACTGTATATGTACTTCCAGCTTAGAATTATACACATCATAAGCATATTTCTAGGACATTCATCATATGAAAATGACAACAACATACAGTGGTACCTCATACAACGATTTTAATCCGTTGTTCTATGAAACAATTGCTATATGATGCATGCATCGTATAGCGATTTTCTCTATGGGATTCATCATACAATGATTTTTTTCACTAAGTGGTTTTTCCCATTGAAAAATTGTTATATGATTTTTTTCCATAGGGAAAATTGTTATGTGAGATGCCATTTTTTCCGCAAAACCGAATTGTTATACGATTTCATTGATATACAGAACGATTGTTGTATGAGGTTCCACTGTAGTCCTGTCTTTGGCTGAATGCTGATGGGATATGCTGTGACTGGAAATAACTTTCTTGATTAAGAAGAGCAAATCAAGACTTCAGGGTCCATTTTCATGGTAAACCTAAGAATATGAGGGTCAAAGATAAAGAAAGCATCCTGTCTCAAATTTGAAATTCTTGTTTCTGCATTATTTATTTATTTATTTATTTATTTATTTATTTATTTATATTCCACCCTTCTAGGAAAAACTTTCCTACTCCGGTTGGCTTACAGCATAAAATTCAAAAATACAAACTGACACAAATATTAAAATGTTCATATAAAGCCTAATGAAGTATTGAAGAAGTATAGCAGAACTCACATGAGAATCTCTATCTTTTGAGAATAACAATAAGCTCTTCCGATAATGATCTTCTGCACACTACACGGAAGTAGTCAATTACCATTAGTCTGAACAGGTTTCTGTGCCAGCCTGATAGTATTATTTTGTTGTTGTTCAGTCGCACAGTCGATTCCGACCCTTTGCGACCCTATGGACCATCGTTCTCCAGGCGCCTCTGTCCTCCACCATCCCCCTCAGTCCTCCCAGTTTTGTGCCCATTGTGTCTACAATACCATCTATCCATCTCATCCTTGGCCTCCCCCTTCTTCTTTTGCCCTCCACCTTTCCCAACATCACGGCCTTCTCAAGTGAATCCTCCCTTCTCATTTGATGCCCAAAGTACTTTAGCCTCATCTTTACTATTTGACCTTCCAATGAGCAGTCAGTGTTGATTTCTTCTAAGATTGACCTATTTGTTCTCCTCGCTGTCCAAGGTACCCTCAAAACTCTCCTCCAACACCACATTTCAAAGGCATCTATTCTTCTGCGTTCAGCTTTCCTAATTGTCCAGCTCTCACATCCGTACATTACCACTGGGAAAACCATTGCTTTGACTATTCTAATTTTTGTTTTCAAGGTGATGTCTCTGCTTTTCACTATGTTCCCCAGGTTTCTCATGGCTTGTCTCCCTAGAATCAGCCGCCTCTTTATTTCATGGCTGCAATCTCCATCTGCAGTGATCTTAGATCCTAAGAAAGTAAAATCTGTCACTGCTTCTACTTCTTCCCCGTCTATTTTCCAGGAACTGATCGGGCCTGTTGCCATTATCTTGGTTTTCTTGATATTGAGTCTCAAGCCAGCTTTTGCACTCTCTTCCTTCAAACCGATCAAGAGATTCTTTAGGTCTTCCTCACTTTCTGCCATTAGGGTGGTGTCGTCTGCATATCTCAGATTGTTGATGTTTCTCCCAGCAATTTTGATCCCATATTGTGATTCCTCCATCCCTGCATTGCGCATTATGTGCTCTGTGTATAAGTTGAATAAGCAGGGTGACAAAATGCAGCCTTGTCTTACTCCTTTTCCTATTCCAAACCACTCGGTCATTCCGTGTTCTGTCCTAACTGTTGCTTCTTGGTTCATGTACAGATTTCTCAGGAGGCATATGAGGTGTTCTGGTATTAGCTCAAGTGAATTCATGTGATGCTGAAATGCAGTTAGTAAAGCCAACACTACTACTGTGGAGTATGCTAGACACATTTATATTTATCTTAACATGTTGAAGTTGGGTAGAATATATACCAATAGCAGTGGTAGGAGTAATTTTCTTCTTTTAAACATGTCAGACTGGTAAATCCATAAATGCACTCCAGCACCACAGAATTAACCAATTAATGATCCAGCCAACTATTAGCATGTAAAAATGAAAATACCAACCAATATTGCCTCAGTCAGCAGAAGCTGAGAGTTTCAGTCACATGACAGCGCTTCAAGTCAAACTCATGAACTTTCAGTTGGTTGCCATTGTGAGCAGCAGAACAGATACAATTGAAAGAATGAGAAATTAAAATACAGGTAAAAGTAAAACCAGCTCTATCATTTCATTAACTAAACCCATTTAAATGCACAAGGCCTTTCTGAATAAGATGATATTTACTTGGTCATGAAAGGATGACAGAGAGATAACCTGTCTGATCATAGCACTGGCTTTATGAATAGATTGGCAAACCCTACCCTCTGTTCTATCATTGCTGAATAGTGACATGCTTAGAACTTAAGCCTAAGGTTTACATTGATATCATCCCAAGTTCCATGTATCGCACACGAGCTCAGGTCTCTGCTTGTCCCAAACACCTGCCAACTCGGGACCAGGGTGCCCCACTGGCTGCTTTTCCACCTGCCCTCACTGATCGGCTGGAACTGGTCACCTCATCTCCGGACTAGGATGGTTTCCCAACTCAGAAAAAGCAAAGCGGATTTTTAGTAGCATAGCGAAAGGGTATCTTTAGATAAATCTTTATTGTCATTTTCCTGCACAGAACAACGAGATTGGGGTCTTCCCATAGTCTACCCACGCAGGGAAAACCAGAGAAGAAGATGGGGTTCTAATGGGTGGTGACAGTGATTTATAAAATGTCGCAGATAGACTATTTCTGCAAAGCCCTCTGGGACGGGTAGCTGCTTTCCCCATTAGAACTTCTCTACCCTTATCATGGCTTTTTGTGGGAATTTGGCCTTCAATGTTTCAGTGAAGGTGTATGGGAGTCTACTCACTGTCTCTCTTCCCATTACCTTCCTTGTTTGTCTGGCTCAGCTGCACTTCTAAGACAAAACAACAAAGAGTCCTTCTTGGTGAAGTAACAAGGCCTTATCTGAAAAATTCCCTTTCAGCTCCCTTCTGTCTGAATGGAATTAGAAAACCACTCTTGACAAAATAAGTCCATTTTAAAGATTTAATGAATAAAAGTCAGTTCCAAAATATAGAATAAAAATCCTCTCTAAACTAATCTAATTAAAATACATTTTTCTAAGAAATAAAACCTAAATTTCTAAAATAATATATTTCTAAAAGAGTGCGGCAAAGCCGCCCATCTAAGTTCAGTGTTCGGATCCAGGCTGGAAACAAAAGGACAGAATCTCTAGATGAAATCAAGATAGCTGTTCTGCTCTTCTTTTCCAGGGCTCAGAGTCTCAGTACATTTCTTGATGAGAATGCATGCAGTATTATATTGAGTGACAGACAACTCTTTTTGAAGTCTGGTCTGAGACCAGAACATTTAATCTAAGTTCTCATCTATCGACGTGCGACTCACGTCTTCCAACAGGTGGCTCGTCTGAGAATTATGCTCTTCCCAGGTGATTATCCCAAGGACAGACACTTTCTCAGCTTTGCTGTCTGTGAACGGAGTTCAGGCTGACCTGCCATGGTTAATTGGTCAGAAGTCAGCTTCTGCATACTGAAGCCTTCCAAAATGGATCTGACTATGCTAAGCAAAGTTAAGCAAACTAGCAAAATGAAAGCAGAATAATAAAATAGGCATATTAAACTTTAAATGAACATGATAAAGAATAAAATAAATTCATCCCAGCTATGAAATCCCTTACACCATGCAATTTTGACATCTTGTTTTGTTGTGTGTTGTCAAGTTGGAACCAAGATCTAGTGATTGTAATAGGACTTTCAAGATTAGTGAGGCATTTGAGAAGTGATTTTACCAGTTCTACCCAGAAATAAATTTCCTTGTCTGAGCAAAGAACCAAACCCAGGTCTCCTGAATTTCAGTCCATCACTGAATCCAGTAGACCATCCTGGGTAATTTTGACATGACATTTTTTAAAGGTGCTGGCTAGATGCTGCAGTTATCAGCAGAGAACTTACAATGGGGAGAAGGCATTTTCAACATTCTAAAAAAACTTATTTTCCAGAAATCTCTGTCTCACAGCCACTGTGGCCTCCATCAAGAAGAATATCTGTATCCTTTTTTGGAAACAAAATCCAGTTTAGGAAGAGGCAATTTTGAGAAGAAAAGGACAGGTAGGGGAAAAGGTTCAGGACTTTCTTTTCTCTATACAAGACTGCAGACTTTAGGGCTCAGAGGAAAGTTGCACAGAATTCCTACATGATGTGTTAAGTTGGGTCTAACTCACTGGGACCTAGCTTTGTGACTAGATAGCCCTAGCCAGTATTCTGCCTTTGAAGATACTAATATGTTCTCCAAAGGAAATTCATGTTATTTTCAATGCTTTGTTTCACACAGACTAGGCTACATGTTTCCAGGCTGCAAATGGTTAGTTTCCCTTCTTTCCAAATGATTCTCTATGGTGCAAGAAATGAAAGATATGTGAAGCCATTGTAGGATAGATTACTCCTTTATACTTATTAACGTACTATATAACTTCAATTTCAAATAGGAAGCAGCTGGGTGTTGGCCTGCTGAAATTATGAACATAAAATCAGTGAGTGCCTTGAGGTACTGATTATGAGTTGAAGAGACATATGTGGTCTTTAATCCAAGGCATTCTTGTCTAGAGGTGAAACTATCAAAAAAAGCTTGATGGAAACAGTTTCACAATGGAAACCGTGAAAGCAAGAACATTTTTATTGTTCCATCTTATGAAATACACTCTGTTCAACTAAAATATTAAATGATTAAACTGCATATATAAATAATAATTTTGTGTCAGAAATTATTCTGAGTTGAAAGGATTTTTTGTTGGAGAAACTCCACTCATGAGATGCCCAGATGAGGCTTCTTTCACATCCCTTTGCTGGACCCACTCCCCAATAACGAGACGGACACTTGTGATGGATTTAAATTGGGCCACTTTATTAATTCATAAACTGTGTTGTGGCAAACGGGCCGCAATGGCACTGGTAAAGTGTAACCCTAATTGCCAATCATAATTTGGTAACATTGTATCCATTTGTTTGCCAATCACATTTGGCAACATTATATCCATTTAATTTCCCAATCAAAATTGGCAACATTGTATCCAATTGTTATGCCAATCATATTTGGCCATATTGTATCCATTTGTTTACTAATGAAACAAAATTTTTACCCCGATCAGATGCTACTTGTTGACTCCAGCATCTGACGTGTATCCGGCAAATTTCAAGGTGTTGCAGCTGTATAGATCATAGCATCACCTTGTTAGTAGTCCACCTTTGATTGGCCAGCCCAAGTCTCACTGTACCTTGTCCTATCCGGTGGCCAATCAACTGTGTCCCTGCCGGATTCCTAGGGGTAATCCCCTTTCTCCTTACCAGTGCCACCCGCCGAAGTGACCTGTAATAAGCAGAGAACATATCCCTCTGTAGCTCAACCATCAACATCAGTGTGGGATGGGCGAAAACAACAAGAACCAAGGGCCAATGCAAGTTCAAGCAAAAATTCCCATCCGGCCCCAAGGCGACCACAAACATGCCACACTGTTACGTAGGGAGGGGGTGGAGGGGAAACGGGCACTTCACCTGGCCGATCTCTAAAAATGGTGGCAAGGCTGTGCGGAGCCGGCCCCCTTTTAAGGGGGAAGTCGGCTCCGCCCCTCACCTGGCTCCGGTGCCCAGCTCTATGGGGGGCAGGGCCAGCAAAGAGCGTGGCAGCTGTAGGCTTGCTGCGACGCTTCCCTTGCTGGACCCACTCCCCAATAACGAGACGGACACTTGTGATGGATTTAAATTGGGCCACTTTATTAATTCATAAACTGTGTTGTGGCAAACGGGCCGCAGTGGCACTGGTGAAGCGTAATCCTAATTGCCAATCATAATTTGGCAACATTGTATCCATTTGTTTGCCAATCATATTTGGCAACATTGTATCCATTTATTTTGCCAATCATATTTGGCAACATTGTATCCATTTGTTATGCCAATCATATTTGGCAACATTGTATCCAATTGTTATGCCAATCATATTTGGCCATATTGTATCCAATTGTTTACTAATGAAACAAATTGTTTACCCCGATCAGATGCTACTTGTTGACTCCAGCATCTGACGTGTATCTGGCAAATTTCAAGGTGTTGCAGGCTGTATAGATCATAGCATCACCTTGTTAGTGGTCCACCTTTGATTGGCCAGCCCAAGTCTCACTGTACCTTGTCCTATCCGGTGACCAATCAACGGTATCCCTGCCGGATTCCTAGGGGTAATCCCCTTTCTCCTTACCAGTGCCACCCGCCACACGGGGAGGAGTTTATGCGACTCACACACCCCGACCGTCAGCACGGTCAGCAGGCCCGCTTGCCATACCAAAAGGTAGGGGGCCATGCCTTGTGTACTCTAATGAGGCACGCAGCCCCATGCCAAAAGGAAAATGACCAAGCCTCAGGCATACTGAGGAGGCACACTACCCCGTGCCAAAAGGAGGAGGGTCAGACCTCCGGTACTCCAATGAGGCGGCCACCTCATGCTGAAAGGAAGAGGACCATGCCTCGGGCACACTGAGGGGGTGCTCTACCTCATGCCAAAAGGAGGAGGGCCATATGTTGGGTACTCCAATGAGGTGGCCGCCTCATGCTGAAAGGAAGAGGATCAGGCCTCAGGTACTGAAGAGAGGGGCCAGCCTCGTACCAACAGTAAGCTGACCACACCTCCGTTACACTGTGGAGGCACCCCTCCCGATGGCAACAGGAAGGGTACCATGCCTCAGATACTCGAATGGGGTGCCGAATCCTGCGCTCAAAGGAAGAGAACCATGTCCCGGTTACCCTGGGGGACCTGCCTTGTGCCAAAAGTAAGAGGACCACGCCTCGGGTACCTTAATAAGGAACCTGGCCAGTTTCCGAACGGAGGAGGGGCATCCCTAGGGTACTTTGGGAAGGTTCCATGCCAGTTGATAAAAGGAAGAGGACAACGCCTCAGGTGAAATGCAGAGGGGGCATGGCCAATGCAGGAGGAGGAAGAGCATGCCTGGGGAGGAGTAGGGCCAATGCCCAGCTAAAGGAACGGCCATTCAACAGGCAGAGGACCCTGCCCGAGCACCATTTTGGGGATTCATACCACCTCTGCTGCACCCGCATCCCCCATGTGCCTGGTCTGGGTAGCCGAAGAAGCTTCTGGGCATTCCAGAATTGCACTGTGGCCAACGAGTCACCCTCGTATATTAGGCCCCAGGGCTCAGGAGCTGAAAAAGAACAGATAAAAGAGTGCCAGCAAAGCAGTCCCCATAAGAATGCACCTGGCAGATCCCCCCCGGTTTGTACTACTGACAACGCTGGGTGCATATACAGAAGATGCAGCCTGCAGTGCAGCATTGATCTGTGTTAATGACCAGGAGTATTGCCTAGCACCGGAAGGAGAGTGGCAATAATACCCCTGACCTACCGGTGACCCTAGGACAGCAGCTGTTTAACTGGAGAAACCAGCAGTAGAATAGTTGACATACCAGTACCATGACCCTGGGGTTGGCCATAGGTATGACAATCACGGCTGCCATCACCATCTGCAGAGATCTTTGATCCCAAGAAAGTCGAATCTGCCAGTCGTATCCAACTCTAGGATGCAGCACTCATCTCCGTTTACAGCCCAAAAAGCCAGCACCGCCTGTGTTTGCAGACATTTTCACGACCATGTGGCAGGCATGACTGGAGCCGAGCAAGTTACATGGCCATATTTGGCCACAACCACTGATTTGGCCACACCCACATAGGGGTATGGCAAAAAATCCCCTTATTTCAAATCCAAAAGTTGACACGCATGGTTCTTTTGCCAGCCAGCACACAGCTTCCTAAACTGGCTGACCTTTGGCCAGTGTCCAGGTAAAGGAGTGTTTTAAAGGTGTGAGCTATATTTTCTCTGGGTGCACTTTTAAATTGTATTTATGCTGCAAAATTAAATTTTGTTTCCGTTTCAATGCCAGAGACTTTGGGTGTTTACATCTTGGAACGCTTTAGTCAATCATACAGTAAAAGCCATCTGTAGTCCCAGTTTTGTGGGGAGAAAGGGGGCTGGATATTCTAAATCAAATAAATTAATTAAGAAGAATGTAAAATGGTTACATTTATTCTTTTAAACATAGTGCTAAATTATGCAGAATAAGGCTGAAAATGTAATTACTGATATTCTCTCATATTCCATATAATCTAATATGAAGTTTTAGAGAGAAACCGTAAAGCTAACTACCATTGTGCCTTAAACAAGCAAGACTCTCCCAGCAGTTTGCTTATGATCCCATATACACTTGTTCAAGAGTTCCAGAATTTAGACAGCCAGGCTCCCTCGACAATCTCAGGATTCCCCTTGGAGTTAGATAGCCAAGGTGACTCTGTGTCACCTGCTCTATATCTCCAACACGTTACCAAGGGAGCAAAGTGGGTGAAGGCTTAAAACAAAATTCTAATTTTAGATTTTACGCAATATAGAGGTTCCAAGTTTCAAACTATGCAAGTAATGCAGATGCAGACAGTTATGCTAAATTACATACTAAACAAATTTACACTATTCATAAATCGGGCATAATTACTTCTTATCATCAAATTATAAGGGATATATAGTCCAACTGGCTTTATTGAAGGAAATACCTGCCTCTTGCAGCTCAGACTAGCGGGCCAAACCTGGTTCGGCCATAAAGGTAGTCCCTTGACCAAAGCCAGTTGTATCCGACTCCCGGGTGCAGTGCCCATGCCCGCTCCAAAGCGGACAAGGCCAGCACCGACCGCTGGCACTAACATCCCAGTGGTCATGCGGCCGACACAACCAGACACCAGAATGCAGGGAATGCCATCACCTATCCCACCCAAGTGGTCCCCATCCATCTACCTGCAAACTCTGGCCTCCAAGCCACTAGGGTGCTCCGAATGTGCTCAGGCAAGAGCTGGGACAAAGACAGGTGCCGACTCCATGAAGCAGTACTCGTGAAGTACTCTTGAATCGAACCGCTGACCTTAAGCCTCCCAGTCAGCGTCCCAGCCACTCAAGCCACTTGCGAGGCAAAGTCCTGAAAGGCCTCAGGGGCCATGGCTGAGAGCCACAGGAACAACACGGCCCCGCAGAAGGCAGACCGTGCAGGCAAAGGCCAGGGGAGCCCGCCATAGAGCCATGGTGGATTGCCGCAGCTAGGCCAAAGACGAGGCCCCTTGAAGGCCACAGGGGCCGCAGCCGAGCGCCACAAGAGGAACTTGGCTCCAGGAAGGCGAGGCCGCGCCACGGAGCATGAGCAAGGCTGCCCTGGGGACCAGCCCCCTGGAAGGCCGCAGGGGAGAGTCCCCGAAAGGAGGTGGGCTGTGCTGGCGAACGCCAGGACCAGCCCGCCCCATATCCGTGGTGGATCGCCAGAAGGCCGCGAGGGCCGCGACAGAGCAACCTGAGCAAGTGCGGCCCCAACATGGTGAGGCCACGCCGGCGAGGGCCAGGGTGAACCCGCCACAGAGCCGTGGCAGATTGCCACAGCCGTCCTCCTGAGCGGCGCCACGGCGTGCAGCCCAGCCAGTCGGGGAAGCAGGTATCGGCCGAGAGAAGCGAAACAGGCGCTACACCCAGCGATCTCTAAAAATGGTGGCAAGGCTGTGCGGAGCCGGCCCCCTTTTAAGGGGGAAGTCGGCTCCGCCCCTTGCCCGACTCCGGTGCCCGGCTCTATGGGGGCGCGGCCAGCAAAGAGCGTGGCATCTGTAGGCTTGTTGCCACGCTTCCCATTTATCTACTTGCAATTTCTTGCTTTTGATTTGCTAGGTTAGCAGGAGCTGGGACAGAGACAGGTGCTCAATCCGTCATGTAGTACCCGGGTCTCGAACTGCAGGCTTGCCGGTCTTCCAGCTAGCAAGGTGGACTTGAATCACATAAATGCAGGCAGATTCTATCTCATGTTTGAAACAGGTAATGCTCTTCAATATTTATTTATTTTATTTATTTGTTCGATTTATATAACCACCCTTTTTGCCTAAGCAATCCAGGGAGGCTCACAACATCAGTTAAAACCTATACCCAATGCTAATCAAAACTGAATACTATAGAACTATCTGAAACATATTATAATGGAAAGCTGACAAAATATCAATATTCAGAGCTTCTAAAACTCTGCCTTACATTCATTCATTCGTTCTCTCACACACAGACACAAAAAGGGGGGTTTACAAGCCCACAAACACCACTATTCAGTAGTTTTCTGTGATTGCAGCCTCAAGGAGTCTGATCTTGACTTTATAATAACACGGATATATGAAAAAAAAACAAGATGGCCACAAGATATATCAGAATCCAGGCAGCCACCATTGTGAAGCCTTTGTATTTATTCTACTATGACAGTGCAACAGAATTTAAATAGCATACAAAAGTATTTTATAATACAGTGATACCTCATACAACATCCAAACTTGGTCCCACAAGTTTGGACTTTATACGGATTTGGACTTTGTATGAGGCATGCAAAATCCTAGCTGCGATGCCTCATACAACATCCAAATCCTTGCTGTGATGCCTCGTACAACGTCGTTTCCATAGAGATACATTGTACTGTAACAGCACAGACTTCAGGGCAAAGTCAAGGAAACAGACAGGAAACTGACAGAACTTTAAGAAATCATTGTTTAAAGGCTAAAAACATTACAAAAACATGTCAAACAATCCTGTTTGTCCAAGAACCTGAAGAATGCTGCAAAAATCCCAGGAATGCTTCTAAAAATACTGATGAAATTTTTTTTAAAAAAATTCAAAATCGTGCTCAAAACCACTCCTAAACACTCTTCGCCTCATGCAGAACCCACAAGAGCAATGCATGCATGTGTCCTGCCTTTTATACTGCCCAGGCACAATGCAACCTGGGAAAAACCCCAATGCCTCATACAAAGTTGCACGACTTTGTATGAAGCAATTTTTTTCAAGGAATTAGGCGATGTTGTATGAATCCGATGTTGTATGAAGCAGACTTTGTATGAGATATTACTGTAATATGCAGTTTCCTTCTACTCTTTCTCAAAAGTACCAGTAAAATCATCATGAGCCAAAGCACAGAACAGCTAGCAAGCCTTAGAATACAAATTCGACTTAGAAGTAAACACAGAGTTTTGTGGCACTTATTCCCAGCTGCGGGAGCTTTTCATTCCTGATGTCAATCAAAGTGAGTGAAATTTGTCCATTTCTCAACTGATCAGAAGCAAAAGAGAAGAAGTTTGAATTTGTACTCATATTGAATTGCTGCTCCACAAAGCATAATTTGCTTCAATATATTGGAGGTTAAAAATGTTAAAAAATCTGTGAAGGAAAACATACACACACACAAATCTCACTGGGAAAACAAAATAAATATCAGAAATACAAAGGCCAAAGTGAAAGGAGATTGACAGCTCAGACACCTATGAAAAGGCTAAGCTCTCCTGCAAACCTCATTCATGGATCTTTTGGGTGGGCTCAAATCAACCAGCCCTGTCTCTGTCTCAGCATCAATTTTGCATCTTTGTACTATGAGAAAAGAATGTTGTTAGTAAGTTATGGATCGCTCTTGGCATTACTTTCATTTTCAATTAGGTGTTCATTGGATTTTTCTTTTCTTTTCAGCAGCTGCAGATCACAATAAAATGCCTGTATGTGAGAGTGTGCAATAGATATATTGTTGAGCATCCCATGTGGCTTTTGCTTGGGGTAGTTCATAAAAGCATTAGGAATCACATCTCATCCATGCTACATTTTCTCCACCGTGCAATACTTTACATTTTTAACACTTGTCACTGGCTTTCATTTTTGCAGCATTTTGCCTTAAAAAAAAACCCCCTGTGTGCTTGGTTTTGCCCAGCTTCCCATCTTTCTTTGATTGGGTGGTGCCCTTTAGAGAGACTGCTATCAAAGAGGCTTCTGGGTGTGTTACTGCAGTCACTGCTGTTATTTTACAGAACAGTTTTTCTCATCAAGGGGCTAGGCAAGCAAGCAAGCATCCAATTTTCCAGCCTTTTGTGCAGTTATCTCCCCATCCCCCTTATGCCTAGTGAACTCTGAATCTGATTGGAAAAATAAGATAAATTGCATGACTCATAATGGGAGGGAGGAAATTAGTTGGGAGAAGTTGATGACACTGATTTTCATCTCCCCATCCCAGGTCAGAGCCATTTAGTGTATTTTCCCAATTTGCATCATTCCTTTCAATTTGAATGCATACAAATATTCTGAAATATTTGGCCAGAATAGTGTTGTGCAAGTTGGATGATGTCATCAACTGTTTGAAAAAGTTGGCTCGTTTGAGGAGAATTTTAAGTTTCCTATTCTCCTTTCCAAGCCATTGGCATCTCTAGATGTTAAATTATCCCAACTAGCCAAATATTTCAAATAGTAGATGATACAATCCAACTCACACAGCAGTATTCTGACCAAATATCCTATCCTGGAGAAGCCTTTGGAGGCGACAGAACAGGGTGGAACTCTTCAATACAAGACAATGACTGCTGCAAGCCCTGGTCCTTGCTTCTGGCTCTGTCAGTGGTGATTTTCAATCAGTCTCATAATCCAGAGAATCCTTAGCAGGCATCTTGAAATAAATTTAAATTCTATGCTCTACAGCAAGGGTTTTCAACTTTTTTAAGCTGTGGGCTGGACTACATCCCCTCAGTCAGCTGAGCAGGCCAGATTGGTAGTTTCTCCCACATAAACGCTGCCATAAAATATGTCCACGGCTGTAGTAAAAACATTTATGGATGTCATAAATTTGTCGGCTTCTGCTTCCGACAGCAACAGCAACATGGGCCACATGAAATGGTGCCACAGGTCAAGAATACACTACACCATAGAAGGCACACTTAACAAATTAAATGTTAAGTTTTTGTAGTATATTACTTTCTACGTATGATCAAAGTGATTTTCTGGTGTTTCCATTCTGACTTTGACTATCATCTCAGTGCCCATTCACCCAGACTCTGAGGTGCTTTGATTTGTCTGCACCCTCACCACCCTTAAATTTCTAATTGCATTTTTGTCTGCTTGCATTTTGTAACTGAAATGTATTCAGTTTTCTTGACATTCCTTTTTTGAACATGTTCATTATTTATTCATTTATTTTACTGAATTGCTTTGAAGATCATCTAAATTGTTTGCTATGAATACTATATCATCTCCATGTTGGAAATTGTTTATAATCTTTCAATTGATAATGATACCATCATTTGAAATAGTGAGTGCTTCTTTATAGATATTTTTAGGAAAACAAACTAAAAACTTGTGATGAATGTATACATTCTTCTTATATTCATCTTTATATCTGTCAGTCTTCAGTCCACCTATCAACTTTTGCTCTAGGTTTTTCATGACAGTTCAGGTTGCCAACTATAAAATATCTCTTGAATAAAAATGTTTGTTTAGCCACATTTCTATGAGGTGATCAAACTGGACCTTCTCATGGTCAGTGAAGCAACCATACATTTTTACATTTATGCCATGCCATATTTTATATTGTATATTGTTTGAATTTAGATTTTGTAAGCTGCTTTTGTAATTTGGATGTTGTATTTATATGCTGTAAACCGCTTTGAGTTCCCTTAGGGGAAGTAAAGCGGTATAGAAATGTAAATATAATAATAATATTTTCTTTAGTATGTGTTGGCAAAATGATGTTTTCATATTTATAAATCCTTCTCTGAAGCATGTTTCTTTCCTATTCTTCACATGTTTCATAAATATTCCTGTGCATTGTCTGTAAGAAGACTTTAAGAAAATGGCTCATTAATTTTACCATTCTGGTAGCCACTACATACACTGGTAATTTTCTCTTTAGGTAATAAATGTCTGTCAAAGTCAAATGTCAAGAATTATCCCCATTGAGCATTGGGTTGAAATGTCTAACCTGACATTTTCTATTAGTTTTTATACTTCTGCAAAATCGTCATTGTTTAAGGAGCTTTTCTGAATTTTCTAGCCATATTATATTTCAGATTTTGGATTTCTATATCCCCAGTCTCATAGTGACACCTGGTGCAATCAATTTTATACTTGTTTTATCTTCAAGCAGTTCTTTAATGCATTAATTCCACTATGATTTCACCCTTGATCTTTTGTATCAGAGAATTATTAATATCTACCTGTAGTGGCTTTTGAACATGTTACTTCCTCAATCCTTTTATGTTCAATAAAGTAACCATGCATATTCTCTAGCTTAGGGGTTGCCAACCTCTTTCCACCACAGCCCTGACCATGACCCCCAGACAGGTGAGCGGACTGGACCATGCCCCCCCCAAGCTGAAGTGGGCACATTTACAGCTGTCATAAATGCACCCACTTCCATATTTATGACAGTCGTGGGCACATTTGAGCATGTGCAGGTGCATTTTATGGCTGGTATAAACACACCCACGTCCACTTCCAGGTGCAGCAGAGGTGGCAATGGGCCAGATGGAATGGTGTTGTGGGCCGGGGCCAGCCCACGGGCCATAGGTTGAGAACTCCTGCTCTAGACTGTCTGTTTCTATATGTTGTTTGGACTACAATTTTTCTTTGTCTTTCCTAATTTTATTTCAGATGTTCTTGTGTAATCATTTGTATGTCTCCATTTTCATTTCATTCCACTTTAGTCCCAATACATCTTCCAACATATGCTTCATTTAAAAGAAAAATCTTTTGATTTACTATTTTGGTCATATCTCCTAATTTGTATTAGTTTACAGCAAATGATCTTTATATCTTAAATGTCTGGATGTGTTATTGTTGGAGCTCCTTCTTAGATATAGCACATACAGTTGAATCACATAGTTTTAAAACCCCTGTTGTTTTTCTGATTTTATTTCTTTTATCTTTACTTCAATACAGGGAATTATAGCAGTGACAGGGTTATGATCAGAGTTTATAAGACCTCCAGGATAGGTTTTCAGCAACTTGACAGTGCTTTGATAACCCTGGTTAAAGGGGATATAACCTATTCCATTCTTTACAATGTTGTTTTTAGTGTCACCTTGTGGAAATTTCCACACACATGGTCTCTCTGGTAGTATCTTAAGGTATTGTTAATGCTATAAGAGCTTCTTCACAAAACTGTATCATTCATTCTCTCCTTTCATTTCATATTCCTTGTTTCTACTTTCCAACACAATCTCTGCAAGTGTCTTTTCCCTGTTTATAGAATTTAACTTCACCATTATGAAATACAGGTGTAGCTTTTTTGTATATTTTATAATCACTTTGAGTTCTTCATAGTATATTTCTAAAATGTCTGTCGAATTTCCCTTCGATTGGATAAGGATTATTGGATCAGGTATTGAATTTTAATTCTAAGGATAGTGTATATGACTTATGTTACTATGACAGTAATACCATAACAGTGTTGTGCATCATTATAGCCCGAATAAAACACACTATCTATCTGTACCTATTCAATTAACTTCACTTACTTGGGTGGGTTGAGGAGGATGGTAGAAGACAGAGGTGCCTGGCAGGCAATGGTCCATGGGGTTGGAAAGGGTTGGAATCGACTGTCCGACTGAACAACAACAATAATTTTCATTTTTAAAAAATATCAAATTGTGATGAAGGCAAACAGGGGGAGTATAACCCTGCTGGTCCTCTTAGATCTTTCTGTGGCTTTTGATACTATTAATCTTGGCATCATTCTGAGGTGGCAATCAAGTTTAGGACTTGGAGACTCAATTCTTTGGTGGTCCCATTCCTTAATTGAGGGCCGATCCCAGAAGGTACTGCTTGGTGAGATAGAGTCCACACCTTGGGGCCCTATTTACCCAGTCTCTCAAAGATTGGCTGTGTCTCCAATGCTGTTTAATATCTGTAGGAAACTACTGAGAGAAGTCATATGGAGATTTGGAGTTCATTGCCATCAATATATGGATGGCATACAGTTCTATTGTTCCTTTTCATAATCAGCAGGAGGTGCTGATTGAGTCATTGAGTAATGCCTGGCATCAATAATGGTCTGGATGAAGGCCAATAAACTGATACTGAAGTCAAATAGGAGATCTTATTTTTTTGGAGGATCAAGAGATTAATTAGAGGGGCACTTACTTGGCCATGATGGCGTTACAGTTCTTCTGAAGTAGCCACTTGGCAGTGCTAATGTACCCAGCTCACTCTATGGAGGTACAAATATTTATTATGGACAAAAGTGTCTTTTATCAATTTTGTTTGATTGTTCAGCTAACCCCTACCTGGAACTGTGTTTCCTTGGTCATGGTGCCTTACCTCCCTTATGAATTCCTTAACTATTGGCCTGAGATGTTTAAATTCTAAGTAATTACACTTTTTATCATTTTAGCCATTAAAAGGGTTTAATTGTATAAACTGTATTAATTGTATACTGTGGTTTTGTATTATACGGTTTTTATTTTTGCCTGGAAAGGTTATAAACTACTCAGAGAGTATTGTAGAAGTTTAAATAAATAAACCTCACATATTGACCCTTTTAAAATCATCTGACAACTTTACAAACAATATAAAATTCATGAAGCAATGTCTACAATGCTATCCATATTTCATGTTATTGACATTTCAAAGGAGACTTTAAAAACAATTGTATTTTACCAGAAGAAATACTTACATTTTAGATTTGTTTAGCACCACTGTTTACACAAAGGATTTTTTCCTTTAATCACTAGGAAAGCATGATATATTTACTAAATATTTTGCCCCAATATTCTTTTGGTGCCCCAAAATGACAAAAAGCAACACTTGATACATATAAATTCAAACAGATGGTGCACACACATTATTGCTATTTATAGAAAGGCAAAATGGGAAAATAATACAGTTACATTGGCTCTGGCTGTTTTTCTCCTTGGTCTTTGGTGTATATTAAACAGAAAAAGACATTGAAAATTGGCCAGATAATGTAAGATCCTTGTAATGAAGTCAAGTGGTGATTTGAAATAATTTATTTGTATTTTAGAGAGGCATTGATTTCCATTCATCCTTACTGATAATTAATGGATGGTTGGAAAATGTATGGTGTTTTTGAATTTAGAGCTGTTTATACCAGATAAACATTTCCAAATGAAAATTTCCATGGGAAAAGTTAATTAGTCATGTTCCTCAAAGTTTCTAAGCCTCAGAACCTTTTACCATCTGCAGTCCTGTGATGCAGAGGGAGGGGAAAGGTTAGTCAACAGTTGTTTAAATGAGACAGAAAGTAGTGCTTGAAAATTCCCTGAGTATTTAGTCCTGGTCTTGCTATGCTTGCCAAGTCCCAATTATTTCTGCTTGGTTAGCCATATTTGGAACTGCATTTTTCTTGCATCTTGCCCCAAGCTGTTCCTTACTATTCCAAAATATTACCCCATGCAAGTAGAAGTTGGCTCTTTTAAATTTTTCACTATAAATGATTTGCCATCTTGGAAATGAAAGATGCTGAGTATCCTTGTTTCTTTCTCAAAAAAAGTTTCCAAAACCCATTGCTGGGTTTGTGCAACATACTGGATCATTTGGCAAATACTACTTTGAGCAGAAGCCTGGGGAGCACAAATAGGCTTCTTTTTAACTCTGAGCAAAGTCAAGGAAGCTTCACTGATTTTAATTGTTCATGCCAGGGTCTTCTGCAAAACCCAGAAAAGGCTAGTAAGAAGATCTCAACTATAATTTATCTCATTAATGTCATGACAACTGATGTTATCACTTGATAACTGGAGTGTGCGCTTGTATCACTCACCACTTAGTGAGCTATGGCACCTCTAGCAAACCAGGAATCTGTAAAGACTCCCACTCTCATAATCATTTTACAGAATGTGATAATCTGGGTTTTCATCATCATCTCCCTTTTTTGACAGAGCTCTTGGAAGCTAATTGTCTGACAAATATTTCTCCTGTCCAAAGGAAGGGAAATGGTAGTTCAGGGGAAAAACACCCAACAAGCTCTAATTGGATCTGTAATGATCTTCTTTTCTCATGATTTTGCTAGACAGTTCAGGTCTGTTATGATTTTTGCTATATATATGTTAGTCTCATGGCAGGCAAACATTCAGTAAATACACTGTACTCTTAGCCATGGAAATACTTATTATTTATTCATTTTGTTATTAATTACATTGTTGCTCCACCTTTATCTAACAAGCCCAAGACTATCCACATGGCTCTCCTCTTTCCCATTTTATCCTCACATACCCTTGTGAGGTATTTGAAATGAAAGACTGGGACTGGCCCGAGGTCACCCAATGAAAGTCATGGCTTAGCAAGGACTTGTATCTAAGTCTCCAAATTCTAGTACTCTAACTATTGAACCACACTGGCTCTCACAAAAACCTATAATTTATGCTTGCTTTGTAGCCAAAGGCCTAGAAGCTCCAACAGGGTGGTAAATGTGACAACGATAGGGATGGCTTACTCCACCCACAAGTTAAACAGATGGCTTGCAATTATATTCAAAAAAATAATGTGACTGCTTTTTAAACCATGGAATTATTCTGAAAAGTTGTATTATTGTTTTATCATATTTTCTAAAGTGAAATGAATATGATATGCCACATTAAGAACTACATTGTTTTTTTGGGAGACATTCTGAGCAAGAATAGAATCACAAAATTATTTGAAAAGGTTTCAAATGTTGTGAACTTGACTGTTATTTCGAATGCTTATATCTAGCCATGACTTTATCTTTGTCATGTAATTTAATGAGATTTTACTAATCCACATATACGTAGACTATAGTTTATTCTTTGCATTCTGATTTTATGTAGATTTGCTTTAGGTCCCAGAGAGTTCAGCACATTGTTGGCAAAACGTAAAGTACTGTACAATGAACACTTAATATGGAGTGAAACCTATTGAACACAACAGGACCTATGAGTTACCATGCCTGGAATTGCTTTGATATAATCATAAATTATAACTCTAATAAACAAATGTTGAACTCAGCAAAACTCAGCAAAATAATTTTGCTTCTTATTACCATGTCACACACTCTAAATTGTTTTGGGTAAAAGTGTATTTTTAGACATCTCATCTGGACCCTGTAAGTGATGGTGATTGTGAATCTACTTTTCTTCATAATTGCTCCTCCTCACAGTTGATCACTGACACAGGAGAGTGTGACAGAAGTCATTCATCTTGCTTGCTTCAGGCCAGACTGCAGCTTGCCCTTCATGGCTGGTGAAGTATAAAGTATATCTTTATTTCTTGGCACATGTTCATTTTTAGTCATTTCCCACAAGGAAGTTAGCAATGTTTTTTCTTTGTTGCAAGTGGGCGTGGTCTGGAGGGAAATATGACTCTTGTACCATCACTTTTGCACAGATGTGTTTGGAGAAGTGTGCATGATCAGTAATTTTCACAATACTGTTCTTTGAGGCCACTGTCATTGTTTTAAAAAGGGAGAGACCGGAAAAAGTGATAGAAACTCAATATGGAGGAACAATCTTACCAGTTTTGTGGCAGGGTCCAACTGCAATAATATGGAAAGTCAGTACTGTACCTAAGTAATAGCCTTCTTACATGATTATTTCCTCAATATTATTATCTGTCATTATTTATTTATTTATCAGAACTATTCAGGATGGTAAAATACAATATTTCCAAAGTTACCTAGTCACATAAATCAAATCCCACCCATGGTATAATATCAGAAAAATCATCAGAACTAGGCAATAACATAATCAAATCAAACAGCGTCAATTAAAAATCTAAGTAAAGATCCATCTATGCAGATAATATTTTTAAAGGCCTCCTTAAAGAGTTCTGTTTTTAATACTCTCTTTAAAGCCTGTCTCTCTTAAAAAGACTGTAGTGGCTCAAGTGGTTAAGATGCTGAACTTGTTGATTAGAAGTTCAGAGTTCAATTCCCGGGTACTGCATGATGGAGTGAGCTCCCATCTCTGTTCCAGCTCCTGCCAGCCTAGTAGTTTGAAAGCAAGAAATTGCAAGTAGATAAATAGGGACCACTTTGGTGGGGAGTTAAACAGCATTTCGTGTCCTCCGGTGTTGAGGTATGCCTACCATATGTCCACAGAAACGTCTGCAGATGCAGACAGTGCTGGCACTTTGGGTATAAATAGAAATGAGCACTGAACCCTAGAGTCAGATATGACAAGCTTTTGAGCAAGGGCAACATTTACCTTTACCTAAAAGCTTAGGCCTGATGAATCTCAACATGTAACTTATTTCACAACAGCAGAGTCACCACCAAAAAAGCATGGGTCCAAGTCGATACTCATATAATCTCTCTCAGGGTGGCAATCCTTAGTGTCAAGGCTCATGAAAACCAAATAGAATAGGTGGATGTCCTTTGGAAGAAATGCTCCAATAAGTCCCAATAACCTACAATGTTTAGGGCAGGGGTTTGCAACCTATGGCCCATGGGCTGGCCCCGGCCCCCAATGCCATTCCATCTGGCCCATGGCGACAACCACGGAAGCAGAAGCAGATGCTTTTAAAACAACCGTAAATGCACCTGTGCATGCACAAACACTCCCACCATGGTTTATGGCAGCATTTGTGGCAGAGGGAACCACGTGTCCAGCCCACAGCGTGGTCTGAGGAGAAGTTGTCTGGCCCATGGCGTGGTAAGGTTGAGAACCTCTGGTTTAGGGCTTTAAATATTAGCATCAAAACCTTAAACTTGGTATGGTATACAACAGGCAGCCAGTGCAGACATGCCAGAATTTGAGAGAAGTGATCTACTCTTCTGATCTTCTGTAACTAATCTGGCCACTGTATTCTGAACCTACTGTAACTTTTGTACCAACTGCAAGGGCAGCCCCATTTAGAAAGCATTACAGTTGGAATTATATTATTCCAACTAAGGTTGCACCTTGATTTGCAAAAAGCCCTACATCTGTGTCAGTTTTGCCAGGTTTGGAATACATAACACACAGCGGGGTGGTGGTGCATTATCTTGCTGCAATGTGGTTCACCCAATCAAAAATAATAAGAACCCCAATTCTTTCAACAGTCAAGACACACCATGAGAAAAGCCCCTATGGATTTCATCCAACTTTTAAAAAAAATTCAGCCAGTCTTCAAAAGCAGATTAATATAGATCTTTTTCCTGCAGAGGGACATAGACTTATAGAACTTCTTGTTTACTGGTGTGTAAGTGGAAGTCCAGAAAGATTAAGCAAAAGCATAAGAAAAACATTGTGCCAGGATTTTAAATTCTTATGTTCCTGGTTCTTGAATGTTGATCTTCTGTTTAGCAATATTGTACTTTATCACTCCTAAACCATTGTAATGTGGATTTGACAATGTAGCTGATAAAATGGGCTGCATGTAAGAAATGTGTATTTTATGATTTTATCAGTAGATGATGGGTGTACAGGGCAAAACACTGTCTCTATAAATTAAAAAGATAACCCAAAGTTATTCTCCTTGGAATTGTATCTCTAAATTATATACACATACTGAGCTTCCTAATCCTCTTTGCCTAGGAGATTACATATGACATGTAATGTTTTCTCCCTGATGCAAGTAAATTATAGCTTCCCTGGGTTTATTCCTAGAACCGTATTAGATGTAAAATAGCCTATTCAGAGTTTAATATGAGCTATGACTCTTCAATTTTGATCCATTTCCAATAATGGACAATTTATTCTCTGTGATTTGCAGTCTCATTTGCATCAAAAGAGGCATCTGGTATATCTGGTTGGCCTCTGATGATTTATGGATGGGGATAGTCACGTCTTCAGTTACTTCCATAAATGGGATCAGAACCTTCATCTTTAATGCTAAGTCAAATGTTGTAGGTAGATTTATGTCACATTGTGTCCCAGGGCTTAAATTTCCTGTTCTACTACTGCACTGTAGCATGGAAGTGATCCTGAATTCCTGAAGGCTATGCCAGAGGAGTTTAATAAGTCCCAATAACCTATGATGTTTAGGGCGGGGGCAACCAAAATGATTAGGGGACTGGAACACCTTCCTTACCATCTGAGGCTGCAATGGTTGGGCCTCTTCACTCTTGAACGACGGCGTCTACGAGGTGACCTGATTGAAGTTTATAAAATCATGCACGGTGTGGACAAAGTAGAGAAGGAAAAACTGTTTTCCCTATCGCATAACACTAGAACTAGGGGACACTCCATGAAACCTTTGGGTACTAGTTCTCAAACAAATAAGAGAAAGTACTTTTTCACCCAGAGGATTTCTGGTCTATGGAACTCCCTGCCAGAAGAAGTGGTGACAGCTGTCAGTCTTGACAGCTTTAAGAAAGGATTAGACAAGTTCATGGAGGACAAGGGTATCAATGGCTATAATTATGGATACTTAAGGACAACCTCCGGGTTGGAGAGATAGGCAGGATATCTCTCAATGCCATTTCCAGGTAATCCTAAACAGGTGAAGGCATCTCCTTGGGAATACCCTGAAGGAAATGGTGAGCCACTGTGTGAGACAGAATGCTGGACTGGATGGGCTGTGGCCTGTTCCAGCAAGGCTGTTCTTATGTTATGTTCTTAATATCTTCCTTCAATGGTTCCTTTTGGGGATCTTCAACATCCAGTGACAAATTGGTCATCACAACTATCCATGGAAGTTATCATTGCCAGAACATATGATGCCAGTAGGCATTTCAGAAAATTGTTATGATTTGTTATGCATCTCTGAATTTCCAGTTCAATGAACTGAGTTAGAGATTTTTGTGTGTAAGCTTTGCCGGACCCACTCCCCAATAACGAGATGGACACTTATGATGGATTTAAAATTGGGCCACTTTATTAACTTATAACTTTCGACTTTCAACTTTCCTTATCCAATGTTAAGGCAAATGGGCCGAAATAGCACTGGTAAGGAGTAAACACAATTTCAGGCTCTTAATTGGCTACAATGTATCTATTTGTTTACCAATGAAACAAATTGTTGACCCCCGTCAGAATGCTACATGTTAACTTGAGCCTCTGACGTAGATCCGGTAAAATCTCAAGGTGTTGCATGCTGTCTTGAGCACAACATCACCATGTTCATGATCCGCCCTTGATTGGCCATCCAAGTTTCCTTCTACCTTGTCCTCCAGGTGGCCAACCAATTGTGTACCTGTCGGATTCCTATGGGTCATCCACTTTTTCCTTACCAGTGCTAGCCGCCACACGGGGAGGAGTCTAACACGACTCACCACCACCCCCAACCGCCAGCTCGGTCACTAGGCCCACTTGCAATGCTGCCAAAAAGAGGCCAATGCCTCGTGCAGAAAGGTGCACCCCATCTCCACGGTACAAACTGGGATCCTGTATCTGGATCATGGGGTGCTGGACCAATGTCCCCGAACCATGTTCGGCAAAGTATCGGGCTTAAGTCCCTGAGTAGCTCCATGCCTTGCCATGCATCAGGCCACTGTCCATAGCACCATCGACCATTGAAATAAATGCCGTACCCTAATAACCCTGATGCATCTGACTGAACCTGAAATTTAGGCGTGACAGAAAGTTCCATGTGCCAAAAGGAAACTCCATTGAAGTTGGCCAGAAAGGCTAGCCAGACCCGAAGGTTGGCCTTCATCCCTCTCGTGAGCCGGACTCTGTGGTGCTTCCGAGATAAACCAACCATAGCATCGCACAGGCGCCTAGTGAAAGCCCAGCCAGGCGTAACCACCCTGCAAGCAAAGTTGAGATATCCGTGAAGCACCTGCAGGTCATGGAGCAATACCTTACGCTTGGCCAGCATGGCTAAAATCGCATCTGTGATTTGGATGACCTTGTCCCTAGGTAACCTGGAGGTCTGTGCTATGGTGTCAATTTTGATCCCCAGAAATGTCAGTTTAGTGGCTGGGCCCTCAGTCTTTTCAGGGGCTAAAGGTACCCCCAGTTCAGTCATGAGCCCCTGAAAAATGCGGAGCAGTTGTTCGCATGTTCCACAGTCATGCCTCCCACTAAACAAAAAAGCGTCCAAATAGTGAACCATGGTGTGGGCCCCGGAACGGCGAACAAATGCCCAATGAAGGAAAGAACTAAAGCCTTCAAAGGCTGAGCAGGATATAGAACAGCCAAAAGGCATGGCCTTATCAACAAAATACTTTCCTTCAAAGCGAAAACCTAACAATTCAAAGTCATCTGGGTGCACAGGAAGAAGCCGGAAGGTGGATTTAATGTCGCACTTGGCCAGCAGTGCCCCATGACCACAAGAACGGACCATCTGCAATGCCTGGTCAAAGGACATATATCGAACGGAACAGAGTTCCTCCGGTATAGCATCATTGACAGATGAGCCCGCCGGGTAAGACAGGTGATATATCAGACAAAATTCATCTGATGATTTTTTGGGTACCAAGGCAAGCGGGGACACCTTTAGATTCGGATACAGGGATTCGTTGAAAGGGCCAGCTACCCGTCCTTCCCGTACCTCCTTAAAAATCTTTGCCCGGGCCAGGTCCTCTTTACCCCTTAGTGATTGTAAATTGGGCGCATCCTGTGGTGCACGTACACCTGCAAAAGGAATGCGAAAGCCCACAGAAAACCCTGCTAACAGATAAGCTGCATTGGCCCACCTGGGGTAGACACACAGCCAGTGTTCCAGTACCTCAAGTCAAATCGGGGAGGTGCCCTTTCGCAGATACTGTTGCCTCTGAGGAGGCATGGCCCGCACCCTGTTGCCCACGACCCCTACCTCGCAACCCACCTGATCAAGGGCAAGTGACAGCCGAATGGGGTCCAGTGCAGATATAACACTCATGCCTAAATCTGCACTGCCTGTGGGTACAGCCGCCCAGAGATGAGAAGTTCCAGCACAGCAGACGGGCTGGAACCCCCTGCCCCGCTGGCTGGTGGGGAGACTGTGCGGTGCTGGGTCGCTATACGACATGGCCACAATGATAATGATCACCAGATGCAGGGCATGATGGTGTCATGTACAGTAGCCAAAGCAACTGGTTGGGTTCATCCCAATGCATTTTGGGGTGAAGGGCGGCCCGCATACGAAATTACTTGTCATAAGCGAGCCATGACTGACCTGGGAAATCAATGTGTGCCCTGTATATAATGTCCAGGTACTGAATAAAAGGGATTGCCAGGTCTGGGCGAGCCCTAATGGACACAGCGGCGTAAATCATGTAGGCCGTCAGCCAGTTGGCCCAGGTCCAAGGAGGTTTACCATGGTAGGATAACTCCTTATCCCCGTTGTTTTCCTTTTCCTTCCCCTCCCTGATTGGTTCCCTGTTTAGAAGGCTAAACAAATTCACATATTCCCTGTGCCAGATCTTATCCCTGGTGGCAGGTAATAGGTGATCCCGAAGAGGCAAGGAAAAACCCGCAGTCGGGATGACCGAAGTTGGGGCGGTATGGTAGGCCGTGTTAACCGGTGGGCCATAAGGCCCAATTAGATACAGCAGGCGGGACCCCGAGCGGGACAGGCGGATAAGGAGCTCACCAAGTGCCATCCTGTGGGGCCGCAAGCATGGGGGCCTGAGTTGGAATTACAGGAGCTGACTGCTGAGGCCAGGGCCATTGAACTACAGAGGTTAATGGCCCAGGGGCCATGGTGTGTGAGTTAACTTGACAATTATACTCACCAGGTGCACACACACCCCAGTCGCCCCCACCGGGGGTTCCAGCTGGTGCGGAGCGTCAGAGCTCGTGACCAAATTCAAGCCCACTGGACCGAACGACAAGGGCCCCAAAAGACCGGAAGTGCCTGCTTGGGTAGATGCAGGCTGACTGGCAGAGTTGGCCCTGGCCATCTGGGGCATCGCCAGCGGCTGGGTAGCCTCAAGCTGTTCTACTCTGGGGTTAAGCATAGCCGACAACTGAAGCCAGTCTGTGGCCTCCTGGTCATGTCCCCGCGACATCGATTGACATGCTGACCGGCGCGTGCTAGTGGCATGCTCAAGGCCTGCAGCCTGCTCCAAGGTGGCAATGTGATCCATGAGTGCCCTAGCCTGAGCAGGCAAGGTCCCCTGCAGGGCTGTTTGGGGCACCCCTCTATCGGGACCCTGAACCACCGCTGGTGTGGTGGTGGGCCCAGTGGGGTCCCCTTCACTAAGGGGGATAGTTATTGCCTTACCTGGCCCAACGTGAGCTCTGCCTCGCCCTGAAGCCTCATTGGGGGCTGATGGTCCAGGCCCAACCCGGGCCCTATGGCTCGGAAAAGGCCTGACTTCCAAAGTTGATGGGCTGGGCTGGGCCAGGGCCCAGCCCTCAGGCAGAGGCCTAGTGTGGCTCCGTGCCGACCTAGTTGACCAGGCGTGGCACGAAGCCAAAGGCCTCCCCGAAGGGGGGTTTTTTTAGCCATTGGGGGGGCTGTGCAGACCACTCACCCCAAAACCCCCAATCAGCCCTGCTGGGCCGGAGTTAAGACCCCCGCAGGGGGTGCAGCCACAGTCGTGCGGCACCCACTCCGTTCAGGCTTGGGCAGCCACACTAAAGGGAGCAAAAAGGAGGCTCGTGCAACGCTCGGGCTTGAAGCCCGCCCAAAGCCTCCATAGATCGGCTGGAGCCAAGAACAAACGCGCCCTTGGCCCAGTCAATCTTGATCAAAATGGCAGTGAGGGTGTACGGAGCCTCCCCTTTTAAAGAAGAGCTTGCTCCGCCCCCTCACCCAGCCAAAATGCCCATCCCGATGGGGTGGGGGTAGCAAAGCATGTGGCGGCCATATTCTTTGCCGCCGCGCATCCCTTCTTGTTGGACAATCCCTGATAGCAGGACTACCTACGGGTTTGTATTTGGGGTGTGGGAGTAGCATCAGCTTTGATTTGGGGTCCAGATTGTTTGCATTTCAATTCATAGTGATTTACTCTGCTTGGCCAGTTTAACTTGAACACACATATTTTAAAATAAATTATACTTATGGAGCCAGAAATTTAGAAAACTGGGGGAAATAAAGGTTCCTGACCATGATGGAGGGAAAATAAAACTGAGTTCCTTCAACTACTGCTCAGCTTCAATTATGCAGGCAAAATCTCACCAGTTTCATTTGGTTTTTTCTTCCTTCTCCATCTGGGAGTTGTTCATTTTAATCAAGTTTACTCATTGTATTCAACAACAATATAAAATTGTTAACTGGATTAGTAGCTTCATTCTCCCAGTTGGTAGAGAACCTCATCACCACCTTGCTTATCATATTTTCCACCCACAATGTCAGGAACACAGGAACAGACAAGCAGAATGTAGGGAGGAGCCAGTAGCAGGCACAAAAAAATTAAAGTAGAAAATGGGGAGGACAAATATTACTTAAGCCCTTTTAATAATGATATTGTGTCCTCTACACAGATCTTGCACAGTAGGCTCAAGATGTCCATTCCACATGCACATACACAGGTATTCAATTTATTCTAAAATGCAATGCAAAACAAGATTTGCTGATATGTTCTCAAGTGAATATGTAACCTACTGAAAACTGAAACAATACAAATAGTAATTTCTAACAGATGGCCACCCTTCCCTTGCCCTGCTAAAATGTGAAATGGTTGCCAGTCACAGTGACAAGGGATCTCAGACAAAAAAAACCAAAAAACATAAAACAAACTAAAGGAAAAAATATTGGGACACTTTAAATTTTAATGTTAACTTTCATGGATTAAATCTACTTCTTCAGACATAAGAGTAAGACTTCATGACAACAATTTATACTTAGTCCCATGTTCAGGTGGGGATAGAGAAGGGCAATAGTAGGTTAATACAGTTTATACAATTGCAAATTGTGTGAGTCTGTGTGGCTTTTCAGATTTGGTAAGGACCAAAGACCTGATAAACTGATAACTGGGGGAAAGCCGACAGGAGCTGGGCAGCATCCGGTTCGGGAAAGTGTGTACTTGGGTAGTGAGGAGGATGCAAAAATTACTGAGCAGAGCGAGGAGCTAGTCACTAGCATTCTAGCAGAAGGATGCAAGAGGCAGTCTAACAATGCAACTGGACACAAAAGACTGTGTCAGAAAAGCATATATAAATGCTTGTATACAAATGCCAGAAGCCTCCGGAACAAAATAGGGGAGCTGGAATACTTAGCAATAGATAAAAATATTGATATTATTGGTATCACTGAAACCTGGTGGACGGATGATAACCAATGGGATACAGTTTTCCCAGGCTACAAACTGTACAGGAAGGATAGGAAGGGGCAAACGGGAGGTGGTGTAGCCTTGTATGTCAAAGAAGTGATAAAATCGTATGAATTGGAATATCTAGGTGATTTAGAGTCACCATTAGAAGCTCTGTGGGTAAGAGTACCAGGCCACAAGGATGGTCTAACAGTAGGCATATACTATCGGCCTCCGACCCAAACTCTTGAGGGAGACTGGCAGTTGGAGAATGTTGTAAAGGAGGCATCCAAGAAGGGAAGCCTGGTTATAATGGGGGACTTCAATTACCCTCACATAGACTGGGTGAACTGTTGTTCAGCACATGATAAAGAGATAAAGTTCCTAGATATGCTAAATGATTGTTCCCTGGGACAGATGGTTGAAGACCCAACTAGAGGTACAAGAATCCTTGACTTGATCCTGAGTAATACTCAGGATCTGGTGCAAGATGTTAATGTGACTGATCCAATAGGGAACAGTGACCACAACTCAATTATGTTTAACTTGATCATAGACCGCAAGTCACTGATAAAATCTAACACAGAGACCTTAAATTTTCAAAAAGGAAATTTCCCAAAGATGAGGAAACTAGTAAAAAAGAAACTGAAAGGGAAAATTGAGAGAGTCCAAACACTCCAAGAGGCATGGAGGTTGTTTATAAAAACAATAACAGAGGCCCAATTGGAATGCATACCCAAAAGGAAAAAGGGCACTGCCAGGTCCAAGAGGACTCCAATGTGGCTTACAGGAGCTGTTCAGGAAGTGATCAAGAGCAAGAAAAGCTCATTTAGAAGATGGAAGGCTTGTCCAAATGAGGACAGCAGGCAGAAACATAAATTCTGGCAGAACAAATGCAAGGCAACAATCAGGAAAGCAAAGCAAGACTTTGAGGAGCGTATAGCTAAAAATACTCAGAGGAATAACAAAGACTTCTTTAAGTACATTAGAAGTAAGAACCCAACTAGGAAGGCCATTGGACCATTAGATGACAATGGAAGGCAAGGGGTTATTAAAGAGGAAACAGAGATTGCAGAGAGACTCAATGAATTCTTTGCTTCAGTATTTACTGAAGAAGATAGAGACCACATGCCCAAAACAGAACCTATCTTCGTAGGGAGGGAAACCGAAGAATTAAGCAAGATAGAAATAACCAGGGAGGAGGTCCTTGCATGTCTTGTTAAGCTAAACACTAACAAATCCCCAGGACCAGATGGCATCCATCCACGAGTTCTCAGGGAACTTAAAGATGAAATTGCTGATATCCTAGCCAAAATATATAATCTTTCCCTCAAATCAGGCTTTGTGCCTGATGACTGGAAGGTAGCGAATGTAACACTAATTTTCAAAAAAGGATCCAGGGGTGATCCAGGAAATTACCGACCTGTCAGTTTGACATGTGTCCCAGGTAAAGTGATGGAAACCATCCTAAAAGATAGAATTAATAGGCACATAGAAGAGAAGGCGCTGCTAAAGCAGAGCCAACATGGCTTTTGCAAGGGCAAATCATGCCTCACTAATTTGTTGGAATTTTTTGAGAGTGTCAACAAGCATGTGGATAAGGGGGATCCAGTTGACATTGTTTATCTGGACTTTCAGAAGGCTTTTGACAAGGTCCCACACCAAAGGCTCTTGAATAAACTTACCAGTCATGGAATAAAGGGACAGGTCTTGTCCTGGATCAGCAACTGGCTAAGGGACAGGAAACAGAGGGTAGCACTAAATGGACACTTCTCCAAGTGGAGGGAAGTAAAGAGTGGGGTCCCCCAAGGTTCAGTACTGGGACCCCTGCTTTTCAACCTCTTCATAAATGATCTAGAGGTAGGAGTAAAAAGCAAGGTAGCCAAATTTGCTGACGACACTAAATTATACAGGGTAGTGAAAACTGTGAGAGATTGTGAGGAGCTCCAGAGGGATCTCTTGACACTGGGGGAGTGGGCAAAACAGTGGCAAATGAGCTTCAACATTAGTAAGTGCAGAGTGATGCATGTTGGGGCAAAGAACCCCAATTACATTTATAAACTGATGGGGTCTGAACTCTCTGCGACAAACCAGGAAAGGGACCTTGGTGTCCTGGTGGACAGCTCAATGAAGGTGTCAACCCAGTGTGCCTCAGCAGTGAAAAAAGCAAACTCAATGTTAGGGATCATTAGGAAGGGTATAGAAAATAAGTCAGCAAGTGTTATTTTGCCTCTTTATAAATCTATGGTGAGGCCCCATCTGGAATACTGTGTACAGTTCTGGTCGCCATACCTCCAGAAGGATATTATGGAGTTGGAGAAAGTACAGAGGAGGGCAACCAGAATGATTAGGGGACTGGAGCACCTTCCTTACCATCTGAGGCTGCAACGGTTGGGCCTTTTCACTCTTGAACGACGGCGTCTAAGAGGTGACCTGATTGAAGTTTATAAAATCATGCACGGTTTGGACAAAGTAGATAAGGAAAAACTGTTTTCCCTATCGCACAACACTAGAACTAGGGGACACTCGATGAAACTTTTGGGTACTAGTTCTCAAACAAATAAGAGAAAGTACTTTTTCACCCAGAGGATTACTGGTCTATGGAACTCCCTGCCAGAAGAAGTGGTGACAGCTGTCAGTCTTGACAGCTTTAAGAAAGGATTAGACAAGTTCATGGAGGACAAGGGTATCAATGGCTATAATTATGGATACTTAAGGACGACCTCTGGGTTGGAGAGATAGGCAGAATATCTCTCAATGCCATTCCAGGGAATCCTAAGAAGGTGAAGGCACCTCCTTGGGAATACCCTGAAGGAAATGGTGAGCCACTGTGTGAGACAGAATGCTGGACTGGATGGGCTGTGGCCTGTTCCAGCAAGGCTGTTCTTATGTTCTTATGTTCTTATGTACCTTGATAGATATTCAGATTTGCTTCTGTAAAGCTTTGTTCTGTAATGTTGCAAATGGTTAGTGGACAGTTGCAATATAATCATGTACAAATTGTTCCCATGAAGTCTAACTTTTACGTCTGACAAAGTGGACTTGATCCATGAAAGCTAAGATTAAAAAAGAGCAGTTAGCCTTTAAGATACTACAATGTTTTTGTCTTTAATTTTTGTTTTGTTTTTTCCTCCCAAATTTCAGCTTTCTAACCACAATATTCGGTGCTTCAGAAAATTCCAGTTCAAGGTCTGCTTCATGCTTTCTTCATTTTCTTTAAACTGGTCCAGAAACACCAAATACCCCTACTTTTCCTCTTTCTTCTGAATAAATTCTGAACCCAAAACACACTCATAGTTGGGAGTGAGCCTTCTCTTATCAAAAGCACTGGGCCTTGAAAAATATCACTGTGTCATGTGTGCTATAAGGCAGTGGGGAATACAATCCTTAGCCGGAACAGCATCACTGCAACAACTGGATGCATTTCACTACTTGGCTCTGGGTCGCTTTGTTACTTGAATGTGAGGCTTTCATCCAGTTTCAAGCAACATACCATACCCAAAGATTCCACTTGTGCCTGTTGGCCCAGAAGCAATTCTCCACTCTGCTGAACACTTGCCTGTCATGCGTCCATGGCAAAGTAACTATTTCTGAGACATTACAAGAACTCATCCCATGATATCACAAGGACCTGCCCAGAAGATCAGTTTTTGGCTCTAATCTCCCAGTATGTGGGATGCTGTTGACATTCCTGGAAGAGATATAATCTGTATTACCAAAGGAACAATCCACATAGATGAAATCATACATTTTCAAGGTACTGAATGTTATGTCAAACTTTGTTCATTAAAGTGCTCAGAGTAATATCCATATATGATTCAACTGGTCTGAAAAGGCTAGAGGGTAAAAGGAAGTCAGAATGGGAATTTGAAAACAATGAGACTAGTAACAACCACAAAATGTGTGTAAGCAGTTTCTCCCTAATTAGTGGAGAGAGCAAAAGAAGGATCAACCCTTACATCTGTGTGGCTGAATGCTGAAGTTACTCATGCCAGCCTCTAGTTAGAGACCCCTTGGGAATATCATGTATTTATCCCATATATACCCTGTTAAACTAAATGATGGGATAAATGTAAGGTGCAAAGTTAATATGCAAACGTACTGATGCTCTAAAAACTGTAAAGGAGAGCAGTAAGTACTATCTGATTAAAATGCTTGCGTGCCTCTTCCCTTCTGAGCCAGAGGTTTCATTTTCTTATTTCTACACATTGTTTCTTGAGCAACTGCTGATTAATTACAAATAAGTGGACACAGTGGGAAATATGACTGTGATAATCTCAGGCCTTGTCTGTTTACTGTCATTTTTAGATGATGTACAAATTTGTATGCTGACTGCTTAATGGACTAAATGAGTTGAGTAAGGTGCGGGAAAATTGGCTCTGTAGAGCTTTAGTTTCACTGACTCTTCTCCTCAGCCCTGGGTGAAAGAGGTAGACTGTATAGAGCAGTGTTTTAAAAGAGCAATAGATATAGAGTGATAAAGAACCATTAAAGAGTGTGTGATACCTAGTGTAATAGTGAGATGGGTAGACAAGTACAGGGAGGATATGACTGGACAACCAAATTGGAATGGGCTGGATCAGGCTTAAAGGGGTTGCTTAAAGATGCTCAGAGAGGCAGGATGACATTTGGTGTGATTCTTGTGTACAAAGGTCAAATGGCTTCAAATCAGCAAACCACACTGTATGTTAAGGAATCCTATTTTGGTGTTTCTTCTCTTTAAAGTGAACATGAGAGAAATGAAGGGGGGAAAATCCATCTTCTTTCCCCTCCTGTCTCCTCCTCCTTCCAGAAGGAAGATTTAAATGCATAATGCATTGATGCTACCTTACAAGAAGTTAAAGGAAGCTTTATATCTTTAATTGATTTAAGCAAACAGTTTTAAGCTATCCACTGTGGTTTCATCTCAGCTATCACACACATGTTGGAACCAAAACAAAATGGAGTGTTCCTAAAAGCATCAACAAAATTCCCAAAAGAAAACAAAACAAATTGCTCTTTACAAGCATCCTAAAATGTGCCACTTGGCCTCAAGTAGGGATGGGCTGATTTGCAATGGCATGTATGTCACATATCCTCCAGGAAATGAACCAACCCATCTCCAGAGCAGACTGAACCACAGAATGAATCCCCATCTCATTGTACCTGGAGTTAAAATATGATAGATTCACAACCTTTGATTTCTCTCCTCCTCTGTAGAGAGAATAGGTTGAGAAGTCAAGATTAGATAAAGGGCTAAATGAAATATCTTTATCCCATTTTCATTGTTTGTCATTCTAATCCTTTGTATCTTATTTATTTTCAAAAATATACTTTTTAAAATGTATCAAGGATCTTTTTGCTTTTGAGTTGAACTTACCGTATAAACATTCATGTTGCATCCTAGCTCACAGTGCAAACAAGGGATATTTTGTGGGGCTGGGAAGCCCATAAAGTGCCTCATATATCTCTTCAAGGTGAAGAGAATAATTTTGTGGTTGCTCATTCTCTGAGATTTTAAAATTCTCTGAGGTGGCCTAACCAAAAGATCATTCTTTTGGTTTCTGTTAATATATATCATTTCAATGTATTTTAGAGCCTAAAAGGGATTAGCAATTTTGTCCCTGATTAATTGCCTTCAATAGGCATGTTCTTTCTTTCTGTAGTTAGAAAGGCTTTGGTAAATCCAAATCCACAGGGGATGAAGATGGTAAATGAGTCAGCTCACACTAGTTGCATGTTATTAGGGCTTTTTAAAAAACCCTCTGGTGGACTTCAAGGACTGAGAGTTGTCCAAATTTAATGGCAGTAGCATTTTCGTATGACCAGCTTTGCATTAAGATGAGCAGCAACTGTCTTCTTTGTACTTCTTTCCCTGAAGTCCAAAGAGCCACATAGTTATAGGTTTAGGCATTTGGAACATATATAGTTTCTTCTTGGTTTGCATGTCTGTGTTAGAATTTTGAAATTTTGCAAGGTAGAGACATTCTGAATACTTATCTTCAAATATGTTACCATTATGGGAATATTGTTTCATTCCCTAGCTGCTGAATTTAAAAGCATAAACAGGCCTATGCTGGCCTGCCAGGATACTGGGATGTGTCACTGTGCGCCCCTACTTATAACTTACTAGCATATTTGTGTCCGGCCTTGCCGGGCAGTTTTTATGTGTGTTTTTTTGGTGGTTTGGGTGGTGGTGTTTTGAATTTGTGTTTTTTGACTTTATTTTATTTATTTTATTTATTTTTCATTTTGATTTTGTACATATTTCTTGACTTGTTTTTACTCTTCCAGCCTCTAGGTGGGGCTGTTATTAAGAGCACTGTGATTTTCTGTCTTTGTTCAGTTTAGTTCCAGAGGCATGGAGGGAGGACGTGTTTGGTAAGTGTTTTTATTTTGCTTTGATTTTGTGGTGTTGGGCTGGGTGGGTTAAGTAGAGAGTTTCTACTTAAACCCCCCAAAGTGTTTCGGCTTGTTTGTTTGTATTGTGGGTTTTAGATGTGTTTAAGTGTTTTAATTATTTCTGGTTGTTATTTTTTATTTTTCCCCATATTTATTTTGTTTAATTTGTAATATTATTGTTTGTTGAGTTAGGTATTTTCGTGTTGTAGATTGGTATTTTTAGTGTGCTTTTATGGTTTTTTGTTAGCCTTTGGTATTTCAGGTGTTTTTTGTTGATTTTGTTGTTTATTGTTTTATTGTTTAATGGGTTTATTTTAATTATTTGTTTGTTTATTTATTTGTGTTTTATTAATTTTGGTGTTTGGCATTTTGGTTAACTGTTTGGTTTTGTGTGGTTGTGTTTTGTTGTGTGAAGAACAGCCTGTCTGTCGTTTCCTCTTTTCCCCATTGCTACTTCAAAATTAGGTTTTGATGCAGTGATGGGGAAAAGGAAGAACCGGCAGTCAGCTCGCTCTTCATCCGGTAAGGTTTGTTAGGTAGGTCAGGTGAAAAGGAGGCAGAGAAGAACTATCTGCTTCACTATAGTTCTCTCCTCTCTGTCTCCTTTTTACCTAATGGGAGATCGGCAGGCAACAATCCGTAAGGGGTGGTGCTCTTCCTTGCGGATTGCTGGCTGCTGCTTTTCTATTACCTCCACTGCTGTTTCATGCTACTTCTCAAAATAGCGGTGTGGGTAGTAGAAAGGCAGCATCCAGTCATTCGCCAGGGAGTGTGCTTCCCCTGACAATTTGCTGCCTGCTTCTTTTTTCCCCACCCCCGCTCAACTAACCTTGAGGCCGGCGGTGATCTCACCATGTCTTCTGCGGGGTAGCGGGGAGGAGAGCGAGTCCCTCTTCTCCCTGTTGCTCTGGGAAAGAAGGCCAATACAACAAGTCCAATACATTGTGAAAGTCAACCGGTATGCAGACTCTTTCAGGAGAATTTCCCTTCATCAGACAACTTGACTTGCTAACTTTCCAATATCTGAAAATATATACAATATAAATATTAATTCTGAACTGGAATATTGCTACTGAGCTAAGTATAAAAGAGAGACCCACCTGGATATATAACATTTAGTTTTCAAAGGGTATCTTGTTTTCATGTTGCATCCAAACCTCTTTTCGTTTATTCATTTTGGGCTGTGGATGTTACTGTCTCAAAATATTACTCCCCTTATAAATCCTGCTGATAGGAAACCAGGTGTGCATAATCTAGCATTCCCCTCCCATGCCTCCTAATTGACTAAATATATTTATACATTTTTATATTTTTATACATTTTATATTCCAGGGCTACAAATTGACATAATTGTGTAAAGGGGGACAAAAATATATATCTACAGAAGTACATTACACCACAATGCTTGAACTCTTAACAATCTCAGAATTGTATTAGCCAGGATAACGCTGGCCATGTAAGTAATTAGTAACAGCTGTGGGAAGAGGTCTCATGCTTGTGGAATCCCCACTGTTTTATAGTCTTTGTAAAAGCCCTGAGTAAACAGTTTGAAACATCAAAATAGAGGTGCCATTGGAGGATCTGCCCATTCTCAAATGCCATAAAGCCAAGAAATGCAAAAGCACAGGTACACAGAAGTGGCCAAACGGTGTGGCAATGTTCAAAGATAGGAAATCCGTTTGAGGCTTGAATATGTAGTAATATAATATAATGTTTTATTCTGGTGGTTAATATATTCAGTATCTTCCAGTAGAGCAATACAACAAGTCCAATACATTGTGAAAGTCAACCGGTATGCAGACTCTTTCAGGAGAATTTCCCTTCATCAGACAACTTGACTTGCTAACTTTCCAATATCTGAAAATATATACAATATAAATATTAATTCTGAACTGGAATATTGCTACTGAGCTAAGTATAAAAGAGAGACCCACCTGGATATATAACATTTAGTTTTCAAAGGGTATCTTGTTTTCATGTTGCATCCAAACCTCTTTTCGTTTATTCATTTTGGGCTGTGGATGTTACTGTCTCAAAATATTACTCCCCTTATAAATCCTGCTGATAGGAAACCAGGTGTGCATAATCTAGCATTCCCCTCCCATGCCTCCTAATTGACTAAATATATTTATACATCTTTATATTTTTATACATTTTATATTCCAGGGCTACAAATTGACATAATTGTGTAAAGGGGGACAAAAATATATATCTACAGAAGTACATTACACCACAATGCTTGAACTCTTAACAATCTCAGAATTGTATTAGCCAGGATAACGCTGGCCATGTAAGTAATTAGTAACAGCTGTGGGAAGAGGTCTCATGCTTGTGGAATCCCCACTGTTTTATAGTCTTTGTAAAAGCCCTGAGTAAACAGTTTGAAACATCAAAATAGAGGTGCCATTGGAGGATCTGCCCATTCTCAAATGCCATAAAGCCAAGAAATGCAAAAGCACAGGTACACAGAAGTGGCCAAACGGTGTGGCAATGTTCAAAGATAGGAAATCCGTTTGAGGCTTGAATATGTAGTAATATAATATAATGTTTTATTCTGGTAGTTAATATATTCAGTATCTTCCAGTAGAGCAATACAACAAGTCCAATACATTGTGAAAGTCAACCGGTATGCAGACTCTTTCAGGAGAATTTCCCTTCATCAGACAACTTGACTTGCTAACTTTCCAATATCTGAAAATATATACAATATAAATATTAATTCTGAACTGGAATATTGCTACTGAGCTAAGTATAAAAGAGAGACCCACCTGGATATATAACATTTAGTTTTCAAAGGGTATCTTGTTTTCATGTTGCATCCAAACCTCTTTTCGTTTATTCATTTTGGGCTGTGGATGTTACTGTCTCAAAATATTACTCCCCTTATAAATCCTGCTGATAGGAAACCAGGTGTGCATAATCTAGCATTCCCCTCCCATGCCTCCTAATTGACTAAATATATTTATACATTTTTATATTTTTATACATTTTATATTCCAGGGCTACAAATTGACATAATTGTGTAAAGGGGGACAAAAATATATATCTACAGAAGTACATTACACCACAATGCTTGAACTCTTAACAATCTCAGAATTGTATTAGCCAGGATAACGCTGGCCATGTAAGTAATTAGTAACAGCTGTGGGAAGAGGTCTCATGCTTGTGGAATCCCCACTGTTTTATAGTCTTTGTAAAAGCCCTGAGTAAACAGTTTGAAACATCAAAATAGAGGTGCCATTGGAGGATCTGCCCATTCTCAAATGCCATAAAGCCAAGAAATGCAAAAGCACAGGTACACAGAAGTGGCCAAACGGTGTGGCAATGTTCAAAGATAGGAAATCCGTTTGAGGCTTGAATATGTAGTAATATAATATAATGTTTTATTCTGGTAGTTAATATATTCAGTATCTTCCAGTAGAGCAATACAACAAGTCCAATACATTGTGAAAGTCAACCGGTATGCAGACTCTTTCAGGAGAATTTCCCTTCATCAGACAACTTGACTTGCTAACTTTCCAATATCTGAAAATATATACAATATAAATATTAATTCTGAACTGGAATATTGCTACTGAGCTAAGTATAAAAGAGAGACCCACCTGGATATATAACATTTAGTTTTCAAAGGGTATCTTGTTTTCATGTTGCATCCAAACCTCTTTTCGTTTATTCATTTTGGGCTGTGGATGTTACTGTCTCAAAATATTACTCCCCTTATAAATCCTGCTGATAGGAAACCAGGTGTGCATAATCTAGCATTCCCCTCCCATGCCTCCTAATTGACTAAATATATTTATACATTTTTATATTTTTATACATTTTATATTCCAGGGCTACAAATTGACATAATTGTGTAAAGGGGGACAAAAATATATATCTACAGAAGTACATTACACCACAATGCTTGAACTCTTAACAATCTCAGAATTGTATTAGCCAGGATAACGCTGGCCATGTAAGTAATTAGTAACAGCTGTGGGAAGAGGTCTCATGCTTGTGGAATCCCCACTGTTTTATAGTCTTTGTAAAAGCCCTGAGTAAACAGTTTGAAACATCAAAATAGAGGTGCCATTGGAGGATCTGCCCATTCTCAAATGCCATAAAGCCAAGAAATGCAAAAGCACAGGTACACAGAAGTGGCCAAACGGTGTGGCAATGTTCAAAGATAGGAAATCCGTTTGAGGCTTGAATATGTAGTAATATAATATAATGTTTTATTCTGGTAGTTAATATATTCAGTATCTTCCAGTAGAGCAATACAACAAGTCCAATACATTGTGAAAGTCAACCGGTATGCAGACTCTTTCAGGAGAATTTCCCTTCATCAGACAACTTGACTTGCTAACTTTCCAATATCTGAAAATATATACAATATAAATATTAATTCTGAACTGGAATATTGCTACTGAGCTAAGTATAAAAGAGAGACCCACCTGGATATATAACATTTAGTTTTCAAAGGGTATCTTGTTTTCATGTTGCATCCAAACCTCTTTTCGTTTATTCATTTTGGGCTGTGGATGTTACTGTCTCAAAATATTACTCCCCTTATAAATCCTGCTGATAGGAAACCAGGTGTGCATAATCTAGCATTCCCCTCCCATGCCTCCTAATTGACTAAATATATTTATACATTTTTATATTTTTATACATTTTATATTCCAGGGCTACAAATTGACATAATTGTGTAAAGGGGGACAAAAATATATATCTACAGAAGTACATTACACCACAATGCTTGAACTCTTAACAATCTCAGAATTGTATTAGCCAGGATAACGCTGGCCATGTAAGTAATTAGTAACAGCTGTGGGAAGAGGTCTCATGCTTGTGGAATCCCCACTGTTTTATAGTCTTTGTACCGGTTGACTTTCACAATGTATTGGACTTGTTGTATTGCTCTACTGGAAGATACTGAATATATTAACTACCAGAATAAAACATTATATTATATTACTACATATTCAAGCCTCAAACGGATTTCCTATCTTTGAACATTGCCACACCGTTTGGCCACTTCTGTGTACCTGTGCTTTTGCATTTCTTGGCTTTATGGCATTTGAGAATGGGCAGATCCTCCAATGGCACCTCTATTTTGATGTTTCAAACTGTTTACTCAGGGCTTTTACAAAGACTATAAAACAGTGGGGATTCCACAAGCATGAGACCTCTTCCCACAGCTGTTACTAATTACTTACATGGCCAGCGTTATCCTGGCTAATACAATTCTGAGATTGTTAAGAGTTCAAGCATTGTGGTGTAATGTACTTCTGTAGATATATATTTTTGTCCCCCTTTACACAATTATGTCAATTTGTAGCCCTGGAATATAAAATGTATAAAAATATAAAAATGTATAAATATATTTAGTCAATTAGGAGGCATGGGAGGGGAATGCTAGATTATGCACACCTGGTTTCCTATCAGCAGGATTTATAAGGGGAGTAATATTTTGAGACAGTAACATCCACAGCCCAAAATGAATAAACGAAAAGAGGTTTGGATGCAACATGAAAACAAGATACCCTTTGAAAACTAAATGTTATATATCCAGGTGGGTCTCTCTTTTATACTTAGCTCAGTAGCAATATTCCAGTTCAGAATTAATATTTATATTGTATATATTTTCAGATATTGGAAAGTTAGCAAGTCAAGTTGTCTGATGAAGGGAAATTCTCCTGAAAGAGTCTGCATACCGGTTGACTTTCACAATGTATTGGACTTGTTGTATTGCTCTACTGGAAGATACTGAATATATTAACTACCAGAATAAAACATTATATTATATTACTACATATTCAAGCCTCAAACGGATTTCCTATCTTTGAACATTGCCACACCGTTTGGCCACTTCTGTGTACCTGTGCTTTTGCATTTCTTGGCTTTATGGCATTTGAGAATGGGCAGATCCTCCAATGGCACCTCTATTTTGATGTTTCAAACTGTTTACTCAGGGCTTTTACAAAGACTATAAAACAGTGGGGATTCCACAAGCATGAGACCTCTTCCCACAGCTGTTACTAATTACTTACATGGCCAGCGTTATCCTGGCTAATACAATTCTGAGATTGTTAAGAGTTCAAGCATTGTGGTGTAATGTACTTCTGTAGATATATATTTTTGTCCCCCTTTACACAATTATGTCAATTTGTAGCCCTGGAATATAAAATGTATAAAAATATAAAAATGTATAAATATATTTAGTCAATTAGGAGGCATGGGAGGGGAATGCTAGATTATGCACACCTGGTTTCCTATCAGCAGGATTTATAAGGGGAGTAATATTTTGAGACAGTAACATCCACAGCCCAAAATGAATAAACGAAAAGAGGTTTGGATGCAACATGAAAACAAGATACCCTTTGAAAACTAAATGTTATATATCCAGGTGGGTCTCTCTTTTATACTTAGCTCAGTAGCAATATTCCAGTTCAGAATTAATATTTATATTGTATATATTTTCAGATATTGGAAAGTTAGCAAGTCAAGTTGTCTGATGAAGGGAAATTCTCCTGAAAGAGTCTGCATACCGGTTGACTTTCACAATGTATTGGACTTGTTGTATTGCTCTACTGGAAGATACTGAATATATTAACTACCAGAATAAAACATTATATTATATTACTACATATTCAAGCCTCAAACGGATTTCCTATCTTTGAACATTGCCACACCGTTTGGCCACTTCTGTGTACCTGTGCTTTTGCATTTCTTGGCTTTATGGCATTTGAGAATGGGCAGATCCTCCAATGGCACCTCTATTTTGATGTTTCAAACTGTTTACTCAGGGCTTTTACAAAGACTATAAAACAGTGGGGATTCCACAAGCATGAGACCTCTTCCCACAGCTGTTACTAATTACTTACATGGCCAGCGTTATCCTGGCTAATACAATTCTGAGATTGTTAAGAGTTCAAGCATTGTGGTGTAATGTACTTCTGTAGATATATATTTTTGTCCCCCTTTACACAATTATGTCAATTTGTAGCCCTGGAATATAAAATGTATAAAAATATAAAAATGTATAAATATATTTAGTCAATTAGGAGGCATGGGAGGGGAATGCTAGATTATGCACACCTGGTTTCCTATCAGCAGGATTTATAAGGGGAGTAATATTTTGAGACAGTAACATCCACAGCCCAAAATGAATAAACGAAAAGAGGTTTGGATGCAACATGAAAACAAGATACCCTTTGAAAACTAAATGTTATATATCCAGGTGGGTCTCTCTTTTATACTTAGCTCAGTAGCAATATTCCAGTTCAGAATTAATATTTATATTGTATATATTTTCAGATATTGGAAAGTTAGCAAGTCAAGTTGTCTGATGAAGGGAAATTCTCCTGAAAGAGTCTGCATACCGGTTGACTTTCACAATGTATTGGACTTGTTGTATCGCTCTACTGGAAGATACTGAATATATTAACTACCAGAATAAAACATTATATTATATTACTACATATTCAAGCCTCAAACGGATTTCCTATCTTTGAACATTGCCACACCGTTTGGCCACTTCTGTGTACCTGGGAAAGAAGGCCGGCAGTTGTCTCATTGTGGTTTTTTGCGGGTTTTTGTTTGCGAGGCTGTGAGGCGCTGCAGCCACCTGTGGCGGCCTTGTGCTCCCATTGCGTGATGCGTTATTTTTTTCACGCACCAGCTTTTTCAGCATTCTGCACCTGATTGGCTGAAGTGCTCACGGCGCGTAGGATGCTAGGACTTGAAGTTTAGTTTATTTTGTTTGCATTTGTGCAGCAGTTATTTTTCCTGAGGCTCGGTTTCTATTGGGCACACCGCCTTTCCCAACATTCTGCTTGCTCTTGCCTGTCAGCCTGATTGGCTGAGGGGTGGCACGGAGGACATTGGGAATTGAAGTTGTTTTGTTTTGTTTGCATTCGTGGGGCTGTTGCCCCACTTCTGACTGCAGGATCCTTTGCGGCGCTGTGCAGGCTGGGTAAAGGTGAGTACAGGACAGTATGGACGGGTGCGGGAGCCTTTGTTACTTTCCAATGGTTAACATCCTTTCTTATAGTTAAAGATAACTTAAAGGGCCTCACCACCTTGGCAGTTTCTGTTCCCGTTTCTGCTCCTCTCACCGGGCTCCCTTCTGCCCTGTGGGAGAAAGTCTGAAGCACTTCAGCAGCAGCGCAGAGATAATAATAATTTTGTGTTGTTTTTTCAATCCAAGCCTTATTATTATTATTATTATTATTATTATTATTATTATTATTATTATTATTATTATTATTATTATTATTATTATTATTATTATTATTATTATTATTATTATTATTATCATCTCTGTGCTGCTGCCAAAGTGCATTGGACTTTCTCTCACAGGGCAGAGGGGAGCTGAGGTGGCGTGGCCTTTTATGTTATATGTTATAAGTATGGGTGCGCAGCAACACATCTCAGTATCCCAGCAGGTCAGCATGGGCCTGAGCATAACAATTTGATTCCTATGTTAGCCAAATTGTATTTTATTTATTTTTATTATAACATTTCTATCCTGCCCAACTTAGTGATGAACACTACTTTTGTTTTGTTGTGCATAATTCAATTCTTCAGAAGGAGAATTCAATAATTCAAGAACACCCCGGCCTATGAATGTTGGATATTGTGCTTCTATATCCATGATTCGTAATGCAAGGAGATGACCCAATATTGCTGCACAATATTGTTTCTGTGAAGCCAGCAGGAAAAAATGTCAAATTTTGTATAGCAAAACCCAGCCTAAAAGTTGACAACAATAGCAAAAATAACTGGTGCATCCAATAATGCTCACAGTGTCACTCACATTTCCCCCTCCCAACATGCTGGGTACTCATTTTACCAGCCTCAGAAGGATGGGAGGCTGAGCGAACCTAGATCAAGGTTCAGCAAACTTGGTTATCCAGGTGTTCTTGGACTTCAATTACCAGAAGCCTGAGTCCAGCATACTTGCTCATCAGGGCTTCTTGGAAGTGAAGTCCAAGAACACCTGGAGAGCCAAGTTTGCTGACTCCTGGCCTAGATCATGAACAGATTTTAGGATGCAGTACAGCTTAACTGTGACACTACTGCAATATTCCATCCCTCACTCTTTGTTTATCACCATTTCCTGTTAGAATGGAAGGTTGAGGCAAATAACTTTAAATAACACATGAAGTTTATGCTCACTTGAAGGTAAAACGAAAAGGTCGCTCTTGCTCGAAAGCTGGTTGTATCAGACTCTAGGGTTTGCTGCTCATCTCTGTTTATAGCCAAAGAACTGCAGGTGTTTCTGTGGATACATGGCAGGCATGACCAGACACCAGAGTGCACGGAATGCTGTTTACCTTCCCACTGAAGTGGTACCTATTTATCTACTTGCAATTTCTTGCTTTTGACCTGCTAGATTGGCAGGAGCTGGGATAGAGACGGGAGCACACTCTGTCATGCAGTACCCGGGAATTGAACTCCAACCTTCCAGTTAGTGAGTTCAGCATCTTAACCATTTGAGCCACCACAGTCCACTTTCTTGAAAGGAACCCCTTATTATTATGTCAAATAAATTAACCATTACATTTGTTTTGCTTAGAAATAGCTGGATTCTCAGCTGATTTTCAGAGGACTTACAGTGGTACCTCAAGTTACAAATTTAATGCGTACCAAGGCATTTTTCATGTTATGAAAAATTTCTAACTCGAATTTCCCATAGGAATGCATTAAAAACCAAAATTCATAACTTGAAACATGGTTTCTGATAGAAATGCATTGAAAACTAATTAATCTGTTCTGGAAAAATTCATAACTCGAGCCATTGTTTTGAATTGATTTTCATTCGTATTGTGAAAATTTTGTAACTCAAACCATTTGTAACTCGGGGTACCACTGTACTTGTGAATAAATGCAGATCAGGCTGCAATCCTAAAATCCCTTTTCTCACAACCAAGACTTAGTACCACTAATGAACTCCTTACTTTCCTCTAATTTGTCTTCATCATATTTGTTCATAACCTTGCCAGAGTTCATTTAATTTCATAGCTTGAGCTAAAAGGCTTTGCTCAGATTGAGCCTTCCCCATGTGCTATTTTTTTTTTTTGCCATCCATTCACATTTGAGGATGCCTGTTCAGAAATATGGAATCATTAATTCTGACATGTTGAAATGCCAGTGATAATCACACAGTCCAGAATTACACGATTCTAAATATGATCATCAGGGTGTGAGGGGGAAAAAGGAAAAGGGGAAGAAAAAAAAAGAGGGGGGGAATCAAAAGAAGTGAAGGGATTATTTTAAAATGAAAATTAAGCCAGAGGAGACAGGAGGAAAATCCTGTCCACCTGCTGGGTAAAGCTGTTGACTGCTCTGCTTATTCAAAGTAGAGTGCAAGTGCGGCTCCAAAATGGCCGCCGCGCTCTTTGTGGGCCCCCTCACCCGGACTCAGACATCCAGGTGAGTTAGGGGGCATGGCCACTCCTCTTTAAAAGGGGTGGCCATGAGGCAGCCGAGCTGCCATTTTAGAATGCGACGGAGCGGAGAAGTTTTCTCCGTCGCATTTTCCTTGCTTACCCTCTTTGCTTTTCGAACTGAGTTCTCCTTTGCTTATTGAGATCGCGGTATTCGCAGCAAAGGGTTGCGAGTTGGATCCCTGGCTAGGGATCGTTCAGGAGCAGCTTATTTCTTCTGCTCCGGAGACATGGCTCCCAAGCGCGAGTCGCCGGCTGCCAAGCCGCGGCTGAGGGGAAGGGCTCTGCCTACCCCCTCTTCAACCAGGGGGCTGCCACCGGGCCGGAGGGCTCGGGCGGCACCCCCGCAACAGGGTGGTGGGGTTGCTTTGCCCACTGCTACCAATGCGGCCGAACAGGCTTTCGCCGGCCCCTCTGGGATTCCTTCCCCTGTAGGGCCTTTTCCTGGCTTGGGGCAGGGTGGCCCATTTGGGCCCGGTGTGGGTTTCCGCCCCACCATTCCTCCAGCCCCACATGGGCCGGAATTTTGGACATGGCCCTATTCGGACCCGGGATCCCCATTTGGGTTTCCCCTCCAACAATTACCCAGTGGGCCATCCGGCCCATCCGGCCCACCTTATTGGGGTGGCTCGGAAACTGTTGATGCCCTTCTCACATGCATTTCGGTGCTGGAGGCATCAATGGGCATTGCCCCACCACCTTCCGATGGTGGGCTAGCTAATCCTTCAATTACGGCCCACTCGTCAATTACGGCCAACACGTCAGCCGTGACTCTCCAGCGGGCCGCCAACAGGGTCGAGCTGCTTGAGGCCATCAGGCCAGCCCAAGCTGGTGCCTCACAGCTCCCCGCCCGAACAACACAGCAGGACTTGCCGCTGGGGACCAGTCAGGCATGGAAGAGGGGCACCAGCACGCAGAGCTCGATATCTGTTGCGAGCTCCGACACCCGCCGTGGGCCGGAACCCCCAGTGGGGGCAGCTCACGGGGGTGCACCGAGTGAGTATCCTGGTCAATTGAGTACACCAGCGTCACTATCCAGTCACATTGGGGGGGGGGGGTTCAGTGGCCGTGGCCAGGCAGGTTACTGTGGGTGGGCAGTTGTATCCACACTGCCCTGTTAACTCCTGGTTGCCTAATTGCCCCCCGGTTAGGGCAGGGGTGACTGCCCCTGTGGGTATGCCAAGTGTTGCAGGGGCTATTCAGGGCCCGCTGCGCATACCCTCGATCCAATATCTGCCGACGGCGGCTCTGCCAACGGCTGGTTATTCCTTGCCCCTGGGTGATCATCTATCCCAGGCCACGAGGGAGAAGATTTGGCGAGGGGAATATGTGGATATCTTCTCCCTCTTAAACCGTGAGCCCACCAAGGAAGAGAGGGAGGGACAGGATGACAGGGACAAGGGGTTGTACCGTCGTCGTAAGCCACCGTGTACCTGGGCCAATTGGTTGCCGGCCTATCTCATCTATATGGCGGTATACCTGAGGGCCCGGCCTGACTTGGCCATTCCGATGGTGCAATACCTGGATATTATTTACAGGGCACTGGTTGATTTCCCAGGCCCGTCGTGGTTGGCTTACGACGAAGAGTTTAGAATGAGAGTGGCCCTCCATCCTGAGATGAGGTGGGATGAGCCCTGCCAGCAATTGTGGCTCTTGTATATGACTCCCACGCGGCCAGCACCTGGTGACAGGTATCATTGCGGCCATGCCATGCAGCGGGCTGCTGCTACACAGGTTCCCCGCCAGTTGGCGGGGCAGGGGGTTCCAGCCCGCCTGCTGTGTTGGAGCTTCTCAGCTAGCGGAGTGTGCAACAAGCGTCAGTGTCGATTCCAGCACGAGTGTCCCTCTTGTTCTGGCCCTCACGCCGCCTCCGCGTGCCCGCGGGCTGGTGGGTCATGAGGCAGAGGTAGGAGTGGGCAGGGGGCAGTCAGAGCTCCCTCTGACGGTGCTAGCCATGCAAAAGGCCCCCTCCCCAATTAATGTCCCAGTGCTGGAACAATGGCTTTCTGCTTATCCTAGACGGGATGATGGAAGGTACCTACTAGAAGGTTTCCAGTTTGGTTTTCATATAACCTTTAGGGGTGTTCGGGGGCCTCAGGATGCCCCGAACTTACTTTCTCTTAAGGGTAATGAGGATATTGCTGCACAAAGCATAGCTAAGGAGGTAGCTGCAATGAGAGTTGCTGGGCCGTTTACTAACCCACCATTCCCTAACTTAAAAGTATCTCCTTTGGGTTTAGTCCCGAAAAAGTCCCCGGGTGAATTTCGCCTAATTCACCATCTTTCTTACCCTGCGGGCTCCTCGGTCAACAATGCGATACCTGATGACCTTTGCTCAGTCAGGTATATGTCATTTGACCAGGCCTTACAGATGGTACGCTCCTGTGGTCCTGGGGCGCTCCTGGCAAAGTGCGATATCAAATCGGCATTCCGATTGCTGCCAGTGCACCCCGATGACTTTGAGCTGTTGGGTTTTCATTTCCGGGGCAAGTTCTACGTAGATAAGGCCATGCCTTTTGGCTGTTCTATTTCCTGTTCGGCATTCGAACGGTTTAGCACCTTCCTCCAATGGGCCTTTGTTCGCAGGTTGGGATCCCGGTCTGTAGCCCACTACCTCGATGACTTTTTGTTCGGGGGTAAGCAGGCTCTCCTTGCCACATTTCAGGTGCTTATGTGGGAACTGGGTGTCCCCTTAGCACCTGAAAAGACTGAGGGCCCAGCCACCACGCTCACCTTTTTAGGTATCGAAATTGACACTGTCGCACAGGCATCCAGGTTACCTTTGGAAAAGGTGACACGGATCTCGGCTGCGATTATGGCAATGATTGCCAAGCGTAAAGTGTCTCTTCGAGAGTTACAGGTGCTTCATGGCCACCTCAATTTCGCTTGCAGGGTGGTAACCCCGGGCAGAGCTTTTGCCAAGCATCTGTGTGACGCCATGGCTGGCCTATTAAAATGCCACCACAGGGTCCGGCTGACCAGGGGTATACGGGCAGACCTTTCGATTTGGCTCACATTTCTCCAGGATTTTAATGGGGTCTCTTTTTGGAGATCAGACCTTCTGGTCAGCCCTCAGTTTCAACTACAGTCGGATGCCTCCGGCTCTCTGGGTTATGGGATTTATTTTGAGGGGCGGTGGGCCTATGGCCAATGGCCTCACGCATGGCAAGGCACGGATCGCCTACGCGATCTTACTTTCCTAGAATTTTTCCCCATCTTGGGAGCACTAATGCTGTGGGGCAACAAGTGGGCCAATTCGGTGGTCCACTTTTGGTGTGACAATGCTGCAGTGGTGCACATTGATAACGCCCAGACATCTAAATCCCCCAGAGTCATGGCATTAGTTCATCAATTTGTCTTGAGATCCCTACGCCTCAATGTGCTGTTCAGGGCCAGACATGTGCCAGGCATTAAAAATGATATTGCTGATGCTTTATCCCGCCTGCAGATCTCCCGGTTCCATGCCTTGGCTCCAGAAGCAGAGGAATTTCCCTCTCCACTCCCGGCCAAGATTTGGACATTTGGCGAGGAGAGGTGAACCGGGCGATCGGCATGTCTTTGGCACCTCACACGCGTAAGGCATATCTACATGCTTTCCTACAATTCAGAACCTTTTGCAGTCAATGGCAGTTCCCCGAAGCATGGCCGATACCAGTCGACCAGATTTTGCAATACATGGTTTACCTTCACGGTCAGGGGTTGGCCCCCCGTACCATAGCCTCTAGGCTTTCGGCATTGGCATTTATGGCCAAGGCACAGGGCTTCGCTGACTGCGTGAATGACTTCCGCATACGACATGTTTTGGAAGGGTGGACACGTGAACGTGGCCGCCGCCCGGACACACGTCACCCCATTTCACCAGATGTTCTTACCCACCTTGCACGAGGCTGGCATAACTTGTGTTATGATAGGTACGAGGAGGCTCTCTTTCACGCAGCTACCACTGTAGCTTTCTTTGGAGCGCTCCACATCAGTGAGCTGGTCCCATTGTCTAAAGGGGACGTGTCTCGTAGGGCACTGGAACTCAACAATGTCTATATCATCCAAGAGTGGGCTCAGTTGAGGATACGGTCCTCAAAGGTTGATCAGCACGGCGTAGGCAGTGGAGTAAGACTGCTACGATGCTCAATTGATAACATCTGTCCGGTTGGTGGCCTACACGAGTTTTTGGCAGTGCGTGGTACGCACCCTGACCCGTTTTTCGGCCACCAGGATGGGTCTCCACTGACTAAATTCCAGTTTTGAAAGGTGAGCGGTATGGCACTTCACAGTGTTGGCCTCCCCGGGGCTCGTTACGGCACCCATTCTTTCAGGATAGGCGCCGCATCCACTGCGGCTGTGTTTGGGTACTCTGAGGCTGATATACGCCGGATGGGCAGATGGGGATCCATGCATTTTGCATTATATGTACGCCCTCTCCATGCATGAGTACTAGTTAGGTCATTAATTCTTTTTTCTTCTTTTACAGACCCTGTGTGTCCATGCATACCGGTGGCAGTATGGCCGGTGGGCCACAGTTATGTGCACTGGGCAGCGCAATATGCTGCGGTGACAGAGTGGGAACCCCATCCAGGCTACATGCAGCCGCACGTATGCGATGGTACGGTAAGCGTGAGATGGGGGAACTGTTGCCATTCCTGTTTTCCATCAGGGATGCTGGACCGCCTGATGTCCTTATCCTGCATCTCGGTGGCAATGATTTCACACAGGTCACTGGCCTCTCTTTAAATTGTCGGTTTGCAGTAACCTAGCCTATTTACATCACTTATGGCTATCCACACGGCTGCTATGGTCGGACATCGTGGTGCGACAGTCTTACAGGGGAGGCATTGACCTCCGTGCTCTCGACCGCGCTCGCCAATCGGTGAACAGGGCTGTTGCCCAGTTCCTTGTGGACAATGGCTCTGGGATGGCCATTCGACATCCTAGGATAGGCTTGCAGGATTTAGATCTCTATGCAGGAGATGGGGTCCACTTGTCAGCCAGAGGTATGGACCTCTTTCTTGAGGTTGTGCAAGCAGGCCTGGTGACTGAGCTGACGGTCTGGGGTGGGGTGGGGGTGCTGAGTCATCATGGACGCCTCCCCGTGTGGCAGGTAGCACTGGTAAGGTAAAGATTTATGACCCATAGGTATCCGGCAGGTTCACAATGACTGGCCAACACGTAGACAGGTACAGGGGAAATAGGTTTGGCCGGACAAGGGCGAACCAGGCAAGGTGTGTCAACAAACAAATTGATACAAATAGTTACATGTAGCCAATTGCCATTGGCATTTTGGGAGGAACCTTACCAGTGTTACTGCAGCCTGCTTGCCTTAAAGAATTACAATTGAATGACTGCACCAATTGAAAGTGATAATTCGGACTAGGGCATTGTTCAATAAAAGTGGCCCGATGCCTTTAATCCATATACCGGTGTCTGAGTCTTTCTTTGGGGGGTGCGCCTGCAAAGAGAATTGACATTGGATACATTTAAGCAGTGTCTGGTCCTTTTACACAAAAAAGTCACTGAAGCTTAGGTCTCTGTGGCTTTCCTCATTCAATTAGTGGGGGAGTATACAGAAGATAGCTGGTTGGATAGTTCAGTGGTTTAGATATCTGACTGTGGAGCCAAAGGTTGGGAGTTCAATGCCCCATTGTGCTCCTGGGAGAAAAGTCAACCTAGATGGCCTGTGGCAAACTGCATGGTCCCAACAACACCCCTAGAAAAAGTAAAAAAACTAATCACTTCTGTGTATTCTCTACTAAGAAAACCCTGAAAAGGGTCACCATAAGTCAGAATTGACATGATGGCAAAATATCATTATTAAACATAAAATAAGAGGAAGTAAATGCTTGTGAACCATTGTTCTTTTTGACAAGCTCCTTGTAAGTATGCTTCAGAGTTGTAAAAAGGCTGATTTTGTGTTTTAAAAGAATGGCTTAGCTTTTCAATATTTCTGCAACTATAGGATAGATTTGCAGCAAATAAAAAAATGAGTTAATAACAAATAGATGTTTGGAATATATTTCAGCAATATCTGAATTTGCTGATAAAGTTATTTGTTTTGTCTGAACTAGGCAGTTGTAAATCACTTTTATACTTTAAAAAAATCAACTCAAAAATCCTTTGACCAAGCATTAGCAAATCTGCTGCAGAACAAAAGCAGACTGCTTACCAGAAATTGTGTCAAATTTGGTGCTGAGTTAAAACCAAAGCAAGGGACTGTAGTGGCTCAAGTGGTTAAGATGCTAAATTCACTGACTGGAAAGTCTGAGTTCGATTCCCAGGTACTAGGAGTGAGCTCCTGTCTTTGTCACAGTTCTTGCAAACCTAGCAGTTCAAAAGCAAGAAATTGCAAATAAATAAATTGGTGCCATTTCGGTGGGAAGGTAAACAGGGTTCCTAGTCATGCCTGCCACATGTCCATGGAAACATCTGCAGACGCAGACAGTGCTTGTTCGTTGGCTATAAACAGAGATGAGCACTGAACCCTAGAGTCAGATACAACTGGCTTTTGAGCAAGGGTGACTTTTACCTTTTACCTTTACTAAAACCAAATTTAAAAGTTATAGCTTTTTGTTTGGAGTGCCTCCATTTTTAGAATTTTCTTGGAGAATGTTGATTTGCTCTGCCAGCCTAAAATATATTTGAATTTGTATTGCTTACTTTACTACTAGTAGTAATAAATGATTTGCATAGCTATTCTAATATTCATGGTGCTTTGTATTGGAGGAATGTGATTATTTCCTTTTTAATGTAAAGTGTGTACCTGGTCTCATCAGTTCCCCCTTTTTTTTAAGGGAAAAATATTGGTTTGGAATTTTCTTCATTAAAGGAAACAAAAAACCCTCATTAACATTTCATGGTCTTGTTCTTTTATCTATAGAGTGTAGAGCTACATCTTGACACATCTGTTTTTGGAGACTGGAAACATGGAGGATAGAGGAAAGGCAGTTAATAAAGGAAGCACTAAGGAGGAAAGGGCAATAAGCAGGGAATCCTCTCTAAGTTCTGTGGTGGAGCATGCTTCCCACAGACAACAGTGTTACAAGAGAAACATGCAAGTCTGAATATTTCCAGCACTTTGTAGATCTTGCATCATTCACCAACATAATAATAAGCATGTGACACATGGGAATTCAGGAATTTATAGTCTTAAAAAGAAACCATTCCCAGTTCTTTCTGCAGGAATCTAGATCAGTATTATCACCTTCTGGCTGACAGTAGTGCTGGAATTGGCTCTGTAATATATGGCCCTGTACCGTGTAGCTATCCCCACAGGGTCACTGACAAATAATCTGGGAATGATCACTTATTAGAGGCTTGATGACTATGCCAAATACTAAGGAGATTATTTACAATATCTATTTGAAATGTTCCTTGCATAGGATCCACTTCATTGGGCCCAATGCAAAATGACTAAACTTTGATTAGTTCTTGCACTTCTGATAAGTGTCCTGAATTCATGCCACAACTAAGAGCAGTCTAATCTTGCTTGCAGTCTGAGGTATGTGCCTTGATGCACCTCATCTGCAATATAATCAAATACGTCTAGTAAATATTTAAATATTTGCACCATAATTAGATGACTTTCTTCTCAGATCACAAGCTCAGGGTTAAGGAGAATCGGAAGGTACCATATAGTCTAAACAATGTAAAATTGTATTAGAATCTATACACAATGTTTCCTTAGAATTGCAATTGCAATTGATCCAACAGAAAGTAGTATTCTGAGTATACTGGACTCCGCAAGAGTTGTTTATCAAGGGATTGTCTAACTATGACAAATGTTGGAATTGTAATATTGGAAATACATTTTTGAGACATATGATGTGGATTTGTCCAGCAATTCATTCTTTGGTTTGAAGTTGTCACATACAGTATATTAATGTAGCATTGGAGAAAATCTGTGGTATTTGTAGACATTCATGTTCTTTTAAATTATATCCCTGTTTTATGAGGTCTAACAAATGAGCAATAAAACTGGACTCTATGGTTCAGAGACTTATACTCTAACTATGGTGAAACAGTCACCATCTGCTACACAATTTTTGGAAGATCTGTTGGCACTAGCTACATTTGAACAAGCATCATGAGTAATAACATTACTGTACAGTAATACCTCATACAAAATCTGCTTCGTACAACATCGAATTCATACAACACCACCTAATTCCTTGAAAAAATTTGTCTCATACAAAGTCACTGTGACTTTGTCCCCTAAAATCAGGGTTGTTTGACATGTTTTTGTAATGTATTTAGTCTTTAGACAATGATTTCTTAAAGTTCTGTCAGTTTCCTCTCTGTTTCCTTGACTTTGCCCTCAAGTCTGTGCTGTTACAGTACAATGTATCGCTATGGAAACGATGTTGTACGAGGCATCTCGGCAAGGATTTGGACGTTGTATGAGGCATCACAGCTAGGATTTTGCATGACTCATACAAAGTCCAAATCCGTATAAAGTCCAAACTTGTGGAACCAAGTTTGGACGTTGTATGAGGTATCACTGTATATATTCTTATTTTGTTCTATTTTTTCCTTCCTTTGTTAGTTCAATTTATTTTGGGTTTTTTAATGTTAAATTAGAAAAAATAAAAATATACAAATAAAGTACTGAAATGTTTGAAACTGTACTAGTGACCCCTTCAATCCATACATGAGTAACAAAGCTTAATTCTCCAGTGAGAAATCTCTAAAATGATCTTCAGGTAAATTAAAATATACATAATGTGCACATCCTTAAATAAGTACATACATACTCATTATTTGCTGAATAATTGTTGAACAATTATTGTTAAAGTGTTGATAATATCCCACCATCCCAGGTCATTCCAAAAGATCACACTAGCATTCATACTTAAACTGGCAGACTCTATTAATGCTGCCTGCTGCTAATATGAATCAGTCTCAGAAGAACTGGAAAGAAATACTTCAGTTTGTATTGGTTTATCAATTCATCTGGACAATGAAGTTTCATTTAGACATCTTCTTTCTGAAAATATGCAGGCTGTTTTTGTCACATTTCATAATTAGACTGCAGCACAGTTCCTATTACAGCTCACTTTGGGGAAAATGAATTTTGTTTCTTTCCTTCTGAAAAGTTTTTTTAATTAAAATGCTTTATGTCCTTTTCAATGCCGAGGTAAGTAAGAAATTTGGTCTCATTTTTCTTCTACAGATATATTAAGTAAGCCACTGGCTGTACAGGCAGCAGGCACACACATTGCTTGATTTTATTGGAAGGAAAGCAGATTCATTCTCCTAATATGAACCAACTATGGCTAGGAAAATATAATTTGTGTACTACCACAGCTGAGTGTGTAAGCATGCAGACAAAGAAAACACACACAATCCAGCAGAATGGAAGAAATATATTCCAAACAACCTACGCAGAAAGAAGAGAAGAAAGGGAATTTCAATGTACCAGGGTGCATTTGGCAAATTTGTTATATAAATGGAGTGAAGCTGATATTTCTATGAAAAGTGTGCATCACTGGTTAGCTACGGAATTGCAATACTATTATTTCTGTATCACCAAACACTGAGCACGCTCCTTTATTAGGATAAACCAGCATTTTTGCTTGCCGGGTTCCCTCCGCGTCTGCAGGGCAGGAACGGTTGGGGGGGGACGGCTACATTTCCCACCCGACCTGACCCACCCCTTTGGCTATGGGATTCCTCAAGAGAAGCGTGACGAGGGAGGGAGGGGGATGTTCCTCCATCCGACCCCGATGGGAAAGGCGGATTCGGTTTTGTTCCACTTCTCCCCTCCCCCAAAAAAATTTCCCCTTTATCCCGCATGTTTTGGGGGTGGGGGTGGGAGGGCCAAGTGCAAAGGTCTGGGGGTAACGATCTCCCTTTCTTGAAAGCCAATCGTATCTGACTCTAGGGTGCAGTGCTCAACTGTTTCAAAGCCAAAGAGCCAGCGCTGTCTGCTTCTGCAGATATTCCCCAGGACCATCGCCGCAGCTGCGAGGGGGCCCCGCCCTCCTCTCCCATCCCTTGCGCGGGGAGATAAAGGGCCGTGGGCCGCCGGGCCAGACCCAGGGCTGCCGCCGCCCCAGGACCATCGCCGTCTTTGGCTCCTTGCTGTGGCTGCCTTGGCTCATGTTGAGACTGAGACGTGGACCTCCTTCCCCAAGTTGTTGGGGGAGTGGTAGCTCCTACGACTGTTCTCCAGTGGACATGGGGGTCTTGCTATGTTGGGTTTGCTGTAGTATAATTATATTTATTGCATTTTTATGATCTAATTATGTAGTGTAGTTTTTGTATTATGATATTATGCTTATCTGGATTGTTTTCCATTATGAACTTGTTGTTTCTCTGTATTATCCTTTTATTGTTACTTTGTTGGATTATGTTGTTAGCCGCCTCGAGTTGGTCTCGGCTGAGGAAGGCGGGATATAAATTAAACTGATTGATTGATTGATTGATTCTTTGAAATGGCAAAGAAGACAGCATGCTGATCACTCTTGCTGCCAGCCAGAGTAGATGAGACATCACAGACACTTTTCTCTGGGATCAGCTTATCTGAATCATCTGAACATAGATTCCTCTGATAAACCAGACACACAACCCATAGTTTGTTGTTGATTTCTTAAGGTATATCAAAGTTTGAGGTTCAAAAGTAATGGCATAGAAACCTCAGAGAGCTCATGGTTGTCCAACCACACCTGTTTGCAGTGGGAGTGACTGAAATGGCATGGAGAACTATAGTTCTCCAAAACCTGCAACCAGCATGGCCATGATCACAAAGAATGGAAACATACTGCTGAGGAATGTTACATTGGGTTTTTCCTATAGCTCTAGCTTATTGTGACTTATGAACCAGGCCACTGAAATGCCAATGAGGTCTCAGGCCTGGGATCTTAAATTAAACTAAAGTAACCTACGACACTTTTATGTGCGTATATGCAGTTGATTTACATGGTTGGTTTTAGGAATATTCAACACCTTACATTGAAATATGTAATGGAAATGAAATTACTGGCATTAAAGAAAAACATTAAAACTAATTGAACTTCTTTCAGATAAGCTTGCTCAAATTTTGGGCTTCCAGACTGCCTTTAGTAGAAGCAACATTTCTCTTATAAGAAAAAAAAAGTCACAATTTGTCAGATTGCCAGGGATAAGCAAGTGAATCAACACAGCCTAATGTGCTAGAAATAAACCACAGCAGTGCAATATATCAACCCCGAATCAGCACAGGAGGAAATTGATGTATCTTGCCCTAATGAAATACACATTTAGACTATCCATTTTGTTAATTAGTCAAGTACACCAGATCTGATTATTAAATCTATCTTTAATATGCTTGCTTTGCCCATCACAACATGGGAGTATAGTCAAGATAATGCTACACAGAAAACAAATGGAAATACTATCCTTCAATTGTATTTTCACTTTCCAAATTCTCTGAAGGAAGTACTGTGTTCCTTCCAAGATTAGAGACATTTCCTAGTTATATCGTTTGCATGTATACTTTTCATGTTACTTTATATATAAATAGAATTTTAGAGAACTTCAATGGCTTTCTTTTAAGTTTTATACCAGTTGCTTATCAATCCTAACTGTCAAGAAAATTGTTTTGTTTCCTCCTCTTCTTTCTTTCTTGTATTTTCATTATCAAATTTGCCGACTAAGAGGAACCATAGAGTATTTTCTTTTACTTTTCCTAAACTTATAACGAAAGGGTTGGGCTGTGCATGTGCGGAATGCATGTCCACACACGTGCAGCCTATTATTCCATAATGCGCCGGCCACATTTACCTTTTGTCCTTGACAACATCGCCGCAAGGGTCCGGAAGCTGAGAGTGGTGCCAATGCCCCACAAACACGGAAAAACTATGCTTCCCAGTGTCGTCCGTGCCGCAGCATGCCTCAGCCAATCAGATAGGAAGACACGAGCGCGGAGGAGGCAGGACAGCCAGCGCATGCAAAAAGCAAACAAAATGGCCAACGTGCACAGGAGAAAGCCCGTTGGTGCTCCGTTCAGCCTCCCCGGGAGGACAGGGCTGAAATCAGTGCTCTGTCCCACCCTCGACTCCCGGAGGGAAGTGAGCACCAACCCCGAGGGGTGGGGACAAAAGCACGGCTGCCTTTGGCCCCTGCCTCCTGGGAGAAGCGAACAAAGGCAACAGGTGGGTGTCCAACAGGGAAGGCGTCTTTCCTGCCGGATACCTGCCTGTCTCCCTTCCTTGCCCCTCCTCCACGCCTCGAACCAGCATGGGGAAAAACCAAGTCAACAGGTGGGTGTCCAATAGGGAAGGTGCCTTTCCTGCTGGGCACCCGCCTATCTCCCTTCCTTGCCCCTCCTCTGCACTGGTTCAAAATTGGCTTCGAACCAGCATGGGGAAAAACCAAGTTGATAGGTGGGAGTCCACCTAATCCGACGGATTCCTGCCTCTCGCCCTTGATGTGTCATTGGCCGTTCCCTTATTCCTTTGACCTCAACCTTTACCAGAATCAAGGCTTACTCAAGTGAATCCTCTCTTCCCAAATAAGCCACACACACACACACACACACCAAAAAAAAAACAACACCCCACCACCAACACAAAATCAATACCTGCCCGGCAAGGCCGGGCAAATTAGCTAGTAATAGATAAAAGATTTTTTTTTTGATTAGCCACTTCCCAATACAGGTAAATTAAACACTTCCCCTTCCTAAACTGCATTGCCTAGGAGAGAAAAATATGCTTTCCCTTTTCCTCTTTAATGTAAACTGAGAGGTACTACAGAGAAAAAGGAGAATATTTCCTTACTCTCTCAATCTTTCCTTATTTGTGTCAGAGGCACCACCAGCATATAATAACTAAAATTAACATATATAAAACAAAAAGGAATAAAAGGACTAGATGACATCCACCCAATATTGGGCAACCTCAACAGCATTTCCTCAGTGCACGTTGAAGGGCATCATGTGCATTGTATCATATAAGCAATTGTTTGCTCTTCTCCACATTCACAGGGAATTCCGCATTCACAGGGAATCAATCAATGTAGTGCAGTGGTGGTGAACCTATGGCACACGTGCCAGAGGCGACACTTAGAGTCATCTCTGTGGGCACCCATACAGTCACTCCAGCACAGAGTTTGCCCCACCCTTTTGCCCAGCAGCCCAATGGGAGCACTTCCTCCCTCCGCCAGTACAGCATTCATCTCGCCTCTCTGCCCAGCAGCCCAATGGGAGCGTTTCCTTCTTCCCCTTTTGCTCTGTAGGCACTTTGCAATAAATAAGTGGGTTTTGAGTTGCAGTTTAGGCACTCAGTCTCTAAAAGGTTCACCATCACTGATGTAGTGGAGCAACATACAAATAGAAGCATACAAAAATTACACTTCTCCTTGTCCTTCTCAGAGGAGTAGGGAAAGTGTCTGAGGGTGGGTTCAATTTTTCTAAAAAAATCCCTCCCTTAAATACCGGCATAACTAACAGGATTCTGGCTGCATACAGAAAGCAGTATGCTATAACTACAGCCACAGCCATATTAAAGGAGGAAGAGAGGTAAAAGTATGTAACAGTAAAGTCCTGTATTATTTCCTATACTCTGTTTTCAATGTTTGTCCCAGAAAGTGAGAACAGATAGCCAATTGAAGCATCAGATAGAATAGAAGTTGACAAGAAAAGTTGATGCATTCATGTGTATGTTCACATGCTCAAAGAGAGGTAAATTGAGAGGCTTGATGTTTTTGCATTAGCTAATAGTTGGAGTTGGAGTCCTGAGTACTGCATGTCGGAGTGAGCTCCCATCTCTGTCCCAGCTCCTGCTAACCTAGCCAATAGAAAGCAAGAAATTGCAAGTAGATAAATAGGTACCACTTCAGTGGGAAAGTAAACAGCATTCTGTGCAGTCTGGTGTTGAGTCATGCCTGCCACGTGTCCATGGAAATGTGTGCAGACATAGACAGCGTGGCTCTTTGGCTGTAAACAGAGATGAGCACTGAACCCTTCAATCAGATATGACTGACTTTTGAACAAGGGCGACCTTTATCTTTAGTAGTTGTAGTAGCTATGGGAAATGGAGGAGTGCTAGCCAGTCATCTCAGCTGAAGAGGCAACTACAAAGGAAGTTGCCAAGAAATCATGCTGAAGTTATGCACATAGCCACACACTTAAAGGCAATGCGTCAAATGAAGTACAATTTCACGATAGTTTAATATGGATGAAGGCTTGTGTGTGTGGATTAATTGAAAGGAGGATCCCATGACAAGTAGAGGAAGAGAAATGTAAGATTCAATTGTCCTTGTGTGGTGCCCTCAATAATTTCTGATGAATGAGAAAAGCATGTGCTTCAGGTGCACCCTACAAATCTGCACCCATGACAAACCAAGTTAACCATGCAGAGTCCAGGATGGAACTTCAGAATAAAAGGAAATTCAGCAGCAGCTTTAGGTCAGCATAAAACACCTTGGTTAATATGGGATTCTGGACACCTGACCCTGCTTGGATGCATCCCAGAGCCATCTGTCTCTATATCATTGCACTGTTAATATGTCAAAATAAATGACCTTATCTGAGCCCAATAAAAAATAAACCTTCTGCAACATTTTTAAATTAAGACAAGCTCTTAAATTGTATTGCAAGTGATAGTGTGCTAAAGATACATTTAAAATGCATAAAGAAAAGGCTAGCACCAGATCTAGTCATATAACTCAAGAGACATAACTCTGGCATAGAAGTGCTGTGTAAATTAATATAAATCTTGAAATACGTTAACCTACTTGTTGTGTTTTTAAAAGCAGAACACCACAGTTTGTCTAATCTTTTGTGCTTTTGGGGAATGAAAAAGCAAAAGTTCCCTTTGGTTTTCCTCCCAATTCCTTACAGTGAAGGCTTCAAAGAACTGAAATATTTCCTTACATCAGTTAAGTGCATGCAGGATAAACCTATGAGGGATGCTAATTCTCTTGTGGTACAGGCAAAGTGTTTCTTTCTCCTTGCTCAAATTTGGCAGCCTGCAGCTATTTGTCTATGTCACACTCCTGCAACTGAGTCCTCAATTTGCAGAGTCCCTATTATATTCCTGTGTTAAATGGATACATTATACAGTACTAGGATGCTGACTACTGTGAGGTTGACAAGGCAGCCCTTTTGGTAAAGTCAGAGAGGTTGTTATGGCCACCTATGGGAACTAGACAGGATTATAAATCTAATTCTTAAGGGAGGTACAAAGTAAGTGAAGTAAAGACATCTGTGATGTAAGAGCCTGTCAAGCCCAGACTTCATACTGTACAGTTTCTCAGACTACTACACATTACATAATATAGTGAACATCTCTGCCAACACTTTCAAGCTTGATTATTCTATCTCTTTGCAATGAAGTACAGCAAGGCCATAGCCAGGATTCTAGATGTGGGTGGGCGAATATTTTTTCAGGATAACAATGACACACACACACACACACACACACACACACACACACACACACACACACACACACACACACACGTGTATATATGTGTACACACACACACACACAAAATAAAGAAATCTAAAAATGCCAAACCAGCTCCATCTTGGTGAGACCTAGCTGATTTAAGTGGCTGTGCTAACCAGGTGAGGAAATATCAAGTCCCATCTTATTATCCAGGAATGAAGCTAGGTAGAAGTTAGTTTGACCAGCTTAATGGAGACATTTTAATTGCTTTTTGACTTCAGTACATTCATTTAGGTGTGTGAGTGTGTGTGTGTGTGTTGGGGGGGGGGTTGGGGGACACACAAGATCATTCATATTACAGAACAGTGATTCCTAAACTTTGGATCCCAGATATTCTTGGACTAATAGTTCCAGAAGCCATACTGTTGGTTCTTCTGGCCAAGATTTCTGGGAGCTGTATGTGAAGACCATCTGGGGACCCAAGCTTGGGAACCACTGTTGGATTCCAAATATAATCCAGTTTTCTTGAGACTTTCTAGAATCTCCTTTTTCTGAGTATTAAAATACAAAAGTAAAGTATAAAAGTAGAGCAGTGCAAGATCAAAATGAGCCTTTTGTATTTGTAATTTAGATTGTTATGCTGTTGGTGACTTTTGTACTCTCTCTATATATTTTCAGGAGACTGTTTATTGCTGTGATGTGGTCTCCTTGTGTGTAAGAACTTTATTGTTTTCCCTGTGGTGTGGTTTATTCCTAACTGTTTAGTATTTAATTTGCACTTGGCTTGTTTCTTTAAAAGTGTGCTTCTTCTTTTAATCCCATTTTTACCTATCCTTTTCATAAATGCTTCTCCACATGAGAAGTGTTTTTTGTGAGTATGTTGGGAAGACCACTGGCTCTAAATTCAGTTTTTTGCTCCTTGGTCAGCTAGACAGGCAGAGTTAAGCACCACATTAGGTTGCAAAATCTGGGACCAGTATTGTTGTCCTCTTAACTGTTCCTCACTGGATTGTGAGCAGACATTTACCGTATTTTCCGGCATATAAGATGACTTTTTAACCCCGAAAAATCTGTGCCAAAGTTGGGGGTCATCTTATACGCCGGGTACTCTGGAGCCAGGGGCCGCCCGGTGGGGAAAGCCATTCGCCGCCACTGTGCGAGGCCTCCAGAGCAAGGGGCCACCAGGATACCACCACCCCCAGCCTTGCGGCGGAGGTGGTGAATGGCTTTCCCCGCTGGTCAGCTGCTGCTCCTCCTCCTCCTCACCCCCGGCTGGGGGTGGTGGTGCGGAGGAGAAGGAGCATCAGCTGACTGGCAGGGAAAATCAGCCACCACCGCGAGGCCTCCGGAGCAAGGGGCCGCCCGGATACCACCACCCTCAGCCTCGTGGCTGTGGCTGGCTCCCCCCCCCCCCGCCGGTCAGCTGCTGCTCCTCCTCTTCACCCCCCCAACCCCGGCTGGGGTGGTGGTATCCATGAGCCATGCTTCCCCACCCCCTTCACCGGCAGGGAAAGTAAAAGGAGCCCTGTCAGGCTCGGAGACACCGCAAGCCGCACTCCCCGCCCCTTTCACCGGCGGGGAAGGTAAAAGGAAGGTGTGGCTCGCGGCATCTCCAAGCCTGATGGGGCTCCTTTTACTTTCCCTGCCGGTGAAGGGGGCGGAGAGGTGCGGCTCGTGGTGGCTCCGAGCCCGACAGGGCTCCTTTTACCTTTTCCGCTGGTGAAGGGGGCAGGGAGGTGTGGCTCGCGGTGTCTCCGAGCCCAACGGGGCTCCTTTTACCATCCCCGCCGGTGAAGGGGGTGGGGAGGTGTGGCTCGCGGCGGCTCCGAACCCGACAGGGCTCCTTTACCTTCCCTGCCATTGAAGGGGGCAGGGATGCCGCGAGCTGCATCTCCCCGCCCCCTTCACTGGTGTGGAAGGTAAAAGGAGCCCTGTCGGGCTCGGAGACACCGTGAGCCGCACTCCCCACCCCTTTGACCGGTGGGGAAGGTGCGGCTCGTGGCATCTCCGAGCCTGATGGGGCTCCTTTTACCTTCCCCGCCGGTGAAGGGGGCGGAGAGGTGCGGCTCGCGGTGGCTCCGAGCCTGACAGGGCTCCTTTTACCTTTCCCGCCGGTGAAGGGGGCGGGGATGCTGCGAGCCATGCCTCCCCGCCCCCTTCACCGGTGGGGAAGGTAAAAGGAGCCCCGTTGGGCTCGGAGATGCCGCGAGCTGCACCTCCCTTTTACCTTTCCCGCCGGTGAAGGGGGCGGAGAGGGTCGGCTCCGAGCCCGACATGGCTCCTTTTACCTTTCCCGCCGGTGAAGGGGGTGGGGATGACGCGAGCACATGTAACCAGCATGTTGGGGACAAAACCTAGTGGTTACGGCGCTGAACTTGGAGACTGGAAGGTTGGGTTTCAATACCCAAAGGCATGAAAGAAGCCTCATTCGGGCATCCCCTGAGTGGAGTTTCGCCAGCAAAAATCTTTTCAACCCAGAGTAACCGAAGACGCCGCCGTTGGAAGAGGGGTAGTCATACGGCGAGTATATTGCAAACTCTACATTTTAACTAGAAAAGTTGGGGGTCATCTTATACGCCCAGTCGCCTTATACGCTGGAAAATACGTAAATCCTTTACTGTCCTATTCTTGCACATTGGGACAAAAAGCTGCAAATATATTGTCACTTCTGACTTGCTCCCGTGCAAAGTTTCCAATGTTCAGGAAAATCTTGGACGAGCTGCACAGTTGCAGGGCACCCCCAGAAGAAGAGAATCTTAATGAATTATGTGACCTCTCAGCATAAAAAACCCTAGAAAGGGTCACCATAAATCAGAATTTGATTTGGCAGCAACCAATTACTGCATCCTGTTGTACCACCAAAGGAAAAGGTTACTGAAGATCAGGCTTTCTGGGTAAATCAGCTTTAGCAGAGCATATGGTTAGCAGATCAGCCAGAGTAGAGAGAAGATGGCTGCAGGCTTCTGGAAGTGGCTCAGATGTATGACATGTGAACCTGGATTGTGGGCAGAGGAGATAGGAAAAGTCCATCTGGATTTTGGTAGTCCAGGCCTCTCAGCTGTATTGTTTTTGTGGTTCTGATAGTGTTGCTCATCTTCTCGGATGAAAAGGAGATACTGGCAAAGTATTCAGTGCTGTAGTTACTTCTGGTAATATTTTCCCCAGGATTCAATGTCTTGCATAAATTCTTAGAACAGCTTTGTTTGGATTAGTAATGTATTTAATCAGATGGCAAGCTGTTTAATCTCTCCTCCTTTTAAACAAATGGTGCTTGCCTTATTTTTATTCTGTGCTTTGCATGGGAGGTGGAGGCCCAGACATCCTAACAATGCTTGCATGTGGCTCCAGCAGAATTTATTATTAGCCATCCATCAAAGAGCTTGAAGCCCTGCCCTTAAAACTATCCCTTCAACATCCACTGACATTTACACTGGGCTTTTGAAAGTTTATATCTGGGGTTTTAAAATCAGGATTGCTGGCGGCCATGGATAGTGCCCATGTCTTGTTTACACTTTAAAACACTTATTTGCTTTCTTTAACAACTGTGAATCCTGTTGATTAACATAATTGATGGAAGAGGGTTAAATTGTTATACATTGAAGTACATGAAAATAACTGGAAGGGAAAAAATATTAAAACAGTAGAGAAGAAAGCTACCTTGGAAAAATCAGCAAAATAACCACAGATGTTATGCTTAAACAAACTAAGACTGCAAAGGCATATGGGATAAAGTGCAGCAGGTCTTAATTATTCTCCTAAACTAGGGATGATCAAACTATGGCCTGTGGGCTACAACTAGATCCGGCCCTCAACACCCATTCATCCAGCCCTCGACACCCTCATTGCTCCCAGAAGCAGAAGTAAAATGTGCTCATATAGCTGTAATGACTGGCCCCCTGAACCATGTGACTGGCAAATGAGAAGCTTCATGTGATACCTCATACAACATCCAAACTTGGTTCCACAAGTCTGGACATTATACGGATTTGGACTTTGTATGAGGCATGCAAAATCCTATTCAAGATGCCTCATACAATGTCCAAATCCTTGCCGTGATGCCTCATACAACGTCGTTTCCATAGAGATACATTGTACTGTAAGAGCACAGACTTCAGGGCAAAGTCAAGGAAACAGACAGGAAACTGACAGAACTTTAAGAAATCATTGTCTAAAGGCTAAAAACATTACAAAAACATGTCAAACAACCCTGATTGTCCAAGAACCTGAAGAATGCTTCAAAAATCCCAGGAATGCTTCTAAAAATTCTGATGAAAAAATTCAAAAAAACCAAAATCGCGCTCAAAACCACTCCTAAACACTCTTTGCCTCATGCAAAACCCACAAGAGCAATGCATGCATGTGTCCTGCCTTTTATACTGCCCAGGCACAATGCAACCTGGGAAAACCCCAATGCCTCATACAATGTCACACGACTTTGTATGAGGCAACTTTTTTCAAGGAATTAGGTGATGTTGTATGAATCCGATGTTGTATGAAGCGGACTTTGTATGAGGTATTACTGTATAACTTATGGAACATGCTCAATTCCACGCTTAGAAACAGAACTCTCCAAACTAGCAAAATATGCCTGGTTGTGCAGGAATAGGCTTTTCTTACTTTTTAGTCTTTTGCCAAATACCTTGCTTTGTTTTGGTCATCAGGAAGTAAACACTGAATTAATTTGCACATCTGAGTTCTTGGACATGTAGCTTTGAGGGAATTACCCCGATGGAGGACTAACATGCTGTCACCATACAAATGTGAACAATGGGTTTTTTTAAATACTTTCAGCCTGAGTTATATGGGCAAAGTGCAGTGGTGTGAAGAGGAGAAAAACATATTCTCATTTCAAAAATCCTTTGAGGGATGTGGATTGCCACTGTGCTTGCTTCAGCAGTATAGGTAAAGGTAAAGTTTTTTCTTGCTCAAAAGCCAGTCGTATCTGACTCTTGGGTGCAGTGCTCATCTCTCTTTCTAAGCCAAAGAGCCAGCGCTGTCTGCTTCTGCAGACATTTCCGTGGTCATGTGGCAAGCATGACTAGACACCGGAGCGCACAGAACGCTGTTTACCTTCCTACCAAAGTGGTCCCTATTTATATACTTGCAATTTCTTGCTTTTGAACTGCTAGGTTGGCAGGAGCTGGGACAAAGATGGGAGCTCATTCCGTTCTGCAGTACTCGGGAATCGAACTGCTGACCTTCTCCTTCCCAGTCAGCATCTTAGCTATTTGAGCCACTGCAGTCCCTTCAGCAGTATATAAGCTTTAAAATTAGAATGCCACTGGAGGAAAGAAGCAAGTAGATTGACTATGATGAGTGGAGTTGCAGTTTTATTTAGGAATCTGATTATCTGAGCACTTTGTTGACATCAAGTAATATTTAACTTCACCATCCTCTGCCATCTTCCCATGATGTAAACCTTTCTAAAAATGTATGAGTGAAAAAGCTGCCAATTACTTGTTGAGTGGCAGCAGAATGCAAGCGCGGCGCCAAAATGGCTGCTGCGTTCTTTGTGTGCCCCCCCACCGGACTTGGACATCCAGGTAGTTAGGGGGCGTGGCCAGCCCTCTTTAAAAGGGGCGGCCACGAGGCAGCCGAGCTGCCATTTCGCGAAAGCAACGGAGCGGAGAAGTTTTTCGTCCTGTCGCTCTTCGCTTTGCAGGGAAGCCTTCCTTTTCGGCAGCAGACAGCTTGGCTCTTCGCCTTCTTCTTAGGCTTCCCACCATCCTTCAAGGATTCGGCAATGCCTTCCAAGAAGAAGGCTATGGTGAATTGAGTTCGCCCATCCAGGAGGCGGCAGCCGGGTCGGAGGACCACGACTGCGCCCTCCCAACAGGTCTCCTTTGCGGAGGCTCCCACCGGGACCAGTGGGATGGGGCAGATTAGTCCGTGGCCCGAGGCTGTGCAGCCTCAGACCGGCCCCGCTGGAGCGGCGGCCCCTGGCCAGCAACTGCCGGCCATGGGCTTGGGGCAGGTAGGTGGTCATGCCGCGGCTGGGCCTCCGGCCCTCGGCCCGCATCCCCCGGCCATAGGTTTCAACCAGGGGGGAGGGCTGGGTTCAATTCCCTGGCAAGGCATGCCCCCGGCCCCTCGGGGGCCAGAGTTTTGGGCATGGCCCTACTCGGGCCCACTTGGCCCCCTTTACGCAGGGGGCTCTGTGACGGTGGATGCTCTACTGGCCCGCGTAGCGGCCTTGGAGGCATCCCTGGGGATATCCAACCCATCTGGGGCACCTTTGGGCCGACAGGTCACTGCGGTGGCTGACAATCTTCAGCAGGTGGCCGGCCGGGTTGATCTGCTCGAGGCGCACAGGTCAGCGCCCGCCACGGCCTCACAGCTACCCGTGCAGCAGATACCAGCGGCGGGTGGTGGTCAGATGTGTACACCGGGCTCGAGTGCGGTCGCGAGCTCCAACGCTCACCGTGGGCTGGAAACCCCAGTGGGGGCGGCCCATGGGGGTGCACCTTATGAGTATCCGGTTCAAGTTAATGCACCCACACCACTGTCCACTACGGGGGAGGGTCTCCAGTGGCCATGGCCTCGTCAGTTCGGGGCGGGGGGACAGCAGCCCCCGGCTTACTCAGGTGCGGCTTTGCCGCTTACAGGTCCCCCTGGGGGTGGGGGGCCTTACGCCGCAGGAAATGCAACGGGGGTCACGGGGGCGGTTCAGGTCCCTTCCTTGATGTCCCGCACTGCTAACGTGCCGGTGTCGGCATTCCCGACAGCGGGGTATTCTTTGCCCCTTGGGGATCATTTAGCTCAGGCCACGAGGGAGAAGATTTGGCGGGGAGAATACGTAGACATTTTCTCCTTATTGAACAGGGAACCCACCAAAGAGGAGAGGGAGGGGCAGGACGAGAAGGACAAAGAGTAGTCCCGCCGTCGCAAGCCACCACGCACATGGGCCAACTGGTTGCCCGCATACCTCATATACATGGCGGTGTACCTCAAGGCCCGGCCCGATCTGGCCACCCCGATGGTCCAATATTTGGACAATATATACAGGGCAATGGTTGATTTCCCTGGCCCGTCGTGGTTGGCTTACGATGAGGAATTTCGAATGAGAGTGCCCCTACACCCGGAGATGAGGTGGGACAAGCCCTGCCAGAAGCTCTGGCTTCTGTATATGACCCCCACGCGCCCCGCGCCTGGGGAGAGGTATCATTGTGGACATGCGGTCCAGCGAGCTGCTCCAACTCAGGCACCCTGCCAGGTGGCGGGGCAGGGGGTTCCAACCCGCCTGCTGTGTTGGAGCTTCTCGGCCAATGGTGCGTGCAATAGAAAACAATGCCGATACAAGCACGAGTGTCCCTCTTGCGCTGGCCCCCACGCCACCGCTGCGTGTCCATGAGCAGGCGGGTCTCGGGGCAGAGGTAGAGGTGGACAGGGAGCGGGCAGATCTGCCGCTGAAGGAGCTGGTCACCCAAAAGGCCCCCTCCCCTGTTAATGTGGTCATGTTGGAGCGTTGGCTCGCAACATACCCGAGGAGGGAAGATGCGGGCTACCTGCTCGAGGGTTTCCAGCGGGGGTTTCGCATTCCGTTCACAGGGGATAGGTGCCCCCAAGATGCCCCCAACTTACTTTCTCTTAAGGGCAGGGAGGAAGTGGCCGCCCTGAGTATTGCTAAGGAGGTTAATGCAGGCAGGGTTGCTGGCCCCTTCCATTTTCCACCCTTCACCAACCTGAAGGTTTCCCCTTTGGGGTTAGTGCCCAAAAAGACACCGGGAGAATTTCGTTTGATTCACCACCTCTCATACCCGGCTGGCCATTCGGTCAATGATGCCATCCCTGATGACCTTTGTTCGGTCAGGTACACATCATTCGACCAGGCCCTGCGCATGGTGCGCTCTTGTGGCCCGGGTGCACTATTGGCAAAGTGTGACATTAAGTCGGCATTCCGTCTGCTGCCGGTGCACCCGGGCGACTTTGAGTTGCTGGGTTTCAGATTCCAGGGCAAGTTTTCTGTTGATAAAGCCATGCCTTTTGGCTGCTCCATCTCTTGCTCGGCATTTGAACATTTTAGCACCTTCCTCCACTGGGCCTTTGTTCGTAGGTCCGGGTCTCGGTCTGTAGCCCGCTACCTCGATGATTTCTTGTTCGGGGGTGAACGGGGCTGGGACACGTGTACGCGTCTCCTCAACACATTTCAGACGCTAATGCAGGAACTCGGTGTCTCTTTAGCGCCCGAAAAGACCGAGGGCCCATCAACCAAGCTCACGTTCCTGGGTATTGAAATTGACACGGTTCTACAGGCATCCAGGTTACCCATTGACAAGGTTTCAAGGATCACTGCATTGATTTTGGCCTTACTGGCCAAACGCAAGGTGTCACTTCGTGAGCTCCAGGTACTGCATGGTCACCTTAACTTTGCCTGTAGGGTGGTCGCGCCTGGCAGAGCTTTTGCTCGACGCTTGTGCGACGCCATGGCTGGACTATCCAGGCCCTATCATAGGGTCTGACTGAACAAGGGCACGAAGGCTAATATGCTGATTTGGCTTAAGTTCCTTAAGGAATTCAATGGGGTGTCATTTTGGAGATCTGACCGTCTGGTGTCCCCTCGCTTCCAGGTTCAGTCGGACGCATCAGGGTCCCTGGGTTATGGGATTTACCTTGTGGGGAGGTGGGCCTATGGCCGATGGCCTCCAGCTTGGAGGGGCATGGATCGTTTACGCGATCTTACGTTCCTCGAGTTCTTCCCCATACTGGGAGCTTTGATGCTATGGGGTGCGGAGTGGGCCAATTCAGTTGTTCATTTCTGGTGTGACAATGCTGCGGTGGTGCACATTGTCAACTCACAGACCTCTAAATCACCCAGGGTTATGGAGTTAGTGCGCCAGTTTGTCTTGCGCAGCCTACGCCTCAATGTTCTATTCAGGGCCAGACATGTACCAGGTATTAATAATGACATTGCTGATGCTTTGTCCCGCCTGCAGATCCCCCGGTTCCGCGCCTTGGCTCCAGATGCAGAGGAATTTCCCTCGTCACTCCCAGACGAGATATGGACGTTTGGCAAGGAGAGGTGAACCGGGCGATCGGCATGTCGCTGGCGCCCCGCACGCGTAAGGCGTATCACCATGCATTCACTCAATTTCAGGTTTTTTGTGCGCAATTCCGTTTGCCCGAGATTTGGCCCATTCCAGTGGCACATGTACTTCAATTCATGGTTTACCTACACAAGCAGGGCCTCGCTCCCAGCACCATAGCTTCCGGGCTGTCAGCACTGGCATTCAAGGCCAAAGTGGGGGGTTATGCTGACAGCACAACTGACTTCCGTATACGACATGTGTTGGAAGGGTGGACACGGGAACGGGGACGCTGCCCGGACAGCTGCCACCCAATTTCTCCAGGGGTCCTTACCCACCTTGCACGGGGCTGGCATGACCTGTGTTTCGACAGGTATGAGGCAGCTCTGTTTCATGCGGCTACCACGGTGGCCTTTTTTGGAGCGCTCCGCATCAGTGAGCTGGTGCTACTGTCTAAGGCGGATGCGACGCGTAGGGCACTGGAACTCAAAGATGTCTATGTTTCCGATGAGTGGGCTCAGTTGAGGATACGCTCCTCAAAGGTCGATCAGCACGATGTAGGCAGTGGTGTAAGACTGCTACGATGTTCCATTGCAGACATCTGTCCGGTTGGTGCCCTACGAGAGTTCCTTGCACTGCGTGGTACGCACCCTGGCCCGTTTTTCTGCCACCAAGATGGGTCTCCCCTTACTAAATTTCAATTTTGGAAGGTGACTGGTAAGGCACTGTCCAGTGTTGGCCTCCCCGGGGCTCATTACGGCAACCATTCTTTTAGGATAGGAGCCGCTTCTACCGCGGCTGCATTTGGGTACTCTGGAGCAGAGATACGCCGTATGGGGAGGTGGGGATCGCAGTGTTTCCAGTTGTACGTTCGCCCTCTTCAATTGTGAGTACCAGTTAAGTCACTGTCCTGTTTCCTTTTTCCTTGACAGACCCTGGGTGTCGAATCACACCGGTGGCAGTATGGCTGGTGGGCCACAGCTATGTGCACTGGGCAGTGCAGTACGCTGCGGTGACAGAGTGGGGACCCCAGCTGGGACAACGTGCGTCCGCATGTCTTAGGTGGTACGGTAAGCACGGGATGTTATGGCGGGAACTGTTGCCATTCCTGTTTTCCATCAGGGATGCTGACCCGCCTGATGTCCTGGTGATGCACCTTGGGGGCAATGATTTAGGCCAGGTCACGGGCCTGTCGTTGAAACATGTGATCTGTGGTGACCTGGCTTACTTGCATTATGTGTGGCCTGCCACAACCCTGATTTGGTCGGACATCATACCGCGTCACGCTTACAGGGGGGGCGTTAACCTCCAGGCCCTTGACCATGCTCGCCACTCGGTGAACAGGGCAGTAGCCCGGTTCGTTATAGACAAGGGTTGGGGGCGCGTCATCCGACACCCCACCATTAATCTCCAAAACTATGATCTGTATACAGGGGATGGGGTCCATCTGTCGCCCGGAGGTATGAACCTCTTTTTGGAAGATTTGCAAGCAGGCTTGTTGACCGAGCTGACGGTCTGGGGGGGGTGAGTCTTTATTGAAGCCGCCCCGTGTGGCGGGTAGCACTGGTAAGGTAAATATTTATGACCCACAGGTATCCGGCAGGTTCGCAATTGACTGGCCAACACTAGATAGGCACAAGTTGGTTAACGTTGTCCGGTCAACGACGAACCAGGCAATGGGGTGATGGCACGAGCTAGGCAGCATGCATCACCCCGTTATTCTACGGATACGCGTCAGAGGGTGGGGTCAGTAGTTAGTTTATTGACTACAGTCAACAATTTGTTTGTTGTAAACAAACAAATGGATACAAATGGATACATTGTAGCCAATTGTCGTTGGCAATTTTGGGAAGAACCTTACCAGTGTTACTGCGGCCTGCTTGCCTTGAGAATTATAATTGGTCAAGTACCAATCGAAATTTATAATTCGGACTAGGGCATGAATCAATAAATGTGGCCCAATGCCATTATCCACTTATACTGGTGTCTATGTCCTTTTTTGGGGGGTGGGCATGCAATGGCTAACTAACTTGCTAAACACTTATGCTGACATGTCGATGAGCTGTAGGAAAAGGCCATTCTCTTCAGGCATGTCTCCAGGCCTGAAGAGACTTGCAACATGGATTTCTCACTAGTTCTTATCTATGCCAATAGGTCCTTTCCTGTATGAATGGATTTTCTCTTCCCTTGTTATTATTTCCAAGGGGCTTTCTATTCTTCCAACACACCCTTTCTTTATACATCTTTCTAAGGTGGCATAATTTTGCCAATGCTTCTCTAATTACTACTGATTGGCCATCATTTCATTTTTTCCACACCTTCTGTGGAAATTTATCCCTAGGTGCATTATGAGAAACTTAAATGATTTTTTCTATTGTTTCCAGCCAATTTTTAAAGGTCTTGTACAGTGATGGTGAAACTTGGCACTCCAGGTGTTCTGGAACTTCAATTCCCCAAAACCCTGATCAGCAGGAGTGCTGACTTGGGCTTCTGGTAATTCAAGTCAAATAACACGGTTCTAGGATACAGGTATCAGTACCTAATTTCTTATTCCATTACTGAGTTTCTAGAAACATTCAGAATGCAAGCGCAGCGCCAAAATGGCCGCCGCGCACTTTGCGGCCCCCCCCCCACAGGACAGAGGATCCGGGTAGTTAGGGGCGTGGCCAGCTCCCTTATAAAAGGGGTGGCCACGAGGCAGCCGAGCTGCCATTTTGCCTCAGCGACGGAGCGGAGAAGTTTTTTCCCTGCGCCTCCGTCGCTCGTTGGTATTGCCGGGAAGCCTTTTGGGTCGATTTTGCTTAGCTAGCTTCCCTTTTTTGCTCGAGATGCCTTCCAAAAAGAAGGCTGCTGCGAATTCAGCTCGGGCTGTTAGGAGGCGCAACCCAGGTCGGAGGACCGTGGTGCCGCCTCCTCAACAGCCACCTTTGCCATCCCCGGCCGGGGCTAGTGGCTTGGGGTCTATCGCACCTTGGCCCGTTCAGAGTGCGGGCGCGGAGGGCGCTCCGGCCCGCGGCCCGCGAGCGGTGGACACCGCTCCTCCTTCCGCCCAACCCGTTGGGCCGACCACTTCTGGGCCGCAGCCTCTCCCGGGGCCCTCTAGCCTTGGGGGGTGGCCCGGTGCCCCGCCTTGGCAGGTTTCCTCACCAGCCCTACCGGGCTTCGGCCCTGGCCAATGGCCATATCTGGGCCATGGGGTGCAGGGAACTGTCCCCATGCAAGGGTCAGGTGGGCCGGCCGGCTCTTTACCCATGGTTACTGTAGACACCTTACTGGCCCGTATTGCGGCCTTAGAGGAGTCTTTGGCCCGGGCCAGTCAGGCAGGTGCCCCTTTTGGGGTACCTTTGGAGGCGCTATCAGCAGCAGGACGACGGCCGGCGGGGAGGGTTGAGCTGCTGCAGGCGGGTGGCGCGGCTCCGGCCACTGCCTCGCAGCTCCCCAGCCAGCAACCTGGCGCGGGTCAAGCCCCGGTGATGAGCTCTACATCGGTCGTGAGCTCCGACGCCCCCAGTGGGCCGGAACCCCCGTTGGGGGCGGCCCGCGGGGGTGCAGCATGTGAGTATATGGTGCAAACGAGTACATCCACACACATTCCCAATATAGGGGAGACCTTTCAGTGGCCTTGGCCTCGCGCGGGTGGTGCAGGGGCTACGCCGCTGGCGACCCACCCGGCGACAAATACTGCCACCATGCCCGCTGGGGTGGGCCTTGGTTCTTACACTGCTGGGAACGTACTTGGGGTGGCAGGGTTAACTCAGGCCCCTTTGGGTAGGCCAGCTATCCCCTTTTCGGCTTTGCCGACGGCAGGGTATTCCCTGCCATTGGGTGATCACTTGGCTCAGGCTACCAGAGAAAAGATATGGCGAGGGGAGTACGTGGATATCTTCTCACTCCTGAACAGAGAGCCCACTAAGGAAGAAAGGGAGGGTCAGGATGAGAAGGACAAGGAGCAGGCACGCCGCCGTAAGCCGCCGCGTACCTGGGCTAACTGGCTCCCCGCTTATTTGATATACATGGCGGTGTATTTGAGGGCGCGGCCGGATCTAGCTATTCCCATGGTCCAATATTTGGACAACATATACAGGGCGATGGTAGATTTCCCGGGCCCCTCATGGCTAGCATATGATGAGGAATTCCGTATGAGGATTCCCCTGCACCCCGAGATGAGATGGGATGAGCCGTGCCAGAGACTGTGGCTCTTGTATATGACACCCACACGTCCTGCCCCGGGGGATAGATACCATTGTGGACATGCGGTCCAGCGAGCAGCTCCAGCGCAGGTTACCCGCCAAATGGCGGGGCAGGGGGTTCCAGCCCGCCTGCTGTGCTGGACTTTCTCGTCCAATGGTTCCTGCAGTCGGAAGAACTGCAGGTATAAGCACGAGTGTCCCACATGTTCTGGTCCCCATGCAGCCTCTGCTTGTCCCAAGCCTGGGGGGGTGCGAGGCAGAGGGAGGGGTGGACAGTGGGCTGGCAAGCCTGCCACGGATGGAACTAGTTCTCCGAAAGGCCCCCTCCCCAATTAAGGTGGACATGCTGGAGCGCTGGCTCGCATCGTACCCAAGGGGAGAGGACAGGGAGTACCTCATCCAAGGTTTTAAGCAGGGATTTCGTATCCCTTTTATGGGTGATAGATCTCCTCAGGATGCTCCCAACCTTTTATCCCTCAGAGGAAGGGAGGAGGTAGCCGAGGCCAGCATTAAAAAGGAGTTAGACGCGGGCAGCGTCGCCGGACCTTTTCCCGCACCCCCTTTTCCCAACCTTAAGGTTTCACCATTGGGTTTGGTTCCTAAAAAGTCCCTAGGTGAGTTTCGCCTTATTCATCATTTGTCCTACCCAGCCGGCCGATCGGTCAACGATGCGATACCTGATGACCTTTGTTCGGTCAGGTATACATCGTTCGACCATGCGCTGCGCATGGTGCGCTCGTGTGGCCCGGGTGCCTTGCTGGCCAAGTGCGACATTAAGTCAGCTTTTCGCCTCTTGCCGGTGCACCCGGGCGACTTTGAATTGCTGGGTTTTAAGTTTAGAGGGGAGTATTATTTTGATAAGGCCATGCCTTTTGGCTGCTCCATATCATGCTCGGCTTTCGAGCGTTTTAGTACCTTCCTAGAGTGGGCTTTCGTCCGCAGGTCAGGGTCCCGGTCTGTAGCCCATTACCTGGATGACTTTTTATTCGGGGGTGAACGGGGCTGGGACACGTGTGCACGTCTCCTCAATACATTTCAGACGCTAATGCAGGAACTGGGTGTCCCTTTAGCGCCCGAAAAGACCGAGGGCCCGTCGACCAAACTAGTATTCCTGGGGGTTGAGATTGATACAGTAGTACAGGCTTCTAGGTTACCGGGTGATAAGGTGTCCAGGATGGTGACCCTTATCTCGGAATTGCTGGCTAAGCGTAAGGCATCCCTGAGGGAACTGCAGGTGCTACATGGGCACCTCAATTTTGCCTGCAGGGTGGTCGCACCGGGCAGGGCTTTCGCCCGGCGCTTATGCGACGCCATGGCAGGGTTATCCAGGCCACACCACAGAGTCAGGCTTACCCGGGGTATCAGGGCAGACATGTTTGTCTGGTTGCAATTCCTGAGGGAGTTTAATGGGGTCTCATTTTGGAGGTCTGACCTCCTGGCATCCCCCAATTTCCAGATCCAGTCTGATGCCTCAGGATCCCTGGGTTATGGGATGTACTTCAATGGGAAGTGGGCCTATGGTGGGTGGCCACCGGCATGGGCAGGCACAGGTCGCCTGCGGGATCTCACATACCTGGAATTTTTTCCCATTCTGGGGGCTTTGATGCTATGGGGCGAACAGTGGGCTAATTCGGTGGTGCATTTCTGGTGCGACAATGCTGCCGTGGTGCACATTGTCAATGCACAGACTTCGAAATCGCCCAGGGTCATGGATCTAGTGCGCCATTTTGTGCTGCGCTGCCTGCGCCTCAACGTCTTGTTCAGGGCCAGGCATGTCCCAGGGGTTAATAACGATATTGCTGACGCTTTGTCCCGCCTGCAGATCTCCCGGTTCCGCGCCTTGGCCCCGGATGCGGAGGAATTTCCCTCGCCACTCCCGGACGAGATGTGGACTATTGGCAAGGAGAGGTGAACCGGGCGATTGGCCTGTCACTAGCGCCACGCACGCGTAAGGCGTATCAATAAGCATTCAATTTGTATAGGGCTTTTGCTACTCGATTTCAATGGCCAGAGACCTGGCTCATCCCGGTGGACCATGTTCTGCGGTTCATGGTTCACCTGCATGCACAGGGCCTTGCACCTCGCACCATAGCATCCAAGCTCTCGGCGTTGGCTTTTATGGCCAAAGTAGGGGGTCATGTGGATACCACCTCTGACTTCCGTGTGAGACACGTTTTGGAGGGGTGGGTGCGCGAGCGCGGGCGTTGCCCGGATGACCGGCACCCTATTTCCCCAGGGGTTCTTACCCAGTTGGCCCGGGGCTGGCCAGGCCTCTGTTTTGATCATTATGAGGCAGCCCAATTGCATGCAGCCACTACGGTGGCGTTTTTTGGAGCGCTCCGCATCAGCGAACTCGTGATGCTGTCTAAGGCGGATGCAAGTGGTAGGGCACTGGAACGCGGAGATGTACATGTTGCCAAAGACTGGGCCCAGTTGAGGATTCGCTCCTCTAAAACAGATCAGCATGGCGTAGGCAGTGGAGTAAGACTGCTACGGTGTTCTTTGGCAGACATCTGTCCGGTTGGTGCCCTACAGGAATACCTGGCACTGCGTGGCATGCACCACGGCCCGTTTTTCTGTCACCAAGAGGGGTCTCCCCTTACTAAATTTCAGTTTTGGAAGGTGACTGCCAGAGCCCTTACCAGGGTGGGACTACCGGGTGCCCGTTCTGGCACACATTCGTTCCGTATTGGCGCAGCCTCTACAGCGGCTGCTTTTGGGTACTCTGGGGCTGACATACGTAGCATGGGGAGGTGGGGCTCACAATGTTTTCAGTTTTATGTGCGCCCACTCCCGCCATGAGTACCAATCCAGTCACCTTACCTTCCTTTTTCTCAATTTCTTATAGACCCTGGGTGTCGTTTTACACCGGTGACAGTATGGCTGGTGGGCCACAGCTATGTGCTCAGGGCAGCGCGTTACGCTGCGGCGACAGAGTGGACCCCGACTGGGACTGGGTGACCACGCCAGTCTCGCATGGCACGGTAAGCCTGGGATGTTATGGCGGGAGCTGCGGCCTTTCCTTTTTTCTGGCCTGGGGGCTGACCCGCCTGACATTCTAATCATCCACCTGGGGGGCAATGATTTGGGCCAGGTCACCGGCTTATCGCTCAAGCATGCGATTTGCGAGGACCTCGCCTACTTGCATTATGTCTGGCCTGCCACAGCCCTGGTTTGGTCGGACATTGTTCCGCGCCACTCTTACAGAGGGGGCGTTAACCTCCTGGCCCTTGACCGAGCTGGGCGCGCGGTCAATAAGGCAGTGGCGCGGTTTCTCACCACCAGGGCTTGGGGACGGGTTAGTCATCACCCCGATATTAGTGTGCAAAATTGTGACTTGTATACAGGGGATGGGGTCCATCTGTCGCGTGGAGGTATGGACCTCCTGTTGGGTGACTGGCGAGCAGGCCTGTTGACCGAGCTGACGGTCTGGGGGGGGGCGTCAGGTCTTCTGTGAAGCCCCTCCGTGTGGCGGGTAGCACTGGTAAGGTAAACAGTATGACCCACAAGTATCCGGCAGGTTCGCAATTGACTGGACAACACTAGACAGGAATAAAGTAGTTAAACGTTGTCCGGTCAACGACGAACCAGGCGATGGGGTGATGATGATTGCTAACCAGCATGCATCACCCCTGTGATTTCACGGATACGCGTCAGAGGGTGGGGTCATGAGTTAGTTATTGACTACGGTCAACAATTTGTTTGTTGTTGACAAACAAATTGATACAAATTGATACATTGTAACCAATTGCCGTTGGCAATTTTGGGGTGGTACCTTACCAGTGTTACTTCGGCCTGCTTGCCTTAGGAATTATGATTGGTCGTTTTACCAATACAAATTTATAATTCGGACTAGGGCATTGAATCAATAAATGTGGCCCTTTGCTGTTATCCACTTTCAATGTTGTCTGTGTCCGTTATTGGGGGGGTGCGCCTGCAATGCAAGCGCGGCGCCAAAATGGCCGCCGCGCACTTTGCGGGCCCCCCCCCACAGGACAGAGGATCCGGGTAGTTAGGGGCGTGGCCAGCTCCCTTATAAAAGGGGTGGCCACGAGGCAGCCGAGCTGCCATTTTGCCTCAGCGACAGAGCGGAGAAGTTTTTTCCCCTCCACCCCCTCCCTAGTTAACAGTGTGATCATGGTCGCTTCGGGGCCGGGTGGGAATTTTTGGTTGGGACCCATATTGGCTTCGGGTCCTGGCTTTTTTGCCCATCCCACACTGTTGCTATGGTTTGATATAGGGGTCTTTCTTCGTTCTTACTGTTGACTTTGGTCACATGGGCGGGTAGCACTGGTAAGGTAAACAGTATGACCCACAAGTATCCGGCAGGTTCGCAATTGACTGGACAACACTAGACAGGAATAAAGTAGTTAAACGTTGTCCGGTCAACGACGAACCAGGCGATGGGGTGATGATGATTGCTAACCAGCATGCATCACCCCTGTGATTTCACGGATACGCGTCAGAGGGTGGGGTCATGAGTTAGTTATTGACTACGGTCAACAATTTGTTTGTTGTTGACAAACAAATTGATACAAATTGATACATTGTAACCAATTGCCGTTGGCAATTTTGGGGTGGTACCTTACCAGTGTTACTTCGGCCTGCTTGCCTTAGGAATTATGATTGGTCGTTTTACCAATACAAATTTATAATTCGGACTAGGGCATTGAATCAATAAATGTGGCCCTTTGCTGTTATCCACTTTCAATGTTGTCTGTGTCCGTTATTGGGGGGGTGCGCCTGCAACAAGAAGCTGGGCATGTGGGCCCAAATAAACTGTCAACAATAGCAGAAATTCCCTTTACCTTTCAAGAAAAGCAGACATACGTCTTACTTTACTAAGGCAGAGAAAATATAGCAGGAAAAAGAAGGAAGGAATGTTCTGTCCCAGGCTACCCTAGGGATGAAGAGATGATGCAGAAAATAAATTATTGTTCCTGATCACCGAGCAACAGGCTACATCATTTATTTATTTAAAAAATATTGAGAAAAATTATCTTACCCATACCATTTATGGACAAAGACATTAGAAAATATTTGCTGCTCCTCAATTCTGGAACTTCCATTCCATTTTTCAGACTCAGGATTGTTAGCTGTGCAGAAAACTTGTATCAATAGAAAGCACGTTCTATTTATGTACCTGTCCATATACAGCCAAACTACTTTTTGCTGGTGGGAAAAAGATCTGCATATGTGAATCTCACATACAGGACTGTGTGAGTCTCACATGAGGGGAGAATTTTGGTAAAGCCTTCAGTGTTGGTTTCATTCCAGCAGTAATAATTGGCCTAATGAGTCATCCAACTGTCTTGCCTTTTGAAACTCTCTTGCCTTTTTATAATGCTGTTCACATTATAACTTTGTTGTTGTTCAGTGGCACAATCAAGTCCAGGTCCGTAGCCAGGATTCTAGATTTGGGGGGGGGGTGTTCAGGAGGGGAGACAATGTCACACACACACACACACACACACACACACACACACACACACACACACACACACACACACACACACACACACACACACACACACACACACACACACACACACACACAACACTGGCATCCTGGGGTGGGGGTGGGGGCAGGCTGTAAGATCAGGTTTTTTGGGGGGGGGCTGACCTCCCTCTGGCATAGCCCTGATTGAGTCTGACCCTTTGCGACCCCCACAGTTCACAGCAAGCCAAACTCCTCTGTCATCCACCATCTTCCAGAGTCTATGTAGATCCACGCCAACTGTGTCAATGATACTATATACCCATCTCAACTTCTGCCACTCCTCTTCTTCTTTTGCTTTCTCCAGTTAGTCTTCTCTTCTCATTTGGTGCCCAAAGTACTTGAGCTTCAGGTTCAGTATTTATCCTTCCAAGGAGCAGTCAGGGTTGATTCCTTTAGGATTGATTGCTTTGATATCCTTACAGTCTATGGGGCTCTCTACACCACTATTCAAAGGCATCTATTCTTCTGTGCTCATCCTTCCTTATGGTCCAGCTCTCACAGTGATAACATGCCTGTACATATGCAAAATGATTCCTTTTTTAAAGGGAAGCTCCAGAGCCAGAGAGGAAACACTATGTATTTGTTGGGGGACAACATGGGTCTTATTCACATTTCTCTTTGTGTGACCAGTTGGCTTAAAAAGAGAATCAGTCTACCCAAAACTCATATTTCCCACATCCCCCCCCCCCGCAAGTGTAGCTGCAGCCTGGGTTAAAGGTTTCCAGGTCCACAGTGCACCTTCCTAAGAGTAACCTCTGTCTCGCAGATTCATGATTGAAAGCATGAGTTTATAACATGTGGAGCAGTGATGCAAAAAGAAGTGAGACCCCAATTAAAGTGAGCTGAAAGGATCACATTTTACATAAATATGCTATAAAATGGATGTGCAGTAAATCAATGGAGAAAAATAAAGCAATAAATCAACTGATGTTGGGAAAATGTACACAATAGTGAGTAGTGCATAAATATGTGCATTTGTTTTCTATTACTGTGTGTATATCATGCAGGAATTAGCAGCTAATTGTGTCTTCCAATTATGTGTTTTGTGAGCAGAAAAATGCTCATAAATTTGTCAGGGATGTCATGTATAGTACACTGAACGTCCATTTATGCATATTTCTATTGGAAAATTATCCAGTAGGAAACATTTCTTAATTCCGAAGCAGAAAACACAGAAAAACGGAAGCCTTCTATCCCACAGCACTTATCTCGAATTCATTTCCAAGTTTATGCACTGCCAGGCTGTCAATTATTATTGTATTTTCTCTGAAAATCCCTGCTATACTAGTGATGTGTTAGACAAAGGAGCAAAGGTTTGCAAGACTGCCATGGGAGATTGACCTTGAGTATGAATAAGTTTAGAACAAGGTGACAGGGCTGGGGGCGAGAACCCTAAAGTGAAATATATGAGACATAATGCAACTGAATTGGCAGAGAGCCCTCTGTTCATAGTATTGGGGCACTGTTATAATGGTTGGTCTCCAGTGTCTCACAGCAACCTTTGTATACTTAGTGAAACAAGTAAATTATGTTATCTCCTCCTGGAATTCTATACTAGCTTCAGACTAATTTGTTTGGAAACTATATGTTTGAAGCACTTGTTTATCATATTTCTAATGTGTTAGGTCTCCCAAGAAAGGCTAAACAAATGCCTCTTTACTTGAACACCTTGCATTTCCTTAAATATGATGTTGCCTCTTTTAATATTGGAATGCCACGGCCCATTCAGCCGTTCTGTCTGAAAGAGTGCAGGTTGTAAAAGGTGATGGGGAAGGTATCACACACATAAGCCCCATATTTGTAACCATACCCTACTTTGGGCATTCAGTGCAAAGGTTTCTTCTACTGAACACATTTATGGGCCATAATCCTGGTTTCATGGTTCTACATACATCACAGGATTAAAATCAGTAACGGAAACAGTGGGTTGTCATTGATTAAATACATTGTTGATTATGGCTCGTGCACAATGAGGCACCAGAAAATTGAAAAGGAGCAATTGGCTGCTGACAATAAGATAATTCTCATTGTGTAGGTGGAACTTTCTCAACAGGATGGTGACCGTAGTCCTTCTATAACCAGCTGTCCTTCTTTATAAGGGAAATCACTTAAGAAAATGCTATTCTGTTGATTGTGCTTATAGTGACCATGCAGACCTTTGTTATGAGTATGTAATATTCCACAGGATTTATGGCAATGTTGGAGATCGTTGTAGTAGAGGATGGAGTTTGCCTGCATTCCTACAGTAATACCAACCTTAGAATCCTACATCTTTTCAGGCTAAACACCTGAATACAGCTATGGTCTGCATACCTGTCAAGTGCAGCTCCGGACAATATAGGACCTGCACAGAACGGTTCTGTGCAGGTCCATTCTATGCATGCGTAGAAGCCTACGCATGCGTAGAAGCCTACACATGTGTAGAACAGACCTGCACAGAACTGTTCTGCGCAAGTTGCTTCTATGCATGCATAGAAGACTTCTACGCATCCCTGTAGGATTGGGGCCGTGAGGAGGCCCTCAGGATCCCGGAGGAGACTGGTCAAAGGAACGACACGAGGCAAGATGGTGCGAAGACCAGTGATTTATTGAGGGAAAATCATCAGTATATATTATGTCCAAGGCTGCGCATGGTAGAATGGTCATCTGACAGAAAATCACATCACCCATTTACCCGGGTTAATTGAGAACCTCTCTTGGGGAAGTTAATTAACTAAGACAAACACTGACAGAGGGAAACCATTGTCTGAGGCTTACGCTAGGGTAAATATGGCTTCTATTTGCACCAGGGATTAGGCTAAACTCGGAGATGAGTGATTACCTTAATGGGTAACGGAGTTAGATATATGCTCTCTCAGAAGAATCGCTGGTCAGGTCAAGGAATTGGGTGAATCAAACCCTATCATTAATCCACCCCCCTTAATTTCTCTGCCCGCAGAAACCACGGCTGGGAGCCTTCTCACCAAAGCGGCCTCCGCAAGGGCCGTTTCCATGCCAAATGGGCATGGGGAATCCATATCTCCCCTTTCTGTTTTACTTAAGAGCCTGACCGGTAATTCTGTGCAAGAGAGGCATCAGCTGTTGAGCGGGAGTGACGCTTCGGGGTTCCCTCCATGGGGGACATCTCGATAGCAGTGAGGGAATACATTGCACGAAACAACACACTCTTGTGCCCAGTATTACCACCCCCACAATCACTTTGAGTGTCGTCTGAAGCCGTCCCCATGGGAACCACAACCACAAGGAGTCCTACCACCCCCATGAAGAATCCTCCTTGATGTTCCTAATTAGGGTGTGGAGGTCCGTGAGCTGGCTCTGTACTTTGTGGGTATCGTCTGTGAGATTTAAGCAACACATGCTGTGGACAGACTCGCAACCCAAATGATGTAACCACGGGGGTAATCGATGGCTGCTTGATTATCCAGTATGGCATGGCGAAGCTCTGCCTGCTCCTGATCGAGCAGCACTATTGCTGAGGAGGTATGGTTAATGGCTTTTGCTAATCCGCAAGCCAATTGACCAATTCTCCGAGCGTTGCCTATGGCTAAACCTGACACGCTGACTGCAGCCTGGTTTTTCAGAGCTGTGGGTCTGAATTCAGACTGCTTTCTGTAGCAATGAGATGTGTCATTGATACTGTGACCTGGGGTGATTCTAAGCTATCTCTGCAACTTCTGGCGTTGTGCAAATGTCTTTCTAGCACCTATGGAGAGGTGTGAAACTTACAATGGCTGGAGATAGCCGGCTACCGGGTGCTCAATCTTTCCAAACAATGGGCCGGTGCAAAACATGGGCCGGTCTGGCTTCCTTTGGTGGAAGCTGGCCGTTATGAACAATATACAGAAATTCAAGTGTCCCTTGCAAATCCCAACTGGAGCATTGTACAAGGCATGTATAAATAAGGAGCAACTACAGATAATAATAGCAATAAAAGACGTTCAGCAGCTTTTCGAAGGATGAGGCTTCTCTTCTTGGTGGGGTTTCATGTGTAGCTTGAGCTTGGAAAAGTCTTGTTTTGGGGAAAAGCATGGTCCTCAGAAGTAGCACTGAGTAAAGGAAGATGGACAGCTGATGACATCCAGGACAGTGACTGGTGCCGCTCTTTGCAATCATCCAGGTCTGACTCTGGCCTCTGGGACCTGCATGGGGAAGAGACTTGTTTGGGAGATAAAAATTCTGAAAGAGTTAGTTAGTTTTTGCACTTATAGGATAGCAATCGCTGTGCAACTATGGGATGTTGTTCCCCCCCTTTTTGTTTGTTTGTCAATGTAGGACTTAAGCGTCCGATAGACCCGTTCCACAATCGTTTGCCCCTGCTGATTGTAAGGAACGCCAAAAGTGAGCTTAATATCCCAGGTGGCCCTGAAGGTAGCCAGCTGCCTGGAGCTATAAGCTGGGGTGTCATCGGACTTCGTGTGCCGAGGTTCACCCTTGGCCGTGGGAAAGGAGATGCTGCTCCACATGGGAAGCCATTTCTCCCTTCTGTGCTGTTACCCAAACAAACTGTGGGACGGTATTAATGCAAACGTGCATGTACTGCCATTTGCCAAGAAGTGGGGATGTGTGACGTCCATTTGCCACACCTGAATGGCCTCTGTCCCTCGTGGGTTGACCCCCCCACGAGGGCCCCCCCGGTGCCCCTGCACGATGCAGGCAGGAACGGACTATGCCTTGGGCTTGGGGAAGTGGCAGGTTGAACTGCCTTGCGAGCGCTTTGGCATTCTGATGAAAGAATGCACGACTCTGAATTGGAGTTGTGAGGAACAAACTTAGGTTCACGGCTGCCAACTCTGCCCGCTTGTGGAAGAGTCAGGAGCGTGCGCCAAGTTTGGTCCTCTTGCCAAGTAAGAACCTAATATGTGCGACCCCCATAAGTGAAAACTGTCCTAGCCCCCCGAAGAGGAACCAGTGACATTAATTCACACAAGGTGACTGTCCGCGTTTGAAGCGAGACGAGCCTGGGGTCTAATGGCAAACCTTGGCGCATGAAGCGCCAGGCTTCCCTTGGGTAAATTTCTCAAGAAGGCCCCCCTGCGCACATCCGCCCATGGCGCGTGTGCACACGTTTAGAAGAGTGCCAGATGGTGGCTTAGCCTTTTGTCTGTGCCTAGACTAGCGGCAAAAAGGGAAGGGGTGGCCTAAAAATGCCTGTATCTGATTGAAGGTTGTGACCTGACTGCACTCTTAAAATGGTCCTAGGCAGTCCTGGCTAATGGGTGGCACTCTGCACATGCTCAGGAGCTTAGGGACTAATCCTTCCTCTGTGCTCTGGAGTTTGCAAAACGTGTCTGCTCACTAAAGAGGGTGCTGTGGGCCAGGTGCCATACTTAAAATGACCTAAGACTTATTAAAACAAGCCAACTATGACGTGCCAGCTGTAAGGAAATAATACACAAAAATGAAAAGACACACAAGTTAAACATTTCCAGCAGGGAGTTCCACTGGCGAAAGGAGGAAAGGAGGAAAGACAAGTCAGAAGTTAGCACAATGAGAATGCAACAACTCTTATCATGACGAAATCAGATTAGGTCAGGTAACTAAGACAACCGGGTCCTCCTGTTAATTAACCCTGGAGCCTGTGAAAGGAAGGAGTGTAAGGCTGTAGAAATAAATAAATTGGTTACTATTAAGGCCTGGAGAGGAATTTTGTTCCTGTAAAGAAGGTAAGCATTTTCTGAATATACAGAGCGCAAGAATGTTTGCGTGCTTTTTCCTGTGAAAGGGGTACAATGAGTGAGTTACTTTGCACAGATTAAAGTCAAAATACCAGAACAGTATCTTTCCTAAGAGAATGAAGGAGAGGTAGAACGATTCTCAACCTGCGGCCAGATGTGGGCAAGTGGGCCAGAGCCCACGTTGCTCTGCCCCTACCGCCACCAAGCCAAGAAGGGCTGTGTGGCGAAGGAAGGGCAGGATGACTGTCCGGACCCCCAGAGCTGCCTGAGGCCCCGGAACTTTGGCCCCTGACTTTAAAAGGTTGAGAACCGAGGTTACAAGATGATAGCACAGTATACACATGAAGACAATGCAATTCTCTCATTCCTAGTGAGATACGTGACTCCAAGACGCTAAGAGACATTCAAAAAATCTTAAAACACAGAGATGGGGGTTTGAGGAACACAGACCTAGGGAGGGGCCCCATAGTTTATGATCTAGTGAGGAAAACTCATAGAAGTGATTCTTGTTTTCAGATCGCGCTTCTGAAAAGAAAAATCTGTTTTCCTGAGTGGCAATGATTGCAAAACCGGTTTCCAAGAGTGACTTAATCCTTTGACAAAGAAAAAAGTCTCAAGGGAAGAAGGGGGAATCACCCTGCCCTATTGCAGGTTAGGGTCCCCCCCCCTCCTGCTGCCCTTAAGCTGCTAAGCAGGCAAGGCAAAGGGTTTTGTTCATCATGCTTTCTCGAACTTTAAATAGTTCCTGCCCATGAACAGAGTGCAAATTGTTTAACACATATTTCACAGTGACATTACCACGCAGTTACACACAAGGAACACTTTTCCAATCATACTGTGGTCATAGAGACAAGGCTTTTGCAATCATACACAGTTCTTGCAGTCATACATTCAGTGGTGCACCACGCATACACACATTTATTTACGCACTCGCACATTCCTCCCCTGCTCTGCAGTGTTCTATCCTACACATGAGGAGATGACTTATACACAGCTGGCTATCACAGCCATCTGGGTGCTTCTACTTAGGGGTGAGTTTCTCTGGGCTACTCCCAAGGTGAGACCAGCAGATTCTGCCTGTGCCTTGGGGGAACTCGGGGTACTATTGCTGGGATGGTTCTTCTGGCATAGCCAGGGCGATGGCTGCCTCTTTTCTAGCCTGGGCCAGATGCATGCCAGCGTGGCCATTTGGCATTAAGACAACCTTTTGAAGATCTGCCTGGTCTAGATTGGCTTTCTCTTCTAAGGTGTCTCACTTTTCCACACTGGAAGCAGGCGCCTTGGGGTTTTGGCACTGCTCTGCGCCTGAGTGTGGTAATGGGTCTGCTCTGGAGCCCTGCGTGGCCAGGGGCCGTGCAGATTTCCGTGAGCAGTGGGTGCTGAGCAGCCCTGCCTGAGCGTGTGTCTGCCTTCAGGTAGGCTGAGCACAACAGTTGGGCGCTAGCTAATTGTGCCACTGGCAATTTCCCCGTGAATGGATCTTCCTCACCCCTGCGCTGAATGGAGTTCTTAATTGGCAGGGGACTTTTAACTGTCAGAGAAGCGCCAGGGCCTCTCATGCCATGAATTCCTTCAGTGACGTCTGCAGCTGTCACTGAGGGAATGCTCCCTACACTGCCCTGCTTAGGCTGAAATGACGGATAGAGACTCCTTGGGGCTGATGGTTCTGACTGCGCTGAGGGTTTCTGGGTCTCTATCCGGACTGGGTCTACCTCTGCTGAGAGTTTCCTACATTTGCTCCATGTGCGAGTTATGCCCTCTGGAGCTTTCGGGGGTTGCTGAATGCAGACTCCTATCTGATCCCAGAGCTTAAGGGTTAACTTCTGGGTAAAGTAGGCAGTGTTCCCTTAGGTACACCAAAAGTCTCGCTAGCTCTCCACTGTGAAAATGCAACTGAATTACCCTGGCCAGGATTCTGAACCCTTCCTCATGAGTTCTTTGGCTAGCGGATGGACCTTGTCGCTGAGGACAAGTCCCCATATTACCTGCGATGGGTCCTCCGAAGTTTCCTCCTCGGGACGAGTCGACGCGTCTTTGGGCAAGGTAATAGGTTCTGGCGACGATTCTCTGGGTAGAGCTCGGAGCGTGGACTGCTGCCACGGGCCCTCGGTGGCCTCTGCGCTGTCAGGGGTTCACAGCTGACCCTGAGCGGAACACGTTTTTCCGTGCTGCAAGCCGCCGCGAAAGTCGGGAGCAAGCTGTAGGATGCCTCTCTGTAATGCCTCGCCGCTTGGGCCATCTTCCCGATCGGCTGGCTTACCGACCGGGCTGCCGCGCTGTCCTCCGGGATGAGTGGACACGGTTCAGGCGCAGAACCGGACCGTGTGATTGCTTACTCACGGGTAAGATCACGTCTCGGGGTCACCAGATGTAGGATTGGGGCCGTGAGGAGGCCCTCAGGATCCCGGAGGAGACTGGTCAAAGGAACGACACGAGGCAAGATGGAGCGAAGACCAGTGATTTATTGAGGGAAAATCATCAGTATATATTATGTCCAAGGCTGCGCATGGTAGAATGGTCATCTGACAGAAAATCACATCACCCATTTACCCGGGTTAATTGAGAACCTCTCTTGGGGAAGTTAATTAACTAAGACAAACACTGACAGAGGGAAACCATTGTCTGAGGCTTACACTAGGGTAAATATGGCTTCTATTTGCACCAGGGATTAGGCTAAACTCGGAGATGAGTGATTACCTTAATGGGTAATGGAGTTAGATATACGCTCTCTCAGCAGAACTGCTGGTCAGGTCAAGGAATTGGGTGAATCAAACCCTATCATTAATCCACCCCCCTTAATTTCTCTGCCCGCAGAAACCACGGCTGGGAGCCTTCTCACCAAAGCTGCCTCCGCAAGGGCCGTTTCCATGCCAAATGGGCATGGGGAATCCATACATCCCCTTCTGCACAGAACCCTTCTATGCATGCATAGAAGGGTTCTACGCATGCATAGAAGGATTCTATTTATGCGTAGAAAGGACCTGCGCAGAAGGGATGCTCAGTAACTACTTTCCCCCACTGCCAAATAACAGGGAGGTGGTGGCTCCAGGCAGGTAATGAAGAAAAGCAGCGCAACATTACGGGAAATCCCGGCCAATACGGGATACTTGACAGGTATGGGTCTGGTTGTTTCTTAAAGGCAGATAATTTGTCCATTATCTACTACTGGATTCTGTCTTCTCCTTGTGTGCAGTTATAAGATATTGTTAGTTCTCCAATATTTGTTGCCAGAAAAGTCCAGACAGGGGGATTTGGGTTGTTCTGAATTTTTTTTAATCTTTACTGCAATCATTTTTTTATCTCCACTTCCGGGCGTGACGAGGGCAGCCCGGGCCGGATGAATCACAGTAAACCCATTTGTGTGGATTCACAGGGTGCTTGAGTTTGTGGGAATTGAAGTCCAAGAACATCTGGAGTGCCAAGGTTCACCATCATGGGCCTAAGTCAATTCCCAAAAGCACTGATCAGCCAATGTACTGATTTAGGCTTCTGGGAATTGAGGTCCAAAAACCAAAGGTTGAGAAACACTGCTTTAGAGACAAATGGATTAAATAGCAAATGAGGACACTAAGAGTCTTGCATCACACACACACCTGAAGAGATCAACATTTCTTGCTAGCATCACGGCCCAAAACAGACAATGCAACAAAGTTGCAAATTGATTGGGTCACATTTATAACAAAGTGAGAGGTTATCTCTGTCAAACACACAGACAGAGAGAGAGACCGACTCACCTGTAGCTTCCCAGCCAAACTCGTGTTCTCTATACATTATCGTAAAAGCTCAAATAGCTTTCTGTAATGTCCTTCAGAGCTCTTGAAAACTAATTTTCTAGTTAAACTTCTAGAATTACAATTTTTATTCAACAGCAGCTTCTTGAGCTTTCCTCATCTACAGGTGCATTCAACAATTCATGAGTTTTAAGCATTATGGTAAGGGTAAAGGAACTTACCACCACCTCATCTCTTAAAAGCATGTTGGTTAAATTATAGTTAAGTTTACCTGGTTTACTCATGAGCAAGGCAGCAACAGCTAGGGGTTTTTCTTTTTGTTTTATTAAACTAACATATTAGACACGTTATTTTATATCAAGAATTGCAATGCATTGGTTCAGAATTTTTTTAAAAAGATGAATGTCTTTCTCCATTGGCCATCTTAATGTCACAATTCACTATATCTGTCATCTCAGATAGCATCATCCATAGATGCACTACTAACCAAACACATGGGATGAACAATGGGCTATTTGGGAGCAACCCTGCTCCAAATGTAGCCCTATCTCTATGCCTTAAAATTCCTCCACTGATATCTGATGACATGCGGCCTGTATGGAGGGGAAACCTTACCCCCTTTTTGGCTATGGAGAGGCAAGGTGTGGCTTTGAATGCTGATGGAGTTCAGTCACATGGGCTGTGAGGTGGGGGTAATTTGGCAGCCTTTTCAATACCTGCCCCACCCCAGAGACTGGCTCTTGCTGCTGGCTCTCTAGTTGTCCACCCACTCACCCGCTCTATGGTTCAGAGTACTTCTGATCACCGTAGGTGCCCAAATAAGAATTTTAAGGAACAATATATCCTGATTGACAATGTTAGAAAAAGATCCAGGTCACTTTTTCTCCTATCTCATTCCAATTCTTACAAGGCATGAAGAGCTAAATTTGGGGGTTGTGTCATATTAAATAGCTTACAGCTAGTTGCTGGCAGGTAGTGCTGGGCTAAGGTGGTAGAGATGAGTCCCTAAGGGCATCAACGGATGAGGTGGCCATTGGGGTGCACCATAATTTGTGCAAATCATGTGCATGTGTACGGGTCATTGTGACAGCTTGGCAATATGACCAACATCCATTCATTTGAAACAAATTGGAAATAGGTACACTGGTAGGACACCTTGAGGATAACTAATGTTGAAATTACATGATTCTGATACTTTATACATATGATGCTAGTTAGATAGTTGAGTGGCAGAACCAGAGTGTGCAAGTTTGGTTCCCTACTATGCCTCCTGAAACAAAAGTCAGCATGTGTAACCTTAGGTAACTTACACTATCCCAGACGAAGGAAATAGTAAACCACTTCTGCGTATTCTCTCCCTAAAAAATATCAGGGGAAGGTTCAGCATAAGTTGGAATCTACTTAATGATACAAGTTTATTATTATTTATGGAGTGTGAGAGTCATGATTGCAAAAGCTGTATTATCCTTTTCTCTTTTTTCCAAAAAAGCTGTAAAATGATTTATTGTCTGAGGTACACTAAATTATTTTAATAAATAAAAAATGGCTTTGTGTTGTGTGTTTTATACCTTGAGATTCCACCTGTCTTTGTGCATTAGATATCACTGCATGTTTCTAGTGTCTTTCTCTTCTTTCTTTTTACCCCCTCCCCTTTTAGAGGAATAGCTTGAATTGTACGATAGAAGTGGTAATACATTCCAAAACTAAATAGACACAGAAACTAAAGAAATTTCTAGAAGAAAATAGAAAAGAGGTTAGCCCTATTTCCTCCTTTTAAAAAAGTGGGGAGGGATATTCTTACTTCAGGCTATCTTAACCTGTAAAAACAAGGGTTAACCGTTGGAACTTGCTATAGGTTGCTATGCCTCGCCCTACTTGCCTGCACACGGCTGATCTGGGTCCACAGGTCAACAAAGAATTGAGAAAACATGCAGTGGGGCAACAGTCCCACAAACGTGAAAAAAGGGAAACAACTTCATTTCCCAACATTCCTTGCACTGTGCCACGCCAGAAGCAATCAGGCTGAGAGGCTCTCACATGGCGCGGTGCAAGGAACGTTCAGAAACGCGCCACAGCCAATCAAAAGAAAACTGTTTTAAAAAAACGCAGCACAAACACAAAGCACAAACCCATAACTACAAGCCCCAGCGTCCTGTGCGCCATGAGCGTGCAGAACGCTGAGGAAGCCGGTGCACAAAAATTAAAACAAACAAAAACAAAAACACCAGGAGAGCAAGTCCACCAAGCCGCGGGAACCAAAGCCCCTCTCCCCAATGGCCCCTAAAGCTCCTGATTGTAGTTTCCCCTTTAATATCACGGGGGGGGTATTGTGTTCCCCCTCTCTACTGGCTCCCCTGGGGTTGGGAGGGTTGGAGGGACCAAAGGAGTCTGTCTCCCCAACCCTCCTAAACCCAGGGGACCTGGCAGAGAGGGGATTCCCCTCCACAACCACACACATGCCCCATATTAAAGAGAAGAAACCAAGCGATTTCTTCTCTTTAAAAATGGAGTTTTTTGGGGGGGAATCCCCCTCTCCGATGGCTCTCCTGGGTCCAGAAGGGTTGGGGAGACAGACCCCTTTTCTCCACCCAACCCTCCCAAACCCAAGGAAGCCAGCGGAGAGGGGGATCACAACCCCCCCTGATATTAAAGGGGAAACCACAATTGAGATTTCCCTTTTAATATCAGAGGGTGGCCTGGATTCAATCCCTTCTCCTGGGTCCCATGAGTCTGGAAGGTTTGGGGGGACAAAAGGGGTTTGTCCCCCCAAGCCTTCCAGAGCCAGGGGAGACAGCAGAGAGGGGATCCCCCCGTAGGACACCAAAAAACACAAAAACAAACAATCAAAAACATTCAAAAATACACAAAAACAAACAAAAATAACACCAAAAAACAATACAAAGTAAACAACAACAAACATTTCCAGACACACCCAGCACCCAGCCAAACACCACAAAATCCAACCACCACCACCACCACCTCAAATAAAGAAAAACAGCCAACTCACCACCACACGACCTCACACCACAACGACTGGAAAAGAAATGAATAAAGAAAGAGACTACTTACTGGAAGAAGCTCCACCCAGAGGCCACAAGAGAAAAAACAGTCAAAATACAAGATAACCCCTACCAACACCACTTGTTGCCCACAATAGTAAAAAAAATTTCAAAAAGACACAACAGCCACCACAAAAGGCCCCAAGAGTAAAAACAAGTAAAAACAAATAACACAAAATCACAATTTTACACAAATCTAAAACAGATGTCAATAAAATAAAATAAAAACTATTCAAAAATCCTGTGCTGAATTTTTACTCAATTTTTTAAAAAAACCATCAATATACAGTTTAAAAAAATTTATTGTGAAAAACATGTACTTTCACATTTTTTAAATTATTACCTACGGTACAACAATTTAAAAAAATACATACTAAAAAATATTGGGTTAAATAATTTTTTGGGAAAAAGTATATCATCCTTTATTCTTTTTTTTATCCACAAAACCAAAACACCAAACAAAACTCATCACAGTTTATAACAGGCCACCATTTTTTTTGTATAAATAAAAATGGAAGCAGAAGGTCAGCAGTTCGATTCCCGAGTACTGCAGGACGGAAATCAGCTCCCGTCTTCATCCCAGCTCCTGCCAACCTAGCAGATCGAAAGCAAGAAATTGCAAGTAGATAAATAGGGACCACTTCGGTGGGAAGGTAACAGCGTTCCGTGCGCTCCTATGTCTAGTCATGCCTGCCACATGACCATGAAAATGTCTGCAGAAGCAAACAGCGTTGGCTCTTTGGCTTAGAAACAGAGATGAGCACTGCACCCTAGAGTCGGATACGACTGGCTTTCGAGCAAGGGAAACCTTTACCTTTTACCTTTACTAACAATTTTAACAATTTCAATTATAGACTAACCTCTTCTTTACAAACATTAACAACAACAACAAAAACTTTCCAACACCATTTAAAACAGCCCGGCAACGCCGGGCAACCTCTGCTAGTCAATTATATTTCAAACATATTTGTAAAGTTGTTTCGATTTCTAATTAAGGTTGAAAACTGTATTTCAGGAGGCTGAAGCAGAGTGTTTTTTGAGGAAATAAACCAAAATGTCTGCTGTGTGGCATTTTGTTAGCTGAACCTATTTATGTATGCTCAAAAGAAAACACGATCAAATACAAGGCTCCTAATTTCTAAACAGAGATCAACAGCAATAGACAGAAATAAAAAGAGTTGGCCACCTAAATTAATTTGCTCAGCAATGAGAGAGGCACTTGTAAGGAAGCAAAGAAACATCAGCAAGCATTTTTAAACTCCACAAAGTAAAGGCCTCTTTTCATTTCATTACAGGAGTCAGATTAAATTTTATTTTATTTAACAAGCTATGTACTAACTATTAGAAGTACAGTAATGAGATTTCAATGAGTACCAAGTTAAAATAGTGGGGAACGAAGTGTAAAATAAGACATAGGACTCCTGTATTTGTTTCTGGTAAAGCTTTGTTGTAGTAAACTTAGACAGCAATTTAACACCAATTCAACTGTTAAAAATTTGCCTCCTTCAATTTAGCTGAATTAATTTTTTGAGCATGCTGTCAAACTAAACTGTTAACCCTTTGTCACTGGCTTTTCCATTTCTGCTCCTAAATACAGTTAAGGTTTTCCTTGCGCGAAAGCCAGTCATATCCGACTCTAGGGTTCAGTGCTCATCTCTGTTTCAAAGCTGAAGAGCCAGTGCTGTCTGTTTCTGCAGAGGTTTCCATGGTCATGTGGCAGGCATTACTAGACACTGGAGTGCACAGAACACAGTTTACCTTCCCACCTAAGTGGTCCCTATTTATCTACCTGCAATTTCTTGCTTTCAAACTGCTAAGTTGGCAGGAGCTGGGACAAAGACAGGAGCTCATTCCATCCTGCAGTACTCAGGACTCAAACTGCTGACCTCCTGCCTTCCAGTCAGCGTCTTAGTTAGAGAATAGAAAACATTGGCTAGCTTTCAACCTGAGTATGCCTTGTACAGACATTTATTTCAGTAGAACTCTAAGCCAAGGAGTGTGTTTCAGTTTCTCATATCTAATGGTAGATATTAACAGTGGTGGGCTCCAAAAAAATTTACTACCACACTATGGGTGTGGTATGGTGGGTGTGGTCAGAAGGGAAGCCCTGCGTTGCACCTGAATTAGGACTACTTTATTTCAAAACTTGGATGGGCAGGGTCAGCCAGAATTTCTGCTACCAGTTCTGGCGAACTGGATTTGAACCTTCTGATGCCCACCACTGGATATTAAACAAAAGTTTGCACCACTTTCACTTCCCAGAGCTCTATAGTTGCTTTTTCTGCAGCAGAACAGCTAGTTCAGCAATGTCAAAGAGGATCATAACTCTGGGTACACATCTGAAATTACAATGTAGCTTGAATAAATTTTAAATTACAAAAGGAAAAAGGGAGGGGAACACTTCAAAAGCATCGAATAGCCTGTGGCGATTCAGTGGGGGGCTATTGTTATGTTTTATTTTCCTTTCCAAGTAAAACTGTCATCAGGTACCATGCATTAAAAATATCTTGCCCGATGAAGATTTTAACCGAACTGTGAGGAAGAGACTATGTGAATTAGAAATGAGCAAAGTGAGCATTTCTAGCCCATGATAAGATATACGAATGTGCATAAACATGATCCTTAAAAGAAACAATAGTTTGAAAGTAGAATGACAGACAAGATTATTTTTCAAGGACAAGGTTGAAATTTCAATTAAATTGTGAGTATATATACTGAAAAGACCGGCATTGCCTTGCCAAAAGCTATTCCAAGTCTGTATTTAAATCTGAATACCACAATACATGCCACTTCCTATAGATTTCTGTAACTAATTGTGTTGAATAATAGAGGAAGAATATTGCCACTAGACAAAGGAAAGACAGACAGAAAGAAAAAGAGTTGCCTATATCTATATAGACTCAATTTAAGCTACAAATGTCTTCTACCATTAGGCCATTAATTACAATGACAACTTGCAGCTTGATTTTCCATAGAGGACAAAATACACGTCACAACAGCTTCCAGGTAAGTCTTCTTTCTCAGATATAAATAGAAACACTCTCCTGTTCTGAGTTATGAAGTAATGTTCAACTGCCAATTTAATGTGTTTTGTACCAAGTAGAGTAAAGGAAACATTTTATCCTTCACTTTTGGTAGCATAGTATCTTGGCCTAGCCTTGGCTTCAGTCATGTCTGCCATGAGGATTGTTTCTTACAGCATGTCCTATTACTTTATTTAAGAAATGCGGTTTCTTAATGAAGCTGTAGGGAAATGGAATTATTTATATGTCTCTGAAGGTCAACAGTTGAGATAATATCTATGGGCATACTTTTAATGGAATTTTCCTTCTGAGCCTCCCTTGCCCCTTCCCCTAATAAGAATAAGACTACTCCCACTAGAATAATTTCATGTTAGAAATTATTCTGGGTTGAAAGGATTTTTGCAGAAGAAACTCTGCTCAGGGAACACCCAAATGAGGCTCCTTTCATGTTCCCAAGAGCTGGGACAGAGACGGGCGCTCAATCCATCATACAGTACCAGGTTCTCAAAGTGCTGACTTGCTAGCCTTCCATCTAACAAGGCGAGCTTCTTAACCACCACAGAGCCTTCACTACTCCCACTGCTGTTCACTCACCACTTTCATAGCATTCTTAGTTGGGTTTCCCCGAGTGGGTGGCATAAAAATCTAAGAATAAAATAAATAAATAAATAAAAAATAAATTTTTATTCTGTAAAGATTACAAGGAAGCTGTTGCCTGCCAGGCATCACATGTTTTCCGCACCTTTTCTTTCTGCTCATGGTACCTGACACCAGAGAAAACAAGGAAGGCAACAGATGAGCTCCTTCACACTCAAAAAAACCAGAAAGAGTGAGTGGCAGTACTCAGAGGGAAGTGTGCACAGCTGAATTAAGAGTTTTTAATGGAATTACTGACCCATTATGGAATGGGGGGAAAAACCTGGTTTGCAGAATCTTGCTTTGTGAATGAGAAAAGGAGATTTCGCTTTCAAATTACACCCCATACATGTCATTGTCTGGAGCCCTGCCTGGCAAGACACAGGAAGAATCAGTGGTGGGCTCCAAAAAAATTTACTACCACACTGTGGGCTTGGTGTGGTGGGTGTGGCCAGGTGGAAAGCCCTGTGTTGCATCCGAATTAGGACAACTTTATTTCAAAACTTGGATCGGCGGGGCCAGCCAGAATTTCTGCTACCGGTTCTGGCGAACTGGTGCGAACCTGCTGATATCATCCTCACAGAATTACCCTCTGATGGGAGATGAAAAAGAGAAGACAATCATCTAGATAAGACATAGGAAGATTCCTGCATTTTGGAACAAAACAGATAGGCTGGAGGTTGAAGGGGAAGAGCATTATTCTTCTCAAGACCAAAGTGAAGAAACATTATAGAACAGTGATATACCAAGAAAACTTTCATTTGGATAATAAAACAATTTGTTTGTTTGTTTAAATCCAGAATGCTCAGTTTCCCACAGCTGCTTTCTTGGGAGTCCTATGGCAAGACTGTATTGAAGGTTCCCTTTGTGAGAAAGGATGATCAGTTAGCATTAAGCAGAATGGTGTTTACAAGTCTGTGCTCCTTTTTTAATTTAAAGTAAAAATGTATCACACTTGTGCTCTTCAAGTAATGTATAATAAAACAAATATGAACATTGTTTTAAATACAGAGAAAAGCAAGTTTTGAAAAGGCATTTAAAAACAAACAAACCCAATGTTATAGGAGAGTTTAAAAACAAATCAAAAAGACTTTTTAAAAAAGCATTGCTAATTGCAGGCGCACCCCCCCAATAACGGACACAGACAACATTGAAAGTGGATAACAGCAAAGGGCCACATTTATTGATTCAATGCCCTAGTCCGAATTATAAATTTGTATTGGTAAAACGACCAATCATAATTCCTAAGGCAAGCAGGCCGAAGTAACACTGGTAAGGTACCACCCCAAAATTGCCAACGGCAATTGGTTACAATGTATCAATTTGTATCAATTTGTTTGTCAACAACAAACAAATTGTTGACCGTAGTCAATAACTAACTCATGACCCCACCCTCTGACGCGTATCCGTGAAATCACAGGGGTGATGCATGCTGGTTAGCAATCATCATCACCCCATCGCCTGGTTCGTCGTTGACCGGACAACGTTTAACTACTTTATTCCTGTCTAGTGTTGTCCAGTCAATTGCGAACCTGCCGGATACTTGTGGGTCATACTGTTTACCTTACCAGTGCTACCCGCCCATGTGACCAAAGTCAACAGTAAGAACGAAGAAAGACCCCTATATCAAACCATAGCAACAGTGTGGGATGGGCAAAAAAGCCAGGACCCGAAGCCAATATGGGTCCCAACCAAAAATTCCCACCCGGCCCCAAAGCGACCATGATCACACTGTTAACTAGGGAGGGGGTGGAGGGGAAAAAACTTCTCCGCTCCGTCGCTGAGGCAAAATGGCAGCTCGGCTGCCTCGTGGCCACCCCTTTTATAAGGGAGCTGGCCACGCCCCTAACTACCCGGATCCTCTGTCCTGTGGGGGGGGCCCGCAAAGTGCGCGGCGGCCATTTTGGCGCCGCGCTTGCATTGCAGGCGCACCCCCCCAATAACGGACACAGACAACATTGAAAGTGGATAACAGCAAAGGGCCACATTTATTGATTCAATGCCCTAGTCCGAATTATAAATTTGTATTGGTAAAACGACCAATCATAATTCCTAAGGCAAGCAGGCCGAAGTAACACTGGTAAGGTACCACCCCAAAATTGCCAACGGCAATTGGTTACAATGTATCAATTTGTATCAATTTGTTTGTCAACAACAAACAAATTGTTGACCGTAGTCAATAACTAACTCATGACCCCACCCTCTGACGCGTATCCATGAAATCACAGGGGTGATGCATGCTGGTTAGCAATCATCATCACCCCATCGCCTGGTTCGTCGTTGACCGGACAACGTTTAACTACTTTATTCCTGTCTAGTGTTGTCCAGTCAATTGCGAACCTGCCGGATACTTGTGGGTCATACTGTTTACCTTACCAGTGCTACCCGCCACACGGAGGGGCTTCACAGAAGACCTGACGCCCCTCCCAGACCGTCAGCTCGGTCAACAGGCCTGCTCGCCAGTCACCCAACAGGAGGTCCATACCTCCACGCGACAGATGGACCCCATCCCCTGTATACAAGTCACAATTTTGCAGACTAATATCTGGGTGATGACTAACCCGTCCCCAAGCCCTGGTGGTGAGAAACCGCGCCACTGCCTTATTGACCGCGCGCCCAGCTCGGTCAAGGGCCAGGAGGTTAACGCCCCCTCTGTAAGAGTGGCGCGGAACAATGTCCGACCAAACCAGGGCTGTGGCAGGCCAGACATAATGCAAGTAGGCGAGGTCCTCGCAAATCGCATGCTTGAGCGATAAGCCGGTGACCTGGCCCAAATCATTGCCCCCCAGGTGGATGATTAGAATGTCAGGCGGGTCAGCCCCCAGGCCAGAAAAAAGGAAAGGCCGCAGCTCCCGCCATAACATCCCAGGCTTACCGTGCCATGCGAGACTGGCGTGGTCACCCAGTCCCAGTCGGGGTCCACTCTGTCGCCGCAGCGTAACGCGCTGCCCTGAGGACATAGCTGTGGCCCACCAGCCATACTGTCACCGGTGTAAAACGACACCCAGGGTCTATAAGAAATTGAGAAAAAGGAAGGTAAGGTGACTGGATTGGTACTCATGGCGGGAGTGGGCGCACATAAAACTGAAAACATTGTGAGCCCCACCTCCCCATGCTACGTATGTCAGCCCCAGAGTACCCAAAAGCAGCCGCTGTAGAGGCTGCGCCAATACGGAACGAATGTGTGCCAGAACGGGCACCCGTTAGTCCCACCCTGGTAAGGGCTCTGGCAGTCACCTTCCAAAACTGAAATTTAGTAAGGGGAGACCCATCTTGGTGACAGAAAAACGGGCCGTGGTGCCAGCCACGCAGTGCCAGGTATTCCTGTAGGGCACCAACCGGACAGATGTCTGCCAAAGAACACCGTAGCAGTCTTACTCCACTGCCTACGCCATGCTGATCTGTTTTAGAGGAGCGAATCCTCAACTGGGCCCAGTCTTTGGCAACATGTACATCTCCGCGTTCCAGTGCCCTACCACTTGCATCCGCCTTAGACAGCATCACGAGTTCGCTGATGCGGAGCGCTCCAAAAAACGCCACCGTAGTGGCTGCATGCAATTGGGCTGCCTCATAATGATCAAAACAGAGGCCTGGCCAGCCCCGGGCCAACTGGGTAAGAACCCCTGGGGAAATAGGGTGCCGGTCATCCGGGCAACGCCCGCGCTCGCGCACCCACCCCTCCAAAACGTGTCCCACACGGAAGTCAGAGGTGGTATCCACATGACCCCCTACTTTGGCCATAAAAGCCAACGCCGAGAGCTTGGATGCTATGGTGCGAGGTGCAAGGCCCTGTGCATGCAGGTGAACCATGAACCGCAGAACATGGTCCACCGGGATGAGCCAGGTCTCTGGCCATTGAAATCGAGTAGCAAAAGCCCTATACAAATTGAATGCTTGTTGATACGCCTTACGCGTGCGTGGCGCTAGTGACAGGCCAATCGCCCGGTTCACCTCTCCTTGCCAATAGTCCACATCTCGTCCGGGAGTGGCGAGGGAAATTCCTCCGCATCCGGGGCCAAGGCGCGGAACCGGGAGATCTGCAGGCGGGACAAAGCGTCAGCAATATCGTTATTAACCCCTGGGACATGCCTGGCCCTGAACAAGACGTTGAGGCGCAGGCAGCGCAGCACAAAATGGCGCACTAGATCCATGACCCTGGGCGATTTAGAAGTCTGTGCATTGACAATGTGCACCACGGCAGCATTGTCGCACCAGAAATGCACCACCGAATTAGCCCACTGTTCGCCCCATAGCATCAAAGCCCCCAGAATGGGAAAAAATTCCAGGTATGTGAGCTCCCGCAGGCGACCTGTGCCTGCCCATGCCGGTGGCCACCCACCATAGGCCCACTTCCCATTGAAGTGCATCCCATAACCCAGGGATCCTGAGGCATCAGACTGGATCTGGAAATTGGGGGATGCCAGGAGGTCAGACCTCCAAAATGAGACCCCATTAAACTCCCTCAGGAATTGCAACCAGACAAACATGTCTGCCCTGATACCCCGGGTAAGCCTGACTCTGTGGTGGGGCCTGGATAACCCTGCCATGGCGTCGCATAAGCGCCGGGCGAAAGCCCTGCCCGGTGCGACCACCCTGCAGGCAAAATTGAGGTGCCCATGTAGCACCTGCAGTTCCCTCAGGGATGCCTTACGCTTAGCCAGCAATTCCGAGATAAGGGTCACTATCCTGGACACCTTATCACCCGGTAACCTAGAAGCCTGTACTACTGTATCAATCTCAACCCCCAGGAATACTAGTTTGGTCGACGGGCCCTCGGTCTTTTCGGGCGCTAAAGGGACACCCAGTTCCTGCATTAGCGTCTGAAATGTATTGAGGAGACGTGGACACGTGTCCCAGCCCCGTTCACCCCCGAATAAAAAGTCATCCAGGTAATGGGCTACAGACCGGGACCCTGACCTGCGGACGAAAGCCCACTCTAGGAAGGTACTAAAACGCTCGAAAGCCGAGCATGATATGGAGCAGCCAAAAGGCATGGCCTTATCAAAATAATACTCCCCTCTAAACTTAAAACCCAGCAATTCAAAGTCGCCCGGGTGCACCGGCAAGAGGCGAAAAGCTGACTTAATGTCGCACTTGGCCAGCCAGGCACCCGGGCCACACGAGCGCACCATGCGCAGCGCATGGTCGAACGATGTATACCTGACCGAACAAAGGTGATCAGGTATCGCATCGTTGACCGATCGGCCGGCTGGGTAGGACAAATGATGAATAAGGCGAAACTCACCTAGGGACTTTTTAGGAACCAAACCCAATGGTGAAACCTTAAGGTTGGGAAAAGGGGGTGCGGGAAAAGGTCCGGCGACCCTGCCCGCGTCTAACTCCTTTTTAATGCTGGCCTCGGCTACCTCCTCCCTTCCTCTGAGGGATAAAAGGTTGGGAGCATCCTGAGGAGATCTATCACCCATAAAAGGGATACGAAATCCCTGCTTAAAACCTTGGATGAGGTACTCCCTGTCCTCTCCCCTTGGGTACGATGCGAGCCAGCGCTCCAGCATGTCCACCTTAATTGGGGAGGGGGCCTTTCGGAGAACTAGTTCCATCCGTGGCAGGCTTGCCAGCCCACTGTCCACCCCTCCCTCTGCCTCGCACCCCCACAGGCTTGGGACAAGAAGAGGCTGCATGGGGACCAGAACATGTGGGACACTCGTGCTTATACCTGCAGTTCTTCCGACTGCAGGAACCATTGGACGAGAAAGTCCAGCACAGCAGGCGGGCTGGAACCCCCTGCCCCGCCATTTGGCGGGTAACCTGCGCTGGAGCTGCTCGCTGGACCGCATGTCCACAATGGTATCTATCCCCCGGGGCAGGACGTGTGGGTGTCATATACAAGAGCCACAGTCTCTGGCACGGCTCATCCCATCTCATCTCGGGGTGCAGGGGAATCCTCATACGGAATTCCTCATCATATGCTAGCCATGAGGGGCCCGGGAAATCTACCATCGCCCTGTATATGTTGTCCAAATATTGGACCATGGGAATAGCTAGATCCGGCCGCGCCCTAAATACACCGCCATGTATATCAAATAAGCGGGGAGCCAGTTAGCCCAGGTACGCGGCGGCTTACGGCGGCGTGCCTGCTCCTTGTCCTTCTCATCCTGACCCTCCCTTTCTTCCTTAGTGGGCTCTCTGTTCAGGAGTGAGAAGATATCCACGTACTCCCCTCGCCATATCTTTTCTCTGGTAGCCTGAGCCAAGTGATCACCCAATGGCAGGGAATACCCTGCCGTCGGCAAAGCCGAAAAGGGGATAGCTGGCCTACCCAAAGGGGCCTGAGTTAACCCTGCCACCCCAAGTACGTTCCCAGCAGTGTAAGAACCAATGCCCACCCCAGCGGGCATGGTGGCAGTAGTTGTCGCCGGGTGGGTCGCCAGCGGCGTAGCCCCTGCACCACCCGCGCGAGGCCAAGGCCACTGAAAGGTCCCCCCCATATTGGGAATGTGTGTGGATGTACTCGTTTGCACCATATACTCACATGCTGCACCCCCGCGGGCCGCCCCCAATGGGGGTTCCGGCCCACTGGGGGCGTCGGAGCTCGCGACCGATGTAGAGCTCATCACCGGGGCTTGACCCGCGCCAGGTTGCTGGCTGGGGAGCTGCGAGGCAGTGGCCGGAGCCGCGCCACCCGCCTGCAGCAGCTCAACCCTCCCCGCCGGCCGTTGTCCTGCTGCCGATAGCGCCTCCAAAGGTACCCCGAAAGGGGCGCCTGCCTGACTGGCCCGGGCCAAAGACTCCTCTAAGGCCGCAATACGGGCCAGTAAGGCGTCTACAGTAACCATGGGTAAAGAGCCGGCCGGCCCACCTGACCCTTGCATGGGGACAGTTCCCTGCACCCCATGGCCCAGATATGGCCATTGGCCAGGGCCGAAGCCCGGTAGGGCTGGTGAGGAAACCTGCCAAGGCGGGGCACCGGGCCACCCCCCAAGGCTAGAGGGCCCCGGGAGAGGCTGCGGCCCAGAAGTAGTCGGCCCAACGGGTTGGGCGGAAGGAGGAGCGGTGTCCACCGCTCGCGGGCCGCGGGCCGGAGCGCCCTCCGCGCCCGCACTCTGAACGGGCCAAGGTGCGATAGACCCCAAGCCACTAGCCCCGGCCGGGGATGGCAAAGGTGGCTGTTGAGGAGGCGGCACCACGGTCCTCCGACCTGGGTTGCGCCTCCCAACAGCCCGAGCTGAATTCGCAGCAGCCTTCTTTTTGGAAGGCATCTCGAGCAAAAAAAGGGAAGCTAGCTAAGCAAAATCGACCCAAAAGGCTTCCCGGCAATACCAACGAGCGACGGAGGCGCAGGGAAAAAACTTCTCCGCTCCGTCGCTGAGGCAAAATGGCAGCTCGGCTGCCTCGTGGCCACCCCTTTTATAAGGGAGCTGGCCACGCCCCTAACTACCCGGATCCTCTGTCCTGTGGGGGGGGGGCCCGCAAAGTGCGCGGCGGCCATTTTGGCGCCGCGCTTGCATTCTAGATGGTCATACAAGATTAGTCAGCTTTAGCTGTCCACAGGATGCTTAGCAAGGTTGGAGCCAGCCTGACATTCCTTGGAAGAAACTGAGGTGCTGTTAAGTAAGAGTTCTATAACATCATTAGGTTTCCTGAAGGAATAGGTCATATAAAAGGGCTTCTATTGACACCTGAAACTCTGATCAGGTTATACAAGTGGAGGCAGTTTTCTGATCAGGTTTATACAAGTGGAGGTGGTTTTAGGGCCTGCGTGAGTTTTCTGTTGTTAGCCACCCAGAGTAGGAAAGTCTTCTAGATGGGCAGGATATAAACAAAAAACAACAACAAACAAATCATGAGACCAAATGCATTATGAATGCCTGTCCTTGAACAAATAACGGGGATCTAGGACATTAACCAAAGAATATTTTTGGTTCCTTGAACCCTCTGTTTCTTGTCTTTAGAAGGTAGCTTTCATTTCAGAGAGTGACAAAACCCAGCATGGCTACTGTTTTGATTGGTACGAAAAGATAGTTGGCCAACAGCGCAAGGTCTTCTGAATTGTGTCAAGGTGAAGAACCTTATGATATATTTAGTTCTGGGCATCAGGTGCTTGATTTTCAGTTTTGATTCTCCTTCATCCTCTTCCTCTTTTTTTATTTATGAAGATCCTTTTTATTCCACCACTTTTCTTTTTTTATCCCACATAGCTCTCAAGTGTTTAACTAATGGAGTTGAGAGCCCAAGGTAAAGATAAAGATCACCCTTGCTCGAAAGCCAGTTGTATCCGACTATAGGGTTCAGTGCTCATCTCTGTTTATAGCCAAAGAGCCAGCACTGTCTGCTTCTGCAGACGTTTCCATGGACATGTGGCAGGCATGCCTAGACACCAGAGTGCACGGAGCACTGTTTACCTTCCTACTGAAGTGGTTCCTATTTATCTACTTGCAATTTCTTTCCTTTGAACTGCTAGGTTGGAAGGAGCTGGGACAGAGACAGGAGCTCATTTCATCATGCAGTACTTGGGTATCAAACTACTGACTTGCCCTAGAATGTAACAAAACAGCTTGGCCTCCTGTGGGTCTCATCTTTGTGTTCCACCAAATTTTTGCACACAATACAATTTTGCACAATTCTGTCATCTATAGCTGAAGGAATACTTCAACTGTGATGGTAATAAGCATCACAAAACTGCCATATGCTACAAGCATCACAAAACTTCAGAATGCTACAGGAAGAATTGTTTATGGACCTCTCCAGACATTCACAACACTGGGTTAGGTGTTACACAGATGACTTATACAGACTGTTTTTGTCAACAAGTAAAAGCAGAACAAACAAAATAATTTACCACACAGTTTCAGAGATACAGAACAATGCTATCATAATTAAACAGGCCAGGAAAGAAGTTGGGACTGTTCTTATTATAAACAAGCTGGACTATACACAGCAGGCTAAGTGACAGTTCTCCAATAAAATAGTTTGTTCTTTCCATATCCTACTGAGGATTTCCAGAATGAAGGACAACACCTGATAAACACATTTTTAAAAAAAATATACAGGATCAGATATAATCAGAATACCTCAGAAGCCACTACCAGCAGTCTCTTGTCTGCTAACCAAAATACACAATCTAGCAACTCCAGGCAGCTTCTTGTTTCAAACAGTGCCAGTCCAGTATGGGTACCTGATTTTATGAATTCCATATACCAGACTTCATACATTACAAATACATGAACAAAACAGCAATCTATGCACAATCTTCCTGAAAATACCATGTTATGTACTGTGAGTTTGTGTCAGCTGTGGGGGGAAATGTCAAAACAAAACTGTTGTATAGTGTGATTTTTCATATTATTGGAGCAAACACAGTGTGATTGAAGAGGTCCCCAGTCATGTTTAGATTGGCTAAGCCAGCCTTACAAAAGTACTAGTGTTTCTTCTGGCATTCTGGAGGTTAAACAATTTGAAATATATAAAAAAGTATTTGTCCCAAGGTTCTGTAGAAAAAAGGGGAAAGCACTAGAACAGAAAGAGATTGACAACTGAAGCCCAAGTGAAAGCCTACCTCTCTCTCCTAAAAACTCTGAGCTCTGAAGAGGGCTGTTATAAACCTCACTAAACTATATTTAGTTCCCATCTACCTGACTGAGAAGCTGATTGCAAGCAAATATAGCAAGGGTAAGTCTGTGGATCCGCGTGCCCAGTTGGCACGCATGGCCTCTGGCAGAGGTTAAACCTAGCGAGCACGCTCCTGGCCCCTGGCCCTTGCCAGCAGAGAGAAATTAAGGGGGGGGGTGGATAAATGATAGGGTTTGATTCACCCAATTACCTGACCTGACCAACGAACCTGCTGAGAGAGCAAATACGTTACCTATTAGAGTAATCCCTCATCTCCGAGTCTCAGTCTCATCCCAGAATCAAACAGGAGTCATGATTGCCTTAGTCTAAGCCCAAAACAATGGTGTTGTCCCAGCCAGTGTTTGTCCGCACTAATTAACTTCCCCCCGAGAGGTTCCCAATTAACCTGAGTAAATAGGTGATGTGATTGACTGTTGGGTGACGGTTTTTTCTACCTTGCCTTCTGATCTATAAATGGTTATGCCTTTTCCTCAATAAACCACTGATCTTATCCTCCTCCATACTGCCTCGTATCGTTCTTTGATCAGTCTCCTCCGGGACCTCCGGCCCTCTGCGGCCCCGATTCCTACATAAGTCAGTGACCTTGTTTATTAGATTGGCCATATTTTAGTTTTCTTGATTTTGCTTTCAGGTGGCTCTACTGAGTCTTCATTGCACTTAGGATTTAATGTGTGCATGTGAATGTGAGACAGATACTTGATTATTTTGTGCAGGCTGTGACTAGATAGACCAAAGTAGCAGTAGGGAACATGTTCCTCCCTTCTCTATTTTCTACTTTCTCTTTTTTATTGTCTGCTGCTGACTTTAAATGCAGAATTGCCTTTTCTGTTGATGTAGGTGCCAAAGGCGTAGCACTCTGATTTGAGCTAGATAGTGAGTCAACATGCTTCATCAAGACAGGTTGCTTACTGGAGACACAAGGGAAAATACTTGGAAATAAGTTTGTGAGAGCGTCACCTGCGATGTTACAAAGTCACAGCACAGTAATGGCTGTGCAACTTGCATCTCAAACTGCCATGGTGCACTTATTAAGTTGCAGTACTGCGGTCAAACTCTGCTCATGATCTGAGTTTGATTCTGATGGATTCAAGATTGACTCGGCCTTCCATCTTTCTAAGGTTGTTAAAATGAGTATCCAGCTTGTAAGGAACAAATTGTGGTTTGTGTAATTACCTTGTATGCTTGCTAGAGAATGGTTTAGCACTATGGGGCAATATATAAGCAGTTGTACAGTAATTCCTCACTTAAAGAGCATAATGGGTTCCACAGGATTGCTCTTTAAGCAAGTTTGCTCTTTAAGCGAAACACCATTGTAAGTGACCAATTGTGACTTCTGGTGAGGAGGATTGTGAACCACAATTTTAGGTGAGTTTTTGGTTGGTTTTAGTTGTTAAGCGAGTTAGTCTCTAAGTGAGGCACTCTTTATGCAAGGTTTTCCTGTATTTGCATTTTACTCCTTCTAAACACACACTGTGTTGAGATCTTAAATCAACCTGGTCCACTGAGGTTGTTTGCAGGCGCACCCCCCAATAAAGGACTCAGACACTGGTAAAAGTGGATAACGGCATTGGGCCACATTTATTGATTCATGCCCTAGTCCGAATTATAAATTTCTATTGGTATTCAACCAATTATAATTCTTAAGGCAAGCAGGCCGAAGTAACACTGGTAAGGTTCCACCCAAAATTGCCAACGGCAATTGGTTACAATGTATCCATTTGTATCAATTTGTTTGTTGACAACAAACAAATTGTTGACCGTAGTCAATAATCTAACTACTGACCCCACCCTCTGACGCGTATCCGTAAAATAACGGGGTGATGCCTGCTGCCTAGCTCGTGCCATCACCCCATTGCCTGGTTCATCGTTGACTGGACAACGTTAACCAACTTGTGCCTGTCTAGTGTTGTCCAGTCAATTGCGAACCTGCCGGATACCTGTGGGTCATAAGTGTTTACCTTACCAGTGCTACCTGCCACACGGGGAGGCTTCAACAAAGGCTCACCGCCCCCCCCCAGACCGTCAGCTCGGTCAACAGGCCTGCTCGCCAATCTTCCAACAAGAGGTCCATACCTCCCAGCGACAGATGGACCCCATCCCCTGTGTAAAGCTCATAATTTTGTAGACTGATGGTGGGGTGTCGAATGACACGCCCCCAACCCTTGTCCAGAAAGAACCGGGCAATAGCCCTGTTCACCAAGCGCCGAGCCCGATCAAGGGTCTGGAGGTTAAACCCTCCCCTGTAAGCGTGCCGCGGTATCATGTCCGACCAAATTAGGGTTGTGGCAGGCCACACATAATGCAAGTAGGCCAGGTCACCGCAAATCGCATGCTTCAGCGATAGGCCCGTGACCTGTCCCAAATCATTACCCCCGAGGTGTATAATAAGGACATCAGGCGGGTCAGCATCCCTGATGGAGAAAAGGAATGGCAACAGTTCCCGCCATAACATTCCGCGCTTACCGTACCACCTGAGAATTGCGGATGCACCCAGTCCCAGTCGGGGTCCCCACTCTGTCGCCGCAGCAAACTGCGCTGCCCTGTGCACATAGCTGTGGCCCACCAGCCATACTGTCACCTGTGTAAGACGACACCCAGGGTCTGTCAAGGAAAAAAGGAAACAGGGTAGTGACTTAACTGGTACTCACTGTTGCAGAGGGCGAACATACAACTGAAAACATCGTGATCCCCACCTTCCCATGTTGCATATCTCAGCCCCAGAGTACCCAAACGCCGCTGCGGTGGAAGCCGCCCCTATCTGGAATGAATGGGTGCCGTAACGAGCCCCAGGGAGGCCAACACTGGCTAGTGCCTTACCGGTCACCTTCCAAAATTGAAATTTAGTAAGGGGAGACCCATCTTGGTGACAGAAAAATGGGCCAGGGTGCGTACCACGTAGTGCAAGGAACTCCTGTAGGGCACCAACCGGACAGATGTCTGCCAAGGAACATCGTAGCAGTCTTACACCACTGCCTACACCGTGCTGATCAACCTTAGAGGAGCGTATCCTCAGCTGAGCCCAATCATTGGAAACATAGACATCTTCGAGTTCCAGTGCACTACGACTCGCATCCGCCTTAGACAGTAGCACCAGCTCACTGATGCGGAGCGCCCCAAAAAAGGTCACCGTAGTAGCCGCATGAAACAGGGTTGCCTCATACCTGTCGAAACACAGGTCATGCCAACCCCGTGCAAGGTGGGTAAGTACCCCTGGAGAAATAGGGTGGCGGTCGTCCGGGCTGCGCCCACGTTCCCGCACCCACCCTTCCAAAACATGTCATATGCGAAAATCACTTGTGCTGTCAGCAAAACCACCCACCTTGGCCATGAATGCCAGCGCTGACAGCCTGGATGCTATGGTGCGGGGGGCTAAGCCCTGGGCATGTAAGTAAACCATAAATTGGAGGATGTGAGCTACTGGGATGGGCCAACTTTCAGGCAGCCGTGATTGGGAACAAAAGGCCCTGAATGAACTAAATGCATGGTTATACGCCTTACGCGTGCGGGGGGCGAGCGACATGCCGATCGCCCGGTTCACCTCTCCTTGCCAAGCGTCCATATCTCGTCCGGGAGCGGCGAGGGAAATTCCTCTGCATCCGGGGCCAAGGCACGGAAACGGGAGATCTGCAGGCGGGACAAAGCGTCAGCAATATCATTATTACTACCTGGAACATGCCTGGCCCTAAAAAGCACATTGAGGCGTAGGCTGCGCAACACAAACTGGCGAACCAGTTCCATGACCCTGGGAGATTTAGACGTCTGTGAGTTGACAATGTGGACAACTGCCGCATTGTTACACCAGAAATGGACGACCGAATTGGCCCACTCCTCGCCCCATAGCATCAAAGCTCCCAGAATGGGGAAAAATTCCAAGTACGTGAGATCGCGCAAACGATCCGAACCCCACCAGGCTGGCGGCCATCTGCCGTAGGCCCACTTCCCTTCGAAGTAAATCCAATAACCCAGGGACCCTGATGCATCCGACTGAACCTGAAAACGAGGGGAAACCAAAAGGTCGGACCTCCAAAAGGACACCCCGTTGAATTCCCTCAGGAACTGAAGCCAGATGAGCATATCAGCCCTCATGCCCTTGTTCAGTCGGATCCTGTGGTGGGGCCTGGCCAAGCCAGTCATGGCGTCGCACAAGCGTCGAGCAAACGCTCTGCCAGGTGCGACGACCCTGCAAGCGAAATTGAGGTGACCATGTAACACCTGGAGCTCCCGAAGGGACACCTTGTGTTTTGCCAGCAAGTCCAAAATGAGTGCAACGATCCGGGAAACCTTATCAACAGGTAACCTGGATGCTTACACAACCGTGTCAATCTCAACCCCCAGGAATATGAGCTTGGTTGAAGGGCCCTCGGTCTTTACGGGCGCTAAAGGGACACCGAGTTCCTTCATTAGCGTCTGAAATGTATGTAGGAGACGCGTGCACGTGTCCCAGCCCCGTTCACCCCCGAATAAGAAATCGTCGAGGTAGTGGGCTACAGACCGGGACCCTGACCTGCGAACAAAGGCCCATTGCAGGAAAGTGCTGAAGCGCTCAAATGCTGAGCATGAAATGGAGCAGCCAAAAGGCATGGCTTTGTCGAAATAAAATTCACCCCGGAACTTGAAACCCAGCAACTCAAAGTTGCCCGGGTGCACTGGAAGGAGACGGAACGCGGACTTAATGTCGCACTTAGCCAGTAGTGCACCCGGGCCACATGAGCGCACCATGCGCAGGGCCTGGTCAAAAGATGTATACCTAACCGAACAATGGTCGTCAGGAATAGCATCGTTGACCGAACGGCCAGCCGGGTAAGACAAGTGGTGTATCAAACGGAACTCCCCCGGTGACTTCTTGGGCACTAACCCCAACAGGAAACCTTGAGATTAGGAAATGGTGGGACAGGGAAAGGGCCAGCGAGCCTGCCAGCAGCAACCTCCTTAGCAATGCTCATGGCAGCCACCTCCTCCCTTCCCCTGAGTGATAACAGGTTGGGTGCATCTTGAGGGGACCTGTCCCCTGTGAAAGGAATGTGAAACCCCTGCTGGAAACCCTCAAGCAGGTAAGCTGCGTCTGCCCTCCTCGCGTACATCACGAGCCAACGCTCCAGCATGTCCACATTAATTGGGGAGGGGGCCTTTTGCTTGACCAGCTCCCTCTGTGGCAGTTCTGCCCGCTCCCTGTCCACCTCTACCTCTGCCCCGCAGTCCGCCTGCCCTAGGACACGTGGAGGCGGCATGGGGGCCAGCACAAGAGGGACACTCATGCCTGTAACAGCACTGCTTCCTGTTACACGCACCATTGGCCGAGAAACTCCAACACAGCAGGCGGGCTGGAACCCCCTGCCCCGCCACCTGGCGGGGTGCCTGGGCTGGAGTAGCTCGCTGGACCGCATGTCCACAATGGTACCTCTCCCCTGGCGCCGGGCGCATGGGGGTCATATACAGAAGCTACAGCTTCTGGCAGGGCTCATCCCACCTCATCTCTGGATGTAGGGGCACTCTCATGCGGAATTCCTCGTCGTAAGCCAACCACGACGGGCCAGGGAAATCAACCATCGCCCGGTATATGTTGTCCAAATACTGGACCATCGGAATCGCCAGGTTGGGCAGGGCCCTGAGGTACACCGCCATGTATATAAGGTATGCGGGTAACCAGTTGGCCCACGTACGTGGCGGCTTACGTCGACGGGACTGCTCCTTGTCCTTCTCGTCCTGCCCCTCCCTCTCTTCTTTGGTGGGTTCTCTATTCAAGAGGGAGAAAATGTCCACATACTCCCCCCCGCCAGATCTTCTCCTTGGTAGCCTGGGCCAGATGATCCCCAAGGGGTAAAGAATAACCTGCTGTCGGCAAGGCCGACACCGGAACATTGACCGGGCTGGGCACCATGAAAGGAGCCTGGACCAGCCCCGCCACCCCCAATAAGTTCCCTGCAGGGCAGGGGGCCCCGCCCCAAGAGGGGCCTTGGAGTGTTGGAGCTGTTCCTGGATGGGCCGGAGGCGGCTAACCCGCCGCCCCAGCCAGGCGAGGCCACGGCCACTGCAAACCTCCCCCCGCAGTGGATTGTGGTGTGGGTGCACTAGCTTGGACCGTATACTCACAAGTTGCACCCCCATGGGCCGCCCCCACCGGGGGTTCCGGCCCACTGCGGGCGTTGGAGCTCGCGACCGCAACCGAGCTCGTAGACGGGGCCTGACCACTACCTGCTGGCGGCATCTGCTGAGTGGGGAGCTGCGAGGCTGCGGCTGTCGCTGACCTACTTGCCTCAGGCAGCTCAACCCGTTTGGCCGCCTGCCGAGAACCGGCAGATGCTGAGTTGACCTGTAAACCAAAGGGTGCCCCTGATGGATTAACTATCCCCAAAGATGCCTCCAGGGCCGCTACGCGGGCCAGTAGGGCATCAATGTTTACATAGCCCCCAACGCTGATGGGGGCAAAGGGCCGGCCGGCCCACCGGTCGCCGGCGCCGGGCCAGGTCTCTGGACCCTGGGGCCTGAATACAGCCATGCCCCGACCACCGGCCCCGGAGGGGCCGGGGGCATGCCCTGCCAGGGAAGGGAACCCAGCCAACCCCCTTGGTTAAAGCCCACTGCTGGAAGCTGCATGCCAAGGCCCGAAGGTCCAGCCTGGCTATGTGCCAGGCCCGGGTCAGTGGCCGCTAATTGCAGGCCGGGGGCCGCAGCCCCTGCAGGGCCGGTCTGAGGCTGCCCAGCCTCGGGCCAGGGAGCAATCGACCCCATCCCGCCGGTCCCGGTGGGCGCCCCCGGAAAGGGGGCCTGCTGAGGGGGCGCAGTCGCCGTCCTCCGACCCGGCTGGCGCCTCCTTGAGGTGCGAACCGCGTTCGCCATCGCCTTCTTTTTGGAAGGCATTGCTGCAATTCGCTGGGAAGCCGAAGAAAAGAAGCGCAGAAGAAACCGCTGCTCGAAAGAGGCTTCCCGGCTAAAGGGAAGAGCGACGGAGCGATTGGGGAAAAACTTTTCCTCTCCGTCGCTTCGCAAAATGGCAGCGCAGCTGCCTCGTGGCCACCCCTTTTAAAGGGTGCTGGCCACGCCCCCTAACTACCCGGATGTCCAAGTCCGGTGGGGGGGGGCCCGCAAAGAGCTCGGTGGCCATTTTGGCGCCGCGCTTGCATTCTCTCTTAAATTCTTATTATGTGATGAAACTGCAGATGGTAACAGATGGGGAGGGCAACTTGGCAAATGGACTGTTTTTTGAAGACAACCTAAAAAAAGACGTTGGGGTGGGAGGAAAACTGGAATAGGATTTTGTGAGGGAGGGAATAAGCCATCATCTACTACTTCTGTCAATGGTATCAGAGAAAGAGGGTTTTGTATAAAGAACTTAGATGTCTTAGTTCCCACCTATACTATCTCATGTAGGTATGAAAACTGACCTGCATTTTCTCATTAGTGAGAGGAACAGGACTGTATGCAGGAAGGCAATTTCATTTCTTATTATATTGGCTAAGGATTAGTGAGCCTTGCAGAGGGAGAGGAACCAGGAGATACTTCAGGAGAAGCTGCCTGAGGCAAGAAGAGCAAAGTTATTAAAAAGACTGTTGTGGGGGAGGGAAGACTGAACAACAAGCTTGAAAGAAGATGAAGAAAAACAACCTGTGGGGGACTTGGATAAAGGAAAGTATGTTGCTGTAAAGTAATACAAGAAAGAAGGAGAAAATATTGCTTTTTTAAATGGAGTGGTTCCAGTCTACAAGGAAGCTGTGACATTTACTCTTGAAATCTCATTATTTAATATTTGTGACTCATAAAGATACTCTGTACGTGCCCAGATATGCATTTTTAATTACATCACAGCAAATAGCTTCTTATTCTGTGTTACTCAAAGCTTGAAAAATTACTTTAAAAATTAACTTTATGTATTATTTACTACCTTGAAGCATCTGGATCTTTGTTATCATTCTTGCTCCCACACCCATGAAAGGAATTTACTGTATTGTGTGTTAATAATGTACAGTATTGCATTATCCTTGGCTGAATGCCAGAAAAATACTAGGAAATGATTTCCAGTTCCCTCCAGTGTCCAGTTCCAATACTGCATCTTAAAAGTACTTTTAAAAGTTGAAGAGGGAAATACCACTTTTCCCATTTATTTATTTTTTAAAAAATTCCTTTAAAAAAAAGAATTAACAACATTTTAATGTGTCTTTAAAAGTGAGTGTCAATGTAGGTAGAAAATGAAACTGTTTACATGAGAAAGTTTTGCATTATTTTTGAAATGTAAATGGGCTTCATTCTTATCATCTCAAAAAGCACACAAAGAAGAAGTGAACTGGAATGGCACCCCTTAGAACAGTGGTTCACTACCTACAGCCCACAGGCCGGACCTGGCCCGTGGCACCATTTCATATTGCCGGCCTCCTTTGCTCCTCCTGCCACTGCCGGAAGTGGCAGAAATGGTGACAATAGCTGAAAATGCACCACCTTCACTCCTGCTGCCGCCACACTGCCAGAAGTGGCAGAAGTGGTGAAAACAGCCAAAAATTTGCTGTAAATGCACCTGCAGCTGTCATAAATGTGTTTATGATGGGAACCATGTGTCCAGACCACTCAGCTGTCTGAGGGGGTGTGGTCTGGCACACAGCATGAAAACATTGAGAACCCTTGTCTTAGAAGGACGTATTGCATGAGATGAACGGTAGGTAGGTAGGTAGAATAGTGTGTTCTCAAATGTACAAACAATAGATTCACAAATTGATGCTCAGGACATTAAGCTTGAAACAGAGTGTATTTTATTTAAACATAAATCTCACATATTTCTGATAAACTTTAACTGTAGCATCAATGCTGAACAGTACAGTAACTTCATATTCAATGACAGCTTTGATTATATTAATGAAAAACCATTGGTGTCCAAAGAGTAAACAGTGATTTTTCAGCCTATCAAGGATTTGGACTCAATATATAAGAATGAATCATTCAAAACTGATCACTATGTACTGGCTGGAAGACTGAATTTTTAAAGAGAATAGAGCATTAAAATGGCTGTCCTCAGCCCTCCTTTCACTGCCATTTTTGGCTTATTTTCGCAAAGTGTTTTTCTGGCATATGACCCATTGGAACATTTTCAGAACCTAGTCAGTTTTTTTTAATACACATTGATATAAATATCTCTTGATTGTCTGTGAAGATGATGACTATTTAAAAGCTGACAAACACAAAAAGTCTCTTGAAACATGTGAAGATACCTACCATACTTTATTTCTTAATGTTATAGCACATACTTGCCCAAAATCGCAAGAAAGCCGAAATTGCTAAGACAGGAGTTCTTAACCTTTTTAAGCTGGGGGCCAGGTCACACTCCCTCAGACAACTTCGAGGGCTGGATGGCTATTTTGCCCTTCCTCCACCACATTGCACTTCCTTGTGTGGTGGAGGCAGTGGGGTGGGGCACATGAAATGGCCCTGTGGGCCACATCTGGCCTACAGTCTGCAGGTTGAGAATCCCTGAGCTAAGACAAAAAGAAAGAAAAAAGAATGGGAAGGTAAACTAGGATAGGAACTTATCTAAATTTCAATAACATTTCCTTTGAAGATTTAACCTTGACATTTAATGCCGATCCAAACACGTAGTCTATAAGACACTTCAAAAAGGTACTGACTTAGATTTAGATGTTATTGTACAAGACAGGGAGAGACTCCCATTATGTATGGAGCTACTAAGAATGTTTTGCTTTGTGCCTTGATAAAGAAAGCATTGCTGATTGCATCATTGAGATATCCTTGGTGGATCTTCTTGAAGATGACAAAAGTTCAAAAAGGATATGTTTGGCCTGGGCTATCTAAGGGATAAGAAAGATGCCCTCTCACAAAAGCTAAAATAGTATTGTCTGTAAATTTTTCCACAAATTTCATAAAGAGAAACTGGTATTTATACATAGGAAGAAAAACAAAAACATTTAAATAATATTATACATCATGTACAGGCTGTACTAAATTAATTTATATGCCTTTATTACATCCTATTGTCATGCCACCTTGTCCCAAGTATTTCTTGCTTTTTTAATATATAATTTTTATTAAGTTTTTAAATCATAACATAAACAAACAAGAAGAAAGAAAACATTAAACATAAAAAGAAACAAATCAATAATTCAGTCACATCAGGCTTCACTTGCATTCCAAAACACAATTTTAACAGTAATACAATTTTCTTATTCTTAATAATTTGTCTATTTTTACCTTCATTTCTAAATATATGCCTGATACTTCTTCTTCATTTTCATAAGCAATTTGTAATGAAATCACCAAATTGCTATATACAACGTCCAGGAATTCACCATAGGTCTGTTATACTATCATAATATTATTTCCAAAACCTCAATATATCAGGTACTGGTTTATCACCTTTGTTATTCGTCAATATATATTCAAAAAAAAAGCTTACAAATATCCCATAACTTATCTTTAATTATACCTTCCCCCTGCCCAAGTATTTCTTGCTTTTGAATTTTTAAAATGCTATCAGTAATTTCTTATTTGAATGGTACTATTCATAGGTTTCCTGTTTTTTAAAACTCTCTATCCTCCAAGATTTTGGATTCATTTACTAGAAAATGAATTCTTGATTAATTGCTATAATGCTTATTTAATTGCAGCATTACTGAGTTGGTTTTTCCTCACATAGATCTGTTCTTTAATTTGAAGAGCAAAAACTGCCAAAAGTAAGTAGTAGAATAAGAAGCATTTTTAACAGGACTGCAAGTTAGAAGGATTTTAATCCTTCTGAGTCACAGTGTCCAGAATGCAGTTGATAGAACAATTGAATCAATTGACTTTACATAATGACTCACCATTTAACGATTTGTTTAATAGGTCTTCTCTTGCTGGGACTACCTACTGGATTCAAAACAGTAGCTAAAATTCTGTTATTTTTCATTTATTAAATTGCAACTAGAAGCCCATTGAATCAATGGAACTTACGGAAGAATTGATTTACCAAATCCCCATTGATTCAATAAGTTTACTCTAGTTGCAATTTACTGTACCAACCAACAGGATTTTAGCCATGGCACCCTAAAGATTGGCTAGTATATCCATCAATCATGCCTCACTGTATGTTCTACTTCTCTTCTGCACCCAGAGTTTGATAATACAAATAATCAATATGTCCCAATGTCACAGTGCTGTTAGTTGTTAGGGACTTTAGCTAGAACATGGGAGTTTATAGTTCAATGTCCTGTTATGCCATGAAATACTGTAAGGGAATCTGAGTCAGATGCCTTAATTGATCCAACAGCAGTCAATAGAAAGTGGTGAGGAGGAAGGGCAGGTGAATTTCTTCAGAGAAGGTACTAAAGAAATGCAGCCAAGAAGAAATAGTAGTAAATATGCATGGAAAGGAACAACTGCACACAATATCTCCACGATTTGGACTTCTTTGATGCCTATTGGACATTTCAGCAGTTGAAACTGAGCGTGGATAATAAAAGCGCAGTGCCAAAATGGCCGCCACGCTCTTTGCAGCCCCCCCACCCAGACTCAGACATCCGGTGAGTTAGGGGGCATGGCCACGCCTCTATAAAAGGGGTGGCCACGAGGCAGCCGAGCTGCCATTTTAGAACGCGATGGAGCGGAGAAGTTTTCTCCGCCGCGTTTCTTGCTCTCTTTGCCCTTCGTACCTTTTGCTTTGAATGGAGTTCTCTCCTCTTCACTACTGCAGTACTTAGGGCACAGGAACTGATCCCTGGCCAGGGATCCGTCGGTAGGCAGCTTCTTCGGGAGACATGGCTCTCAAGCGCAAGGCTCTGGCGGTCAAGCCGCGGCCAAGGGGAAGGGCTTTCCCTACCCCTCCCTCTACTGGGGGGCAGCCATCGGGTCAGAGGACTCGGGCTGCACCCCCCCCAGCTGGGCAGCGGGATGGCCTTGCCCACCGCTGCCAGCGGGGCTGATCAGGCTTTAACTGGTCAGGCCGGCACAGGCCTCCAGGCTGGGATGGCACAGGCTGGCTCCTCGGGGATCCCTGCCCCTGGAGGACATTTTCTTGGCTCGGGACAGGGTGGCCCACTTGGACCTGGTGGCGGTTTCCGCCCCACCATTCCTCTGGGCCCCACGGGCTGGAGTTTTGGGCATGGCCCTACTCGGGCCCTGGATCCCCATTTGGGTTTCCTGTCCAGCAATTGGCCACCGGGCCATCCGGCCCATCCGGCCCACCTTATACTGGGGGCTCGGAGACTGTTGATGCGCTTTTCGCATGTATTTCGGTGCTAGAGGCATCACTGGGCATTGCCCAACCACCTCCCGATGGGGGTTTAGCTGCTGCTTCTATTACGGCCCCTTCGTCGGTCCAGGCAGACACGTCAACCGTGACTCTCCAGTGGGCCGCCAACAGGGTCGAGCTGCTTGAGGCCATCAGGCCAGCCCAGGCTGGAGCCTCGCAGCTCCCCGCACATTCGGATTTGCCGGTGGGGAGCAGTCAGGTGTGGCCCCAGAGCTCGATGCCTGTTGCGAGCTCCGACGCCTGCCATGGGCCGGAACCCCCAGTGGGGCCGGCTCACTGGGGTGCAACTAGTGAGTATCCGGTTCAATTTAGTGCATCGACACTGTCCAGTCACACTGGGGGAGTACAGTGGCCATGGCCACGCCAGGTTATTGTGGGTGGGCAGTTGCTTCCACACTGCCCTGTTAACTCCTGGTTGCCAAATGGTCCCTCGGTTAGGGCAGGGGTGTCCGCCCTGGGGGTATGCCAAGCATTACAGGGGCTATTCAGGGCCCGCTGCGCATACCCTTCATCCAACATGTGCCAACGGCGGCTCTGCCAACGGCTGGTTATTCCTTGCCCCTGGGTGATCATCTTTCACAGGCCACGAGGGATAAGATTTAGCGAGGGGAGTACGTTGATATTTTCTCCCTCCTGAATTGTGAGCCCACCAAGGAGGAGAGGGAGGGACAGGATGACCGGGACAAGGAATTGTCCTGTCATCGTAAGCCACTGCATACCTGGGCCAATTGGTTGCCGACATATCTTATATATATGGCGGTATACCTTAGGGCCCGGCCTGATTTGGCCATTCTGATGGCGCAATACCTCAACAATATTTATAGGACGATGGTTGATTTTCCTGGCCCGTCGTGGTTGGCTTACGAGGAGGAATTTAGGATGAGGGTGGCCCTACATCCTGAGATGAGGTGGGATGAGCCCTGCCAGCAATTGTGGCTCTTGTATATGACTCCCACGCGTCCGACGCCTGGTGATAGGTACCATTGTGGCCATGCCATGCAGCGGGCGGCTGCGACGCAGGATCCCCGCCAACCGGCGGGACAGGGGGTTCCAGCCCGCCTGCTGTGTTGGAGCTTCTCAGCTAGTGGCGTGTGCAAAAAGCAGTGTCGTTTCCGGCATGAGTGTCCCTCTTGCTCTGGCCGTCACGCCGCCTCCGCGTGCCCGCGGGCTGGTGGGTCATGAGGCAGAGGTAGGGGCGGGCAGGGGGCGGTCAGAGCTCCCTCTGATGGTGCTGGCCACGCAAAAGGCCCCCTCCCCAATTAATATCCCCATGCTAGGACGATGGCTTTCCGCTTATCCTAGACGGGATGATGCGAGGTACCTGCTAGAAGGCTTCCAGTTTGGCTTTCGTATACCATTTAGGGGTGTTCGGGGACTGCAGGATGCCCCGAACTTACTTTCTCTAAAGGGCAATGAGGAGGTCGCTGCACAAAGCATAGCTAAGGAGTTGCAGGCTATGAGAGTTGCGGGGCCCTTTCCTGAACCACCATTCCCTAACTTGAAGGTCTCTCCTCTGGGGCTAGTCCCGAAAAAGACCCCAGGTGAATTTCACTTAATCCACCATCTCTCTTACCCTGCGGGTTCCTCGGTCAATGATGCTATTCCTGATGACCTTTGCTCAGTCAGGTATACGTCGTTTGATCAGGCCCTACAGATGGTACGCGCCTGTGGTCCCGGGGCCCTCCTGGCAATGTGTGATATCAAATCGGCATTCCGATTACTGCCAGTGCACCCCGAGGACTTTGAGCTGTTGGGTTTTCGTTTTCGGGGAAAATTCTATGTAGATAAGGCCATGCCTTTTGGCTGTTCTATTTCATGTTCGGCATTTGAACGATTTAGCACTTTCCTCCAATGGGCCTTTGTTCGCAGGTCAGGGTCCCGGTCTGTAGCCCATTACCTCGACGACTTTTTGTTCGGGGGTGAACGGGGCTCGGACACGTGTACGCGTCTCCTTACTACATTTCAGGCCCTTATGTGGGAACTGGGTGTCCCCTTAGCACCTGAAAAGACCGAGGGCCCAGCCACCAAGCTCACCTTTTTAGGCATCATAATTGACACTGTCGTACAGGCATCCAGGTTACCCATGGACAAGGTGGCTCAGATCTCTGCAGCAATTCTGGCATTGATTTCCAAGCGTAAGGTGTCCCTTCGTGAGCTACAGGTACTTCACGGCCACCTCAACTTTGCCTGCAGGGTGGTGACACCGGGCAGAGCTTTCGCCAGGTGTCTGTGTGATGCCATGGCTGGCCTATTAAAATGCCATCACAGGGTCCAGCTCACCAGGGGTATACGGGCAGACCTTTCGGTTTGGCTCACATTCTTCCAGGAATTTAACGGGGTCTCCTTTTGGAGATCGGACCTTATTGTCTGCCCTAAAATTCAAGTATAGTCGGATGCCTCCGGCTCTTTGGGTTATGGGATTTATTTCGAGGGGCGGTGGGCATATGGCTGATGGCCTCACGCATGGCAGGGCATGGATCGTCTCCACGATCTTACTTTCCTGGAATTTTTTCCCATTTTGGGGGCACTAATGCTATGGGGCGATAAGTGGGTCAACTCAATGGTCCATTTTTGGTGTGACAATGCTGCAGTGGTGCACATTGTTAACGCTCAGACGTCCACATCCCCTAGGGTCATGGCATTGAGGAGCCTACGCCTTAATGTGTTGTTCAAGGCCAGACATGTACCAGGCATTAATAACGATATTGCTGATGCTTTATCCCGCCTGCAGATCTCCCGGTTCCGTGCCTTAGCTCCAGAAGCAGAGAAATTCCCCTCGCCACTCCTGGCCGAGATTTGGACATTTGGCGAGGAGAGGTGAACCGGGCGATCGGCATGTCTTTGGCACCTCACACGCGTAAGGCGTATCAACATGCTTTCATACAATTTAGAACCTTTTGTGGGCAACTACGGTTACCCAAAGTGTGGCCAATACCAGTAGACCAGATTTTACAATACATGGTTTATCTTCACAGTCATCCAGGCTTTCGGCACTGGCATTTATGGCCAAGGTGCGGGGCTTCGCCGACTGCGTGAATGATTTCTGCATAAGTCATGTTTTGGAAGGGTGGACACGTGAACTCGGCCGCCGCCCGGACACACGTCACCCGATTTCACCAGAGGTTCTTACCCACCTTGCATGAGGCTGGCATAACTTATGCTATGAGAGGTATGAGGTGGCTCTTTTTCACGCAGCTACCACTGTAGCCTTCTTTGGAGCGCTCCGCATCAGTGAGTTGGTACCACTGTCTAAGGTGGATGCGTCTCGTAGGGCAATGGAACTCGACGATGTCTATGTTACACAAGAGTGGGTTCAGTTGAGGATACGGTCCTGAAAGGTTGATCAGCATGGCGTAGGCAGTGGAGTCAGACTGCTACGATGTTCCATTGAAGACATCTGTCCGGTTGGTGCCCTACATGAGTTTTTTGGCAGTGCGTGGTACGCACCCTGGCCTGTTTTTCTGCCACCAGGATGGGTCTCCCCTTACTAAATTCCAGTTTTGGAAGGTGACCGGCATGGTACTTACCAGTGTGGACCTCACTGGGGCTCGTTATGGCACCCATTCATTTAGGATAGGCGCCGTGTCTACTGCGGCTGCGTTTGGGTACTCTGAGGCTGATATGCACAGAATGGGTAGGTGGGGATCCATGCGCTTTGCATTGTACGTACGCCCCCTCCATGCATGAGTACCAGTTATGTCATTATTCCTTTTTCCTTCCTTTACAGACCATGTGTGTCCCCACACACCGGTGGCAGTATGGCTGGTGGGCCACAGTTACGTGCACTGGGCAGTGCAGTATGCTGCGGTGACAGAGTGGGGACCCCATCTCGGGCTATGTGCAGCCGCACATATGCGATGGTACGGTAAGCGCGGTATGAAATGGCGGGAACTGTTGCCGTTCCTGTTTTCCATCAGGGATGCCGGACTGCCTGATGTCCTTATCCTGCATCTCGGTGGCAATGACCTCGCACAAGTCACTGGCCTCTCTTTAAAATTCACGATTTGCAGGGACCTAGCCTATTTGCATTATGTATGGCCGTCCACGTGGCTGCTATGGTCGGACATGGTGCCGCGACATACTTACATGGGAGGTGTTGACCTCCGTGCCCTTGACCGCGCTCGCCGCTCGGTAAACAGGGCTGTTGCCTGGTTCCTGGCAGACAAGGGCTTGGGGACAGCCATCCGGCACCCTAGGATAGGCTTGCAGGATTATGATCTCTATGCAGGAGATGGGGTCCACTTGTCGGCCAGAGGTATGAACCTCTTTCTTGAGGATATGCAAGCAGGCCTGGTGACCGAGCTGACGGTCTGGGGTGGGGGTGGGGGCGGTGAGTCATCATGGATGCCTCCCCATGTGGCGGGTAGCACTGGTAAGGTAAAGATTTATGACCCATAGGTATCCGGCAGGTTCGCAATTGACTGGCCAACAGGGGAAATAAGTTTGGCCAGTCAAGGGCGAACCAGGCAAGGGGTGATGGCAGGAGCTTCACAGCCTGCATCACCTTGATATTTAACAGATACACGTCATAGGGTGGGGTCAGTAGATAGTTTATTGACTCTGGTCAACAATTTGTTTGTGTCAACAAACAAATTGATGCAAATAGTTACATGTAGCCAATTGCCATTGGCATTTTGGGAGGAACCTTACCAGTGTTACTGCGGCCTGCTTGCCTTAAAGAATTACAATTGGATGATTACACCAATTGAAAGTTATAATTCGGACTAGGGCATTATTCAATAAAAGTGGCCCGATGCCTTTATCCATATACCGGTGTCTGAGTCTTTCTTCGGGGGGTGCGCCTGCAAAGCAGAATTTCTGTTTTTTCGTCTTGATGGTTTTGCTTATCCATTGACTGCTGCTGCCCTTTTTACTACAGGATTGTCAAGCAATTTCTGTCTTGGAGGTCACATTTGTTGGCATTTTAGTGGATGATTGGCTGTTGCTTCACTCCTTTGTGAATTTAGCACCAAACTATGTCATTTCCATTTTGTTGATATCTGCCACTGCTTCCTTATTCCTGATACTAAGAAGCTGCTTGCTCATGCCATTGTGGTTTTCTATCTCTTGGTTTTCTATCTGGATTAATGTAGTAACTTTGTGGTGGATTTCTCTTTTCTTCATTTCATCCTCTTGTACAGAATAATGCAGAATTATGCAGTATTCAGTGGGTTTAGATTTGCCATGTTACTTCCATATTCAGTGGGATTAGATTTACCATTATTAATATTCTTGTGTCGTATCCAATTCCAAATATAGGTGATCATCATGGTGATCAGCCATGATGATTGTCTGGAGAATATAATGCAGTGTCCTTGTATTTTCCTTCTGCATTGCAGCGTGACACCCATATTGCTGATCCAGCTCCATTAGTCATTTTCTGGTTGTGAGCCCTTTTGGCACCCAAAGTCCTCATCAGCCCCGGTCAGCATTGACAAAGCTGCTGCCCTCCATCATGATTGACTCAAGTCGGATTTAATCCACCTTTGGACCATCACCCTTCCCTGTGGACTTTGCTACCAAATGCCATTAGTCCTCAGGGTTGTCAGGTTAATTGACCACCACCTGATGATCAGTGTTGAGTTGCTGACAGTATGGTCTACTCCAGTATGGTCTACTCTGCAGAACACTAGTAGACTTCAATTCCCAGAAACCTAAGTTAGTACATTGGCTGATCAGTGCTTTAGGGAATTGACTTAGGCTTCTGGGAATTGAAATCTAAAACCCAAAGGATGGGAAACACTGGTCTATTCTATTACAATAGCAGGATTACAATAGCAGACTTTTACCATAATTTAAATAGACTTTTAACAGATTAAACATGTTATTTCCATATTTTCTTTCCTCGTAGGGTATTGCATTTGTTCCCTTTCAGGTCAAGGGCATATTTTAAAATCCATATCCTGAGGTTTAAAGCACTATGTCTTCCCTGTCCTTACTATTTAGCAGAGCTGTTGGTGTAGCATACTCCTCATAAGAGAACTTGGTCCGCAGTTTCCAGAGTTTTGTTGATCATGTGGACTAAGGGAGGAAATTCCAATTGTCTGCTCGTATATATTGCATGTTTACTGAAATGTGTTTTAATGGATAGCCAGTGGTGGAATTCAATTTTTTTCTTACTACTCTGTGGGCGTGGTATGGTGGGTAGGACTACTTTATTTCAAAACTTGGGTGGGTGGGGCCAGCCAGAATTTCTGCTACCGGTTCTGGCAAACTGGTGCGAACTTGCTGAATCCCACCACTGTGTACAGCACAATATAAACCATCGTCGTCATTGGCAGCGGCGGAGACATCATCATAACCTATCATGATGTTTTCCTTGCCATAATCTTTGTACAAACATTTGATGTATTTAATTGGGATTGGGCATTTCTTGATAGTCTATATAATCAAGAATTAATAACTTCATGAAAATGCTTTAGTCTTGATATATGATTAATTTTCACAAGATCACTCATTCTTGAAGAGACAAGCTACTCAGACAAGCTGTTGAGCAGTCACTGAGAAATGAAATGAGACAAAGTGTAGCTCCCCCGCCAATTGAGATTTCTGCAATTGGTACAAAATATCTTTGCACAAAAGTAGTGTCTTCTTTTACCTTTAGAAAATAAACCAAATAAGAATAAGATAACAAGGTAGCTGCAATTGTGATTTTTGTCCAACTGTCCTATCATGCAATCTGTATGAACGGTGCAAAAATCGTCCTCATTGATTATGCCAGAACATATTTTGCTTCTGTACAATACAGATAAATAGATTTTAGCTTTTCTTATAGTAAAGATTTATATTCTCAGTACAGTCTCCAGTACAACAATGGCATTAATTTTTGCACTAAAACCAGAAATTGACCATGTGGTTTTCACCAATGGATAATGAATTGTATGCATATTGATGATGTTTTCACATTCTGTCCCCTTGTAGGTACCTTTGTGAATGATGCAGACACAGACTGGTTGGAATCCAGCTGGTACAAGTCATGGTGTGGAATTATTAGGATGTCCTCAGCTGTGGCATGGACATGACCAGTGATATCACTGGAGCTGCATGGCATAACATGTGCCAACTGGATTCTAGCCAGTGTGGCAAGACTATTTAAATTATTTAAAAATCAGTAAATCAACCGTATTAATTTTGCCAACATATGACAAACTATACACAGGTAGGTGGGATGTTCTGTCATATGTTCTGGTGGCATATGCATCCATTTGAAGCACTGGATCAATTTGAAGCACTGTGGTTCCTCCAGCCGCTTTCAGTGCTTCCAGTTTCCATGGTGGTGGCATTTGGGCACTTCCAGAGGCAGTGGGTAGATTCTGGTGGTGCCTAGGTACTCACTGTGGCCCAGATTAATTGGTGCCATGGGTTGGATTAGGCCCATGGGCCATAGTTTGTGAATGCCTGAGCTACAGTTTTAAGAAAAATCTGTGGACATTTAGCTGCTACAATTTTGTTGTGTTTACCAGAATCCCATCAGCATTGTCCTCTGTTTCATAATAGGTTTTGAAATTTTGGTAATTATTTCTTCATGAATATGCTTGTATATTTTAACATATTTTCTCTGATGGGGTACATCTACTAATGCATTTTATCTAATGTCAATACTTAGGATGGTATTCTGTTGGGTCTCTGTGGAGCAGCAAATCTTGCCAGCATGATAACACATGTTTATTAAGCATACTGTAGTTGTTTTGCAAAGATACATTTTCTCTATGAATTAAGCCCATCCATCACTTGCAACCACAAGTGCAACCACACATTTCCACTTCATTGAAACTCAAAAGCATGCTCACATTCATTATACATTCTGTTCAATTTATAGGTACTCTTCCTTATAGACACTTTCCCTCCTTCAATTATATGCATTGCAATCATTTAAACTTCAACTGGTCATGTGGCAGGCATGACTAGATGCTGGAGCACACAGAACATTGTTACCTTCCCACTGAAGTGGTACCTATTTATCTACTTGCAATTTCTTGCTTTCGAATTGGTAGGTTGGCAGGAGTAGGGATAGACAACGGAGCTCCCTCTGTCGTGCATCAGTCGGGTCTCTAACTGCTGACCTGCTGACCTTCCAGTCAGCAAGTTCATCATCTTAACCACTATTCTATTTCTTTACAAACTTATAATTAACTATTTTGAAACCACGATACATTGTTGCAGTTGTTAAGTGAACATTAGCTTTAGCTTTCAATGATGTATTTAATTAAAACATTCTAAAGAATGGTATTTGGGACTGCATTTTTTTTTTTTGAAAAATCTATTTTTTTCTACTTACCTGCAGCAGATTAGTAATTGACTTTAAAAAGCTCTTTGTGATATTGTGAGCAGGAATAGGACTCCTGAGGCCTTTATTGAAGCATCTTTAATTTGGCCAGCTATAACTGAGGTCATGTAAATTTAGCTGTGTTGAATTCTCTTGACGTTAACTCAATAAATTCAACAAATTAGGTCATTAAGTGCAGGATCTTTAATGAAATGTATATCTAAACCATCTTCGACATCTGACTCCTTTAACTAAAAAAATACCAATACTAGCAAAGCCTGCAGACCAATGGCATTTCAATTGCAGTCAAATTTTTCATAAAGTGAAGTTCTGACAATCTGATGCTATGGAAGCTACTTATTTAAAATAACTACATGAAGTTCAAATGGACTCAAAATAATTATGAAAAGACCCATGACATTTTCTGGAAGTCTAGTGGCAGGAAAATATGTTCCTGAATATGTTCCAGGGGTGATCCAGTAAATTACCGACCTGTCAGTTTGACATGTGTCCCAGGTAAAGTGATGGAAACCATCCTAAAAGATAGAATTAATAGGCACATAGAAGAGAAGGCGCTGCTAAAGGAGAGCCAACATGGCTTTTACAAGGGCAAATCATGCCTCACTAATCTGTTGGAATTTTTTGAGAGTGTCAACAAGCATGTGGATAAGGGGGATCCAGTTGACATTGTTTATCTGGACTTTCAGAAGGCTTTTGACAAGGTCCCACACCAAAGGCTCTTGAATAAACTTACCAGTCATGGAATAAAGGGACAGGTCTTGTCCTGGATCAGCAACTGGCTAAGGGACAGGAAACAGAGGGTAGCACTAAATGGACACTTCTCCAAGTGGAGGGAAGTAAAGAGTGGGGTCCCCCAAGGTTCAGTACTGGGACCCCTGCTTTTCAACCTCTTCATAAATGATCTAGAGGTAGGAGTAAAAAGCAAGGTAGCCAAATTTGCTGACGACACTAAATTATACAGGGTAGTGAAAACTGTGAGAGACTGTGAGGAGCTCCAGAGGGATCTCTTGACACTGGGGGAGTGGGCAAAACAGTGGCAAATGAGCTTCAACATTAGTAAGTGCAGAGTGATGCATGTTGGGGCAAAGAACCCCAATTACATTTATAAACTGATGGGGTCTGAACTCTCTGCGACAAACCAGGAAAGGGACCTTGGTGTCCTGGTAGACAACTCAATGAAGGTGTCAACCCAGTGTGCCTCAGCAGTGAAAAAAGCAAACTCAATGCTAGGGATCATTAGGAAGGGTATAGAAAATAAGTCAGCAAGTGTCATTTTGCCTCTTTATAAATCTATGGTGAGGCCCCATCTGGAATACTGTGTACAGTTCTGGTCACCATACCTCCAGAAGGATATTATGGAGCTGGAAAAAGTGCAGAGGAGGGCAACCAGAATGATTAGGGGACTGGAACACCTTCCTTACCATCTGAGGCTGCAACGGTTGGGCCTCTTCACTCTTGAACGACGATGTCTAAGAGGTGACCTGATTGAAGTTTATAAAATCATGCACGGTGTGGACAAAGTAGATAAGGAAAAACTGTTTTCCCTATCGCATAACACTAGAACTAGGGGACACTCCATGAAACTTTTGGGTACTAGTTCTCAAACAAATAAGAGAAAGTACTTTTTCACCCAGAGGATTACTGATCTATGGAACTCCCTGCCAGAAGAAGTGGTGACAGCTGTCAGTCTTGACAGCTTTAAGAAAGGATTAGACAAGTTCATGGAGGACAAGGGTATCAATGGCTATAATTATGGATACTTAAGGACAACCTCTGGGTTGGAGAGATAGGCAGGATATCTCTCAATGCCATTTCCAGGGAATCCTAAGCAGGTGAAGGCATCTGCTTGGGAATACCCTGAAGGAAATGGTGAGCCACTGTGTGAGACAGAATGCTGGACTGGATGGGCTGTGGCCTGTTCCAGCAAGGCTGTTCTTATGTTCTTATGTTCTTATGAATTTAAAGTCATTTTCTGGAGGGGAAAAAGTAGGAAAAAATAGGTACTGTATATGGACATTTAAAATAATTCATGGTGTATGGCCAGACATCCCACTACAATAATGGAGTCGACCATACAGCCAGCAACTCAACGCCGAATGTCATGCAGCGGTTTACTAACATGACTCCCTAAAGGGGCCAATGGCAATGGGCAGATGAGCTCCTTTAGGTGGGGTGATAGTCCCCCTTAGTGGAGCAAATGCCACTGGAAACCATCATATTCAGCCCAATAGCAAAATGAGCAGAGGAGAAAATCTGATTCCCAATGTTCATAGAGGTGCAAGAGGCCATGCCAGGTAGACTGGCTGTGAAGGCGTGTCTTGACAATATCCGCAAGGCTGTGGCAGTCCATTGCAGTCCCGATGTTAAATCCTGCATGTCTCATTTCATGTGTGCTGCAGGAGATGACTCTGAGATTATAGCGTGTGGGTCACTTCATGGCAAGCTGGGATCCACCTTAAAGCAATTCATGCTAGTCGCATTTTTCCTGCTTCAGGGGAAAAATTCATTTCTGGATATGAGTTACATTCAATGATTTTATTTATTTATTTATATTCATATTTATATAGCCGCCCAACTTACAAAGACTCTGGGCGGCATACAATCTTAAAACCCTTAAAACAAGAACAACCCCATTAAAACAAATTACCCCGCTAAACCCCCCACACATTAAAAAGTGGAAGATTACTTTGATATTCAACCAACCAGCAGGTGGAGGTCACGACATCTTCAGGACCCCACACCTGCCCCACCAGCTATGTTTTCAGATCTTTCCTGAAAGGCAGCAATTCTGTCTGCAGCCTTAGTTCCACTGGTAGGAGGTTCCATAGGGCCGGAGCGGACACAGAGAAGGCCCTCCTTCTTGTGCTAGAGAGACGGGCCCCTCTAGCAGATGGTACAATCAGAGAGCCCCTCCAGTCCGCTCTGGTTGGACAGACAGACGTTCTTGGGCCAATGCGGTCTCTTAGGTATCCTGGCCCACTACCATATAGGGATTTAAAGCACCTTGAATTGCACCCGGAGGCAAATTGGAAGCCAGTGCAGCTCCCAAAGCAGTGGTGAGGTGTGAGCATTCAGGATTACCTTTCTTCATCTTCTTTGCCTCAGTAGAAGGATGAAGAGAAAGGCTTCTGCAACACCTTACTTATAGCAAAATCAAATGCAACAATGCCTTTACTGTTTCTAAATTTTCTTATGAAGGAGTGAAACATCAGAAGAAAACCCACAAAGTTAACCATCTGACGAAGTATCTTTTTAAAACATGAGCTTTTGTTGGCCTATGGCTAAACTGCCCCCATCCCCAAATAAAATACTGTACACACATATTTGATTGGCATGACTAAAGTCCAGAATTTTATTGGTTGCAACAGCAGCATCCTTGCCATAGCATTGGAGTATGGATCCAGTTAATTGGAGACCATGTTTTCCAATGCCAACTGGAGGAAAAACGAGGTAATGGTCATTACTTGGGAGCCCTTCATGGGTGAATGTCACTCTGTGGCTCTCTGCCAGCCAAATGGGCCTGGCTTGGCTTCTGCCCCCCCCTAAATTAGGTCTAACACATTGGTTACTTTTAGTGAAATGAATTAATTCCAACCCCAGCCTGCCACTCTTCCAACCACCTGGATTCATCTCAGTGCTACCAAGTACCCAAAATGTTATGATGGTAGATTTACAAATTTTGCACCAAAATGAAAACTGAAAATGAGGTCATTTTTACCCCAGTGGGAATAAGAGCATTGCCAGAGACTCTAGACTGTTTCAGTTACAATTATGATAAAAGCTTATTTGAAGTTATTACACAGAATATAGACAAATTGTAGATTTCTTTTATTAGTTCAAAAAGGGTGAAATATAATACATTAAAGTAGAAATCAGAACAGCAACATTCCATGAAGAGAGCGATAAAATTCAAAATAAATGAAGCCCGTATTGTTAGCTGGCCAGAGTAGGAAACCCTCATTGATGGGTGGGGTATAAGTAAAATAAATAAATAAATAAATAATACATAACAAACCAATCATTACATACAGGATTTTCACAAGCAAAGGAGACTATGATGCTATTGTTCACTAAAGCCCTCTAAATGGATACAATCCTGAACAAACTAAATCGGTGGTATGCAAAATCAAAACCTACAAAACAAGTAAAATATTATCCAACACCACCTAAACTCCCTCCAGCCTTCTATTTGAAGCAGGCCTCAAAAGATCTCAATTACCTGGCATCAAAGCTGACAAATTAAAATATGATTAAAACAGAATCTAAAAGATTACCATATATACTTGAATATAAAATGACCTGAATATAAGCCGAGGTAACTAATTTTGACCTGAAAACCCAGGAAAATAGATTTACCCGAATATAAGTGGAGGGTGGTAAATGCAGCAGCTGCTAGTGAGTTTCAATAATCAAAATGCATGAAAATACAGTAAAATTAATTAAATTGTTGGTGCATCTCAATCCGGAACAGTTTTGGGACTCTCATGGTTGTTGACCTGAGTACAAACTATGTCCCTTTTTGGGGGCTCTTTTTTGGAGCTCAAAAATTCAGCTTATACTCGAGTATATACGATACATCTATCTAATCCAATGGAAAGATGCAGGAGGCTTGGTCCCATAGGTCTGGATAGGTAGGTAGATCCCAAATGGGGGATCCTGTGGTCACCACCCTCCAACAGGATCCTAGAATGGTTCCTTAGAAAGAATTTAGATCTGTCAACAAACAGATCAAAGACTAATTCCTTATATTTGTAAATATCCATGTGTAGTGTGTCATTACTGACTGTGACAATTGCAAAGTGACTTCTTGACCCAGTAAAGCTTGGCAAACTGGAGAAAGCCAGTTTTTTTTTTTTACTAGTAACATACAGGAAGTTCAAAAAGCTTTAATGCCTGCTAGTGGCTGCTCTGTACCATCAAAACTGGAGATCCTTTGGAAGTCCTGTAACGTAATGTTTACTCTCATTTGGACCATTGGTCAGTGATCTGCATTAAGCCAATAAAGGGTCTTTTCCATATGCTTAAGCATATGCCTGTCTGTTTCAGTTATCTGATGGCTTAAATACTCAAATGGGACAGAATGAATTATTTCAAATCGAAATTATTCAGTGGGGTGGGGGGAAGATGGAACAATTGAAATTTATTTATGTAGCTCTGGATATATAAAAATGAGCATTTCTTGTATGTAGTTGGGTGCATACTAAAAAGAGATAACTGTAATAATGTACTAAAAAACCAGAATTCCTGTCAGTATTTTCTCATGTGCTGTTCATAGTTGGACAGCTTATAAAGCAACCCTAAAGATGACTCATAATTTTAGTTCCCATCAACTGATACAAGAATAAGCTGTCCTTAATCACGATCATACGAAACAGATATGATAGCAGGGGGAAAATTACTGTGTTTTTTTTTAAAAAAATGTTCTTTTTCACTGGCTCCGGGCATTTCCAAAGGTAAGGGTTAACTTCCATGCCTTCTCCCCATTACTCATTTGCCCTCCCACTGTGACTTTGGTTTTGTATATTTATCACACATAATTCAGGATCATAGATCATACCTACCACTGATGGTCCATAGCAGGTATTCTCAACCTGCAGCCTATGGGCCAGATGCAGCCCACAGCACCATTTCATGTGCCCCCCCCCCTTCCACCACACCAGGAAGTGCCATGTAGTGGAGGTAGGGCAAAATGGCTGTCTAGCCCCCGGAGCTGTCTGAGGAAGCGTCACCTGGCCCCAAGTTTATTTTGTTAAAACGGCCCCCAGTTTTAAAAGGTTGAGAACTCATGGTACATAGCGATGAATGTGGGCCCTTAAAATACCTTTCAGTCAGAGAACTCACTATGTGGAGAGTTCAGGCTTTGTGCAGAGTTTGCACACTGCATTCTGTGAAAATGCTGTCTCAGAAAGACAACAAGAGATGAGAAAGCCAAACCAGATATGCACCAGTTATCATTGTGCCAACTCCTTTCCCCTTCATGGTGGTAGTGGCATCTCATGCATTTACCGTATAACGCCTCCAACTCACCCTTTTGCTCTTTCCCCAGAAGAATGCCTTCCAATTTTGCTTTCATTACTTCCAATGGGCAGGAAATAAGATTTTCCTCTCTTCAGAAGGGATGATTAATTATTCATGCAAAAAATGCTGACTCATGCAAAATATAAATGGGAACCTTATCGGCTGTAAAGAAATTAATTATTATTTTGCCGTACATTGCTTGGTCGACTCATATGGCTTTTTAGCCTCGGGGTCTAGTAATTTGAGGGCTCTGACCCAAAGTGCCTAATTTGGGTTTATTTCAAAAGGGAGAGTAGATTAATCTGCTGTATCAGTTTTCTTATTTGAGCATGGAGAAGAAAACCATATTCCCTTTCCTTTTGTAACAGCAGAATGTAACATGAAAATGCTGTACAGTGAAAGCCAGACTTACAGTAAATTGCCATCTAGTGAATTGCAGCTTTTCCACCATTTAGATAAAGACAAATTCTCACGGAGAATGGGTTTTAGCTTTCCTCCTGGGTGCTTGTACAAGAGATTCTGCCGTATGTAAAATCAATGGCAGTTTAATGTTTCCCCATATGGGATTACAGACAATGCTCTGACCATGATATCAAGTGAACAAAAGATTTTAAAAGAATATGAATATGTTTTACAAGGCTCGTGGGGTTATTTCTTTACAGCCTGCACTTACATCACCATGATCACCATCAAGGCAACGGTCTATTCTGGGGACCAACAGATTAGCTCAGAATGCCTGAAAATACAGGGCAGGAATTACAAAATAATTCCATTGGTATGGAAAACAAATTTAGATCGTTCTGAAGATATTTACAGGAATAAGCCATTTGTCTTAAAATAGGGACTGTGGTGGCACAAGTGGTTAAGATGATGCACTTGACGACTGGAAGGTCGGAATTCAATTCCTGAGTACTGCAGGACAGAGTGAGCTCCCGTCTCTGTCCCAGGTCCTGCCAATCTAGCAGTTCAAAAGCAAGACATTGCATGTAGATAAATAGGGACCACTTTGGTGGGAAGGTAACAGTGTTCCGTGCACTCTGGTGTCTAGGCATGCCTGCCACATGTCCATGGAAACATCTGCAGAAACAGACAGTGCTGACAGCTATAAACAGAGATGAGCACTGAACCCTAGAGTCAGATATGACTGGCTTTTGAGCAAGGGTGACCTTTACCTTTAGCTTTACCTTAAAATAGATAAAGAGACCTTTTGAAATCTGTAGGATAAATAAATCCTATTTTATTTCTCTGGGATGAATAAATCACATCATCCAAGTAAACTCCCCCCCCCCATGCTGATTTTTGCTAATTCAAAGTAGTAGGATTCTTTCATTTATTTTGCAGCCCATGTCCATTCCACAGCATGCATGACTATCATGGTTTTAAATATCCCCACTGGTGAAGAATACCCCCAAAGCCCATCCACCATGACACACAGTTGGCCTGAATAGTCCATATCATTTTAAGTAACGGCACCCTGACTCACCTTATGCATTGATGCTGAGCTCTCACAGTGTTTCCTATAGAGTTTAGAAGAAGTCATGTATGTGTTGTAAGTGTTCTTCTTTGTTTATGGCTAAACTCAGCTAAACTGATGCTATAATAGTGAGGGGTCACTAAACCATATGATTGCTTTCCACCCACTTCGTCTTCTTCTGTGTCTAGGCCAGACGTGAAATGGCAAAAATGAAGGCACCTTTTGGTGAGTTCATTCTGCAGTTCCTTTCACCTGACCTAGTGTGAGAAAGATTAGCCAGCATCACAAGGCTGCCATTACCAGAGTACACCCAAATATGGTTCAAAAGTACTACAATCTTTGAGGAGGATCTTTCTGTGTACCCATTATCCACCTACTAAAATTCCTATGGTATAGCCTACTTCCTGTGACTCGGGAAGCTATGGTGGCTTGGAACCATGCCTACAATGTCTGCTGGATTAGATGGCTATCAGAAATGTAAATGAACACGAATTCAACAGGGTCCAAAGGGAAGGAAATTCAGAATATAATCTTAATGAAATGAGAGAGTTCTTGCATTTATTGGGCCACCAGCACATGTTGAAAGAAAACTGCAGTAGGAGACAGAGGATTCCATTGAAGAAAGAGAAGACACTCATGACTGCCCTCATGGAGCCTAGAAGATAGTTTGGGACTGTAACCCCTTCATCATTAATTATCTGGGAGGATGATTCAATTGTAGGGCATACATTACCAGAGTATACATTTCTCCATACTCTTGTATATAGGGTATTCTCATTCTGAACAGACCAGCCGCAGCCAACACAAGTTAAGTTGTCTAAGTCTACACATGACAAATACTAGGTCCAGCCACAATACTTTATTCAGGTAACTGATCCTTACATGTCCTATAGCAGTGATAGCTAACCATGGCACTCCAGGTGTTCTTGGACTTCAATTACCAGAAGCCCAAGTCAGCACTCCTGCTGATCAGTGCTTCTGGGAATTGAAGTTCAAGAACATCTGGAGTACCAAGGTTCGCCATCACTGCCCTATAGCAATTGTACTTCTTTTAGTCTGCCTCCTGACATTTTCCTTTCTTTTGAAAAGTGTTTATCAGATGTGCAGTTGCAATTGTGTTGCTTAACATGTTCTATGGTCAAGGTTTTTCTATTCCTTCCCTGTTGTAGACAATTGATTTAAAAATATATGAAATCATGAGCTTCTTTCAGAATCCTGTCAAAAAGGACAGATAGTTGAATTATTTGAGTATGTGAAACCATAAGTTGCTATTGATTTCTTTCAAGTGGTGTGGGTTGTATGCTGGCACTACTGTAAACTTGACAAGTTGAAGAACATGGGACAACACAGCTGCTTTTCAGTAGTCAATATGTTTTAGGACTAATTATCTGAACCACAGCCACACATTTAAGGGCAAGCACTGACCATTTTATGCATAGCATCTCTCATATATCAGCTATGTTTATAAGGAACTCATCTTCAGAAGCAACTCCTATCCAAGAATGCATTTTTTACAGAAGCAGGAAAAATGCCACTAGCATGAATTTGGCTTAGGTGGATCCCAGCTTGCCATGAAGTGACCCAAACACTATGATCACAGAGCCATCTTCTGCGGCACATATGAAATGAGACATACAGGATTTAACACTGGGACTGCTGCAGCCTTGAGGATATGGCCCAGTGTACCTTCACAGCCAGTCCATCTGACATGGCCAGCGACTCAATGCAGAGTGTTGGGCAGCAGTAAATAACCTGGCTCCCTAAAGGGGCCAATGGCTATGGGCGTATGAGCCCCTTTAGGTTAGGTGAGGGTCACCTCAGTGGAGGAAATGTCTTTGGAAACCATCATATTGAATGGCAAAATGAGTGGAGGGGTGGGGGTGGGGAAATGAAATGAGGAACTAATGGCTTGTTATGTTGATCAGTTGCAACACTAGAATGTATTTAGTTACAACAGCTGTGGATGTCATTGCTTACTGGATCTCCTGGTCTTGTGTCAATTAATATTAAGGCTTTAAAAGTGTTGAATCAGGCTTCTGGAGATCTAATTTCATTTAGGATTCCTGCCCATATTAGATTGATCTGAAGCATCAGTTTACACATCACATAACCAGAGTTGTTCAGATGTAAGGCATTTCAAACAGGACTACTCTTTGTCATTCCAAATACTCATCAAGAACAGAATTCAAATATTGCTCAATGCTGAGACACACAGACAGAGAGAGTGAGAGAGTGAGCAGCATCCCACCCAAATGCATCAGCAACTTTCTTTTTTGTATTGAAAATGTGGGTTTGGAGGAAAAATATAGTTAGAAAGGAATGTTTTGACAGAAAACACGTTCAAACACATTTATTTAAATATGCACTTAAATGTGAAGATTTGTGAAGATTTTGAACTGGATCATTGTAGTATAGTGTGGAAATGGTTCAAAATCTCTAGCAAATCCATAGGAATGTGGTATGTAGCTGAAACTCATTCCACCACACCTCTTCCAACATTGCTATTAGCTCTGCAGGAGGAGAATGTAAGGTATCATGTTAGTAATTCTTCACCTATATTCAAAGCAGCCACAAAGTGCTTCTATATACTTTTAACAAAAGCTGCAGGGAATCCTAATATTTAATTTGTAGGAAGTTGCTATTCCTCATCAAGTGAGAAAACAACAGCAACAGGTTGCTTGCAAATCTTTAGAAATGTAACCCTGAGGACAAATGGAAAGAAGAGTCAACACAGAGAAGGGATGGAGTCATCATCATCAGCTGCTACTCATATACGAGCATACATTTTTCCTGGAAGTCATTTCTCAGTTGATGGATATGTCTCTGGTGACTCATTAAACCGATCCTGGCATGAAACATGTGGCCACACACATTACACTGAATGGATGGTGGAGGGCGTAGTTGAGTTTGATGAAGCTTCAGTGCTTGTCGTTTAGCCTCTTCATGTCTGTGGCGTTCTCCTTCGAAGTGATTGGTAGTAGAATTAGCTCTTATGAAGATGTGAAAATGTTTGTTTTTATGAGAATGGTAAAAATTCTTCTATGTTTCCTTTTCTATTGTGTTAAGGCAATTAAGTGACTCCAAGAAGAAGAACCCATGTACCTTACTTTATGGTTTCAACTTTCTACCTTTTCAAACCTCAGATTTGGCTTTCAGGCCAGAAGGTCTGATGCCTGAACATGTTCTGAAGGACCTTATATACCAGTGTTTTTCCAACCTTTGGTTTTGGACTTTAATTCCCAGAAGCCTAAGTCAATTCCCCAAAGCACTGATCAGCCAATGTACTGGCTTGGGCTTATGGGAATTGAAGTCCACCAGTGTTCTACAGAAACATTTCATTATACACAACATTATACACAACAATCTAATCCTGCACCATGGGAACCACTGCTATAGAAGATGTGTTTATCAAATTACTTGGGTATCAGCACATCTAATTTTACAAACTGTATTTATATACATTGCTTCCTTATTTCATTTGGAAAAAAATGAAATGCATAATATTGAAAACATATAACTATTTGAGAAGTTATTGGCACACTTCAGTAAGACAGAAATCGGTTCCATAGCTATGGAGAAAAGTAGGCAAATACCCAACTCAGATTTCAAACCAAATAAATGGAACATAAAATATACAATATATCAAAAGTTTTAATTACATTCTAAAAATGCAGGAGCTTATAGTCTTAAAAGGTGCAATCCAATTGCAGAAAATACATCACTAAAATGCATTATTAAAAAATGAAAACAGCATTTTACCTTTAGCCTTTAAGTGTACCTGTATTACTGGACACAGATGATACATATTCTAAGTATTCACTCAGCCAAGTCAGTTTGATCTGTAGAGGAAAATCCCTGTTGCTTTCATCTTTTCTGAAGTGCTGCTGAGAGTTGTGCTGCTACATATTGCTGCTCTTTATTGCCTTTGTTGTTGGTATCTGGTGTATGTAGTGTGGTGGATCATCTGTGTAAGTGTCTCTTGTCTCCCTATATTTATATTTTTCTCATTTATGTTTCCTTTTTAATGTAAACAACTGAAATTGACAGTCTAGTAAATGACTGAAGTCTATAAATGGTCAGAAGATTTTCAATGGAAATATTTATTGCTTTTACTAGGATGGCAGAGCCTTGAAAAACATGAAGCTTGCAATCTGCTGCTATGGTGGATAGTAGCCTTTATTTTGACTACTTGGGCTCCTGCATGTGGAGGAACAGTATGTTACTTGGGTGCCATTTCATTAGGTAGGCAAAACATGAGCATAAAGTGCTGATGAACTGAGTTGGTCAGGAACCAATTTGCTCTATCCATACTTTAGGACTCTATGAGTGTCCCCCCACCCCATGTTATGGTTGTCTTTCACAGCATTTCTTATCTATTTTTTCCTCCACACTCAATTATTAGATTACTATGTTTTTGGTTTGTTTGTTTTTTGGTAAAACAATGTTATTTTACATTAACCTCACTTTCAGACTTCACCAGAGAGCTGGCTACTTGCCCTGATGCAAGTTTTCGTAAACTGCTGTTCAAATCTCATTTTAAAATACATTTTACACTTTCAGGATTGCATTTTTATAGTCCCCTTCATTATTTTAGCACTCTGTTCATTCAAAATCTCAAACAGTGATTTGACTGTTGGAGCTGGCTGGTGTAGGCTTAGAGCTGAGTGGAGATCCCATTTGCCATGTGGTGTGATCTTTGAATCCACATAGCATAATACATTTATTTGGTCCCCACACTTTTTAGAAACACCCCCCTCCCTCCAAAAAAAATGGCATGGAGGAGATAGGAGAAGGCGGGGAGGGGGTCTTTTTAATTTCTGTTGGATACATCTTGCCTAACTACTCATTCTCAGACTGTTGAGAATTCATTTAGACTAGTGTTTCTCAACCTTTGGTTTTTGGACTTCAATTCCCAGAAGTCTAAGTCAATTCCCCAAAGCACTGATCAGCCAATGTACTGACTTAGGTTTCTGGGAATTGAAGTCCACCAGTGTCCATGGAACATAGTTTGGGAAATACTGTTCTAGAGTATCATTTGTAGGTTCTTTGTCATCTAGTTATACACAACTTTCTAATCCTGCACCATTTGAGAACCTAAATTCCCTTCATAGGTATTTTCCCTTCATTATGGTTTTAGATAATCCCCCTTTACCTCCTGCTTAATCTGTTGAGTGAGCTCAAACAGGCCTGTGCAACTTCATTAAGCTGTAATGGAGGCCACAAAAGGGCTCAACAAACTTCCTCAATAAGCCTTCCTGGGATTGTAAATGAGAAAGTTGTCAAATAGTTGGCAGGGGACAATACATGGCTGGTGGTCCATGTGTTGCTCAAAAACCAGATCTTAGTACCACTGTGCCCCCCCACCCCCCAAGATACTCTGAGAAAGTGCTTACATCAAAATGATAAATTATAACTAATAGATGCTCATAAAAGAAAACTCTTCCTTATTCTACACAACAACCACAGAAGCCTCTTTTAATTTAAACAAAGATTTACTGCTATTTATTTATTTTATTCCGTGCCTTGCATTTTTGAAACATTTAAGCTAATCATAACAAGGACAAAAATGGAAGCACTTTTGGGAAGTGCGATTTCATTTTAAAAGTTCAGGCAATTACTCCCAGTACAAAAGCAACTTCCCCATCTACATAAATAAGCACTTCAGTAAAAATGTTTCACTTCAGGCATCAGCACTCAAAAGTTTATATAACATAAATATTTGTAAGTTAGGTAGCAACACATTATCAGTCAGGAGGCTACGAAATTGCTGGTTGTTTAAATGTTAAACACATAACTTTTCCTGCTGGCTCTGGTGGAAGCTAACATTGGTTTAAATACCATCAGCTGGCATATCCCTCTGGACTGCCTCACAGATATGGGCCCTGGATATCAGGGAAATTTCTTTTAGCAGTTCCAGTTCAGTATGAATTTATTTTGAGGGTTTTTAAAAACTCTCTCACCTTTGTTCTCAAGGATTCTGTCTCCCTGACCCATTTTGTTCGACATCTACATTGACCTTTATTTTACTTCTGCCCAAACTCAAGGAGGATGACTCTCTGTTGCGCCAGATTCAGATGCAGACAGTACTCTCACCTTTCTTCTATAGATTTAATACTTAATACCCTGTCAGCCAGTCTGGTGTAGCAACCGGCAAACCACGCCAGTAAATTTTTGCCAAGAGAACCCTATGGACTAGAACAAAAGGCAAAGCAAAGGGGGAAATTTAGATGAAATAGGATGCTTAACACACATAGGAAGAAGGGGATGGACAGGAAAGGGGGAGGAGAAATACAGTGTTGCAAGGAACAATACTACATAGGGACATAGAATGTGAGATCGATGAACCAAGGAAAACTAGAGGTGGTAAAAATGAAATGGAAATAATAAACATTGACATTTTGGGAATCAGCGATCTAAAATGGACAGGGATGGGCGAGTTCAGCTCTAGTGATCATCACATCTACTATTGTGGACAAGAAAACCTCAGAAAAATGGAGTAGCCATAATTGTCAATAAAAGAGTGAGAAAAGCAGTAATAAGATACAACCTCAAAAATGATAGAATGATGTTAGTCAGAATATAAGGAAAACCTTTCAATATTACTGTGATCCAAATATACGCACCAACCACTACTGCAGATGAAGCCACAGTTGACCAGTTCTATGAGGACCTAGAACACCTCATAGAACAGACACCAAGAAATGATGTACACATTATATTAGGAGATTGGAATGCCAAAGTAGGAAACCAAAAAGTAAATGGAATAACAGGCAAGTTTGGTCTTGGCATGCGAAATGAAGCAGGGCAAAGATTGATAGAGTTCTGCCAGGATAATGCACTAGTCATAGCAAACATGATAGAGTTCTGCCAGGATAACACACTAGTCATAGCAAACACCCTCTTCCAGCAACACAAGAGGCAACTGTACACATGGACATCACCAGATGGACAACATTGGGACCAGATTGACTACATACTCTGCAGTCAAAAATGGAGAACCTCCATACAGGCAGCAAAAACAAGACCTGGAACTGACTGTGGCTCAGATCACAACCTACTGATAGCAAAATTCAGGCTCAGACAAAAGAAAATAGGGGAAACAGCCAGACCAGAAAAATATGACCCAGAAAATATCCCTAAAGTATACAAGGTGGAGGTGAGGAACAGGTTTAGTGGCTTGGACCTGATAGACAGACTGCCAGAAGAATTATGGACAGAAATGAGGGATGTCATACAGGAGGCAGCAAGGAAAACCATACTGAAAGAAAAGAAGCATAAGAAAGCAAAGTGGTTGTCGGATGAGGCTCTAAAGATAGCAGAGGAAAGAAGGAACCCAAAAGTCACAGGAGAAAGGAAAAAATACAATCACTTGAATACAGAATTTCAAAGAAAAGCAAGGAGAGATAAGGAGAGCTACCTAAATGAACAGTGGAAAGAAATAGAGGAAAACAATACAACAGGCAGGAATAGAGATCTTTTTTAAAAATTGGAGAAATCAAGGGAACTTTTAAAGCAAAAATGACCATGATAAGGGACAAAGATGGAAATGAGTTAGCTGATGCAGAAAAGATAAAGAAAAGATGACAAGAGTACACAGGGGAACTCTACAAAAAGTACCTCAACACCCCTGATAATAACAATGAGGAGGAAATTGAACTTAAGCCAGACATCCTGGAGAGTGAAGTCAGAAGGGTACTAAAAAGCAGTGCAAACAACAAAGCCAGTGGAAATGATGGTATACTAGTTGAACTCTTCAAAGCCCTAGAAGATGATGGAATCAAATTACTACATACAATATGCCAGCAGATTTGGAAAACAAAACAATGGCCACAGGAGTGGAAAAGATCTGTATACATTCCAATCCCCAAAAAGGGCAATGCCAAGGAATGCTCAAATTATCAAACAATTGCACTCATCCCACACACCAGCAAGGTGATGCTCAAGATAATACAGGATAGACTTCAGCAACACGTAGAGAGAGAACTACCAGAGGTGCAGGCTGGTTTCAGAAGAGGCAGGGGTACTAGAAACCATATTGCAAACATACGTTGGATCATGGAGAAAACAAACGAATATCAGAAACAAGTTTAGTTCTGCTTTATTGACTACACCAAGGCTTTTGACTGTGTGGACCACAGCAAAATGTGGCAAGTACTTAAAGAGATGGGAATACCAGAACACCTCAAATGTCTCATGAGAAATCTGTACATGAATCAAGAAACAACAGTTAGGACAGAACACGAAATGACAGAGTGGTTTGGAATAGGAAAAGGAGTAAGACAAGGTTGCATTTTGTCACCCTTCTTATTCAGTCTATACACAGAACACATAATGCACAATGCAGGGATGGAGCAATCACAATATGGGATCAAAATTGCTGGGAGGAACATCAACAATTTGAGATATGCAGACAATACCACCCTAATGGCAGAAAGTGAGGAAGACCTAAAGAATCTACTAATTGGGCTAAAAGAGGAGAGTGCAAAAGCTGGCTTGATACTCAATATCAAGAAAACCAAAATAATGGCAACAGGTCCTATCAGTACCTGGAAAATAGATGGGGAAGAAGTAGAAGCAGTGACAGATTTTACCTTCTTAGGATCTAAGATCACTGCAGTTGGTAACTGCAGCCATGAAATAAAAATACGATTAACTCTGGGGAGACAAGCTATGAGAAATCTGGGGAACATAGTAAAAAGTAGAGACATCACCTTAAAAACAAAAATTTGTATAGTCAAAGCAATGGTATTCCCAGTGGTAATGTATGGGTGTGAGAGCTGGACCATTAGGAAAGCTGAGCATAGAAGAATAGATTCCTTTGAGATGTGGTGTTAGAGGAGAGTGTTGAGAGCCCCCTGGACAGCAAAGAGAACAAATAGGTCAATCTTAGAAGAAATCAAACCTGACTGCTCATTGGAAGATCAAATAGTGAAGATGAAGCTTAAATACTTTGGATATCAAATGAGAGGGGAGGATTCATTTGAGAAGGGCTTGATGCTGGGAAAGGTGGAGGGCAAAAGAAGAAGGGGGCGTCCAAAGATGAGATGGATAGATGGTGTGGTAGACATAGTGGGCACAGAGCTGGGCGGGTTGAGGAGGATGGTAGAGGACAGAGGTGCCTGGAGGGCAAAGGTCCATGGGGTCGCAAAGGGTCAGAATCGACTGTGCGACTGAACAATAACAACAGCCAGTCTGCAGTCTTCTGTTTCCAGTGGTCAGTCATATTTCTCTAAAAAATAAACAAATACATAGCAATTACTGCTTTCATGAACATGGAGAACTGTGCATTTCCTCACTCCTACTAATCTCATTTCTTCCTTTTTTCACCCTGGTTCTAAAAGCTCTGCCCATGAGCCTGGATGTCCAGTAACACTTATCCAAGGGAGCCATCTTGTCAATCACTGTAATGATTTTTTCAGCTGTCTGACTGGACATGATGCATGTTCATCTACAGCATTATTCCTGTAATGAGTCTTGTTCAAAAATATATTAAACAGAATTTGAAAAAGGTACCCTTTTTGTACAAAGGACATAAAAAAATTGATTTGTTTTGCCCTGTAAATGGTGGGGTATGGGGAGTTATTTTTATTTGTGTGTGTTTTGTGTTTGACCTAGTGAATTTAAGTTGATAGTTACTTTAGATACAGCTAGTAATGCAGAAAATATTTCTTAAAATGTTACTCTTCAGGGCTTTATATCTCTAATACATACCTGTCAAGTTTTGGATATTAAAATAAGGGAAATTTTAGACCATGCCCCTCTCTGCCAGGCTACACCCCCTCCTCTCCAAAATCCAGTCACACCCAAGAGCCTAGAAGAGAAGGAGCTGCAAGGGAGTGTTGGGCTACCCTGGTGGAGGAAGAACCACCCCCAAAGGCAGGACTGCTTCCCCTCACAGGGGAAAAAGCAGTCAGCAAGCCAGGTTTATTGTAATAAGTCTATTTCAAGTTTCCCCCAATTCCGTGGTTTTCTCTTAAACACAGAGTTTTAAAAAAATGAAATTGAGGCAGAAAAGTCTAAGACAGTAGACATTTAACTGATTAAAGTGTAAACAACAGTTCCATGAAAAATCACCATAATATGAAATGCTGTCGAATAGGGAGAGAAAGGGTAAGTAAGCCTGCCTTGCTAACTGCTTCCCCCGCCCCTTCCGCCGTGAGGGGAAAGCAGTCATGTTAAGGAGTGGTTCTTCCTCCACCAGGGGGAGCCCAACACTCCTCTGCTCTGGTATAAGGCACACACCTCATGAATAAAGATATAGAACAATAATATATGGGAGATTTACATGTCCCCGTTTTTTAAAAAAAAAATATGGGAGACTATAAAAAATACACGATTGGGGGAAGAGGGGCTCTAGATTACGGGTATTTCCTGGGCAAAACAGGATACTTGACAGGTATGCTCTAATAGAAATTACTTTTTCCAAAAGGAACCTTCAATACTATGCTGTAGGTTCTTTGTCATCTCTCAGGAAGACTTTACAATATCTGATGAATGAAACAGAGTTTTGTTCTTTAAGCTATGGATTCCTTTTGTGAATATAGATAATGATAATTGTCCATAGACAATAGTATCAGGAAGATGAAATAATTAAACATGTTTTCATGCAGAGCTTTTCTAAAAAGTATCACTTTAACACCACTTAAAGGCATGTGTTTTAGCTTGAAGTCACAATGGCATGTCAGAATAAACATGCTGCAATGGTGCACAGAAAACGTGATTTGCTTCATCAAATGTGGATCAGAGAATGAGTTGAAATCATAAAATAATAAGATTTGCATTTCTTTGTTCCAAAATAAACTTCTAATTACTCATCCAAGAAAGGCTATGAATAATATTGGCACATCAATGTACATGGCTTTAACAAACAAACAACATAGACATGAGAGAATGGCATAATCAAACCAATGTGGAATGAAAGGGCCTTAAAAATAATCAGTTGTTTTATGTAGAAGATTTGGAGCCATTTAAAGAGGGACTGGGGCAGTTTCTAATAATCATTTAAAAATGAAAAGTGTAAGGTTTTTCTGTCATTCTCAATATGTTGAACATCCATTCACAAAGTGATTACACAAGAACATAAACTTAATGAGAAAAGCCTTGCTGGAACAGGCCACAGCCCATCCAGTCGAGCATTCTGTCTCACACAGTGGCTCACCATTTGCTTCAGGGTATTATTCCCAAGGAGATGCCTTCACTTGCTTAGGATTCCCTGGAAATGGCATTGAGAGATATCCTGCCTATCTCTCCAACCTGGAGGTTATCCTTAGGTATTATAGCCATTGATACCCTTGTGAAATATTCGTCCAGTATCCATACTAGGACAGCAGCAACAATGACAACCAAGCAGCCTGTTTGTCCATGTGACAGAATTACCATACTACACCAACATATATGATGATACAGTATAAGTAGTAAAAATCAAAATAAATACTTCCTGTTCATAGGAGTGTTGCTGAATTAGCTAGGGATTCTAGGTATCAGGACACGTGTGGAAGCCTCACGGAATTGCTGTGCTTCTCTGGGACTCCAGGTGGGGAGAGAAATTACAGAATGAGCACTCCTGGAGATGGGTTTAAAGCTTGGTCATCCATTTCCATCCAGTCCCAGCTGGTGCCGGGACTTATGGATTCAGTGTGAAGATTTTGTTGATGTATGTTCTGCTTGTGCAACATCACTGCAGCAGAAGGTCAGGAGTGAAAGATGCATACTTGATAAAGAACCTAGGGATAGATGCATGTGGGCCCATTGTGCCAATATGAGCAAGGAAAGTTGTGATGAATATAGATCACAACTTCTGATATTTCTTGCTGCAAAAGCCCTGAAGTGACAGCATAGAGCAGTGATGGAGAACATTGGCACTCCATTTGTTCTTGAACTTCAATTCCTAGAAGCTCTGATCAGCTGACTTGAGCTTCTGGTAATTGAAATCCAAGAATACCTGGAGTGCCAAGGTTCGCCATTGCAGGCATAGAGCCTGGGAAGAAAAAATATTTGCTTTCTAGAAGACTGCAAATTCCTAACCTTCCACTCACCAGTTTTGGTTTGCCGCATTCACTGGTTAGTTTTTGTCATTCACTGTATTTTACCTAGGTGAATGGCTTATTTAACCAGATTTCCTTCACTTTCTACTACCAGCCATTCTAAGAGCATCTCGTTTCAGCAGGCTATGGTGTGTATCCAAAGTAATCACTGCAAAGAAATCAATATAATACACCATGCCAATTCATAGTCCATCCTTCCTCTTTGAAACATTTTTTTAAAAAATCAGAATTTGCCAAAAAGGCCTCCCTATAAGACTTTGGGGTGGTATACAAGAAGCTTCCTGATACTGTCTTGGATTTCAGAAACGGAAACCATCCACAAGCTGACCATTTTGCATTTGAAAAATCACATCTAGATTTTCCATAACTGTATTTGTATACTGTCAAAGCAAATGAAACTAAAGAGTGGTTACCATGATTGAATCCACATCTCAAGGAGTTTTTGGGCTCAAGGGGTAAATGGGAATAGTGTGGTCTCATGAAGTGTTACTTCTCTGCTCATAGTCCAGATTTCCATGGGTCCTCTCTCCCATGTCATATTGAGCATAGCAGGAGAGGAAGTTGCCTCACATTGAATCAAACAAGTGTTCAATTTAGTCTAGTATTATTTAGCAGTTCTCCACTGTTTTGGGAAGCAGTTATCTTCCTTTCCTGGAGATACCAAAGACAGACCCTAGGATTTTCTGTGCACAATGCATATGCCCTATCATGAAGCACAACCCCACTGATGAAGTATTTTGCACACCCTGGTGCGATCTTATACTTTTCCATCTCACTTTATTCCTTATGCAGCCTCCCTAGTGTTGGTCCCTCCCCGCCTTTCCTCCCCTGTCTAGAACTCATTGAACATTTCAAAGGAACAGTTTTAATGTAATATTTTCCTCAGAGCAGAGCAGTGGAACATTAAAATGGTTTGGTGGATCAGTGCTTTTTACAAACCTTGTGAGATTTCAGGCATTGATGTCCTGAATTTAAATTAGTGTGCATACACAGACATAGAGGAAAAGAGAGAAAGAAAAAGATTTATGGTCTGGTGTTCTGGCTACAGATATTTCCATACTTTATCACAATTATTTTGTGAAGCAACTTGGAAAGACAGAAGAAAAGATGAACTCTTTCCTTAATGGCTTTGGCCTCCATCAGTCAAATACCTTGTTTTGCAGAAATACAGGATGCTCAATATGTCTCGTTGTGTTATCAGCAGTTGTCAGATCTTGCAAATTGAGATGTCATTGAACTAACAGAATGATAGTCCATGTTCACTTATGTATACGCAAAAGCAACATCCCTTATGTTGAATAAGGCTTACTTCTAAGCAAGTAGGTATAGGAACTAATTTGAGTAGATAGTACAACTGTAAGGGTATATTATTGATGAAAAGGGGTTAGAAAACCAGCATTTGTATTAAGACTTGTATAGAACCCTTTGCAAAGTAATAGAGGAAAACAACAGAATAGGACGAACTAGAGATCTCTTCAAGAAAATTGTGGGAATTAAGGGAATGTACTAGTCATGCCTGCCACATGACCACGGAAACATCTGCAGCAGCAGACAGCACTGGCTCTTCAGCTTTGAAACAGAGATGAGCACTGCACCCTAGAGTTGGATACGACTGGCTTCCGAGCAAGGGAAACCTTTACCTTTACCTATCAAGCAAAAATGGCCATGATAAAGGACAAAAGCAGTGGGACCTAACTGGAGCAGAAGAGATTAGGAAAAGATGGCCAGAATAAACAAAATAACTCTACAAGAAGGACTTTAATGTCCCTGACAACCACAATAGCATGATCACTGACTACGAACCAGATATCCTAGAGTGTGATGTCAAGCGGGCCCTAGAAAGTATTACTAACAACAAAGCTAGTGAAGATGATAGTATTCCAATTGAGCTATTTAAATCCCTAAAAGATGATGCTATTAAAGTGTTACATTTATTATGCCAGCAAATTTGGGAAACACAGTAGTGGCCACAGAATTGGAAAAGGTCAATTTTCAAGAAGGGCAATGCCAAAGAATATTCAAACTATCATACAATTGTGGTCATCTCACATGCTAGCAAGGTCATGGACAAGATATTTACAAACTAGGCTTCAGCAGTACATGGATCAAGCACTTCCAGATGTACAAGCTGGATTCCGAAGAGGCAGGGGAACTAGAGACCAAATTAGCAACATTTGCTAGATCATGGAGAAAGCAAGGGAGTACCAGAAAAATGTTTACTTCTGTTTCAATGACTATACCAAACTCTTTCATTGTATAGATAATAACAAACTGTGGAACATTCTTAAAGAGATGGGAGTACCAAAACATCTCACTTGTCTTCTGCAAAACCTGTATGCAGGTCAAGTAGTGACAGTAAGGGTGGGAGTGACAGTAAGGACCGAATATGTAGCACATGATTGGTTTAGAATAGGAAAAGGAGTACAACAAGTCTGTGTATTGTCATCCTGCAGATTGCTGGGAGAAATATAAAAAACCTGTGATATGCAGATGACACTACCCTAAGTGATCAAGAAGATGGTCTGCAGATGACACTACCCTCAATGATTAAGAAGCAGCTGGCAAGTCAGCAGTTCGAGACCCAGGTATTGCATGGTGGTTTGAGCACCTGTCTCTGTCCCAGCTCCTGCCAACCTAGCAGTTCAAAAGCAAGAAATTGCAAGTAGATAAATAGGGACCACTTCAGACATGAAAGGAACATCATTTGGACATCCCCTGAGCAGAGTTTGTCCAGCAAAATTCCTTTCAACCCAGAATAATTTCTGACACAAAATTATTATTACTATCCTAATGGCAGAAAGTGAAGAAGATCTAAAGAGCCTCTTGATGAAAGAGGAGAGTGCAAAAGCTGGTCTGAAATGCAGCAAGAAGAAAACCAAGATCATGGCATCTGGCCACATCACTCCATGGCAAAAAGGTGAAGAAATGGAAGCAGTGGCAGACTTTACCTTCTTGGAATTTAATAATAATAATAATAATTTTAATTTGTACCCTGCCCCTCTCAGCACATGGCCGACTCTGGGCAGCATTACAACATAATCAAAAATACAATATACAGTCAAAATATAAACAAAACCAACAGTGAGTACAATACAGGTAATACAAATAAATTACACTAGAATTCTCTATAAAATGGCAATTTCTACAATGTTAACAATACAATATTACCGCATTTAATACGGACCCAAACATAAACACGATCCCTCAACTACTAATGTCCCCAAAACATAGCCCCATAGCCCATACGTCCCTAACAAAGCCAAAGAAGAGGACGATCTGATCCCAAACAAATGGTAAAGATACAATGTAAACCCAGAAACACAAATAAATTACAGGTACAATAGAATTTCCACAAAGTGGCAATTCTCAATTACAAAATACAATAATACAAAAGCACAATATAGGCAATATAAAGTGTGACTGCACTACAGCCACACTAACAACATCAACTGTCACAAGCACTCAATCCTACCCCGCCCCCCCCAGCAGATAAAAATTCAAAAATGAAAGTTCTAGTGCCTCACACAGCCTTTTTAGAGTCCTGGCCGGAGGCAAGGGATGAAAGGTGGGCCCGAGGTGCAGCGGTGGCGATGTTTGGCATCTTCACTGCGGGCCCCGCCTGCCAAAAACTGCTGAGGCAGCAGCGGTGGCAGCAGCAGCAGCAGCTCTGGTGCCTCCAGCGCCTTTTAAACTACAGATCACTACAGACGGTGACTGCAGCCATGAAATAAAAAGATGTTTACTCCTTGGGAGGCAAGCTATAGCAAACCTAGGCAGCCTAATAAAAAGTAGAGACATCACCCTGCCAACAAAAGTGATGGTCTTCCCAGTAGTAATGTATGGCTGTGAGAGCTGGAACTGAAGGAAGGCTGAACACAGACAAACAGACATACATATTTGAACTGTGGTGCTGGAGAAGACTTTTGAGAATCCCCTGGACTGCAAGGAGATCAAATCAGTCCATCCTGAAGGAAATCAACCCTGATTGTTCCTTGGAAGGACAAATACTGAACTTGAAGCTCAAGTACTTTGGCAACCAAATGAGAAGAGAGGACTCACTGGAAAAGGGCTCTGATGCTAGGAAAGATCAAAGGCAAAAGGAGAAGGAAACAGCAGAGGATGAGATGGCTAGACAGCTTCACTGAAACAGTGGGTGTAGATCTGGGCAGACTCAGAAGGATGGAAGATGACAGAGGAGCCTGACATGTGGTGGTCCATGGGGTCGCAAAGGGTTGGCCTCGACTGTGTGACTGAACAACAAAAGAACCATTTGTTATTGCATGGAACCCTTTTCTTTTGTTGTGAAATTCAGCTTATCAGACCAAAATATTTCTCCTACAAATTAGAATTTAGCTTGCTTTCTTCTAAGTTAATATCTGGCACCATCCAATGCCACCTGCTACATCAGGGGTTTCCAACCTAAGGCCCATGGGTCAGATCCTGCCCATGGCACCATTTCATGTGGCCCTCCACCCCTCCAAGGGCATTCAAGAAACAAAATGGCCACCCCCATTGTGCAGTGCAAAATGGCCATCTGGCCCTTGAAGCTGACTGAGAGAGCGTGACCGGCCCCTAGCTTGAAAGGGTTGGGAACCCCTGTGCTACATGATAACTTTAGCTGAAGTCTCCTAAGATCTACCACTGTATTGTTGTATCACTGCTCTTTGGGACTCCAGGGAAAGCATTAATAGTGTCACATCTCTTTTAACAGTAACTTCATATCTCCTGTGAAATCATAGCTACTCTTACCTTGAATCGATCAAAATATACTGTACTGTACAAAGGAAACACACACTACTATGTTCTTCAGACTATCTTTTCCTTACTTCTTTCAGGTACTGTCTACTCACCTACTCATCCAAAGCTCAGTGAAGTTGATGGACTAATAACAATAAGACTTTGCCCCCAACCCCCGGAATAATGAGACAGACACAGAGCGGAATTAAACTCAGGGACTCTTTATTAACATGAACAAACTAAACTGTTTTCCTGCGGCAGGGGCTGAGTAGCGCGATTCTAAGTGATGGAGCCAAGGTGATCACTTTACCTTCTCCACTCAAGTCAAGGTGAATTCCAGCTTACCGGGATCATCCTGTTCTTCAACAGTCCCCATCCTGGTTCACCATTCAGGTATAATGGTAAATGCTGTTCTCAAGGCTGTAGTCCAACAGCACGTCCCTCAACCACTGAGCATGCTCCTCACCCGGAAGACGCTTCCAGCTGACCAACATGCCCATTTAGGCTTCCAGCCGACCGACATGCCCAAGGTCATTCCCGAATAATCCTAGGCCTTCACCTACCATTTAACTACGCGCTACCCACCAAATGACAAAAATTGAAGTGTCAAGCCAATTACTCCAGTCCACAACAGTGTGAAGTGGGCAAAAACACCACCGTCCCACAGCCAATCAGGGACGTGTGCAAAAATTCCCACTCAGCCCCGAAGCAACCAGTTAATCCCACACTGTTGCTTCGAGGGCGAGCGGGTGGGCTTTCACTTGCCTGCAAAGCTCCGGACTGGGCCAGGGTTGGGGAAGACAAGCCTCAAAAATCAGGCTTGGCTCCTCCCCTCCCCTGGCCCGGCACACCCCCGGGCATGCCCAACTTCTGCCTCTCCCGAGGGTGGGAGGCAAAGCCACACCACTGTCCAGCTGTCAAGTGGTATGTTACCTTATATCAGCTGTCAGTTATTGCAGGCGCACCCCCCAAAAAAGGACTCAGACACCGGTATAAGTGGATAACGGCATTGGGCCACATTTATTGATTCATGCCCTAGTCCGAATTATAAATTTCAATTGGTACTCAGCCAATTATAATTCTTAAGGCAAGCAGGCCGCAGTAACACTGGTAAGGTTCCTCCCAAAATTGCCAATGGCAATTGGCTACAATGTATCCATTTGTATCCATTTGTTTGTTTACAACAAACAAATTGTTGACCGTAGTCAATAAACTATTTACTGACCCCACCCTCTGATGTGTATCCGTAAAATCACGGGGTGATGCATGCTGAAGAGCTCCTGCCATCACCCCATTGCCTGGTTCGCCGTTGACCGGACAACGTTGACCAACTTGTACCTATCTAGTGTTGGCCAGTCAATTGCGAACCTGCCGGATACCTGTGGGTCATAAATATTTACCTTACCAGTGCTACCCGCCACACGGGGAGGCTTAATAAAGACTCACCCCCCCCCCACGGTCAGCTCGGTCAACAGGCCTGCTTGCAAATCTTCCAAAAAGAGGTTCATACCTCTGGGCGACAGATGGACCCCATCCCCTGTGTAAAGATCATAATTTTGGAGACTAATGGTGGGGTGTCGGATGACCCGCCCCAAACCATTGTCAGCAAAGAACCGGGCAACTGCCCTGTTCACCGAGCGACGAGCGCGGTCAAGGGCCTGGAGGTTGATACCCCCCCCCTGAAAGCGTGACGCGGTATGATGTCCGACCATAGCAGGGTTGTGGCAGGCCACACATAATGCAAATAAGCCAGGTCGCTGCAGATCGTATGTTTTAAAGAAAGGCCAGTGACCTGGCCCAAGTCATTGCCCCCGAGATGCAGCAGCAGGACATCAGGCGGTTCAGCATCCCTGATGGAGAAAAGGAATGGCAACAGTTCCCGCCATAACATTCCGCGCTTACCATACCACCTGATACATGCGGATGCACGTAGTCAAAGCTGGGGTCCCCACTCTGTCGCCGCAGCGTACTGCGCTGCCCAGTGCACATAGCTGTGGCCCACCAGCCATACTGCCACCGGTGTGTGGCGACACACAGGGTCTGTAAAATAAAAAGAGACAGGACAGTGACTTAACTGGTACTCATACTTGAAGAGGGCGAACATATAATTCAAAACACTTTGATCCCCACCTCCCCATATGGCATATATCAGCCTCAGAGTACCCAAATGCAGCTGCGGTAGAAGCAGCTCCTATTCTAAATGAATGGGTGCCGTAATGAGCCCCGGGGAGGCCCACACTGGACAGTGCCTTACCGGTCACCTTCCAAAATTGAAATTTGGTGAGGGGAGACCCATCTTGGTGGCAGAAAAACGGGCCAGGGTGCGTACCACGCATTGCAAGGAACTCTTGTAGGGCACCAACCGGACAGATGTCTGCAATGGAACACCGTAGCAGTCTAAAACCACTGCCTACGCCGTGCTGATCAACCTTTGAGGACCGTAACCTCAACTGAGCCCACTCATTGGAAACATAGACATTTTCGAGTTCCAGTGCCCTACGCGCCGCATCCACCTTAGACAGTAGCACCAGCTCACTGATGCGGAGTGCTCCAAAAAAGGCCACCGTGGTAGCCGCAAGAAACAGAGCTCCTCACCCCATAGCATCAAGGCTCCCAGTATCGGGAAGAACTCAAGGAACGTAAGATTGCGTAAACGATCCGTGCCCCTCCAACTGGAGGCCATCAGCCGTAGGCCCACCTCCCCTCAAAGTAAATCCCATAACCCAGGGACCCTGAGGCATCCGACTGAACCTGGAACCTAGGGGAAACCAAAAGGTCAGATCTCCAAAATGACACCCCGTTGAAGTCCCTAAGGAACTTAAGCCAGATCAACATGTCGACGCTCATGCCCTTGTTCAGTCGGACCCAATGATAGCGCCTGGATAGGCCGGTCATGGCATCGCACAAGCGTCGAGCAAAAGCTCTGCCAGGCGCAACCACTCTGCATGCGAAATTAATGTGACCATGGAGAACCTGGAGCTCACGAAGCGACACCTTGCGTTTGGCCAGTAAGGCCAAAATCAATGCAGTGATCCGGGTAACCTTGTCCATGGGTAACCTGGATGCCTGCGAGACCGTGTCAATTTCAATACCCAGAAATGTGAGCTTGGTTGATGGGCCCTCGGTCTTTTCGGGTGCTAAAGGGAACCAAGTTCCTGCATTAGCGTCTGAAATGTGTTGAGGAGACGCGTGCACGTGTCCCATCCCCGTTCACCCCCGAACAAGAAATCATCGAGGTAGTGGGCTACAGACCGAGACCCAGACCTGCGAACAAAGGCCCACTGAAGGAAAGTGCTAAAACGTTCAAATGCTGAACAGGAAATAGAGCAGCCAAAAGGCATGGCTTTATCAACATAAAATTTCCCCTGAAATTTAAAACCCAATAACTCAAAGTCGCCCGGGTGCACAGGCAACAAACGGAATGCCGACTTAATGTCACATTTTGCCAAAAGTGCACCCGGGCCACAAGAGCGCACCATGCGCAGGGCCTGGTCAAATGATGTATACCTGACCGAACAAAGGTCATCAGGAATGGCATCATTGACCGAACGGCCCGCCGGGTATGACAGATGGTGAATTAAGCGAAACTCCCCAGGGGTCTTTTTGGGCACCAACCCTAAAGGGGAAACCTTCAGATTGGGAAAGGGTGGCATGGGAAAGGGGCCAGCAACCCTACCTGCATTAACCTCCTTAGCAATACTCAGGGCGGCCACCTCCTCCCTGCCCTTGAGGGACAGCAAATTAGGAGCATCTTGGGGGCCATGCTCCCCCCTAAATGGATGCGAAAGCCCAGCTGGAAACCCTCGAGGAGGTACCTAGCATCCTCCCTCCTCGGGTAAGTTGAGAGCCACCGCTCCAACATAACCACGTTAACCGGGGAGGGGGCCTTTTGAGTGACCAGCTCCATCAGCGGCAGGTCTGCCCGCTCCCTGTCCACCTCTACCTCTGCCCCGTGACCCACCGGCTCGCGGAACGCAGCGGCGGCGTGGGGGCCAGCGCAAGAGGGACACTCATGCTTGTATCGGCACTGTTTTCTATTGCATGCACCATTGGCCGAGAAGCTCCAACACAGCGGGCGGGCTGGAACCCCCTGCCCCGCCAGCTGGCAGGGGGCCTGAGTTGGAGCAGCTCGCTGGACCGCATGTCCACAATGGTACCTCTCCCCAGGCGCCTGGCGCCTGGGGGTCATATACAAAAGCCACAGCTTCTGACAGGGCTCATCCCACCTCATCTCTGGGTGGAGGGGCACTCTCATTCGAAATTCCTCATCGTAAGCCAACCACGATGGGCCAGGAAAATCCACCATTGCCCTGTAAATATTGTCCAAATATTGGACCATAGGAATGGCCAGGTCAGGCCGAGCCCTGAGGTACACCGCCATATATATGAGATATGCGGGTAACCAGTTGGCCCATGTACGTGGTGGCTTGCGACGGCGAGACAGCTCTTTATCCTTCTCATCCTGCCCCTCCTTCTCTTCCTTGGTGGGTTCCCTGTTCAATAGGGAGAAAATATCTACGTACTCCCCCCACCAAATCTTTTCCCTTGTGGCCTGGGCCAAATGATCCCCGAGGGGCAAGGAATACCCGGTTGTCGGCAATGCTGACACCGGCACGGTATTGATACTGGGCATCAGGAGAGGGGCCTGGACCGTCCCTGCAACACCCGTTGCAGTCCCGGGGACGGAACCCCCCCCACCTAATGTCACACCAGTATGAGGCCAAGCTGCACCCGGGTAAGCCAGGAACTGATACCCACCCGCCCCGACATTACGAGGCCATGGCCACTGGAACCCCTCCCCAGAAGTGGAGTGTGATGTGGGCAAATTAGCTTGAACCTGATACTCACTGGGTGCACCCCCGTGGGCCGCCCCCACTGGGGGTTCCGGCCCACGGCGGGCATCGGAGCTCGCGACCGAGATCGAGCTCTGAGGACACATCCGACCACTACCTGACTGTAGTGCCTGCTGTACGGGGAGCTGCGAGGCCGCGGCAGGCACCGGACTGCACGCCTCAAGCAACTCGACCCGACTGGCCGCCTGCTGAAGGTTGCTGGCAGCCGCGGTCACCTGCTGGCAAAAGGGGGCCCCAGATGGCAATGCAGCCCCCCCAATGGGGTTGTTGGTTATCCCTAGGGATGCCTCTAGCGCCGCCACGCGGGCCAGTAGTGCATCCACTGTCGCAGATCCCCCTGCATAAAGGGGGCCAGGGGGGCCGGACGGCCCGCTGGGCAATGGCCCAGGGCCCCTGACTTGAGAGCCCGGCCCTAAGTAGGGCCATGCCCAAAACTCCGGCCCATGAGGGGCTGGAGGTAGGCCCTGTTGTGCACCCGCACCAGGCCCTCCCCCCTGTTCGAAGCCCATGGCTGGTAAATGCGGGCCGGGGGCCGAAGCCCCGACCGCACCAGGCCCTCCCCCCTGTTCAAAGCCCATGGCCGGCAACTGCGGGCTGGGGGCCGGGGGCCCTGTAGGGCCAGTCTGAGGCTGGAGAGCCGCGGGCCACGGCCTAAGCTGCCCCATCCCACCGGTCCCGGTGGGTGCCTCCATTAAGAGGTCCTGTTGGGGAGGCACAGTCACGGTCCTCCGACCCAACTGCTGCCTCCTAGTCAGGTGAGCCAAAGTCGCCATAGCCTTCTTTTTAGGAGGCATAGCAGGCGGATCCCTTCCCAGGGATCAGAAGAATGGCTGGGAAGCCGAAGAATAAGAAGCGAAAAGCGCGCTAAGCTTCGCCAAAAACGGCTTCCCGGCAAAGGCGAAGAGCGACGGAGCAAAAACTTCTCCTCTCCGTCGCTTTCGCAAAATGGCAGCTCGGCTGCCTCGTGGCCACCCCTTTTAAATAGGGGTGGCCACGCCCCCCTAACTACCCGGATGTCTGAGTCCGGGTGGGGGGCCCCCCGCAAAGAGCGTGGCGGCCATTTTGGCGCCGCGCTTTCAATGGCTGTAATTTTTCTATAGACTTTGCAGTAAGTTGTGCTGCAAACATTCCAGCATTTAAAAACAACCACAAATAAATATGCTACAATTAATTATGAAATATAGAGCAATTTTCTCTTAGAAAGAGACAATAAAAAGTAAAACAAAGGCTTGACCTCTCATCAGCTTTGGATGATGTATTGCTAAACTTACAGATGCTGGGTTGATATTCCTTTCACCTTATTCATTCCTTTCTCTTCCTTACATCAGTGAGAGAGATCAGTGTGCGAGGGAGGAGATTGCTCAGGATGGCATCTGCCATTCAGATCAAAGAACTTAATTTGGCCTTGGGCCATTTGATTTCACAAATCCCTAGCTTTTCAGAAAAGCTCAAATGCAGGTGCAAAAAGTCACATGGATTATCTGTGGTAGCCTACTACAAAAGTAAGAATTAAAAACTGAGCAAACCTAAGGAGCGATGGCATAAATAACTCCCCACATCCAGGCTACAGCCCAGGAAGTCTTCAATGTTTGCATTTTACATGGCTGCTCAGATTCAAGGGGATAAGAAATCCTTCTGCCAAAGGCCTGACTGATCTGTTCAATGGGATGGTCTGACCTGTTGTTATAATAAGGCAGTTTTCTACCTAAACCAATGAGTTGGCTGTCTCTTAAGTATAGCTGGGTGCTGTTGTTTTATGCCTTTTTGTTTCTTTTTGAGGCAGTTTTGGATCATTTATAAAACACAGAAATATTTTATATACATCATGGAATCTCTGTCTGCTCTCCTCCTCCTCCTTCCTCCTCCTCCTCCTCCTCTTCTTCAATCGTGTCCAGATTAAACTTTGAACTGCCAAAATGAAGCCACCATCTTGGTTTTGTCAGCAGCAGACCAGTTCCTCAGCCATATCCTCCTTTAATGTTATCCCTTGTTCAGTGAGCTACTTCCTCCACCCTCATTTGATTTTGCTCTTGTGTATCCTCAAGAATGTCTGTTTTGCATTTCAGCCAGCAAATGTGAGGCACATATCCATCTAGAGTCATTCTCTTGTCCTCTCTCTGTCAACAGTCTTTTGAATATTCTAGTCATCTTGCCTGGTGGGATTAATCAGCAACAATGAGTTTATGAAATGCCACATAATATCTCTGAGAGTTGGCACATTAGGCTTTTCTCACTTTGAGTACAGTTATCTCATAAGGGGCATAAGGGCACTGAGGACATTCTCCCTGAGCTATGAGTCTTTAATTAAAAGCATCCTCCCTTCAAAGGCATGATTTGGCTTCTAAATGTCCCCTTTAACTGAATCCCTTCTAATGTCATTATTCCTCTCCTGTCGACCTTTGGACAGCAAACAATAGCAATGCAAGCGCGGTGCCAAAATGGCTGCCGCGCTCTTTGCGGGGGCCCCACCCACCCAGACTCAGACATCCATGTTAGTTAGGGGGCGTGGTCACCCTCTTTAAAAGGGGTGGCCACGAGGCAGCCTGGCTGCCATTTTAGAAGCGACGGAGCGGAGAAGTTTGCTCCGTTGCTTCAATGCTCGCCTCTTCGCAAGAGGCTCGATTTGCCCTTTCTCCTTTTCTTAAGGATTTCCGTCGAGAGAGACATTTATGGGTCTCTCTCTTTTGATTCTCCTTGATCGGAGGTTTCCCTTCCTCCCCAGACTGCAGTGGCTCAGGTTGCTAAGAGGCTGACTGGGTTCAATTCCGGAATACTGCAGGACGGAATACTTGATTGGTTGTGAGTTTGGGCCTCACCTGGAGCTCAACCGACCCCCTTGGTTGTGCCTGGGGGGAGCTCAGCTCACCCCCTTTACTTTTTGGGGGTCCCACCAGGCCGGAGGGCTCGGACGGCACCCCCGCAGGTGGGTGGTGGGGTTATAGGACTCACTGCCACCAATGAGCACAGGCTGAGGGCTAGGGCGGGGGACGGCACAGGCCTGCTCCACTGGGGGTTCTTACCCCCACTGCTTCTTTGCCCCACTTGGCCATAGCGGCCCACTTGGGCATGGTGCGGGTTTCCGTCCCACCATCATTCCTGCCCCTCATGGGCTGGATTACTGGGCATGCCCCTATTACGGCCGGGATTACCATATGGGTTATCCCGCATCAATTACCCGGTGGGGCCATCCGGCCCATCCGGCCCACTTTATCCTGGTGGGTTAGATGCTGTGGATGCTCCCCTGCCCGCAGTTTGGCACTGGAGGCATCAATAGTCATTGCTCCACCACCTCGGATGGTGGGCGCACCAACTCGGCGGTTCCGGCCCACATGCCGGCCATGGCTGCACAGCGGGCCACCAACAGGGTTGAGCTGCTGGAGGCCATCAGGCCAGCATAGGCTGGCACCTTGTGGCTCCCCATCCGGCCTGGACGCATGGGAACACGGAGCTAGATGGACATCGTGAACTCTGATGCCCACCACGGGCCGGAACCCCCAGTGGGGGCGGCTCGTGGGGGTACACCAGGAGTGAGTATCCTGGTCAAATCAGCACACCTGTAACACTAGCTCATCACGCTGGGGGGGGGGATATAGTGGCCATGGTCGCAACAGGCCAATTACACTCTGGTTCTTACTGGGGTGACCGCCCCTATGCTTTTCCTTAATTTTTCTGAGTGTTTATCCACTCCAATCTGTGCCGATGGTGGTTCTGCCTACGGCCGGTTACTCTATGCCCCTGGGTGACCATTTGTCCCGGGCTATTAGCTAGACTTTGTGGCTTGGGGAATATATTCACATTTTCCCCCTCCTGCAATGTGAACACACTGATTAGGGCATTGAGGGGCAGAGCAACAGGGTCAAGGAGTTGCCCCGTTGCCGCAACCTGCCTCCCTATGGGGCCAATTGGTTACCGGCCTATTGGGCATCCATGGCAGGATATATGAGGGCCTGTCCTGATTTGGCCAGTCCAATGGTCCAGTGCTTGGGCTTAGGCTTAGGGTGGCCCTTCACCCTGAGATGCCAGCGATGAGCACCGCTAGCAGTTGTAGTTACTATATGTGACTCCTACGTGGCAGCGCTTATGCCCCGTGCGGAGAGTCCACTTTTGGGCAACCTCCTTTGTGCCTTGGTCTGGAGCTCTCAGATTGAGTTAGCTGCTACCATCTTCAACAGGGGACATGGGTTGCAGGGCACTGGCACTAGATTATGGAGTGGCTCTGGGGAGGCTTCGCTCCTCAAGGGCCGATCAGCCGGAAGAGGGTACTAGCCTGGCGCTGCCATATGTCCGGTTGCTCCCCCACAGAGGTTTGTGGCAGCACGTGGTTCACACCCTGGCCTGTTGTCTGCTACCAAGCCGGGTCTACCCTGACTGAACTAGAATTGGTACCCATTCCTTCCGGTTGGGCGCCGCATCAGCTGCAGCTGTGTTTGGGTGCCCGAAGCCTGACATATGTTGCATGGGCAGGTGGGGATTTGCCCAATTTTCTCTGTCTGTTCATCCCTTCACTGAATGAGTGCCTTGTTCTGCCCTTTATTCTCCCTCCTTATTTTACAGACCCTGTGTGTTTCCGCACACTGGTAGTAGTGTGGCTTGTGGGCCACAACTCTGTGCACTGGGGCGGCGCAGTTTGCTGCTTCGCCAGTATGGGGACCCCATCTCGGGCTATGCGTAACCGCGCGTATGCACTGGTATGGTGTGCACGGCATAGAGTTGGCAGAAACTGTTGACATTCCTGATGTCCATTGGGGATGCTGGGCTGCCACATGTTTTAATTCTGCACCTCGGAGGCTGTGATCTTGCACGGATTGCTGGCCCAGACTTAAAGACTTCCGAGTGCAGTGACCTGGCGTTTCTTTGCCATTTATGGCCGTCTACACGATTGCTATGGTCATACATTATGCCGATGCAATATCATAGGTGAGACTTTGACCCAGCGATCGGACCGTGCCCGATGGTCAGTGAACAGGGCTGTTGCCTGGTTCCTTGTCTAGAATGGCTTGGGGACAGCCATTTGTCATCTGGGAATAGGGTTACAGGAATTTGGCCTGTATTCTGGAGATGGGGTTCGCCTGTCAACAAGTGGATGCACCTCTCTTTTGAATAACGTGCAAGAGGGCCAGGTGACCAAATTGTCGGTCAAGGGGAGCGGCCCCTGCTGCAATGTGGCAATGTTGCCAAGTGGAAGGTGCCTCTCCGAGAGTCACAGGTGATGCATGGCTGCATCAACTTCGCCTGCAGAGTGGTAATACCAGGCAGTGCTTTCGCCTAGTGTCTGGGACACACTATGGCGGGTCTCGCTAAATGACACCGCAGGGTACGGCTGATTAGGGGTTTACGAGCGGACCTGTTGGTTTGGCTCACATTCCCGCAGGACTTCCATACTGTTTCCTTGGGAGGTCTGAGCTTCTGGTCAGCCCCAGTTCCAAGTACAGTCGGATGCCTCCGGCTCCCTGGGGTGGGGGATTTATTTAAGGACAGTGTGCCTATGGTCATTGGCCTCAGGGATGGCAGGGCATGGATCGCTTACGCGATCTTACGTTTTTGACAATGTTTCTCAATTCTGGGTACCCTTTATGCTCTGGGGGGACAGGTGGCCTGATTCTGTGCTTCGCTTTTGGTGTGGCAATGCTGTGGTGGTGCACATTGTCAATGCCCAAACGTCTAAATCCCCCGGAGTCATGGCCTCAGCTCGCATATTGTTCTTGGGTCTGTGCGCTTTAAGGTGCTCCTTAGGGCTAAACATGTGCCAGGCATTTATAATGATATTGCTGATGCTTTATCCCGCCTGCAGATCTCCCGGTTCCGTGACTGGGCTCCAGACGCTTGGGAGCTACCCTCTCCACTCCTGGCTGAGATATGGTCATTTGGCAAGGAGACGTGAACCGGGCGAATGCATGTCTTGGCAACTCGCATGCGCACTGTGCATCAGCATCCACTCCTTCACGTTAGAGCCTTTTGTGGGCAAAGGCAATTGCCCAAAATGTGGCCGACGTTGGTCGACTAGGTTTTATAATGTATAGTCCGCCCTTATGATCTGGGGTTGGCTCCACGCACCATAGCCACCAGGCTTTAAGCCTTGATATTCATGGCCAAGGCACAGGGCTTTCCTGACTATGTGAGGGTCTTCTGCATACGCCATGTATTGGAAGGGTGGACATGTGTACGTGGCCACCGCCCGACACACGTCGCCCTATTCTCACAGATATTCTGACCCACCTTGCATGAGGTTGGCATAGACGATGTTGCAGTAGGTAGGAGGAGTCTCTTTTCATGCAGCTACCGCTGTAGCTTTTATCTGGAGCTCGACGACTCAGCGAGCTGGTCCCATGGTCAATGGGGGACGTGTTTTGTAGGGCACTGGAACTCGAAGATGTCTATATCAACCAAGAGTGGGCTCAGTTGGGGAGTCGTCCCTCAAAGGCCGATCAGCATGGAGTGGGCAGTGGTGTATACTGCTATGACGTACATATGCTGACATCGTTCCGGTTGGTGCCCTACATGCAATTGGCAGTGCCTGCTGCATGCCCTGGCCTGTTTTTCTGCCACCAGGATGGGTCTCCCCTTAACAAATTTAAGTTCTGGAGGGTGACCGGTACCGCGCTTCAGTGTGGGGCCTGTTATGGCACCCATTCATTTAGGATAGGCGTTGCATTGACTGCAGCTGCGTTTGGGTACTCGGAGGCGGATATATGTGGGCACGTGGGGGTGTGCGCGTATTTTCCTTATATGTACGTCCCCTCACTGTATGAGTACCTAGTTATGTCCTTAACCCCTTCTCCTCTTTTACAGATCCTGTGTGTCTCCGCACACCGGTGGCAGTGGGGCTGGTGGGCCGCAGCTATGTACACTGGGTGGCAGTATATGCTGCGGCGACAGAGTATGGACCCCAGCTCAGGCTGCGTGCATCCGCACGTACGCGGTGGTATGGTATGCGCAGCATGAGAGGGTGGGAACTGTTGCCATTCCTGATGTCCGTCAGGGATGCTGGACCGCCTGATGTTCGTATTCTGCACCTCGGTGGCATTGATCTCACACAGATCACTGACCTTTCCTTAAAATGTCGAGGTGCAGCGACCTAGCGTTTTAAATCATTTATGGCCATACACGCAGTCGTTATGGTCTAACATTGTGCCGAGACACCATTTTAGGGGAGACATGGATCTCTGTGGTTTTGACCATCCCCAGCAGTCAGTGGACAGGGCTGTTGCCTGGTTCCTTGCTGGGATTGGCTTGGAGACAGCCAGTAGACATCTGAGGATAGGCTTGCAAAAATTTTGACCTATAGGCAGGATATGGGGTGCACCTGTCGGCTAGAGGTATTTACCTCTTTCTGGAGTAGGTGCAAGCAGGCCTGGTGACCGAGCTGACGTTCGGGGGGGGGCGGTGAGTCATCATGGACGCCTCCCCATGTGGTGGTTAGCACTGGGTAAGGTAAAGATTTATGACACATAGGTATCCAGCAGGTTCGCAATTGACTGGCCAACACGTAGATAGGTACAGGGGAAACAGGTTTGGCCGGTCAAGGGCGAACTATGAAAGGGGTGATGTCAGGAGCTTCACAGCCTGCATCACCTTGATATTTGAACGGATACACGTCATAGGGTGGGGTCAGTAGATAGTATATTGACTCTGATCAACAATTTGTTTGTGTCAACAAACAAATTGATACAAATTGATACATGTAGCCAATTTCCATTGGCATTTAGGGTGGAACCTTACCAGTGCTACTGCGGCCTGCTTGCCTTAAAGAATTACAATTGGATGATACACCAATTGAAAGCGATAATTTGGACTAGGGCATTATTCAATAAAAGTGGCCCGATGCCTTTAATCCAATACCGGTGTCTGAGTCTTTCTTTGGGTGGGTGCGCCTGCAAAGCAACACCATTGTCTGTAAGACATCTCACCTTTGCACTGATTCTGATTGCAGCATCACAACAGAGCACTGTGGAATTTTAAAATGGTAGGTGGCTTTCTTCTCCTGCTTTTACAAAGGAAGCTCAAACCTACAGATGGTACATGAATGCAGTTTCAGAACCAGCAATAAGGTGCTAGGTGCTTTGCAAGTGCTCCGTCTTTGGACATCTGGGTGGAAATGAATTAAAGAAGGGTCTTATGTCTCAGCCTATTGTGAAGTGCATCAAACTGCCCTCAGGCTCTAAGAGAACAGCCTATCCATGGATCCCTTCTGTCACATCCAGCAGTTACGCAACACAGAAGGAGGAAAAGAAAAGGAAAAATCAGGAATACGAAGGAAACCTTGCTCTTTACCTTGTCTTTCCTCTTGCAAAGTCATAAATGATGTTCAAACTCTGTAGCCAAAGCAGCACTAATTTCATATCTAGGGGAAAGAAAGGGCCGTGTCAGATAATAAGGATGGAAAATATAAAGAAGAGCAAAATTTCTGCAATGTCTTTGTAAAAAGGATCTAAAGAGGAGCATGCTCATCATCTTTTGAAGCCTACCCCTCTCCCTGTTCATATTGAATGCCACTTGTAATGGAAATACATAAATACCATGATGGTTCTGTGAAAGAGTTGGGTCAAAGGCTCTTCAAAAGGGTATAGGACAGATTGGCCCTGATCCCTCTGTCTTTCATTCAGGCACAAGTTCCACACATCTCTGTTGGCACTAACCACAGGTTTGCTTTTGCAGCTTTTCTTTCTGATTGCTTCCTGTTTGGTGGCAATGTGGCATTGGATATTTATATAGAGAAAGAGATGTAGGGTTTTCCCCTTTTCACATCATGTGAAGAAAAAAACCTGCATGCCTGAAATCCTCATACACACCTCTGACAGTGATGAAACATCCTAATACTTATGAATCACTACTTGAAAGCTGTAAACAGCTTGGGTCTGCCTCTCTGCTGTGGAGGAAAGCGGGGGATCAGTCCCCCTTCGGAAAGCTGTCAGCCAGCCAGCAGAAAGAAAGACTTTTAAAAACCCAAGCCTCAAAAAGGCTCCTTTATATTGCAGTTAGAGTTAACTTGTGTTTTAAGGGTTTTGAAGCCTTGCTTGCCTACTGATATAGCTAACCTAATTATTGGATTCTGATAAATTAATTGACTATGCAGTGTTTATTAAAAAGTCCTAAAACTTACTAAAATGTTTTAAAATGATTCTAACATGTTTTGCTTTGAATTCCCAAGCAGAAATATCCATGCAGGATACCTCCCAGCCTACACAGGAAGACATCAATTATTTTCACCTATTGTTAACCCTGGACCCTGACTCCTGGGAGCTCAAGATAATCCTTCTTAATCTTCAACCCACCGGCCACAGATTGTTTTTACCAATACCTGCATACCTTGGGGGGTGGGAATGTGCAAATCCTTAAGTGTCACAGAACTAGATGGGAATGAAAACAACTACTAGCTCCTCACATAACCCAACATTCAGCCTTCCCTGAATTTATTATCTACAATGCCATTGGTCATTTTGAACTTCTTGCCATGAACTCTGGAACCACATTGGTGCATATTTTCAATCCTCACTTCTATTAGATGTCACATTGGAGACATCAAGACCTGCAGCTGTTGAACTGTGAACTCTGTTTTCTTCTTCTTATGTAAACCCCCAGGGCAATTGCCCTATCAACCCACCTATTGTTTTATGTGATTAACCTTTTTACTGTAACAAAAGAGCCGGGTGCTGGTATTGATTGAATCATTGTAATTTTTTATTTTGTAATTAATAGACTAGTAGTAGAGAGCTAGGCTTAGTTCTTCGGGGTGGAGGATATAAAAGTCCCTTGGTAGAAGGTGTCAGGAGCACTCTTTGCACACATGCACACAAGAACCGAACAAGGGCTGCACACTGGGAAAACTTATTTTTTTAGACAAAAAGTTGAGACTAGGACTTATGCCAGTGCCTGGCCAGTGTTGTTTTTAACTCCTTTTCAATAAACTTGATTTATATTGTTGTCTGAAATAAACGTCTCCTCATCCTTGAGAGAAGGGTTCCGCCAGCGATTGTACCGAAGTTGCAACTATTCTCCACACAGTCCATCCTTGCTCTTCTTGACCTCTCAGTGGCCTTCAATACTGTTGACCACGATATCCTTCTGGAATGGCTCAGAGGATTGGGGATCCAGGGCACTGTGTGGTCCTGGTTTTCCTCATTTCTGAGGGGCCGAACCCAGTCGGTATGAAGAGTGGGAGATCCAGTCCTAGGCCCCTAAGATATGGGGTGCCTCAGGGCTCGGTACTCTCTCCTCTTCTATTTAACATCTACATGAAGCCGCTGGGTGAGATCATCCATTCCCACGGGGTGCGGTACCACCAGTACGCGGATGACACACAGTTGTACATCTCAGCCCGTGGGGACCCCAGTGATGCAGTCGAAGTCCTTTCCAGATGTCTGGAGGCTATTGGGGTCTGGATGGGGATGAATGGGCTGCAACTGAATCCTAGCAAGACAGAGTGGCTATGGATAGGGGGTCCTGCGCTATCCTGGGAGCTACCATCTTTGGTTTTGGATGGGGCTATCTTGCCCCAGACTGACCTGGTGCGCAACTTGGGGGTCCTCCTGGATTCGCGGCTGCTGCTACAAGAACAGGTGGCAGCTGTGGCCAGGAGGGCCTTCGCCCAACTTTGGGTGATTCGCCAGTTGCACCCGCTCCTGGACCGGGACTACTTGCTCATGGTCACTCACACACTGGTGACCTCCAGACTAGATTATTGTAATGCGCTCTACATGGGGCTGCCCCTGATGACCATTCAGAGTCTGCAGCTGGTCCAGAATGCTGCTGCCCGGGTGGTGATGGGGTGTGGGTGTTATGCCCATGCCTCACCCCTGCTTTGGAAGTTGCACTGGTTACCAGTTTGCCTCCGGGTGCAATTCAAGGTGCTGGTTTTGACCATTAAAGCCCTATATGGTAGTGGGCCAGGTTATCTCAGAGACCGCATTGCTCTAAGGATGTCTGTCCATCCAACCAGAGCGGACAGGAGGGGCTCTCTAATTGTGCCATCAGCCAGGGGGGGCTCGCCTCTCTGGCACAAGGAGGGCCTTCTCTCTGTCTGCACCGGCCCTTTGCAACCTCCTGCCAGTAGAACTGTGCCTCCAGACGGAGTTGTTGCCCTTTAGGAAAAAACTAAAAACCTGGCTGGTGGGCCAAGTTTGTGGTGCAGGTAGAGGGGTGGCTTCCATTGGGTGGTTGATATAGAGGAGTATGCCTTCCCCCACGGTTCCATCGGTATCTGCACCCCTTTTTAGGGGGTGGGTTTTTAATTCTGTATGTTTTTATCTGTTTTTATCTGTTTTATCTATGATTGTGAACCGCCCTGAGTCGGGCTTGGTCGAGTGGGCGGTACAGAAATTTAACAAAATAAATAAATAATAAATAATAAACACGCACATTCCTGTAATCAATCAGAAAAGGGGGGCATCAGTTTTTGGGTAACAGCTTTGAAATAGAGATGAGCACTGAACCCTAGAGTCAAATATGACTGGCATTCGAGCAAGGGAAACCTTTATCTTTACCTATCAGAACTGCAAAGATTTTTTGAGACCTGCCAAAGGAACTGAGGCAGTTATGAAGTCTATGGTATGGGTTTCTGGTCTTGAAAGCACAGATCAGTTCTCTGGTACAGCTTTCCAGGTGCATAAAGTACAGGCTAGTTTCTGTGCATCAGTTTGCAGTTCTGTATTGGGTGTTTAAAGTGTCAAACATTTCAAAATGTGTTCTTATCACCAATAATTGATCAAGAATAACAGCAAAAGATGGTTGTGAACTAGATGGGGAAATCTCACGGGTTCTTTCTTCCACCAAACTTGCTTCATCCTTTACCTTTCTGAGGTATGTGAAGTGTTCAAGGTGTAGCTTTACTTCCGTGACTCTCCTATGACCTAGCAGGGATTTGTATCTAGACCCCTTGAATCTTATACTGGCCCTCTACCCACCACATCACACTGTCTTTTCCTTATTTATTCATTAGTAAATTCTACTGTGTTTCATACTGTGTTAAAAGTTATGTTAAGGGCTCCAGGTCACCAGATCTCTTTAGCACAGCATTGTTCAAGCATGCAAAAATGTCCTCACTATAGCAAGGCTTTACAGCAGGAATACCCAAACTTTTCCAGCCGCGGACCAGTCACGTGGTTCCTCTCACTAGAAGTGGAAGTAAAATGTGCATGTGCATTTTACTTCCACTTCCAGGAGTGGTGAGGGCAGTGCAAGCTGGATGATTTGGCAGCAAGGGGCCGGATCTGGCCCACAGGCCATAGTTTGGGCACCCCTACTTTACAGGGTAAAGTTGGGCACCCCTACTTTACCCTATATAGGTCAAATCTAATTTCAGAGGGTGGTTTGTTCTTTGTACTGTACCATCAAGTTGCCTCCAACCTTTGGCAACCCTATGAATGGCAACCCTTTGGGAACTCCCTGCCAGAAGAAGTGGTGACAGCTGTCAGTCTTGACAGCTTTAAGAAAGGATTAGACAAGTTCATGGAGGACAAGGGTATCAATGGCTATAATTATGGATACTTAAGGACAACCTCCGGGTTGGAGAGATAGGCAGGATATCTCTCAATGCCATTTCCAGGGAATCCTAAGCAGGTGAAGGCATCTGCTTGGGAATACCCTGAAGGAAATGGTGAGCCACTGTGTGAGACAGAATGCTGGACTGGATGGGCTGTGGCCTGTTCCAGCAAGGCTGTTCTTATGTTCTTATGAATGAGTGACCTCTAGAATGCCCTGTCAATAACAGCCCTGTTCAGCTCTTGCAAACTTAAATCTATAGTTTCCTTTATTCAGTCAATTCTATGGTGGCCCAAGACAAAAGCAGAAGGGTGGGACCAAAATCAACACATTTTAGCTTAATGTACTTACTGCCAGGAACAAAGCCTTGGAAGAGGCATTTCGTGTGTGTGTGTGTGTGTGTGTGTGTGTGTGTGTGTGTGTGTGTGTGTGTGTGTGTGTGTGTGTGTGTGCATGTGTGTGCGCGTGCGTGCGTGCGTGCGTGTGCATGTGCGTGTGTGTGTGTGCGTGTGCGTGTGCGTGCATGCACGGGTGTGTGTGTGTATTATGATTAATCCAGTTTCCAATTTTTGTAATCACATACTTCTAAATTAAGAATTATCTAGCTACCTATGTCAACCCATTATCTTTCAGCTGAAACTTGCTCTACCATTTTTTCTGCCAACAATGCATACCAGAAAGAAGACTGCTCCACTCTGGTCTGTCTGCCCCCAACTACTTTTCACCTATTGCAAGATGGACAATGAGAGGTCTGCCTGCATTGTGATTCTGGCAGCTCGTCTCCCAGCTTTCCTTCTGGCTGGATTCAGGAGAACTCATAGAGGCTGCCATGCCACCAAGAACAAGGGAACATTGTGGAAATGGTCTGAGAAACCACTGGCCACAACCAGCTAACTCTAATCCCTGCATTCTCAAAGATTTTGGATCATGCCGGACTTCGACCGGCGGCCAACCGGAGAGGAACGAGTGGCAACTGAGGGCCATTCCATTGCCCTCAAAAGCCACTCCCCACCACCGCTCCCCACCACTGCTGGTCCTGCCCCAAGGCAAGACAGGAGTCCAGGGGACAGAGGTCAGCCCAGGTGAAGGAGCACCGGAGCAATGCAACCCCGGGAAGTAGGACAGTGCCCCCCCAACCCCACCTAGGTGAAGCCGGGCACCCCTGCTAGTACTGTATAAAAAAGGAAGAAAACATTAGCAATCTTATAGCATGACCTTTTGAAAACTGTAAATTACACTGCACCCTGGTTCATCAGTTTCAGGATTCTGCCAGCCTCGCAGCTACAGGAAGATGAAACACCCAGGGTGTCAGTGTTAAGATGTTGAGATTTAGAAACTGTCAATATTGATATGGCTGTATGCCAGCTCCTCTCATTGCTAAACTAGGAAATGAGATCATTAGCAGCCAATAAGAATCTGCATTGAAAGAGAACTGAAGCAAGTTGCTTAGCTAGGATTGCTCTAACCTAGCAAAGATGTTTATGTTTAGGCAGAGTGTCTTTGCAATGACTTTACTACGAGAATGCGTAATCAAATCTGTTCCGGTAACCAGCTTTCCAATAATAATAGTAATTCTTCATCAGGATACTTTCAAGATAATTCTTTTAAAAAATTTCAAAATTATTATTTTTCTTTTCTCTTTTTTCACATCTAATAGTCTCAGAAAAAAATGCTTCCTGTCTTTGTGGGCTTTGAGAAGCTGGTTACCAGAACAGTTTTGATTACGTATTCTGCCTCAAATGGTTTTCTCCTTTGTTCATATTTGCACCATTTGGCCCTAGTTTTGTATGTTTAGGTAAAGCCAATTACAGGTATAAGTAATGGCCAGAAAAGACAGCAAGGTTAGCATATGATAATTCTACACGAGGCTACATCACACTGTAATCCAGTGGTTCCCATGGTGTGGTCCCCATTCCACAGGGAAACTTCAATTCCAAGAAGCCCAAGTCAGTACATTGGGTGAACAATACTTTGGCTTAGGCTTCTGGGTATTGAAGTCCAAAACCCAAAGATTGAGAAACACTGCTGTAATCAAAATACAGTAAATCTTCAAGATACAAAATTAATAGATTTCTCAAGGTTTGTTGTATCTTGAAAAATTCATATCTCGAAATGTGGTTTCCCATAGGAATGTATTGAAAAGCAAAAAAAATCATATTCCGGAGCTCAGAAAAAGCAAAAAATGTATTTTCTTTCTGTTTAAAACTCTTCATAAAGTGGACTTTGGAATTTTTACCTGTGTTTTGGCCACTTTATAAAGATATTTGAGCAGATAAAAGACATTTATTTTGCTTTTTTTCTGAGCTTCAGAACTTATTATTTTGGTTTTCAATTCATATTGGCACATTTCTGACAGCACCATCTAATGGCCACCTCTGTCAATTGCAGAAAAAGTACCCACCAATCAGCAGTTGAGTGGACAGGAGAATTTTCAGCACTTCCTGATTGCGGGGTAAGCTTCAGGCAGTGCCAAAACATGATGTAAAATTCCAAAAATGGAGTAGAAATGCTCCCACACTGTGGGAAGCATCAAAAGACCCAAAAATATTTTGTATCTCGAAAAAAATTGGATCTCAAAGCAAATTTCCTCCGAGATTTCCTGTTGTATCATGAATTTTTTGTAGGTTGAACCGTTCATAACTCGAGGTTTTACTGTATGAACAATTTTGGAGGAATGTAGCAACAAGGCAGCTGGCTTCTTCTCCAGATAAATCAGAAAAATCTTCATGGAATTTCACCTATAGGTCAAATCTGGCTGGGCTGGGCTAGGTATGCATGTAGTTTGTGTGTGTATTATAATATGCTTAAATACTAAGAAATGTACTTTTTCATATATTTTAACTATCTCTTTTTTATTTTTAAGAATTTTGATATTTTAGAAATATAGTTTCTGTTTGGCATTTTATATACTGCTAACATATGTTTCTAGAATGTGAATGAAATATTCTTAATCAGTTTTCTTGATACTTTATATACTTATGTATGTAAATTCTGGTCCTGACGTTCTTCATATGTTACAAGAACTGATTTATAGTTTAAGCTTTTTCTGCTTATAGTTTTCCATAGTTGTAAGACTGTGAAGTGATTTGTGAATATGGAATACAGAAGTAATGTAGATTATTATTAGAATCTTATTTATTAAATTTATATCACACCCAAAATAAAGCTTGTAGAAAAAGAAAACCTAAAGTTGGCTGCAATTATTGCAACAATGAAAACACATTTATCTTGATACTAAAATGGATTTTTATATTATTGCAAATGGTAGTCTGATGTCATTTTGGATGTAACCCTTTATTATTTATTATTATTTAGTTAAAAAAATTCGACCCTGCCTTCCTCATCCGTGGATGACCCAAGGCGGCTTATGTGGCAGTTAAAAAACATACAGGTTAAAAAAACAGCATCCACCCCTTAAGGAAAAAGGTACACAAACAAATTTTAAAAATTGTTTAAAAAGAATTAAACAATGCCAAAAGAAATGTTAAAAAGCTAAAAAAGGGAAGGGACAGGGGGCAGGGGGGAGAAATAAAAACAGACATAAGAACATAAGAACAGCCTTGCTGGAACAGGCCACAGCCCATCCAGTCCAGCATTCTGTCTCACACAGTGGCTCACCATTTCCTTCAGGGTATTCCCAAGCAGATGCCTTCACCTGTTTAGGATTCCCTGGAAATGGCATTGAGAGATATCCTGCCTATCTCTCCAACCCGGAGGTTGTCCTTAAGTATCCATAATTATAGCCACTGATACTCTTGTCCTCCATGAACTTGTCTAATCCTTTCTTGAAGCTGTCAAGACTGACAGCTGTCACCACTTCTTCTGGCAGGGAGTTCCATAGACCAGTAATCCTCTGGGTGAAAAAGTACTTTCTCTTATTTGTTTGAGAACTAGTACCCAAAAGTTTCATGGAGTGTCCCCTAGTTCTAGTGTTATGCGATAGGGAAAACAGTTTTTCCTTATGTACTTTGTCCACACCGGGCATGATTTTATAAACTTCAATCAGGTCACCTCTTAGACGTTGTCATTCAAGAGTGAAGAGGCCCAACCGTTGCAGCCTCAGATGGTAGGGAAGGTGTTCCAGTCCCCTAATCATTCTGGTTGCCCTCCTCTGCACTTTTTCCAGCTCCATAATATCCTTCTGGAGGTATGGCGACCAGAACTGTACACAGTATTCCAGATGGGGCCACACCATAGATTTATAAAGAGGCAAAATGACACTTGCAGACTTATTTTCTATACCCTTCCTAATGATCCCTAGCATTGAGTTTGCTTTTTTCACTGCTGAGGCACACTGGGTTGACACCTTCATTGAGTTGTCCACCAGGACACCAAGATCCCTTTCCTGGTTTGTCGCAGAGAGTTCAGACCCCATCAGTTTATAAATGTAATTGGGGTTCTTTGCCCCAACATGCATCACTCTGCACTTACTAATGTTGAAACTCATTTGCCACTGTTTTGCCCACTCCCCCAGTGTCGAGAGATCCCTCTGGAGCTCCTCACAATCTCTCACAGTTTTCACTACCCTGTATAATTTAGTGTCGTCAGCAAATTTGGCTACCTTGCTTTTTACTCCTACCTCTAGATCATTTATGAAGAGGTTGAAAAGCAGGGGTCCCAGTACTGAACCTTGGGGGACCCCACTCTTTACTTCCCTCTACTTGGAGAAGTGTCCATTTAGTGCTACCCTCTGTTTCCTGTTCCTTAGCAAGTTGCTGATCCAGGACAAGACCTGTCCCTTTATTCCATGACTGGTAAGTTTATTCAAGAGCCTTTGGTGTGGGACCTTGTCAAAAGCCTTCTGAAAGTCCAGATAAACAATGTCAACTGGATCCCCCTTATCCACATGCTTGTTGACACTCTCAAAAAATTCCAACAGATTAGTGAGGCATGATTTGCCCTTGTAAAAGCCATGTTGGCTCTCCTTTAGCAGCGCCTTCTCTTCTATGTGCCTATTAATTCTATCTTTTAGGATGGTTTCCATCACTTTACCTGGGACACATGTCAAACTGACAGGTCGGTAATTTCCTGGATCACCCCTGGATCCTTTTTTGAAAATTGGTGTTACATTTGCTAGCTTCCAGTCATCAGGCACAAAGCCTGATTTGAGGGAAAGATTATATATTTTGGCTAGGAGATCACCAATTTCATCTTTAAGTTCCCTGAGAATTCGTGGATGGATGCCATCTGGTCCTGGTGATTTGTTAGTGTTTAGTTTAACAAGTCATGCAAGGACCTCCTCCCTGGTTATTTCTATCTGGCTTAATTCTTCGGTTTCCCTCCCTACGAAGATAGGCTCTGTTTTGGGCATGTGGTCTCTGTCTTCTTCAGTGAATACTGAAGCAAAGAATTCATTGAGTCTCTCTGCAATTTCTCTTTCCTCTTTAATAACCCCTTGCCTTCCATTGTCATCTAATGGTCCAATGGCCTTCCTAGTTGGGTTCTTACTTCTAATGTACTTAAAGAAGTCTTTGTTATTTCTCTGAGCATTTTTAGCTATACGCTCCTCAAAGTCTTGCTTTGCTTTCCTAATTGTTGCCTTGCATTTGTTCTGCCAGAATTTATGTTTTTGCCTGCTGTCCTCATTCGGACAAGCCTTCCATCTTCTAAATGAGCTTTTCTTGCTCTTGATCACTTCCCAAACAGCTCCTGTAAGCCACATTGGAGTCCTCTTGGACCTGGCAGTGCCCTTTTTCCTTTTGGGTATGCATTCCAATTGGGCCTCTGTTATTGTTTTTGTAAACAGCCTCCATGCCTCTTGGAGTGTTTGGACTCTCTCAATTTTCCCTTTCAGCTTCTTTTTTACTAGTTTCCTCTTCTTTGGGAAATTTCCTTTTTGAAAATTTAAGGTCTCTGTGTTAGATTTTATCAGTGACTTGCAGTCTATGATCAAGTTAAACATAATTGAGTTGTGGTCACTGTTCTCTATTGGATCAGTCACATTAACATCTTGCACGAGATCCTGAGTATTACTCAGGATCAAGTCAAGGATTCTTGTACCTCTAGTTGGGTCTTCAACCATCTGTCCCAGGGAACAATCATTTAGCATATCTAGGAACTTTATCTCAGGTTCCTTTATCCCAGGACAGGTGCGATAAAAAGCAGACAGGTGTGTTACAACAGGCCATCATACCAGCCAGTGGGACTGGGCCGTAGCAGCTGACGAGTCCCATACCCACTGGCACAGCCAGATCTTAAGGGCCTTCCTGAAGGGGAGAAGCTCTGTTTGGAGGTGTAGTTCAGATGGTAAAAGGTTCCACAGGGCCAGGGCAAACACCAAAAAGGCTCTTCTTCTGGTCCCCACCATATGTGCCTCTTTAGTGGGCAGGAACACCCTTGTAGGATGGGCGGAATGCCTCAGGGCGAGGTGGTCCCTTAGGTATCCTGGTCCACTGCCATGTAGGGCTTTAAAGGTCAAAACCAGCACCATGAATTGCACCTGGAGGCACACTGGTAACCAGTGCAGCTCCTGGAGCAGCAGTGAGGCATGAGCATAACACCCATGACCCATCACCACCTGGGCAGCCGCGTTCTGGACCAGCTGCAGCCTCCGAATGGTCATCAAGGACAGCCCCATGTAGAGCGCATTACAGTAATCCAATCTGGAGGTGACCAGAGTGTGAGTGACCATGAGCAAGGATTCCTGGTCCAGGAGCAGGCATAATTAGCAAATAACACGAAGTTGTGCAAAGGTCCTCCTGGCCGCGACCATCACCTGCTCTTTGAGCAGGAGCTGCAAGTCCAGGAGGACCCCCAAGTTACGCACCGGATCTGTCTGGGGCAAAAAAAGCTCCATCCAGAACCAAAGCTGGTAGCTCCCAGGATAATGCAGGACCCCGAACCCACAGCCACTCAGTCTTGCCAGAATTCAGCTGAAGCCAATTGTCCCCCATCCAGACCCGAACAGCCTCCAGACACCTGGTTAGGCCTTCGACTGCATCACTTGTGAATAAATGGCAGCTGTGTTGAACACAATTGACTTTTCTGACTTTTCCCTGGAGGTCTGTATGTTCTGTAGAACTCTGGGGCAAAGATCAGTCATCCAACCTTCTGACCTGACATCTCCCTTACCATTGTACAACCGCTTTTTAAAAACAAGAGCAACATCAAAATCAATATATAATAGTTTGAAGCAGGGGCTTGGGGCTTGATGACCTCATAATCCCCTTCCAACTCATTTAGTCTCTGAATTCTGTAAAGTTTAAAATTATAAAGAAACACAACCATAGACCAAAAATCCTACTGGCATAAAGTACAATGATGTAAATTGCAGTGGCAAATTGCCACAAGTTGAGAAGTTGCTGTTTGTATCCCTCTTTACCAGGCAATTCAAAAAGCAACAAGGAATGCAAGCAATAACTTTACTGTTACCTGGATATGACTGGCTTTCGAGCAAGGGAAACCTTTACCTTTACCTAGTCACAGATGGCTGCTCCTGTTCATACTATTACATTTGCATTGACACAACTAACCAATAGAATTTTGATCTGCAGTTTAAAAAGTTTACATGGCAGATAAGTACCATTTGCCAGAAAGTACCATTTAAGTACCATTTTTACTTGCAAACTATAACTTTCAAAAAAACTTTTGTTTAAGCTAATACAGCTTTCAGAAATTGGAAAATCTCATAGTCCTGTGCCCTGCCATGGAATTTGTTCATGCTGCTTTATGATTTAAATGACCAGGGTTCAAGGTTGGTAAAATGAGTACCCAGCATGTTGGAGGCAAAAGGCTAATTAACTTGTGAAATGCCCAGAAAGTGCACTAAGCACTATGGGGTGGTATATATGTGTGATTGCTTTGCTTTGCTTTAAATCCTCAAATTAACTAAGCAAAAGGATGCACACATTTGTTGGTTATAAATTTATTTTCTACAACTCCTGATGGCAGTGCAGATAAGAAATTAGAATATTCCCTCAAGTCAGGCTTTAGTCTCTTAAACTGGGTAAGAATTTCACATCCCTGAGTTTTTTCTCTGTATACACTCTTCCTTATTCTGCCAGCTGCAGCACTATAAACAGAAAAGATTCATATAATGGAAGCCATCTGTACAGTAACTCATCTCATCAAAGTGCTGAATACCTGTTCCATTTAAGTGTTATCAATGTCTTCAAACTTATTGTGTATTTTTCTTATTGCTAAATTCAACTCTGAGCTTTCTGGTTGGCAGTTTAGGAAGTGAGTTGAGTAGCAGCTGTCCAAAATACATTTCCTTTCTCTTCCGTTTACATATTGATGCTCCATAATAATGTCAAAATGAAGATCTGTTTCTTGAAATTTCTGCTCAGTACTCCAAGTTCAGATATATCTCTTCTTAGGAAAAGAAACATTGACAGAAAAATATGGTATAGAATATTAAATATGGAATATGTTGAGGCATGGCTTCTAAATGTAACCGTTGTGGGGGGGGCAGGCACAATCTTTTAACATCTGTCGTTAAGTCCCTATTTAAGTTTTCTTTGTTTATTTTACTTTTCATATGTGAAGAATATCCCCGTATAGTCACATGGCAGACATTCCTGTTAAAAAATAATGTTGCAATCATGTGGACTGTGTAAGACTGAGGCTACAGATCTATCTATCTATATAAAATCAAGGTGTCATGGTGTGAATTCCTTATGCAAAACGACACCACCGGCACTGATCGCACTGAAACTGTGTGCCCGCCTACCTTGCATGGTCGGGAGTGCTGGCGTAGGGGACGGGCAGACCATTTTGCGGTTAGTCACCCCAAAAAAGGGCCGAACCCCCACCCCCCAGCTGGATGGCAGAAATGGCCCAGAGAGGTATCTGTGCATGCACAAAAATCCATGTGTGTACCTAACCATGCCCGGTGTACCAGCCTGTGGCACATGTATGAAATTCTGTGCATGTGCCAAAGCCTGCCTGGTGTTCCAGGTGGCTTAGCCACCAGTACAGGTGGCGGCCATTATGGCTGCCGCTGCCCCAGTGACTACTATCAGCAGGCAGTCACCACACCCTAGCTCCTCTGCACTCCTGAGGCATGCCTCGGGGGAAGGGAGAACCCACAGCCAGGTGGCAGGTGGAGAACGGGACCAGGCCACCATCTTCCACAAGCCTTGCAGCAGTGGAAGGCAGTGGCATGGCCCCATCCTCCACCTGCCCCGCCCCCAAATGGAGCCTCCCTTCCGTCTGAGGTGAACCTCAGGAAGACAGAGGAGCTGGGCTGTGATGGCTGCCCGCTGACTAGTCACTGGGGAGGCCTTACGATGGGAGTGCTGCACCATGCCAGGCAGGGTAGGTGAGGGCACAGGCAGCCGCCATGGAGCAGCCACCGCCCCAGCCCCAGGACAACTTGACGGGAGACAGGGTGGGTGGGGCACCAGGAGAGCCATGCCACGCCTGCCTGGGTACATGGAGGCTGCTCCGCATCCACCGGGGAGGGGCAGGACAAAATGTGTTGCACCCTCACTTCTGGTGCTTGCCAGGCAGCTGGCGCTGCTCTCAGGCAAAGGTGCCAGCTGTGTTAGGATACATGGTCTATGTAGTCCCCACTATGTATTGTATTGGATCGCAGACTGTCCCTTTAAGAGCCTCTCTGTGTTCTGCCCCAGCTGAACTGAATCAGAGAGTGGCTCAGCAGTTTTGCTACTATAAAGAAAATGCACTCTGAGCATTCTCTTGGGTATATTCGGGAATATTGGGAATATTATCCAGGGGAATATTCTCCAAGGGCTACAGTCTCTTCAGGACTATACTGCTATGCTGCCACACTGCTGGAAGCTATGGTAAGCTTTGGAACTATAAGCTATGAGGCTGAATACTAAATGACTGCAATGTTACTGTTAAAGACTTCTAAGGACTGAACTCTGTTTGCCTCATGCTTGCAACTGAATAACTAAGACTGTTTATTGCAACTGGAAGGAAACTGCTCTCTGCATCTGCCCAGAGGAAATCTCTGTAAATACTTTTACTTGGACATTTGCTATCTCTTATGGACTGCTGCCAACTGTACTGAGAGCTGCTTATCTCAGGAATGTGTTTTTGCTTCTCCTGCATTTTTCGCTGAAAAGTAAAGCTGTTTTCTTTTCCTTATACAACCTGTTTGTCTGTGTAGAAATCTCTCCCAGCTATCGCTGCATACACAGCTAGCCGCTTTGCTCTGCTAAACACAACCAAGCGTCATTGGGGTACCCCCCAGCACCCCAACATCCTAGCAAGCTGCACGGAGCCTTCGCCCCCCCCTCTGGGCCTTGCATGGTGGCCCTGGCTGGCCCCCACCACTGTGGCAAATGCCTCACAGCCAGGGAGGAAGGGATCACTACTGCCACCACCGCACCCAACAGCTGCTGGGAGGTAAGGCACATCTCCCCCAAAAAGTGTCTGGGTGGAGTAGGGAGGCAATATGGGGGACTGGCCCTGGCAGCACATGGGGGCAGGTGAAGCATGGGGGCCCTGGGCCTGGCAGCACACAGGGTGGTGGGGGAGGTGACACAGGGGGGCCAGGCCTGGCAGCTTGTGGGGGCCAGCAGTCAGCGCGGGGGGCTGGGGCTGGCACGGTGTCAGGGGGAGTTGACATGGGACGGCCTGGCAGCACACGGGGGTAGACAAGATACAAAAAAGGGCCATGGACAACACCAGACAGGGCCTCCCAAACCCCGCCTAGGCAAAGCTGGGCACCCCTGCTAGTATTTGATAAATCAGTGCAAAACCAAAAAGCTCGGTGTCAAGGAAAATCTCACCACTTTCTAATGAAATCATGCAAGTCCCTTCTCTTTATTTTCTATGACTGTATGCAAGACTATATGCAAGTCATGGAAAATCAAGAGAAGGGATTTTGTATGATTCCATTAGAAAGTGGTGACATTTTCTTTCATTCTGAGCTTCTTGTTTTTTGCACTGATTTCTTAAATATCTGTAGCCTCAGTCTTACACTGTCCACATGATTGCAATATTATTTTTAACAGGAATGTCTATAAGACCTAAGATTGCAGTTCTTCAAGTGGTTAAGATGCTGAACTCACTGACTGCAAGATCATAGTTCGATTCCTGGATACTGCATGACAGAGTGAGCTCCTGTCTCTGTCTCAGCTCCTGTCAAGAAATTGCAAGTAGATAAATAGGGACCACTTTGGTGGGAAGGTAAACAGTGTTCTGTGCACTCTGGTGTTGAGGCATGCGCTGGCTCTTTGGCTATAAATGGAGATGAGCACTGAATGCTAGAGTCAGATACAAGTGGCTTTTGAGCAAGGACAAACTTTACCTTTACCTTAGGCGAGATCTGTGGTTTGAACACTGAATCATGTATGGCATTCTCTTTAAAAAGCAAAGCTTTTTCTTTATTTGATAAATGGCACATGTGTTATTAAATGCTGGTTGATTCTGAACCATTGGAAATATAAATTTTAGCTATTTCAAATTTAAAATTACAGTATATCAGGAGCTTACAGATAATGTAATTTTCCTTTCCATAGTACTGTAGTATAATTAATGCATATCTTTAAAATGTCACAGGCCTCCCTTTTAGTTTGTCAAATGTGTTTTGAGTTCTTTTCTGAGAGGAAGAGCGCTCTTTGTATTTCAATCCCAATATCATCATTAGAGTTACTTTGAATGATCTTATGGATGAAGGGTACTTCTTACATGATCCTTTTTCCTACTCAGATGTATGTCATGGGGTGGGGGATAGGGATGTACTCAGACAGTTATGTTTGAAGATGATACATTCATTTGCTATATTTGACGGTTACTGTATGTCATGTTTAATATTCAATGTCATTTCCTTAAATCAATGTTTCTGTTAATAGAATAGGGAAATACCTATAATCCAACACCAAAGAACCAAAATTTTATGTGTACAGTTATTATTCTTGTTGTTGTGCTGTATCCGATTCCAAATATTGGTGATCATCATGGTGATCAGCCATGAAGACTGTCCTGCTAATCTATATCTATAAAACAGAGGTCTGCATTTGCATGTGTTCTAAAGGAACCCACACTCCTGGACCAATCTTGCTGAAAGTTTGCACATAGATACCTTGGGGCCCCCAAAGTGAGATGCAAAGGGGACACCCCCACTGGCTGGAAAAGCAGCAATGAAACAGCAGTATTGCACACGCACAAGACAGCCAAGACAGCAGCTTGACTTTTCCGCCAGGAGACACTGCCACTAAAGAAAGCTGTGGCTGTGATTAGTGGCCACAGCTTTCTTTAGCTGTGGAGTCTCCAGCCCATAAACATACAGTTCTGTCAAGCCATGGCCTCCTTTCACTGACCAAAGGCAGCCACTGCTTGACAGAAGTTAACGTTTATTGGCCAGGGACGCCACCAGGCAGAAAAGTAAAACTGCAGTCAAGCCGCGTCATCCTTGCTTTAAACGACAAAAAGAACCCAGGCCGGGTAAGTAGCTAGTATAATATAGTGCTGTGGCTTTTCATCTCCCTTCCACATCACAGCATGCCACCCGTACCACTCACCCAGCTCCGTGAGTCACTTTCTAATCCTTTTGGCATGCAAAGTCCTCCTCAGTTTCAAGCCAGTATTGATGAAGCTGCTGCTTTCCATCAAGATGGATTCAAGTGGGATTTAATCCACTTGGGAACCATCACCCTTCCCTGTGGACTTTGCCAAGGCTTCTAGTCCTCAGGGTTGCCAGGTAAGTTAACTGCTGCTTGATGCTCAGCTTTGAGTCACTGACAGTATGGCCTACTATATTTCCATAGCAGGATAACTTGTCCATACATAAGTACAGTTATTATAGAGAATAAAACATATTGCTCCCAGGGAAAGGTTTATTAGAAATCAGTAGCTGGTGGCATTTCAGTATCTTTTAAATGCAATTGTTCCAAATATTATCTTTGTCAAAAAGTACAATAACATATTGTAGTGACAAATGCATCAATAACTTAATATCAATTAGAAATGTATGCTGTCCTCCTTGTCCCAGACTATGCCAAATAAATGTGAGCAGATTGGTACCCCATTGTCAGTCTGCCCTTCTAAAGGCATTTTTACCCAAAAAAATTCCATTGGGTCCATGTTAGTGTTTGTATGTTTCCAGATTGCAAGAGAAATACTATTCCTGCAAATAAGAAGAAATGGCAACATAATATATGATGCAAATGCACCAGGGCCCAGAGTTTTGGAAGATTCTAAGATGATTCTAAGATTATGACTGTTGAGTCCGGTGCTAAGAAGTACTCTGACCAGCAAGATAGGGTCAAACACAAGAGGTTTATTTACAGTTCAGGAAATTGGACTAACTCAACGGGTGAGGTGCCCTGCTTTTATACAGTCAGAACAGCTGTTACACAAGAGGATACATTTGCCCGGGCTTCAGAAGATAAACCAAGATGGCTTGTTTGATATTTGCGCCTTTGGAAAATGGTGTGCAGCTTTGTCTTAGACTTACAACGAAGCTAAAACACTAAGCAATATAATGCTTGGACACAACAATGACCATGCTCTTTTATTTCTTCTTAAAGGGGCAATGCACTTCCTTCAGACTATCTGAAGTATTATTTTTTCATTTCCATTTCTCGATGGTCCCTTCTGCCATCTGTATGGCTAATTGCAGAAGAGAAATTGTTTTGGTGAGGAGTTTAGTTTGATAATACCCATTTTCCTTCTCTAAATCTCTTGAAATTGTTAAAACCATATAAGTGTGTGTATTAACTTATTAAGAGTGCTTGTTGAGCCGCTTGTGCATCTAGGGCAGGGATTCTCAGCCTGTGGGCCAGATGCAGCCCACAGTACCATTTCATGTGGCTCCCCAATGCCTCCGCCACACCAGGAAGTGCTATGTGGTGGAGGAACGGCAAAATGGCTATCCGCTCCCTGAAGCGTTCTGAGGTTGAGAATTCCTGATCTAGAGGTTATTATGACCCAAAAGGTGATTTCACATGGAATTTGTAGCATAGATGGGGAGTATTTGTCACATCTTATGTTCTCAGATATGATACCTGAAAAACAGCTGTAAGATAAGGGAGGCAATAGTGTATGACAGAAGAACACAAGGATGATGTCTGAGAAGGAGCTGTATCCTTGGCTGGGTAAGCAAGAATGAACAATAGCTGGCAGGTTTTAAAGATAAAACACCTGAGATGTATAATGAATGGACATTCCAGACTGGACAGCAGAAGGGAAATGAGCCAAAGTCACAGTGACCCTATGTTCTCACACAGATAGCAACTACTAATAATGTGATGGACTGCGGCAATGGGTCCAGCTGCAGAGGATGTATTTTATTTTATTTTATTTTTAAATTGTATTGCCACCCCCTCACTGAAGCGACTCAGGGTGGCTCACAACAAAACATAAAAACATGCATAATAAAAAAATCATTTAAAAACATCTAATAAAACAACCCATTAAAAACCCACCCACCCCATCTGCAAAAGAGGGACCGTTTATACCAGCCAATGGGCAGGGACCACCTCCCCATCAGTGCCCCACACCTGCCCTGCCAGCCAGGTTTTTAGTTCTTTCCTAAAGGGCAAGAATTCTGTCTGCATCTGTAATTCTATTGGCAGGAGGTTCCATAGGGCTGGGGCGGACACGGAGAAGGCCCTCTTCCTTGTGCTAGAGAGACAAGCCCCTCTAGCTGATGGTACAGTTAGATAGCCCCTCCAGTCCACTCTGGTTGGATGGACAGATGTTCTTTGCGAGATGTGGTCTCTTAGGTATCATTGCCCACTACCATGCAGGGCTTTAAAGGTCATCACCAACACCTTGAATTGCACCCGGAGGCAAACTGGTAACCAGTGCAACTCCCGGAGCAGTGGTGAGGTGCAGGTGTAATCACCATCACCACCCAGGCAGCTGCATTCTGGACCAGCTGCAGCCTCCGAATGGTCATCAAGGGCAGCCCTATGTAGAGCGCATTCCAGTAATCTAGTCTGGAGGTGACCAGAGCAACTGGTGAATTAAACGGAGTTGTGCAAAAGCCCTCCTGGCCACAACTTCGAGCAGTAGTCATGAGTCCAAGAGGACCCCCAAGTTGCGCACCGGGTCTGTCTGAGGCAAAATAGGATAATGCAGGGCCCCTAATCCATAGCCACTCAGTCTTGCCGGGATTCAGCTGTAGCCCATTGTACCCCATCCAGACCCCCACAGCCTCCAGATACCTGGCTTTGACAGCATCACTTGGATCACCACGGGCCGAGATGTACAACTGAGTATCATCAGCATACTGATGATACCTCACCCTGTGGCAATGAATGATCTCACCGAATGGCTTCATGTAGATGTTAAATAGGAGAGGAGAGAGCATCAATTACTTCAGGTGGATGGATATCTTGTGAGTGGAGGGGCATAGTCAAGGCTGATGGTACAGACTTTTTAGTGTACAAAAGGCAGAGGCTTAAGCCCAGTTTTTTTTTTTGGGGGGGGGAACTCTCTCAATAACAAGAAGGCTGTCCCTTGCTACCTAGTCTGAGCATCCAGGTAGTACACTATGAGAAGAAAGGACAGAGGGAACCCAACCTAGGATAGGTAAATATGGAAAAGTTTCCTTGCATTCTTATTTCTTAACATTTTGATGCGCTCTCTGTCTCTGATATGTTGTTTAGCACAGAAATTGCCTGAAATAAAACTTTGCTGCTTCACATTGACTGCTTATTTTGTCTCTGAGATCCTAAAAAGAACCTAATATAAAGCCTATCAGATCTGGCCAGTCTTAATTGGCAACGCGCCATCCTTTGGATACCTTGGAGTCATTATTCAGCAAAGAGTGCTTGTATGAGTAGACATCTCCACAATGATATTCTGCACAGCTTCTGTCCATAACGATCTGTCCCTGGCAGTTCTTCTCCATGTTGGTTCAACATTTTTCTTGAGATTTTTCTTGCAAGGTGGTCTTTCTCTGGGTCTTTTGCGATCTCTTGGATACCAATCCATTATTCTGGCCCTCCATCTATTGTCACTTTTGCGTGCAACATGGCCAGCCCACTTTAATTTGTTTGTCAGGTATTCTGTTACTCTGTCTTTTAGCACTGATATTTTAGGTAAGTAAGTTTATTCCAGCAAAAACTCAATTTATGTCTATGGAAAAAAAGAGATAGAAGAAAATTACAGTCCTATTTCTACAACTTTCTGTCTGTTCGCTCTCCCTAACTTTATTCTTCCTCCACTGGATCTTAAATTAATGGTGTTCTTCCAATTTTAGCTCTGTAATTGCCAGGGTACAGAATGTTGGATGACTACAGAAAGGAGTCATCCAACTTATTTCTGCAGGTGAGACTTTAATGATTTAATTGGTGATTTTGAAGCAGAAAAGGCAAGAATGGTTCATTTCTAAGGTGAACAAACAGCACATTCTTCTTTTCCATTGGCACCAACTCAGCATCTTCTTTTGTTTGTCTTTCCCTTTTTCTGCTTATAGTTGCAATACATCTTTTTGTTATATTTTAATACAGTTAATGTCACAAATGCTGGACTTAATGCAGGTGGTTCTATATCATCTGAGTGCCTCTGGGTTCTTTCTTGCATTACATAGTCACATCCAAATTTCACATTTCATCCTTGTTTCAGTATGTAGTTACACATTACTCCAAAATCAGCACATATTGCTAATTTAATATCATAGTGCACAAGAAGACAACCATAGCATCTGACTATATGGAAATTGTTTTTCTGAGCATGTTGCTTCAGAGATGCCTCAGATTTAAGGCTGATTGTGTCAACATATTTAGTAACCAAACAGTTTCATTATTTATTTTCTGAGACTATTCTTATATCTATTTGAACGGCGATTCATGGTAGCATTTTTTCCTCAAGGTAATACAACCATTGCTAAAGAATCAGCACTTCTTGTTCCAAATAAATCAAATAGGGACTAGTTCAATACATTGACATGATAATAGTTCAATAGTTCAGTAAATCATCTGAGCAGACAGACAATGGCATTTTGCTAAGAAGCTTGTGGACTCTATTGTGCTTATTTTGATTAATTATGTTGTGATTAAACACTCCACTTGTCTGTTCACCTTATGAATTTGAAGCAGAATTTAATTAACAGCAACAAAAAGATGCAAATGCAGGTATAAAACCAAATGATTTCTAGAATTAAAGAAATATCCATTTGATATGTAAATGCCCAAAAGCAAAATGTTTGTTTTATTTTGTCTCAAATGCTGTGTTCTAGCTGAAATCAGCCTGAAGGATGAAAGGCAGCTTGGTTTAGGTAGTAGAATTTCAATATGTTTATGAATGAGAGGCAGCAGAAAGGTGAATACATGTAGATATCTCTTTTTGGTATATTGTTTTGCTTTCTCTTTTGTAGTGTTAAAGACTACAGAGTTGAAGTTGTTTCTGAAATTGTTGTGCACCTCCTGTCTCAGTAGATAAACTTCATTGGGATGTTGTTCTTATTTGGCTTCAAAGAGATAGTTGTACTGCTCTGATGGAGTACAAATTGTAGCAAGAACTACAATTGTGTGTGCATGTGTGAACACACGTGTGTGTATTTGCCGCCCTCAATCCAGAAATAATGAGACAAACACAAGTGTTGGAATTTCAACTAGTGCCCCAATTTTATCAAATATTTAACTTGGTAAACCAATCCCATCCTGCAGTGGGATCTAACATAGTGTGGATGCCTGAGGTTGGAGCCAAGAGATTCTGCATACCCCTGCACCTGACATTAACATGTGAGTCACACAGCCCCTTCCTGCTGGTACAAATATTGAGGGGATGCTGTGCAGCCACCAGCCATCAATCCTCAAAACCTAAACTGGAGTGGTCACAAATGCCACCCCAGTACTCCTCCGTCTTGGCCAATGAATCTCAGAACATGGGAAACTGGTACATTGGGCACATTTTAACCACCCAATTTCCATTGGGGAACTCATGGTTACCAAATTGCCTTCTGCACATCAGCCACTGCAAGGGGCTAACCTAGTTATGCCACATCCCCTCCATGGCTTGGAATTCAGCATGAAGGATTCACTGCAGGGCCTCAAGGAAAATGTCATAGCCCCATAGTGCTTTTCCAGCCTTCTGCCCTATCAATGCATCTAGGGCAGTGATGATGAACCTTGGCACTCCATGTGTTCTTGAACTTCAGGCAAAAATGAACCTGGAAAACAAACAACAACAAAAGGCCAGAAACTGCCCTTTCACTGTGGAAGGAGTTAAACATATACATTAAATTTGTCAGAGGCCCAATGGCCCATTCTTTTAATATCTGCCATCAAATATTCCAGCTCTGTAGCAGTAGACAGTGCCCTTATGTAAAATGAATGTGATCACCATTGATACAAATGGCCTTCAACACCCTGGATGTGACCTGCCAAAACTGAAACTTGGTTAAAGGCTTAGCATATTGATGCCAAAAAAGTGGGATGGATCCCAGGCCCCTAACATGCGAATTCTCCAGCATGACCTGGATTGGGCATAAATTAACTCAGGAACATTTGCCCAATACCAAGTTATTTCCCAGACCCCTTTGATCCATCTTGGACTTACAGATGTGAGCTAACAACTGCTCATCCTTGAACTGAATATCACCATTTCCAGTGCTTTACAGAAATAAACTGTATGGGGAGCTACCATCAACTCACTTATCCCAAGCACCCCAAAGAAAACAAAGAGTGGAAGCCCGGAATAGCTTGGTTTCAAACAAGTCCCTACATAGCACACTCCACATACTCACCAATCTGATAATGATATCATACTGGACTGGACCCCATTATCTGATCCAACCTTCCAACATTTCGTGAACCCTAAAGTCCTCTGTTGCATCAGCCCATCTGTGGGCTTGAGCAAAAAATTTTACCCTGTTTGAAGCAGGGAAACAAACCTTTTTGATGATAATAGAGTCCAAACTGAAGCAAATGCTCAACAGGCACAGCACTGGCCATAACTCCTCAAGACCTCCTTCTGCCCCCGAAGGCCTGAAACTCATAGTATGCAGCAGCATAAGAGCAATGTCTACTTGTTCTGGCCCAGACACTGGCTGAGCTGGCCAGCCTGCTAAGAGAGTCTTACAGTCAGTTTACAGAATCGAAGCAGGGTCATTGTCAGGAGTCCAGGGTCAAAAAGCTGGTTGAGAGCAACTAAAGATTCAAAGGGTTTCCAGAGGCATCGTCAAAGTCACATGCAGGGCTTCAGATTTCCAAAGATTCCAATCCAGGTCTCACAGTGTCAAGGTACAAATCGGGGAAATTGTTCTGACAAAAGAGCTTACCGGCACGCCCTAGCTTTAAGAAGACTGCAACCCCAAAGCTGAGGGCCGGTTCAAGATGCGTTGTCTGGGCACTCCTTCGCCTCAGCTGCAAGGTCTGTCTTAATGAGGCTCTGCACCTCTCGGATGTGCTGGCTTGCCCTTCATCATCCCGACTGCTGGCACCTGGCCTAGTTGTCAAGCTCTGATTGTCCTGCTGGCCTTGGGAAGAACCAGCTCCAAAATGACAGTAGGCTGCGGGGCTGGCGTCAGATCCATGTCCTCCTGCTTGGCATCCTGATCTGGGGTGGCTGTGGGCTGAGGGACTGGCAAATGGTACTCCTCAGGCTCAGATAACAGATCGGAGCCAGCAGCAGGTAACTGGGCTGACCAACTGTCCCCCTCCTCCTTTCACCCAGGACTCCAGGTCAAAACAGTACTAGGAGCCACTGCCATACTTATGGCCTTGTCTAATTCAGCTCTTCAACATCAGCTGCCAAAAGGTTACATTTACTTAGGTTAGGGTGAAACCCAACCAATTGCTCCTGACCAGATACCTCTTTGGCGATCTTAAAGAGCTCTCTTTAAGAGTTCATGTTTCAACAGATGTTATATTGTTTTCTTGCCAATTCCACTTAATTAATATATTTCCTGGAGCAGTTCTGTACAGGTTCAAGGTTATCAACACAGGGAATTATAAAAGGAAGGGCCTTTTTGGTAGCAGTGTATGAATGGTAACAGGCAATATACCCTGGTGTGCTTTCAATAACTGCATGATCTACTGTGTTGTTGTTTTTTGAAGAATTTAGAGTGTTTGTGTTTATCTTCTAGAGTATTTAGTGTTTATTCAGCATTTATATTTATTTGTACTAATGAAAGTTTCATCCAAATTTTATTCCAGGGATTAAAGGAAATACTTTCCCCCACCCCTTTGAAAGACTATCCTTAAATTTATTATCTGTCTGGACATCTCTTTGTTTCGTTGCTGGCTAAACGGAATGATGGGCTTCAATCTTCTTGCAACATTCCATTATCTACTTATAACTAGTCATCATACTTCCCCTGTGGTCACTCTGCCTGGACAATTGAACATCTGCTCAGTGGCTTATTGACATGGCACAGAACATAAATGACTAGTGACAATTTATATATTAGTGCCCAGGGAATCTGGTGTTGAAAATGAGGAAAAGCTGTGGTAGCTAGAAAATTTCTTCTGCACATACAGAATAATCTTCAGTGTGGCTGCAAGTTATTTTCATGTGCTGGGTATTTCTTCTCTCTCTTTTTTTTAAAACAAAAATTGATATATTGAAATAATGTACTGGTGATATTTGAAAGAATGTACATATTCCTTCCCTTTGGCTCTGTAAACTGATTTCTGTACTTTTTGGGTTTCACAGACTATGATTAACATTCTCCATTTATTCATCAATATTTTGTTACAAGCACCCAAAAGGGTCTGACATTTCTGTTTTACATACCTGGTTTGAAAGGAGAATGTTAAATGCCTGGCGGGTACTGACAAGCTAAGCATTAGTTAATGAGCCGTAGTGTTCGTGATCATGTGTGTTGTCCTTTCATATGTTGTGGCGTAGCTTTCTCAAAAAGCACCAAGTGTCAGTGTCGGTATGAAGCTCCTTCATTTTAATGTCTGGGCAGAGGGTTAGTGATGCAGTTCAAGGTTGAGTTTTTTTAAAAAAGACCCTTCAAAATACAGAGCAGCCCTTAAGTAAAGATCATTTCCCCCTTTGCACTTAATAATTAATGTCAGCCTCACTGGCATGCTAAAATCCTCCACAGATAAGATATAATTAAGTTAACAACACTCAGAATGATCTGTAACATCTCAATCAGTGAGAATTTTTAAATGGGACCATGGAGAATGAGCTGATTAGAAGCAGCCTGTAGGTATCCTTCAAAGTAGATACTGAAGCCTTGGTTTGTACTGGTGTAAATGGGGAAATTGTTTCCCAGTTGTTTAACTGCATGTTAAAACCAGAGCTCAGACTGCCAGCAGTTTCATGAATCATCAGCCGCATCAACTGTCTTATTTTCTGCCTCTGGTGTGCCACACTAAGACAGTAGAAATTACTTCACTTTTATTATACTTGCATTTATTTTCTTCTTTTTAAGGGACCAGCTCACAAAAATAATTGAAATGTTTGTTTGAATCTGTTTTCCTTGAAAATACAAAGAAGAATGGGCAAAAACTTTGAGAACTGTACAGAATCCAGCCCAAGCAAATGTCAGGAACAAACAAGGATGTACAATATTTTTATTTTATTTATTTTATTTTTCTGCTTTCTTTTCATGGAATCTAGGGGTTCCTAGATAATGTCCCCAGTCAGGAACTGCCATTTACAGTTTACAGCATTGTTAAACTTCTGGAACTAATTGTGCTGATGCTTCAAAATCCAACTTAAATTATAACGCACCGGCAGATGTGTTACTTTTGGCAAGGTTTACTTCATGCCATCTGGGCTTATTAAAGGTGAGATAAGGGAGGAAAATTAGAAGAAATGACACATGACAGAGGAACCCAGGCTTTCCCTTTAAAGAAGAAACAAAGCAAAAATATTGCTTTAGTTGACATTCAAACCAAAGTGGGCTTTGTTCCTTTTGTCATATTTTTACCTGTTCTGTTTGAAGTCATTTTGAACAGAAAGATGGAAGTAGCCATTAAAGACATCCACATGTGTGAAGTCTGTACTTGCAGAGTTCCTCTTATCAGCACAGCTGCTCCATGCATGACTCTTTCAGATATAGGCTGAAATCTAGTTATTTTTAATATCCCCAAAACAACAACATCTGCACATTTTTGCACATTTTTCAAGTTGTATATATTGCTGTCATTAATTCCCCCCAGTCAATTAATGTATACATTTTCAAAAAAGACACATTTCTTAAACATTTCCTTTCCCAACCACATGTTTCCATTTCAACTGGGCACACTTTTCTATGTGAACTTTTATTAACGTCCCTAATTATCGGGCATTCCTGCAGCCTCTCAGTAACCAGCAAATTATATCATACAGTATAGTATACTTTTTTTTGCTATAGTTTCATGCAGAATATTTCCAGACAAATCTCCCTTATTATGGATTGCAAAATGGTACAGTATGTTGGGTATTTGGCAAACCAGCATGCAAAGGATTAACATATTTATTTATTTATTTATTTATTTATTAAATTTATATCCCACCCTACAAAACCCAAGGGTGACATATAATCATGTGGGAGGAGGGAGCATCTTCTTCTAGGACCAACTTGCTTGCTTGTTTGTTTAGATAAAGGTAAAGGTCACCCTTGCTCGAAAGCCAGTCATATCCAACTCTAGGATTCAGTGCTCATCTCTGTTTAAGCCAAAGAGCCAGTGTTGTCTGCGTCTGCAGACATTTCCACTGACATGTGGCAGGCATGACTAGAAACCAGAGTGCACTGAACACTGTTTTCCTTCCCACTGAAGTGGTCCCTATTTATCTACTTGCAATTTCTTGCTTTAAAACTGTTAGGTTTGCAGGAGTTGGGACAGAGACGGGAGCTCACTCCATCATGAAGCATTCAGGTCTCAAACTGCAGACTTTCCAGTCATCAGGTTCAGCGTCTTAACCACTAAGCTACCACTGTCCTGTGCTTGTTTGTTTACTACCTGTTATGTATGTATGTATGCATGTTCATTATACTGTAAAGGCAAGAATGTAACCACTCCAGATACAAACGATATCAGCTGTAAAGGAACGCGAGCAGACAGCCCATAGAGGGCAGCTGCGAGCGTTCAGCCTCACATGGTTCACATTGCTCAATCACGGACAGCCGCGGGAAAACCTTCCCCGCATTCAGCAGCAGAAGAAAGAGGCGTGCCTGGGCGAGGCCACGCCGGTAGCAGCCAATGAGCTACCGTGCTACAAGATTCAAATGTAGAGGGCTACTGTATATATTGAGATGTATCACCGCCATTACCTCATGCTTCACTGGAACCTCATGCAATAAACCTGTGTTAAACCAACCTTTCGGTTGTCCGGTTGTCTTTGGTCCCATACACCAAACTGGCGACGAAGGTGGGATATGGCTGCCCACGGGACCAAGACATGCGCCGGCTACGAGATCAAGAAGCCGGGAGACTTGGAGCTGTTTGAGATAGACTTCAACGCAGCGCTGGTGGAGCTCGAAGTCTCCGATGAGGCCAAAAAGAGGGCCATTTTCGTCCGCATGCTCGGACACGAGACCAAGAGGACCTTGGTGGACCTGATCGCGCCGAGGAAGGTGAGCAACCTCAAAGCTGCAGAGCTCCTGGCGGCGTTGCGCGCCCATCTCCGGCCAGCAATAGCGATGTTCCCCGCTCGGAGCGCGTTCTGGAGGCGAGTCCAGGCACCCGGGGAATCGGTCGATGAGTTCGCCGCGGCCCTGCGGTTGGCCGCCGGCCCATGCAAGTGGGAGCTCCCCGACATCACCCTCCGGGACTGCCTGCTCTGCGGTCTGAGGGACACAGAGACTCAGCGTGCGCTGATGAAAAGGGAGCCGCCTCCCACGTGGCAACAAGTCCTCGACATGGCACAGGCCGCGGAGGCCACTACTGCCGGGGTGCACGAGCTTCAGGACTGGCGCCCGAAGCCCGCAAAGGCAGAGAGCTCGGTGCGCGCAGCCCGGCGAGTTTCGAACTCGTCTGCGGAGAGCGGCGACGACGAGGACGTCCGGAGGGTCCAGAGAGAGGGCCGGCGCTGCGACGGCTGCGGCGCCGCCCACGCCCGCGCCAAATGCCCGTTCCGCAAGGCCGAGTGCCACAACTGCGGCCGACGCGGGCACATCGCCAAGGTCTGCCGGAAACGGCGCGAGGCCACCAGGAGTTCTCCAGACCGCTCGGCGAGGCAGGACCGCACCACGAGGCCAAAGGACGGCACCCGGACCACGAGGACGCGGGACGGAGTAGGGCGCATCTCCGACGACAGCGAGGACGACGCGCCGGTTTGCAGCGTTTCCACGGAGCACCCCCGTTACTTCGTTGAGGTAGTAATACAAGGGGCCCCTGTTAGAATGGAGGTGGACTCGGGTTCTTCATACTCTATTATCTCTCAGGGGGAGTTCATGAAAATCGCCCCCCGAATGCGGCCCAAGCTCAAAGCGTTGAGGGCCACACTGAAGGACGTGCAAGGGAACCGCATCCCAGTGTTGGGGGTTGGGAAGTTCCAGGTCCGGTTTAAAAAGCACACCGCAACGCTTCCCCTAGTCGTCCTCAAGGGAGGTAAATGCAGCCTCCTCGGGACTCAATGGTTCCAGCCCCTGGGTTTGTTCATTGGGGGGGTGCACGCCGTGGGAGCACACGCCGCCGAGACTGATCCAATACAGAGCGTGTGCGACGCGCACCCCGAGGTTTTTAAAAAGGGGCTCGGAAAATTCAAGGGCCCCCCAGTGACTTTCGACCTGGACCCGGGAGTACGTCCAATCAGACTTAAACCGCGCAGAGTGCCTTTCGCACTAAAGGACAAAATAGAGGCGGAGTTGGACAAATTGGTGGGCCAGGGGATTCTTGTTCCTGTTGATTCTGCGGAGTGGGAAACTCCAATTGTAACAGCGCTCAAGGCCAACGGGGAGGTCCGCATATGCGCTGATTACAAGTGCACCATCAATAAGGCGATCCGCCCTAATGCGTATCCGGTGCCGGTAGTCAGCCACTTGTTGGCCAGGTTACACGGGGGGAGGTGTTTCGCTAAACTCGACCTGGCCCAAGCCTACCAGCAACTCCCGGTGACCCCCGCCACAGCTGCTGCGCAGACCATAGTCACCCACAAAGGGGCGTTCCAGGTATCGCGCCTACAATTCGGCGTGAATTCGGCGCCCGGGATCTTCCAGTCACTTGTGGAACGCCTCCTGAAGGGGTTAGAGGGGGTGTTACCCTACTTTGATGACGTATTGATTACAGGGGGGAGCCGGGCCGAATTAGCAACAAGGTTGGGAAAGGTCCTGACAATATTCGAAAAGGCGGGGTTGCGGTTGCGGAAAGACAAATGCGTCTTCTTCGCTACAGAGGTTGAGTTCCTAGGGTTCCGTGTCACTCCCGAGGGAATAAGGCCAGCCCAATCCAAGGTAGCCGCCATCAAGAAGGCCCCTCGCCCCACCTCCAAGCCCGAGTTGCAGTCGTTCCTCGGACTGCTCAACTTCTACCACTCCTTCCTCCCGCGGAAGGCAGCTGTGGCAGAACCGCTACACAAATTGTTAAAAAAGGACGAGGCATGGAAGTGGGGCGACGACCAGGAGAAGGCTTTCAATGACCTGAAGCGACTCCTGGCATCAGATGCTGTACTGACCCACTTCAATCCCAAACGCCCAGTGGTCCTGATATGCGATGCATCCCCGGTGGGGGTGGGGGCGGTGTTATGCCACGTACTGGAGAACGGTAGGGAGGCCCCGATAGCGTTCTACTCTAGGTCCTTGTCCCAAGCGGAGAGAAACTATGCTCAGACAGACAGGGAAGCACTAGCAATAATTGCGGGGACCAAGAAATTTCATGATTTTGTGTACGGCCGCCCCTTCACCATAGTGACTGACCATAAGCCTTTGCTAGGCATTTTCACCGCAGATAAGCCCACGCCCCAAATCCTGTCCCCGAGAATGCTCAGGTGGGCCATTTTTCTCAACGCGTATCAGCACGCGTTGGTATACCGGCCCGGGAAGGAGATCAGCCATGCCGACGCCCTGTCGAGGTCCCCCATTCCCCGGGATGGCTGCCACGTGGGCGAAGTAGAGAGGGACCACCAGGTCTTAATGATAGAGGTTCTAGACTCCCCTCCAGTAGTACCGGCCGACATCGCCAAAGCGACAGGCAAGGACAAAACGCTGGCCACAGTTTGCTCCTGGGTACAGAAAGGGTGGCCCGTGTCTTCCCCAGCAGCGGAATTCGACACATTTTTCAAAAAGAAACTAGAGTTGTCCCTAGAGAGGGGTTGCCTTTTGTGGGGACAGCGGGTAGTGATCCCCACGTCTCTCCGGCCGAGGGTGCTTAAACTGCTGCACGTCAGCCACCCGGGGATCGTCCGCTCAAAGGCGCTAGCCCGCAGTTACTTTTGGTGGCCCCAGCTAGACGCCGACATCGAACACATGGTCGGCACTTGCGAAGCGTGCCAAAGCTCAAGGCCAGAAGAGGCTCGCTCGCCACCTAGGGAGTGGGACGCAGCAAGGGGGCCCTGGTCCCGGGTACACGTAGACTTTGCTGGCCCGTTCAGGGGAACGCTTTTTCTCCTCGTGGTGGACGTGTTCTCCAAGTGGTTGGAGGTCATTCCAGTCTCGAGCACCTCCTCGGCCACAACAATTAAACAGTTAAGGAGGGTCTTTTCCACGTTCGGTTTACCCGACACCCTCGTCAGCGATAACGCTAGCTGTTTCACGTCCGCCGAGTTCGGGGCATTCATGGAGCGCAACGCCATTCGGCACGTCGCCTCCGCCCCCTTTCACCCGGCCACCAACGGCCAAGTAGAGCGCCTCGTGCGCACCACGAAAGACGCGCTGCTGCGCATGGGCCCCGGAGACCTCGACCTGAAATTGTGCCAATTCCTGCTAAGATACAGGGTCACCCCATTAGCCTCAGGGTACTCCCCCGCAGAGCTGTTGATGCGCAGGAAGCTGGCCACGGGAATCTCCAAGCTAGACCCCACGAGAGTAGAGGACAAAGGGCGGAACATAGGGGTGGAACCCACAAAGAGTTTCAGCGTAGGCGCCCCGGTGCATTGCAGGAACTACGCCAGCGCGGGGCCAGCCTGGGTGCCGGGCACCGTAATAGAGCAAACCGGCCCCGTCTCATACCGCGTAGAGACCAGTACAGGCTTCCTGTGGAGGTGACACGTGGACCAACTCAGGCGCAGGGTCCCCGGAGAGCAGGACGGAGATGAGAATAGCATCGAATCAGCGTTAGGGTACTCCCCCACCCGCTCATCCCAAGGGGGAGGAAAAGGGGAGCATGGGTCCCCACCAAGGGGGGAGGAGAGGGAATCGATCCACAGAAATCTTTTGCGGGGGTCCCCGACAAAATGGAAGAGCCCCGACCACACACATACCCCGCGGGAGTTTCCCCGAAACACAGATGCCCATAGAAGTTTAGACGTTGATTTACAGTACCAGGGGGAGTTAGCGGAATGGTCCCCCACCCGTCCTAGCGAAAAGAGGGGTTTCAGTTCAGCCCCTGGTACTTCCAGTCCCAGTAGCCCCTGTGAGCTAGAATGCAATATAGCGCCAATTTCCCGGAGACCGACACCCCCAAGACGGGAGGCATCAGCGAGTCCGCCCACCACAGTCTCAAGGTCCCCCGAGCAGGGATCAGAAGGTAGCCGAACCACGAGGGCGACCTCATCGGTTCCGCGGTTCACAATAGGAGGGTCCCCGGGGTCCGAGAGCAACAAGCAGGGGTTCACCTCCCAACTATTCATTCCTTTCCCATCCCCGGGCGCGAGGCAGGCACGGACGCCCCACAGAGCCACTAACGAATCCCCGTTTCCCGTTGCAGGACAAGCACCCGCGGAGTCAGGGATCACAGGCTCTCCAGTACTAGGTCAGACGCAAGCGCGTCCCAAGCGCACGTGCGGCAAGCCACATTGGTTGCGGGACTTCGTCCCATCCTAGGGGGGAGGGATGTTATGTATGTATGTATGCATGTTCATTATACTGTAAAGGCAAGAATGTAACCACTCCAGATACAAACGATATCAGCTGTAAAGGAACGCGAGCAGACAGCCCATAGAGGGCAGCTGCGAGCGTTCAGCCTCACATGGTTCACATTGCTCAATCACGGACAGCCGCGGGAAAACCTTCCCCGCATTCAGCAGCAGAAGAAAGAGGCGTGCCTGGGCGAGGCCACGCCGGTAGCAGCCAATGAGCTACCGTGCTACAAGATTCAAATGTAGAGGGCTACTGTATATATTGAGATGTATCACCGCCATTACCTCATGCTTCACTGGAACCTCATGCAATAAACCTGTGTTAAACCAACCTTTCGGTTGTCCAGTTGTCTTTGGTCCCATACACCAAACTACCAATGAAAAGAAACTGTGTCTTTCTATGGTTTGGCTGCTTGACCCCAATGAGCCTGCCTTTGTAATCTCCCCTGAGTCTTTGTTGGGAACAGTTGCCCATTTTACTTGTCATGGATGGAGTCCATTTTGGGATGTTCTCCAGCCTTCCACCTCCACCCCAACAACAACAACAACCCACCTCTTAATCCTATTCCTTATTAGTAATTTTTTCTTTTTATCTTGAATTTTTGTCTGAGCAATTAGCGGGGTACTTGGGCGGGGTGGTGGTGCTGGTGGTGGACATCTAACAATCCCAACCTTAATCACTGCCCCACTTTCATTGTGCAACTACAAATCTCAACCCAGTGTGTGTGAAGTAAGTGAGCAGTGTTATTTATGTATACTTGAACTAGTGAAGAGTGGAAGTCCTAGTAGGATGCAGTAAGCTCTGTGTGGACACGGTGTCACCTTCTGTGTGTCCCCACTGGCAAGCCGTATGAATGAATGTCAAGAAAGCAGAACATCTTCCTTGTGGCAGGACAGAACAACCCAAACAGGTTGTCAGTTAGCTACTTAACTGACCTGAATTGTTCTCATTCATCAAGAAGATCCCACTCTGGCAGACTATAATTCACACACATTGCACTTCACAAATCTTGCCAGGGGATTCAGAAACTGGGAGCCCTATAGAAGGATTTGCTCCCAGTGGCCACGCATTGAAATGGGTAGTAGACACCATATTACAAAGCTGTCACAGTGCTATTTTGTAGCTGAGCAGTTAGCAGTATCCAGCTGGCCATGATAGATACTGCAATTTCAGAGACTGACATTAAGCACTGCATGTAGGCATAGCATTGCCAGGGCATCTAAACAGATGGATAACATTCTAGTTTTTCTCTTCTTTCCCAGTGCTTCATCTTAGCCTTTGAAAACAGAGCAATCCCCGTGGATTTCACCCCCTAATTCAACTTCTTTAATTATTGTTTTAATTGGAAGCTTTAGGAAAAAGAAATCATCAAACAGGCTTCTCCCATGAAGGGGGGAAAAGCCAGAGACAAACAAAACAGAGTGGGGAAATTGGACTGAAATTTATGGTGTTTTAGTACCCATCTGCTCACCCATCCAAGATTATGCCATAGCATGCATCCAATCCTGGATTCACCCACAAGACAATGTTTTTATGAAGTTTTTATTCCAGTCTGCCTGGGAAGCTTGAAAGTGTTTCTGGCCAAAGAGAAGAGCCAGACTGTGTCAGAGTTTCACCCTTGATCTATTAAGCAGTAGATTAATTAGCTCAATATGTTTTTATAAGAATTATGGGTTTACTATATGTTAATTGGTTCCAACATGGTTACCTGGACTTACAGGTTTATTTTGGTTAATACAATTTGTCACAGGTTTTGTTGGACATGGGATGCAGCATGAAGACAAGATACAGGAGGTGTATATGGATGGTGGGTGTGGGGAAACCCTTTAGGAGGTGTGCTTTTATTGTCCAGGGGTGGGAAGATCCCGTACACACTTCCAGTTCTCTGTTGGGGCATACAGGGACACTTTGTGGATCACACCAATCACATCACCATGATTGTGATCAATCAACTGGAGGGAAGGATCTATCCTCCATGTTATAACCAGGAGCACTTTGGCAGCTGTAACCAAGAAAGTTGTAACCATTTTTATTCCAGTTAAAGTGTTGGTGTGGACATTTTATTTTGCCATTTCCATAAAACAGCCACCAACCACACTGACAAATGTATCTACAATATTGACCTAGAGTTTGTAAAGAAATGCTAATCAATTCCTTTGCTCTATTTATTTAGGCAACCTTTACATAACTAGATAACCCAATGAGGAATTTTCCAACACATAAGCCCACACTTTTACTTCCTGTGACAAAGAAAAAGCGTGTTCATTGGGGCACGCTCAACAACTTCACTCTGCTATTGGTTGCTGTATTGACTTGTCTCCACCTAATCCCCCAGCCTCCTCCCTCTATCCTTTTTCTTGAATTTGTAATATTTTACCAGATACCACAATTTACATAAAAACTTACTATTGTAACTCAAAATTAACTTATTTACCTATGAAAAGACCACCTGCTGCTGGATTATTGTTTCTTTGTAAATACTTTATTGTAACTTTAGATAGGATAGGATTAGGCTGTATTTTGTAGAACTGTATAAAAGGGCATCGCGATGTCGGGACACCAGCTCTCTCTGAACAAATTAGTTAGGGAAGCTCATGCTTAGATTTTTGTAGCAGGCAGAAGGTTGTGAACTGTCTTTGACCAGCAGCAGGCCACTGTTGATTAAATGCATATTCAATAAACCATTTTTATTTTTGCCTGAAATTAAAGTCTCTGTGGTTCTTGGGGGGCTCCACCAGTGGAAGAACTTTTTAAATTCAGAAACGCATCTCCAGTGCTCTCAGGTCTTCCTGTGACAAAGAAAAAGGGGATAGCAATTTTCAGGTAACAATACCATGGGATAGCACTGGGATATGATCAATGCACACTCTTGGGAGCTGAATTGGAAATGATCATAGTTATGTGCCACTGATTTAGCTCATCTATGTAGTAGCTGGCAAGTACTAGGTTCCACACTACCAGCTCCTCCGCAGGTCAATAAACCTGCAGCCCAGTTTTACACCAAATTTGCCTATGCCCTATCTCTTTATTTCAGAGATGTGGATGGTGGTGTTTCTACAGTGGAGAAAGGAAAGTTAGAGTGACTAACAAGACTTAGGGACTGTATGAATTCAAAGCAGACCAGTAACAACCCTGAAAAGTTAAATAATCAATCTTGACATTTACCTAGGCATTAAAAGATGAAGATATTATTTTTATTTTTCCCATTTTGATTCTTAAAAACTAGGTTAACATCTGATATTACATAATGAGAACCAATCCAGATTTTATTTTTAAGAGTGTAAAGCCAATGATGATGAGTAATAAGCTGGCAATGAAAGTCTTGCCCTAAGACTGATAAAAGAACAAAAATACAGGTATGTTGTCTTCTACTTCCAGCTGAAATATCCTCTAGTTGGGCTACAGGTTTTTGCAGGGACAAACTGTATTTACAGATATACCTGAGGCTTCTGATGAAAAGTCTTTCACGTTCCCTAGTGCTTTATGAGAGCAGAAGAGAATATATATATTCCATGCAGAAAGCTATCATCATGACAATATGGGAGAAAAGGAACTTTTTTAAAAAAGAAGGTAGGAAGAAATCTTTCTGGGAGGGAAATAAAGACATCTTAAGCTTGACTTCAAAAGCTCTCTACAGCAAACAGTAGCTGTGCAGATACGGTTTCATCTTTGCCTCTGGGATATTATTAAGCCTTTCCAGTAGCTCTAACTGTGGGAGAAGGGATTACAGAAGTTGCTGCTGCGTAGCTGCCTGCCATACAAATACTTGGAAAAGCACATATCATGTTTCAGTGCAAAAGGCCACTAGAGTTAGGCCCAGAAAGATTAACCCAGCCTGAATCAAATAGTGTTCTGACTTTAGTCAGCATGCTAGTCGAGACGTACAGAAAATGAAACATTTTTTGTAACAAACAATAGTCGCAGGCCTTTCAGAGAAGCCAGGAGGGGTTCCCCCCACTCCCGCTCAGGCTTCTGTTTGGACAAAGACCCACTGCATTAGTATAAATATAGAGATGTCAACTTACTTGCCTTCAGTGAATGAGGTTTCAGCATTTCCATGACAATTTCTACTCTCAAGTGGTTACAGCCCAGCTGTTACTAAAAATAAAATGAAATGTCACTGCCAACATGAACATGCATATACTGTTCCACTGTAAAGAGATTTGTGTCAGAGAACAGCAGTATCAAAAGCAAGCAAGGGATCACAGGGGGCTCCATATCCTTCATGAATGCCCGCTGATCTGAAAAGGCTTTTGGTCATAAATCGCCTGTGGAGAGTAACAACTTTCCCTTCAAATGAGCTAATTGTAGGTCTATGTTGAATTTTTCAAAAGGTGTGTGGTTTTTTATTTTAAAAAAGCAGTAATGCAGAATGATGCTTCTAAGATTTGTTGTTGTTGTTGTTCAGTCACACAGTTGATTCCGACCCTTTGCAACCCCATGGACCATTTTCCTCCAGGCACCTCTGTCCTCCACCATCCTCCTCAGCCTGCCCAGCTCTATGCCTATTGTGTCCACAATACCATCTAGCCATCTCATCTTTGGACACCCCCTTCTTCCCTTGCCCTCCACCTTTCCCAGCAACAAGGCCTTCTCAAATGAGTCCTCCATTCTCATTTAATGTCCAAAGTAGTTTATCTTTATCTTCACTATTTGTCCCTCCAATGAACAGTCAGGATTGATTTTTATAATATCAACCTATTTGGTCTCTTTGCTGTCTAGGAGACTCTCAGGTCTCTCCTCCAACACCACATTTCAAAGGAATCTATTCTTCTGCGCTCAGCTTCCCTAATGGTCCAGCTCTGACACCCATACATTACCACCGGGAATACCATTGCTTTGACTATGCGAATTTTTGTTTTCAAGGTGATGTCTCTGCTTTTTACTATATTCCCCAGGTTTCTCATAGCTTGTCTTCCCATAATCAGTCTTTTTATAATCTTTTTATTTCATGGCTACACTCGCCATCTGCAGTGATCTTAGATCCTAGGAAAGTAAAATCTGTCACTGCTTCTACTTCTTCCCCATCTATTTTCCAGGGACTGATCGGACCTGTTGCCATTATCTTGGTTTTTTTGATATTAAGTCTCAAGCCAGCTTTTGCACTCTCCTCCTTCAATCCAATCAAGAGGTTCTTTAGGTCTTTCTCACTTTCTGCCATTATGGTAGTATCGTCTGCATACCTCAAATTGTTGATGTTTCTCCCAGCAATTTTTATCCCATATTGTGATTCTGTCATCCCTGCATTGCGCATTATGTGCTCTGTGTATTCCTTTGTTTTCTCCATGATCCAACTTATGTTGGCAATGTGGTCTCTAGTCCCCCTGCCTCTCCTGAAACTGGCCTGCACCTCTGGTAGTTCTCTCTTCACATGTTGCTGAAGTCTATCCTGTATTATCTTGAGCATCACCTTGCTGGCATGTGGGATGAGCACAATTGTTCGATAATTTGAGCATTCTTTGGCATTGCCTTTTTTTGGGACTGGAACGTACACCGATTTTTTCCAATCCTGTGGCCACTGTTTTGTTTTCCAAATTTGCTGATGTATTGAATGCAGTAGTTTGATACCATAATCTTTTAGGGCTTTGAAAAATTCAACTGAGATACCATCATTTCCACTAGCTTTATTTTTGCAGTGCTTTTTAGGGCCTTTCTGACTTCACTCTCCAGAATGTCTGGTTCAAGTTCAAATTTCTCATTATTGTTATTATCAGGAGTGTTGAGGACCTTTTTGTAGAGTTCCTCTGTGTACTTTTGCCATCTTTTTTTGATCTCTTCTGCATCAGCTAACTCCTTTCCCTCTTTGTCCCTTACCATGGTCATTTTTGCTTTAAATGTTCCCTTGATTTCCCCATTTTTTTTAAAAGATCTCTACTGCCTCTTTTGTTGTTTTCCTTCATTTCTTTGCACTGTTTGTTCAGGTAGTTTTCCTTATCTCTCCTTGCTTTTCTTTGAAATTCTGTATTCAGGTGATTGTATTTTTTTCTTTCTCCTTGGACTTTTGCATTCCTTCTTTCCTCTGCTATTTTAAGGGCCTCATCAGACAACCACTTTGCTTTCTTACGCTTGTTTTCTTTTGTTATGGTTTCTCTTGCTGCCTCCTGCATGATGCCCTATGTCTCTGTCCATAATTCTTCTGGTAATCTGTCTGTCAGGTACAGGACATTAAATCTGTTCATGACCTCCACCGTGTATTCTTTAGGGATGTTTTGTAGGTCATATCTGTCTGGTCTAATTGTTTCCCCATTTTCTTTAGTCTAAGCCTGAATTTTGCAAACAGTAGGCTGTGATCTGATCCACAGTCTGCTCCAGGTCTCATTTTTGCTGACTGAATCTTTGACTGCAGAGTATGTAATCAATCTGGTTTTGAAGCTGGCCATCTGGTGATGTCCATGTGTAAAGTTTCCTCTTGTGTTGCTGGAAGAGGGTGTTTGCTATGAATAGTGCGTTCTCTTGGCAGAACTCTATCAATCTTTGCCCTGCTTCATTCTGTGTTCTAAGACCAAGCTTGTCTGTTATTCCATTTACTTCTTGATTTCCTACTTTGGCATTCCAATCTCCTAAGATAATGTTGACATCATTTCTTGGTGCCTGTTCTATGAGGTGTTGTAGGTCCTCATAGAACTGGTCAACTGTGGCTTCATGTGCACTAGTGCTTGGTGCATAGACTTGGATTACAGTGATATTGAAAGGTTTGCCTTGGATTCTGACTGACATCATTCTACCATTTTTTTGAGGTTGTATCTCATTACTGCTCTCCTCACTCTTTTGTTGACAATTATGGCTGTTCCATTTTTTTTTCTGAGGTTTTCTTGCCCACAGTAGTAGATATGATGGTTTCCAGAGCTGAATTCGCCCATCCCTGTCCATTTTAACTCACTGATTCCCAGGATGTCAATGCTTATTCTTTGCATTTCATTTTTAACTACTTCCAGTTTTCCTTGATTCATAGATCTCACATTCCATGTCCCTATGCAGTATTGCTGTCTGCAACACTGTATTTCTCCTCCCCCTTTCATGTCCCTCCCCTTTTTCAGATCTGCTGTCCTGAGTATCCCCTTGTTTTGTCTTTTGTTTTGGTCCATAGGATTCTCTTGGCAAACTTTGTGGTGTGCCTTGCCGGTTTCTATGCCAGTCACACATGTTATCACAGTTTTAAAAAACAGTTTAAACAGTTTTAAAACAAAGTATTATCATGCACAACATCACAGTTTATCACACAGTATCAAGGTAAAAGTTGAACTAATTAATGAAAGGGAAATAAATAAATAAATAAAAAGTCCACTGTATCTATAATATTCCTTGCTTTTCTCAGAGTCTATTTTCCAGTTTATTTTTTCTCCTAGCTGTGCAGATTCACATGAAAGTACTGTATTTATACTACTGAAATGATTATTTTTGCAATGTGAATAAATTAGATACCATCCATAAAAGTATGTCATATATCTTAAACAGCTTGGTTCAACATATTTGAAGGATCTGTCCACCAACTGAGATATGTTGAAGAAAAAGTCTGTTCACCAACTGTCAGAAACTAGGTTGACAAGTATATGAAATAGCAACTTTTACAAAGCAGTCCCTGGGCTTTAATACTCTCTCCTTCACCATCTGTGTTTGAATTATTTCCTCCTTTCTTCTATCAACCAGTATGAACTGTCGGAAGTAGTCTGTGAATTGCTTGATTGCTGTTTTCATATACAAAGTTCTTTTACCATTTATTTATTTGACTGTGTATTTTATATCATTTTTTTATATTTGTCCTTTTGCTTTTCTAGGAAATATTAGTGATTTAGTATTAGTAATTTTCTTTGATCAGGAGTAAACAAAAAAGTGGAAAATAAAAAGAAAGTGGAAACAGTATACTGATGTCCTATGCAGAAGATATACTGTAAAAGGATGATAGACTCCTTTGAAGAAGATTCCCATGTTTTAGAAAGTGAAATTAATGCTGCTCTGATATTAGTAGGAAGAAATAACTCATGAGGGATGTATGGAATACTAATAGAATTCTTTCAAGCCATGTTTTGAATTTATCAAAATCCTAATAAGAATATTATGCCACCAAATATTGAAAACAAGTCAATGGTTCACAAACGGGCAACATTCCATATTCCCAATATATATCTAATAACCCTGAAAGGAGATGCTAAAGAGTGCAGTAACTATAGGACCATTGCTTTAATTTCTCATGCAAACAAAGTGTTGTTCAAGGTGCTGCAACAAAGACTTTTATCTTGTTTGAAACAAGAAATACCTGATGTTAGATTCTGAAAAGAAAGAGGCAATGGAGATTATATGACAAACGTTTGACGGATACTGGAATGTACCAAAGAATTTCAGAAGACCATTCTATGCTTTAACCATTGACTGCATGGGTCATGAGAAACTATAGGTTACTCTGAAAGATTATCCTGATGGATAACCTATATTGAGGATGAGAAGCCACCATTAGAACAGATTATGGAGAAATAGACTGGTTTCCCTCAGAGAAAGATGTAAAACAAGGATCCTTTTTATCATCTTATCTATTCAAGCTGTATTCAGAACATATCATATGGAAAGATGGACTAGATGAGATGAAGGAGGACTGAAAATTGGAGGAAGAAGCATCAATAATTCAACATAAGCAGATAACATCATCTTATTGGCAGAATATAGCAATTGCCGTACTTGAAATGACTTTTAACTAAAGTGAAAATAGGAGGTGTCAAAACAAGATTGCAGTTGAACATTAAGAAAGCAAAAAATATCAGAAAAGAAAATAATGCTGGAAAGATGGAAGGCAGCTAAAAAAGAGGAAGACCATACATGAGATGGATTTACTCGGTGAGGGGGAACACAGTTTGAGTGCTATACAGAGATGACTCGACCGCACATAATAATACATAAGTAATAATTAAAAGAATTCACAGCAATTGCAGGTTACTAAATTTAAACAAAAATTAAAAGCTAGTGAAAATAAGGTCATGATTAACAAACAAAAGAAGTAGGAACTGAATAGGCTTATGGACATTATAGATTTAGAGTTGGAATTCGAAAATGAAATATTTGAGAGGAGTGAATGCATTCTTTTTTTTTTACAAAAGAGAAGCATGACAGAACAGTAATCCCAAAGGGATTTCAAGGGGGCCATATCTAGAAATAGCTTCCTTCCAGAGCCAAGTTCCACTTTGATGCTTTTGCTATTAGCCTTCTTGTATGTAATAAACTTCAAGTATCAAGGCTCTTTGATGAATAATAAAAAGAGATGAACAAACATACTTACATGAGGCAAAGAAGTGGAGAGGAAATATGTAGAGATTGGTTATCAATTTTTATTATTTTTATTAAGGTAATGTCTTCCATATCTAGACATATTAGGAAATGAAAAATCAAGCAGAAGTGTATGTAGCTTCTGGTTGAAGCCACAGAGATCATAACTGGTCAAACCTCCTAATCGAGAGATGAATGCCTAATTTAGGGACTTACCAAATATTATGGACCAAATTGTACTTCTCAAAGTATTTTAAAACCAGGATAACTGAAGAAAAAATTATTCATTTTTCAAAAGGCAGAGGCCCTGGACGTGGGAGTCGAATTGTATGGGTAGTAGACTTGTAACTTACTAGAAGAAAGGAAAGAGTTCCAAGCAGTGATGCACTGTAAAAAAATTACTACCCACTCAGTGGGCGTGGCTAATTATAGGAGTGGCTAATTGTGGTCATGGCCTCAACACATGCACACACACAAGAAAAAAAAGAAAAGAAACCTATCTTGCTCTGGGAGGAGACCTAGAGCAGCCAGGCATGCTGGCAGGTCAACCCCTCACCGTTCGAGTGGGCTTTCACCAGCAGTGCTGCTGTGAGGTGAGCGGGGCTGCTGCAAGTACCGCCGGCAATGCTGCTGGGAGGTGAGCGATGATGCTGGAAGGTGAACGGGGTGAGTTGGTGGCCTGGTGCCGGCCTCCCCCTCCCAGTGCCCCCGGAAGTGCATCCCATTTGCCTCACCCAGGGCTGAAGGCACAAGTGAAGTGCAGAGATGAAACTGCACCTTCGGCCCTGGGCGAGGCAATTGGGTTGCGTTTCTGGCAGCGCTGGGAGGGGGAGGCAAGAGGTGGGTGTGGCTGGCCAAGTAGGGATGGCCTGGAATTTCTACTAACGGTTCGCCAGAACTAGTGAGAACTGGCCACAGTACAACACTGGTTCCAAGTCTCTTATGCATTGACAGTAACTCTGTCAATTGAAATAAAGGACGGCAAAGAAAATTATATGGAAATATGAAAAAATACAATGAAAATGTTTTTATACAAAAACATAATTGCTCTGGTAATGCAACTTGGAGACACAGGGATAATGATCAATGAAAACTTGCTATTGATATGTCATAGTCATTGTCTTTTAAACAAATTGTTTGTCATCAAATCAAATCTGAACTGATTTCTAGTGACTGTAACTGGGCTTTTAAGATAACCATGGTATTTAAAGAGTGGTTTTGCCAGTTCCAACTCCTAATAAGCTTCTAAGACTGAGCAGGAATTCAAACCCAAGCCTTCTGAGTCTTAATGCACTACACTGGGAAGTCTGGAATCAAGCAAACATTAATTTTAAAATACACTCACCATCGATGTGTTTTAAAGTTAATTTGGGTATTTTCAAGTGTTCTTAATATTTTAAGTGAAAGCTGGTAGTCTGGTTGTCCTTACCTTTATCATTGTTAGAATTCTGCAATTAATCCATTGTGTTGTGTCTTATGAAAAATATTTCCTTTTTCTGATATGGCACTATAGAGATACAAATAAAACCCCAGGTTACAATGGATGTCCGTTCCAACAGCCTCCGTTATAACCTGAAAAAATTGTAAACCAAAACATCCATACGGATGCATTGAGAAATAAAAAATGGTACTGAATTGATCATTGTAAACTGGAAAAAATAATACATTAACATTCGTAAACTGGGATGGCATTTCCATAGAATTTGCCATTGTAAACCGCAGCAAACTTAAACCGAAGCAGTTGTAACCCGGGGTTTTACTATATTGGTAAAATTTTGTTATTATGTTCCACCAATTCATTTTTGAAATACAGTGGTACCTCATACATTGATTTTAATCCGTTCCATGGTGCTCATTGTTGTACGAAACAATTGCTATACAATACATGCATTGTATAGTGATTTTCCCCATGGGATGCATTGTACAATGGTTTTTTGTTTGTTTTGCTAAGTGGTTTTTCCCATTGAAAAATTGTTTTATGATTTTTTCTATAGGGAAAATTGTTATGCAGGACACCATTCCCCCCCCCCCCCAACCTAATTGTTATGCGATTTCATTGCTATACAGGGCAATTGTTGTATGAGGTTCCACTGTATGGCAATCCTAGCACAGTTTCCAATCCCAATGAGCTTCCATGACCAAACAGAGAGTTGAACCCAGGTATCCTGAGTCCTAGCCCAACACCCTATTCATTATTCCGTAGTGGTCATCAGAGGCTTTATAAAATTCATTATATAAATAGTATAATATATAATTTTAAAAATATGAAATCTAATCATTATAAAATTATGCATTTATGTTATCTTTTGTAGTTATTAATCTTAAAGACAAAACCAAGGAATATTTTATCTTGCCAATTGTGATTGGTAAGAGAATGGCAAAAGAAAAATATATTTCAAAATGCCTCTTTAAAATGTTTTAAAATGACATTCAAATAGAATTTTTGGAAATAAGTAGGTTACTTCTTTTTCTTCCTCCATGTCTAGGCCAGATGTGGAACTGCCAAATGAAGCCAATTTTTGGTGAATATGCAGTTCCTTTTGCCTAACCTAATGTGAAAAAGATTAGCCAGCACAAGGGGGCTGTTGCCTTGGTTATCCCCAATTGTGGTTCAAAAATACCACAATCTTTGGGGAGGCACTTTCTGTGTTACCCAGGTTAGCCATTTATTTAGGTTACTCATGAATGCCTATAGCAGGGTTGGCCAACCTTTTTACGCCATGGTCTTGACCATGCTCCTGGACAGCTGAGCCCCCGAAAGTGGAAGTGGGTGCATTTACAGCTGCCATAGATGCACCCACTTCTGTGTTTATGACAGCCAGAGGTGCATTTGTGCAGGTGCAGGTGCATTTTATGGCTCTGCTTCCACTTTTGGGTGTGGCGGAGGCAGCAGTGGGCCAGATGGAATGGTGTTGTGGGCCAAGTCTGGCCCATGGGCCATAAATTGGGAACCCCTGGCCTAAAAAGTAATATTTTAACTACTAATTAAATTATTTGTTACACCAAAATAAACTAGTCATGAGTTTTTTTTCCTAGCTTTCACTTGAAGACGGACAGGCATTGATTGTTAATTTACGGTTTATTTGTATTTGTAGCCTGCAGTTTTACTAGAGCAAATACTCTTTCCATCATGCTGTGGGTTGCTTTTGAAGTTGTTCATGAGGAGATGTGTTGTGGATTACAGCTTTCTTTGGTGATAATAGCTGAGTATTACCTTCATGCTTTAGATCAGTTTATGTCATCTGACAGCCTTTACCCTGAAAATGGAAGATAGATGCAAAGGCCAGCCTTCTAGACTCTCCCCACTTCATTTTATTCAGCAGCTATTGATGAAAAGGAAATCAAAGGCTGCACTTTCCTTAGATAATAACTATGACTTTGGAAGACTTTCAATTTGTTTTGAATCAAGTTAATTTACAAGAAAGGTCCATGGATTTCAAAGAAACTTGATGCCATTTTAGTTGTCCACAGATGTTAGCATGATTTCAAGGACAGAATTTTGTGTGGTGAGAGAAAATGTGTGTGTGAGATATGTCTAACTTCCCCAAACTAATTGGGCGGTAGGGAGTGGGAGTCTAAAGCTGGAAACTATGTATGTGGATATATATACAGTCCATATTGTCCAAAGCATGTTTGAAATTAACATCATAATAGTTCGTTTCTGCATTCTTAGACACTCAGAAATAGAAAATGTAGTATAATATTTTTATATTTATTAAAACATATTTTATTATTCACTTGCTTTTGAAAGCCAAAGAACATGAAAACATACCTATCAATCAAATTCCAAAGAACCTGAAAAACAAGAACAAAGAACCCTGAGTCATTGTGTCACTGTAGGTTGTCCTTGCAGAAGGTAGAAAATTGATTGGAAAAAATGGGAGAAGGTATGGAGAAAATTGCAACAGCCCAGAATGAATCATTTAGATCTAATTTAATGTAGGGAACAAGTCACATTGCAAAAGTAGGTTAATAGAAAAGAGAGATAATTGAGTACATCTAACAAGCTAAAAGAAAGCAAATGTAAACTGTTAAAAAGAAATACTAATGCAGTACTCTGGTCTCAAACTGCTAATCTGCTGTCCTTTTGGTCATCAAGCTCAGCATTTTAACCACTAAGCCTCCACAGCCCTAGGCAGTACAAAATACTTCAGTCCTTTTTTTTTTACTGTGGCTACTGCTTTGCTACATCAATTATTAAAAATTAGAAGTATCAGATGGGTTATTTTCATCTTTTTGACTAATCAGATAGCTGTTCACTGGTTGCTGTGTCCACACATTTTGCTGCTAAAAATGGGGATAAATTAGTTTTATGCAGAAATTATGTGTGCAAATTTCAGAGCTGTTGGCAAGAAAAAAATAGCACTCTTTCCTGGAGAAAAGGGGTGTCAATTGTTCTTTTAAAAATGTGTAAGTGGAAGAACATGTAATTGTCAGATTTATTCCCCCTTCCCTAAATGAAAATGTTATCTAGCTTTTCCTTCTTAGAGACTACTTTCTGGCTCCCAAGACAGCAGAAGATGGAGAACTACAAACGTTTGAGATAAACATTTGCATCTTCACTCATTATCAGTGCCTCTTGTATTGAATGGTTAAGCCAGTAGGTTGGTTCAGTGTTCAAGGAGAGGAGATCCCAATGCACTTTTGGATTAGCAACCTTTGTGCTGACCTGGGGAGTTCCAGCATTCGCAATGTAAAAAGTAAGTATTTTTACTAATATTTATTAGTAATTAGTAAAACAGTAAAACAGTTCATACCATAAGTATTGCATGCCTTGGGGGAGGTTTGTTTATTTTTTCCATAGCACAATAGCAAACCTACTCTTCTTAGGCAGTAGAGATGATAGGAGAAAAGGTTGTTTTTCTTCTATCAGTAATGACAGCCTTATGGCCTAAGCTTTAGAATTCCAGTAGCTTCTTCTGATTGAAATTGGGAATCATTCTAATCAAGCTTCAATATTTTGAAAAGTCTCTCAGATATAGTGATGCCTAAGGGCCTTTGCCAATCAGATAAGTTGCTCTGGAGTATATGAGAAAGAAAATAATCAACAATGTATTTGTAAATGTAATGTTTGCTGTTGAAACATGGTAAAACTACATTGTTATGTAGATATTACATTTATCCTACCTGCCTGTTCAAACTAGGCAAGTCCATTCTACTAAAATACATAGCTTTTGCTCATTTCAAAACAGTATTATTGATACTTTTCAGGGACTTCATAGCAGTGAGATGAGTGTAGGAAATGAGAAGAATACACAATTATTAGTATAGTATAACCAACTTCAGATTGATGTTTATTAAGACCTAGAACATTAGCCTACAAATATTTATATCAGTAATGCCTATCTTTTGGGCATTATTTCCCAATTCTATATTCCTGAAATATCTGTTCTGCTTATTTTTTCTTTTATTTGGAAATTTGACATTATGAGCTATAAGGAAAAGCTGGTAGTGCTATTTCTACTTTTCCTGCTGTTTTCTTCTTCATTACCAATGCACATACAGCTTTTCAACCCTTGTGAGTCATTCTGAAACTTGTGAGAGACTGCTGAAAGCGATATCTTCCTTGATCATGCCAATTTGATGTAGACTCATTCTCTGGGCAGATCTAAAGGGGAAAGTAAATTGGAATTTTTTTTCCAATTGATGAGGTAGCCGAGGTGCTGCTTACCCTGGAGACTTGCTTTTTAAGATGGTTTGGGGATTTAGGAGCCAGGTGACAAACTGATTTAGTGTTGCAGTACAGAGAAGGGAGGCTTTTGTATTTCTTCCCAAAGAATTCTCTGACAGGTATTCAGCCTTATATTAAGTAATGAGAGAGTGGTAGTGAAGTAGCAATACAATCCCATCATTTAAGAGACAATAATACTTCAACATTTCAAAGAAGCTTTTGGAAGATATAGTATCTATAGTGCCATAATATGCAATATAAGGTTACACAGTTCTAGTTTGCTCCCACAGCAAGGTAGTTTGGTATGAAATGTTGTGAACTGCAACAATCCTCTTTAGCCAAAGCAGTTGGATCTTGATCTAGATGCCTAATGAATAATGACAACTCATTGACTGGACATATGAATACTGGTTAGTATATACTTTGTGAATATATCCAATGTCTTCCAATGGCTACAATTTATCCCTTTTATTTATCTTCAACAAGGAACCATCATGAAACAGTCATATTTGACATGTGAAAAGTTATTTTTGGACTATGATTTCCAGAGTCCTCAGCCAGCAGTGGCTATTCTGTCCGAATTATGGGAGCTATCATCCAAAGTGAGGGAGGGGGGGGACACCTGAGCTTGGAGCCACAGAAATTGCACACAGCAAAAGATGCCCTGTGTGGTTGAATAAAAGCAGTAAACCACCTTTAATTTGGAACAGTATGGCTTCCAGAAAGGGGCTGGATCTTGTTGATAGCAATGACTTCACCAGCAGGTCAGATTTTTGGAAATGCTATTGCAGAAAGAATTGCCAGAAACTAGAAATACTGGATGGTCAAACCTGAGCATGAAATGGAGAGAAGGAATACTTGACTGAGACCAAACATCACACACCCCATTTTGTTTGCTGAATGACACCCACAAACACCACATATCTAGTGCGTAATGTCAGAAAGGGAATGGAGTGACTCCCTTTAAGATTGCTCCTATTCCAATTGCTTGACCAGTCTGTTGTGCTCTGTTACTCTTAAAGATTATACATTTTTACTGGGATGTCTTACAACTGGGTATGCCACCTTTTTAAAAGGAAAAGGCATAATTCCAGTTTAACATCTCCACTTGTGAATCCTCATTAGTAAAAATCCAACAGCAAAACTTACACAGTGTAAGGTTATTATCATGATCAGCCATAGTGATTTTTCATTAAATCATTTCCAAATAATATCTCACAAGGATCCAAGGGTCCTGTGGAATTATTTTCATTGTGGCAAGCTGTTGGGGGCTTAGTAACAGGAGAGAGAAGTCTTTAATTACTGAAAATCACGTTTGTTGAATGATTTTACTGGTGACAGCAGCAGTGATTTTCAGAATTAAAGATTCTCCTCCCTGAATTGCAATACTTAACAATTTTCCTACAACAAAGGGGATCAGAAGGGAGACTTGGGAACCAAAATATTTAATTTTCAAAAAACTGTCACAGCTGATGTCAGCAGCATTATGTAGGGTAAAGGTGTACAATAAGGTTTCGGCCATTGAATCAGTGGAAGTGGTGTGGTATCAACTCACAGTTCTGAAATTGATTCAGTCAGTTTACATTGTTTGGGACTCCAATTTGGATCTGTAAACCAGTGCTTTGTTTTGGCTTCCTAGATCTCGATCAACCTTTGTCATAGTCAAACTGAAGCTCTGGCACATGCATCACATCATTACAATCATTGGTGGTGACTATATCTCCTCCTCCTCCTCATCATCATCATCATCATCAAATAACTCCATTCTGACCTTGTTGCAACCACATGGGAGATTAGTTGAAAAGATTTGACATAGAGGTGTAATGCATTCAAGGAGCAAATGGTCCTATAAATATAAGTGGGTACATAAAGCTTTGGAGAGTTAATGAATGTAAAGAAAAGTTGAAGCCATTCTTCAATGGGTAATAGTAGCATCATCCTGCTGCGGCTCAATTGTGCACTGCTTCAGCATGACAAAATATACATTTTTCTTTAAAGTAGAGTAGAAGACTATTAAAGACTTACCTTTAAATGCCAAGGACATGTGGTGGAAGCAATGTTTAGATGGCTTCTGAGTAGTCAGAAGTGATTGAAGCTGCACCTACATTTTAATAGTATATGTGCTTTCTGTAGATGCAGTGGCTGTTTAATATATTAATTCACAACTAGAGCATGCCCATTGAATCAATGGAATTTACAGAGGAGTTCACTCAACCAATACTTTACTGATTCAACTGCATTTTGTTATGCTAAGCAATAAGATTTCAGCCAGTCACTACAACATGGACCACAGAAGCTAATTTGTGATTCATGGTAGCGTTTTAATCTTTCTTTGGCTAAGAGACTGAGCGTGATGCCCTTTTCATTCCCACCTTTCTCAATCTTGTCAGAGGATATTAATAGATCAAGTGACCAAAAATAAGAAACATCATGGAAGAAAGCACAGAGAACACTCAATTAGAACAAGAACAAGTTAGGGAGGAAATGGCAGAAAAATGAACAACACTATAGCTGTAGAGGCAATCCTGCCCAAAAAATATTTGCTCGTTACCTTTCATTGCTTATGATTTCCAGCACATTTCCTGCTTTAGAAAGAGCATTTTCTCCCTCCCGCCTTCCTGCAAATCTCAAACTATTTGGAAAGGCTGATATTCAACTGTAACTCCCCCCCCCCAACAGGATACATGCAGGCAGCTGATAACTTTTGATTATCCGCAAACACTTCAAAAACCCGAGTGCTGCAATTTGCTGCCTTCACATCTGTAGAGAACTGCAGTGTTGGAAAACTCCCATAACAGGAGGTGTGTGCTCTGCTTTTTGATGTGCTTATGTGCAATCCTTTTAGGATTAGCTTGAAAGGAACCCTTTTAATATATATTGCTCAGAGATGTAAAGTTAATCCCTCCAAATGATTTACAGTTCAGTGTAAATGAAAGGAAAAAAAACCAGAACCATCTCAATAAATCAAATTCTAACTACCATTTCTAGTAAATAAACTTCCTTTGTAGGAAGAATTGGGGGGGGGGAGAGAAACAATAAATGCTATTCCACAAGCATAGCATCATAACAAAAGCAGCGTGTTCATTTCCTTAAGCTTTATGTCTTCACTATGAATTCATTTCCTTAAGCTTTATGTCACCAAGATGTATCCAGTGGGCTCTGGAGACTTTATTTAACATACACGGAAGGCAAAAGAAGAGGCATTCATTTTATATTATAGCTTTTTGTGGGCAGCAAATGTCAAAAGTGTTGGAAAATGATGCATGAAAATAGTGATGCTGAAAAATCACTGTCAAGGCAATTTGGAGAAAGAGAAACAAATAGTGCTGTTTTTCCTTTTATATATATATATATATAAAGGTGTTTTCCGGGTTCTATTTTTGATCTGACATTCCATTATGCCGTGTGATCTTCTCTAGTTTCAAAAGGAAAATGAATCTTGAACAGCTGATAATTGGTTCTCTTCATGTGCTGTCCTGTAATTATCCCTTCTCAGTTGAAAATATTTAGCTTAATTCATTTTTTTTAAAAAAAATGGGTTTTAAAATTGCACCAATGATAAACCTGTGTGTGTGTGTGTGTGTGTGTGTGTGTGAGCATGCATGTGCGTGCGTGCGTGCACATATGCACATATGCAGAGAGGGAAAAAAGGTAAAGCTGGAGAAATCATGTCTGCTGCTTTCAGCAACACACAAACCCAAGTTTACATTTACATACATTTACTAAGGATTAAACAAAAAGACCATCCCACTGAACTCTTAAGTAGCTGTATATAAAACATTGTTCTTAAAAGACTCAAAAGGATTATTTTCTTGTTAGTTGTTGGTTTGCCGATAATAAATTTGGCTTTGCTTATTCAAATTAAATGTACATCTGGATGTCATTAATTATTATTTTTTTGAACTTAACAAAGTGCTAGAGTGCTTCAGCAACACAAAACAAAATTAAAACAAGGGTGATTGTTTCCTTGTTCAAAAATCACAGCTGGTGATCTGCTGTGGATTAACAACACTCATAGACCCTGCTTCCTTGAGTTGGTTTTAATTTTGTATGTTAAATTTGTGTTGCCCTTCAGAAATGGTGCAGATTGTACAAACAAAGAATGGAAGTAGTCAGTATTGATATGGTCAGTTCATGTTATTCAACCATTTCTTTTAATCCCAGAATTGAGCATGGGAATTCAGCTGGGGAAATTCTGCAGTAATATTTATGTTTTCCTAGGAGCAATGATTCAAACTGAAAGTGAGGGAGGAGAGAGCGACCTCTGGAAGGCTTTCACAAAACCTAGTGTATCTGAAACTAAACATTTCTATGGCCCTTCCCCTAACATCTCTTCTCTTTATGTCAGATTTCTGTTTTGTTGTGGTTGGTAGTAGGTTCCCCACAGGAGAGCTTTCAAACAGAGTACCCAAGCCTGCCGTCTAAATGATACAATTCATGAAAAAACAAGCACCACATGGATTTCTGCACGTTGACACTAAAGTACCAGACTATAAAATATTCCCATGTCTTTGAAGCAATTCAGAGCTTTGTGTGTCCTGTCCTCCCCCCCCCCCCCCAAGAAATTGAAACGGGGAGAAAAACAAAATGGAAGTACTGTACTGCATTTCTCCTCTGCTTCAGGAGTTTTGTTCATTAAATTAGTCTGGGGTAGAAAAACTTGTTAAGATCTTAAATGATACCTTATATTTTCCATATCTTCACCTTTTGTGGCATGTTATATTTATCCTCATGAAAACCACAGTATAAAAGGGAAAGTATGAATAATTAACCCTTCTCCAATTTAGCTGCAGACTGCCAAACATATTTTTTTTGTTTGGAACTGCAAGACATTATTAAGATGTCAAGGAAATCAAAACCTAGGTAATACATGAAATATAAATATTGTACATTTTTATTAGTTCTCATTTTGCACAGCTTCTTTTGACTGAAATTGACTGAACAGCAGCTGAAGCAATGTCTGCAGCAGCATTTTGCTGAGTGCCTGTCAGTGTCTAGGAAAGAATATTAGCTGACATTGATGGGGAAAGCTTTAAAAATCAAAAGTGCATTTGAATTCATGCCCTATCAGCTCTACAGGCCTACAATAGAAAACAAGTATTTTCACTCCATTAAAATGAAACACATTAATAGAATCAGAAGGGGGAGATATATGGAATCCCTGAAAATAGTGATTTTGTAAGGAATGTCAGGATAAAAATGCCAGTTTTCGGAATATTAATTTTTTGAACTATATAGTGAAATCCATGACTGATTATTTCAAGATTGTAAGTATAGTGGCGAGATAAAAGTTACAGCTTTTTCCTCGCTTGTCCATAATAAAAGGAAAAATCTGCAGAAAAAAATACATTCTCTGAAATTAAAATAAGGAAAGAAAGAACATGTATATTTTGAGAAGAATACTAGACAAAACCAAAACAAAATAAAAAACAAAAGATAAAAATGTAGCATTTTAAATTTGATTGATGGATGCTGACAAAATATAATAGTTCTTAAAGTGCTACAATGGGTTTGTCTCTTATTTTATTGTCATTGTTGTCTATTTTATTAATTTTATTATTATTTATCATTATTTTATTGTTTTTCTTGTATGATATGCTTTTGCAAACTAACATGGCTACTTCTTCAAAAACTACAGTTTTGAGAAGAAAGCTCCCATTGTATTTTAGCTTCAGGTACTGAAACATTTGTTTCCTATATGTTGAAAAGAAAACTGATACTTCCTCATGAAGGGAAACAACACAGCCAAATGTGAAGCAGCAGCAAGCCAAGGATCAGAATCTGTACATTTAAAAAAAAATATGGTTCAAGACATCAGGATGAGGGGGACATTTTTGAAATATAATTCCAATTCTTTCATTCTTGGGACATTATATAGCAAGTCTGATTCATGTCAGTTGTAAATGAATACCAATTTCATTCCTGGTGTCAAGTAATACTACTGGAGTATTGGCTGCACAGGCTGTTGAAAGCTTGTGGTCTTTCAGTGGTTTATGTGAAATGAATTGATGGTCTCTCATTTCACTTTGTTCCTTTTGTTATGCATTACAAAGCATCAACCTGATTCCTTAGAATGGCAGTTGAGGGCTGAATTGTAGCTTGTTTCTAACTTTTGTGATCCTTAGGTAGTAAAGAGATGATAATGAAGCTTAGGATGTTGTGGTGGAAGTTTAGCAATGGTTTGCTAGTAATGGATGGTGAGGCATTTATTGAAGATGTAAAATGTAAGCCAAAATTGAAATGCCTCATGTTATTACCATTACCTAACTCTTTCCCTTTTCTTAGAAAATTCTCCCACCTCCTGAGACTACATGGAAAAATTATATGGGACAGAATCTCCAAAGAATTATGAAGCAGGCAGAAAGAATTTTGAGGTGAGAAAAAATAATTTTGAAGTTTGAGAAGTCTCAGTTTTTAGCTTGGAATTCTTAATTCTCACAAGAATTAGTTACCACTGAATTTAGCCAAACCTTAATTCAGAGGCATATCCCAAGCTCCCAGCTGAAAAATTGTGTCAGAAAAGGAAGGGGGGGAGCACCAACAATCTCCCCCCCACCCACCCCAAAAAAAACCCTCAACAACAAGGGAGTATGATTAGCAAAATGTCTACGATGTCCACTCAAAGTGTTAATCTTTTAATTTACAGAAAGCTTCTAGACTGAGGCAAATATCAGGTGTTGTATCTAATAAAGCTTTTGCAATATTAGAGAGTTGTCTGAATGGAAGTCAAAGCAACTGGATTTTATTGATTTCCCTCATGTGCTGCAGCTTTCCAACATATACACCAGACTGGGTGAAACCCTCCTGCTTCATGTAGTACAATGCAACTACAGTAAACTCAGTAAATCAGTGGAATTTGGTGAGTCGGCTTCTCCATGTGTTCTACAGATTCAGTGGGTCTACTCTAGTTGTGACTGATTACACCAAACAACAGGATGTCTGCCATTGTTAGAAATAGTCTGTCAGTACTTAGAGATGAATCTGGTAGGACAAATTGTAGGAATCTGATCCATGTAAAGATAATCATTCAGCCTCAGTAGCAGCAGTTTATAGCCCCAGATCTTTTAAGAGAGAGAGTTAAAAGGTCTAACGGAGTCCAGCTTCATTAGACAGAGTAAGAGGGAAACAGAGATAGAGAGAAAGCAAAACACACACATGCTGCACTGTTGGCTGACAAAGGAATAATCATGGCTTCTCTTTATTCAAGCAGAGTATCTCAGAAACGAAACTTAACAGAAACAAAACTTAAGGCACATACAGCCAATCAGAATGTCAGAACCCAAATAAGGAGATACAAGGAGAAATCTTCTCATATTCTACGCATGCCCAAAATCAAGTGTTGTCTCTCATGCAGACAAAGAGCCCTTTGTCTACACAATGTGAAGGCAGACAGGAGACAGAAACCAGATGCCTTCCCACATGTCCTCCTTTTTCATTTAAATTTGAGAGAGGGACGGCTAATCATACCCCTGCATGTCATCATACTCCATAACTACTCCTCCATATACATCATCACTGTCCTCCTGGACATCGTACCCCTCCTGACTCCTGGTACCTTGTTCCGGAGGATGATACCTCATTGAGTACAATTGCCGTCGTGCAAAACCCGATGTCTCCCTTCTACGCAGTGGACATGCGTTACACATAGAAATAAGGTTAGGAATACAATTAATGCAAAAACACAAAGATATAAGGCAGATAATAATAATGAACCCATAAAAGAAAACTAGTCTAAGGACAGATAAATCAGGCAACCAAGAAGTCACCCAATCAAAGAGATTAACATCAGTGCGTACATTGTTAGTAATGCTCTCCTGTAAATTCTGAAGTTCTTTCTCAATAGTATTATTCAGATCCTGGAATTTTACCTGACATCCCTGGTTCCCGACCAGTTTACAAAATCCTCCGGATTTTGCTAACAGGTAATCTATGGCCAGTCTGTCCTGCATTTGGTCTTGATGAAGCTCAGTGATTTCCATTTGAAGATCCCGTATGACCCTCCCTGTGGCATTGATTGATTTCTCCAGTCTACAGGTGAGTCCCAAAATGGACCTTCTATTCTCCTGGGAAATGACACCTGGGTATGATCCCAATGTGAGTGCTCCAGTGATAGCACCCCCTATAGCTCTCCCCCAGGAGCTACCATCAGAAAGCTGAACATCGATTATCACTTCATCATTGCAACCAGAACCCATCGGGCCGGCAGCAGCTCTTCAGTGCCGTGCATCTGCCTGAAGCGGCATTTGCACTTGTACGGGTAAGGTAAAATAACCCAATGCTGCACATTGATATTGTCCTGGATGGAAATTCATGGCAACTCCATTAAAAAAGAACCACATGTTGGGATCCTTAATTTGCCATCCATTGCAAATTGAACCACTATCTATAGCAGAATAATCAGGAGTAAACATAGGAAACACATCATATATATCTTCAATAGTAGTGTTAAACAAGGTATAATTAAGCTTATAAGAACTGTTATAACTACCCCATAACCAAAAATAATCATAATGGCTTAGGAAGACACTCCCCTAAGAAACAGGAGCATGCCCTGTTATTACTAGTACCATGTAACTAAACGGGAAACATGCCTGACATATAACACAAATGCAATGTCACAAACCCATTTACATGTGTAGGGTACTGAAAACTCTTCCATGCACTCCTGGAGGTACCTTGAGATATGCAGTTTCATAAGGCAAAACATAACATAAGCAAAGACAGGTCTTTCTCCTGCAAGAGAATAAGCAAACATTTAAGCATGAACAAAACATGAACAGTTCTCTTCTTCCTTACATGAAGGAGGTTTCTGTTGCATTCTAGAAAGCATTTATCACTCCCCAAGTACATGAGTAAGGCATTAAATTTCTTCTTCTCTCACTGGTGTAAGTGAAAGGGCCATTCAATAACTTAAAACCAGCATAGCATGGTAACTCAAATACAGTACAAATATCATTAGAGCATTTCACACTCATAGCATGAGCAGGTAGACAATTTCTTAAAAAGGCTGTCAGGTTTTATAATGCAAACAAAGCCAATTCACTTTAGAGTCCAACACAAACTTTTTAGTCCAATCAAAATGTCCAAATTAAAAGTCCAAATGTTGATTGAAGCTTTCTTAAACACTATCTTCTCTCCAGCACAGTTCTTGGCATGGCAAGGGCCATAAATTACTTCTCACTGAATTCACAGAACACCCAGCCAACCCCCCTTTTCAGCTTTTCAGGCAAACACACATTCCTTCATGCTCCAGCCACACCCATCTGCATTAAGGCAGGCCGAAGAGGTATGAAGGCACAAAGGACTTCTCCAGAAGTTGCAAGTAATTTCACACAGAAGAAAATCACAGGGAATTCCAAGTTGCTTTCCCTGAAATCCTGACGCCTGAAACTTGGAACAGTCCACTCTGTATCTCTTTGTTTGAGGGTTGGGCAATTCAAAATCAGCCAAAAACTGTATGTCTTCTCCCTCCTTGTATTTTTGCAACAGCCTGCTGTCCATACAGGATGGATCCACCCCCTTTTTCCTCAGGATTCCTGTCATTTGCAGCATCTGAATCTCAACTTCATGACAAACTGCATCTGTTAGTTTGTACTTGCACCCCTTTCTGGGCTTGGGTTTTCTGCATTCCTCCTCTTCTGGGCCATCCTTCCACTTCCTGCCCACACGTGAGGAATCAAGTTTACTACTCAGCTTCTCCTGCTTTTGTGATGAGGGTTGCTTCAGGGGCGAGCTGAGGTCTCCTGTGCTGCTCTTTAAATCACACCCCTTGCTTCTTGCCACTTTGCATGCATTAATAGCTTCAATCTGTGATGAGGTCCCCACCATTTGTTCCCCATCAGCTGGCACAAGTTGTTTTTTAGACTCGGCAGGCAGTATTGCAGCAGTCCCATCTGCCAGCGCCTCTCTGTTCACTGGATATACAGCAACAGGTTCCATATCCAGCACAGCTGCAGTTAAAGCAGCAGAGAACAGGTCTTTTGTAGGGCTAAAAGTGCTTGATTGCTGCAAGGCAGGATATAATGTCCCATCTTCTTTTCCACCCCCATCCCCATCAGGGGGCTTATGCTGCTGTCTCTCATATGATGGAGGGGCAGTTGGACCCCCTCCCTTGGCTGGAGGCAAAAGCTGTGGAAGGGGACCATCAAGCTTCTGTGACAATAACATATTTCTTGGAGTAAGTCTTTGAAGACAGTTCCTGACTTCACTCCACATAAATTGAACTGAAACAGAAATTCTCTCATGCTTCTGCAATTCATTCCCAATTTTTTCCCAACCTTTTAAGTCCAAACAATTATATTTAAGCCAAGGACAGAGTTTTCCTATAACTTTGACTAGCTGTTGAATTTCCTTCTTATCAGCTTGTCTCCCATTCATATGCAAAAGATCTGAGATATCTTTACAAAGCTCCTGCTCCTGCAACGTAAACACGCACCCCATCATAATTTTTTTTCTTTTTTCCACTCACCTAGTTGTAATTCTCAAGCGCTTGATTTATGACCTTTCCTCTGGTCGAAGCGAGTGAAGACCTTGTCCCTGGTCGCCAATTATGAGGTGTTAATTGCTGATTGCTGCTTCAAAGCATTCCTTTGAATTTCATTCAACCTGCCTCACACGGGGCGCCACTTGTAGGAATCTGATCCATGTAAAGATAATCATTCAGCCTCAGTAGCAGCAGTTTATAGCCCCAGATCTTTTAAGAGAGAGAGTTAAAAGGTCTAACGGAGTCCAGCTTCATTAGACGGAGTAAGAGGGAAACAGAGATAGAGAGAAAGCAAAACACACACACGCTGCACTGTTGGCTGACAAAGGAATAATCATGGCTTCTCTTTATTCAAGCAGAGTATCTCAGAAACGAAACTTAACAGAAACAAAACTTAAGGCACATACAGCCAATCAGAATGTCAGAACCCAAATAAGTAGATACAAGGAGAAATCTTCTCATATTCTACGCATGCCCAAAATCAAGCGTTGTCTCTCATGCAGACAAAGAGGCCTTTGTCTACACAATGTGAAGGCAGACAGGAGACAGAAACCAGATGCCTTCCCACAACAAATGAGTAAAAGCTGAGACCTCTGCCATGCAGGTGGTGAAGTCTAACCTGATAGAACTGTACATTTTATCCAACAAAGGGCAAAAATGAAAATGAAATAGCCCTGCTTCATTCATCTTACCTGCTTTGGTAGGCCTACTCACTCCTTGTTGTAATGTCAGCATGTAGATTTCATCACCAACTTCAGTCCTTTGTTCCATCTGTCACTTGGTGCCATTTGTTGAGCAAAGAAAATAAACTCAAGGAAGATAAGGAAAAACTCAGCCTCAAATTAATCTTGCAGTATAAAGATCATCATCAAAAGCAGCCCTATCACAGACATATAGTGCAGATCTGCCCTGATAAATTCAGCAAGTAATTAAAAAAACAGTGCCATGTTTGCTGGCTTGTTTACTGGCTTGTTTACATGCTTCTTTTCTCTCTTTTCTCCCTTTAAGGGTCCCAAGGTGGCTCACAACAACTATAATTGTAAAGCAATCAATAGTTTCGGACACAGGCCGGTCACATGGTCCTCCCACCTGGAAGCATAAGTAAAACATGCATGCATGTGTGCAGAATGGAGCGTGCTTGCACAGAATGCTGCCATAAATGACCTGCAGCTTTCATAAACATGTTTACGATAGCTGTGGGTCATTTATGGGCGTGTTCTGCGCATGTGTGGGTGTGTTTTGCACACATGCTTGCGTGTTTTACTTCTGCTTCCAGCAGGAGACACAGGCCAGATGTTTTGGTGTCAGAGGCTGGATCCGGTTCACGGGCTGTAGTTAGGGCACCCCTGGTTTAAACAGTTTTAAAATAAAAAATTGATATTATATTAAAGACAATTAAACATATAACTAAATTAACACCAAGATTAAAAATGATTTTAAAACATTTTTAAAAACATATTAACACGTAGACAGCCATGAGATCTAGCTGACTAGATCTTGTATTAGTCCCTATTTTTGTTTGTTTCAAAAGGATGAGGGATTGGAATTTTAGAACACTGGCCTTAAAATGTCCTTAAAAATACAGCAAATAAAACCTTGGCAAAATAAAATACAGCTAGGAAAAAATGAATTGGTAAAATGCTATGAGGATCTTCCCATACCCCACTGATGCATACAGGCATGTGCATGTGCACATGCACATATGCACACACACATACAGAGAGAAGTAATGTCAATGCATTACATTATTCAGAGTGCAATTTGATCATCAGGAAATACAATAACTATTATGAGTGATAAAGGAATGCATTGCAAGCATCTTTCATTTTAGACAATTAGACAATTGAAGATTTTCAGTGAAGGAAAACATGTGGCTATTAAAATGTTTGTATAACTGGCTTTTAAAAATAAATGAGCTGAGCTGCAAAAGAAAAATGAAGGAAAAGTAACTTCTTATATAACACAATGTAAAGGAAGCTTTCTTAACTTAGGGGCCTAATATTAATTTGCTAATGTTAGGTTCTGACAATGCAAGCACATAATAACTTCATGTCATTCAAGTTAATTCTGACTTATGGTGATCCTTTCCAGGGTCTCCTTGTTAGATACTACAAAAAATGTGAATTACCATTCCCTACTTAGGGGCTGCTGTCTACATCGGCTGACACAATGGGTGACTGAACTTCCAACCTCTGGCTTCATGGCAAGATATCTAAACCACTGAGCTAACCAGCCAGCTCATCATCAAGGTTCCAGTGATCATAAGACATATATAAGCATACTAGCTGAGGGCCTGGCCCTGCCCGGGCAGACCTAACCCTGTGTGAGGGGACAGCCGGACTCTTTTCCCCTTTCTCAGTTCCCACCCCTTGGAGCCAGTACCTGGTCAAGGATGGGCGCTCTCCTTAGTCGCTTTTGGCAGAGGGGTTTGCCACTGGCGGGGTGCAGGGCCTGTGTCCAGACGGTCGCCAGTGGTGTGCTGGGACAGGAGTCACCGGCCGGGCCCCGTCTCTGGCCTGGGCTGGAGGTCTGCCAGGACTGTGTCTGGTCTGGAGCATGTCCCGCCAGCAGGCCTGCCGCTGCCGCCTCGGCTCACTGTTTGCAGGCTGTTCGTGTTGGGCCCTGCTCCCGGTTTTGGGCAGAAGATTGGCAGGTGCCACCAGGGGGCTGGACAGCATCCTGGTGGTGGTGGCCATGGCCCTGCTGACCGGATGCAGTCAGGACCAGGTGCATTGGCAGAGCCTGGCTGGCCTCCGACCGTGGCCGGAGGCAGGGGGCACCGGCCAGTCCCAGCCATGTGCACCACCAGCAGGGCCGCGAACATGGATGGAGAAGGAGGAGCCACCCAGGTTGGTTGGTCCAGGCATGGCAATGTGCTGGAGGGCCGCTGGATACGCCCGAATGTGGTGGTGTGTCATCCCACCTAACGGACACAGGCCCTGCTCTCCATCAGCGGGTAACTCCTCCGCCACGCCACTGTTGCTGCCCCACCCACCAGGGGATGCAACTGGCAACAGGCTAGAGCCTGGAGGCCTTGGCAGGAGCAGGGTTGGTAGAGGCAACAGAGGAGAACGTCTGTCGTTGACAGGTAGGGTTGCCAAGGGCTGGGATTCAAGGAGAGGGATAAGGGCCAGACCATCCCCTCAGACCGTGTTCAGCCTGTCAGAGTAAGGCAAGGGCCTCAGCTGTAAAGCATGCATTGACTGTTGGTTTGTGCATTTGTGCACTGGCTGTCCCGCCTCCTCTGCATTTGGGTCCTCCTGCCGGATTGGTTGAGGTGTGGCACGGAGGACACTGGGACTAGTAGTCTATGTGTTTTATCGCTTTTGTTCAGCAAAGGCCCTTCTCTCGGCCCCCAGACCCTCACCAGTCTGATCTCTGATACAAAAGGTAGGTGTGTGCAGAGCATTAGGGGATAGGGGTGTGGGCACGCATGCTGGACACATACATTACACCTCTTCCTTATAGGTATAGATAAATGATTACATATGTAATGCATTCGTAAAATACATATAATGATGGGAGATTGCAAAATAGCTTAGAGAAATGTATGTATGTGTCTACAAAAGGAAAGATGAGGGGTGGCTTGCACCTTGTGCTAAATGTGTGCCTCAAAGAGTGTAAGAGAGAGAAATTAAAGATTTTGACAGTCTTGAAAATATATATCATTGAGGTTCTGCAAGAAGTCATAGGAAATATTAACAAAGGTCATTGTACTTTTATAGGCAGTTATAATGACTCAACAATCAAGAAGGTCCTACACCAGGCCCTCCATGATTGAAGCTCATGAAAATGTAGCCTCACAATTGAGTCATTCAAACCTCTGTGGAAGGCAAAACCAATCTGCAGCTCTTGCTTTTATATATTTTTCAACACTTTATCCTATGCTGGCTTTAAGCATGAGGGAACTGTTTTTCATGATGCATTCATGCTAACAAAAATGGTTTCACCCCTGAGTCTGCAACAGGAAATCCCAAGCCAAATGGAATTGTTTCCTGTGTCCCTGTGATAGGCGTACTCCATTTCTGCATTTCATATTCTAAGTCACACATCCAATAGCTGCTTTTCCTGTTTTAAAATTTATATACTCAACACCTGCTTGCCATGATTTTGAGTTTAAAACTGACTCTGAAAGTCAGCAGTAGGGTTAACATATTTTTTGATATTCAGACATGATGGTGCCATTCATAATATGTGACGCTGTACTAATGAATCTAAAGCAGTGGTGGTGAACCTATGGAATGCAAACCAGATGGGGCACTCCCAGACCTCATGTATGCTGTCACCCCAGCATAGAGTTTGCTCCACCCCTCTGCCCAGCAGCCCAATGGGAGTCCTCCCTCCCTCCCAGGACAGATTTCACCCCATCCCTCTGTTTGGGCATTCAGTCTCTAAAAGGTTTGCCATCACTGATCTAGAGTTTTCCACAAGGGGGCAATATCCTGAGTAAAGACAGTCAGATCTGCCAGGGGATGTCCGAATGAGGCTCCTTTCATGTACTGCAGATCTTTTCCCACCAAAGTGGTCCCTATTTATCTACTTGCAATTTCTTGTTTGAAAACTGCTAGGTTGGCAGGAGCTGGGACAGAGACAGGTGCTAATTCAGTTATGCAGTACCCGGGTCTTTAACTGCAGCCTTGCCAACCTTCCAGCTAACAAGGCAAGCTTCTTAACCACTGAGTCACTGCAGCCCCAGAGATGATGGTAAGACGTCCACAAGCAAGATATTATGGTAATTGATCTATCCCACCAGATGTGATATACTGAGACATGCTGGCGGTAGCATGTCATTACTTCATGATTGCTAGATACTCACAGTCCCCCATTCATGAAATAGTTGGGAATATACAGTCTTCCAGATAGTGCTGGACTGCAGCTTCCATAATTCCTTACCATAGACAGCAGGTCACCACTATTTGGAAGGCCACGTAATCTCTACTCCTATGCTATAAATGGGTTTATTCCACCTCTAAAGCCAATCTCAAGGAGTGGTTACAATTGGGGGAAAATTAAATTTGCATTGCATGTTTTTGAACCCAATGTGAATTCAATTTCCAGTTGTGTGGTGTATTGTGCATTATATAGCAATACATGGGCTCGCACAAACCATACATTGGACTTCATAGTTTTAAAAATATTTATTTGAAGTGACCTATCACTAATTCAGGTATTATTTTTTTATCAAAAAACAATTGATATATAAAATCTGAAAAAAGGTCCAGTTGATTGGTGGATCCACTTGGACCCATTCCATACCTGTCAACCATCCTGATTTGGCTGTGATTACCACGGAATTTGACGCCGATTGACGTCATAACCGGCCCTGCACTGCCAAAACCCCGTAATTTGGCAGTGGGGGAAAATGCTTTCCACGCATGCATGGAAGCACTCTGCCACTTGCGCAGCCCCTACGCAAGCGGCAGAGTACTTCGATGCATGCGTGGAAGGGTTCTACACAAGTGTAAAACCCTTCCACACATGCATGGAAGTGCTACGCTGCTTGCGTAGGGGCTGCGCAAGTGGCGGAGTGCTTCCATGCATGCATGGAAAGCGACCTGTGCACAAGCGATCTGTGCAGGTCCCGTTTTTTTCCGGAGCCGCGGGTTGACAGGTATGACCCATTCTCAGCTATGATGATCTGTGAAACATCAGATAAGGACTTCAGATGGTCCAAGAGGACATGCTGCCATTGGTCATCTGGAGCCCTTTCCAGCTGTCTCATAGATCAAACCAATCAACTGTAAAGGGCTCCAGGAGATCAGCACATCCCACGGATCCTCTGGAGCCCTTATCCGGTGCAACCAGATCACTATGGAGCAGCTGAGAAGGAGTCAAACTTGATCCTCCAAACACCTGGACCCCTTCTCTGCTGATTTGTGGTGATAATTAAAAAATAAAATAAAACTTATTTATTCAAATTTAGAATATGCCACTTAGATTTTTTTCAATCAGGCTACTGATCAACTGAGAAAAGGAGTCCAGCCAATCAGCTGGATTCCTTAACTGCTGCTGCAACACAACACCAGCAGCAACAACTGATTGGTGGATTCAGCCCAGCTGATGGGGGAGGGATTAAACTGAGATACAGTAGAAACCTGGATAATGACACATTTGGATAACGTCATTTTTGGACAATGGCACATTTTTCCCCCTGAAAAGTCATCTCCTGGACAACGATGTTCAGTTGTTATCCGGGAGATCATGTTTGGTCTCCTACCTGTTCATGCTGGTTGGAGATGAAAAAATTTCCATCTTCGGGTCCCTGTGTCCAGCTCTTCACTTACCCAGGAGTGGCTGGGAGGACCTATCTCACACTGTTTTTGCCTTCCTAGCACCTCCCTGGCCTGCCCAACAGCTGAGAAAAGTTGTGGCTGCCATCTAGTTTTTGAAAAATAAAAAAATAAGATGGCGGCCACAACTTTTCTCAGCTGTTGGGCAGGCCAGGGAGGTGCTGGGAATGGCATAGAATAAGTCCTCCCAGCCTCCCAGGCACTCTTGGGTAAGTGGAGAGCCAGACACAGGAACCCGGGCGATGCTGCAAGGAAAAACCTCAAGTTGACAAAGAAGTTTTCCCTGGCGTTTTGGCTTGCAGCACTGCCAGGGGGTGGGTGGGGCATGGGGTGACAGAAACAGCATGGATAGGGTCCCTTGAGCCTCCCAGAGGTGGCAGAGGTGGTGGAGAAGCTGAAATGGGTGAAAAAAATTCCATGGCGATGGAATTTTTTTCACCCATTTCGGCTTCTCCGCCACTGCGGGTGCCTCTGTTAGGCTCCAGGGAGGTGATCCACATTGTTTCTGACACCCTGTGACCCCTCCCCCCAGACAATGCTGAAAGGAAAAACCTCAAGCTGATGAAAGAGTTTCCCCAAGCATTTTGGCTTGTAGCATTGCCTGGGGGAGTCGTGGGGTGTCGGAAACAATGCTGATAGGGTCCCTGGAGACTCCCAGAGGGGGCAGAGGTGTCAGAGAATACAAAATGGGTTGGAAAAATTCCATGGTGATGCACTAGGCCGGTTCTCCCTCCAGAGGGTGAGCATTTTTCTGCCTCCCAGACAACGACAAGAATCGGATAATGACATGACTTGTGGAACCAGGTTTTGTGGTTGTCTGGGGTTCCACTATACAGGGAACATACATATGAGTGCAAAATAAACAACCTCCAGTGGATGGTTCGAATTAACCTGGTTGCAGTCCGAATAATGTGAGTTTACCTGTGCACTGTGTGATTGTTTAAAGATAACCAACTTCCAAGTGTGTGTCATGTGATCTTTAACCTTTCAATCAGTTTCATCTGTGCTAACTTCAATACAAATGTAGTGGGTTGTTTTTACCAGTGTAACTGTGCAGTCAGATTAGCTAATTCCACAGTTTAACTGCATGCTGTGTGAAGAGATCTTTCTTTCATAGTCTTCTTTCACATCTCTCTGTGCATTTTCTGTATTATCGGCATGGATTGTAGCTCTTAAATGCTACAAGTACTGTTCTTCTGTGAGAGCACTGCTTTTAAAACACCTTTGTGAAAAACATATTGCCAGACAAGCAACCAAAATAACAAATTACAGACTTTTAAAGAGCATGAAGTGCCATTTCCCCTTGACTATCACTTGGAAATCATATCACAAAAGAGATGATCCTCTGATTTAGAGAGAAAACCTCATCAAGTGCAGACTTTGCACAAAGCTATCTGAAAATTTTGTGAATAACCCTACAAATAATGCAGCTAATGGCTATACCTACCAAAATGGATACACTGATTTGTATGTAATAAAAATCATAAAACAAAATAAAAACATGCTCTCCCAGTGAGTTTTCCAACAACAACTGCAGCAATACTGTTTTTGTATGGTTTACCTCAACCTTCTTCTTGCGATGGCGCTCTATCACATGTCAGCTGCTAGTTTAATTGTAATCCTAGCCAGTAAGTGTTCTTAGGAGAACAGGGTGGCCTCTTTTGGAATGAAATAAGAAACAGGTTGGGAAAACATTAATAAAACTCTGAGAGGGAGAGGTAATGTGATGTCAACACAAGATCCAACTCCATGGATTGCATTTATTAAAAATAAATAAGTATGCAGTGATGTCACACACTTGTCATTAATGTTTCATGTGCAAACATTGGGCAAATATTCTACATTTAATTAAAACAGAAAATTATGAGTTTCTCTGCACATACAGAATGAAGGTGCTTAAGACTGGCCTGTATTTACATCTGTTATTTAAGCAATAGTTGCTGGGGAGAAACCCTTGTCATGTATTACTTTAAGCAAGATTATTTCTACATAATTTTAAAAATGACAGTTTTGGGCAGTCTCAAAGTATTGGTACAGCTTGAAAAACACCATGTGGTTATCCATTTTTGAAAACAGAAGAAACAAACAAACATGTGGTGGGCACTGACCGGTTCTCACCGGTTCGCCTGGGGGAGTAGTAAAAGTTTCCCCAGGCCACACCCACTTTCCAGCTTGTGCGTGTGCACCACCAGAGCTCAGAGTACATGTTCTAAGACACAGCTTAGCACATGCATGCCAGGCCAGGCATCCAATTTCTGTGCCTGCCTGGGAACTGAGTGAGGCGGCAGGCAGAGCAGAGCACGGAGGCCTGGAAGCAGCGGCTTTGGCGGTGGCAACACCGGTGGAGGCAGCAGAGGCCTAGGTAGGCATGGTGAGGCTTTAGCACCTGCCAGCCACTTCTAGCACCAGCAGCACCTGCAGTTTGCAGGCAGGCAGAGAGTCAAGGGCTGTGTGTCTCAGGCACTGCTGCTGCTGCTGCTAGAAGCAGCAGTGGTGGAATGCAGGCTGGTCTAGGCAGCCTGTCCTGAGGGAGGCAAGGAGAGAGGAGAGTGCGGTGGTGGTTGGAGCCTCTGGTGGAGGCAGCAGAGGCCTAGGTAGGCACAGTGAGGCTTCGGTGCCCGCCAGCCACTTCTAGCAGCAGCGCCTGTAATTCATGCCGGGTGAGCAGGCAGAGGGTCAAGGGCTGAGCTGCTCACGCACTGCTGCTGCTGCTGCTGCTAGAAGCAGCGGCATGTGGGCTGGGCTGGGCAGCCCATCCTGAGGAAGGCGAGGAAAGAGGAGATTGTAGTGGCGGTTGGAGCATCCCTCTGGTTCCCCTCCAGTTCCCCTCCACTTCTCGGCTGCCTCCTCCCTGGCCATGCGTGGCACCAGCAGCTGGGGTGACATGCTGACAGCTATCAAGGCTGGAGGAAAGGAAGGTGGCTCGGGAGTGACTTTGTGCAGAATTTTGTTTCTCCAGAACACTGGATTACCTTTGTCAATGCATGAAATGAATGAAATTCCCTCTTGCACTACATCTGGAAGTATGAAAAGACTAATTTTGTGGAAACACTGATTCCCACAAAAAAAAAATTCTGCTCCAAATGAGAACAGCACAGCTGGTTGCACTTTATGTGGACATCTAATGCTCAGCATCCTTGACATTTTTAATCAATCTATCTATCTAATATATCTATCTATCTATCTATCTATCTATCTATCTATCTATCTATCTATCTATCTATCTATCTATGAACAAAACAAAACACCAGAGAAGTACCACTACACATGGTGCATTCATTCCTCTGCCTTTGTTATCAATTCATAAGAACATAAGAACAGCCTTGCTGGAACAGGCCACAGCCCATCCAGTCCAGCATTCTGTCTCACACAGTGGCTCACCATTTCCTTCAGGGTATTCCCAAGCAGATGCCTTCACCTGCTTAGGATTCCCTGGAAATGGCATTGAGAGATATCCTGCCTATCTCTCCAACCCGGAGGTTGTCAAGTATCCATAATTATAGCCATTGATACTCTTGTCCTCCATGAACATGTCTAATCCTTTCTTGAAGCTGTCAAGACTGACAGCTGTCACCACTTCTTCTGGCAGGGAGTTCCATAGACCAGTAATCCTCTGGGTGAAAAAGTACTTTCTCTTATTTGTTTGAGAACTAGTACCCAAAAGTTTCATGGAGTGTCCCCTAGTTCTAGTGTTATGCGATAGGGAAAACAATTTTTCCTTATCTACTCTGTCCACACTATGCATGATTTTATAAACTTCAATCAGGTCACCACTTAGACATCGTCGTTCAAGAGTGAAGAGGCCCAACTGTTGCAGCCTCAGATGGTAAGGAAGGTGTTCCAGTCCCCGAATCATTCTGGTTGCCCTCCTTTGCACTTTTATCAGCTCCATAATTTCCTTCTGGAGGTATGGCGACCAGAACTGTACACAGTATTCCAGATGGGGCCTCACCATAGATTTATAAAGAGGCAAAATGACACTTGCTGACTTATTTTCTATACCCTTCCTAATGATCCCTAGCATTGAGTTTGCTTTTTTCACTGCTGAGGCACACTGGGTTGACACCTTCATTGAGTGGTCCACCAGGACACCAAGGTCCCTTTCCTGGTTTGTCGCAGAGAGTTCAGACCCCATCAGTTTATAAATGTAATTGGGGTTCTTTGCCCCAACGTGCATCACTCTGCACTTACTAATGTTGAAACTCATTTGCCACTGTTTTGCCCACTCCCCCAGTGTCAAGAGATCCCTCTGGAGCTCCTCACAATCTCTCACCATTTTCACTACCTTGTATAATTTAGTGTTGTCAGCAAATTTGGCTACCTTGCTTTTTACTCCTACCTCTAGATCATTTATGAAAAGGTTGAAAAGCAGGGGTCCCAGTACTGAACCTTAGGGGACCCCACTCTTTACTTCCCTCCACTTGGAGAAGTGTCCATTTAGTGCTACCCTCTGTTTCCTGTCCCTTAGCCAGTTGCTGATCCAGGACAAGACCTGTCCCTTTATTCCAAGACTGGTAAGTTTATTCAAGAGCCTTTGGTGTAGGACCTTGTCAAAAGCCTTCTGAAAGTCCAGATAAACAATGTCAACTGGATCTCCCTTATTCACATGCTTGTTGACACTCTCAAAAAATTCCAACAGATTAGTGAGCCATGATTTGCCCTTGTAAAAGCCATGTTGGCTCTCCTTTAGCAGCGCCTTCTCTTCTATGTACCTATTAATTCTATCTTTTAGGATGGTTTCCATCACTTTACCTGGGACACATGTCAAACTGACAGGTCGGTAATTTCCTGGATCACCCCTGGATCCTTTTTTGAAAATTGGTGTTACATTTGCTACCTTCCAGTCATCAGGCACAAAGCCTGATTTGAGGGAAAGATTATATAGTTTGGCTAGGAGATCAGCAATTTCATCTTTAAGTTCCCTGAGAACTCGTGGATGGATGCCATCTGGTCCTGGTGATTTGTTAGTGTTTAGTTTAAGAAGACATGCAAGGACCTCCTCCCTGGTTATTTCTATCTGGCTTAATTCTTCGGTTTCCCTCCCTACGAAGATAGGCTCTGTTTTGGGCATGTGGTCTCTGTCTTCTTCAGTGAATACTGAAGCAAAGAATTCATTGAGTCTCTGCAATCTCTGTTTCCTCTTTAATAACCCCTTGTCTTCCATTGTCATTTAATGGTCCAATGGCCTTCCTAGTTGGGTTCTTACTTCTAATGTACTTAAAGAAGTCTTTGTTATTTCTCTGAGTATTTTTAGCTATACGCTCCTCAAAGTCTTGCTTTGCTTTCCTGATTGTTGCCTTGCATTTGTTCTGCCAGAATTTATGTTTCTGCCTGCTGTCCTCATTCGGACAAGCCTTCCATCTTCTAAATGAGCTTTTCTTGCTCTTGATCACTTCCCAAACAGCTCCTGTAAGCCACATTGGAGTCCTCTTGGACCTGGCAGTGCCCTTTTTCCTTTTGGGTATGCATTCCAATTGGGCCTCTGTTATTGTTTTTGTAAACAGCCTCCACGCCTCTTGGAGTGTTTGGACTCTCTCAATTTTCCCTTTCAGCTTCTTTTTTACTAGTTTCCTCATCTTTGGGAAATTTCCTTTTTGAAAATTTAAGGTCTCTGTGTTAGATTTTATCAGTGTCTTGCGGTCTGTGATCAAGTTAAACATAATTGAGTTGTGATCACTGTTCCCTATTGGATCAGTCACAGTAACATCTTGCACCAGAACCTGAGTATTACTCAGGATCAAGTCAAGGATTCTTGTACCTCTAGTTGGGTCTTCAACCATCTGTCCCAGGGAACAATCATTTAGCATATCTAGGAACTTTATCTCTTTATCATGTGCTGAGCAACAGTTCGCCCAGTCTATGTGAGGGTAATTGAAGTCCCCCATTATAACCAGGCTTCCCTTCTTGGATGCCTCCTTTACAACATTCTCCAACTGCCAGTCTCCCTCAAAAGTTTGGGTCGGAGGCCGATAGTATATGCCTACTGTTAGACCATCCTTGTGGCCTGGTACTCTTACCCACAGAGCTTCTAATGGTGACTCCAAATCACCTAGATATTCCAATTCATACGATTTTATCACTTCTTTGACATAAAAGGCTACACTACCTCCCGTTTGCCCCTTCCTATCCTTCCTGTACAGTTTGTAACCTGGGATAACTGTATCCCATTGGTTATCATCCGTCCACCAGGTTTCAGTGATACCAATAATATCAATATTCTTATTATTGCTAAGTATTCCAGCTCCCCTATTTTGTTCCGGAGGCTTCTGGCATTTGTATACAAGCATTTAAATATGCTTTCCTGATACAGTCTTTTGAGTCCAGTTGCATTGTTAGACTGCCTCTTGCATCCTTCTGCTAGAGTGCTGGTGACTAGCTCCTTGCTCTGTGCAGTAATTTTTGCATCCTCCTTACTACTCAAGTACACACTTTCCCGAACCGGATGCTGCCCAGCTCCTGTTGGCTTTCCCCCAGTTATCAGTTTAAAAGCTGCTCTGCAGCCTTTTTGATGTTGAGTGCCAGCAATCTGGTCTCGACACCACCGCCTCATCCACGCATTGAAGCTTCTGAGCTCTGCCTGCCTGGTAGGTCCTGCGCGAGGGACAGGCAGCACTTCTGAAAATGCTACCTTGGAAGTCCGGGACTTCAATCTTCTTCCTAACAACCTGAATTTGGCTTCCAGGACAGACCGCTTGGCCTTCCCAACATCATTTGTACCAACGTGTACCATGACAACTGGCTCGTTCCCAGTTCTCTCTAACAATCTATCTAGATTTCTTGTGATGTCTGCAACTTTTGCACCTGGCAGGCAAGTCACCATACGGTTATCATGTGCTTCACAAATCCATTTCTCTGTATTTCTATTATTGAATCACCTAGTACAAGGAGCCTCTCTCCTGCAATCTGTTTATCTACATGCACCTCATCAACCATATTAATGGAGAGAACCTCAGTTTGTTCCTGTTGTTTATCTTCCTGGATCTCATCAAGTGTGATGAAGGAGCGATCATCAGGTGGAACCAGTTGTTCCTCTGTGTGATGAGGGAAAGAGCCTCAAATTTATTCTGTAATTTCAGACTCTCAGGGTGATCCCCTACTCTTCTCCTCCTTTGAGTCACATTTCTCCAGACATCTCCCTCCTGAGTTAGTGAAGGGCCTTCTCCCTCAGAACTGTGCCCTGTCTCTTCTTTGTCCAGCATAGTCTGCTCCGCTCTGTCCAAGAACAGCTCAATCTCCTTAATTTGTTGATGGTTAGATATGTGTGCCTCTAGCTGCTGGACCTTCTCTTCCAGTAGTGCAACCAGCTTGCACTTGCTGCAAGTGTAGTTCTCCATATGCTTTGGCAAGAACACAAACATGGCACAAGTATTGCAGGTAACTACAGCTGTTCCCTCAGAATCCATTTTAACAAGTGCAGTATTCTGGGCCTCAAAAATGTACTCATTTACTACCTTTCTACCTAGTAAGACTATATTCTTCCTTTGTTACTATATTCTTCCTTTGTTTGGCTCTCCTCAGCAGCAGCTCTGCTTAAGAGCACATGCAGAGTCAAAAGGGCTGACCCTGAAAGAGTTCAGAGCTTTTAAAGGCTAGTGTGGCTCCGCCCCTATGAGTAACAGTTCAGGGAAGGGCCTGGTGTGGCTCTGCCCCCCTGCTTCTGGAAGCTTCTAACTGCTTCCTCTGTTTGAACAGAGGTGACTCTCAGCAGTTTAAATTATCAATTTAAATTAGTGGAGGCCTCTAAAGCAGCTCTACTCCAACTGCAAAACTTACCAGTGCTCACTTCCTTTGTTTGGCTCTCCTCAGCAGCAGCTCTGCTTAAGAGCACATGCAGAGTCAAAAGGGCTGACCCTGAAAGGGCTCAGAGCTTTTAAAGGCTAGTGTGGCTCCGCCCCTATGAGTAACAGTTCAGGGAAGGGCCTGGTGTGGCTCTGCCCCCCTGCTTCTGGAAGCTTCTAACTGCTTCCTCTGTTTGAACAGAGGTGGCTCTCAGCAGTTTAAATTATCAATTTAAATTAGTGGAGGCCTCTAAAGCAGCTCTACTCCAACTGCAAAACTTACCAGTGCTCACTTCCTTTGTTTGGCTCTCCTCAGCAGCAGCTCTGCTTAAGAGCACATGCAGAGTCAAAAGGGCTGACCCAGAAAGAGCTCAGAGCTTTTAAAGGCTAGTGTGGCTCCGCCCATATGAGTAACAGTTCAGGGAAGGGCCTGGTGTGGCTCTGCCCCCCTGCTTCCGGAAGCTTCAAACTGCTTCCTCTGTTTGAACAGAGGTGGCTCTCAGCAGTTGAAATTATCAATTTAAATTAGTGGAGCCCTTTAAAGCAGCTCTACTCCAACTGCAAAACTTACCAGTGCTCACTTCCTTTGTTTGGCTCTCCTCAGCAGCAGCTCTGCTTAAGAGCACATACAGAGTCAAAAGGGATTATATTTATCAAATCTATCTACATAAATTCGATTATATTTATCAAAGTTCATTTTAAATAGTATTTGTTGTGGTGTTGCTGTTGCTGTTGCTGATTGAAAATGGTATTTTATAAACCCCTGCAAAACATGTTCACCTCTTCTCACTGCTTCTGAAACCTGAGTGCAGACCATTGCTTTTGATTAGAAAATCAGTATTAAGATTCAGTCTTTATGAGGGTCATTCAGCAAATTCACTGTTTCCTGTTTATTAAGTCTCCTCTCCTTACGGCACAAGGTGAGGAGAACTTCACACGGCACCACAGTTCAGTTGGGACCAGCATCGCCTTCTAAAAATAAACACAGAAGTGATCTCTTTTCAGAGTGTTGTGAGGTCATTTTATTACTCCACATGCTTCACTGACCTCTCCTATCCCCTGTGTCTTCTCAGATTTATCTGAAGGCTACTCAGTGTAGATAATATCCTATTGTGTGTGTGTGTGTGGGGGGGGGTTCTTTTATGCTGAGTATCAGATTCAATGCTACTATGTTTTATTCTATGCCTTCAGAATTCAAAGTAATGCCTTCTGAAGGTTTTTCCACTTTTTGATTGAAATAGATGAGCTGGAAATATAAACTGAAATACCTTCTCTGAACCTTCTTTTGGATCCCTTGGCTGGTTCAGAAGGCACCTTGGGAGCAATGCTCGTCAGCATATGTCTGTATTACTTCTTTCATTAGTGTAAAGATAATACAAGAAAGAGAAGCCGTGAGCTGCTTACGTATAAGAGTATAGCATCTTATATACACTGAGCAGTGTTTTCAGTGCATGGTCCTTAAAGAAACAAGGCATCTGGTTTGGAAAGGTTTATGCATGTGGGTTGGTTGAAGGGGGTTTTCATGTCCTTCTCCAGTCCCCTAAACATGTTATGCTGACAGGTCCTATGAAATGGAGTAAATGGTATTTCAGAGGGAAGAGGTTCTAAAAATGAAAACAGATCAAAGAAAACCAGTTGGAAGCAGATCCTGGATCTGCTCTTCTAAACCATTTAAATATTTCAACTAGTGCTATTTCATAGCCCTCTATAGTACAGAAGCAAAGATTTATTTTCTAGCAAGGATTCCATGGTGTCCAGCATTTCCCAAATGAAAGCAGAGACATATGAATTTGCAAAAAGTGTGTATGGGCAGCACAGCAGGAGGCAGTCAAACCAATGGCCATGCAAACAAAGGATGTGATCAAATGTGAATGTTACTAGTGAGGAAGAATGCACAAAACTGCAGTTAAGCATAAAAAACTCTCAGGTAACAAGGGAAGACTGAGAAAAGAAGTGGCAGGAAGGAAGACAACATCTTAATAGCACTTTCTGAAAATGTCGAACCCGTATATCCACCCTATAAACTAATACTTGTCACTTTTGGGAAAACATGAGAGCTCCAGTGTATTTTATGAAAAATAATAAACCTCTGGGACTGAACAATGGAGTCAAAGTGGAAGCGGCTGGTTTTTTTTGTTGTTGTTTTTTTTGCAGCTATTTGAGACTGTTGGCTTCTTTTTAGTGAGTAGATTTTTTTAATGTGCATTTGCAGGAGTTGGGGGGAGGAATACAGAAACGATTTCATATCCCTGCAGAATGATCCTAATCATTCCTTCAGAGAGGCTTATGCATTGCATTTATGCATGCTGTTTTCACATGGGGAATGTAGCTAAGGTCAAGTAAAATTTATAGCTGCTCTGAAAATGGATTAACAGTGCAAATCTATGCATGTCCATGCAGAAGTATGTTTTATTGCATTAAAGATAATTTATTCCATGGAAAGAGTGTATATGGCTGTACTGTAATGCAGAGAAGGAATTTCTTTCTTTCTTTCTTTCAATATTTATATGCCACCAGTAATGCCTAGGCACTACTCACAGCAGCTAAGATCAATGTGCACATAACATAACATAACATAACATAACATAGCATAACATAACATAACATAACATAACATAACATAACATAACATAACATAACATAACATAACATAACATAACATAACATAACATAACATAACATAACATAACATAACATAACATAACATAACAACAAACCCAATAAATCAGAGGTCTTCAAGATTTTAAAGCCGGTGACTGGTTCACACACCCTCAGCCTGTTAAAGGGGCCAGACTATGGTGGCGGTGGCAGAGGGGGGATTGGTGAGGGCTCAGGGTGGTCTCAATGGCATTGACAGTGGGACCACCCTGAGTCCCCTACTCCCCCACCACCACTGGTGGTGGCGGGACCACCCCGAGCCACCCACCACTCCCACAATGCCACCATTGGCAATCACACTGAGCCACCCACTGCTTTCCTGCTTACTTGCTTGGAGAAGCTGAATGGCATGGGTGAAGGAGGGTTCCAGGTTGTCCTTCACACCTGCACTCAGCCAGAGCAGTCTCTGGGAAAGATGCAGGTGGCTGCAGGCGGCCACCACTAAGGAAGAAACTCTGCAAAAGCCTCTTTATGTAGATAGATTTTTAACAATTTCTTGAAGACCTGACAAGAGATTTCCTGACAGCTCTCAGCCAGGAGATCATTTCAGGCAGAGGGAGCCAGCATCAAGAAGGCAACTATTTGGGTGTCACTTCTAGACTGTCTCGGGGTGCTACCCTAAACAACATAGTCTGTGAGGATATCAAATAATGGGATATATTTATATGGGAAGGTCAGTATGTCAGGTTTATTTATTTCCTAGCTATTTTGTGTTGGTGGTGGGGTGACTGCCAGCCCTTCAAAACAGATGAAGGGGTAATGGAAAGATGGCAGCCAATGATCTGTCAGGGGTGGCACTCTCCATGACAGATCACTAGCTGCTGCCTTTGCATTTCCCCCTCAACTGTTTTGAAGGTTGACACAAAACAGCTGAGGGGCAATGCAAAGGTGCCAGCCAGCGATCCATCAGGGAGAGCGCCACCCCTGACGGATCGTTGGCTGCCATCTTTGTATTACCCCCTCTGCTGTTTCGAGAGCTAACATGAAACAATGGAGGGGGTAATACAAAGGTGGCAACCAGCGATCTGCCAGGGAGAGTGCCTCCCTTGATGAATCACTGGCTGCCGGCTTTGCATTTCCCCCTCAACTGTTTCAAAGGTTGTTTCATGTAAACCTGCGAAACAGTTGATGGGGTAATACAAAGGCAGCAGCCAGCGATCCACCAGGGAGATCACCTCCCCTGACGAATTGCTGGCTGCCGCCTTTGCAGTTTCCCTCAGGCGTCGCGGAATGGCGGCAGGCAGACCATTCCCTCAGCCCATGCTCTGTCTGCCTTGGTAAGGCAGGGCCCCGGACTGAGCTGTTTTGGGCGTGTGTGTGCACCGCCTGTCCCGCTTCCTCCATGCTCATGTCCTCCTGCCTGATTGGCTGAGGCGTGGCGTGGCATGGAGGATGTTGGGAAGCGTTTTTTTTCCTGGTTCATGGGGCGTTGGTCCCACTCACTTGCGGGGTTGATTTTTGGGACTTAAGATAAGTGTGGCCAGCTCATTATGGGATTGGCTGGACATGTGCGGACACACATTCCGGAAACGCACGGCCACATCCCATTCTTATAGGTAAAGATTTATCGTATGATATAACAAGCACAAATTGACCTTCTCAAGTTCTTGACTAGAGTTCCACATCCAAGTTAGAAAGCCATTGAAAGGCTTCATCTGTGACAGTATGCAAGTCCTCCAGTGTGCCTCCAAATGCATGTAAAGGACACCTAAATATAATGTGGTCCATGGTTTGGTCTTCTTTTCTACAGTCACCTTGGGGAGAGGACTTCCATCCCCATGTGAACAGAGTGGCTTTGCATCTACCACAGCCAGTCCTCACTCTGTTCAACATCCTCCAATGATGTTACTATGTCAGGTAACATGGTCCCAAACTGTGAGGGTCTTTGCATGTCCTCTTGATGTTTTTGAAAATCAGGCATTTGCACCCAGGTCTCCTTAGTAGGAACCACAGCGTAAGGAAATTTAAAAAATGAGCCAAAATTACATGGAAAAGATGGGCTTTGAAGGTTTCAAGGTTTTCTCTATGCATATAGAAGGAAAGAGAGAGAAAATATTAGTACGTAGTAGTAATATTAATTTTAACCTGCCCCCCCCCACATAATTAGCTTCCCATTGCTGAAGAAGTAATGATGAGCCTTGTTACCTGATATGCTGTAGTGGCGGAGATGGGCACTATGCAGCATGAGAAAGTATTGCTGCTGCTGCTGCTGTCACCAACATACTTGGTGATATATGATATTTCAAAAGAATAATTTTGTTTAGGTTTTGTTTTAAAAACAATCTTGGGTATCATCTATTTCTTGACTGGATCTCAGTCTTCCCTTTTTATTTGTTAAGGGTAAGAGGAGGACATGTTATTACCTCAACCTGAGTAGAAAATGGCACCTCTCATTAAATAACTGGTAAGTTGCTGCCACGTCCTGACATACAATCTAAGGTAGTTTCTTTCAAATGCATGGCTAAAATATGACCTAGTTGCTACATAATGAATCAATTTGATGAATTTTTTTAAAAAATATTTCAAGTATTTTGGTTTCTGTTGTTTGAGGTGAAGGATGCCTTACATTTCTCCAAGACCCCGATAAAGTAATGGCATGATATAAGTAAAGACAGTCCAGAATTATCAACAATTCTTTGGAGATACCTAGGATACCTTGGAGTTGTTATTCAGTGAGGAGTCCCTGCATGAGTAGACATCTCTGCGATGACATTCCACGCAACTTGTATTGTTTTTTTTTTAGCCATTTAGATATCATGTCAACTGCTGGCTAGGCAGACCATGACGTGTACCCTATGCTTTAACCTGACTGAAGGATGCTCCAATTATTTGGAGATAAAGCTCATAATTGTAACATCTCAGCAACATTTTTCAAACAGATGCGAGGAGATACTTCCTCACATTTTGTTACATGTTGCTCATTTTAGGTAATAACTAGATTCCTGCCAGCTATAGTGGAAATCATTGAGAGGGATATGTCCATTGAGGGAAGGGGTGGATAGTTATTTAAGCAAAGCCATTCTTCAATTGCGTGGAAACGACATTGAGCCATTTTGATCTATGAGAGATCTATTCTTTGCACGTGTTAGTCCTATTAATGATAATGAGAGGACTGCACTAGATTTGACAGCTGAATGGCACCTTTGCTTTTGGACAATTAGTCAAGATTACTCAAACTGTCAGTAGCAGGCAGGTGGCAGAAAAGGCTTTCCATTTATTTTTCCCCACAGCTCAGCACATAACACTATGTACAGAGGATTCTACATTCATCTGAGTAGTACAGTGCCTCAGTAGGTTTTTTTTGCAGTTCTAATTTCTAACAATCTTCTCCTATTCCTAGGATCTATTATTTATTTGTACTCAATTCTCCATCATTCATTTCTGCCAGATATTATTTCACAGATCTCTCTCTCTCTTAGTCTGTCTCACTCTTTTTAAATAAGTGTAATATTTCCATGGAACAAAAAGATAAGCATTCTACCATGATTTAAAGTTAATGTTGAATGGACAGCATTCATAATTTTTAAGATCTCAGTGCCCAAAAAACAATCTCATAATTATGCTGGCATAATACCAACAGCATATTTTTAAGAGGGAAATTGCTTGACCTTAAGAAACACTGTAGTTGTTTTCTATTGGAAACTGTGTCATGCTAATCATACTACTCAATATGCAACATATACTCTCCATAGTGACCTCAAATTGAGGTAATTCTCCTTCAAATGTGACACTGCAGAACTGGCTGTTATTACTTGTTGATTTCTATTTAGAGAATGAAAGCACGGCACCAAAATGGCTGCCGCGCTCTTTGCGCCCCCCCCCACTCTGACTCAGACATCCGGGTGAGTTAGGGGGCGTGGCCACCCCTCTATAAAAGGGGTGGCCACGAGGCAGCCGAGCTGCCATTTTAGAATAGCGACGGAGAGGAGAAGTTTTCTCTGTCACTGTTTTTTTCCTCGTAGTCTTTGGCTATTGAGCCCTGGCAATTAGTTTCCCAGCTGGGAAAGGAGGATTGAAGCATGCAGAGCCCCGGATTGCTTGGCTACCGCGGTGCTTAAGCGCTTGGAGTTCGATCCCTGGATAGGGATCCTGCCTTTCTTCTCCTAGGGAGACATGGCTCCCAAGCGGAAGGCCCCGGTGCTGAAGCCTCGGCCAAGGGGCCCTGCGCTGGATGGGGGCCAGCCTTTGGGTCGGAGGACCAGGGCTGCACCCCCTCGGCAGGGCAATGTGCCAGCCTTGCCCACTGGTACCAGTGGGGCTGGTCAGGTTGACACTTGGCAGCCTGGCTCCAGCTTGGTAGCTGGTCAGCCACAGGCCAGCCCCTCCGGGGCTTCGGCTCTCAGCCTGCCTTTGACGGGCATGGGGCAGGGCGGCCTGGGAGGGCCTGGTGCGGGTGTCCAACCCACTGCTCCTTCGGCCCCTCATGGGCCGGAGTTTTGGGCATGGCTCTATTCTGGCCCTGGCTCTCCTTTTGGGTTACCTTTTCCTCAACTGTCTAATGGGCCGTCCGGCCCACCCGGGCCGCCTTATGCTGGGGGCTCTGGGGCAGTGGATGCTCTGTTAGCATGGTTAGCAGTGCTGGAAGCATCCTTGGGCATCGCATAGCCTTCTTCGGAGGGGGGCGCTACTCTTCCCATTGGGGACCCTTCGATGGCCCCGGCTACCTTGCCGGCCGCAATGCTGCAGCGGGCGGCCAGCTGGGTCGAGCTGCTTGAGACGGTCCGGCCGGCCCCAGCGGGTGTCTCGCAGCTCCCCGTTCATCCCGATGTCCCGACTGGGAGCAGTCAGGGGTGGTTCCAGAGCTCGATTCCGGTCGCGAGCTCCGACGCCTGCCGTGGGCCGGAACCCCCGGTGGGGGCGGCTCACGGGGGTGCACCTAGTGAGTATCAGGTTCAATTTAGTGCACCAACACCACAGCCCACTTCCAGTGGTGGGGTTCAGTGGCCCTGGCCTTGTCAAGTTGAGGCGAGTGGGCATCAGTTACCATCCTATCCTAGTGCCCCATGGTTTCAAAATGGTCCCTCATTAAGGGCAGGGGTGTCCGCCCCTGGGGCAGTGCTGAGCATCACAGGGGCTATCCAGGTCCTACTGCGTATGCCCTCTATACAGAATGTGCCGCCGACGGCTCTGTTAGCACGGTTAGCAGTGCTGGAAGCATCCTTGGGCATCGCACAGCCTTCTTCGGAGGGGGGTGCTACTCTTCCCATTGGGGACCCTTCGATGGCCCCGGATACCTTGCCGGCCGCAATGTTGCAGCGGGCGGCCAGCTGGGTCGAGCTGCTTGAGACGGTCCGGCCGGCCCCAGTGGGTGTCTCGCAGCTCCCCGTTCGTCCCGATGTCCCGACTGGGAGCAGTCAGGGGTTGTTCCAAAGCTCGATTCCGGTCGCGAGCTCCGACGCCTGCCGTGGGCCGGAACCCCCGGTGGGGGCGGCTCACGGGGGTGCACCTAGTGAGTATCAGGTTCAATTTAGTGCACCAACACCACAGCCCACTTACAGTGGTGGGGTTCAGTGGCCCTGGCCTCATCAAGTTGAGGCGAGTGGGCATCAGTTACCATCCTAACCTAGTGCCCCATGGTTTCAAAATGGTCCCTCGTTAAGGGCAGGGGTGTCCGCCCCTGGGGCAGTGCTGAGCATCGCAGGGGCTATCCAGGTCCCGCTGCGTATGCCCTCTATACAGAATGTGCCAACGACGGCTTTGCCGACGGCTGGTTATTCCTTGCCCTTGGGTGATCATTTGTCACAGGTCACGAGGGATAAGATTTGGTGAGGGGAATACATGGATATATTCTCCCTATTGAACCGTGAGCCCACTAAGGAAGAGAGAGAGGGACAGGACGATAGAGACAAAGATCTGTCCCGTCGTCGTAAGCCACCGTGCACTTGGGCCAACTGGTTGCCGGCATATCTTATTTATATGGCAGTATACCTTAGGGCCCGGCCTGATCTGGCCATTCCTATGGTCCAATACTTGGACAATATTTACAGGGCGATGGTTGATTTCCCTGGCCCATCATGGTTGGCTTATGATGAGGAATTTAGAATGAGGGTGGCCCTACACCCAGAGATGAGGTGGGATGAGCCCTGCCAGAAATTGTGGCTCTTGTACATGACCCCCACGCGTCCGGCGCCTGGGGACAGGTACCATTGTGGCCATGCTGTGCAATGAGCTGCTCCAACACAGGCTCCCCGCCAGCCGGCGGGGCAGGGGGTTCCAGCCTGCTTGCTGTGTTGGAGCTTCTCAGCTAATGGCATGTGCAATAAGTGACAGTGTCGGTACAAACATGAGTGTCCCTCTTGTGCTGGCCCCCATGCCGCCTCCGCATGCCCGCGGGCTGGTGGGTCACGGGGCAGAGGTAGAGGTGGACAGGGGGTGAGCAGGGCTTCCTCTGACGGAGCTAGCCAGTCAAAAGGCCCCCTCCCCAGTTAATGTGTATATGCTGGAGCGATGGCTCTCAACTTATCCAAGAAGGGAGGATGCGAGGTACCTTCTGGAGGGTTTCCAGTGGGGCTTTCGTATTCTGTTTGAAGGGGTTCGGGGACCCCAAGATGCCCCCAATTTAATTTCCCTGAAGGTTAAGGAGGGGGTTGCTGCCCTGAGTATTGCCAAAGAAGTGGAGGACAGGAGGGTAGCGGGCCCCTTTTCCGAACCACCTTTCCCTAACCTGAAGGCCTCCCCTCTGGGGCTAGTACCTAAAAAGACCCCGGGTGAATTTCGTTTAATCCACCATCTATCGTACCTGGCGGGTTCTTCTGTTAATGATGCTATTCCTGATGACCTTTGTTCGGTCAGGTATACGTTGTTTGACCAGGCCCTACGGATGGTGCGCTCTTGTGGTCCCGGTGCCCTCCTGGCAAAATGTGACATTAAATCGGCATTCCGATTGCTGCCAGTGCACCCTGGGGACTTTGAGCTATTGGGTTTTAGATTCCAAGGGAATGTAGATAAGGCCATGCCTTTTGGCTGCTCTATTTCATGTTCGGCATTCGAACGTTTTAGCATTTTTCTTCAGTGGGCCTTTGCTTGCAGGTCCGGGTCTCGGTCTGTAGCCCATTACCTCGATGACTTTTTGTTTGGGGGTGAACGGGGCTCGGACACGTGCACGCGTCACCTCACTACATTTCAGACGCTAATGCGGGAACTGGGTGTCCCCTTAGCGCCTGAAAAGACTGAGGGCCCATCTACTACGCTCACATTTCTAGGTATTGAAATTGACACGGTCGCACAGGCATCCCGGTTACCCATGGATAAGGTCACCCGGATCTCCGCGATGATTTTGGCATTGATGGCCAAACGTAAAGTGTCACTTCGTGAGCTCCAGGTACTTCATGGCCATCTTAATTTTGCTTGCAGGGTGGTGACACCCGGCAGAGCATTTGCCTGGCGCCTATGTGACGCCATGTCTGGCCTGTTAAAGCTCCACCATAGGGTCCGACTGACCAGGGTCATGCTGGCTGACCTTTTGGTTTGGCTCACATTTCTACGGGATTTTAACGGGGTCTCTTTCTGGAGATCAGACCTCATGGTCTGCCCTAGATTCCAATTACAGTCGGATGCCTCCGGCTCCCTGGGATATGGGATTTATTTTGAGGGGAGGTGGGCTTATGGCCAATGGCCTCCCGCATGGCGTGGCATGGATCGCCTCCGCGATCTTACCTTTCTTGAGTTCCTTCCCATCCTGGGAGCTTTGATGCTATGGGGCGAGGAGTGGGCCAACTCAGTGGTCCATTTTTGGTGTGACAATGTGGCAGTGGTGCACATTGTCAATGCTCAGACGTCTAAATCGCCTAGGGTTATGGCGTTGGTTCGCCAATTTGTGTTACGAAGCCTATGCCTAAATGTGCTGTTTAAGGCCAGACATGTCCCAGGCATTAATAATGATATTGCTGATGCTTTATCCCGCCTGCAGATCCCCTGGTTCCGTGCCTTGGCTCCGGAAGCAGAGGAATTCCCCTCGCCACTCCCGGCCGAGATTTGGACATTTGGTGAGGAGAGGTGAACCGGGCGATCGGCATGTCCTTGGCACCTCTCACGCGTAAGGCGTATCAACATGCTTTTGTACAATTTAGAACCTTTTGCGTGCAACTACAGTTGCCCGAAGTGTGGCCCTTTCCAGTGGAACAGGTTTTACAATTTATGGTTTATCTACACAGTCAGGGTTTGGCTCCTCGTACTATAGCATCCAGGCTGTCGGCGCTGGCATTTGTGGCTAAAGTGAGGGGTTTTGCTGACTGCATGAATGATTTCCGCATACGTCATGTTTTGGAGGGGTGGACACGGGAACGTGGCCGCTGCCCGGACACTCGCCACCCAATTTCACCAGAGGTCCTGACCCACCTTGCACGAGGCTGGCATAACTTGTGTTATGATAAGTATGAGGTGGCTCTTTTTCACGCGGCTACCATGGTAGCCTTCTTTGGAGCGCTCCGCATCAGTGAGTTGGTACTACTGTCTAAGGCGGATGCTACTCGTAGGGCACTGGAACTCGACGATGTCTATGTCACTAATGAGTGGGCTCAGTTGAGGATACGGTCCTCAAAAGTTGATCAGCATGGCGTAGGCAGTGGAGTTAGACTGCTACATTGTTCCATTGCAGACATCTGTCCGGTTGGTGCCCTACATGAGTTTTTGGCAGTGCGTGGCGCTCACCCTGGCCCATTTTTCTGCCACCAGGATGGGTCTCCCCTTACTAAATTCCAATTTTGGAAGGTGACCGGTATGGCACTAACCAGTGTCAGCATCCCCGGGGCTCGTTACGGCACCCATTCATTTAGGATAGGTGCTGCATCCACTGCGGCTGCATTTGGGTACTCTGAGGCTGATATACGCCGGATGGGAAGATGGGGATCCATGCGTTTTGCATTGTATGTTCGCCCATTTCAGGCATGAGTACCAGTTAAGTCATTATTCTCTTTTCTTCTTTTACAGACCCTGTGTGTCCCCGCACACCGGTGGCAGTATGGCTGGTGGGCCACAGTTACGTGCACTGGGCACCGCAGTATGCTGCGGCGACAGAGTGGGGACCCCAGCTTGGACTACGTGCAACTGCACATATACGTTGGTATGGTAAGCGCGGAATGAGATGGCAGGAACTGTTGCCATTCCTATTTTCCATCAGGGATGCTGAACCGCCTGATGTCCTTGTACTGCACCTCGGGGGCAATGACCTCGCCCAGGTCACTGGCCTTTCCTTTAAATTCACGATCTGCAGTGACCTGGCTTATTTGCATTATGTGTGTCCATCCACAAGGCTGCTATGGTCGGACATCGTGCCGCGTCATAATTACAGGGGAGGTATTGACCTCCGTGCCCTTGACCGTGCTCGCCGCTCGATGAACAGGGCGGTTGCCCGGTTCTTGTCAGACAAGGGTTTGGGGATGGTCATCCGGCACCCCATGATTTGTTTGCAAAATTACGATCTCTATGCAGGGGATGGGGTCCACCTGTCAGCTAGAGGTATGAACCTCTTTCTGGAAGATTTGCAAGCAGGCCTGGTGACCGAGCTGACGATCTGGGGGGGGGGCAGTGAGTCTTCATAGACGCCTCCCCGTGTGGCGGGTAGCACTGGTAAGGTAAAGATTGATGACCCATAGGTATCCGGCAGGTTCGCAATTGACTGGCCAACACTTAGACAGGTACAGGTGTAATAGCTTTGGCCGGTCAACGACGAACCAGGCAAGGGGTGATGGCAGGAGCTTTACAGCATGCATCACCTCGTGATTTGACGGATACACATCATAGGGTGGGGTCAGTAGATAGTTTATTGACTCTGGTCAACAATTTGTTTGTGTCAACAAACAAATTGATACAAATAGTTACATTGTAGCCAATTATCATTGGCATTTTGGGAGGAACCTTACCAGTGTTACTGCGGCCTGCTTGCCTTAAGAATTACAATTGGATGAATACACCAATTGAAAGTTATAATTCGGACTAGGGCATTATTCAATAAAATTGGCCCAATGCCTTTATCTATATACCGGTGTCTGAGTCTTTCTTTGTGGGTGCGCCTGCAATGAACAATCCAGCAAAGCAAGAAAACAAGTACAAACAACTTCTTTATGTATTTATTTGATTTATATAATTTATTCCACTACGGTAATGAAGTACGCCTTACAGCCAGCGACTCAGCGCCAAGTGTTCGGTGGTAGTAAATAACCCAACTCCTTTAAGGGGCCAATGGCTACAGGTGGATGAAACCCTTCGGGTGGGGTGGAGGCCCCTCAGTTGAGGAAATGCCACTGGAAACCATCACATTCAGCTCAACAGCAAACTGAGTGGAGGAGGAACCATTACACTATTCCGATTCCCAACAGTCATGAAGGCAGAAGAGGACATGCCAGATGGACTAACTGTGAAGGCACACCTTGTCAATATCCTCAAGGCTGTGGCAGTCCATTGCCATCTCGGTGTCAAATCCTGCATGTCTCATTTCATATTTGCCACAGGAGATGGCTCCATGATCATACTGTGTGGGTCACTTCAGTGGCAAGCTGGGATCCACCTCAAACAAATTCATGCAGTGGCATCTTTCCTATTTGTCATTCTTCTTCCAAAGTCCATTAGCGATGGGATAATGTCAGTGGCGGCAGGTTTCAGGTGGAACTGAAGCCTCTAGTTCACACCTGCACATTGGCAGCTGCACACCTGCACATTGGCAGCTGCACACCTGCACATTGGCACACAGATGTGTGATGGTCAACTTTCTGAGAATTGTGTGACTACTTAGGAATTCAGTCCTACCTCTGTGTTTGGGCAGGCCTATTTAGGAGCACCACTGGCCAACCCACATGGGCCCTAGAAAATGTGGGTTAAACACTGGAAGTCACACACTTTGTCCAGCAGGGAGGCCACACCCTGTGGGTCACCCCTTATATGTGGTTGAAAAATGAAGAACAAACAAATGATAATGACATTTGGCACCTGGAAGATTAGGACACTACTTGATCTTGACAACAATGACAGACCTGAGAAAAGAACAGCTCTTATGACCCATGAGCTTGCTAGGCTGAACATTGATGTTGCTCCCTTTAGTGAAACCAGATTGTCTGGTGGGGGAAAATCAGGGAGTCTGGTTCAGGATATACCATATTTTGGAAAGGGAAAGAGGAAGGAGGGTGTCACATACATGGTACAAGATGTTAAAAAACAGCTCTACAAACAGCTGAGTTCTACCATCATGAAGGTACCAGCTAGGGACAAGTTTTTACTCCTTGGGGACTTCAATGCCAGAGTTGGAAGGGATTATCAACTTTGGGAAAAGGAGATGGGTAAGCAAGGACTTGGTAACTGTAATTCTAATGGACTACTGCTCCTTGGTCTATGTGCAGAACATCAACTCTTCATCACCCACACTCAGTTTTGACTATCCAGCCATTTTAAGACCACATGGATGCATCCCTGCTCCAAGCACTGGCACATCCTTGACTACATAATCACCCGGCAGTGTGATAAGAAAGATGTCCTCATCACCAGGACAGCTAGATATGTTGACAACTGTTGGACAGACCATAAGCTTCTTATTTCTAGACTCTGGATTGCTCTTTGCCGAAGACCATCTAGGTACCCGCCTAACCTGCCCAAATGAAAGTTCAATATTTCTAAACTTTGGGATGAGTCCACCGCTGTGGATTATTAGAATAAGATCTCTGACTGACTGTTGAATAACCCAGTCAGCACTCATGAAGTCGAACAAGAATGAGCCTCATTGCAAAATATTATCGTAGAAACTGTTGAGGAAACTACTGGTTTTCAGAAAAAGAGGAGGCAAATTTATTTCAAAAATTCCTGCAACTGGTCAGCTACACATGCCCCCAAAAAGGAGTCTTTGAGATGGATCTGTTCTTCAAATCATCAATTGCCAAGTTAGTTTTCTTAAGAATGGGCCTTACTATTGTGTGTGTGTTGAGTGTTCAATGGTCTAGCCAAACAAGCATCAGAAGCCGAAGTTCAAAAACAAATATTTATTCCATACATTAGATAAGACAAGATTTCTTTTCTGTTCTTTACAGGTACATCATCAGAGCAGTCAATCTACCAGAATGACCATTGGAGAGAAGTGACCTTTGTGATGACAGTTGGAACCTAGGTAAATACATTTCACATAAACTGGGAGGGGCTTGCACAGTGTTGCATCATGGTATATGTAGTTCAATACAGTTTGGTATTTTAGTTTAACAGTGTGTATATATGTATATAAGCAATCATTCATATACTCTGTCTGGGGATTTAAAACTCGATAGTGAAGAAACTCCTGAAGGACACCTACTGGTCAGCAGTGATAGTGGAAGGTGATGCTGGTGAAGGATCTTTCTCAGACAATGGCAGTGATACTCAAGCTTACTACTGCATAGCAGTGGTACACCACTACTGAATATTTCTTACCTTGAGAAAGCTATGATGAGATCTTTATATATGCATATCCCTGTAGTGATGGAGGTCATGTACAGATAAGGATACAAATAATAGACAAAATAACACTGTTGTTATGTCAGGAAAGGGGTCATCAAGATAGTAATTACTTAAAATGGCAGGTCATAGCTGGGATGATTAGCCGTCTGTCAGATCACTAAAATAATTTCATTAGTGTCATAATATTTTGATTTTTGGTCTTTTTCTCTCTTTTAATTTTGAAAGTGTGCAGAAACATGGCTACTTCCTTGGAAACTGACTTAACAAAATGAAGCACAATGGGTTCAGGGTTTATTTACCATGTTGAATCCCTAAGCTGTGCCAAGTGTAATAGTCCCCATAGATTTGCCTTTATTGTTCACATTTTTCAAACATTTGGTGGTTCATCATGATCTTAAAATATAGCATGCTTGTGTCATAACATCCGGGGTCGTGCACCTTACCCCAAATTCAGCACTTCCCCCTTCACCTCTGTTGTTTCGTGGGCCAGGCTGAGGCTTGCCACTCTCCCTGTGTTTTACCATTGGCATGGACCTCTGGCCCAGTTAAGCTGATGTTTATTTGGGAAGATGGCAAACCCGCTTACTGGCAGGAATGGTGGTAGAAGTTATTGTGGCAAATAAATAGTCCCGTTTATACTGCCAACTCCCATACGCCCATGCAACTATACAGTGAGGGTCTGGCCCTGGGAAAGGGACGTAACGTAAAAAGTAATTTTTACCTTCACAAGTGTAATGCTCTACTGATAAAAATTTCCCAGGCCAATGAAAGTGAAAACAAAATTCCCTTTAGGATTCATGAGAGCAATCCCTCATCTCCAACTTAATGTCCCCTTTGAGTAAACATGCTCCTCAAGGTTATGTTGGTGTGAATGAGCAGCTTTATTCCTGGCTTGCGAACCTGTTATCAGTTCTTCAGCGAAAACTCCCCTTCTTTGCAGCAAAGACGCGACTCCACGGCCTGTCTTTTGAGAGTTTTATTGAAGCTTAATATTCATCCATAATATGCAGGATAAACATGTGAAGAACTAATCTATTCTACTGTAACTCAGAAATTAAGCAAATAATAAAAAGTGAAAATAGCTAATTGTGAAAGCTGGTAGATCACGGGCTTTAATAGCCCTCATGTGAGAGTTAGATTTTCATGGCCTCCTTCCGATGTTCCGAACCTCAGATCTTATATACCTGTTTCACATCCTCACACCTTCCCTTAGAATGTTAAGGGTGTGGAATGGCTTAATTTGTTTTGACTATTATCTTGTTGTCTTAAATTCTCAGGTGTTTGTTTATTTTTATTTGTTTATTTATATTCATATTTATATAGCCGCCCAACTCACAAAGACTCTGGGCGGCATCATGTTATCATATAATCATTCCCAGGAATCTCCTTTCTTGATTGACATCCCCGAATCTCAATGACATTTTGGCAGGCTTTAACAGGATTGGTTGAAGGAGAGTGGGGTGATCAAGGACTTGTTCTCAATTGTGCTTCTTGGAGTACAATGGCACGAACCCCAATCTCGCGTAGCTTAGAAACTGAGGAGAACTTAAAATGGTGGCACAATTTCATTCAATAAACAACAGACATGATGTGTGGAGTGTACTTTTGAATGCAAATTACATAAATGCTTTCTCTTTTTGAGAGTTAGCATTTCTCAACCTTAAAAAGAACATGAAAACCATAGTGTAACTTAAATGAATATGAAATAATTCAAAGAATAATAGCGTCCCTTAAGGATTTCCACGACAGCTTGTTTTGTGCATATATCTGATATCCGGTGGATTAGTCAAGTGTTTGTTGGGGTAGCGCTATCCTTAGACAGTGTCAGACTGATGACAGATACAGTTTATGTGTGGGCAGCACCTAGCCATTCATTTCTATAGGTAGTGTCCTTGTTAGGTATTGGGGTCTGGGTGCGAATGCAGCAGAGTGAGGCTGTTAGCCTTTTGCAACAGCGGAGGTGCCCGAACAGTGTTTTCACTTCCACCCAGACAGTTCCACAAGTTTAAAAGTAAGACAGCTTTTACTTCAGCATGTTAGTTCATAAGGTAAACACAAAACAGTAGATTCTTCTCTCTCTTAAAGCAAAGCAACATAAACAGTAGTAAGTCTTTGTAAGCAGTGATCCCAAGGTCAGTGTCCCAGGCAGAACCAGAGCTGGGCTCCTGGTTATCTCAGAGTCAAAGTACTCACTGCAGACTTTAGATACAGACAAAGACTCCAGCCTCCTCCCGGGCTGGCATTAGGCAGTCCTTCAGTTCTTTTTTAATTTTTTTTTATTGATTTTCAAATATAATAACAAAATGTAAATAAACAAAAATTACAATCTTAACCTATAAAACCAAGTGTTCACCGTTGGAATTGGCTATGGGCTGCTGTGCGTCGCCCTACTTACCCGTTCCCTCCCTTCGAGAGCACGGGCGAAGTGGCTACGCAGGTCAACGAATGGTTTAAAAAATCGCGATTGGGGCATCAACCCCACCATTGGCAAGAAAGGGAAACAACTTCATTTCCCAAAAAGCATTGCATTTCGCCGTGTTTCTCCCAGTGTCAGCCAATCAAGATGATAAAAACAACGGAATCAGTCTTTGTTTTACGAGCCGCAACCAATCAAAAGTAGCATTTCAAAACCTTGCCGAGCGACGGACGTCAGAAACTACAAGTCCCAGCGTCCTCCGTGCTGTGACCCCTCAACCAATCAGGCTAAGGGACATGAGCATGGAGGAGGCTGGGAAAGCCAATGCGCCAACAACTTCCCTCCAGGAGGCACTTCGTCTCCCGGAGGGAAGCCATCCCCAGCTCATCGCGGTGGCCGGCTGGCCATGTCGGATCCTGGACTGCCTGCTTTTGGCGGCCCCCACCCAACCGGCGAGGACCTCGGCACCAGCGGAGAGGGAGAAAAGGCTGCGCCACAGAGGCATGGAAGGTGAGGCCCGGCACAGAAGGCTGCACTGGGGAAACGTAGAGTACGAAAGGCACAACTGGCAACGGGTAAGTGGGGCGGGGGAGAGGAATTGAGGAGGGGAACGGGCCTGGGGAGCACGCCACCCACACAGGTCATAGAGAAGAAAGGGGGAGAACGAACCCACCTCCTCCCCTGCCCCACTTACCTGTTGGCAGCTGGGCAATTCGTACTCTGCGCCTCCCCAGAGCGGCCTTCTGTGCTGGACCACTCACCTTCCATGCCTCCATGGTGTGGCCTTTCCTCCCTCAATGCCGGCGCCAAGGCCTTCATCGGTGGGGTGTGGGCCACCAAAATCAAGCAGCCCAGCCGGCAAACGATGCTCCCGCCCGCCCAGCAAAGGCCTCCTGGGTGTCCTCACCAAGGCTTGGGGGGAGGAGGAAGAGCTCCTCCTCCCCCTGCAAAGCTTCAGCATGTGTGTGTGTGTGTGTGTGTGTGTGTGTGTGTGTGTCCTCACCGAGGCTTCAGGGGGGAGGAGGAAGAGGCCTTCCTCTTCCTGCAAAGCTTTGGCATGTGTGTGTGTGTCCTCACTGAGGCGTCAGGGGGGGAGGAGGAAAAGTCCCTCCTCCCCCTGCAAGGCTTCGGCGTGTGTGTGTGTGTGTGTGTGTGTGTGTGTGTGTGTGTGTGTGTGTGTGTGTGTGTGTGTGTGTGTGTGTGTGTGTGTGTGTGTGTGTGCTCACCAAGGCTTCGGGGGGGGGATGAAGAGCCCATCCTCTCCCCATGGAGCTATGGCATGTGTGTGTGTATTGTGTGTGGGTGTGTTTGTGTTGTGGGTGTGTGGGTGTGTTGTGTGGGTGGTTGTGTTGTGTGGGTGGATGTGTTGTGTGTAGTTCTGTTGTTTGTGTTGTTTGTGTGGTTGTGTTGTGTGTGTGTATTGAGTGTGTGTGTGTGGTTATGTTGTGTGTGCTGTGTGTATTGTGTGTGTTGTTGTGTGTGTATTGAGTGAGTGTGTGGTTGTGTTGTGTGTGTGTTGTGTGTTGTGTGTGTGTGGGGTTGTGTGTGTGATTGTTTTGTATTTGTGTATTGAATGAGTGTGTGGTGATATTGTGTGTGCTGTATGTGTGTATTGAATGAGTGTGGTTGTGTTGTGTGTGCTGTGTGTGTATTTTGTGTTTGTGTGTATGTGTTGTGTGTGTGTGTATTGTGTGCACGTGTGTGGTTGTGTTGCATGTATGCTTATATTGTGTGTATGTCTACCCCTCAAAACCACCCCAACCACAAGCACACATGTTATACCTGCCCGGCAGCGCAAAAAATGCTGATCTTAACCTATAAAACCAACCTATAAAACTTTACAAAGTTAAAAAAATAAAAAATTTACAAAAAACAACAAAGAATTCATTGTTTTATATAAAGCACAGGGGGGAAAAAGCCCGGCAACGCCGGGCAAACTATGCTAGTACACTTATAAAATTACAATACAAATATGGGGAAAATCATAAAATAATATATAATACAATACATGAATAGTAAAGGTAAAGGTTTCCCTTGCTCGAAAGCCAGTCGTATCCGACTCTAGGGTGCAGTGCTCATCTCTGTTTCTAAGCCGAAGATCCTGCGCTGTCTGTTTCTGCAGACGTTTCCGTGGTCATGTGGCAGGCATGACTAGACACTGGAGCACACAGAATGCTGTTACCTTCCCACCGAAGTGGTCCCTATTTATCTACTTGCAATTTCTTGCCTTCGAACTGCTAGGTTGGCAGGAGCTGGGACAAAGACAGGAGCTCATTTCCGTCCTGCAGTACTCTGGAATCGAACTGCTGACCTTCCGCTTCCCAGTCAGCGTCTTAGCCACTTGAGCCACTACTAAACAGAAAATAAACATACTAAAAAAATAACTATACCAATACCTATACTTTATCAATGTAATACCTCCCATCCTTCTCTAAATCTTAATTATTATACCCCCATTCATTTTGTACCACATAAAACTTACATTTACAATATTTTCTTTTTCTTATAACATCAAGCTCTAGATCTATCCATTTTATACATCCATAATATTCATATTTACCCTTTTCCCCCCTACGCATAACTTGTTGATTATTACAGTATTACCATATCCCTTAATATCTATACCTATAAATCCAAGGGTTAACTGTTGGAACTTGCTATATGTTTCTGCACCCATCCATCCTATCCCATACCGAGCCTCATGCACTCGCCCAAACCCGATCCAGAGGTTACTGCAGGGTTGAGAAAGGTGCCAGTGGGGCAAGAGCCCCATGAATGTGAACAAAGGGAAACAACTTCAATTCCCAAAGTTGTCTGCACCATGCTGCACCACAGCCATTCATGCTGAGAGGCGCAAGCAAAAAGAACGTTGGGAAATGCGGCATGGCCAATTAAAATCGAGCCGCAGAAAAACCCACCGCACGGACGCAAACCACAAATGCAAAACTACAAGTCCCAGCGTCCTGCGCACTGTGAGCATGCAGAATGCTGAGAAAGCCAGCGTGCAAAAATAAAATAAAATAACAAAACGCAACGGGAGCACAAGTCTGCCACAGGTGAATGCAGCGCCTCACAGGCTCGCAAAACAAACACCAACAAAAATCCACTGTGAGACACCCGCTGGCCTTCTTTCCCAGAGCAACAGGGAGGAGAGGGACTCCCTCTCCTCCACGCTACCCCGCCGAAGACATGGCGAGACCACCGCCGGCCTCAAGGAAAGTTGAGCCGGGGTGGGAAAAAACCCAAAAACAGGCAGCAGTTTGTCAGGGGAAGCACCCTCCCTGGCGGATGACTGGCTGCTGCCTTTGTACTTCCAACAGAGGTAATACAAAAGCAGCAGCCAGCAATCCGCAAGGAAGAGCACAACCCCTTATGGATCACTGCCTGCCGATCTCTGGTTAGGTAATCCAGGAGAGAAACGAGACAGAGAGGAGAGAACCATCATCAGGCAGAGATAGCTCTTCTCTGCCTACTTCTCCCCCGACCTACCTAATGAACCTTACCAGCCAGGGGAAGAACGGGCTAACTGCCTCCTCCTCCTTTCCCCCATTGCTGCATCGAAACCAAAATTCGAAGCAGCAATGGGGGAAAAGAGAAACCAACAAGCAGCCCATTCTTCACGCAAACCTACACATCAAAAACAAACACCAACATTAATAAAAATTAATAAAACAAAAATAAATAAATAATTTTAAAAAAACATTAATAAACAAAAAAGTAAACCACAAAGTACACAAACAAAAACATCCACAATACCACAAAAGCACAGACAAAACACCTAACTACAACACGAAAATACCTAACTCTAACAACACAACAACCACAAATAACACAAATAAACAACAATGAAATAACAAAAATAAACAACACCAGAAATAAACAAACCAATTACACACATCTAAAGCCCAACCAAACCACAAAAGAACAAACAGAAACACCTCCCAGCCCACCACCACAAAAACAAAACAAAGCAAAATCCCAGAAGAAATAAAGCCAGAGAACTGACCAGCACTTCCTCCCTCCACGAGATCAGAACAGAAATGAAGAAACAAAGACTACTTACTGGAAGAAGCCCCACCCTAGAGGCCAGGAGAGAAAAAACACATGAAACAAAACCAAAACCACTGACAGCCCCACCTGCAGGGCAGAATAGTAAAAACAATTCAAAAACAATAAAGCCCCACCTAGAAGCCACAAGAGCATACCTGTCAACCGTGGCTCTGAAAAATACGGGACCTGTGCAGAACGGTTCTGCGTAGATCACCTTCTACGCATGCATAGAAGGCTTTTACGCTTGTGTAGAACCCTTCTACGATCCCCTTCTGTGCAGATCGCCTTCTACGCATGTGTAGAAGGGTTCTATGCAAGCGAAGAAAAGTTCTATGCAAGCGTAAAAGCCTTCTACGCATGCGTAGAAGGCGATCTGCACAGAAGGGATGCGCAGTACCTCTTTTTCCCCTGCTGCCAATTCCAGGGTTTTGGCAGCTGTGGGCGGGAAATCGGTGCAAATGATGCAAATCGGCACTGAAAATTGGGAAATCCCGGCCAATCTGTGAAGGTTGACAGGTATGCACAAGAGTAAAAACAAGTCAAACAAATAACAATACATCAAAAGTTTACACAAATAACAAACATATGTTACATAAAAAAAATAAAAAAAATATAGCATTCTCTGGTGATTTTTAACTCAAAAACAAAACACCCCCCTAAAAAGCAAAACACAATTTAAAACAGCCCAGCATCGCCGGGTAAACTATTCTAGTAAGTTATAAAATACATTTATAAAAAGCATATACATAAATTCATACTACAAACCCAGTGTATCATACGATGCCCTGGAGGATGCAGGATATCACGACATTTTTACTGTTTCCAAAAAGTAAATTGATCATGTACTGGCCCAACCCCCACACCTCCAACCAATGTTGTCTCTACAAATAGATGCCAAATTTTCCAAAATCAATTTTCGTTAATTATACCCTTTTTTTGTTCAATTCCCAAGTTAATTTATTATTTAATGCAAGATCCCACAATTCCTTATACCAATCTTCTATTTTCAGAGTTACATTGCTTTTCCACTTTCTAGCTATACATTGTCTGCCTGATGTCAACATTATAGTCAGTAATTCTTTTTTACCAGCATCTAAATTTATATTGTTTACATCTTCAGCAAGGCGGTACTTGCCCCCAGGCAGTCCTTCAGTTCAAAGACTTGTTGGCCTGGCTTGTGGGAATCCATGCAGTTGATTCCAGTCTTTCAGAGAGTAACAGACTCTCCTTCTCCAACAGTAGAAACAGCAAAGGCAGTAGCAGGCCCCAGGAGCAGAAGCATCCTCTGTGGCTCCTGAGATGCTCACATTTATAATTCATATTTGCTTAGTCACCCACTCAGTGGTTGCAGTTGGGTGCTGTGCTCAGGGAGCTCTTAAAGTTATATGCATCTTATACAATACATACATGCGGCACAACATAATCCTATCAATCTCAGCTAGCCTGAGTCTTTAAGGAACTTGTTATACCACCCGTGTTGACCTAGCAATCTGGATAGCATTGCAAGTAGAGGATGGAATGCATCATTTTAACCTCTCAGATTATTTGTACACCATGCAAGCTGCTGCAGCATGTAAATTCTTTTTTTCTTTTTCTCTTTGGTAACATCTCTGCACTTACCCCAGTTAAGTGGAATCACATTTCTGGAAGAACTGAATAAAACAGTCTGCAGCAGTCACACACAGAAATAAATACACCCCCCCCCAAAAAAAAAAAAACACACACACACACACACAAGTATCACGGCAGCCCTCGATCAGCAATACACATCTGCCAAGCTATAGACTCCTTAGCAAAATAAAATAAAATGAAAGGGTTCACACTGTACATTTGCTACCCATCAGGCCTCTCAGTGCAGCCGAGTGGCAGCAGAAGGATGTAAATGCATAATTCCCCTTTTTTTCTCCAACTCAGTAAACTTCCTCATCAAAGGTGAATTAGATGGAGAAGTTAGTCGGCACCAAAATCCAGTATTAGAAAAAACTGCATAGATAGCCAATAAGATCACCTGTAATATTTTAATCTTGACAGGAGGCAAAGGTGGGAGAAAGTTGCTTTCCTTCCTTCTTCTCCTAAAGCAATATTTTGTATCTGTCCATCTGTCACCACATTTGGTGTCACTGGTGCATTGCCATTTTGTCACCAAAGCAGAACATGCTGCATTACGAGGCAGATGCTATATTCTGATTAAATATATTGGCATTGGATCCTGGTACAACAACATTGGGTAGTTTGTAGCTTCCATTCATTAATCTAACATTGCAGATGGAAAAGTGGTGGTGGTGGGGGGACATATTTCTCTTAGTATGTTTAATAGGTCAAAAAACTAGTTTTAACTGTAGAACTAGTTCTGACTAACTGCGTTTGTGAGAACTAGAAATAACTGATGATGAAAGAGCCATTTCTAGTGAAAACTGGTTAAAACCAGGTTACAGTTAAAATGGGATTTGACTAGTCAAAACTAGTTCTGACTAGTCAAAATTAGTTCTAATTAGTTCATTTTAGTTACAACAAGAATTTCCTAATTATAATACGTGAAAGTGCGAGGCTGGCGGAGCCTCACTTTTCCAGCAAATAAGTGAAAGTGTGAGGCTAGAAGTGTGACGCTAGTGGAGTCTTGCTTTTACAGAGGAAGCACAGTGTGGGGACCACGGGGGGAGGGGCAGCAGAGGTGAGACATTGCTGGGATGGTCCCAGAGACTGCAAAAGAGCTGCAAAAGGGCTGTGGTGGCTCAGTGGTTAAGAAGCTTGCCTTTTTAGCTGGAAGGCTGGCAAGTTGGCAGTTTGAGACCCGGGGACTGCATGATGGTTTGAGTGCCCGTCTGTGTCCTAGCTCTTGGGGATATGCAAAGAGCTTCAGGCACACACCACCCATGGGGTCTTGAGGCCAGGCCAGCACTGGAAGAGGAAAGTGCAAGGCTGGTGGAGCCTCGTTTTTCCAGCCAAAGTACACTGTGGGGACCACAGAGGGTGGGCACAGCACAGGCGAGACACTGCCAGGATGGTCCCAGAGACTGCAAAGGGGCTGTGGTGGCTCAGTGGTTAAGAAGCTCACCTTCTTAGCTGGAAGGCTGGCAAGTTGACAGTTTGAGACCCAGGGACTGCATGACAGTTTGAGTGCCTGTCTCTCTCCTAGCAATTGGGGACATGAAAGGAACCTCAGGTACATGCCACTGCAGCCTCTTTGCAGTCCCTTTGCAGTCTCTGGGACCATTCTAGCAATGTCTTGCCTGTGATGCACTCCCCCCCCCTTCATGCTCCACCAGCTTCACACTTTCCTCTTCCAGTGTCGGCCTGGCCTCTAGACCCTGTGGGTGGTGTGCGCCTGAGGCTCCTTTCATGTCCCCAAGAGCTAGGACACAGACAGGCACTCAAACTGTCATGCAGTCCCTGGGTCTCTGCCGACATGCCAGTCTTCCAGCTAACAAGGCAAGCTTCTTAACCACTGAGCCACCGCAGCCCCTTTGCATCCCCTTTGCAGTATCCAGGACCATCCCATCAATGTCTTGCCTCCACTCCCCCCCCCCAGTCCCCACGCTGGCTCTGCCAGCCTTGCACTTCCACTTAACAGCTGGAAAAGCAAGGCTCTGCCAGCCTCACACTTTCCTGTCCAGCAGGCTGGAAAAGTTAGGCTCCACCAGCCTCACACTTTCACTTATTGGCAGGAAAAGTGAGGCTCTGTCAGCCTCACACTTTCTATTATTATTATTATTATTATTATTATTATTATTATTATTATTATTATTATTATTATTATTATTATTATTATTATTATTATTATTATTATTATTATTATTATTATTATTATTAAATTCTAGTTGTAACTATGATGTTTAGTTAGAACTAGTTTTGATTAATCAAAACCCATTTTAACTGGAAACTAGTTTTTAACAGAAACTTTTTCCTTGATAGGAAATTCTAGTTTTAACTAAGCCATTTATTTACAACTAGTTTTGACTAGTTAAAACCAGTTTTCATTAGAAATGGATCTTTCATCATCAGTTAATTCTAGTTCTCATAAACGCAGTTAGTCAGAACTAGTTTTAACTAGGAAAAACTTGTTTTAACTGAAAACTAGTTTTAACTGTAACATATATATTGACAAGAAATATAATGCAGTCACATGGAAAGTATTCAGTAATTAATAAGAACAAAAAGGAGAGAAAATGCAATATATAACTGTGAACTTTTCACACCCCAGAGATAAATTCTATCTGACAGAAAGACACACCACATATTCTTTTTAAAGAGTGAATTCAAGATTGCAGATTTCAATGGTTTGTTCTGTGCATTTCCCCTCCGTCTACATAAAGACACACATATTAGCAGGATCCAACATGATAAATGCATTTGCATCTTGCTTGCTATTTTCACAGTTTTATGTGAATACACAATAAACAATACAAAACAAGTCAGTTAGTTACCAAAGAAGGAGGTTTTGTGGTTGATGTAATGGGAAAAGACAGACACATTGTTCAAGTCAATCCTTTCATCTCTCTGACTGCATCTTCCATCCCTCGCTGATTCTGTTCCTACTATTCCTGAACAATTCAATTAGGTGAACGTCTCTAGCCAGAATGAATTATATGACATCACAGCAGTGTCACCATGTTTGATCAGATCTGAATTTACCTTCCATTTACAAGAAGTAAATCTTTCAGCAGAAGTAGGAATTTCAGTTCCAGTTACTTTGGCCTCAGTCACGCCTAGCAAGGAACCATGGGAGTTGTACTTGAAAGCGTCTGAAAGAATAGAATTTCTACTCTTTGCCTTTCAAGAATCATGGACAAGTAAGGGAATTTTTACCAGATGCCATGGTAATATTTTCCAGCCATGGCCCTGACTCTAGTTGAAACAAAACTGTAGGCTTCTATCATCTTGACACAGGTTGTCTAAGAACTAGAAGGGCAAAAAGAACCACTTCATGTTTTGACAACTGCGCACAGTCTAAGTAAAGTTAGAAACATTCATGTGAATAATAGTCGGTGTCATCATATGGTTTCCCTGAAGAAAACAGAGTAAAGATGTGATTTAACCCCAGAAACGTTGTTGTCAGGATAATGGGAATTGGAACCCTGACTGTGTATTGTGTCCGGAGCACAATGGCCCTTTAAGGGTGACTTCCTGTTGTGCTCCAGGTGATCCCACTGTAATCAGGCTCAGCTACTTAGCCAGCACCTGGAGCCCGCATCTGTGTGGATTGTAGAAGTGGGTCGAAGAAGTAGGTAGAGAGAGTGGGTAGTTGTATGTGGTTTGTGTGGAGGAGACAAGCCTTGTGTACTCTGTTGCTGTGGACAGTACTGCTGCTGGCACCATCACCTCCGTGCTTGGTGTTTGCACACACCAGTGAAGAAGTCGGCTGTTGCTGATACAGCAGCCAGGACCTAGGCCTGGAGGAGGAACGGACTATCTCTTGGAGATACAGAACTGGCAGTAAGCATTACTATCTGAAGTGCCTGTTTTGCTTTCAACGTCACTGTTTGGACTTTGGCCTGCACTTGTGTTGTGTTCTGTAAAGCTGTGCCTTTAACAATGTACCTTTGCCATGTGTTAACAATGTAACCTTTCTGTGTGCAACATTATAACCATCAGCTGTATCAATGTAAACCTGATAAGGGGACGCGAGCTAGTGACCACCAGATGGCAATAGCGAGCGTCCAGCTCTCATGGCTCAGATTCACCTGGTTCAGCAGCGCGGGAAGATTCCCCGCCACCTCTTCACCTGGTCAAGAAGGGCGTGACCTTCTACGACGTCACGCAGGCAGCAACCAATAGGCTGTCGACGAGCCACATTCAAATGTATAGCCAGCTGTATATATTGAGCTACTCATCCGCCATTACCACATGTTCCTCCGGATCATCATGCAATAAACCTGTGTTAAGCCAACCCTTCGGCTGTTTCATTGTCTTCGGTCCCTTACACTAAATTGGCGACGAAGGTGGGATATGGCAGCCCACGGGACCAAGACATGCGCCGGTTTCGAAATCAGGAAACCGGGCGACTGGGAGATTTTCAAGATGGACTTCCAGGCAGCACTGATCGAGTCCGAAGTCACGGAAGAGGCAAAGAAAAGGGCCATCTTCACCAGGATGCTCGGACAAGAAACCAAAAGGACCTTGGTGGACCTGATTGCACCAAGGAGGGTGAGCGAATTCAAGGCCAAGGAACTCATGCAGATGCTGCGTGAGCACGTCTGGCCCGCCACGGCGATGTTTCCCGCTTGGAGTGCGTTCTGGAGGCGAGTCCAAGCACCCGGGGAGACGGTCGCCGCATTCGTGGCGGCCCTGCGGCTGGCGGCCGGCCCGTGCAAATGGGAGAATGCCGAAATCACCCTCCGGGACTGTGTGCTGTGCGGCCTGAACGACGCCGAGACCCAGCGCACATTAATGAACCAAGAGCCGCCTCCCACGTTGCAGGAGGTCGTCAGAGCGGCCCAGGCTGCAGAAGCTACGAAGGCCAGGGTCCAAGAGCTCCAGGACTGGCGGCCGAAGTCGAGCAAGGCAGAGGCTCCGGTACAGGCGGCCCGGCAAACTTCGAGGTCGTCCACAGAGAGCAGCGACGACGAGGACGTCCGGAGGGTCCGGAAGGAGAGCCGGCGATGCGACGGCTGTGGAGCGGCCCACGACCGCGTAAAGTGCCTGTTCCGGAAGGCCGAGTGCCACAACTGCGGCCGCCACGGGCACATCGCCAAGGTGTGCAGGAAGAAGCGCGAGACCCGGAGGAGCTCCGCAGACCGTTCCGCGGAACAAGACCGCTCAACGAGACCCAAGGACGGCGCCCAGGCCACGCGGAAGCAGGACGGCGTGGGCCGCATCTCCGACAGCAGCGAGGACGACGCCCCAGTGTTCAGCGTGTCTGCAGGACACCCCCGCTATTTTGTTGAGGTACTAGTCCAAGGGGTTCCCATTAGGATGGAAATTGACTCGGGGTCCTCATATTCAATCATGTCCCAGAGGGAGTTTTTGGGAATTGCCCCCCACAAGCAACCCAAGCTCAAAGCATTGAGGTCCACACTATGGGACGTGCAAGGGAACAGTATTCCAGTGTTGGGGGTTGGAGAATTTCAGGTTAAATTCAAAAAGCACGCCGCGTCCCTTCCCCTCGTCGTGCTCAAAGGGGGAGATTGCAGCCTCCTCGGGACTCAATGGTTCCAGCCCCTGGGTTTGTTTATTGGGGGGGTGCACGCCGTTGGGATGCACGCCGTTGGGACTGATCCAATTCTGGAGGTGTGCGAGGCGCACCCCGAAGTTTTCAAAAAAGGACTGGGGAAATTCAAGGGGCCCCCAGTGACATTCGACCTGGACCCGGAGGTCCGCCCAATTCGTCTTAAACCACGCAGGGTGCCGTTCGCACTTAAGGACAAGATAGAGGCGGAACTGGACAAATTGGTGGGCCAGGGGATCCTTGTGCCTGTTGATTCCGCGGAGTGGGAAACTCCAATTGTAACTGCACTAAAGGCCAATGGGGAGGTCCGCATATGCGCCGACTACAAGTGCACCATCAACAAGGCGATCCGCCCGAATGCATATCCGGTGCCGGTAGTCAGCCATCTGCTGGCCAGGTTACACGGGGGAAAGTGTTTCGCTAAGCTCGACTTAGCACAGGCCTACCAGCAGCTTACGGTGTCCCCTGCCGCAGCTGCTGCGCAGACCATAGTCACCCATAAGGGGGCGTTCCAGGTGACGCGCCTCCAGTTCGGCGTGAATTCAGCGCCTGGAATTTTCCAGTCACTCGTGGAACGCCTCCTGAAGGGATTGGAGGGGGTGTTGCCTTATTTTGATGACGTGTTAATAACGGGGGGGAGTCGGGTTGAATTGGCCAAGAGGTTGGGGAAGGTCCTGACGATATTCGAAAAAGCGGGGCTGAGACTGCGAAAGGACAAATGTGTCTTCTTCGCAACCGAGGTTGAGTTCCTAGGGTTTTGTGTGACTCCTGAGGGAATAAAACCATCCAAGTCCAAGGTGGCAGCCATTAAGAAAGCCCCCCGCCCCACCTCCAAGCCCGAGCTGCAGTCGTTCCTAGGGCTGCTCAACTTTTACCACTCCTTCCTCCCCCGGAAGGCAGCGGTGGCTGAACCGCTACACAAACTGTTAAAGAAAGACCAGGCATGGAAGTGGGGCGATGACCAAGAAAGGGCATTTAGTGAGCTAAAAAGCCTCCTAGCGTCCGATGCCATACTGACCCATTTCAACCCCAAACGCCCAGTAGTCCTGACCTGTGATGCATCTCCAGTGGGGGTGGGGGCGGTGCTGTACCACATGTTGGAAAACGGAAGGGAGGCCCCGATAGCATTTTACTCCAGGTCCCTGTCCCAAGCGGAGAGAAACTACGCACAGACAGACAGGGAGGCACTAGCAATAGTCGCGGGGATGAAAAAATTTCATGATTTTCTGTACGGCCGCCCCTTCACCATTGTGACGGACCACAAGCCCCTGCTAGGCATCTTTACCGCGGATAAGCCCACCCCGCAGATCCTGTCCCCGAGGATGCTCAGGTGGGCCATTTTTCTCAACGCGTATCAGAGCACGCGTTGGTCTACCGGCCCGGGAAAGAGATCAGCCATGCGGACGCTCTATCTAGGTCTCCCCTCCCCCTAACGCCCAGCCAGGTGAGCAAGGGGGAGCGGGACCATCAGGTTCTCATGATAGAGGTCCTGGATTCGCCCCCCGTAGTGCCCGCCGACATTGCCAAAGCGACAGAGAAGGACAAGACATTAGCGGCAGTTAGCTCCTGGGTGCAGAAAGGGTGGCCGGCGTCCTCCCCAGCGGAGGAGTTCGCCCCATTTTTCAGGAAAAAGCTAGAACTGTCCCTAGAGAGGGGGTGCCTCTTGTGGGGGCAGCGGGTGGTGATTCCCACTTCCCTTCGGCCGCGGGTGCTCAAACTGCTGCATGTCAGCCACCCCGGCATCGTGCGATCCAAGGCGCTGGCCCGGAGTTACTTCTGGTGGCCCCAGCTGGACGTCGACATCGAGCACATGGTCGGCACTTGTGAAAGTTGCCAATGCTCCAGACCAGAGGAGGCCCGCCTTCCCCACAGGGAACGGGACGCGGCTAAGGGGCCGTGGTCCCGGGTGCACGTTGATTTCGCGGGCCCGTTCAGAGGCACCCTGTTCCTTCTCGTAGTGGACGCCTTCTCCAAGTGGTTGGAGGTTATCCCAGTCACGAGCACCTCCTCGGCCCAGACCATTAGGCATTTGCGGAGGCTCTTCTCCACGTTCGGCATACCCGACACATTAATTAGCGACAACGCTAGTTGTTTCACGTCCTCCGAGTTTAGGGCATTCATGGAGATCAACGCCGTTCGGCACATCACCTCCGCCCCGTTTCACCCAGCCACCAATGGCCAAGTAGAGCGCCTCGTCCGCACCACGAAGGACGCGTTGTGGCGCATGGGCCCCGGGGATCTGAACCTGCAAGTGTGCCAGTTTCTGCTAGGGTACAGGGTGACCCCGTTGGCGTCAGGATACTCCCCCGCAGAACTCTTAATGCGTAGGAAACTGACCACCATCCTTACTAGGCTAGACCCCACGAGGGTAGAGGACAAAGGGAGGAACATCGGGCTAGAGGCCACAAAGAGTTTCAGTATAGGCGCCCCCGTGCATTGCAGGAATTACGCCAGCACGGGCCCAGCCTGGGTACCGGGCGTAGTTGTGGAGCAAACCGGCCCCGTGTCGTACCGCGTGGAAACCAGTACAGGGCTCCTGTGGAGGCGGCACGCAGACCAGCTCCGACGCAGGGTCTCCGATGAGCAGGGCACAGACCAAACAGAGAAGAAATCTGCGTTAGGGTTCTCCCCCACCCGTTCAGCCCAAGGGGGAGGAAAAGGGGGCCGCGGGCCCCCACCAAGGGGGGGAGGAGGATGTTCTCGTAGATATCCTAGGGGATCTTTCTGAGGAGGAGGAGGAACCCGACCCCAATGTCCCCACAAATGCGGATACCCCTACTAAGTTAGATTTTGATTTTCAGAACCGGGGGGGGGGTTTCGGAGTGGTCCCCCACCCGTCCAAGCGAGAAGAGGGGTTTTTCGTTAGCCCCGACTGCCCCCGGTCTGCCCACAATGGAGTTTTTCCCTTCCCCTAAGGCCGCCAGACAGCGGCAAGCCACTAACAAGTCTCCCTCTCCCGTTTCAGGACAAGGGACCAGGGAACAAAGAAGCAGTAGCACCCCCGGGGGGGGGGGTCAGCCCTCTTCACGGCCCAAACGCACATGCAACAAGCCATCTTGGCTGAGAGACTTCGTCTCATCCTAGGGGGGAGGGATGTTGTGTTCTGTAAAGCTGTGCCTTTAACAATGTACCTTTGCCATGTGTTAACAATGTAACCTTTCTGTGTGCAACATTATAACCATCAGCTGTATCAATGTAAACCTGATAAGGGGACGCAAGCTAGTGACCACCAGATGGCAATAGCGAGCGTCCAGCTCTAATGGCTCAGATTCACCTGGTTCAGCAGCGCGGGAAGATTCCCCGCCACCTCTTCACCTGGTCAAGAAGGGCGTGACCTTCTACGACGTCACGCAGGCAGCAACCAATAGGCTGTCGACGAGCCACATTCAAATGTATAGCCAGCTGTATATATTGAGCTACTCATCCACCATTACCACATGTTCCTCCGGATCATCATGCAATAAACCTGTGTTAAGCCAACCCTTCGGCTGTTTCATTGTCTTTGGTCCCTTACACTAAAACTTGGGACTCAGTTTATCTTTCTCAGTTGTGTTATTGGCTGCAGTAAAGCTCTTTCTTTTTGTTACAACTGTCTGTGTGTCTGTGATTAACACCCAGCCTCCGCTGTGTTCTCGGCGTAACAGCCTGCTCTGCTGAACACACAGACTCATTACTGGCACGTGAATTTGTAACACACCAACAGTTGTTTTATTTAAAAGGTAATAAGAAAACAAAGATACTGAAGAACAAATGGGAAACAGAATGAGAACGTAGGACTGGCAGAACAGAAACATCCTATTCTTTCAGACTTCCAGTGCAGAGACTAAGATAAGGGAGTAGACCAGTGGTTCACAACATGGGGCCCATGCCCTACAGGGGGATTTCAATTCCCAGAAGCTGAAGACAGTACATTGGCTGATCAGTGCTTTGGGGAATTGGCTTAGGTTTCTAGGAATTAAAGTCCAAAAACCAAAGGTTGGGAAACATTGCAGTAGACCATTGTGATCTCACATATGTGGACAGCCAAGTGGTAGGAGAGGAATTGCTTTATTCTCCAGTAACCATGGCTCAGCTGTCTTATGTAGTTCACACACAAAGGAGTTTTTCCATGCTCACAGCTCCTACTGAGGCTTCTGGAAGTCTCACTGACAGCACACATGAAGCCTTTTTCCATGTCTTGTGCATAGGAAGGCCTTGTGCTGCCAGGGCTTGTGCAAAAAGAAGGCTCATGAGTCATAATGCTTCTGCTCAGTTGCCTGCCTTGCTTGTATATATGTAATCAGAAGTACAGAAGTACAGTAAATTCCATTCAATTTAGTGGGTTTCACTTTAAGTAGAAGGAAATCATGACCTGGTTTCTTCTCTCAGGCTTTGATGTGTCATCAGCGTGTACGAATACCTTTGTGCTAAGCCACTGAATTCTGGCACCAGCTGGCAATTGGTGGGGATAAATGCTGAGGCTTTAAATCTCTTCCACACACTAAAATTAAAACTAATTTCCTTCAAGCTCTTTACTCCTAAGGTTTGCCTTCCTGTCTATACCCCCTTGAGAAGTGCAGCAATTCCCTAAACCTTTGACTAGTATCCTGAGGCCTGGTAAACACAGGGCTACAGCGATCTGGAAGCCACAAAATTTAGCCCAGGTATAGAAAAAGAAAAGCATCACAGGAAGGAGAGTAAGGAAGGGGGAAGGGGAAAGGAGAAGACAAGAAACCAGACTCGGGAAAGAAGGAGAAAGTGTCGGATAGGATATTTTTCATTTCCTTAAATCACCACTTTGAACATAAGGAAATAATTTTCTGTTGAATATGGGAGAAGAAACCAAGTCAAGATTTCCTTCCTGAATTAGGCTGTAAAATTATATCTACTTAAAGTGGAACCCACTGAATTGAATAGGACTTACTTCTGATTACACAAAGACAACACTGTAATGTCAAGAAAGGATTTACAGAAAATATGTTGTATGTAATGTCAGTAGTGGAGGGGTGTGTGTGTAAAGAAAAGTGCTGACTTTTTTTCCTGCTGGCAAAAGTATTAGTTTTACAAACAGGGCAAGCCAACAAGCAGCTTCTCATTTGATGTCCAAAGTATTTTAGCTTCATCTTTATTATTTGATTTTCTAAGGAGCAGTAGGGTTGAGTTCCTGTAAGATCAACCTATTTGTTCTCCTTGCTGTCCAGGTAGGGTTGCCGTATATCCCGGAAAACCGGGAATTGTCCCAACTTCAAGGTTGGGAAAATTGTCCTGGCTGGTTAAAGGAAAAATTTGTAAAAGTCCCGGATTTTTAGCAGCTACGGGCAAGCTCATCTCCATTTACAGCCCAAGTGGACTTGATCCACAAATGCTCACATTAAAACACAGCAGTCAGTCTTTAAGGTGTCACTAGAGGGGTTGTCTTTTTGTTTTCTTTACTCTCTGATATCCCCTCCCTCATTTCTTTCCTATGACGGGATCACTGCCCCCGTGTGCTCTTGGCTAGGCATTTGTTGTTGGTGTGAAGTGGGCAGGAAGGCTTGTGGGGTGGATGGTATCAGCTTTGAAGGATCTGCCCCAGCAGCATAAAGTCGCCTTGGAGACCTTCCTGCCTTGGCACTGGCAATGTGCTTTGGAGAAGGGCTCAGGGAGTTGCTGCCTTGTTTCACCCCGTGAGCAAAATAAACCTATGCAGGGATTGTGGTTGAGACACATGGCAAGGGTCAGTAGGTGGGTGGGTAGAAAGATGCATGGATGGTGCCCACAGAACAATCTTTCCATGTCATTACATGGGCTTCATGCTTCCCCTCCCTCTATTATGAAAAAGCTTAATTTGCTTTTTTTATTCCCCTGGTATATAACCTGCCCATTTTTGTCAACTATACTTCTGTCCTGGTTTTGTGGTAGAGAATTATGGCAACCCTATGTCCAGGGTACTCTCAAAACTCTCCTCCAACACCACATCTCAAAGGCATCTATTCTTCTGCACTCAGCTTTCCTTATGGACCAGCTCTTACAATCATACATTACCATGAGGAATACCATTGCTTTGACTATGCAAATTTTTGACTATGCAAAGTGTTGTTTCTTCCTTTAACTATGTTCCCCAGGTTTCTCATAGCTTGTCTCCCAAGAATCAGTTGCCTTTTTATTTCATGGCTACAATCCCCATCTGCAGTGATCTTTGATCCTAGGAAAGTAAGGTCTGTCACTGCTTCTACTTCTTCCCCATCTATTTTCCAGGGACTGATCGGGCCTGTTTCCATTATCTTGGTTTTCTTGATGTTGAGTCTCAAGCCAGGTTTTGCACTCTCCTAGTTTACTCCTAGTTTATTTTTAGTTTACTCCTAGTCCAATAAAATTTCAGCCAATGAATTGTCAAAGGGGTTGTATAGTAGCTTGTGTAAGCACAGGTACAAAGCAGAATGCTATGTATGCACAAGGATAAAATCAAGGTATCCACAGCACTAGAAATTTTGGTTAGGATAATAATACCATTTAGGGGCAGCTCATAACTATTGTTCTTCTACACAAGTAGAAATCTTATTTTTAATGCAGGTTGGCCGCCGCCGGCCAACCACCCCAGCCGGGGGTGAAGAGGAGGAGAAGGAGAGCCGGGGCGAGTGGCAAAGGGGCCTGCCGCCGCCGCCGCCGCCGGCCAACCACCCCAGCCGGGGGTGAAGAGGAGGAGAAGGAGAGCCGGGGCGAGCGGCAAAGGGGCCTGCGCCGCCGCCGCCGGCGGCCAACCACCCCAGCCGGGGGTGAAGAGGAGGAGAAGGAGAGCCGGGGCGAGCGGCAAAGGGGCCTGCGCCGCCGCCGCCGCCGGCCAACCACCCCAGCCGGGGGTGAAGAGGAGGAGAAGGAGAGCCGGGGCGAGCGGCAAAGGGGCCTGCGCCGCCGCCGCCGCCGGCCAACCACCCCAGCCGGGGGTGAAGAGGAGGAGAAGGAGAGCCGGGGCGAGCGGCAAAGGGGACTGCCGCCGCCGCCGCCGCCGGCCAACCACCCCCAAGGGGGATGGGGGTTGAGGAGGAGGAGGAGAGCCAGAGATCCAGGCAAAGGATAAGTAGTAGATATATAAATGTAGAAGACCTAATATAGCAACTGACATAGAGACTTTATACTGACTAAACATAGAAACTTACATAGAGACTGTTAAAGTGTGATAATATGCATGATATTATGTTGTCTTAAATGTTTTTAAACTTTTAAAAACTGTGATACAATGTATGAGGAGAGAAAAATGGCGTAGACACCGGCAACCACGCCAAAAATCTTGCCAAGAGAACCCTATGGACCAAAACAAAAGGCAAAACAAAAGGGCAGGCTAGGTGATACAGGATGCTTAACACCACAGAGTGGAGGAAGGGGAGGGACAGGAAGGGGGGAGGGGAAATGCAATGTTGTAAGGAGCAATACTGTATAGGGACATGGAATGTGAGATCAATGAACCAAGGTAAACTGGAAGTGGTAAAAAATGAGATGGAAAGAATAAGCATTGACATCTTGGGCATCAGTGAGCTCAAATGGACAGGGATGGGTGAATTCAGCTCTGGAAACCATCATATCTACTACTGCGGGCAAGAAAACCTTAGAAGAAATGGAGTAGCCATAATTGTCAATAAAAGAGTGAGAAAAGCAGTAATGGGATACAATCTCAAAAATGACAGAATGATGTCAGTCAGATTTCAAGGCAAACCTTTCAATGTCACTGTGATCCAAATATACGCACCAACCACTAGCGCAGATGAAGCCACAATGGACCAGTTCTATGAGGACTTACAACACCTCATAGAACAGACACCAAGAAATGATGTCCAAATTATATTAGGAGACTGGAATGCCAAAGTAGGAAATCAAAAAGTGGAAGGAATAACAGGCAAATTTGGTCTGGGAGTACAGAATGAAGCAGGGCAAAGATTGATAGAGTTCTGCCAAGAGAACGCACTGGTCATAGCAAACACTCTCTTCCAGCAACACAAGAGGCGACTTTACACATGGACATCGCCAGATGGCCAACACCGAAACCAGATTGACTACATACTCTGCAGCCAAAGATGGAGAACCTCCATACAGTCAGCAAAAACAAGACCTGGAGCAGACTGTGGCTCAGATCACAACCTATTGATCGCAAAATTCAGGCTTAGACTAAAGAAAATAAGGAAAACACGGAGACCAGAAAGATATCACCTAGACAACATCCCTAAAGAATACGCAGTGGAGGTGATGAACAGATTCAATGGCTTAGACTCAATAGATAGAGTGCCAGAAGAATTATGGACAGAGATGAGGGACATCATGCAGGAAGCAGCAAAGAAAACCATACCAAAAGAAAAGAAGAGTAAGAAAGCAAAGTGGTTGTCTGATGAGGCTCTTAAAATAGCAGAGGAAAGAAGGAACGCAAAAGTCAAAGGAGAAAGGAAAAACTACAATCATTTGAACACAGAATTTCAAAGAAAAGCAAGGAGAGATAAGGAAAACTACCTAAAAGAACAGTGCAGAGAAATGGAGGAAAACAACAAAAGAGGCAGAACCAGAGATTTTTTCAAAAAAATCGGGGAAATTAAGGGAACATTTAAAGCAAAAATGACCATGATAAGGGACAAAGAAGGAAAGGAGCTAGCTGATGCAGAAGAGATTAAGAAAAGATGGAAAGAGTACACAGAGGAACTCTACAAAAAGGACCTCAACACTCCTGACAATCACAATGATGAAGAAGTAGAACTTGAGCCAGACATCCTGGAGAGCGAAGTCATAAAGGCCCTAAAGAGCACTGCAAACAACAAAGCTAGTGGAGATGATGGTATCCCAGTTGAATTTTTCAAAGCGCTAAAAGACGATGGCGTCAAATTACTGCATTCAATATGCCAGCAGATTTGGAAAACAAAACAATGGCCACAGGATTGGAAAAGATCAGTATACGTACCAATCCCAAAAAAGGGCAATGCCAAAGAATATTCAAATTATCGAACAATCGCACTCATCCCACACGCCAGTAAAGTGATGCTCAAGATAATACAGGATAGACTTCAGCAGCATGTGGAAAGAGAATTACCAGAGGTGCAGGCAGGTTTCAGAAGAGGCAGGGGGACTAGAGACCACATCGCCAACATACGCTGGATCATGGAGAAAACAAAGGAATACCAGAAACAAGTATACTTTTGTTTTATTGACTACACTAAGGCATTTGACTGTGTGGACCACAACAAGATGTGGCAAGTAATTAAAGAGATGGGAATACCAGAGCACCTCACATGCCTCCTGAGAAATCTGTACATGAACCAAGAAGCAACAGTTAGGACAGAACATGGAGTGACAGAGTGGTTTGGAATAGGAAAAGGAGTAAGACAAGGCTGCATTTTGTCACCATGCTTATTCAACCTATACACAGAGCACATAATGCGCAGTGCAGGGATGGAGGAATCACAATATGGGATTAAAATCGCTGGGAGAAACATCAACAATCTGAGATATGCAGACGATACCACCCTAATGGCAGAAAGTGAGGAAGACCTAAAGAATCTCTTGATTGGGCTGAAGGAGGAGAGTGCAAAAGCTGGTTTGAGACTAAATATCAAGAAAACCAAGATAATGGCAACAGGCCCAATCAGCTCCTGGAAGATAGATGGGGAAGAAGTAGAAGCAGTGACAGATTTTACTTTCTTAGGATCCAAGATCACTGCAGATGGGGATTGCAGCCATGAAATAAAAAGGAGACTGATTCTTGGGAGACAAGCAATGAGAAACCTGGGGAACATAGTGAAAAGCAGAGACATCACAGTGAAAACAAAAATTAGAATAGTCAAAGCAATGGTTTTCCCAGTAGTAATGTATGGATGTGAGAGCTGGACAATTAGGAAGGCTGAACGCAGAAGAATAGATGCCTTTGAAATGTGGTGTTGGAGGAGGGTTTTGAGAGTGCCCTGGACAGCGAGGAGAACAAATAGGTCAATCCTAGAAGAAATTAACCCTGACTCCTCACTGGAAGGTCAAATAGTAAAGATGAAGCTAAAATACTTTGGACATCAAATGAGAAGGGAGGATTCACTTGAGAAGGCACTGATGTTGGGAAAGGTGGAAGGCAAAAGAGGAAGGGGGAGGCCAAGGATGAGATGGCTAGATGGCATTGTGGACACAACGGGCACAGAGCTGGGAGGGCTGAGGGGGATGGTGGAGGACAGAGGCGCCTGGAGAGCAATGGTCCATGGGGTCGCAAAGGGTCGGAAACGACTGTGCGACTGAACAACAACAACAATGCAGGAAGGGCATAAAGTTAAGATGCATCTGCAAAAGTATGAAGTAGCCATTATTTTAGTGAGTGAATTGGTGGTACATATCTATTTTGATATCCATGATGAACATACTAAGTGACTAAGCCAGCTACCTATCACCTCATTATGCCAGAAACTGAGTCTTGAAATGAAGTCCTATGTTTCTTGGTATATTAATATAGAACAGTTTGATCTGTCCTTCATGTCAAACATATACAATTTTGTATCAGAAGAAAGAGAGACTGATCACTCAAAAGGCATGGATTGAAGAGAATATATATGGAGGTAATGGACCACCTCTAATAACTGAAAATAAATTCTATGTCTTCTGTTGTTTTGAGCCATGTATGATTTATGAAACTAATACAGCCTTCATTTTTAATGCTGGAACTTCTCAGCAGTTCCCTACCCCATTTCTCTATTACTTAGATATATGATGATGACAGCCTTATACAGGGTCTCATTTATCTTATGCTACTTCTAACATATTATTGCTACTTTACAATTTCTTAAAATTAGGGACTACATTACAGGTAAAATTAAACCTTCCACCTACAGAAGAGCCAGTAGTTTATACTTTTAGGTCCTGATCTGCCTACCTCTTTGAGAAGCACTATCTTATTTTCACATCATTATCACACAATGATCCCAAAAAATACCCAGAAAAATTAACAATTACTTTTAAATAAAAACACACATCAATAAATTAAACTGATGATTGCAAATTTAATTTAACAATTAACTTGAGCTCTACAACATTGCCACAAATGTTCTGTTGATTTTTTTCCTTGTTGCCAATAGGGTGTGCTTTTTTAAAAATGTTTTGGGTTTTTTATGTGTGGGTGTTGTTTTTGCTTTCTTAATGTTTATAATTTTGTTCAATTTGTCTACATTTTTTAATTGTAAAGATTTTTATTATTATTATGTTGTATGCCACCCAGAATAGGAAAATATTCCAAATGGGCAGGATATAAATGTAATTAATAAATAGATAAATAAATAAATAAATAAAATCAGAACATGGCATTGAGCATACTTGAGGCATCTTCAGAGCAGAGATGGCAAAATGAGATATATAATGAGAAAATTCAACCAATAGATGGCAGTAACGATGTGAAATGTGTGAGTTTTGCTTTCTCCTACCACCAGTATTTTTTAAAACCTCACATTCATTCCATCCTAACTAAATATGAAGAAATAAGTAAATTTGGGCAAATTCTTTTTTTAAAAACTGGAAGGAAATACTCATTTTTGTCAGCCAAATTTGGTAGTTATTCCAGCATGCTATGGCCTGGTATATCTCACATAAATGGCTATGTGAAGAAGAAACACACCTCTAATATGTTCAGCTTTTCCCACAGATATAGGAAGAGGGAGTCATGCAATTTCTGAAGTGCCAACACTGCATGGCCCTTCATAGTTCCGACAGAAATATCTACAGCTTTTACTTCTCTTACTGTAAAACAGGGGTTCCCAACCTAAGGCCAATGGGCCAGATCTGGTGAAATGGTGCCATTTCATGTGGACCCCCACCCCTCCAAGGGCATTTGAGAAACAAAATTGCCACCCCTTTGAAGCTGTTGGAACAAAATGGCCACCCCCATCATGCACGCAGGGCAAAATGGCCCTCTGGCCCTCCAAGCTGACTGAGAGAGCATGACCCACCCCCGGCTTGAAAAGGTTGCTGTAAAACCTCAGTTTCAGAGAGAAGAAAAAGGTATACTGGGCATGTACAGAGCCAGTCAAGAGGGAACACTTGCCTGCCAACCAGAATATTCCTACATCTTGGCTGATAGTTTTCATAAAACCTAGTGTTGGCTTAAATAAATTCCCTGGCTCTGGTGTCAATAAGTGAGAGCTTCTTTTTTAAAAAAAAAGAATAAAGAAATAAGTGGTGGAGAAAGAGGATGAACCCAGGAGAGAACATGATAATTTGAAGGTTCTGGCATGAAGGCACTCATTTGCTGATAGGATTGCTCAGGTATATTGTCAGGAATGCATGCATCTTTGGTTTCAGCAATGTAGGTGAAATCCAAGTTAACACATAGTGAAAAGTCCTATGGTTGTAATTCCGTGCCAGCTGAAGCCATCATGAATTTAATAGTTTCCATTATCAATGCATAATTTCTGCTTCTGCAATAGAGTTTGTGGTGCTTCTGATTTTAGCCCTGGGAATGTCAAAATCCTTGCACAGTGTACCACTGTGTGATTGGTTTAACCTTATTAGATCCAGGACATGATGTTGATTAAGTCCTGCCAAATAATGATACTACAACCATGTAAGATGAAACATGGTGCCCTATAAGACCAGCCAGTGATATCTTCATGTGCAGCATCTCAACAGCACTATAATCCAGCACCCTAATTGTTCTACTTTGTCTCTTCTGCTTTGTGGTCAGAAGGGGAAGCATACTTTGCCATTTCTTTGGCTTTATCCAGGAATCTTGATTAATTTTCCTGCTGTTCTTAGTGGGTTTCTATTTCATTGGTAGAACAATATGGGCTCCCTTCTCCACCTCATTTATCACCTACGCAATGTCTGGGATATTAATCAAATACTGGACAACATGGGAAAAAACAAATTTTTCCCTCCTTTCCGCCTCTACCAAATCTTCAAAATATATAAAAATATCATACCCTGTAGGGATGAAATGCATTATAAATAGGCTTTATTTTCTTATTGTATTTTATTTGTGTTGTGGGTTTTTTTGTTTTTGTTTTTGCTATGATGTTCCAGATGGCCATCCCCCCCTCCCCCAACTTGGATACTTTTGTATTTACACACATTCAAGAAACTCAGGAGAGGCAAAGAAGAAAAGAGACACTATCAAAGCATCCACTGTAGGCATGCAGAGGACTAAAATTTTCCTATCTAGAATGAGCCAGGGTAAAAAGTGCCACATGGGGAAAAGAACAAAAGAGAAAAGGATGGAGCCAACAAGAAAAAGGAGTAACAAAGCTTGACAGGCTCACGACATATAATCAGAGTATGCAAGTCTGTGGGTCTAATGGCAAATGCAAGCGTCTGCCAGTGAAATGGCAGCAGGACATACTTCTAGGGCAAACAGACTACAGAGATTTCAGGTTTAGAGTGAGATAGTCACAATTATGAAAAGGCAGCTAGGCTTGAGATTCTCTATCTCTCTCTCACTCACACACACACACACACACACACACACACACACACACACACACACACACACACACACACACACACACACACACACACCAGTTACCGGCATTCCACAATAATTCCTCCAGCTAGAATTCTGTTCTCATTAGACAAAAACAAATCCATACTGTTTCAAAATGTTCAGGATACATGCCTGTTCTTTGCCAAGACTCTCTCTGAATTGAGTCTTTAAAGTGCTGCAATTTGTTTGTTGTTGTTTACTCTCTGATATGCTTGAAACACAGATCAACACAGCTACTATTTTTTGAAACATTCTGAATTAAAGGCCTTTCTCAAAAGCCAGTCGTGTCTGACTCTAGGGGGTAATGCTCATCCCCATTTACAGCCAAAGAGGCAGTGCTGTATGTTTCTGCAGATGTTTCTGAGGTCATGTGGCAGGCATGACTAGATGCCAGAGTGCATGGGATGTTGTTACTTTTCCTACCAAAGTGGGAGCATGAAGCATAGGGGGATGGTAGTCTCTCTGACTATTAGGCCCTGTAGGGGATTTCTAAAAATAATTTTACAACTAACAATTTCCTAATGCTTTTGCTACTGATATGTAGGAGGGCATGAGTGGGTCTTTCCAAGCTCTATGTGCAACTTATGCTGGGGTAGGGGAAATGATGTCACTGCTGTGGCAGATTAGCATCACTTGCTGTGATTCCTCATGAAATTCCTCACGGCATGAAAGTTAGGTGGGTTGGCATGTCACTCTAAACCCAAGTGGGGACTCTTTAATTTTAGTGTTTCATTTTTATTATGGATACTAGGAAAAAGTGTTATTGTGGCAGAGTGGAAATTTAAGTGGAATGGATCTTTGAATCAGAAAAACTGCTTCCTATGTGGAGCACCACATCAAAACAAGATTGCCAGGACCAGATAACCCAAAGTAAGCTTTTTACTGAGGGTTATCTGCAGACATTCCTGCCGACCTAGCAGTTTGAAAGCAAGAAATTACAAGTAGATAAATAGGTACCACTTTGGTGGGAAGGTAACAGTGTTCCATGCACTCTGGTGTTGTGGCATGCCTGCAACGTAGCCACAGAAATGTCTGCAGATGCAGACAGCACTAGATCTCTTGCTATAAATGGAGATGAGCACTAAACCTTAGAGTTGGATATGACTGGTTTTCGAGCAAGGGCGACCTTTACCTTTACGATTTGCAGATAAGCACAAAACTACTTCTAACATGCACCCCATTTTAGTGTATTTCCTTGTATTAGCCAGACACTGCAGGTGAAGGCTAAACAGCAATTTCATATTTGGAAACTAAAGATTTAATGATGAAATTGCAAATAAATTAATTGTGAGAAAATGCTTCTTCAAAATAAGCTTACACTTTAGGCCTTAGTGTACTTTTTACTTAGTGTGGCAACAAGTGGTACTAGAAACAAAACATTGTGCTTTATTCTTAACCCTCTAGTTCCTCTTATGGATCTCTGCCCTTCCTTTGCAGGCGCACCCCCCAAAGAAAGACTCAGACACCGGTATATGGATAATGCAAGCGCGGCGCCAAAATGGCCGCCGCGCCCTTTGCGGGCCCCCCCCACAGGACAGAGAATCCGGGTAGTTAGGGGCGTGGCCAGCTCCCTTATAAAAGGGGTGGCCACGAGGCAGCCAAGCTGCCATTTTACCTCAGCGACGGAGCGGAGAAGTTTTTTCCCCTGCGTCTCCGTCGCTCGTTAGCTTACCGGGAAGCCTTTTGGTAGCGGTTCTGCCTTTCCGGCTTCCCTTTTTGCTCCGGTGGAGATGCCTTCGAAGAAGAAGGCAGCTTCGAGTTCAGCTCGCGTTGTTAGGAGGCGCAACCCAGGTCGGAGGACCGCGGTGCCGCCTCCTCAGCAGCCACCTTTGCCAGCCCCGGCCGGGGCCGGCGGAATGGGGTCTATTGCCCCTTGGCCCGGGGTGGGCGATCAGAGGGCGGGCGCGGAAGGGGTTCCGGCCCGCGGCCCACGAGCGGTGGACACCGCTCCTGCTCCTGCCCACTCTGTCGGGCCTACTCCTCTTGGGCTGCAGCCTCTCCCGGGGCCCTCTAGCCTTGGGGGGTGGTGCGGCCCCCTGCCTTGGCAGGTTTCTCCACCAACCCTGCCGGGCTTCGGTGCTGGCCAATGGCCATATGTGGGTCCCGGGGTACAGGGACCTGTACCCATGCCTGGGCCAGGCGGGCCGGCCGGCCCTTTGCCCATGGTCAACGTGGACACCTTGCTGGCCCGCATTGCGGCCCTGGAGGCGTCGTTGGCGCGGGCCAGTCAGGCGGGCGCCCCTTTCGGGGTTCCTTTTGAGACGCTGTCGGCTGGAGGACAACAGCCGGCGGGGAGGGTCGAGCTGCTGCAGGCGTGTGGCGCGGTTTCGGCCACTGCCTCGCAGCTCCCCAGCCAGCAACCAGGTGCGGGTCAAGCCCCGGTGATGAGCTCTACGTCGGTCGTGAGCTCCGACGCCCCCAGTGGGCCGGAACCCCCGGTGGGGGCGGCCCACGGGGGTGCAGCGTGTGAGTATACGGTGCAAGCGAGTACATCCACACACATTCCCAATCTAGGGGGGGCCTTTCAATGGCCTTGGCCTCGCGCGGGTGGTGCGGGGGCCACGCTGTCGGCGACCCACCCGGCGACGACGACTACCACCTTGGGCACTGGGGTGGGCATTGGTCCCTACACTACAGGGAATGTTCTGGGGGTGGCTGGATTAGTTCAGACCCCTTTTACCAGGCCGGCTGTCCCTTTTTCGGCCTTGCCGACGGCAGGGTATTCCTTGCCATTGGGTGATCACCTGGCACAGGCTACTAGGGAAAAGATATGGCGAGGGGAGTACGTAGATATCTTCTCACTCCTGAACAGAGAGCCCACCAAGGAGGAAAGGGAGGGTCAGGATGAGAAGGACAAGGAGCAGGCACGCCGCCGTAAGCCGCCGCGTACCTGGGCCAACTGGCTCCCCGCTTATTTAATATACATGGCGGTATATTTGAGGGCGCGGCCGGATTTAGCTATTCCCATGGTCCAATATTTGGACAACATATATAGGGCGATGGTCGATTTCCCGGGGCCCTCATGGCTAGCATATGACGAGGAATTCCGTATGAGGATTCCCCTTCACCCCGAGATGAGATGGGATGAGCCGTGCCAGAGGCTTTGGCTTTTGTATATGACACCCACACGCCCTGCCCCGGGGGATAGATACCATTGCGGACATGCGGTCCAGCGAGCGGCTCCAGCGCAGGTTACCCGCCAGGCGGCGGGGCAGGGGGTTCCAGCCCGCCTGCTGTGCTGGACTTTCTCGTCAATTGGTTCCTGCAATCGAAAGAACTGCAGGTATAAGCATGAGTGTCCCACATGCTCTGGCCCCCACGCAGCCTCTGTTTGCCCCAAGCCTGGGGGGGCGCGAGGCAGAGGGAAGGGTGGACAGTGGGCTGGCAAGGCTGCCACAGATGGAGCTAGTTCTCCAAAAGGCTCCCTCCCCAATTAAGGTGGACATGCTGGAGCGCTGGCTCGCATCGTACCCGAAGGGGGAGGACAGGGAGTATATTCTTCAAGGTTTTAAGCAGGGATTTCGTATCCCTTTTGTGGGTGATAGGTCCCCTCAGGATGCTCCCAACCTTTTATCCCTTAGAGGAAGGGAGGAGGTGGCTGCGGCCAGCATTCAAAAGGAGTTAGTCGCGGGCAGGGTCGCTGGACCTTTCCCCGTACCCCCGTTTCCCAATCTTAAGGTCTCGCCACTGGGTTTGGTCCCCAAAAAGTCCCTAGGTGAGTTTCGCCTTATTCATCATTTGTCCTACCCAGCCGGCCGATCGGTCAATGATGCTATCCCTGATGACCTTTGTTCAGTCAGGTATACATCGTTTGACCATGCGTTGCGCATGGTGCGCTCGTGTGGCCCGGGTGCCCTGCTGGCCAAGTGTGACATTAAGTCAGCTTTTCGCCTCTTGCCAGTGCATCCGGGCGACTTTGAGTTGCTGGGTTTTAAATTTAAGGGGGAATATTATTTTGATAAGGCCATGCCTTTTGGCTGCTCCATATCATGCTCGGCTTTCGAGCATTTTAGTACCTTCCTAGAGTGGGCTTTCGCCCGCAGGTCAGGGTCCCGGTCTGTAGCCCATTACCTGGATGACTTTTTATTCGGGGGTGAACGGGGCTGGGACACGTGCGCACGTCTCCTCAACACATTTCAGACGCTAATGGAGGAACTTGGTGTCCCTTTAGCGCCCGAAAAGACCGAGGGCCCATCGACCAAGCTAGTATTCCTGGGGGTTGAGATTGACACAGTAGTGCAGGCTTCTAGGTTGCCGGGTGATAAGGTGTCCAGGATCGTGGCCCTTATCTCGGAATTGCTGGCCAAGCGTAAGGCATCACTGAGAGAACTTCAGGTGCTACATGGGCACCTTAATTTTGCTTGCAGGGTGGTCGCACCGGGCAGGGCTTTTGCCCGGCGCTTATGCGACGCCATGGCAGGGTTATCCAGGCCCCACCACAGAGTCAGGCTCACCCGGGGTATCAGGGCAGACATGTTCGTCTGGTTGCAATTCCTGAGGGAGTTTAATGGGGTCTCATTTTGGAGGTCTGACCTCCTGGCGTCCCCCAATTTCCAGATCCAGTCTGATGCCTCAGGATCCCTGGGTTATGGGATGTACTTCAATGGGAAGTGGGCCTGTGGTGGGTGGCCACCGGCATGGGCAGGCACAGGTCGCCTGCGGGATCTCACATACCTGGAATTTTCCCCCATTCTGGGGGCTTTGATGCTATGGGGCGAACAGTGGGCTAATTTGGTGGTGCATTTCTGGTGTGACAATGCTGCTGTTGTCCACATTGTCAATGCACAGACTTCCAAATCGCCCAGGGTCATGGACCTAGTGCGCCATTTTGTGCTGCGCTGCCTGCGCCTCAACGTTTTGTTCAGGGCCAGGCATGTCCCAGGGATTAATAATGATATTGCTGACGCTTTGTCCCGCCTGCAGATCTCCCGGTTCCGTGCCTTGGCCCCGGATGCGGAGGAATTTCCCTCGCCACTCCCGGACGAGATGTGGACTATTGGCAAGGAGAGGTGAACCGGGCGATTGGCCTGTCACTAGCGCCACGCACGCGTAAGGCGTATCAACAAGCATTCAATTCTTACAGGGCATTTGCTACTCAATTTCTCTTGCCAGAGACCTGGCCTATCCCGGTGGACCATGTTCTGCGGTTCATGGTTCACCTGCATGCACAGGGCCTTGCACCTCGCACCATAGCATCCAAGCTCTCGGCGTTGGCTTTTATGGCCAAAGTGGGAGGTCATGTGGATACCACCTCTGACTTCCGTGTGCGACATGTTTTGGAGGGGTGGGTGCGCGAGCGCGGGCGTTGCCCGGATGACCGGCACCCTATTTCCCCAGGGGTTCTTACCCAGTTGGCCCGGGGCTGGCCAGGCCTCTGTTTTGATCATTATGAGGCAGCCCTTTTTCACGCAGCCACAACGGTGGCATTTTTTGGAGCGCTCCGCGTCAGCGAACTCGTGATGCTGTCTAAGGCGGATGCAAGTGGTAGGGCACTGGAACTCGAAGATGTCTACGTAGCCAAAGACTGGGCCCAGTTGAGGATACGCTCCTCTAAAACAGATCAGCATGGCGTAGGCAGTGGTGTAAGACTGCTACGTTGTTCTTTGGCAGACATCTGTCCGGTTGGTGCCCTACAGTAATTCCTGGCACTGCGTGGCATGCACCACGGCCCGTTTTTCTGTCACCAAGATGGGTCTCCCCTTACTAAATTTCAGTTTTGGAAGGTGACAGCCAGAGCCCTCACCAGGGTGGGCCTACCAGGTGCCCGTTATGGCACACATTCGTTCTGGATTGGTGCAGCCTCTACAGCAGCTGCTTTTGGGTACTCTGGGGCTGACATACGCAGCATGGGAAGGTGGGGCTCGCAATGTTTTCAGTTTTATGTGCGCCCACTCCTGCCATGAGTACCAATCCAGTCACCTTACCGCCTTTTTTTTCTCAATTTTCTTACAGACCCTGGGTGTCGTATTACACCGGTGACAGTATGGCTGGTGGGCCACAGCTATGTGCACAGGGCAGCGCGTTACGCTGCGGCGACAGAATGGGGACCCCGACTGGGACTGGGTGACCACGCCAGTCTCGCATGGCATGGTAAGCCTGGGATGTTATGGCGGGAGCTGCGGCCTTTCCTTTTTTCTGGCCTGGGTGCTGACCCGCCTGACATTCTAATCATCCACCTGGGGGGCAATGATTTGGGCCAGGTCACCGGCTTATCGCTTAAGCATGCGATTTGCGAGGACCTCGCCTACTTGCATTATGTCTGGCCTGCCACAACCCTGGTTTGGTCGGACATTGTCCCGCGCCATTCTTACAGAGGGGGCGTTAACCTCCTGGCCCTTGACCGCGCTAGGCGCGCGGTCAATAAGGCAATGGCGCGGTTTCTTGCCAACAGGGCTTGGGGACGGGTTAGTCATCACCCCGATATTAGTCTACAAAATTATGACTTGTACGCAGGGGATGGGGTCCATCTGTCGCGAGGAGGTATGGACCTCCTGTTGGGTGATTGGCGAGCAGGCCTGTTGACCGAGCTGACGGTCTGGGGGGGGGGCGTCAGGTCTTCTTTGAAGCCCCTCCGTGTGGCGGGTAGCACTGGTAAGGTAAACAGTATGACCCACAAGTATCCGGCAGGTTCGCAATTGACTGGACAACACTAGACAGGAATAAATTAGTTAAACGTTGTCCGGTCAACGACGAACCAGGCGATGGGGTGATGACGATTGCTAACCAGCATGCATCACCCCTGTGATTTCACGGATACGCGTCAGAGGGTGGGGTCATAAGTTAGTTATTGACTACGGTCAACAATTTGTTTGTTGTCAACAAACAAATTGATACAAATTGATACATTGTAACCAATTGCCGTTGGCAATTTTGGGGTGGTACCTTACCAGTGTTACTTCGGCCTGCTTGCCTTAGGAATTACGATTGGTCGTTTTACCAATGCAAATTTATAATTCGGACTAGGGCATTGAATCAATAAATGTGGCCCTATGCTGTTATCCACTTTCAATGTTGTCTGTGTCCGTAATTGGGGGGGTGCGCCTGCAAAGGCATTGGGCCACTTTTATTGAATAATGCCCTAGTCCGAATTATAACTTTCAATTGGTGTATTCATCCAATTGTAATTCTTAAGGCAAGCAGGCCGCTGTAACACTGGTAAGGTTCCTCCCAAAATTGCCAATGGCAATTGGCTACAATGCATCCATTTGTATCAATTTGTTTGTTGACACAAATAAATTGTTGACCGGAGTCAATAAACTATCTACTGACCCCACCCTATGATGTGTATCCGTCAAATCACGGGGTGATGCATGCTGAAAAGCTCCTGCCATCACCCCTTGCCTGGTTCGTCGTTGACCGGTCAAAGCTATTACACCTGTACCTGTCTAAGTGTTGGCCAGTCAATTGCGAACCTGCCGGATACCTATGGGTCATAAATCTTTACCTTACCAATGCTACCCGCCTAAAGTGACCAAAGTCAAGAACAAAACTCCTTTGCTCAAACACTAGCAACAGTGTGCGATGGGCAAAAAAGCCAGAAACCAAGGGCCAATTGTGGTTCAGGCCAAAAATTCCCACCCGGCCCCGAAGCGACCAAAATATTACACTGTTCACTAGGGAGGGGGTGGAGGGAAAAACTTCTCCTCTCCGTCGCTATTTCTAAAATGGCAGCTTGTCTGCCTTGTGGCCACCCCTTTTATAGAGGGGTGGCCACGCCCCCTAAATCACCCAGATGTCAGAGTCCGGGTGGGGGGCCCCCCACAAAGAGTGCGGTGGCCATTTTGGCGCCGCGCTTTCATTGCAGGCGCACCCCCCAAAGAAAGACTCAGACACCGGTATATGGATAAAGGCATTGGGCCACTTTTATTGAATAATGCCCTAGTCCGAATTATAACTTTCAATTGGTATATTCATCCAATTGTAATTCTTAAGGCAAGCAGGCCGCAGTAACACTGGTAAGGTTCCTCCCAAAATGCCTATGGCAATTGGCTACATGTAACTATTTGTATCAATTTGTTTGTTGACACAAACAAATTGTTGACCGGAGTCAATAAACTATCTACTGACCCCACCCTATGACGTGTATCCATTAAATATCAAGGTGATGTAGGCTGTAAAGCTCCTGCCATCACCCCTTGCCTGGTTCGCCCTTGACCGGCCAAACCTATTTCCCCTGTACCTGTCTACGTGTTGGCCAGTCAATTGCGAACCTGCCGGATACCTATGGGTCATAAATCTTTACCTTACCAGTGCTACCCGCCACACGGGGAGGCATCCATGATGACTCACCGCCCCCCCCCCCAGACTGTCAGCTCGGTCACCAGGCCTGCTTGCATATCCTCAAGAAAGAGGTTCATACCTCTGGCCGACAAGTGGACCCCATCTCCTGCATAGAGATCATAATCCTGCAAGCCTATCCTAGGGTGCCGGATGGCTGTCCCCAAGCCCTTGTCTGCCATGAACCGGGCAACAGCCCTGTTCACCGAGCGGCGAGCGCGGTCAAGGGCATGGAGGTCAATACCTCCCCTGTATGAATGACGCGGTACGATGTCCGACCATAGCAGCCTTGTGGACGGCCACACATAATGCAAATAAGCTAGGTCACTGCAAATTGTGAAAATTTAAGGATAGGCCAGTGACCTGGGCGAAGTCATTGCCCCCGAGATGCAGTACAAGGACATCAGGCGGTTCAGCATCCCTGATGTAAAACAGGAATGGCAACAGTTCCCGCCATCTCATTCCGCGCTTACCGTACCAACGTATGCGTGCGGTTGCACGCAGTCCAAGCTGGGGTCCCCACTCTGTCGCTGCAGCGTACTGCGCTGCCCAGTGCACGTACCTGTGGCCCACCAGCCATACTGCCACCGGTGTGCGGGGACACACAGGGTCTGTAAAAGAAGAAAAGAGAACAATGACTTAACTGGTACTCATGCTTGAAGAGGGCGAACATATAATGCAAAATGCATGGATCCCCATCTTCCCATCCAGCATATATCAGCCTCAGAGTACCCAAAGGCAGCCGCAGTGGATGCAGCACCTATCCTAAATGAATGGGTGCCGTAACGAGCCCCGGGGAGGCCAACAATGGATAGTGCCAAACCGGTCACCTTCCAAAATTGAAATTTAGTAAGGGGAGACCCATCCTGGTGGCAGAAAAATGGGCCAGGGTGCACGCCACGCACTGCCAAAAACTCCTGTAGGGCACCAACTGGACAGATGTCTGCAATGGAACATCGTAGCAGTCTAACTCCACTGCCTACGCCGTGCTGATCAACCTTTCAGGACCGTATCCTCAACTGAACCCACTCATTAGTGACATAGGCATCGTCGAGTTCCAGTGCCCTACGAGTCGCATCTGCCTTAGACAGTAGTACCAACTCACTGATGAGGAGCGCTCCAAAGAAGGCCACCATGGTAGCCGCGTGAAAAAGAGCCACCTCATACTTATCATAACACAGGTTATGCCAGCCTCATGCAAGGTGGGTCAGTACCTCTGGTGAAATCGGGTGTCGAGTATCCGAGCGGCGGCCACGTTCCCGTGTCCACCCCTCCAAAACATGACGTATGCGGAAATCATTCACGGAGTCAGCAAAACCCCTCACTTTGGCCATAAATGCCAGTGCCAACAGCCTGGATGCTATAGTGCGAGGAACCAAACCCTGACTGTGTAAATAAACCATAAATTGTAAAACCTGTTCCACTGGAATGGGCCACACTTCGGGCAACTGGAGTTGCAAACAAAAGGATCTAAATTGAACAAAAGCATGTTGATACACCTTACGCGTGCGAGGTGCCAAAGACCTGCCGATCGCCCGGTTCACCTCTCCTCGCCAAATGTCCAAATCTCGGCCGGGAGTGGCGAGGGGAATTCCTCTGCTTCCGGAGCCAAGGCACGGAACCGGGGGATCTGCAGGCGGGATAAAGCATCAGCAATATCATTATTAATGCCTGGTACATGTCTGGCCTTAAAAAGCACATTCAGGCGTAGGCTTAGTAACACAAACTGACGAACCAACGCCATCACCCTGGGTGACTTAAACGTCTGAGCGTTGACAATGTGCACTACCGCCGCATTGTCACACCAAAAATGGACCACTGAGTCGGCCCACTCCTCGTCCCATAGCATCAAAGCTCCCAGGATTGGAAGGAACTCAAGGAACGTAAGATCGTGGAGGCGATCCGTGCCCCGCCATGCTGGAGGCCATTGGCCATAAGCCCACCTCCCCTCAAAATAAATCCCATATCCCAGGGAGCCGGAGGCATCCGACTGTACTTGGAATCTAGGGGAAACCAAAAGGTCGGATCTCCAGAAAGTGACCCCTTTAAATTCCCGCAGGAATGTAAGCCAAATCAAAAGGTCAGCCCGCATGCCCCTGGTCAGTCGGACCCTGTGGTGGTGCTGTAACAGGCCAGACATGGCGTCACATAAGCGCCGCGCAAATGCTCTGCCAGGCGTCACCACCCGGCAGGCAAAGTTAAGATGGCCATGAAGTACCTGAAGCTCACGAAGTGACACTTTACGTTTGGCCAACAAGGCCAAAATCATCGTGGAGATCCGGGTTACCTTCTCAATGGGTAACCTGGATGCCTGTGCGACCGTGTCAATTTCAATGCCCAGAAATGTGAGCGTAGTGGATGGGTCTTTTCGGGCGCTAAAGGGACACCCAGTTCCTGCATTAGTGTCTGAAATGTAGTGAGGAGATGCGTACACGTGTCCGAGCCCCGTTCACCCCCGAACAAAAAGTCATCGAGGTAATGGGCTACAGACCGAGACCCGGACCTGCGAACAAAGGCCCACTGAAGGAAAGTGCTAAAATGTTCGAATGATGAACATGAAATAGAGCAGCCAAAAGGCATGGCCTTGTCTACACAGAACTTCCCTTGGAATCTAAAACCCAATAACTCAAAGTCCCCTGGGTGCACTGGCAGTAATCGGAATGCCGATTTAATGTCACATTTTGCCAGAAGGGCACCAGGACCACAAGAGCGCACCATCCGTAGGGCTTGGTCAAATGACGTATACCTGACTGAACAAAGGTCATCAGGAATAGCATCATTGACAGAGTAACCCGCTGGGTATGATAGATGGTGGATTAAACAAAATTCACCCGGGGACTTTTTAGGTACTAGCCCCAGAGGGGAGACCTTCAGGTTAGGAAAAGGTGGTTCGGAAAAGGGGCCCGCTACCCTCTTAGCCTCTACTTCTTTGGCAATACTCAGGGCAGCTACCTCCTCCTTACCCTTCAGGGAAAGTAAATTGGGGGCATCTTGGGGTACCCGCACCCCTTTGAACGGAATACGAAAACCCCACTGGAAACCCTCCAGGAGGTACTTAGCATCCTCCCTCCTTGGATAAGGTGAGAGCCATCGCTCCAACATATACACATTAACTGGTGAGGGGGCCTTTTGACTGGCTAGTTCCATCAGCAGAAGCTCTGCCCACTCCCTGTCCACCTCTACCTCTGCCCCATGACCCACCAGCCCGCGGGCACGCGGAGGCGGCGTGGGGGCCAGCTCAAGAGGGACACTCTTGTTTATATCGGCACTGTCGCTTATTGCACACGCCATTAGCTGAGAAGCTCCAACACAGCATGCGGGCTGGAACCCCCTGCCCCGCTGGCTGGCGGGGAGCCTGTGTTGGAGCAGCTCGCTGTACAGCATGGCCACAATGGTACCTATCCCCAAGCACCGGACGCGTGGGGGTCATGTACAAGAGCCACAATTTTTGACAGGGCTCATCCCATCTCATCTCCGGGTGTAGGGGCACCCTCATTCTAAATTCCTCATCGTAAGCCAACCACGATGGGCCAGGGAAATCCACCATTGCCCTGTAAATATTGTCCAAGTATTGGACCATAGGAATGGCCAGATCAGGCCGGGCCCTGAGTTATACCGCCATATAAATAAGATATGCCGACAACCAGTTGGCCCAGGTGCGCGGTGGCTTACGACAACGAGACAGTTCCTTGTCTCTGTCATCCTGTCCCTCTTTCTCTTCCTTAGTGGGCTCACGGTTCAATAGGGAGAATATATCCACGTACTCCCCCCGCCAAATATTTTCCCTCGTGACCTGGGACAAATGATCACCAAGGGGCAAGGAATAACCAGCCGTCGGTAAAGCCGTCACCGGCACATTATGTATAGAGGGCATACGCAGCGGGACCTGGATAGCCCCTGCAATGCTCGACGCTGCCCCGGGGGCGGAAACCCCTGCCCCCAATGATGTGCCATTTCGAAACCATGGGGCACTGGGATAGACTGGTAACTGATGCCCACTAGCCTCAACTTGACGAGGCCAGGGCCACTGAACCCCACCACTGGAAGTGGGCTGTGATGTAGGTGCATTAATTTGAACCTTATACTCACTAGGTGCACACCCGTGAGCTGCCCCCACTGGGGGTTCCGGCCCACGGCGGGCGTCGGAACTCGCGACCAGCATCGAGCTCTGGGGCCACACCTGATTACTCCCAGTCTGCAGATCTGGACAGACAGGGAGCTGCGAGACACCGGCAGGTGCAGGCCGGAGTGTCTCAAGCAGCTCAACCCGGCTGGCTGCCTGGTGCAACATGGCGGCCGTCGAGGTAGCCAGTGCAAACGAAGGGGCCCCGGCAGAAAGAGAAGCGCCCCCCTCCACAGGAGGCTGTGCAATGCCCAAGGATGCCTCCAGCACTGCTAAACGTGCTAGTAAAGCATCCACTGCTACAGAGCCCCCAGCATAAGGCGGGCCGGGCCGGGTTGGCCAGAAGACCCACTAGGCAGTGGAAACGGTACACCGAAAGGAGAGCCATGGCCAGAATAGGGCCATGCCCAAAACTCCGGCCCATGAGGGGCCGGAGGAGGAACGGGTTGTGTGCCCGCACCAGGCCCTCCCCCGCTGCCCTGACCCATGGCCGGTAATGGCGGGCTGAGGGCCGAAGCCCCTGAGGGGCCGGCCCCATGGCTGGCCAGCCAAGCCCGGCTGCCAAGTGCCAGCCTGAATCGCCCCACCGTTATCAGTGGGCAAGGCTGGCATAGTGCCCTGCCGCGGGGGCGCAGCCCTGGTCCTCCGAGCCTATGGCTGTCCCCCATCCTGTGCAGGGCCAGGAAAAGCCCTCCCCTTTGGCTGCGGCTTCATCGCCGGTGCCTTCCATTTGGGAGGCATGTCTCCAATAAGAAAAAGTAGGATCCCTTTCCAGGGATCGAAAACCTATCGCCAAAAGCGCGCAGTAGCCAAGTGAACCAAGGCTCTGCGTGTGCCAATCCTCCTTTCCCAGCCGGGAAAGGATCGAGGGCTAAACAGCCGAAGAGTATGAACAAACAGCAACGGAGAAAACTTCTCCTCTCCGTCGCTATTTCTAAAATGGCAGCTCGTCTGCCTCGTGGCCACCCCTTTTATAGAGGGGTGGCCACGCCCCCTAACTCACCCGGATGTCTGAGTCCGGGTGGGGGGGCACAAAGAGCACGGCAGCCATTTTGGCACCGCGCTTTCATTTGGCCATGCCTTCCTCCAGGCCATTCCATTCCACATCCTAGCCCTACTCCTTCATTTTCAAATGTCACTGAATTTAGTTACTCAGCTTGTTCAGCACTGATTCCACTGTTGTTTCCTGAAATGCATACATGCTGTGGCAGCCTAGAGAAACCATTGTAGTTCAGCATTCAGAAGCTGTGTTCCCTGTTAGAAGGCATAATGAAATTGGTGTCAGGTTGAGATCAAGACCACAACAGCTTGAGAAGGAAGAAGATCACCCTTTGTACCCTTGTATGATTTGCAAGAAGACTGATAACTGTGAATGTTTTGTCTCCATGAAGAGACAGCTCATTAAATCTCATTACTAGGCTACAGCTGCAATGCTGTATGGATTTGAAACTCAAAAGAGTACATTGTTTTGCAAATGCATTCCCAGGAAAGAATGAAACAATTTATTTTAGCATTCATCTCAAGCAATATTGCATCAGGTTGAACTCACTTCCTTGGCTCTTCTGTAGCTTTTACAATGTACCGGGTTCGGTTTCCATTATATCCACTCCTCCATTTACAATAGTTTTTCTTCTTCTTCAAATATGCAAATAAATATATTGGGCGATACATTATTAATGACAGAGCCATATTTGTTTCCAAAGACTCTAGAAATGGAGATACATTTAAGATTGGGTGGAATGATATTCTAATTGGTCATGTCTGAGGAGTTCAACACATAGATTTAATAACTTTCATTGCAATGCTGTTTTTTTTTAAAGAAGAAAATGAATATGCAAAGAATATACTTGATATTATGAACAACATTAGAAATATGCTTCAGATTTGGACAAATCTGAATTCTTGAAATGAATTCAAGAGACACCTGACTCAAAGTTAGGCTCCTGTCAAGCTGACTGAATCAAACCCTGGACACTTGTCATAAAAAAAAGCATCAAAGCAAGAACAAAAGTGGGAAAAGGTGTACTTTGGGGACTGGTAGCTACAGTTCTAATCACACTGGATGGTTTACCAAGGGTCTTCGATCACAGTATTTGTAATGCAGAGAGGTTGACAAGTTGAAATGATGTTTCAGTACTCTTACTTTATACTGTTCTGGAGCATGACCTCTCTGGGTTATTTCAGAATGGAGGGAGCAGCAACTGCCCTGTCACATGACCTGCTTACCTTAATCTGTCTAAGGTTAAGTCTGATTCTGTGCACAGATCTAAAGACAGATCCATTCATAGCTATGGGTGTGGATGAAATGGTGGCTAGTAACTTTAATTTCAGGGTCTATAAGTCCACTTTAGGTTTTTAACTTGTGCTTTTCCTTTACTCAAGGTGTTCAATCTACTATAGGAATAAGATTCAACATGCTGGATAGTGCCTCTAGTATTACTAATGTATGTTTGTTCTTCTCATAAAGTTATTCCTGGATCTGAGTTGGTTGACTTAGGCACGTATCCATTCAGAGAATGTCGGGGTCATTCTCTTGCTTAGTTCTTAGGTGGAGTGAAATGAACAAGAGGATATATTTTCTCACACTAAGAGATGTTAGGTTTTCACATTTCACCTCTGGTGATGTGAATTTCAATGTCACTAACCTGGTAGAGAAAGAGCTGCCAATCTCCCCTCTCCCCCCAAGAAATTCTTATAATGGAGGCTATGGTTGGTTTCCCCTGGGGTAACAGAGGCACAAAATGTAGAAAACCCCACTTTAGAACAACTAGGATAAAACTTACTTTATACACTATATAAGTGTTTTACAGCCAATTTAAAAATATTACCTGCTAGTTAGAGGAATATATTTTCCTATTCTCCTCCCTTCAATGTGGTGCCTCTTCTTCATTTTTATGAAAAGTACAAAATCTTATTGGTTCTAATTCTCAGCACCACAAACAGTTACCAGAGGAATCACCAAGAGGATCCAGGAAATTACCGATCTGTCAGTTTGACATGTGTCCCAGGTAAAGTGATGGAAACCATCCTAAAAGATAGAATTAATAGGCACATAGAAGAGAAGACGCTGCTAAAGGAGAGCCAACATGGCTTTTGCAAGAGCAAATCATGCCTCACTAATCTGTTGGAATTTTTCGAGAGTGTCAACAAGCATGTGCATAAGGGGGATCCAGTTGACATTGTTTATCTGGACTTTCAGAAGGCTTTTGACAAGGTCCCACACCAAAGGCTCTTGAATAAACTTACTAGTCACGGAATAAAGGGACAGGTCTTGTCCTGGATCAGCAACTGGCTAAGGGACAGGAAACAGAGGGTAGCACCAAATGGACACTTCTCCAAGTGGAGGGAAGTAAAGAGTGGGGTCCCCCAATGTTCAGTACTGGGACCCCTGCTTTTCAACCTTTTCATAAATGATCTAGAGGTAGGAGTAAAAAGCAAGGTAGCCAAATTTGCTGATAACACTAAATTATACAGGGTAGTGAAAACTGTGAGAGATTGTGAGGAGCTCCAGAGGGATCTCTTGACACTGGGGGAGTGGGCAAAACAGTGGCAAATGAGTTTCAACATTAGTAAGTGCAGAGTGATGCACGTTGGGGCAAAGAACCCCAATTACATTTATAAACTGATGGGATCTGAACTCTCTGCGACAAACCAGGAACGGGACCTTGGTGTCCTGGTGGACAACTCAACGAAGGTGTCAACCCAGTGTGCCACAACAGTGAAAAAAGCAAACTCAATGCTAGGGATCATTAGGAAGGGTATAGAAAATAAGTCAGCAAGTGTCATTTTGCCTCTTTATAAATCTATGGTGAGGCCCCATCTGGAATACTGTGTACAGTTCTGGTCACCATACCTCCAGAAGGATATTATGGAGATGGAAAAAAGTGCAGAGGAGAGCAACCAGAATGATTAGGGGACTGGAACACCTTCCTTACTATCTGAGGCTGCAACGGTTGGGCCTTTTCACTCTTGAACAATGGCGTCTAAACGGTGACCTGATTGAAGTTTATAAAATCATGCACGGTGTGGACAAAGTAGATAAGGAAAAACTGTTTTTCCTATCGCATAACACTAGAACTAGGGGGCACTCCATGAAACCTTTGGGTGCTAGTTCTCAAACAAATAAGAGAAAGTACTTTTTCACCCAGAGGATCACTGGTCTATGGAACTCCCTGCCAGACGAAGTGGTGACAGCTGTCAGTCTTGACAGCTTCAAGAAAGGATTAGACAAGTTCATGGATGACAAGGGTATCAATGGCTATAATTATGGATACCGAAGAACAACCTCCGGGTTGGAGAGATAGGCAGGATATCTCTCGATGCCATTTCCAGGGAAGCCTAAACAGGTGAAGGCATCTGCTTGGGAATAATACCCTGAAGCAAATGGTGAGCCGCTGTTTGAGACAGAATGCTGGACTGGATGGGCTGTGGCCTGTTCCAGCAAGGCTGTTCTTATGTTCTTATGAATCAAAAATGAACAGTGAACAAGTGCATAAGTGCCTTTATATTAAAATTAATATAATAATCTGATATATATATATATATATCAGATGTTGCCATCTATGACCAGTGTTAACTCAAAAACTGTATCCCCAAACCATTCATTTTCTTTAGTGGGGAAGGAGAATAATTAGATCAGATTATACTAAACTCCTTAAGCAAAAGTTTTGTCATGGAAGAGACTTTGTAGAACCTTCTAGGTTGCACATTAATTATCTTTGCCTTGGCTTCATGCTGCTTTAATTATATTCATTACTTCTGTCACTCTTCAAAATATATATGGAACCCATGGATGCTTGGTGCATAACTATTACCTTTCTCCTGCTGCGATACTGGCTTAGGTCCAAAATACAGCACAAATGACTAAAGCTGGGATGTTAAATATGATCCCTAGTTAATTTATATCACAAAATAGTCACTTAACTTTTTCATTAGTTGTCATAGATACTTTTTTTGTTCAAGATGACAATGATAAAATCTCCGTGACTATCATATCCAAGTAGATAAAATAATAGGCAAAATGCTTGCTTGTGATGCTAAAAGGAATTAACTTAGTTGTCTGTAAAACAGCTCCTAAATAACCTTATACTTTAATCTTTAAACCGTTGCTGAACTACATGTCTTCTTTATGTATATGTGTGCCAAAATACACTCTGCACAATATTTTTTTCACCCCAGGGATCAATAAGAGTTCATGAGAGCAGAGTCTCTATTTAAACTTCTTTTGTTTCATATATTTCATTTATGCCCAATTTTTTTCCCAAGTGAAAGAACTTATAGTGGCTTAGGAGGGAGGAGTCACCCTTACTTGAAAACTAGTCATATCCAGTTATAGGGTTCAGTGCTCATCTCCTTTTACAACCAAAGAGTCAATGCTGTCTGCATCTGCAGACGTTTCCGTGAACATGTGGCAGCCAAGACTAGACAAAGAATGATGTTTACCTTCCCACCAAAATGGTACCTATATAACTACTTGGAATTTCTTGCTTTCAAGTTGCTAGGTTGGCAGGAGTTGGGACAGACACAGAAGCTCAATTCATCATGTATCACTCAGATTTTGAACTGCTAACCTCTCGATCTTCCAGTCATCAAATTCAGCATCTTAATGATGGTGGCTTATAATATATTGAAAATGCTACTATTAAGATAGTTAAAGATTCAAAAAAATTAAACATGTTGTTTTTTCAGTCATACAGTTGAGTCCAACCCTTTGCAACCAAATGGACCATACCACACCAGGCTCCTTTGTCATCTGCCATCCTCTGGAGTCTGGCCAGCTTCACACCCACCAGAACATTGATACTGTCTAACCAACTCATCCTCTGCCAGCCTCTTCCCTTTTTTCCTTAAATTTTCCCCAGCATCAGAGCCTTCTTCAGTGAGTACTCTCTTCTCATTTGGTGGCCAATGTATTTGGCCTTCAGCTTTAATATCTGTCCTTCCAAGGAGAGCCAGGGTTGATTTATTTTAGGATTGACTGATTTGATCTCCATGCAGTCCAGGAAACTCTCAATAGTCCTCTCCAGCACTCCAGTTTCAAAGTGTCTATTCTGCGCTCAGCCTTTCTTATAGTCCAGCACTCACAGCCATACTTTACTATTAGGAAGACCATTGCTTTAACTATACAGACTTTTTTTGGCAGGGTGATGACTATTTATCATGTTTCCTGAGTTTGCTATAGGTTGCCTCCCAAGGAGTAAGCATCTTCTTATTTTATGGCTGTAGTCTCCATCTGTAGTTATCTTGGATCCCAAGAAAGTAAAGTCCATCACTGCTTCCATTTCTTCCCCTTCTATTTGCCAGGGAGTGATGGGACTAGATACCATAATCTTGGTGGGATTTTTTTAATTATATGTTTCAAGTGAACTTTTGTACACTCCTCTTCCACCTTCATCAAAAGGCTGTTTAGATCTTCACATAGCACATATTAAAACTATTGATAAGAATAATTGAAAACAATTGAGAAGAACATTTTAAAAGAGTGAAAGGTATAATTTCTTTCATTAAAATCCATGCCTTGGTACCTATCTGCTTAATAAAATTCAGGCTGGAGAGAAAGGCTTTTACCTGGCAGCTGAACAACAACCACGAGGGAATCAGCCTTGTCTCACAAGGGAAGGTGTTGCACAGCTCAGAAACATCCAGAAATTTGTCTCTTGTGCACTCGCTAGATATGTTCGTGGTGAAGATTGAAAAGAGTCACCTTCTGAAGGCCTTAAAGCAGAGATTTACAACCTACAGTCAATGGGCCGGACCATAGCATCACCGCCGCCACCACACTGGAAGCAGAAGTGGAAGCAGATGCATTTATGGCTGTCTTAAATGCATTTGTTGTTGTTCAGCTGCATAGTCAAGTCTATGACAGCCGTAAATGCACCCACAGCTGTTGTAAATGCATTTATGACAGCCTCAAATGCGTTTTACAACAGCTTTTACACTGGGGGAAACCACGTGACAGCTCAGCTGTCTGTGGGGGAACATAGTCTGGCCCACAGTGTGAAAAGGTTGGGAACCCCTGCCTTAAAGTCATGGAGGCTTGTATGGGAAGATGTGTTCCTTCAGATAGATTTAGCCCAAGTCACAGAAGGCTTTGCAGGCGCACCCCCCAATAAAGGACTCAGACACTGATAAAAGTGGATAATGGCATTGGGCCACATTTATTGATTCATGCCCTAGTCCGAATTATAAATTTCTATTGGTAATTGACCAATCATAATTCTTAAGGCAAGCAGGCCGAAGTAACACTGGTAAGGTACCACCCAAAATTGCCAACGGCAATTACTACAATGTATCCATTTGTATCAATTTGTTTGTTGACAACAAACAAATTGTTGACCGTAGTCAATATCTAACTAATGACCCCCCCTCTGATGCGTATCCGTAAAATCACGGGTGATGCATGCTGTCTAGCTATAGCCATCAACCCGTCGCCTAGTTCGTCGTTGACCGGACAACGTTTAACCAACTTATGCCTGTCTAGTGTTGTCCAGTCAATTGCGAACTTGCCAGATACCTGTGGGTCATAATGTTTACCTTACCAGTGCTACCCGCCCATGTGACCAAAGTCAACAGCAGCAACAGAAAAACCCCTATGTCAAACCATAGCAACAGTGTGGGATGGGCGAAAAAACCAGGACCCGGAAGCCAATATGGGTCCCAGCCAAAAATTCCCACCCGGCCCCGAAGCGACCAAAACATCACACTGTTAACTAGGGAGGGGGTGGAGGGGAAAAACTTCTCCGCTCCGTCGCTTCGCAAAATGGCAGCTCGGCTGCCTCGTGGCCACCCCTTTTATAAGGGAGCTGGCCACGCCCCTAACTACCCAGATGTCTTCGTCCGGTGGGGGGGCCCCCGCAAAGAGCGCGGCGGCCATTTTGGCGCCGCGCTTGCATTGTCAATCCAAATCAGCACTTAGATTTGAAAAAACTGGGAATTAGAGAATGTATTGCAACAAGGAATTTCAATTCTTCTTCTTACCAGTTCCCTGCAACCAATCTTGCAGATTGAATTTATTTTAATAAAATACTTAATTGGATTCAACGGACCAGGGAAAAATTCTCATACAATACAATTGCAGGAAAAACGTGTTTTGATTCACTTTAATTTTGCTGAATAATTTTTATATGCAGATGAAAAGATAAATTTTTTTTTAATGAAGCACCAAAATATTTGCAGTGCCATACTGGAGAAAATCAACCAGATATTTACATTTTTGCCCTACATTATTGCAGAATAGTGTTCCCTTTCTTAGAATATTGTCTTTACCAGGCTCCAAGTAGCATCTTTCAAACTTAGAATGGAGTTTGCATTTTGTACATACCTGTCAAGCGCGGCTCCGGAAATTATGAGAAATTACTGCACATGCGCAGTTGTGCATGCTCAATAACATGTGTGCGCATGTGCAGAACACCTTTGCAATGGGCGTGCATGCGCAGTAACCCCTTTCCCTGCCATTCAAAAAATGGGATGGTGGTGGGAAAGGGGAAGAACGAGCGCTAAAATACAGGAAATCCCGGCCATTATGGGATACTTGACAGGTATGATTCTGTAATGTAAAACTTGAACTCAGATTTTTTTAATTTCAATCTATCAACCAATCAGTTTATTATTGTCTACAACCAGCACAGTAAAATGAGAGGTAAAATTTAAAAAAATCAAATGCTTAAATTTTAGTTAAAATATATTATTTATAAAACATAGTTTTATAAATAAAACATATAAATCAGTTTTTGAAATTAGTGCTATGGTTACAGCTACTGCAATATTGCATTCACAGTTAGTGCCACAGAGGTGCCTCCCAGAATTGTTCTTCTAATCTTATTTTTTTTATTTGAAAACTTTCACTAGGGATGGGTAATAAGATGAATTCTTTAGGTTTACATTTTAATGCAAGGTTGTAGAAATCACACCACCTAGACTATAATATGGATCACAACATAATTGGAAACTCACGCAATTCTGCATACATATAAACAAACAAATAAAAAACAAACAAAAAAATTGAATACAAGTCTCTTTTTGAGAAATCATGGGAAAATGTATACATTTTCAAAGTGCATATAGATGTGTTGCAATCAAAATGTCCATTAGTGATTTGTGTATTTTCGACAAATATGAGCAAAAATAGATTCAAGTTCCTGAGCAGAAAACGAAGTACAAGTAGGATGAACTGAAGCTTCAACTTTTTAGCTTTGGCTTTTTGACATCTCTTAGTTGTTTTGATTTTGTGAGAAGTTTAATGGGAGATGTGAAATAAGCGCTCTTATACGATACCAACTGTGAAATGCTATGCACAGGGAGTATTAAGGGGTGAGTTATTCTGAAATGAACAGGACTTGTATCTAACTCTGAGTAGACATGTATTGTAAATCTCATCACACATCATTTAGGAATGATCATCTTGGCTCTCTTCCTTGCTGATTTGTGGTTGGAAACCAGGAAGTAATTACTTCAAGTGAAGACCTCATAATCAATTAATCTAGTTAAAGTAAAGAAACTGAATTTAAAAGTGAAATAAAACTGTATGTAAAGTTTGATTCCTTTGAATTTAAAAGAATATTGTATAAACATTAAGAAAATACACATAGATTCCTTTTAGTGGCTTTTTCCTGATTGGGGTGGGTGGGGAAAGACATACAGCCTATGATTTAGCAGACAAATTGGAATTTGGCATCCAGTCAATCTGGGATGACCCACTTTTGTTCTATACATTGATGATCTTGAGCTCCTTTAATCCCCTATCATTGAATATACTGGCAAGAGCTGGAGGGGGTTGCAATCGAGTAACATCTGGAAGGCTTCACATTGCCCACCTCATCTGAAACATTTCCATTTGACTGTCTTTGTAGAGATACAGATTTCATTGCCAAGTTGACATTTGGTGGAACTGTTTGTGTGTGACACTTATGGTACCACAGCAGCTAATTCTTATTCCAAGTGTGTGCAATAATGGTGCAAGATGGTATCGCATGCAGCTATTTACTTGTAAAGCGTATTGCAATTTAAATCTAATTCATCCTCACAACTCAGCTTATGGCTTTCACTTTACAGACCAGGAATTAGTGAAGTGAAAAACCACCTAATAAGAATATGTGACTTGAAAAACACATGGGTGGAGGAAGTGTCAGATGACTGAATTAGAGCTAGCATTATCCCTGTGTGTTTTTTAAAAGCAAAAGGAAGGAACCTGGGAACTACAGACCAGTTATCCAGACATCAATCTGAGGGAAAATTCTAGAATAGATTATAAAGTGATCCCTCTGCAAGCACCTTGGGAAAATGTAGTAATAACTAGAGGCCAACATGGATTTGTGAAGAACAAATCCTGCCAGACTACTCTTGACTCATATTTTTGATCAGGTAATCTCCCTAGTAAATGGTGGGAATGCTAGACATAATATATCTCGACTTCAGCAAAGCTTTTGAGAAAGTGTTACATGATATTCTGATTAAAAAGCTGATTAGATGTGGTCTGGATAGAACAACTATTAATTGGATACACAGTAGCTTACACGATCATTTACAGATGGTGACTATTAATGGTTCCTTCTCAAACTGAGAGCAGGTAACAAGTGGATTACCACAAAGCTCAGTCCTGGGCCTGCTGTTCTTCAACATTTTTATTAATGACTTGGATAAGGTGTTCAAGGAATTCAATTCAATTCAATTCTCACACTTGTATGCCGCCCAATCAGGAAACCCGACTCAGGGCGGCTTGCACAATATACTTTACTTTTAGATTTTTTCCCCCTCCTTGTTCAGACTTAATCCAGGTGATAACCAAAGACAAACCATCCAAATATTTATTTACTGGGATTTTTACCCCCCTCTCGCTGTTAAAAGAATGGGTAGCCGTATGATCACAGACCGGTTCCAGATTTTACTCAGAGATCAAGTGTTTTTAACCTTCGGCCAAAACCGGCCCGCGGGGAATTTTAGGAAAGGGTGGGAGAGAAAGGGTGTTTAGCCGGACTATGGACCGAGATTTGCCCGGATCCGGACTTTGCCCAGATTCTTAATTTATTCGTCACGGCGTCCTCGTGGCAGGGAATGTTTATCAAAAGTGCATATGATGCAAAATTGTATAGAATAGCTAATATCCTTGACCATATCCGTCAAGTGTGGCTCCCAAAAATACGGGAAATTTCTGCACATGTGCGGGTGCACATGCACAGAACATGTTTGCACATGCGCAGAACATGGTTGTGCATGCATAAATGGATTCTGCGCATGCGTGCATGCGCAGTAGCCCCTTTCCCTGCTGTTCAAAATATGAGATGGTGGAGAGAAAGGGGAGGAATGAGCACCATGGGAAATGCCGGCCAATACGGGATACGTGACAGGTATGTCCTTGATGACATAGACAAAATTCAAAAATATATTTATAAACTTAAACACTGGGTTGGAAACTGCACAATTAAATTTAACAGGGGTAAGTGAGGAGTTCTGTACTTAAGGGGGAAAACCAAATTCACAGTTACAAGATGGGGCTTAGTAATAATACTTGTATGAAGAATCTTGAAATGGTTGTAGACCACAAGCTGAATATGAGCAAACAGTGTGATGCAGCTGCCAAGAGAGAGAGAGAGAGAGAGAGAGAGAGGAGGATGCTGTTTTAGGCTTTATCAATGGGTATAATCATCATAGGGACTGCAGTGGCTCAAGTGGTTAAGACACTGAACTCACTGACTGGAAGGTCAGAGTTCGATTCCCAGGTACGGTACTTCATGACGGAGTGAACTCCCATCTCTGTCCCACCTTCAGCCAACCTAGCAGTTCGAAAGCAAGAAATTGCAAGTAGATAAATAGGGACCACTTCGGTGGGAAGGTAAGCAGCATTCCATGCACTCTGGTGTTGAGGCATGTCTGCCACATGTCCATGGAAACGTCTGCAGAGAGTGCTGGCTCTTTTGCTATAAACAGAGATGAGCACTGAACCCTAGAGTCGGATATGACTGGCTTTCGAGCAAGGGAAACCTTTACCTTTACCTATAATCACTATATCCTATGAAGCACTAGTTCTCCTCTATATGGCACTAGTTAAGCCTCATCTCTTGAATACTGTGTCCAGTTCTGAACTCTGCACTGTAAGAAGGATTCAGACAAATTGGACAAGTTCAAAGGATGGCAACAAGGATATTGAGGGACTGTAAACCAAGCCCTATGAGGAAAAATTGAAAGAACTGAGCATGTTTAGCCTTAAGAAAAGAAGACTATGGGGAGATATGGTAGCATTTTTCAAATAATTGAAAGACTGCCATTTAGAGGATGGGCAGGATCAGTACTCAGTCATCTCATAGTGCAGGACATGTAATAACGGGATCATGTTACAGGAATCCCGATTTTGAATGAGTGTCAGGAAAATTTTCCTAATTGTTAAAACAGTACAACAAGGGAACCAATTGTCTTGGGAAATGGTTAAAATCCCAACATTGGCATTCAATGTTATAAATTCCCCCCCCCCATTTTAAAAACAAAACTGCAGTATAAAAACATTAAAGAATATTAAGCAAGATCCACCTACCCATATTAATTTCAGAAACTGGAGTAATTCAGTTTACCCGATCTCTTTCTTTGGCCACCATCCAAGCTGCTGATGCTGTGACTGTGGCTGCTGCTACAGACGCTGGCTGCTGGTGCTTCAATAGAGGTGCCGCTCTAAGGCGGCAAGAAAAAGTTGCAATTTTTTCTCTTTCTTTGAAAACTGGGAGTTTTGTTTTCTTTTTTGGAACCAGGCCAGGACTGTTACAACCTGGGGAATTCCTGGTTTTCCATGACATATGGCTACCCTAGTTGAACTTGATGGTTTTATATGCTCTTTTCAACCCCATTGTTCTATGAATCTATGATATTCTATGTGTGGTGTGAAAATGTGTATTGGTTTTTGAATAATTCATGGGACTGTGAAGAGATACCCAGTTGACTATAGTACAGCTGTGTTGCTATTTAAAAATGAAAACATCTTTTTTTTAAGATGATGTAAGGTAACACTAGAAGAAGGAAGAAGTTTATTTAAGTATCAAGAAGACCAACTCTAGGCATTGTCCTTCCTAAGACAAAGAAAATGGCTTCTACCTTAGTCCACTAGATAAGTCAGCTGTGTCAAAATTATCACCTCTATCACACCTGAGGACAAGAGGCTTCATATAGGGTTGAAGGGCAGCTTGTGTGGCTCATATTGTTTTTCTTTTTCTTTTGATAAAAGATAATGATTGGGGGCATCAGGAGGAATGGCTGGAAATTACTTCTGCCACTAACGTCTGAGACCAGTGCTAAATCTGGCTTTGATGTGAGTAAGTAGATTTGCGATCAGAACTGGGCAAAAGGAATACATAGCAGAGAAAATTATCAACTTATTCTGAATTTTGAAGTTCGATAAAACTGATGGCTAAGATGACTGAAAGAAATGTAAAAGATGTTTGATCTTCCTTTCATTTTCTTACATGAAGATAATAAAAGACTATAAGGTTCTAGTGAAATAGCGCTGAAGCAGCATTTTGAGGAAGTTTGCCATGAACATCTTCTTCTTAGGAATAACAAGTAGGTGTAAGTTTCTGAACAATGAAATCCTTCACATTTCCACTCAGACATAAGTGAAATAAGGGCTTATTTCCAGATAGCAATATGTAGGATTGGATACCTGATTTAATAATCAAATTGAAATTCTAACTACATATCACTGAGAGTATTCATTTATTTCATCTCTATGCTGCCTTTCTCAACCAAAGTGCTGTAGCATTTAGCAAATCAAATTAGGAACTAGGGAGATCCACGTTCAGATGCTGATTGCAGATGAGATGCACTGGGTGACAGTAGACTAGACTCTAGTTGGGGTATAAATGTCAGGAAACAATTGAAGGAAATATGGGCATCTACTAAACATCTGCCTGGCAGTTTGGGGAAAATGCCAATTATGAAACTGTATCAGTATGTCCCATAAGCATCTGCATGGCTAGTATGGGGAAAATTTCGGTCATGGAACTGTATAGTTAGAAGGGATCTGAAGGACTATTGAGTCCAAACACTGCTGATGAATCCCTGACAAATGGCCATCCTGCTTCTGTTTAAAATCCTTCTGTGAAAGGGAACCCATCACCTTCTGAGGTAGTCCTGTCATGAGGAGGCCCAAAGAACACAATTTAATGAAAAAGGACAGCATATGACTGCTTTGACAATCTATTAATTAAAACAGTATGGTATGTCCTCCTATCTTGAAAGCAAAAAAAAAAAAAAATGCATTCTGAATAGTTTTTAAAGAAACCATGTTCAATCTCAATGCTGATTTACAGACTAAATAAAATAAAACAACTTGTTCGTTGCCTTTTGAAATATTCTCACCAAAGGAGACACTTCATTCAATTTTAATTTAAACTGTTTGTTTTCTTACAGAGCTATAAGATTCTACTCATTGCTGACACTCAGGATAATTTTTGTGTGTAGTAATTGCAATATACACTCCTTTTAATTTTCTTCATTTTTATTTCCAATGTATTAATTAAGTAGGCTTTCAAATGAATGTTAGTCTAAATTCCCCCTCCCTGTTTATACGCTGTAGAAATTTTTATTGATGCTACTAGAGTATTATTAGGGCACTGTAGGAGACTTTAACCAGGAACCTGAAAATCAGGAAATACATTAACCAAGAGACTATGTGGATGTCAGGATTCTTGTTACTGCTTTTGACAACAACAACAGCAGCAGCAGCAGCAGCAGCAACAACAACAACAACAGAGTTTTATGGAAACATCAAGATTAAGATCAATATCTATTGAAGATCTACTGGTACAGGAATGTAGGATTGCATAGTAACTCAAACATTGCCACTCCACTTGTGATCCACATGATAAAAACCCACTCATTGTTTGCATAACAGCAATGCCTACCCAAGCAGCAAGATTATCTATCAGCAGACTCTTCTGTTTGGTGGAAGCTTAATAGAGTACTAGCTCAAGAGGTTTTACAAGGCATGAACTTTGTAACCCACCTTGTCACAGAGTGTTACCACAGGTGGAGGATTTTCTCTCTGGAGTGAGAGAAAATGTAGAAAGTACAAACATTGATCACTATCGTAAGTGGTGTGGGAAACTGAAGTGTCCCCACACTGTTTTCTGAACAGTGTGCTCTGCTTGCATTTTCAAAATGTGAACAGCTTCTTCTGGGGCGGGGGGGGGGGGGTGACTGGGTATTAGTTTGGATGACCTGCATGAAGTGTGTTATCTTTTGATCCTGCACATTTTTATTAACTCTCTTAGAGATATTTATTCAAGGGCTGTGCTGACATTTCTCAATAGAACCTGTTAGAAAAACACTTAAAAATATTTCTAGAAATGGGAGATTAAAAAATTATTTATTTAGCGCATGGCAGGAGATTTTTTAAAAAGAAGCTGGATCAATATTCTAAAATTTGGGTGTATCTTCAGAAGTGTAGGAGTCGCAGATGTGTTGCAAGCTCTCCCAATACTTGGAGTAGTATAAACACCTCCACATGCCTTTTGTCGCCACCTCCAACACCATTTTCTCCCACTACCTGCAAGCAACACCCATGTTGTATGAAGAATCTTGAAATGGTTGTAGACCACAAGCTGAATATGAGCAAACAGTGTGATGCAGCTGCCAAAAAGAGAGAGAGAGAGTGAGAGGAGGATGCTGTTTTAGGCTTTATCAATGGGTATAATCACCATAGGGACTGCGGTGGCTCAAGTGGTTAAGACACTGAACTCACTGACTGGAAGGTCAGAGTTCGATTCCCGGGTATTGTACTTCATGACCGAGTGAGCTCCCATCTCTGTCCCACCTTCAGCCAACCTAGCAGTTCGAAAGCAAGAAATTGTAAGTAGATAAATAGGGACCACTTCGGTAGGAAGGTAAACAGTGTTCCGTGCGCTCAGAGTGTCTAGTCATGACTGCCACATGACCACGGAAACGTCTGCAGTAGCAGACAGCACTGTCTCTTCGGCTTTGAAACAGAGATGAGCACTGAACCTTTACCTTTACCTTTACATCACCTCTCAAGGCAGTTGATTCCACTGCCATACTACTCTAACCATTAAGTAGTTTATATTGATATTCAGCTTATATCTGGCTTTCTTTATTTTGGACCCATTATTACGAGTTATGCACTCTGGGATAATGAAGAACAGATCCCTTTCTTCTGTATTATTATAATAACAAACCCTCCCCACGCACAAAAGTATAAATTTATGACTGGTTTAGGATGAGCTCCCTTGGTTCTTTTTTTGAGATAAAACAGGTCCAGGTGTCCTTTACGCATGCAATAACTCAAATGATTACCATGTTTCCTTCTGATTTCACTACCAGGGCAATGTGCATCCAAAGCAGCACTTGCACTTAGGGTTGTAGTAGAGGACATTTTCCTATCTCACAGAAGAGAATTGCTCATCATGCATATGGTGTTCTAGAGACACATTGTAATTGATAGATCACATCCTGTGACATTCAGCATGGAAATAGAGTTTTAGAATAAACATGGTTTGTTTTCAGGGAAACATGATTCTAGAGATTAAAAATAAGTGAAGGGGAAATGCATATATCAAATGAATTCTTCAGAATACAAGACTTCATAGTTAACAAGAAAACTATTAAGTGCCTCCTTGGATTAGGGAAGACACATTGGGTTCTATCCAAAGCTGTCCTTCATTTCACAAGATACTCTGATCCAGCAGATGCTGCTGTGAAGTTGTGAACAGAAGGGAGAAGGAGGTGATACTTGTTGGTTCCCACTACTCTCTGCAGCCACACTGAGTTCCATCTGCTCCAGAGAGTTGAAGATTCTCCTGAAGCACATAAAAAAGTAATTGTTAGGAGAGGGAAGAGAAGGAGATTTCAAGAAGAAAATGATTTTAACAATTTTATCTCTTTTCTGTTCATGTAAGCTTACACCAGACCAATTGCTCTTCTGCAAGTGATAGCACTGACTATGCAAATCCATTACCTGTTATAAAAAATTACCAGGATATCATGAGAAATATCATATGTACATAAGCAGGAGCATATTTTGACAGTGAGACATGTTCATAGATATCAACATAATTGTCTGTCTGTCTGTCTGACTGTCTGTCTGTCTGTCTGTCTGTCTGTCTGTCTGTCTGTCTGTCTGTCTGTCTGTCATCTGCAAGCAGACTGACCTCCATGCCAAAACGCTCAGAGATACATTAATTAAGATGACCCATCCTTTAACCTTTTGGTAACACTCTGAGCAAATCTTTCTCTAGGTCTATGTTGGTATTTGTGCTTTTTGCTTCTCTGTGTTGACCTAATTTTGTGATGGCAAACCTTGGCACTCCAGGTGTTCTTGGACATAATTACCAGAAGCCCAAGTCAGCACTCCTGCTGATCAGGGCTTCTGGGAACTGAAGTTCAAGAAGTTCACCATCAAAGACCTAATTCCTGCAAGTGGGAAATGCAAGTAGCAGGTCAGAATCATATGTTGAATACTGCAGGAATAAGAGAAGAACACTAGTGGCAGTATGATGAGCTGGACACTCAGCCTACAACCCCCCACTCCACCCCTTTTCAGTTGCCCATAAAATGTCCCAGTTAGTTTTCTAAGACAGCAACTAAAAGGGAGCAAAGGAGACATTTAAAAGGGTAAAGGTTATAGTCATCTTTGATTACTTCTGCAAAGGGCAATGCAGTGTTTCTATGCTTTGAAGCAAGAAAACCAAGTTGGGATAATTTATTTCTTCATCTTCCTGAGTTTTTCCGTCTCCTTCCCCAATCCTAACAGTGATGCATAAATGCTGGATTTAACATGCATGACCCATGGGGATGTTTTTCTGCCTCATGGCTATTTGTGTGCTTCTGGGAAGAAGCACACAAATACCAAGATTCAGTTGGTATGCACACATTTAACACAAAACATTGCATATGCCTAACATCAATGTGTAACCCACCACAATTAAGGGGCAATGCTTGTGTCCAACCATGTAGTCAGACATTAAGTCTGAATAATCAAAATACAAAACATCTGAAAGCAAGATTTTCCTGTCTCAACAACAAATATGTCTTTTTATCAAGTGAAGGTCGAACTATCTCAACATCTTGCTCATAGCATGACAGAAATGTTACTATAGTATAGCAGTTGCATGGAGAGCTGGCAAGATTTCTGTATATAGATGTTATCATAATAGTCATGTACAATTTCATCCAAAAGACCAACAAGTCATGCATTTCAAAGAGCTTCGGTCCTTTCCTTCTGAACACAGAAGGGGATATTAGTCTCAGTTGGACTTATACTTTAGGTTTCCAAATTTGATTTACAGATTTAAAGATTCTAATCACTCTAGACCACCACACTGTATCCACAGGAGCACACGGAAGATATTAAGAAATCAAAAATAACATCTTGTTTCCTTGTTCTGAGAGGAGGAGACTGAACTTTTCATTAGCTCCCCCAGAAATCTAAGTTGCTTAGAAGATATTTCATGCAGGAAAGGTTTATTGTAAGCTTAGAATTGCTATTCAAATTACAGTCAGTTATAGCCTTTCAAATCATGGAACTAGGGTAAATTGAATTTAATATGTGTTCTAAGCCAACAGCTGGATTTAAGAAGTTTACTGGCTTCTTAGGACTCTTCTTTCAAGGAGAATGACAATAAGCATTTCAGCTCAGTACCTTGTTTGCTAAGCACACATGCATATGCTTACATGATAAAATTTACAAAATATTCTAATTGAGGATAGAAAGAACTTCAAATTTTACCATTAGGCTATAGGAGATAATGTTACTGCCAGGATCACTAGCTAAAGGTTTTACTTAAAAATAAATAAATAGATAAATCTAGATTCAAATAAAGTGTACTTTAAGTTGCTACTACCTGTGCCCAGAGGCTTCTAATCTTAAATTTAACACACAAATGACAGAAAGCTGCAACATAGTTGATGTAGCTGCACCTAACAGCATTTGATTGATCCAGATAAGTGAAATATTTGTTTCAGATTATTTTGAATATTTACCAAAAAATTCAGTTTACTTAAGTCGACTCTTTCCAGGCTTTTCTAGGTAGAGATTACACAGAAGTAGTTTACTATTCCCTTCTTCTGAGGTCATTTTGGGACTGTGCAGTTTGCCCATGACTGCAAAGGTTGGCTTTTCTCCCTGGAGACACAGTGGGAAATCAAACTGTCAATACTAAAACCATTGAGCTATCCAGCCAGTATTCATATAGTTAAAAAAGAAAATGTGGAAAAAAGCAAACAGACTTTACCTTCTTAGGATCCAAGATCACTGCAGATGGTGATTGCAGCCACAAAATAAAAAGGCGACTAATTCTTGGGAGGCAAGCTATGAGAAATTTGGGGAACATAGTTAAAAGTAGAGATATCACCTTGCAAACAAAATTCCGCAGAGTCAAAGCAATGGTATTTCCAGTAGTAATGTATGGTTGTGAAACCTGGACCATAAGGACAGCTGAGTACAGAGGAATAGACACCTTTGAAATGTGGTGTTGGAGGAGAATTTTAAGAGTACCCTGGACAGCAAGGAGAAAAATAAAAGGTCAATCTTAAAAGAAATCAACCCCGACTGCTCCTTGGAAGGTCAAATATTGGAGATGAATTTAAAGTACATTGGACATCAAATGAGAAGAGAGGGCTGACTTGAAGAGAGGGCTCACTTAAGAAGGCCTTGATGCTGGGAAAGGTGGAGAGTCAAATAAGAAGGGGGCAGAAGAGAATGAGATGGCTAGGTGGCATTGTTGATGCTGGGCAGACTGGGGAGGATGATAGAAGATAGGGGTGCCTGTCGTGTGGTGGTCCATGGGTCGGAATCAACTGTGCGACTGAACAACAACAACAAACAGATGAATAGCTATAACAAGTACACTTATATACAGTCCAAATGTGCTTGTATGCTCTCTGAGTGGTTCACAAGGTAATTAGCATTTTGCCCCCAACATTCTGGGTACTCATTTTACCAACCTCAGAAGGTTGGAAGGCTGAATCATTCTTGATCCCCATCCTGATCAGACATAGATCTGTGCAAAGTTTTAGCTGCAGTACAGCGGGTTAAGCACTGTGCCACAAGGGCTCCTATCAGAAATATGAAGAACAAGATAAACAATAGTATGGCATGATTAAAGCATGCTGCAGCTCCTCTGGTGGCTTAGTGGTTAAGATGCTGAGCTGGAGACTGGAAGGTCAGGTTTTGATAACTGAGAGCTGCACTTGGGGACATGAAAGGAGCCTCATTCGGGTGTCCCTTAAAAATCCTTTCAACCCAGAGTAATCTCTGACACAAAATTATTATTATTCAAGTATGCTAGCAGTTAACTAATGTCAGTCCTCTAAAAGAAGAACACACAATCCATGTGTTGCAACCTGTGGACTTCAGATTCCATATTCTTTGGTCCTGATGGGAATAAAAGTTCAGATCTGTATTAGGATTAACACTTAAACAATATTAAGTGCATGTCTGATCTCACACAGTTCTGATAAAATCTCAGGGTAAATATTACATTAGCATGTTTGGCCAGTTAGCTAAATATGAGCCATTCTGCTGATAATTATGTTATGCATTTCAGATCTTTTTAAAATATAGACACTGATTCTTTGGTGTAAAGATTTCAGTGTAACAAAACTCTGAAAAGGCATTGCACTCCAACCCACCCAAGAAAGAGACAATATCTTGGCTTAGATTTAATAACTGCCCACTTTTATTTAGATTTCAAACTTTTAAACTGTGGCAGGAAGGAAACGTTCTGCACTGCGGTAGTAGCATGGGAAGGTAACTATTAATTCCAAAGCCAATTCTGTAATCTCAGTTTATTACATCCAATTATGATTGAAATTAATATGCTTTACCTGACAGCAATTCCATTACAAAGCTGTCGAATTTACGTAAGGATCTGTTAACCCAGCAAACACCTAACAGGCCCTCTGACTAATTAAACATTATATAGGGCCTGTAGCAAGATTTTAATTAAATTTGATATCCTAATTCACCCAATTGTTACCCCTTCCTGTGCTACATGCCCAAAGTGACCGAACAAAGAAAGGAACAACTCCATACTCAACCTACAACACTAGTGTGGGAGGGGCGAATAAACTGTGACTCCAAGGCCAATCAGAAGTTCCGGCCAAAAAGTCATCTCCGGCCCAAAAAGTGCGACCAATAATCACACTAGTGCAGAGGGAGGGAGGGTGAGCAACTGGCCATCACAACCTGTGAAAAGAAAATGGCACCAGCTGAGCCAAGCTGACTCCTTATATAGGGTCGGGTCGGCCCAGGCGCCATGCCTCCAAGAGCCGTTGCATCTCCTGGGTGGAAGGCGTGCAAAGTGCACACCCATGGTAGTTGCTGTGGGCGTGCCTGCATTTGCTATAAACAGAACAAATATTTGCTTTTAAGAGATGAATCCTACATTTATCAGCATTCAATTGCCTGACCAAACTATGCTTATGTCAACCTGATTTTATTATTTATAATTTATTATTTGCTATTTGGCATCTATGCATTTTCTGTTATATATGACAAGCTATTTTGCCTGGCATCACCTGGGTTTGGGGGGGGGCACTGGCTCACCGTGTGGGTGTTGGGGGCTGTCTGGGCGAGGGCTGCCTTTGCATCCCCCCCCCTGCTGTTTCCAGGCCAGCACCGAAGTAGTGAGAGGGATTGGCAAGGGCGAGAGGCAGGTCTCCGCAAGAGAAGGGGTCTTCCCTGGTGGATACCTGCCTGTTGGCTTGGGTCCCCCCCTCGTTTATTCAAGGGCAGCCTCGAAGCTGCAAGGGGGAGTTCCCAAGGCATCAGGCAGGTCTTCACCAGGGAAGTCACCTTCCCTGGCGGAAACCTGCCTGCTGCCTAGGGATCTCCCCTTTGCTGTTCGGAGGCCAGCCTTGAAGCAGTGAGGGGGATTGGCAAGGGCAAGTCAGGTCTCCACAAGGGAAGGCGCCTTCTCCGGTGGATACCTGCCTTTTTGCTTGGGTCCCCCCCCTCATTTTTTCAAGGGCAGCCTCGAAACTGCAAGGGGGAGTTCCCAAGGCATCAGGCAGGCCTTCACCAGGGAAGTCACCTTCCCTGGCGGAAACCTGCCTGCTGCCTAAGGATCTCCCCTTTGCTGTTCAGAGGGCAGCCTCGAAGCAGCGAGGGGGATTGGCAAGGGCAAGTCAGGTCTCCACAAGGGAAGGCGCCTTCCCTGGTGGATACCTGCCTACCGGCTTGGGTTTCCCCCTTGCTTTTTCGAGGCCAGCCTCAAAACTGTGAGGGGGAGTTCCCAAGGTGTTAGACAGGTCTTCGCCAGGGAAGGCACCTTCCCTGGCAGATACCTGCCTGCCGCCTAAGGATCTCCCCCCCCCTCGCTGTTCGGAGGGCAGCCTCGAAACAGTGAGGGGAATTGGCAAAGGTGAGAGTCCGGTCTCCGCAAGGGAAGTCACCTTCCCCAGCAGATACCTGCCTGCTGGCTTGGGTTCCCCCTCTCATTTTTTCATGAGGGGCAAAGGTTGGTCTGGTGGCAGTGACATGAGGGGTGCAGCAGCCACCCCTGGCAGCCTTGTGTCCCCGTCCATTGTGGCAGTTTGTGGTGCTGGATGGGAGGCCAGGCAGGCTGTAGCACAGCCGTGTGCACGGCAGCCGTTTGGCTTGCATAGGTGCAGCCTTTCCCCCATGTGATGTGGCTGGCCTCCCTGACTGGCCGTGTCACGTCACACTGGCTGCTGGAGGTTGTAGGTTTTTTTGTTTTTTCTGTTTAGTGGGGAGCAGGGCCCCCAACCGCGGTCCAGACCCCAATGTTGACCATCTGTCCCATGCCAGGTAAGTGTGTGCACAATGTGGACGGCGACAGTTAAGGGGTGGGGGTTCGTTTAAGGGACCCACATGGGGACATTTGACTTTTATAGGTATAGATTTGGTTTTGTATTATATTTGTGCATTGACACATGTTTTTGAGTGTTATGAGTATGATATGTTTGCATTGCATTGGTTTTTATATGGTGTTTGTATATTGTAAGACTGCCCATACTAGTACACACAAAACATTTGGCAGTAAACAAATATAAATAAACAAAACTCTCAGGATAGTATAGAGTTTTTAAAATATGAGCTTTTGAAATGTGGATATACAGAAGGCTGCTAAGGATATCATGATTTGACCATGTGACTAACTTAGAAGTATTGCACCAAATGTATAAAGAACAAGAATTCTTCAAGACCATTAAGCAAAGAAAGCACCAATACCTTCGCCATATCATGAGGAACAACATAAAATATAGAATATTCCAACTCACTCTGCAAGGAAAAATCCTTGGGAAGAGAGGCCCTGGATGTAAATGGACTTCATAGCTGAAAAACCTGAGAGACTGGTGTGGCATGTCCTCGGAAGAACTGTTCCAAAGAGTTAAGAACAGGAAGGCTATTACCATGATGATAACCAATAACTGGAATGGATAGGGCACCTGAAGAAGAAGAAGAAGAAGAAGAAGAAGAAGAAGAAGAAGAAGAAGAAGAAGGCCTTTAACTAATTTATAAATACTTTATACATTTTATTTATTTATAAAGAATTAATTTATAAGAATGTGCTAATACCAGAATCTTTTTATCTGTCTGATCATTCTGCATTAAGTAACTTAAGATGGTGTTATTTTAGTCACCATTACAAATGTACATCTAAAGTGATATCCTTATAATTTGTAGTAACTGAAGTTCTCTTTGTATGAAACAGCACATCTTAAAAAAAGCTAGGAAACTTGATGATAGAGTTCTAGGTATGGAAATGTTAATAAATGATAAATTGCTATTTTTTCCACTAACAATAACAAAATTGGCTAATTACTACTAGCACTGATGCATTTGTGTTTTACTGCCTCTCCAAATCTGAAAAATGTTAACACATTGAGATGGTAGAGCTCTCTTTCCCCTGCTATTGACATACAAATTGGCTAAAGTATTGCCTCATACATTTGTCCTTTGTCACCTTGATGAGAGAGAGCTCAAGCAGATCAAGTTCACAAGACCCAGAAAGGTTTGAAATTGCATTGAGAAATGCCTTTTTCAATATTGCTCTTTGTTTGATTTTAAATCTTTACAGTAGAAAGTCCATGCATCTGATAATACATGAACCTATATCTTACACCACACACATTTCACCTTCCCTGTTAGGGGAATGGATTGGTAGTAGTGTGAGTGACATCAATCGACTTGTTGTGTGGCTTGTCTGATGTCAACAGACTGCTGCTATCATTATTGCATTGAAACAGAAAACACATTGAGAACAAACTAAGGACTTTGAGGATGGCCTTTATTCGGAATTGTTTATACAACAAAGATAGAAGATTAGAAATGCATATTATCTTGTCTGGAATAGTTCTTTGATATTCAATATTGTTATTATTTTATGTAAATATCCTACCGTAGCGGAGTCTTGAAAGCTTTGACATGATTAGTTCCAAGGTTGTTTTTATAATGAGAACAGATCCAGGTCCTTGGCTATAAGGTCATTGTGTCTTGTTTTTCAAATTGAAGCTTCTTTATTAACAGTGTTGGTTTCCAGAATACCCTTTAATGAAGTCTGTTATAGTTTTATGAACTAGTTCCCAGTGTCTAAGCCTTTAGGAAAGTGGAACACAATGTCTAACTCGCAGATCCTTTGGAAATTGTGTTGTTGTTTTTTTGTACCTATTGTTCATCTGCATGATAAGTGCTACTGAAATAGGGTAATGCAATATTATATTTCCTTGTTTTCTCCCTTTCCCATTCATGCTGCTATGAACACAAAAATGATGAAAATACATTTGTGCAATTATTAAAGTGTTTTTTTTTTAAAAAACTAGAATGATTGATGTTATTTCTCACACATCCATGGCTGTGATCCTATCAAATTGATTATCCAACTAGAATTTGTGCAGTCACTTTGCATCAAAAGCAAAACCTTGTGCCCCCCCCCCATCTAAAACAGATAAGGTTTTAGAAGCAAGGAAAACTTGCTCTGAGTATACTACATACACGGAGGGCTCTTTGTGGATGTGTTTTTCTTCCAGTAATAGTGTTGAAAGGTAAGGCTTAGGATGTTTCTGTAGGGATAGTGGGAAGAAAAGTGTGAACAGTTTCACCATAACTAGATTAATAAGTTGACCAATGAGGAATATTGGAAGAAAAACCAAGATGATCATTGTCTCCTTGGAACCCTTCAGGTCAGCTTAGGGTGCACCTTGATTGTTAAAAAAAATCCTATAGTTTTGTTAGGTTCCAAATCAATTCAAAAATTGAAGAATACATGACATTCAGCTCAAGGTTGTATTATCTTGCTGGGAAGGATATTTATTTTAAACCACCCACCAAGGGTCATTTATTTTTCAGTGGTTCCTGAATTATTGTATTCCCGTATGTGTACACAAGACTCAGTACACTTCATGTCAGCAGGGACCAGCTGTCAGGAGAAGAACCAGCAGGCTAGAGCACTTTCCCAACCCCTCCTCCTCCATCCAGAATTGCTGGCTTCTCCTGCTTCCACCACCTCTGCCACTCAATTAACCATGCTGAGTAAGTTCACTGTTCAACCCCATCTTTGACTCTTTTTAAGCACGGTGTCATGAGATGCCCCAGGGGAAGGTAGCAGCAAGCTGGTGACTGTGAACTGGCTTATATGAGATGACAAGTTCTAGGGACTGGATGCCCTAGAGACAATGAAGATTTTGCCACAGCAATACCCTTCTTGACCCTGAGGTGACAAATGTGGTGTGTGGTTGTGGAGGGCACCAGGTAGCAACACCTAAATAATTCACCAGAGATGGGGATCTCATCTCTCTTCCTTGCCTTGAGGAAGCCCATGGAACCTCTACTCACTGATGGCAAATCACTGACTGATGGAGCAAGAGAGAGGGACACTCAGCTGTTCTGCACCCAGTGTCCTTGCTTCCTCTCAGATATACATGCACAAACCAACTTGGATCTGAAACTGGTTTTTCCATATTTTCAGCCAGTCAGGAAGCACTCTTAGAGAATGAAAGCGCGGCGCCAAAATGGCTGCCGCGGTCTTTGCGCCCCCCCTCCCAGACTCAGACATCCAGGTGAGTTAGGGGGCATGGCCACCCCTCTATAAAAGGGGTGGCCACAAGGCAGCCGAGCTGCCATTTTAGAATTGCGACGGAGAGGAGAAGTTTTCTCCGTCGCGTTCTCTCTTTAGTCGGCTATAGAGCCTTGCAGAGCTCTGCGCGTTCGATTCCTGGCTGGGAAAAGAGAACTCCGAGTACCCGGTGCCTTTTTTATGATTGCCTCTTGGCAACCGCGGTACTTACACGCAGGAGCTCGATCCCTGGATAGGGATCCTTCAGCGATTCTTATTCTTTTAGGGAGACATGGCTCCCAAGCGAAAGGCCCCGGCACTGAAGCCATGGCCGAAGGGAAGAGCTTTTCCTGGCCTTGCATCGGATGGGGCCAGCCTTTGGGTCGGAGGACCAGGGCTGCACCCCACGGCAGGGCAGTGATAGACCCTTGCCCACTGGTACCAGTGGGGCCGGTCAGGCTACCACTTGGCAGCCGGGTGCCAGCTTCGTAGCTGGTCAGGTGCAGGCTGGCCCCTCCGGGGCTTCGGCCCTGAGCGCGCTTTTGCAGGGCCCGGGACAGGCTGGCCCAGGGGGGCCTGGTGCGGGTGTCCGCCCCACAGCTCCTCCGGCCCCCCATGGTCCTGAGTTCTGGGCATGGCCCTATTCTGGCCCTGGCTCCCCTTTTGGGTTGCCTTTTCCTCAACTGACTAGTGGGCCGTCCGGCCCACCCGGCCCGCTTTATACTGGGAGCTCTGGGGCAGTGGATGCTCTGTTAGCACAGATGGCAGTGCTGGAAGCATCCTTGGCCATTGCACAGCCTCCTTTGGAGGGGAGTGCTACTCTTTCTTCAACAGGGGCCCCTTCATTGGCCCCGGCTACCTTGCCGGCCGCAACGCTTCAGCGGGCGGCCAACCGGGTCGAGCTGCTTGAGACGGTCCGGCCGGCCCCAGCTGGTGTCTCGCAGCTCCCCGTTCGACCTGATGTCCAGGCTGGGAGCAGTCAGGGGTGGTCCCAGAGCTCGATTCCGGTCGCGAGCTCCGATGCCCGCCGTGGGCCGGAACCCCCAGTGGGGGCAGCTCACGGGGGTGCACCTAGTGAGTATCAGGTTCAATTTAGTGCACCAACACCACAGCCCACTTACAGTGGTGGGGTTCAGTGGCCCTGGCCTCGTCAAGTTGATGCGAGCGGGCATCAGTTACCATCCTATCCCAGTATCACATGGTTTCTAAATAGTCCCTTGTTAAGGGCGGGAGTGTCCGCCCCTGGGGCAGTGCCGACCATCGCAGGGGCTGTCCAGGTCCCGCTGTGTATGCCCTCTATATGCAGAATGTGCCAACGATGGCTTTGCCGAAGGCTGGTTATTCCTTGCCCCTGGGTGATCAGTTGTCACAGGTCACGAGGGATAAGATCTGGTGAGGGGAGTACGTGGATATATTCTCCCTATTGAACCGTGAGCCCACTGAGGAAGAGAGAGAGGGACAGGACGACAGAGACAAAGAGCTGTCCCGTCGTCGTAAGCCACCGCGCACCTGTGCCAACGGGTTGCCGGCATACCTTATATATATGGTGGTATGCCTCAGGGCCCGGCCTGATTGGGCCATCCCAATGGTTCAATCCCTTGATAATATTTACAGGGTGATGGTTGATTTCATGGGCCCATCGTAGTTGGCTTACGATGAGGAATTTGGATGAGGGTGGCCCTACATCCTGAGATGAGGTGGGATGAACCCTGTCAGCAATTGTTGCTCTTGCACATGACTCCCACGTGGCTGGCGCCTGGTGATAGGTACCATTGTGGTCATGCTGTCCAGCGGGCTGCTGCAACACAGGCTCCACGCTAACTGGTGGGGCAGGGGGTTCCAGCACGCCTGCTGTGTTGGACCTGCTCAGCTGGCGACATGTGTACTAAGCGCCAGTGTCGTTACCGACACGAGTGTCCCCTTTTGCGCTGCCTCCTACGCCGCCTCCGCATGCCCACGGGTTAGTGGGTTACGGGGCAGAGGTAGGGGTGCACAGGGGGTGGTCAGAGCTCCGTCTAACGGAACTAGCCATGTCAAAGCCCCCCTCCCCAATTAGTGTACTCATGCTGAAGTGATGGCTCTCAGCTTATCCAAGAAGGGATGATGCGAGGTACCTGCTGGAGGGTTTCCAATGGGGCTTTCGTATTCCATTCGGGGGTGTTAGGGGCTCCAAGATGCTACTAATTTAGTTCCCTTGAAAGGTAACAAGGAGGTTGCTGCACTGAGCACAGCTAAGGCAGTTGAGGCTATGAGAGTAGCGGGCTCCTTCTTGGAACCACCTTTCCTAATTTGAAGGTCTCCCCTATGGGGCTAGTACCGAAGTAGAACCAGGGTGAATGTCGTCTAATCCTCCATTTAGCTTACCCTGCGGGTTCTTCGGTCAGTGATGCCATTCCTGATGACCTTTTTCAGTCAGGTAAACGTTGTTTGTTCAGCCACTATGAGTGGTACGCTCATGCGGTCCCGGTGCTTTCCTGGCACAGTGTGATATGCACTCGGCTTTCTGATTACTGCCAGTGCACCCAAGGGATTTTGAGCTATTGAGTTTTAGGTTCCAAGGGGAATTTTACTTAGATAAGGCCATGCCTTTTGACTGCTCTATTTCATGTTCGGCATTCGAACGATTCGGTACTTTCATTCAGTGGGCCTTTGCTCGCAGGTCAGGGTCCCGGTCTCTAGCCCATTACCTTGATGACTTTCGGTTCGGGGGTGAACGGGGCTCGGACACGTGCACGCGTCTCCTCACTACATTTCAGACACTCATGTGGGAACTGAGTGTCCCCTTAGCGCCTGAAAAGACCGTGGGCCCAGCAACTAAGCTCACATTTATAGGCATTGGAATTGACTCTGTCGCACAGGCATCCGGGTTACCCATGGAAAAGGTGGCTCGGATCTCTGCAGCGATTTTGGCATTGATTGCCAAACATAAATTGTCCCCTCGTGAGCTGCAGCTACTTCATGGCCACCTTAACTTTGACTGCGGGGTGGTTACACCCGGCAGAGCATTGGTCAGGCGCCTATTAAATGTCACCAAAGGGTCCGGCTGATCAGGAGCATACGGGCGGACCTTGCGGTCTGGCTCAAATTCATCCAGGTTTTAACGGGGTCTCTTCCTGGAGATCAGACCTTATTGTCTGCCCTAGATTTCAAATACGGTCGGATGCCTCCGGCTCCCTGGGTTATGGTGGTTTACTCTGAGGGTAGGTGGACTTACGGCCGAGGGCATCACGCATGGCTTGGCACGGATCGCCTCTGCGATCTTACCTTCCTTGATTTTCTTCCTAATTTGGGGAGCACTGATGCTATGGGGCGACGAGTGGGCCAACTCAGTGGTCCATTTTTGGTGTGACAATGCGGCAGTGGTGCACATTGTCAACACCCAGACGTGCAAATCCCCCAGGATCATGGCATTGGTTTGTCAATTCTTTTTGAGAAGCCTACGCCTAAATGTGCTGTTCAGGGCCAGACATGTTCCAGGTATTAATAACGGTATTGCTGATGCTTTATCCCGCCTGCAGATCCCCCGGTTCCGTGCCTTGCTCCGGAAGCAGAGGGATTCCACTCGCCACTCCCGGCCAATATTTGGACGTTTGGTGAGGAGAGGTGAACCAGGCATGTCATTGGCACCTCGCACGCGTAAGGCGTATCAACATGCTTTCATGCGATTTAGAACTTTTTGCGAGTAACTACAGTTACCTCAAGTCTGGTCAATATCAATGGACCAGGTTTTACAATGCATGTTTATCTTCGCAGTCAGGGTTTGGCCCCCCCGTATTATAGCCTTCAGGCTTTCGGCACTGGCATTTATGGCCAATGTGGGGGGTTTCAATGACTGCGTGAGTTGCTTCCACATGCGTCATGTTTTGGAGGGGTGGACACGTGAACTTGTCCGCCGCCCGGACACGCGTCACCCAGTTCGCCAGAGTTTCTGACCCACCTTGCACGAGGCTGGCATGACTTATGTTCGGATAGGTGTGAAGTGGCTCTGGGTCACGCAGCTACCACGGTAGCCTTTTTGGCGCGCTCCACATCAGTGAGTGGGTGCCAGAGTTGGTACCATTGTGTAAGGCACTGGAACTCGATGATGTCTATGTCACACATGAGTGGGCTCAATTGGGGATGCGGTCCTCACAGGTTGTTCAGCACAGCATAGGCAGTGGAGTTAGACTGCTATGAAGTTTCATTGGAGACATCTGTCTGGTTGGTGCCCTACATGAATTTTTGGCAGTGCCTGCTGCGCGCCCCAGCCTGTTCTTCTGCCACCAGGATGGGTCTACCCTTACCAAAGTAAAGTTACTGAGGGTGACCGGTGCTGCGCTTTGTGGTGTGGGGCCCGTTTTGGCGCCCATTTATTTAGGATAGGCGTCGCGTTGATCGCTGCTACGTTTGGGGTACTCGGAGGCGGATATGTGTGTATGCGTAATTTCTTATATGTACGTCCCCTCACTGTATGAGTACCTAGTTATGCCCTTCACCTTTTCTCCTCTTTTACAGATCCTGTGTGTCTCTGCACACCGGTGGCAGTGGGGCTGGTGGGCCGCAGCTATGTACACTGGGCAGCAGTATATGCTGCGGCGACAGAGAGTGGATCCTGACTTGCGCTGTGTGCATCCACACGTATGCGATGGTATGGTATGCGCGGCACAAGGGGGCGGGAACTGTGGCCATTCCTGATGTCCGTCAGGGATGCTGGACCGCCCGCTGTTCTTATGGGGCACCTCGGCGGCAATGATCTTATACGGATCACTGCTATTCCTAAACTGTCGAGGGGCAGTGACCTGGCGTTTTATATCATGTATGGCTTACACACGGTCGCTATGGTCTAACATCGTGCCGAGACACCAATTTAGGGGAGACATGGATCTCCGTGGTTCGGACTGTTCCGGCAGTCAGTGGACAGGGCTGTTGCTCGGTCCCTTGCTGAGCATGGCTGGGAGACAGCCATTGGAAACCTGCGGATAGGCTTACAAAAATTTTGCTGGTAGGCAGGAGATGGGGTCCACCTGTCGGCTGGAGGTATGTACCTCTTCCTGGGCGTGGTGCAAGCAGGCCTGGCGACCGAGCTGACGGTCTGGGGGGGTGAGTCATCATGGACGCCTCCCCATGTGGCGGGTAGCACTGGTAAGGTAAAGATTTATGACCCAGAGGTATCCTGCAGGTTCGCAATTGACTGGCCAACACTTAGACAGGTACAGGGGTAATAGCTTTGGCCGGTCAACGACGAACCAGGCAAGGGGTGATGGCAGGAGCTTAACAGCCTGCATCACCTTGAGATTTAACGGATACACGTCATAGGGTGGGGTCAGTAGATAGTTTATTGACTCCGGTCAACAATTTGTGTCAACAAACAAATTGATACAAATAGTTACATGTAGCCAATTGCCATTGGCATTTTGGGTGGAACCTTACCAGTGTTACTGCGGCCTGCTTGCCTTAAAGAATTACAATTGGATGATTACACCAACTGAAAGTTATAATTCGGACTAGGGCATTATTCAATAAAAGTGGCCCGATGCCTTTATCTATATACCGGTGTCTGAGTCTTTCTTTGGGGGGGTGCGCCTGCAAGGTAGGAGGATCCAGGAAAAGGAATGAGAGCTTCTGCTCCAGATTCACAGCAAAGTGTTTTTTACCCCAGTGAAGATGGAGGAGGAGGAGAATCAATCACAAATCCTGGTTGTGTTAGTTGGCTATCACAGGAAATATAGGCAGATAGATATGCCTTTCCTGTAAAAGGTAAAAATGTTCCTTTTCATTTTTATAACTTTTGTGATCCCAATTTTTAATCTACTTTTCCTTCATATAATAAAGCTGACTTTTTACAGAAGACATTTATACTTTTTATATAGAGCATAAGATGGTGGGAGAATTCCAGTTACTTTTTTTGGCAACACTACATATTGCTACCTAATCTACACATTGCTAATTCCTACCTGATCTGGTTTGTTTGTAAGCAGAAACCTATTATAGATTTCTCTAGCCTGAAGCAGAACCATGTGTACTCTAAAGCAGCAAAATATCTTATAATGGCTTCCTGGATGGGTGAGGGTCTTTATCAGGTGTAATGAGTTCTATGGTACTGGAATAATGGGTTTTGTTATCCTTACAGTCTTAACTCAACATTAGGAACAAAATGATGGTAACATTCAGGAGATATAATTCAAGCACTGTTTTATGCCTGAGAAATCAATCTTTCAAAATAAGAATGGGTTTCCAGTAAGGCAATTTTTAAACTACAGGAGACTAGGAAAGCTTCTGATATGAAATTTTGTTGTTGTTCAGTCACATAGTTGAGGCCAACCCTTTGCGACCCCATACACCATCGCATGCCAGGCACCCTAATCCTCCACTATCCTCCTCAACCCAACCAGCTTTGTGCCCAATGCATCAACAATACCATCTAGCCATCACATTCTCTGCCACACCTTTCTTCTTTTGCCCTCAACCATTCCCAACATCAAGGCCTTCTCAAGTGAATCCTCTCTTCTCATTTGATGTCCAACAGCTAACACTTCAGGAATTCTGTTCTAAGGATGAAGTATAAGTAAAGAATAGTTTCACCCTGAAGGTCTCCTTTGGCATATGGTTAAGACTGATAAATGTGGGTTGCCTTCTTCTGGACATTGAGTTGAGCACCCATGGTGGGTTGGCCAAGGTTCAGGGCAGAAGAGAAAACCACAGTGTGTGCATGTAAGAGGAGGAGGAGTGAAGTTCCACTGAACTTGCCCCTTACAAACCATAAATGGCTTGTACTGGAGAGGGCTGGAACTGGGGAGCACTAACTTCCATAGGCATAAAAATGTCTGCATCAGTTTCAAGTAATTTCTACATGACATCTTGGAGGAATGGACAAAAGGCAGAACTGCAGACTGAAATCCTAGAATTTCTCGGTCTCTCACAGGCAAATGCATAGTGCACTGAGCTTTTGAAAAATATATGAGGGCTGCTGGTATGCACTTGACCTCTGCTGGCAGAGTTGCTCTTTGCTAATAGAAGGTCACATTGAGCCTGTCCTAATCTCAATTGGACCAATAGATCTCTGTATTTTGATTGCATGAGACATTATAAATAACCACTACTTGTTATGTATGTTAACTGTGTTTTCTGACAGGAGTGGAATGTATCTTTTCTCATGTATCTACATTTATGCAAGTAAGTGGATTGAAAATGTGCACACTCTGTTAGCCAAAGGGCTTGTTGTATTATTGTTACTGTTAGTAGTGTATATAAGTCAGAGTTTTGCCCCATCCAAACTGTGTTCAAACCCCACTAATAAAAAGCTGAATTTCACTACTTCACTCATCTGCTTCTTCATTCCCTGAACATGAAACTACTTCAAAGGGTTAAGCTTTCATTGACTTACATAGGCACTGCCCAGCATTGCAGGCGCACCCCCCAAAGAAAGATTCAGACACCGGTATATGGATAAAGGCATTGGGCCACTTTTATAGAATAATGCCCTAGTCCGAATTATAACTTTCAATTGGTACTCATCCAATTATAATTCTTTAAGGCAAGCAGGCCGCAGTAACACTGGTAAGGTTCCTCCCAAAATTGCCAACGGCAATTGGCTGCAATGTATCCATTTTGTATCAATTTGTTTGTTGACACAAACAAATTGTTGACCGTAGTCAATAAACTATCTACTGACCCCACCCTCTGACGTGTATCCGTCAAATCACGGGGTGATGCATGCTGAAAAGCTCATGCCATCACCCCTTGCCTGGTTCGTCGTTGACCGGTCAACGTTATTACACCTGTACCTGTCTAAGTGTTGGCCAGTCAATTGCGAACCTGCCGGATACCTATGGGTTGTAAATCTTTACCTTACCAGTGCTACCCACCACATGGGGAGGCTTCAATGAAGACTCACCCCCCCCCCCAGACCGTCAGCTCGGTCAACAGACCTGCTTGCAAATCTTCCAAAAAGAGGTTCATACCTCTATCCGACAGGTGGACCCCATCCCCTGCATACAGATCGTAATTTTGTAAACTAATGGTGGGGTGTCGGATGACCATCCCCAAACCCTTGTCTGTCAAGAACCGGGCCACTGCCCTGTTCACCGAGCGACGAGCGCGGTCAAGGGCACGGAGGTCAATACCTCCCCTGTAAGCGTGACGTGGTATGATGTCCGACCATAGCAGCCTGGTGAACGGCCACACATAGTGCAAATAAGCTAGGTCCCTGCAAATCGCGAATTTTAAAGAAAGGCCAGTGACCTGGCCTAGGTCATTGCCCCCGAGGTGCAGCACAAGGACATCAGGCGGTTCAGCATCCCTAATGGAGAAAAGGAATGGCAACAGTTCCCGCCATCTCATTCCACGCTTACCATACCAATGTATGCATGCGGCTGCACGCAGTCCAAACTGGGGTCCCCACTCTGTCGCCGCAGCATACTGAGCTGCCCAGTGCACGTAACTGTGGCCCACCAGCCATACTGCCACCGGTGTGCAGGGACACACAGGGTCTGTAAGAAAAAAAGAGAACAGTGACTTAAATGGTACTCATGTCTGAAGAGGGCGAACATACAATGCAAAACGCATAGATCCCCATCTTCCCATACGGCGTATATCAGCCTCAGAGTACCCAAATGCAGCTGCAGTTGAAGCAGCACCTATTCTAAATGAATGGGTGCCGTAACGAGCCCCTGGGAGGCCAACACTGGAAAGTGCCATACCGGTCACCTTCCAAAATTGAAATTTAGTAAGGGGAGACCCATCCTGGTGGCAGAAAAATGGGCCAGGGTGCGTGCCACGCACTGCCAAGAACTCCTGTAGGGCACCAACCGGACAGATGTCTGCAATGGAACATCGTAGCAGTCTAACTCCACTGCCTACGCCGTGCTGATCAACTTTTGAGGACCGTATCCTCAACTGAGCCCACTCATTAGAAACATAGACATTGTCGAGTTCCAGTGCCCTACGAGTCGCATCCGCCTTAGACAGTAGTACCAACTCACTGATGTGGAGTGCTCCAAAGAAGGCCACCGTGGTAGCCGCATGAAAAAGAGCTGCTTCATACCTGTCAAAACATAGGTTAGGCCAGCCTCGTGCAAGGTGTGTTAGCACCCCTGGGGAAATTGGGTGCTGAGTGTCCGGGCGGCAGCCACGTTCCCGTGTCCACCCCTCCAAAACATGCCGTATGCGAAAATCGTTCATGCTGTCAGCAAAACCCCCCCACCTTGGCAACAAATGCCAATGCTGACAGCCTAGATGCTATAGTGCGGGGAGCGAGGCCCTGACTGTGTAAATGAACCATGAATTGTAAAACCTGTGCCACTGGAATGGGCCACAACTCTGGCAACCGAAGTTGCGCATGAAAGCTATTAAATTGAACTAAAGCATAATGATACGCCTTATGCGTGCGGGGCGCCAAGGACATGCCAATCGCCCGGTTCACCTCTCCTTGCCAAATGTCCAAATCTCGGCCAGAAGTGGCGAGGGGAATTCCTCTGCGTCCGGAGCCAAGGCACGGAACCGGGGGATCTGCAGGCGGGATAAAGCATCAGCAATATCATTATCAATGCCTGGTACATGTCTGGCCCTGAAAAGCACGTTAAGGCGTAGGCTACGTAACACGAATTGGCGAACTAAAGCCACCACCCTGGGTGATTTAGATGTCTGAGCATTGACAATGTGCACTACTGCAGCATTGTCACACCAAAAATGGACCACTGAGTCGGCCCACTCCTTGCCCCACAGCATCAAAGCTCCCAGGATTGAAAAAACTCAAGGAATGTAAGATCGCGGAGGCGATCCATGCCCCGCCATTCTGGAGGCCATTGGCCATAAGCCTACCTCCCCTGGAAGTACATCCCATATCCCAGGGAGCCGGAGGCATCCGACTGCACTTGAAACCTAGGTGAAACTAAAAGGTCGGACCTCCAAAAGGATACCCCGTTGAAGTCCCGCAAGAATGAGAGCCAAACCAAAAGGTCAGCCCGCATGCCCCTGGTTAGTCGGACCCTACGATGGCGCCTCGTCAAGCCAGACATGGCATCGCAGAGGCGCCGAGCAAACACCCTGCCAGGCGTAACCACCCTTCAGGCAAAGTTAAGATGGCCATGCAGTACCTGCAGCTCACGAAGTGACACCTTACGTTTGGCCAACAAGGCCAAAATCATCGCAGAGATCCGGGTAACCTTGTCAATGGGTAACCGGGATGCCTGTGCGACTGTGTCAATTTCGATACCCAGAAATGTGAGGGTAGTGGATGGGCCCTCGGTCTTTTCAGGCGCTAAAGGGACACCCAGTTCCTGCATTAGCGTCTGAAATGTGGTGAGGAGACGTGTGCACGTGTCCAAGCCCCGTTCACCCCTGAACAAAAAGTCATCGAGGTAATGGACTACAGACCGAGACCCGGACCTGCGAACAAAGGCCCACTGAAGGAAGGTGCTAAAACGTTCAAATGCCGAACATGAAATAGAGCTGCCAAAAGGCATGGCCTTATCTACATAGAACTTCCCTTGGAATCGAAAATCCAATAGCTCAAAGTCCTCAGGGTGCACTGGCAACAATCGGAATGCCGATTTGATGTCACATTTTGCCAGGAGGGCACTCGGACCACAAGAGCGCACCATCCGTAGGGCTTGGTCAAAGGACGTATACCTGACCGAACAAAGGTCATCAGGGATAGCATCATTGACAGAATAACCCGCCGGGTACAATAAATGGTGGATTAAACAAAATTCCCCCGGGGCCTTCTTGGGTACCAACCCCAGAGGGGAGACCTTCAGGTTGGGAAAGGTGGCACAGAAAAGGGGCCTGCCACCCTCTTGACCCCAACCTCCTTAGCAATACTCAGGGCAGCCACCTCCTCTCTACCCTTCAGGGACAGTAAATTGGGTGCATCTTGGGGTCCCCGCACTCCTTTGAATGGGATTCAGAATCCCCACTGGAAACCCTCAAGGAGGTACTTTGCATCCTCTCTCCTCGGATAAGTTGAGAGCCATCACTCCAACATATACACATTAACTGGGGAGGGGGCCTTTTGCCTGGCTAGCTCCTTCAGCAGCCACTCTGCCCGCTCCCTGTCCACCTCTACCCCTGCCCCATGACCCGCCGGCCCGCGGACATGCGGCGGCGGTGTGGGGGCCAGTGCAAGAGGGACACTCATGTTTGTATCGGCACTGCTGCTTATTGCACACACCGCTGGCCGAGAAGCTCCAACACAGCAAGCGGGCTGGAACCCCCTGCCCCGTCAGCTGGCGGGAAGCCTGCGTTGGAGCAGCTCGCTGAACGGCATGGCCACAATGATACCTATCCCCAGGCGCCGGACGCGTGGGGGTCATGTATAATAGCCACAATTTCTGACAGGGCTCATCCCATCTCATCTCCGGGTGCAATGGCACCCTCATTCTGAGTTCCTCATCGTAAGCCAACCACGACGGGCCAGGAAAATCCACCATCGCCCTGTAAATATTGTCCAAATATTGGACCATAGGAATGGCCAGGTCTGGCCGGGCTCTGGGATACACCGCCATATAAATAAGATATGCGGGCAACCAGTTGGCCCAGGTGCGTGGTGGCTTACGACGGCGGGACAGCTCTTTGTCTTTGTCATCCTGTTCCTCTCTCTCCTCCTTAGTGGGCTGACGGTTCAATAGGGAGAATATATCCACGCACTCCCCCCACCAAATCTTTTCCCTTGTGACCTGGGACAAATGATCACCAAGGGGCAACAAATAACCAGCCGTCGGCAAAGCCGTCACCGGCACATTAGGTACCCGGGGCATGCGCAGTGGAACCTGGACAGTCCCTGCGATGCCCGGCACTAGCCCGGGGGCGGAAACCCCCACCTCCAACGTTGCACCAGTCTGGAACCAAGGGGCACTGGTATAAGGTTGCAACTGCTGCCCACTCGCCCCGACATTACGAGGCCATGGCCACTGAACCCCACCATTGGAAGTGGACTGAGATGTGGGTGCATTAACTTGAACCTGATACTCACTAGTTGCACCCCCATGAGCCGCCCCCACTGGGGGTTCCGGCCCACAGTGGGCGTCGGAGCTCGCGACCGGAATCGAGCTCTGGGGCCGCACCTGACCACTCTCCTGCTGTATCTCTGTCTGAACTGGGAGCTGCGAGACACTGGCCAGGGTAGGCCGGAGCGTCTCCAGCAGCTCAACCCGGCTAGCCGCTTGCTGCAGTGTGGCGGCCATTGAGGCAGGCGGAGGACCCAAAGGTGCCCCCGCAGCAAATGAAGGGCCACCAGGCACGGGGTTGTGTGCCATCCCTAAGGACGCCTCAAGCACTGCTAAATGCGTTAGCAATGCATCAACTGCCACAGATCCCCCAGTATAGAGTGGGCCGGGTGGGCCGGATGGCCCATCAGGCATTGGACCAGAAACCCCTACATGAGAGCCCGGGCCCGAATAGGGACATGCCCAAAATTCCGGCCCATGAGGGGCCGGAGGTGGAACGTGCTGCGCACCAGCACCGGACCCACTCCCGCTGCCTGGACCCATGGCCGGTATCTGCGGGCCAAGGGCCAAAGCCCCGGAAGGGCCAACTGAAGGCTGACCGGCCGAGGGCCAAGCAGCCTGCATCGCCCCACCGGTATTGGTGGGGGTCAAGTCCTGGCGCGTGGGCGCAGCCCTGGTCCTCTGACCCAAGGGCTGGCCCCCATGCTGCGCAGGGCCAAAAGTCCTCCCCGCGGGCCGCGGCTTCGTCGCCGAGGCCCTCCGTTTAGGAGGCATATCTAAGGAGCAGGATCCCTTTCCAGGGATCGAAGGGCAGAGAAAAGGCACAGAGGAGCCCGCAAGCCAAAGGCTCCGTGCCGAATCCTTCCTTCCCAGCCGGGAAGGACCAAGGGGGAACAAGCAGCGACGGAGAAAACTTCTCCTCTCCGTCGCTCTTTTTTAAAATGGCAGCTCGGCTGCCTCGTGGCCACCCCTTATATAGAGGGGTGGCCACGCCCCCTAACTCAGCCGGATGTCTGAGTCCGGGTGGGGGGGGCACAAAGAGCACGGCAGCCATTTTGGCGCCGCATTTTCATTTGCTTTGCTTTATTATGTGCTGATTAAAAATATTCAACAAACTTTTTTAAACAATGATACAAGGAATCAAATTAATGTCAGGGGTGGTGGTGTCTTTTATCTTGTAGGTTAAGTGCTCTAGTTCTTTTAAAAATAAATAAAAATAGATTCATTAACAAATCATTTTTTTGATATAATGTACAGGACAATTAAGAACACCATTGTACTCCATACAAGCTTTCTCATAACACAGTTGTGGTGAAAGGGCAGCCTCTGGTCATGCAGTGATAAGGAATGAGGCCCACCTACTATGTCATTCAACAACGTGTCTGAACAATGCTATTCAGTGTAGTATGATTAGATGTTTTCTAGCTGGAAGGTGTAAATCCAGTTATTGGCTTTCTGGGAGAATTCATTGTACCTCTTTTGCTATTCTTTATCTGACTTCATGTCTGAACCCTGATCCACAATAGCATATGCAGCTATTGAATTCTCCTGGAGGGACAAAGAGAACATTTGCCCCAAAACTGCAAATGGAAAAGCAGCAAACAATAGATGCACCTGTAGTATGTAAAGCAACTTGTTCAAGCACCCAGAAAAGATCCCCATGCTCTCTCTATAATGTCTAGGTGAGAGATTTCACACAAGTAGTGGGAACATATACAATATAAAGTGCTGATACTCCTCAAGCCAGCCAATCGGTCTCCCATCCTATCACTGCTACAATCCCTGCCAATTTTTCCTGCTGCAGTAGCACAGAACACCTTTCACAATTTCACCTTTAAAACATGTTATTTATGCTGTACAGGCATTCTAACAGGAATTACAATCCAGGAGGCTTCCAGGGACTTGGTTCCATTTGATATTGTTGAAGAGTGTGCTCCTAGTTTTAAAACAGTGGGGAAGAGGGTTGTCTTATACTGTGATAGCAACAAATTCTGTGAGGGATGGTGGTAGCAAAAATGTAGGAAGGGGAACATAAAGGAGGCAGTGACACCTGGTAGGCCACTCAACTTGATGAGAACACAGAGCTTTTTTTAATTAGCCTAAGGCTTTAGTAATCATTTTTCACCAGAAGTCAATTCAGGAATAACTCATATACTTTCATTATTGCTTATCTACTGTTTTATATTTCACTATATAGTATGTTTTTTTGCATGTGCAGCATCATATCCAGGGATTGTTTCAGAGTTCTCTGCTCTTCAGCAGGCTGGACCTGCAGGCCCCTACTCTGGGGAGAATTACTCTCACTCCTAAGGACCAGGTTCACAACTTGGGGGTCATTATGGACCCATTACTCTCTTTTGAACATCAATAGTAGTGTCTAAAGCCACATTTTCCCAGCTTTGACAGAATTCGCAGTTGCACCCCTACTAGGACAGATGTTCTCTCATAACCCTATTCCGCTCATTGGTAATCTCGCAGATTGACTACTGTAATGCTCTCTATGTGGGGTTGCCCTTGTATCTGATATGGAGATTGGAACGGCTGGTGACTAGTATAAAGAGGTTTGACCATATTTCCTCAGTTGTGGCAGGCGTGCACTGGCATGCCGTTCCCTATCAGGTCAGATTCAAAGTGTTAGTGTTATCGTATAAGGCCCTATGGTTTGGAACCTTATTATATGTTGGAGCATCTTTCCCTCAGAACAACTCCCCACATCACCCACTCATTACAATCTGCACAGCTCCAGGTGCCAACCTGGAGGATGGCTAGAAAGTCTATGACTAGAAATAGAGCCTTCTCAGTGGTGGCACTGTTGCTTTGGAATCCACCAGTGGTGGAACTATGTCAGGCCCCATTCCTGGACTTTTTAAAGAAACAGCTGAAAGCCTTTTTCTTCATGGAGACTGTTAAGAATATTATACCTTTGCCAATAAGTCAGCTGGTTAGTTTTGAGTTTGCTTGCCCTCGGATGCCATCAGGTATTTATTTTGTTATTTACTTCATTTGTTGTATTATGTTGTAATTGTTTGTACACCACCCAGAGTGGGAACTATCCCCGACAGGTGGTATAAAAGTGTAATAAATAAATAAATATCTGAGGAATGAAGCCAAGACAGTCCAAAATAAGAATCAACACAATGTATAGTGAGGCGGACGCAGGTATGCAAGATGTAGGAGCAGGAACCATAGTCTCAAACTGAACATTCATATAACTGGACTTCAGGGCTTTAACCCACTGCTCAGCTGAAAATATTTGGCCAACTCAAGAAGGAACTTAATTGCAGTGTTCAGCCCACCTATCTCCCTGTGAGGAAGAGCTTTTCCTGAAGGAGACCATATGTTTAAGAAGAGATTCTTTCTTTGAGAGAATTTTCTCTCACAGCTTTTCCTTGGGGAGTGGGCTCATGCATTCAATTTGTGTTATTTGCACAGACCAGGTAAGCACCAGAGTAACTATCTAGCCCACAAACAGCCAGGATCTGGGGGACCTGGTAGTTGATCTCTAATGTTTAACTCTTTTCTACCTTATCTGCGCTGAAGGAGAGTCAAGACAGGTGACTAATAAAGTAATGAGTTGAATGTTGAGCTGCTCCACATAATGGCATTGACTTCTCAGAAAATTAAATGGACATCTGTAAAAGCCTGAATATTCCATAGCGGTTTGAAAAATTGTTAATACTTCTGTCAGCACCAAATATTTTCTACCAGGGGTTGGGGGTGGAAGTAAAACCTAACACTGAGAAATTAAATTGTTCTGGCAATTATTCACAATATTTGTTATAAAAGATTTGCTAAACTTGCAGGTACATAGTTATGGCATCCCATAAGCTAGTTCTTTATCTATTTCCATCATTCTTCATCCATAATAGATAAGATCAAAATACATAATTAATTGAAGTGGTGGTGGCAGAACATGACTCCTTGTAATGCTCAAAAAGATTCATATCAATTGCTCAAATTGCATAAGGGCTTTCATTTCATATTCAATGTGTGTTGCTAACTTTTTAATTTCCTGTGTCATGGGTGGAGTTTGTCCATAGTGTTGCAGATCCTATGCATGTCTCCAAGATAATTGTATTCAGCTGCTAAAAATAAAAAAATAAAAAGGGGGGGGGGGTTTGCTCGCCTACAGTTTTGACTATCTGTTCTTAGAGCATTGACTATAACTCTGTCTCTTTTTCTCTCTTTTAAGTTTCAGCCTCATGAACAAGATTGTTTACTATGGTAATCAGTGCAACCTTACTTGGCATGGGAAGGATATTTATATGATGTTGAATAATTCAAGTAATTAAATGAAGCCAAGGTGGATGCATAAATATTTGAGATTAAGATGAATTTTCTATCTGCATTCACCCTTCTTGTGACTACCTGTCAGTAAGTTAACTCTCCCATCTAAAATTATTGCTAAGAAAAGCACTTCTATTTAGAGTTGCTGGGCTAGCAGGTGTGCCATTCTTTTTCAAGCAACGGAAACAGTTAAGAGAGACTGTTGTGTGATATCATGTACATGCTTTGTACTTCAGCCAAGGAGGAGACTCCCCAATGCAGAAGGTCCAAGAATAATTCCTTAGGAAAAGATTAAGGCAAATGCTCTAAGCCAGAATATGCAAGGCTGATCCTTGGAACTCAGGCAGTGCCTATGAAGTACTGGCTAAGAATAGATAGAAATGGCTACTTTCTACAGTCTCCAGTCAGTGATCAGAGATGGTGGGGAGTCTTCTCTTTACAGGTGCACCCCCCCCCCAATAAAGACACAGACATCGGTATTGGATTTAAAGCATTGGGCCACTTTTATTGAATAAGGCCGCAGTAGCACTGGTAAGGTCCCACCCAAATTGCCAATGGCAATTGGCTGTCATGTATCAATTTGTATCAATTTGTTTGTTGTCACAAATTGTTGACCGAAGTCAATATGCTATCTATTGACCCCACCCTCTGACGTGTATCCATTAAAATATCAAGGTGATGCAGGCTGTCAAGCTCCTAGCACCACCCCGTTCATGGTTTGCCCTTGACCAGCCAAGCCTGTTTCCCCTGTACCTATCTTCGTGTTGGCCAATCAATTGCGAACCTGCTGGATACCTATGGGTCATCAATTTTACCTTACCAGTGCTACCCGCCAAAAGTGACCAGAATTAAACTTACCCCATATCTCAAACACTAGCGACAGTGTGGGATGGCCGAAAAAGCTAAGAACCAAGGGTGCCAATTGTAGGTTCAAGCAAAAATTCCCACCCGGCCCCGAAGTGACCAGAAAATCACACTGTCCACTAGGGAGGGGGTGGAGGGAAAAACTTCTCTGCTCCGTCGGTCTGTAAAATGGCGGCGAGCCGCCTCGTGGCCATCCCTTTTATATAGGGATGGCCACGCCCCCTAACTATCTGGATGTCTGCGTCCGGGGTGGGGGAGCCTGCAAAGACTGTGGCGGCCATGTTGGCGCCACACTTGCCTTGCAGGCGCACCCCCCCCCCCAAATAAAGACACAGACATCGTTATTGGATTTAAAGCATTGGGCCACTTTTATTGAATAATACCCTAGTCCGAATTATAACTTTCAATTGGTGTTTCATCCAATTGTAAATATTTAAGGCAAGCAGGCCACAGTAGCACTGGTAAGGTCCCACCCAAATTGCCAATGGCAATTGGATGTCATGTATCAATTTGTATCAATTTGTTTGTTGTCACAAACAAATTGTTGACTGAAGTCAATATGCTATCTATTGACCCCACTCTCAAGGTGATGCAGGCTGTCAAGCTCCTAGCATCACCCCGTTCATGGTTCGCCCTTGACCGGCCAAGCCGGTTTCCCCTGTACCTATCTTCGTGTTGGCCAATCAATTGCAAACCTGCCAGATACCTATGGGTCATCAATTTTAACTTACCAGTGCTACCCGCAACACGGGGAGGCGTCCATGATGACTCACCGGCCCCACCCCCGACCGACAATTCGGTCACCAGGCCCGCTTGCACATCATCAAAAAAAGAGGTCCAAAGCTCTTGCTGACAGGTGAACCCCATCTCCAGAATACAGGCTGTAGTCCTGTAACCCTATCCCCGGATGATGAATGGCTGTTCCCAAACCATTCTTGGTAAGAAACCGGGCAACAACCCTGTTCACTGACCACCTGGCATGGTCCAAACCATGAGGGTCAAGCCTTCCCCTATAGTGGTGTCTTGGTATGATGTCTGACCATAGCAACCGCGTGTGCAGCCATAAGTGGTGAAGAAACGCCAGGTCACTACGCACCGATGTTTTTAAGGCAAGACCGGTGATCTGTGCAAAATCGTTGCCTCCAAGGTGTATAATTAAAACATCTGGAGGTCCGGCGTCCCTAATGGACATTAGGAATGGTAACAGTTCCCACCACCTCATGCCGCGCACACCATACCACTGCATACGTGCAGTTGCATGTAGCCTGAGATGGGGTCCCCATTCCGACGAAGCCGCATACTGTGCCACCGAGTGCACATAACTGTGGCCCACCAGCCACACTGCCACCGGTGTGCGGAAACACACAGGGTCTGTAAGAAAAGAAAAGAAAGTGAGGGCATGTAAGGCACTCATGCAGTGAGAGGACGAACATACAGAGAGAAATGTGCAGATCCCCACCTGCCCATCCCATGTATGTCGGCCTCTGAGTACCTAAATGCAGCCGCCGTTGATGCTGCACCTATCCAAAATGAGTGGGTACCGTAACGAGCCCCGGGGACCCCCAAACTGTGCAGTGCCATCCCAGTAACCCACAGAATTGGAATTTGGTAAGTGGAGACCCATCCTGGTGGCAAAACAACAGGCAAGGGCATGAACCACGCGCTGCCACAAATGCATGTAGGGCACCAACCAGACAGATGTCAGCAAACGTACATCGTAGAAGCATCACGCTACTACCCTTCCCCTACTGATCGGCCTTTGAGGAGCGAATCCTCAACTGAGCCCACTCCTGGTTGAGAGAAACATCTTCCAGTTCCAGTGCCCTACGGGCCATGTCCCCTTTTGAAAGTGGGACCAGCTCACTGATTCTCAGAGCCCCAAAGAAAGCCATGGTGGTAGCTGCATGGAAAAGAGACTCCTCATACCAATAATAGCACAGGCTATGCCAACCTCTAGCAAGGTTTGCCAGCAGAAAAGGGGAAACAGGCTGACGTGTGTCCGGGCGGCGGCCGCGTTCACGTGTCCACCCTTCTAATACATGACGTATTCGGAAGTCACCCATGTAATCAGCATAACCCCGTGCCTTAGCCATAAATGCAAAGGCAGAAAGCCTGGTGGCAATGGTGCGTGGGGCTAGACCTTGAAAATAAAGGTGCACCATATACTGCAAAACATGGTCAACTGGGATCGGCCACATGTCAGGCAGTTGTACCTCCCTACAGAAAGTCCTAAATTGGAAAAACATGTGCAGATACGCCTTACACGTGTGCGGGGCCAAAGACATGCCGATCGCCCAGTTCACTTCTCCTCGCCAAAGGTCCACATCTTGCTCGGAAGTGGAGAGGGAAGTTCCTCTGTGTCTGGTGCCAAGGAACGGAACCGGGAAATCTGCAGGCGGGATAAAGCGTCAGCAATATCGTTGTTAATGCCCGGCACATGTCTAGCCTTGAAGAGCACATTAAGGTGCAGGGACATGAGGACAAACTGCCTAATCAAGGCCATGACCCGGGGGGACCTGGATGTTTGGGCATTGACAATATGCACTACAGCAGCATTGTCACACCAAAAGTGAACTACGTAATTAGCCCACATGTTCCCCCAGAGCATGAGTGCACCCAGGATTGGAAAAAACTCCAGGAACGTGAGATCACATAGGCACTCAGTACCTTGCATTTCTGGGGCCACCTATCATAGGCCCTGTTATGTATGTATGTATGATTGCATGTTCATTGTACTGTAAAGGCAAGAATGTAACCACTCCAAATACAAGGTATCTCAGCTGTAAAGGAACGCGAGCAGGCAGCCCATAGAGGGCAGCTGCGAGCGTTCAGTCTCACATGGTTCACATTGCTCAATCACGGACAGCCGCGGGAAAACCTTCCCCGCATTCAGCAGCAGAAGAAAGATCTGCATTCAGCAGCAGGAAAAGAGGCGTGCCTGGGCGAGGCCACGCCGGTAGCAGCCAATGAGCTACCGTGCTACTAGATTCAAATGTATAGGGCTACTGTATATATTGAGATGTATCACCGCTATTACCTCATGCTCCAACGGATCATCATGCAATAAACCTGTGTTAAGCCAACCCTTCGGCTGTTCTGTTGTCTTGGGTCCCATACACTAAATTGGCGACGAAGGTGGGATAATGGCTGCCCACGGGACCAAGACATGCGCTGGCTATGAGATCAGGAAGCCGGGAGACTTGGAGCTGTTTGAGATAGACTTCAATGGAGCGCTAGTGGAGCTCGAAGTCTCAGATGAGGCCAAGAAGAGGGCCATCTTCGTCTGCATGCTCGGACACGAGACCAAGAGGACCTTGGTGGACCTGATCGTGCCGAGGAGGGTGAGCGACTTCAAGGCCACAGAGCTCCTGGCGGCGCTGCGCACCCACCTCCGGCCCGCGATAGCCATGTTCCCCGCTCAGAGCGCGTTCTGGAGGCGAGTCCAGGCGCCCGGGGAATCGGTCGCTGAGTTCGCCGCGGCCCTGCGGCTGGCCGCCGGCCCATGCAAGTGGGAGACCCCAGAAGTCACCCTCCGGGACTGCCTACTCTGCGGTCTGAGGGATACCGAGACTCAGCGCGCGCTGATGAAAAAGGAGCCGCCTCCCACGTGGCAACAAGTCCTCGACACGGCACAGGACGCGGAGGCCACAACTGCCGGGGTGCAAGAGCTTCAGGACTGGCGCCCGAAACCCGCCAAGGCAGAGAGCTCGGTGCACACGGCCCAGCGAGTTTCGAACTCGTCCACGGAGAGCGGCGACGAGGAGGACGTCCGGCGGGTCCACAGAGAGGGCCGGCGCTGCGACGGCTGCGGCGCTGCCCACGCCCGCGCCAAATGTCCATTCCGCAAGGCCGAGTGCCACAACTGCGGCCGGCGCGGGCACATTGCCAAGGTCTGCCGGAAACGGCGCGAGGCCAAGAGGAGTTCCCCAGACCGCTCGGCGAGGCAGGACCGCACCACGAGGCCAAAGGATGGCACCCGGACCACGAGGACCCGGGACGGAGTAGGGCGCATCTCCGACGACAGAGAGGACGACGCCCCGGTTTGCAGCGTTTCCACGGAGCACCCCCGTTACTTCGTTGAGGTAGTAATCCAAGGGGCCCCTGTTAGGATGGAGGTGGACTCGGGTTCCTCATACTCTATCATTTCCCAGGGAGAGTTCATGAAAATCGCCCCCCGCGTGCGGCCCAAGCTCAAAGCATTGAGGGCCACACTGAAGGACGTGCAAGGGAACCGCATCCCAGTGTTGGGGGTTGGGAGGTTCCAGGTCCAGTTTAAAAAGCACACCGCAACGCTTCCCCTAGTCGTCCTCAAGGGAGGTAAATGCAGCCTCCTCGGGACTCAATGGTTCCAGCCCCTGGGGTTGTTCATTGGGGGGGGGTGCACGCCGTGGGAGTACACGCCGCCGGGACTGATCCAATACAGAGCGTGTGCGATGCGCACCCCGAGGTTTTCAAAAAGGGGCTCGGAAAATTCAAGGGCCCCCCAGTGACTTTCGACCTGGACCCTGGAGTACGTCCAATCAGACTTAAACCGCGCAGAGTGCCCTTCGCACTAAAGGACAAAATAGAGGCGGAGTTGGACAAATTGGTGGGCCAGGGGATTCTTGTCCCTGTTGATTCTGTGGAGTGGGAAACTCCAATTGTAACAGTGCTCAAGGCCAACGGGGAGGTCCGCATATGCGCTGATTACAAGTGCACCATCAATAAGGCGATCCGCCCTAATGCGTATCCGGTGCCGGTAGTCAGCCACTTGTTGGCCAGGTTACACGGGGGGAGGTGTTTCGCTAAACTCGACCTGGCCCAAGCCTACCAGCAACTCCCGGTGACCCCCGCCGCAGCTGCTGCGCAGACCATAGTCACCCACAAAGGGGCGTTCCAGGTATCGCGCCTCCAATTCGGCATGAATTCGGCGCCCGGGATCTTCCAGTCACTCGTGGAACGCCTCCTGAAGGGGTTAGAGGGGGTGTTACCCTACTTTGATGACGTATTGATTACAGGGGGGAGCCGGGCCGAATTAGCAATAAGGTTGGGAAAGGTCCTGGCAATATTCGAAAAAGCGGGGTTGCGGTTGCGGAAAGACAAATGTGTTTTCTTCACAACTGAGGTTGAGTTCCTAGGGTTCCGTGTTACTCCCGAGGGAATAAGGCCATCCCAATCCAAGGTGGCCGCCATCAAGAAGGCCCCCCGCCCCACCTCCAAGCCCGAGTTGCAGTCGTTCCTTGGACTGCTCAACTTTTACCACTCCTTCCTCCCGCGGAAGGCAGCAGTGGCGGAACCGCTACACAAATTGTTAAAAAAGGACAGGGCATGGAAGTGGGGCGACGACCAGGAGACGGCTTTCAATGACCTGAAGCGACTCCTGGCATCAGATGCGGTACTGACCCACTTCAATCCCAAACGCCCAGTGGTCCTGATATGCGATGCATCCCCGGTGGGGGTGGGGGCGGTGTTATGCCACGTACTGGAGAACGGGAGGGAGGCCCCGATAGCGTTCTACTCTAGGTCCTTGTCCCAAGCGGAGAGAAACTATGCCCAGACAGACAGGGAAGCACTAGCGATAATTGCGGGGACCAAGAAATTTCATGATTTTGTGTACGGCCGCCCCTTCACCATAGTGACTGACCACAAGCCCTTGCTAGGCATTTTCACCGCAGATAAGCCCACACCCCAAATCCTGTCCCCAAGGATGCTCAGGTGGGCCATTTTTCTCAACGCGTATCAGCACGCGTTGGTATACCGGCCCGGAAAGGAAATCAGCCATGCGGACGCCCTGTCGAGGTCCCCCATTCCCCGGGATTGCTGCCACGTGGGCGAGGAAGAGGGGGACCACCAGGTCTTAATGATAGAGGTCCTAGACTCCCCTCCAGTAGTACCGGCCGACATCGCCAAAGCGACCGGCAAGGACAAAACGCTAGCTACAGTTTGCTCCTGGGTACAGAAAGGGTGGCCCGTGTCTTCCCCAGCAGCGGAATTCGACACATTTTTCAAAAAGAAACTAGAGTTGTCCCTAGAGAGGGGTTGCCTTTTGTGGGGACAGCGGGTAGTGATCCCCACGTCGCTCCGGCCGAGGGTGCTTAAACTGCTGCACGTCAGCCACCCGGGGATCGTCCGCTCTAAGGCACTAGCCCGTAGTTACTTTTGGTGGCCCCAGCTAGACGCCGACATCGAACACATGGTCGGCACTTGCGAAGCGTGCCAAAGCTCCAGGCCAGAAGAGGCTCGCTTGCCACATAGGGAGTGGGACGCAGCAAGGGGGCCCTGGTCCCGGGTACACGTAGACTTTGCTGGCCCGTTCAGGGGAACACTTTTCCTCCTTGTGGTGGACGCGTTCTCCAAGTGGTTGGAGGTCATTCCAGTCTCGAGCACCTCCTCGGCCACTACAATTAAACAGTTACGGAGGGTCTTTTCCACGTTCGGTTTACCCGACACCCTCATCAGCGATAACGCTAGCTGTTTCACGTCCGCCGAGTTCGGGGCATTCATGGATCGCAACGCCATTCGGCACGTCACCTCCGCCCCCTTTCCCCCGGCCACCAACGGCCAAGTAGAGCGCCTCGTGCGCACCACAAAAGACGCGCTGCGGCGCATGGGCCCCGGAGACCTCGACCTGAAATTGTGCCAATTCCTGCTAAGGTACAGGGTCACCCCATTGGCGTCAGGGTACTCCCCCGCGGAGCTGTTAATGCGCAGGAAGCTGGCCACGGTAATCTCCAAGCTAGACCCCACGAGAGTAGAGGACACGGGGCGGAACATAGGGGTGGAACCCGCAAAGAGTTTCAGCGTAGGCGCCCCGGTGCATTGCAGGAACTACGCCGACGCGGGGCCAGCCTGGGTGCCGGGCACCGTAATAGAACAAACCGGCCCCGTCTCATACCGCGTGGAGACCAGTACAGGCCTCCTGTGGAGGCGACACGTGGACCAACTCAGGCGCAGGGTCCCCGGAGAACAGGACGGAAACGAAAATAGCCACGAATCAGCGTTAGGGTACTCCCCCACCCGTTTAGCCCAAGGGGGAGGGAAAGGGGGACATGGGTCCCCACCAAGGGGGGAGGAAAGGTAATCGATCCTCAGAGATCTTTTGTGGGACTTCGCGGCAGAAAGGAAGAGCCCCGACCTCACACATACCCCTCGGGACTTCGCGGCAGAAAGGAAGAGCCCCGACCTCACACATACCCCTCGGAAGTTTCCCCGAAACACAGATGCCCCTAGAAGTTTAGACGTTGATTTACAGTACCAGGGGGAGTTAGCGGAGTGGTCCCCTACCCGTCTTGGCGAAAAGAGGGGTTTCAGTTCAGCCCCTGGTACTTCCAGTCCCAGTAGCCCCTGTGAGTTAGAATGCAACATAGCGCCAATTTCCCGGAGACCGACACCCCGAAGACAGGAGGCAACAGCGAGTCCGCCCACCACAGTCTCAAGGTCCCCCGAGCGGGGAACAGAAGGTAGCAGAACCACAAGGGCGACCTCATCGGTTCCGCGGTTCACAATAGGAGGGTCCCCCGGGGCCGAGAGCAACAGGCAGGGGTTTACCTCCCAACTGTTCATTCCATTCCCATCCCCGGGCACAAGGCAGGCACGGACCCCCCACAGAGCCACTAACGAATCCCCGTTTCCCGTTGCAGGACAAGTACCCGCGGAGTCAGAGATCACAGGCTCTCCAGCACTAGGTCAGGCGCAAGCACGCCCCAAGCGCACGTGCGGCAAGCCACAATGGTTGCGGGACTTCGTCCCGTCCTAGGGGGGAGGGATGTTATGTATGTATGTATGATTGCATGTTCATTGTACTGTAAAGGCAAGAATGTAACCACTCCAAATACAAGGTATCTCAGCTGTAAAGGAACGCGAGCAGGCAGCCCATAGAGGGCAGCTGCGAGCGTTCAGTCTCACATGGTTCACATTGCTCAATCACGGACAGCCGCGGGAAAACCTTCCCCGCATTCAGCAGCAGAAGAAAGATCTGCATTCAGCAGCAGGAAAAGAGGTGTGCCTGGGCGAGGCCATGCCGGTAGCAGCCAATGAGCTACCGTGCTACTAGATTCAAATGTATAGGGCTACTGTATATATTGAGATGTATCACCGCTATTACCTCATGCTCCAACAGATCATCATGCAATAAACCTGTGTTAAGCCAACCCTTCGGCTGTTCTGTTGTCTTGGGTCCAATACACTAAAGGCCCACCTGCCATTAAAATAAATCCCATATCCAAGGGATCCCGAGGCATCTGACTGTACTTGAAAATGGGGGGTGGCAATCTGCTCTGCCCTCCAAAAAGAAATCCCATTAAAGCCCTGCAGGAATGTGAGCCATACCAACAGGTCAGCCCGCATACCCTGCGTAAGTCGGACCCTGTGATGCTTCTTGGAAAGCCCCACCATGGCATCACAAAGATGCCTGGCAAAAGCCCTACCTGGTGTTACCACCCTACAGGCAAAGTTGAGGTGGCCATGGAGCACCTGCAACTCGCGGAGAGACACCTTGCATTTGGCAAGCATGGCCAAAATCGTGTCTGAGATCTGAGTCACCTTCTCCATTGGTAACCTGGACATTTGGGCGACGGTGTCAATGTCTATGCCTAGAAAAGTGAGGGTGGTGGCCAGGCCTTCAGTCTTTTCCGGGGCCAGGGGAACACCAAGTTCCATCATGAGCCCCTGAAATGCAGCAAGCAGCCGTCCACATGTGCCTGAGTCAGGTTCACCACCGAACAAAAAATCGCCAAGGTAGTGAGCCACAGCCCAAGATCCCGACCTTTGAATGAAGGCCCAATGGAGAAAGGTGCTAAAATGTTCAAAGGCCGAGCACGAAATGGAGCAGCCAAAGGGCATGACTTTGTCCACGTAAAACTTGTCTTGAAAACAAAAACCTAAAAGCTCAAAGTCATCAGGGTGCACTGGCAATAATCGGAATGCCGATTTAATATCGCATTTCGCCAGTAGCGCCCCGTGACCGCATGAGCGGACCATCTGCAAGGCTTGGTCAAAGGACGTATACCGGACCGAGCAAAGGTCATCCGGTATAGCGTCATTGACCGAGGAGCCCGCAGGGTAGGAAAGATGGTGAATCAAGCAAAATTCACCTGAGGATTTTTTAGGCACTAAGCCGAGAGGGGAGACTTTTAAATTTGGGAATGGGGGCATATCAAATGGGCCAGCGACCCTGCCTTCCCTCACTTCTTTGACTATCTTTTCTGCAGCAATGCCCTCCTTACCCCTGAGGGACTGTAAATTTGGGGCATCCTGGGGTGTGCGAACACCCCTGAATGGGATGCAGAAGCCATAAGTAAAACCCTCCAACAGATAGATTGCGTCATTCTTCCTAGGATAGACACGCAACCACCTCTCTAGTGTGTTGAGATTAATTGGGGAGGGGGCCTTTGGGATTTGCAGTGTTGTCAGACGCAACTCTAGCCGGCCCCTGGTATCCCTTCCCTCTGCTCCGTGATCCGCCGGCCCGCAGGTATGCGGAAGCAGCGTGCGGTCCGGCACAGGAAGGGCACTTATGTTTAAACTTGCATTGCTGCCTGGTGCACACTCCATTAGAGGAGTAACTCCAACACAGCAGGCGGGCTGGAACCCTCTGCCCCGCCGGCTGGCGGGGAGCCTGTGTAGTGGCGGGCCGCTGTACTGCATGGCCGCAGTGGTACCGGTGACCTGGTGCTGGCCGTGTAGGGGTCATGTAAAGGAGCCACAATTGCTGGCAGGGCTCGTCCCACTTCATCTCAGGGTGAAGGGCAGCTCTCATTCTAAATTCCTCATCATAGGCTAACCATGATGGGCCAGGGAAATCCACGACAGCATGGTAAATGTTGTCCAGATACTGCAGAATAGCCAAATCAGGACGAGCCCTGAGATAAACAGCCATATAGATCAAATAGGCTGGTAGCCAGTTAGCCCATGTATGGGGGGGCTTGCGACGATGGGACAATTCTTTGTCCCTGTCATCCTGCCCCTCCTTCTCCTCCTTGGTCGGTTCCCGGTTAAGAAGGGTGAAGATATTGACATACTCCCCCCACCATATCTTCTCTCTGGTGGCTTGAGACAAGTGGTCACCCAGAGGAAGAGAGTAGCCAGCTGTCGGCATGGCTGAAGCCGGCACGGAGTGAAATGGGGGAGTAGGTAACGGGCCATATGGCCCCATAGAAATTGAAGCTGGCACAGGTGAAGCGGTCATCCCCAGCAAACTCTGCAAATAGGGAGAGCCCCAATTGGCAAGAGAGTGCTGGGTAGTGTACTGCAAAGCCAAATTGGCCTGATGAGGCCAGGGCCACTGTACCCCCATGTTAGTAAGTGGTAGTGTGGGTGGCGTGCTAGCTTGACCACCATACTCACTTGTTGCACCCCCTTGGGCCGCCCCCACCGGGGGTTCCAGCTGCAAGTGGGCAACGGAGCTCGCGATGGAAATTGAGCTCTGAGCCATCGGAGGTCCATGCCGGGTTGCTCTGTGCATCGACGGGATGCCCCGCCAGGGCGGCTGCACGGGGAGCTGCAGAGCCCCACCAGGCGTAGGCCTGATGGCCTCAAGCAGCTCTACCCAGCTAAGGGCCTGCTGCGAAGCATCAGTATGTAGAGGGGCAGCGGCCGGATGTGGCACTGCCCCAGGGGCCTGAGGAGAGGCAATCCCCATAGAGGCTTCTATTGCAACAATGCATGCCAGAAGCGCATGACAAATCACATCCAGCCCACTGAGATGATGTGGGCCGTATGCACCAGACGGCCCAACAGGCAGTTGGTACTCGGGCAAGGGTGGTAGGCTTTGCCCCAGCCCAGGGGATGTGCGGGCAGGTGGGCTGGGCCGCAGTATGGCCAGGCCAAGTAATCCAGCCCATGGGGCGGGGCGGGGGGGCAGGGCGTGATCCTGCACCGGGCCACATTGGGTCACCTTGCCCCATGCTGGGTGCCAGGGATGATCCTGGGCCCGATGAGTGGGGCCCAAGATCCGTGGGGCTCGAAACCCCCAAGGAGCCAGGCTGGACTATCCCCGCCCGAGTCCTCCGACTGGGCACGGGGGCCAGCGCCTGGCTGCCCTCATTGGTGGCAGAGGGGGGGTGAACCCCGGTGCCGGTCCTCCCCAGCACTCCTGCTCGAGCCCTTCAGCCTGAGGGGACGCTAGGGCAAACCGGGTGTGGGGTCGGGCAGGCTGTTTGGGTGGCATGGCCACCTCTTGAATGGTGGTGTCCCGAGGGGGACACAGAAGTGACCGGCGGAGCGGATTCCCCTGCTCCGTAGGTCACAAAAATAGTCTCAAAGGCAAGTGAGATCGATTCCTTGCTCTCGAGCAAGGAAAAGAGAGAAAAGAGCAGCGGAGCAAACTTCTCCACTCCGTCGCTCTGTAAAATGGTGGCGAGCCGCCTCGTGGCCACCCCTTTTATATAGGGATGGCCATGCCCCCTAACTACCCTGATGTCTGCGTCCGGGGTGGGGGAGCCTGCAAAGAGCGTGGTGGCCATGTTGGCGCTGCACTTGCCTTGGTTGAAGGTTTGTAGACAGGATCTATCGGTGAAGCAGGGAGTTGCCTTTGCATGTAACATTAGGCAGATTAGCTGGATGTTTTCATCTACTGCTATAAAATATGTTAAGCTGGGAAGTGAAGACTCCCCTAAGGTCACCCAAAAAGTTGGTAGTTTGGCAATGGTTCAAAGCTCAATGTCTCCAGTCCTAGTTCAACAGGTCTTGTTCACGACATATCCTGAAGGTAACCAACAACTTAATTCAGAATAATGGTCACATCACTTTAGTGTAAGGGACCAAAGACAATACAACAGCCGAAGGGTTGGCTTAACACAGGTTTATTGCATGATGATCCGGAGGAACATGTGGTAATGGCGGATGGGTAGCTCAATATATACAGCTGGCTATACATTTGAATGTGGCTCGTTGACAGACTATTGGTTGCTGCCTGCGTGACGTCGTAGGAGGTCACGCCCTTCTTGACCAGGTGAGGAAGTCGCGGGGAATCTTCCCGCGCTGCTGAACCAGGTGGCTGATGATCCATTAGAGCTGGACGCTCGCTACTGCCCTCTGGTGGTCACTAGCTCGCGTCCCCTTATTAGGCTAACATTGATACAGGTGAAGGTTATAATGTTGCACACAGAAAGGTTACATTGATAACACATGGCAAAGGTACATTGTTAAAGGCACTGCTTTACAGAACACAACATCCCTCCCCCCTAGGATGAGACGAAGTCTCTCAGCCAAGATGGCTTGTTGCATGTGCGTGTGGGCCATGAAGAAGGCTGCCCCCCCGGGGGCGTTATTGCTTCTTTGTTCCCAGGTCCCTTGTCCTGAAATGGGAGAGGGAGACTCGTTAGTAGCTTGCCGCTGTCTGGCGGTCTTAGGGGAAGGGAAAAACTCCATTGTGGGCAGACCGGGGGGCGTCGGGACTAACGGAAAACCCCTCTTCTCGCTTGGACGGGTGGGGGACCACTCCGAAACCCCCCCCCCCCCGGTTCTGAAAATCAAAATCTAAGTTGGTCGGGGTACCCGCATTTGTGGGGACTTTCCGCGAGATATGTATGGGGTCGGGTTCCTCTCCCTCGGAAAGATCCCCCAGGGTATCTACGAGGATATCCTCCTCCCCCCTTGGTGGGGGCCCACGGTCCCCTTCTCCTCCCCCTTGGGCTAAACGGGTGGGGGAGAACCCTAACGCTGACTTATTTCCTGTGTGAACCGCGTCCTGCTCGTCGGGGACCCTGCGTCGGAGCTGGTCTGCGTGCCGCCTCCATAGGAGCCCTGTGCTGGTTTCCACGCGGTACGACACGGGGCCGGTTTGTTCCACGACTACGCCGGGCACCCAGGCTGGGCCTGTGCTGGCGTAATTCCTGCAATGCACGGGGGCGCCTATGCTGAAACTCTTTGTAACTTCCAGCCCGATGTTCCTTCCTTTGTCCTCTACCCTCGTGGGGTCTAGCCTAGTAAGGATGGTGGTCAGCTTCCTGCGCATTAAGAGCTCTGCGGGGGAGTATCCTGACGCCAATGGGGTCACCCTGTACCCTAGCAGAAACTGACACACTTGTAGGTTCAAATCCCCTGGGCCCATGCGCCGCAACGCGTCCTTCGTGGTGCGGACGAGGCGCTCTACTTGGCCATTGGTGGCCGGGTGAAACGGGGCGGAGGTAATATGCCGAACGGCGTTAATCTCCATGAATGCCTTAAACTCGGAGGACGTAAAACAACTAGCGTTGTCGCTAATTAACGTGTCGGGTATGCCGAACGTGGAAAAGAGCCTCCGCAAGTGCCTAATGGTCTGGGCCGAGGAGGTGCTCGTGACTGGGATAACCTCCAACCATTTGGAGAAAGCGTCCACAACGAGGAGGAATAGGGTGCCTCTGAACGGGCCCGCGAAATCAACGTGCACCCGGGACCACGGCCCCTTAGCCGCGTCCCATTCCCTGTGGGGAAGGCGGGCCTCCTCCGGTCTGGAGCATTGGCAACTTTCGCAAGTGCCGACCATGTGCTCGATGTCGGCGTCTAGCTGGGGCCACCAGAAGTAACTCCGGGCCAGCGCCTTGGATCGCACGATGCCAGGGTGGCTGACGTGCAGCAGTTTGAGCACCCACGGCCGAAGGGAAGTGGGAATCACCACCCGCTGCCCCCACAAGAGACATCCCCTCTCTAGGGACAGTTCTAGCTTTTTTCTGAAAAATGGAGCAAACTCCTCCGCTGGGGAGGACGCGGGCCACCCTTTCTGTAGCCAGGAGCTTACTGTCGCTAACGTTTTGTCTTTCTCTGTCGCTTTGGCGATGTCGGCGGGCACTACCGGGGGCGAATCCAGCACCTCTATCATGAGAACCTGACGGTCCCGCTCCCCCATGCTCACCTGGCTGGGCGTTAGGGGAAGGGGAGACCTAGATAGGGCGTCCGCATGGCTGATCTCTTTCCCGGGCCGGTAGACCAACGCGTGCTGATATGCATTGAGAAAAATGGCCCACCTGAGCATCCTTGGGGACAGGATTTGGGGGGTGGGCTTATCCGTGGTAAAAATGCCTAGCAGGGGCTTGTGGTCTGTCACAATGGTGAAGGGGCGGCCATACAGAAAATCGTGAAATTTTTTCGTCCCCGAGACTATCGCTAACGCCTCCCTGTCCGTCTGCGCGTAGTTTCTCTCTGTTTGGGACAGGGACCTGGAGTAAAATGCTATCGGGGCCTCCCTTCCGTTCGCCAGCACGTGGCACAGCACTGCCCCCACCCCCACTGGAGATGCATCACAGATCAGAACTACTGGGCGTTTGGGGTCGAAATGGGTCAGTATGGCGTCGGACGCCAGGAGGCTTTTCAGCTCACTAAATGCCCTTTCCTGGTCATCGCCCCACTTCCATGCCTGGTCTTTCTTAAGCAGCCTGTGTAGCGGTTCGGCCACCGCTGCCTTCCGGGGGAGGAAGGAGTGGTAAAAGTTGAGCAGCCCTAGGAACGACTGCAACTCGGGCTTGGAGGTGGGGCGGGGGGCTTTCTTGATGGCTGCCACCTTAGACTTGGATGGTTTTATTCCCTCAGGAGTTACACAAAACCCTAGGAACTCAACCTCGGTTGCGAAGAAGACGCATTTGTCCTTTCGCAACCTCAGCCCCGCCTTTTCGAATATCGTCAGTACCTTCCCCAACCTCCTGGCCAATTCAGCCCGACTCCCCCCTGTTATTAACACGTCATCAAAATAAGGCAACACCCCCTCCAGTCCCTTCAGGAGGCGTTCCACGAGTGACTGGAAAATTCCTGGCGCCGAATTCACGCCGAATTGGAGGCGCGTCACCTGGAACGCCCCCTTATGGGTGACTATGGTCTGCGCAGCAGCTGCGGCAGGAGACACCGTAAGCTGCTGGTAGGCCTGTGCTAAGTCGAGCTTAGCGAAACACTTTCCCCCATGTAACCTGGCCAGCAGATGGCTGACTACCGGCACCGGATATGCATTCAGGCGGATCGCCTTGTTGATGGTGCACTTGTAGTCGGCGCATATGCGGACCTCCCCATTGGACTTTAGAGCAGTTACAATTGGAGTTTCCCACTCCGCAGAATCTACAGGCACAAGAATCCCCTGACCCACCAATTTGTCCAGTTCCGCCTCTATCTTGTCCTTGAGTGCGAACGGCACCCGGCGTGGTTTTAGGCGAACAGGGCGGACCTCCGGGTCCAGGTCGAAAGTCACTGGGGGCCCCTTGAATTTCCCCAGTCCCATTTTGAAGACTTCGGGGTGCGCCTCGCACACCTCCTGAATCGGGTCAGTCCCAACAGCGTGCATCCCCACGGCATGCACCCCCCCAATGAACAAACCCAGGGGCTGGAACCATTGAGTCCCGAGGAGGCTGCAGTTTCCTCCCTTGAGCACGACCAGGGGAAGGGACGCGGCGTGCTCCTTGAATTTGACCTGAGATTCTCCAACCCCCAACACTGGAATACTGTTCCCTTGCACGTCCCGTAGTGTGGCCCTCAACGCTTTGAGCTTGGGCCGCTTTTGGGGGGCAATTCCACAAAACTCCCTCTGGGAAATGATTGAATATGAGGACCCCGAGTCAATTTCCATCCTAATGGGCACCCCTTGGACTAGTACCTCAACAAAGTAGCGGGGGTGTCTCGTAGACACGCTGAACACCGAGGCGTCGTCCTCGTTGCCGTCGGCGATGCGGCCCACGCCGTCCTGCTTCCTCGTGGCCTGGGCGCCGTCTTTTGGTTTCGCTGGGCGGTCTCGTCCCGCGGAACGGTCTGGGGAGCTCCTCCGGGACTCGCGCTTCTTCCTGCACACCTTGGCGATGTGCCCGCGGCGGCCACAGTTGTGGCACTCGGCCTTCCGGAAGGGGCATTTCACGCGGTCGTGGGCCGCGCCACAGCCGTCGCATCGTCGGCCCTCCTTCCGGACCTTCTGCATGTCCTCGTCGTCGCTGCTCTCCGTGGACGACCTCGAAGTTCGCCGGGCCGCCTGTACCGGAGCCTCTGCTTTCCTCGACTTTGGCCGCCAGTCCTGGAGCTCTTGGACCCCGGCCTTCGTAGCTTCTGCGGCCTGGGCCGCTCTAACGACCTCCTGCAGCGTGGGAGGCGGCTCTTGGTTCATTAATGTGCGCTGGGTCTCGGCGTCGTTCAGGCCGCACAGCACACAGTCTCGGAGGGTGATTTCGACGTTCTCCCATTTGCACGGGCCGGCCGCCAGCCGCAGGGCCGCCACGAACGCGGCGACCGTCTCCCCGGGCGCTTGGACTCGCCTCCAAAACGCACTCCGAGCGGGAAACATCGCCGTGGCGGGCCGGACGTGCTCACGCAGCAACTGCATGAGTTCCTTGGCCTTGAATTCGCTCACCCTCCTCGGTGCAATCAGGTCCACCAAGGTCCTTTTTGTTTCTTGTCCGAGCATTCTGGTGAAGATGGCTCTTTTCTTCGCCTCTTCCGTAACTTCGGACTCGATCAGTGCGGCCTGGAAGTCCATTTCGAAGATCTCCCAGTCGCCCGGTTTCCTGATTTCGAAACCGGCGCATGTCTTGGTCCCGTGGGCTGCCATCCCACCTTCGTCGCCAATTTTGTGTAAGGGACCAAAGACAATACAACAGCCGAAGGGTTGGCTTAACACAGGTTTATTGCATGATGATCCGGAGGAACATGTGGTAATGGCGGATGGGTAGCTCAATATATACAGCTGGCTATACATTTGAATGTGGCTCGTTGACAGACTATTGGTTGCTGCCTGCGTGACGTCTTAGGAGGTCACGCCCTTCTTGACCAGGTGAGGAAGTCGCGGGGAATCTTCCCGCGCTGCTGAACCAGGTGGCTGATGATCCATTAGAGCTGGACGCTCGCTACTGCCCTCTGGTGGTCACTAGCTCGCGTCCCCTTATTAGGCTAACATTGATACAGGTGAAGGTTATAATGTTGCACACAGAAAGGTTACATTGATAACACATGGCAAAGGTACATTGTTAAAGGCACTGCTTTACAGAACACAACAATCACACACACACACACACACACATATGTCTTATGTTATAGAGATGTTACTTCAGTTACATAGAAAACAATTTTCCACCTATGATAAAAGCTGTAGGAGCAAATGCTTAACTGGAGTAGAAGTTTCTTACAACTATGGAAAGTTTGAAACAGGAAATATTTCAAAGCATTGAAAAGCACATCTTAACTGCAGGCAACCTATTTAAGTCATGGTTTAAACTTCTTTCAAAAATGCAGGAGTATAAAAATGTACTAGTAAGTACCAAAAAGATGGTTATACTTACCTTCTAAAAATGCAAGAGCTTACAGCCTTAGAAAGCACATTGAAAAAGCAAAGAATAAAATTACACATAGCTTCTTAACATATCCAGACACACAAGGAAATTATTTAATAATCTTCTCAGCCAGGCACTTGCCAGTTGAAATCATTTTGCTCTTCAAGTGCTGTATCCATTCAGAATATTAGTTATCATAATGGTGATTTATTTATTTATTTATTTATTGTTCGATTTATACCCCGCCCTACTCGACCAAGGCCGACTCAGGGCGGCTTACAACAGATAAATCAAATACAATATAACAAATGGAATACAATATAACAATATAAACAATCACACAAAATACAATAGCATACAATTGCATATTACAAAATTACAAATCAGTACAAAACAAATATACCATAGAATCACAACGTAACAAAGCAAAACTTAATGTACTTATCAATGTACAATATACCAACCCCCCCACCCCCACCCCACCCCAACAACATCTCAGACAGTGACCAGAGACACCAAAGAAACAAGCCTTGCCTGCTTTCAAAACCCAGCAGGACGACACAGTTGTAGACCCGCATAGTCCCGTCGCCCTCCGTCCCAACGCAGCTGGCTCCAAGCAGTGGCCATGGCATCAGCTGGAACTATGTTAACGATGGCTCCTGTCATCCTATCTGCAGGGACGACCACCATCTGTAACTCCCAGGGACGACCAGACCAGAGAGAGAACCAAGCAGGTGGCAACTCACGCGGCCGGGCCAGGAGAGGAGCGTTGCACCTTTGCTGCGGAGATGGTGGTGGCGTTTTTGTAGCCCCAGAGCTACCATGCCAGCTGCTACCACTCTCGCTGACCGACCGGGCCAGGAGAGGAGCGTGGCGCCTTCGCGGTGGAGATGGTGGCGGCGTTTTTGTAGCCCCAGAGCTACGAGGCCAGCTGTTACCACGCTCGCTGACCGGCCGGGCCAGGAGAGGAGTGCGGCGCCTTCGCGGTGGAGATGGTGGCGGTGTCTTTGTAGCCCCAGAGCTACGAGGCCAGCTGTTACCACTCTCACTGACCGGCCGGGCCAGGAGAGGAGCGCGGCGCCTTCGCGGTGGAGATGGTGGCGGCGTTTTTGTAGCCCCAGAGCTACGAGGCCAGCTGTTACCACTCTCGCTGACCGGCCGGGCCAGGAGAGGAGCGCGGCGCCTTCGCGGTGGAGATGGTGGCGGCGTCTTTGTAGCCCCAGAGCTACGAGGCCAGCTGTTACCACTCTCACTGACCGGCCGGGCCAGGAGAGGAGCGCGGCGCCTCTCCTGGCGCTGGTGATAGTCTTCCTGTTCTGAAGTGCTAAGAACAGGAAGACTATCGCCATTATGATAACCTGTTCTTAGCTCCTCAGAACAATTCTTCCAAGAACATACCACACCAGTCTCCCAGGTTCTTTATCCACAAAGTCTGTCTACATCCAGAGCCTCTGTTCCCAAGGACCTTCTCTTGCAAAATGAGTTGGAGTATTTTATACTTCATATCATTCCTCAAGATATGGCCAAGGTATTGGAACTTTCTTTGCTTAATGGTCTTAAACAGTTCTTGTTCTTTATCCATCCAACATAACACTTCTACATTAGTCACATGGTCACCCCATGATATCCTTAGGAGCCATTTGTAGATCCATATTTCAAAAGCTTCAATTTTCTTTTCACACATTTTAGTCAATTTCCAGACATTAACTCCATACAGCAACACTGGGAATACATAACATGTCACTTTTTGGATCTTTGTAGTGAGAGTTAGATCTCTACTGCATAATAAATGTATTTTTATGAAGGTAAATCTTACTTTTCTATATGTTTATCAAACTCTACCTTGAGATCCCACTTTTCATTTAACATACTGTAAGGATAACAAAGCTCATTGCAGGCGCACCCCCCAAACAAAGACTCAGACACTGGTATTGGATTAAAGGCATCGGGCCACTTTTAATGAATAATACGCTAGTCTGAATTATCACTTTCAATTGGTGTATCATCCAATTGTAATTTATTAAGGCAAGCAGGCCGCAGTAACACTGGTAAGGTTCCTCCCAAAATGCCAATGGAAATTGGCTACATGTATCTATTTGTATCAATTTGTTTGTTGACACAAACAAATTGTTGACCGGAGTCAATATACTATCTACTGACCCCACCCTATGATGTGTATCCGTTAAAATATCAAGGTGATGCAGGCTGTGAAGCTCCTGACATCACCCCTTGCATGGTTTGCCCTTGACCAGCCAATCCTATTTCCCCTATACCTATCTACGTGTTGGCCAGTCAATTGTGAACCTGCCGGATACCTATGGGTCATAAATCTTTACCTTACCAGTGCTACCCACCAAAAGTGACCAAAGTCTACTTACCCCGTATCTCAAACACTAGTGACAATGAGGGATGGGCGAAAAAGCCAAGAACCAAAGAGCCAATTGTAGGTTCAAGCAAAAATTCCCACCTGGCCCCGAAGCGACCAGAAAATCACACTGTCCACTAGGGAGGGGGTGGAGGGAAAAACTTCTCCGCTCCATTGCTTCCAAAATGGCAGCGCAGCTGCCTCGTGGCCACCCCTTTTAAAGAGGGTGGCCACGGCCCCTAACTCACCCAGATGTCTGAGTCCGGGTGGGGCCCCCGCAAAGGGCGCAGCGGCCATTTTGGCACCGCGCTTGCATTATCCCACTACAGTCCCAAAACCACTCTACAAGGAGGGGGGACTGTAGCAAAATGTACCTTTATGTACAAAATATTCATCCCAATTTCTTACAAAATATTTACAAAATATTCTCTACATGTTGGCCACCTCACACATACACACAAAATCTTCTCCACCACTCCTGGTGAACATGTTCCAAGATATCTGTTGTTTTGCAATTTTGCCTATATATGCAATTTTGCCTATATATGGTGACTTTTGGGACACTCTGTATCTTTCCATTTCCCACCTACATTTATTAATAGACAACTGTTGATATTGCTTCCTCCATGAAAAAGCAATTCCCTCAGTCCTTCTTTTCTCACCATGGTGTTTTCCTGCTAAAGAGAACATGGGAGGAAATGTGTCAAATTTTGAATTCTTTTTTATGTTTCGAGTCAAACTACATATCATCGGGAAATGTGTATTACTTGTGATGAACACATTTCCCACCAGTGACAGAAAAATGTGAACTCAGGGATGGGTGCTCTAGTAATCAGATTTAGCAGTGGAAATTGGTAGCAAATCTTCAGGAGTGCTCAGACTTAGATTCCCTTTTTGAAGGAGCTGTGCTTTGATCTGTGTGTATCCTAAATCTGCCCAGAGCATCTGTATTCATTTCTTGAGTTGGGGTTCCTTGAAACTGAAATAATACCTCAGATCCCAGGAAGTAATAAAAATACAGGTATGTACATTGCTTGTTCCTCAAATTATCCTTTTAAAAATATTAAAAAATATATTATTGAATCAGTTCCAGTCACTTACATTATCTTTCTTTTTCTTTAATAGCTCGATGACATTCAGTATTGGCTATAGGCCTCCTCTTTTTGCATCCACAAGTTTCTTTTTTGCAGGCGCACCCCCCAATAAAGGACTCAGACACTGGTAAAAGTGGATAACGGCATTGGGCCACATTTATTGATTCATGCCCTAGTCCGAATTATAAATTTCTATTGGTATTCAACCAATTATAATTCTTAAGGCAAGCAGGCCGAAGTAACACTGGTAAGGTCCCACCCAAAATTGCCAACGGCAATTGGTTACCATGTATCCATTTGTATCAATTTGTTTGTTGAAGACAAACAAATTGTTGACCGTAGTCAATAATCTAACTACTGACCCCACCCTCTGACGCGTATCCGTAAAATAACTGGGTGATGCCTGCTGCCTAGCTCGTGCCATCACCCCATTGCCTGGTTCATCGTTGACCGGACAACGTTAACCAACTTGTGCCTGTCTAGTGTTGTCCAGTCAATTGCGAACCTGCCGGATACCTGTGGGTCATAAATGTTTACCTTACCAGTGCTACCCGCCACACGGGGAGGCTTCAACAAAGGCTCACCGCCCCCCCCCCCCCAGACCATCAGCTCGGTCAACAGGCCTGCTTGCCAATCTCCTAACAAGAGGTCCATACCTCCCGGCGACAGATGGACCCCATCCCCTGTGTAAAGCTCATATTTTTGGAGACTGATGGTGGGGTGTCGAATGATGCACCCCCAACCCTTGTCCAGAAAGAACCGGGCAATAGCCCTGTTCACCAAGCGCCTAGTCCGATCAAGGGCCTGGAGGTTAAACCCTCCCCTGTAAGCGTGCCGCGGTATCATGTCCGACCAAATTAGGGTTGTGGCAGGCCACACATAATGCAAGTAGGCCAGGTCACTGCAAATCGCATGCTTCAGCGATAGGCCCGTGACCTGTCCCAAATCATTACTCCCGAGGTGTATAATCAGGACATCAGGCGGGTCAGCATCCCTGATGGAGAAAAGGAATGGCAACAGTTCCCGCCATAACATTCCGCGCTTACCGTACCACCTGAGACTTGCGGATGCACCCAGTCCCAGTCGGGGTCCCCACTCTGTCGCCGCAGCAAACTGCGCTGCCCTGTGCACATAGCTGTGGCCCACCAGCCATACTGTCACCGGTGTAAGATGACACCCAGGGTCTGTCAAGTAAAAAAAGGAAACAGGGCAGTGACTTAACTGGTACTCACTGTTGAAGAGGGCGAACATACAACTGAAAACATCGTGATCCCCACCTTCCCATGTTGCATATTTCAGCTCCAGAGTACCCAAACGCCGCTGCGGTGGAAGCCGCCCCTATCCTAAACGAATGGGTGCCGTAACGAGCCCCGGGGACGCCAACACTGGCTAGTGCCTTACCGGTCACCTTCCAAAATTGAAATTTAGTAAGGGGAGACCCATCTTGGTGACAGAAAAATGGGCAAGGGTGCGTACCACATAGTGCAAAGAACTCCTGTAGGGCACCAACCGGACAGATGTCTGCCATGGAACATCGTAGCAGTCTTACACCACTGCCTACACTGTGCTGATCAACCTTAGAGGAGCATATCCTCAGCTGAGCCCAATCGTTGGAAACATAGACATCTTCGAGTTCCAGTGCCCTACGACTCGCATCCGCCTTAGACAGTAGCACCAGCTCACTGATGCGGAGCGCCCCAAAAAAGGCCACCGTAGTAGCCGCGTGAAACAGGGTTGCCTCATACCTGTCGAGACACAGGTCATGCCAACCCCGTGCAAGGTGGGTAAGTACCCCTGGAGAAATAGGGTGGCGGTCGTCCGGGCTGCGCCCACGTTCCCGCACCCACCCTTCCAAAACGTGTCGTATGCGAAAATCACTTGTGCTGTCAGAAAAACCACCTGCCTTGGCCATGAATGCCAGCGCTGACAGCCTGGATGCTATGGTGCGGGGGGCTAAGCCCTGGGCATGTAAGTAAACCATAAACTGGAGGATGTGAGCTACTGGGATGGGCCAACTTTCAGGCAGCCGTGATTGGGCACAAAAGGCCCTGAATGAACTAAATGCATGGTTATATGCCTTACGCGTGCGGGGGGCGAGCGACATGCCGATCGCCCGGTTCACCTCTCCTTGCCAAGCGTCCATATCTCATCCGGGAGCGGCGAGGGAAATTCCTCTGCATCCGGGGCCAAGGCACGGAACCGGGGGATCTGCAGGCGGGACAAAGCGTCAGCAATATCATTATTAATACCTGGAACATGCCTGGCCCTAAAAAGCACATTGAGGCGTAGGCTGCGCAACACAAACTGGCGAACCAGTTCCATGACCCTGGGAGATTTAGACGTCTGTGAATTGACAATGTGGACAACTGCCGCATTGTCACACCAGAAATGGACGACCGAATTGGCCCACTCCTCGCCCCATAGCATCAAAGCTCCCAGAATGGGGAAAAATTCCAGGTACGTGAGATCGCACAAACGATCCGAACCCCACCAGGCTGGCGGCCATCTGCCGTAGGCCCACTTCCCTTCAAAGTAAATCCCATAACCCAGGGACCCTGATGCATCCGACTGAACCTGAAAACGAGGGGAAACCAAAAGGTCGGACCTCCAAAAGGACACCCCGTTGAATTCCCTCAGGAACTGAGGCCAGATGAGCATATCAGCCCTCATGCCCTTGTTCAGTCGGACCCTGTGGTGGGGCCTGGCCAAGCCAGTCATGGCGTCGCACAAGCGTCGAGCAAACGCTCTGCCAGGTGCGACGACCCTGCAAGCGAAATTGAGGTGACCATGTAACACCTGGAGCTCCCGAAGGGACACCTTGCGTTTTGCCAGCAAGTCCAAAATGAGTGCAACGATCCGGGAAACCTTATCAACAGGTAACCTGGATGCCTGCACAACCGTGTCAATCTCAACCCCCAGGAATGTGAGCTTGGTTGAAGGGCCCTCGGTCTTTTCGGGCGCTAAAGGGACACCGAGTTCCTTCATTAGCATCTGAAATGTATGTAGAAGACGCGTGCACGTGTCCCAGCCCCGTTCACCCCCAAATAAGAAATCGTCGTGGTAGTGGGCTACAGACCGGGACCCTGACCTGCGAACAAAGGCCCATTGCAGGAAAGTGCTGAAGCGCTCAAATGCCGAGCATGAAATGGAGCAGCCAAAAGGCATGGCTTTGTCGAAATAAAATTCACCCCGGAACTTGAAACCCAGCAACTCAAAGTCGCCCGGGTGCACCGGAAGGAGACGGAACACGGACTTAATGTCGCACTTAGCCAGTAGTGCACTCGGGCCACATGAGCGCACCATGCGCAGGGCCTGGTCAAAAGATGTATACCTAACCGAACAAAGGTCATCAGGGATAGCATCGTTGACCGAACGGCCAGCCGGGTAAGACAAGTGGTGTATCAAACGGAACTCCCCCGGTGACTTCTTGGGCACTAACCCCAACGGGGAAACCTTGAGATTGGGAAATGGTGGGACAGGGAAAGGGCCAGCGACCCTGCCAGCAGTAACCTCCTTAGCAATGCTCACAGCAGCCACCTCCTCCCTTCCCCTGAGTGATAACAGGTTAGGTGCATCTTGAGGGGACCTGTCCCCTGTGAAAGGAATGTGAAACCCCTGCTGGAAACCCTCAAGCAGGTAAGCTGCATCTGCCCTCCTCGGGTACATCGCGAGCCAACGCTCCAGCATGTCCACATTAATTGGGGAGGGGGCCTTTTGCTTGACCAGCTCCCTCCGTGGCAGTTCTGCCCGCTCCCTGTCCACCTCTACCTCTGCCCCGCAGTCCGCCTGCCCTAGGACACGCGGAGGCGGCATGGGGGCCAGCACAAGAGGGACACTCGTGCCTGTAACGGCACTGCTTCCTGTTACACGCACCATTGGCCGAGAAACTCCAACACAGCAGGCGGGCTGGAACCCCCTGCCCCGCCACCTGGCGGGGTGCCTGGGCTGAAGTAGCTCGCTGGACCGCATGTCCACAATGGTACCTCTCCCCTGGCGCCGGGCGCGTGGGGGTCATATACAGAAGCCACAGCTTCTGGCAGGGCTCATCCCACCTCATCTCTGGACGTAGGGGCACTCTCATGCAGAATTCCTCGTCGTAAGCCAACCACGACGGGCCAGGGAAATCAACCATTGCCCGGTATATGTTGTCCAAATACTGGACCATCGGAATCGCCAGGTCGGGCCGGGCCCTGAGGTACACCGCCATGTATATAAGGTATGGGGGCAACCAGTTGGCCCACGTACGTGGCGGCTTACGTCGACGAGACTGCTCCTTGTCCTTCTCGTCCTGCCCCTCCCTCTCCTCTTTGGTGGGTTCTCTATTCAAGAGGGAGAAAATGTCCACATACTCCCCCCGCCAGATCTTTTCCTTGGTAGCCTGGGCCAGATGATCCCCAAGGGGTAAAGAATAACCTGCTGTCGGCAAGGCCGACACCGGAACATTGACCGTGCTGGGCACCATGAAAGGAGCCTGGACCAGCCTCGCCACCCCCAATAACTTCCCTGCAGGACAGGGTGCCCCGCCCCAAGAGGGGCCTTGGAGTGTTGGAGCCGTTCCCGGATGGGCCTGAGGCGGCTGACCCGCCGCCCCAGCCAGGCGAGGCCACGGCCACTGCAAACTTCCCCACGCATTGGGTTGTGGTGTGGGTGCACTAGCTTGGACCGTATACTCACAAGTTGCACCCCCATGGGCTGCCCCCACCGGGGGTTCCGGCCCACAGCGGGCGTCGGAGCTCGCGACCGCAACCGAGCTCGTAGACGGGGCCTGACCACTACCTGCTGGCGGCATCTGCTGAGTGGGGAGCTGCAAGGCTGCGGCTGTCGCCCACCTACTTGCCTCAGGCAGCTCAACCCGTTCGGCCGCCTGCCGAGGACCGGCAGACGCTGAGTTGACCTGTAAACCAAAGGGTGCCCCTGATGGATTAACTATCCCCAAAGATGCCTCCAGGGCTGCTACGCGGGCCAGTAGGGCATCAACGTGTACATAGCCCCCAACGCTGATGGGGGGCAAAGGGCCGGCCGGCCCACCGGTCGCTGGCGCCGGGCCAGATCTCTGGACCCCGGGGCCCGAATACAGCCATGCCCCGACCACTGACCCCGGAGGGGCCGGGGGCATGCCCTGCCAGGGAAGGGAACCCAGCCAACCCCCTTGGTTAAAGCCCACCGCTGGAAGCTGCATGCCAAGGCCCGAAGGCCCAGCCTGGCTATGTGCCAGGCCTGGGCCGGTGGCCGCTAATTGCGGGCCGGGGGCGCAGCCCCTGCAGGGCCAGTCTGAGGCTGCCCAGCCTCGGGCCAGGGAGCAATCGACCCCATCCCGCCGGTCCCGGTGGGCGCCCCCGGAAATGGGGCATGCTGAGGGGGCACAGTCGTGGTCCTCCGACCCGGCTGGCGCCTCCTTGAGGTGCGAACCGCGTTCGCCATCGCCTTCTTTTTGGAAGGCATTGCTGCAATTCGCTGGAAGGCGAAGAAAAGAAGCGCAGAAAAAAACCGCTGCTCGAAAGAGGCTTCCCGGCTAAAGGGAAGAGCGACGGAGCGATTGGGGAAAATCTTCTCCTCTCCGTCGCTTCGCAAAATGGCAGCGCGGCTGCCTCGTGGCCACCCCTTTTAAAGGTTGCTGGCCACGCCCCCTAACTACCCGGATGTCCAAGTCTGGTGGGGGGCCGCAAAGAGCGCGGCGGCCATTTTGGCGCCGCGCTTGCATTGTGATGTTTTAATCTATGCTCATCCTGCTGATATTTTTATACTATCCATCCATCACATTTTGCAGCCTTTCTCTATTCCTTCTGATCCAATGTTTCCATTGATGTATTTCTTTCTTCCGTTGCTACTTGTATAATGGTGTGGCCTGTCCATCTCCCATTTTAATTATGTTGTTTTTCCTGTTACATGTATTATTTTTCTCTTTCATTGAATATGGTGACTTCTTACTTTAAAAGTTAGTTTGATATTTACCCTCTGTCTTTCCATTGATCTTTGAGTTTTTGCAGATGTTGTTAAGATCCAGGTCAGTACTGGAAACATACAATGGCTGAAATATTGTCACTTCACATAGAAAGTGACACTAGAGGAGAGCCATTGAATCAGTAGGAATTTGATGGGTTAACTCCACTGCAAGCCCCAAGGTTTAAAATGGTCTTACTTTGCAATTTATTACACTAAAATAAGTTGCAACTGGATAAGACTATTTAAATCTATTGAACTTTACAGTGATTTCCTCGAGTGTTATACACATTGTCATGTGTTGATCTGAGTGTATCCTAAATCTGCCCAGAGCATCTTTATTCATTTCTTGAGTTGGGGTTCCTTGAAACTGAAAGTATACCTCGGGCTACAGAGATGCAACTATTTGTGAACGAAAATGGACTGGAATGGGATATTTCAATTGTACAACTACAAAGTGTACTTCTCTGGAAATGACAGATGTCAGGAAAGGAGTTTACTCATGAGTAGGTCTTCTTGCCCACCAGTGGTTGCTTCCCTGCTTCCAAGATGTCTCCTCCTAGCTAAGCAACCCAGGATTCTACATTAGTGTAGATAAGGTAGCGTAGAGCCAAGTAAACACTCCAGCCCTCTTCAGGTATTTTAAAAATATATTGTAATCAAAGTAAGTTTTAGAAGAAAGTTCATTAAAAGTTCAGAAAGCACATTAAAATAAAGAAAAGTGCTATATGGGGAAAGCCCAGTAGCCCCCCTTCTGACTTAAGCAACTACATGCTTGCAGTTCACCCTTAGCTCACAGCCTTTGATTGAGAGAGACTCTTGGTCCCCACCTTCTAGTTTTTATCTTCTTACACATGATACATCCTCTTGCCCTTCCCCTAAAGGAATCCAGCCAATGACCATACAGCATAACTTGTCCATCATACATTAGGCTCCATCTCTTCCAACCACGAGGGCAGCAAGTTTACACATTCCGATCCCTTTGGTATGTGATAAAGGGGTCTCTCACATATTGAAATCTCCCCGCCCCCACCACCGGCGGGGAGATAAAGGGAGCCTCCCGTGGCCCGGGAGGCTCCGAAGAGGGACGCCGCCGCCGCTGCCGCCGCCGCCGCGCTCTCCCCGCCCCCACCACCGGCGGGGAGATAAAGGGAGCCTCCCGTGGCCCGGGAGGCTCCGAAGAGGGCCGCCGCCGCCGCCGCCGCCGCCGCCGCGCTCTCCCCTCCCCCACCACCGGCGGGGAGATAAAGGGAGCCTCCCGTGGCCCGGGAGGCTCCGAAGAGGGACGACGACGACGACGACGACGACGACGACGACGCGCTCTCCCCGCCCCCACCACCGGCGGGGAGATAAAGGGAGCCTCCCGTGGCCCGGGAGGCTCCGAAGAGGGACGCCGCCGCCGCCGCCGCCGCGCTCTCCCCGCCCCCGCCACCGGCGGGGAGATAAAGGGAGCCTCCCGTGGCCCGGGAGGCTCTGAAGAGGGACGCCGCCGCCGCCGCCGCCGCCGCCGCCGCCGCCGCCGCCGCCGCCGCCGCGCTCTCCCCGCCCCCACCACCGGCGGGGAGATAAAGGGAGCCTCCCGTGGCCCGGGAGGCTCCGAAGAGGGACGCCGCCGCCGCCGCCGCCGCCGCCGCCGCGCTCTCCCCGCCCCCACCACCGGCGGGGAGATAAAGGGAGCCTCCCGTGGCCCGGGAGGCTCCGAAGAGGGCCGCCGCCGCCGCCGCCGCCGCCGCGCTCTCCCCGACCCCACCACCGGCGGGGAGATAAAGGGAGCCTCCCGTGGCCCGGGAGGCTCCGAAGAGGGACGCCGCCGCCGCCCTCTCCCCGCCCCCACCACCGGCGGGGAGATAAAGGGAGCCTCCCGTGGCCCGGGAGGCTCCGAGGAGGGACGCCGCCGCTGCCGCAGCCACGCAGGATTGTCCCTCCCCGCCCCCTACCATTGGGCGGGGAGGTTGGAGGGCCTTTCTGCCCAAGGGAGCCAGAGGTGCCGTAACCATCGCGCTAGGCCGTCCCTCCCTGCCCCTCGCCATCGGGCGGGGAGTTTAGGAGGGCTCCTCATGGTAGTGGGGAGCCGAAGACGCTGCCGTGGATGTTGTCTCCGCACACGGACGTCCCCTCCAGCTCCTTGCCTCCGCCCTCCCTATCTGGGGGGAAGAAAAAGGAGATGTGGACGACAGGACTCGCCAGCGCTTTTTGTGCGTTCTAGGAGCCAATGTTCGGTGCTGGAATTGGGGGGGGATGGCGGAGGGGGAGGGAAGAGAGAGTGTTGGCCTTGCCAGCCAGGAAGGAGGGGCAGCATTCCGTCTGGGGAGGTTCCGGAGATTCATATAGGTGTTGTGACGGGCATGGGGCGGTATGGCGGGTATCGTGGGGCGGGCCGCACTCGGGGAATGCGGGTCCGATGTTTAATTGCGGTCCCTCATTCCAGCCCTACCGGTACATCTCTGGGCCCTGAGCGGCAGATCCGGAGTGACCCCACCCTTAGGCTGCTGCTGGTGAATGCCAGGTCGGTTTGTAATAAGGCCCCCCTGATTCAAGATGCCATCCAGGAAGGGCTGGCCGACCTGGCATGCATCACTGAAACCTGGCTGACTCCTGAAGATGGAGTACCTCTCTCAGACATGTGTCCAGCTGGGTTCGGTACTTGGCACCAGCCTAGAGGTGAGGGGAGGGGCGGTGGTGTCGCCATTGTTGCCAGGGAGTCCTTGGGAGTTGCTAGGGCCACTGCTCCACAAGTGTCTGGTTGTGAGGCCCTGCTTCTACGGTTGGGCCCCAAGGGTCAGTTGGGGATCTTACTCCTGTACCTGCCCCCTTGCAGGGTAAGGGATGCCCTGCCTGAGCTTCTCGAGGCCGCCTCGATGCTGGCGTTGGAGTTCCCGAGACTTATGGTTCTGGGGGACTTCAATTTGCCATCGCTGGGGACGGCTTCTGAGGTGGCAAGGGAGTTCATGGCTTCCATGGCAGCCATGGGCCTGACTCAGGTAATTCGGGGTCCGACCAGAGGCAGTGGTCACATGCCAGACTTAGTTTTCTTGTCGGAGCAGTGGCAGAGTGATCTAAGATTACAGGATTTAGTCATCTCACCTGTGCCATGGTCGGATCACTATCTGGTGACTCTTGACTTTCTGGGGGCGTCACGTCACCGTAGGGAGGCTGGGCCGATTAAAATGGCCTGCCCTCGGCGACTAATGGATCCAGATGGATTCCAGAGGGAACTGGGGGATATTCCTCTGGATCGGCTACGCGATTCACCCGGGGCACTTGTCGACCTGTGGAATAGGTCGACAACAGTAGCCTTGGATGAAATCGCGCCACTGCGGCCTCTCCGTGCCCGGGGGACTAGGTCATCTCCGTGGTTCACAGATGAACTGCGTGAACTCAAACGGGCAAAGAGACGCCTAGAGCGCCGCTGGGTGAAGACCCAGGATGACTCCGATTGGACACTAGCTAGAGCTGCTATTAGGGCCTACCTAGTGGCGATAGGGGTGGTGAGGCGGCAATACTTCACCGCCCTTATTGCCTCCGCTGATAATCGCCCAGCCGCCCTGTTCCGGGTAACCAGGTCCCTCCTTGGTAGGGGGGGATCGGTGCCCGGTTGGCAGGGTTCGGCTGAGGACTTTGCTGACCATCTGGTGGAGAAAATCGATCGGATTCGTTCAGGGTTGAATCCTGGCGTGGATGGGGAGGGTCGGGGGGGTGCCGGAGCGCAGTCTTGCTGTACGATCTGGGATCAGTTCGATCCTGTTGTCCCTGATGAAGTGGACAGGCTCCTTGCAGCTGTTCGTGCCACTACATGTCCTTTGGATCCCTGTCCTACTTGGTTGGTGAAAGCCTCCAAGGAGGTAACAGGTGGCTGGATAGGGGGGATAATAAATGCCTCTTTACGGGAGGGGGTATTTCCTGCACAGCTAAAACATGCTTTGGTGCGCCCCCTCCTGAAGAAGATGTCCCTCGACCCAGCCGTCCTTAACAACTACAGGCCAGTTTCCAACCTGCCCTTTTTGGGTAAGGTTTTGGAGAAGGCGGTGGCGCGCCAGCTGCAGAGAGTCCTGGAGGAAGCGGATTATCTAGACCCCTTTCAATCAGGGTTCAGGCCCGGATATGGAACGGAGACGGCATTGGTCGCACTGATGGATGATCTCTGGCGGGAGCGGGACGGGGGTTGTCCATCCGTCCTTGCTCTTCTTGACCTCTCAGCGGCTTTCGATACCGTCGACCACGGTATCCTTCTGGAACGGCTCGAAGGACTGGGGATCCAGGGCACTGTGTTGTCCTGGTTTTCCTCATTTCTGGAGGGCCGTACCCAGTCGGTATGGTTAGAGAGTGAGAGGTCCAGCCCTAGGCCCCTTAAGTATGGGGTGCCGCAGGGCTCTGTGCTCTCTCCTCTCTTATTTAACATCTATATGAAGCCACTGGGTGAGATCATTCGTTCCCACGGGGTGCGGTACCATCAGTACGCGGATGATACTCAGCTGTACATCTCGGCCCGTGGGGACCCCAGTGATGCTGTTGAAATCCTGTCCGGATGCCTGGAGGCCATTGGGGTCTGGATGGGGGCCAATGGGCTTCGGCTGAATCCCAGCAAGACAGAGTGGCTGTGGATAAGGGGCCCCGTGTTATCCAGGGAGTTACCACCTTTGGTACTGGATGGGGCTGTTTTGCCCCAGACAGACCCAGTGCGCAATTTGGGGGTTCTTCTGGACTCGCGGCTGCTGCTGGAAGAACAAGTGGCGGCTGTGGCCAGGAGGGCTTTTGCCCAACTTCGGGTGATTCGCCAATTGCGCACACTCCTGGACCGGGGCTCCTTGCTTATGGTCACCCATGCTCTGGTTACCTCCCGACTAGACTACTGTAATGCGCTCTACATGGGGCTGCCCTTGACGACCATTCGGAGGCTGCAGCTGGTCCAGAATGCGGCGGCCCGGGTGGTAATGTGGTGTGGGCGATATGCCCATGCCTCTCCACTACTCCGGGGGCTGCACTGGTTACCAGTTTGTCTCCGGGTGCAATTTAAGGTGCTGGTTTTGACCTTTAAAGCCCTATATGGCAGGGGGCCAGGATACCTTAGAGACCGCATCGTCCCAAGAGTGTCTGACCGTCCAACTAGAGCGGACCGGAGGGGTTCTCTAATTGTGCCACCAACGAGGGATGCACATTTGTCTAGCACCCGAAGGAGGGCCTTCTCCGTGTCCGCTCCAACTCTCTGGAACCTCCTGCCAATAGACCTAAGACTCCAAAGTGAATTGCTGCCCTTCAGGAAAGGAGTGAAGACCTGGCTGGCAGGGCAGGTGTGGGGCCCGAATGGGACTATGGTGCCCGCCTGCTGGCTTGTATAAGAACTCTCTCTCTTCCTCTTCCTTTTCTTCCTTTTTCTTCCTTTTATAGTGGATGGGATGGGTGGGTGGGATATATAGGGGTTTTTAAAGGGGGCGGGTTGGGGTTTTTTATAATGTTTTACGTATTTTTGTGCATTGTTGTGATGCCGCCCTGAGTCGGGCATGCCTGAGCGGGCGGCATATACAAATTTGACTAATAAATAAATAAATAAATAAATCTTGAATGAGGCTAAAACCAAGGCGTAAATTCTCCTCTGACAACAGACTCTGAAGATACTATTCTTTAAATAACTAACATGCATTGAAAACTTCATTAGGGACATATTGTATCATTCTGACTTAGTAGCACATCTCACCTACTCAATACACAAAGGATGTTATATACCTCCAGTGCTTGACAATATTTAGGGGCATTGCTCCATTTCTCATCTTAGCTTTTATAAACTCAGCAAATGCTGTAATAGGGCTACAGAGATGCAAGACATTCAGTTTCCCTTTAGTATCTGCATAGCCTTCCTAGGTAATGTAAGATCCTTTTTGGATATTGCCTACAAACACCTCCTGACAATTGGAGAAGCTTACATAAGCAGTTCGTATCTGAAATGTCCAAAAATATCTGAAAGTTGTGACCAATAAGATCAATTTCTACCTCTTCTTATTTTTGTAGCTCCTTATTCAGCCATACATCTGAGCACCCAATTAGTATTAAGTACCTGAATATCCTTTACCCATGCCTAAGTGTTTTGCTAAATAGAGAGAGACTTACATATTTAGAATTAAATGCCTGTTTACCGTCTTTGTGGAATCAATGCCTTAATCTTCTGCAGGGCTACAGTAAAGGTACTGTGTTAAGAATTTGTATTCAGTCCCTGCTGTCCAATTTCTCTTCCAAATTCTTCATTGAGTTTAATTATAAGCTCACACCACTTCCCTTCCATGTGATGAACTTTTTCGTTTTATAGAAAACAAGCTTGCTCACAGAGATGGTGTCTTAATCTCTTTCAGATGTAGTAATGGGAGAGTAGGTTGTTCTGAACTATGGCAAGGTAGGTTTTTCTCAACACAGTTTATGCTTTCATTATTTTCTTGTCTAACCTTTGATAGGTGTGAAATGAAAACAGTTCTAGGAATCCTAAAATTCTTATTCCAGATTAGAGAATTGGGCTAAAAGTAATCAGATACAGAGCTGGAGATCTAAACACTAGATCCTTTTAAAATCCCTCCCACTAGGATCTAGTTGTAATTGTGACTAAATTTAAAATTTCTGGAAACACAATTTCTGTTTGTCTGGTACCTTTCTCTAAATTCCAATTGGAAACTGACAAGATTTAATCCTTGACTAATACGATGATTAAAACATAATCCAAGCATCCAATCTATGAATCTATGCATTTTAAATGCAATGTTTTTAGTCATGTTGGAAAATGAATGGCCATTGAGACAATACATTATAACATGAATATTTAAAACATGAAGACTTAAAGAAATAATAATTAACTGAGCAGTATAGAAATAAGGCAAAATGGATTTAAGACAAGGTGACATGGATTTGGAATTAGACATATGTTTTTACACTAATCTAGAGTTTAAATGTCATGAATATAAAACAGGAGTGTTAGGTGAAATTTAATCCCTTAAAATGATTTAAACATTTTGCTTCTTTTCTGGGAGATTTCTCTGTCATATTATTTAAAGAAATCAGTGTTTTTAGTATGAATTATCTTTCCAAATATGCCCAGTGTTTTATTGGCAGGGCAAATGCAATGCTTCTGTTTCCAAATAACATTAACAAAGAATTCCACCTGCCTGATTCAAAATGAGTTGAGATGCTTGCTGGATACCTGGCTAGCATATTGAGTATTTATGTTGTGGCTGCTCTCCATAGAGACATAAAAGCTATCAGGATTAGCTGTTGATTCCAAAGAAAACAAGTTTAATGACTGTAACTTTTCACTAGCCAGTTGAATAAATCTGTTTAGACATTAAAGATAATGACTGCTACTAAATGTCCTGAACCCTCAGAGTTATATAGCACAAACCTATGGACTGCTGGATTTGATGAATGCTGTCTGTCTTCAAATTTATTAAAGAACTGAATGTAAAGCAAAACTGTACAAAGCAGCACACGTCATAAATTAAATGAAAGTAAAATGGGCGGGGGGGGGGGCTATCTGACATAGTGTCAATTCTCTTGATTCTGATACAAAGAATGCTTAGCTAGATAAACACAAAGAAATCAATAATTCTACATTTTCAGCAGGAGACACTGCACCAGCTCTATGCAATGACTCAATGAGCTAAATAAAGGTTGAAAAAGAATTTGGGAATTTTCATGTTCAAGGAATGAAGAAACAGACGAATGAAGTAGTGAAATGCAGCTCTTTATTAGTGGGGTTTGAACACAGTTTGGATGGGGCAAAACTTGGACTTATATACACCATAAACAGTAACAGTAACAATAATACAATAAGCCCATTGGCTATCAGAGTGTGCACATTTTTCGATCCACTTATTTGTATGAGAATAGATACATGAGAAAAGATACATTCTGCTCCTATAAACAGTAACAGTAACAATAATACAACAAGCCCATTGGCTATCAGAGTGTGCACATTTTTCGATCCACTTATTTGTATGAGAATAGATACATGAGAAAAGATACATTCTGCTCCTATAAACAGTAACAGTAACAATAATACAACAAGCCCATTGGCTATCAGAGTGTGCACATTTTTCGATCCACTTATTTGCATAAGAATAGATACATGAGAAAAGATACATTCAGCTCCTGTCAGAAAACACAGTTAACATACATAACAGGAATAAATGAAGTCTCACCATGATATTGATTTAAAGGGGCATAGTAGTCTTAAAAGGTGTGGCTTAATTGATATTCCAATGAGAGAGAGAGAGAGAGAACTAAGATGAATTTTTAACTCAGGTGGATACAATATGAACATTCTTTACAAAAACCTACTTTGTGATGATTTAAGAGGTAAAGGTTTCCCTTGCTCGAAAGCCAGTCATATCTGACTCTAGGGTTTTGTGTAAGGGACCAAAGACAATGAAACAGCTGAAGGGTTGGCTTAACACAGGTTTATTGCATGATGATCCGGAGGAACATGTGGTAATGGCGGATGGGTAGCTCAATATATACAGCTGGCTATACATTTGAATGTGGCTCGTCGACAGACTATTGGTTGCTGCCTGCGTGACGTCGTAGAAGGTCACGCCCTTCTTGACCAGGTGAAGAGGTGGCGGGGAATCTTCCCGCGCTGCTGAACCAGGTGAATCTGAGCCATGAGAGCTGGACGCTCGCTATTGCCATCTAGTGGTCACTAGCTCGCGTCCCCTTATCAGGTTTACATTGATACAGCTGATGGTTATAATGTTGCACACAGAAAGGTTACATTGATAACACATGGTAAAGGTACATTGTTAAAGGCACAGCTTTACAGAACACAACATCCCTCCCCCCTAGGATGAGACGAAGTCTCTCAGCCAAGATGGCTTGTTGCATGTGCGTTTGGGCCGTGAAGAGGGCTGACCCCCCCCGGGGGCGTTATTGCTTCTTTGTTCCCTGGTCCCTTGTCCTGAAATGGGAGAGGGAGACTTGTTAGTGGCTTGCCGCTGTCTGGCGGCCTTAGGGGAAGGGAAAAACTCCATTGTGGGCAGACCGGGGGCAGTCTGGGCTAACGAAAAACCCCTCTTCTCGCTTGGACGGGTGGGGGGCCACTCCGAAACCCCCCCCCCCGGTTCTGAAAATCAAAATCTAACTTAGTAGGGGTATCCGCATTTGTGGGGACATTCCGCGAGATATGTATGGGGTCGGGTTCCTCCTCCTCAGAAAGATCCCCCAGGGTATCTACGAGGATATCCTCCTCCCCCCTTGGTGGGGGCCCGCGGTCCCCCTTCCCTCCCCCTTGGGCTGAACGGGTGGGGGAGAACCCTAACGCTGACTTTTTCTCTGCTTGGTCTGTGCCCTGCTCATCGGAGACCCTGCGTCGGAGCTGGTCCGCGTGCCGCCTCCACAAGAGCCCTGTACTGGTTTCCACGCGGTACGACACGGGGCCGGTTTGTTCCACAACTACGCCCGGCACCCAGGCTGGGCCCGTGCTGGCGTAATTCCTGCAATGCACGGGGGCACCTACACTGAAACTCTTTGTGGCCTCCAGCCCGATGTTCCTTCCTTTGTCCTCTACCCCCGTGGGGTCTAGCCTAGTAAGGATGGTGGTCAGTTTCCTACGCATTAAGAGCTCTGCGGGGGAGTATCCTGACGCCAACGGGGTCACCCTGTACCCTAGCAGAAACTGACATACTTGTAGGTTCAGATCCCCTGGGCCCATGCGCCGCAACGCGTCCTTCCTGGTGCGGACAAGGCGCTCTACTTGGCCATTGGTGGCTGGGTGAAACGGGGCGGAGGTGATATGCCGAACGGCGTTAATCTCCATGAATGCCCTAAACTCGGAGGACGTGAAACAACTAGCGTTGTCGCTAATTAATGTGTCGGGTATGCCGAACGTGGAAAAGAGCCTCCGCAAATGCCTAATGGTCTGGGCCGAGGAGGTGCTCGTGACTGGGATAACCTCCAACCACTTGGAGAAGGCGTCCACTACAAGAAGGAACAGGTTGCCTCTGAACGGGCCTGCGAAATCAACGTGTACCCGGGACCACGGCCCCTTAGCCGCGTCCCATTCTCTGTGGGGAAGGCGGGCCTCCTCTGGTCTGGAGCATTGGCAACTTTCACAAGTGCCGACCATGTGCTCGATGTCGGCGTCCAGCTGGGGCCACCAGAAGTAACTCCGGGGAAGCGCCTTGGATCGTACGATGCCGGGGTGGCTGACGTGCAGCAGTTTGAGCACCCGCGGCCGAAGGGAAGTGGGAATCACCACCCTCTGCCCCCACAAGAGACACCCCCTCTCTAGGGACAGTTCTAGCTTTTTTCTGAAAAATGGAGCGAACTCCTTCGCTGGGGAGGACGCCGGCCACCCTTTCTGCACCCAGGAGCTCACTGCCGCTAACGTCTTGTCCTTCTCTGTCGCTTTGGCAATGTTGGCGGGCACTACGGGGGGCGAATCCAGCACCTCTATCATGAGAACCTGATGGTCCCGCTCCCCCTTGCTCACCTGGCTGGGCGTTAGGGGGAGGGGAGACCTTGATAGAGCGTCCGCATGGTTGATCTCTTTCCCGGGCCAGTAGACCCACGCGTGCTGATACGCGTTGAGAAAAATGGCCCACCTGAGCACCCTCGGGGACAGGATCTGTGGGGTAGGCTTATCTGCGGTAAAGATGCCTAGCAGGGGCTTGTGGTCCGTTACAATGGTGAAGGGGCGGCCGTACAGAAAATCGTGAAATTTTTTCGTCCCCGCGACTATTGCTAGTGCCTCCCTGTCTGTCTGTGCATAGTTTCTCTCCGCTTGGGACAGGGACCTGGAGTAAAATGCTATCGGGGCCTCCCTTCCGTTTTCCAACACGTGGCACAGCACCGCCCCCACCCCCACTGGAGATGCATCACAGGTCAGAACTACTGGGCGTTTGGGGTTGAAGTGGGTCAGTATGGCGTCGGATGCCAGGAGGCTTTTTAGCTCACTAAATGCCCTTTCTTGGTCATCGCCCCACTTCCATGCCTGGTCTTTCTTTAGCAGTTTGTGTAGCGGTTCAGCCACCGCTGCCTTCCGGGGGAGGAAGGAGTGGTAAAAGTTGAGCAGCCCGGGGGGCGTGTCAAGATGGAGGGCTGAGAGAGGCGAACTTTTTTCCGCTCGGAATGGAGAGAGACGAAAGTGACTTTTAAAAGTGTAAATAGTTCCTGAAATCGGCAAAAAAATGGATTAGAAAAAATAGAAGGAAAAATAGTTACGGAAAATACTTTGGAGGCTCCAAAGCAGCGCTGGAAAAAGGAGATAAAACAGAGTTTCGATCTTGGAGAGAGCGGGGGGATGGGCGATTTATAATGGCGATGAGTCCCCGGAGCTCTTAAAAGAAAAACGGACAGATTGGAAACGAGAGGAGATCGGCGTTCCGGTAAAATTGATTAAAAGTGTTGGCAAAGCGGATAAGTGGACGACCGGATCGAAAAGGGAAATCTCGGCGGGGTGGTGAAAGAGGTAAGCTGAAGCGGACTCCGCTCCCCCCCCCGCCGTCCCCTCGATTGGAGACGGCCGGAGCTTTGCGGAGCTGGAAAAGTGCAAAGAGGAGAAGTGGAGAAAGCAAGACGGTGAGCAGTTATGTAAAGTTTTTGAAAGAGGGAAATATTAAGGGGAAGAAAAGAGACTGAGATTTTCCGTACTGTGTTATGCCGGCGGGAGCTGATAAATCAGCGGCTAAGTAAAGAGAACAATATAGTACTTCCTGCTTTTTTCTTTTCTTTTTTCTTATTCCTTTTTCCTTTTTGCTCCTCTCTCTTGGTCGTTATGTAAGCCGTGGACTTGGAGTATTGGCTTTTAAAGAAAAAGGAGTTGGTTTAAGTCTGCCCCTGCATATCCTTTTGGAGATATAAAGTGAAGCAAGACGGTGCTGTGGCCTAGTGCCTTGGGAAATAAACTGCTGTTAATCGGGAACTTTTGAGAGTAGGAGCCTGAATTCGCCAGTGTTTTTTACTTCTGTATTTATCCCATAACAGCAAGATAAAGTTGGCTCTCTATCCATTTTTTTTAATTTATTTTTTGAGCTAAAGTCTGAAGATACTTTTGTAACTGCTTTTGTTTTGACTCCCCTCTCTTTTGCTTTGTTGGAAAATTTTTATATATTTTTTACTATTATCTTTTTTTTAAAATTTACAAATACGATTTTTCTTTTTTGGTTTTTTCTTTTGTTTTACCACCCTCTTTTTTTCTTATTTTTATTATCCCTTTTTTTTTGTTTCTTTAAAATATTAAAATATTAAAAATTTAAGAGGGAAATTAATTAGGCTTGAATTGGGATACCGACTTTTTTCTCTTCATCACCCTCACATAGAGTGGAATTGGGGTGATTACCTGTGTATACATGTGTGTGTATAGGTGTGTGTAAATACACACACATATATATGACAGAGAGGGAGGGGAGGAGAGGATAAGGGCTAAGCATTGTATTTTGAAATAAATATATTGAAATTGGTTAGATTTAAAATACAAGATGATGGCGTTAAAATACAAGATGATGGCGTCAAATTACTGCATTCAATATGCCAGCAGATTTGGAAAACAAAACAGTGGCCACAGGATTGGAAAAGATCAGTATACGTCCCGATCCCAAAAAAGGGCAATGCCAAAGAATGTTCAAATTATCGAACAATCGCGCTCATCCCACATGCCAGCAAGGTGATGCTCAAGATAATACAGGACAGACTTCAGCAGCATGTGGAGAGAGAATTACCAGAGGTGCAGGCTGGTTTCAGAAGAGGCAGGGGGACTAGAGACCACATCGCCAACATACGTTGGATCATGGAGAAAACAAAGGAATACCAGAAACAAGTTTACTTTTGTTTTATTGACTACACTAAGGCATTTGACTGTGTGGACCACAACAAGATGTGGCAAGTAATTAAAGAGATGGGAATACCAGAGCACCTCATATGCCTCCTGAGAAATCTGTACATGAACCAAGAAGCAACAGTTAGGACAGAACATGGAATAACAGAGTGGTTTGGAATAGGAAAAGGAGTAAGACAAGGCTGCATTTTGTCACCATGCTTATTCAACCTATACACAGAGCACATAATGCGCAGTGCAGGGATGGAGGAATCACAATATGGGATTAAAATCGCTGGGAGAAACATCAATAATCTGAGATATGCAGACGATACCACCCTAATGGCAGAAAGTGAGGAAGACCTAAAGAATCTCTTGATTGGGCTGAAGGAGGAGAGTGCAAAAGCTGGCTTGAGACTCAATATCAAGAAAACCAAGATAATGGCAACAGGCCCCATCAGTTCCTGGAAAATAGACGGGGAAGAAGTAGAAGCAGTGACAGATTTTACTTTCTTAGGATCAAAGATCACTGCAGATGGGGATTGCAGCCATGAAATAAAAAGGCGACTGATTCTTGGGAGACAAGAGATGAGAAACATGGGGAACATAGTGAAAAGCAGAGACATTACATTGCAAACAAAAATTAGAATAGTCAAAGCAATGGTTTTCCCAGTAGTAATGTATGGATGTCAGAGCTGGACAATTAGGAAGGCTGAACGCAGAAGAATAGATGCCTTTGAAATGTGGTGCTGGAGGAGGGTTTTGAGAGTCCCCTGGACAGCGAGGAGAACAAATAGGTCAATCTTAGAAGAAATTAACCCTGACTGCTCATTGGAAGGCCAAATAGTAAAGATGAAGCTAAAATACTTTGGACATCAAATGAGAAGGGAGGATTCACTTGAGAAGGCATTGATGTTGGGAAAGGTAGAGGGCAAAAGAAGAAGGGGGAGGCCAAGAATGAGATGGCTAGATGGTATTATAGACACAATGGGCACAGAGCTGGGAGGGTTGAGGGGGATGGTAGAGGACAGAGGCGCCTGGAGGAAAATGGTCCATGGGGTCGCAAAGGGTCGGAATCGACTGTGCGACTGAACAACAAAAAAATACAGGGTGAATCTTGAATGATAAATTGTTTATGTAAATTGATAAAAGGGAAGCAGTTAGAAATACATTTGGATGAAACGGCAGGGGAGAGGGAAAGAGAAGGAGAAGAAATTGGCTTGGACAAGAGAGCAAAGACCAACATCCTCAGATAGGAGTTTCAGAAGGCTTAAAAGGCTGGACGAGGAGGAAGAGGAGATGAAAAAAACAATGCAACAGGAGATAAAGGACTTGGAGGAACAGGAGACAGTGAAGAAGATGGCACAACAATTACAACAACAACAACAGCAACAGAAGACAATAATATCGCCAACTACCGTTGCTCCATCAGCGGTAAAATCAATTGTGATAACAACAGCAAAAGTTACGACAACAACAATTGCCACAACAACCGTAACAACTACAGCGGCAATAGCAGGGACAGCACCAACAATGATCGTAACCACAACCACGGCAACAACACCAACAACATCGGCAGTGGGGGAGGGGCAAGGATCCAAATCTGAATTTGAAAGTCTAAATGAGAAATTTGATAATCTGGGGAATAATATCGGAAATATGATTGCTCAACTTAAAATAGGTTGGAAACAAGACATGCAAGATATGGTAGTAAATATTATGAAGGGAATTGACGGCGTGAAGGAGGACATAAATAACCTCAAAAAAGAACAAGAAGTCATCAAAAAAGAACAGGCAACGACTAAAGCAGAGGTTATGGACTTGAGAAAGAGAGAAAAGGAGAGAGAAAATAAGGTTGGAGATCATGAAAAGAGATTAGAAAATGTGGAAGAACAATTAAGAAGAGCAAACGTCATAATTCGAAAATTCCCAGAGAATTCTCCAGACAAATTAAAAGAAAGAATAGTGAAATGGCTTGATGAAATTATGGAAGATGGCTTCACGCCACAGGAGGTTGTGAATATATTTAGATTGGGGTCAAGAAGAGGTAAAACTGGGTCAAGGAATGTCATGTTAAAATTTGCTAATGTATCAGATAAATTACGTTTAATGGCGCTCATACGGGAAAAAGGAACAGAGGTTCTAAAAGTGGAAGGCCATGATATTGAAGTGTATAATGACATTCCAATAGAGGATCGTTTCTGGAGACAATCGATGAAGCCAATTACAAAACGATTTCAGGAAAAGGGAATAAGGTATAATTGGAAATTTCCAAGACAATTAAGTTTTTTTTTACTTGGGAAGACGTTATTTAATTAGTGAGGGTCCTAATGTCTTGGATGTAATGACAGATGCTAAGTTGTTGGAAGCAGGAACAAAAGAGTGGTTTGATTTGAAGGAAGAACTGATTATATCTGGTGGTTATAGAAGACGGGATAGCAATGGAAATGAGAATATGCCTAAAGGGGCGGAAGGAGGAATGGATCCGGGTGGGGAGTAGTTTTTGATCTCTCCCAAGCTCCTATGATTGACCGCACCCCCCTCCCCTCTCTGAAACTCAGAGGCCATTTGTAAAAAGAATATGGGGAGGGATAGTAGTGGATTGTTTAATGTAATTTTTTTAGATGTTTTCTTTTTTTTCTTTTTTATTCATTTGTATAAGGTGAAGGAAATGTTATATGTTAATCACAGGTACGTAGGAGGAAGTGGGAAGTGTAAAAAAAGGTGGGAGAAATACAATAAATGAGGAATGTAAAAGTAATGACATGGAATGTGAAAGGTACTGGTTGTCAAGTGAAGAGAAGGAGGTTGGAAGCGGCGCTTAGGAAAGACAGATCGGATATAATCTTTCTTCAGGAGACCCATCAGAATTCGGAAAAAACTAATAAGTTATTTTTAGGATGGACTCAAGTCTATGAAAAAGCATATGGTTCTTCAAAGGCCAGGGGGGTCGCAACTTTGATATCAAACAGATTGGGATTTGAGATGATAAAAAGTATATCAGACCCAGAAGGTAGATATTTGATAATAAAGGGAAAAATAGAAGAAGAAGAAATAACGTTGGTGAACTTGTATGTACCAAATGAACGTCAAAATAGTTTCCTAAATAAGGTATATCGAATATTAGAGAACGAAAAAACAACAAAAATGATTGTAGCGGGAGATTTTAATTTAATAGGATCAAATATAGATAGTACAAATACAACGAGATGTGTGGGTGGAAATAAAATGCAGGTGTTAAATAATTGGTTGAAATCCTTGGGGTTGAAAGATACATGGAGGGTGCTTAAAGGATCGGAAAGAGCCTATACATATTTTTCACAAGTGTATAATACATATTCCAGAATAGATTACATATTTGTCACGGATAACTTGATAAGTAACTTAGACGGTATAGAAATAGGAATTTTCAAAGAATCGGACCATGCAAAAGTTTTGTTGGAAATGAAAATAGATGCTATAAAGAGTATGAAAAATTGGAGATATAATGTCAGATTGTTTAGAGATAAAAAATACAAAGATCAAATGGTAGAAAAATGGGAAGAAAATTGGAAATGGAATGACACAGGGGAAGTAGGAATAGGTATAGTATGGGATACAATGAAAGCAATATTTAGGGGTGAAAGTATCAAGATGGCAAGTATTAGAAATAAACAGTTAAAAACTAAACAAGAAGAAACTGAAAAAGAGATTAAAAAGTTACAGGAGGAACATGCAAGAACTAAGGATAGAAAGGCTTACGAAGGGATGCAGGGATTAAGGAAGGAATTAATAGGAAATGATATGGAAAAGGTGAAAAGAGATTTAGTATACTTAAAAAGAGAATATTTTGAATATAGTAATAAAAACTCAAAATTGTTGTCAAGAGCGGCTAAGGAAAAAAGAAGTAGAAGGGAAATAGGGACTATGGTAGATAAGGAAGGTATAAGATATAATAAGACTAAAGATAAATGTAAAGTGATTAGAGAATGTTATCAAGATTTATATTCTAAAAAGAAGATAAATATAGATAAATTAAAGGATAGATTGGAAATGCAAATTAAAAATAAAATAAGTCAGGAGCATAAACAAAGAATGGAAGAATTAATAACTGAAAAAGAGATAAAAAAGGTAATAAATAAATTGAAATCAGATAAATCACCCGGAGAAGATGGACTACCCGCTGAATTTTACAAAGAGTTTAAGGATATAGTAATCCCAAAACTGTTAAAATTGTATAATGGTATTCTTATTGGGGAACAGTTACCTGTATCATGGTATAAAACAATAATTGTCTTATTACCAAAACCGGGAAAGGACCTAGAAAAAGTAGAATCATACAGACCTATCTCCCTGATAAACCAAGATGCTAAGATTTTTACGGCAATATTGGCAAATAGATTAAATAGTTTTATGGACAAATATATAAATAAAGACCAGGCCGGATTCGTGAAAGGGAGACATATGGCAGACTTAGTAAGGTGAGTATTAGATTTAATAGACGTGGCAAGACAGAATAAAGAGAAAGTAGGTTTATTATCGTTAGATATTTTTAAAGCATTTGATTCTTTACAATGGGTAACAATTAGCGAGATAATTAAGAGTTACGGATTTGGTAACAGGTTTGTAAAAACAATAGAACAATTATACCAACAAGGATATGCCAAAATTAGAGTCAATGATGGCCTCACAGAGGAATTGAGACTAGAGGCAGGAACAAGGCAAGGATGTCCTCTATCTCCAATACTATTTATTATGGCAATGGAAATATTAGCTAATATAATAAGGGAAGACAAAAATATAGAAGGAATAATGGAAAATAAAATTAGTTTATATGCAGATGATACTTTACTAATCATGAAACAGCCTAGAAGAACTATGGAAAGGATTCAAAAACATTTAAAGGATTTTGAACAAATCACAGGCCTGAAGGTAAATTGGGAAAAAATCTGAACTGATTTTAAGTAATATTGAAAAGGAAGAACAAAAGAAAATTAGAGATGAATTTAAATTGCAGATCAAAGCGAACCTGAAATACTTAGGGATAATTATTTCCGATAAATTAGAGGATCTGAAAAGATTAAATTACGATAAACAAAAGAAGGAACTCAAGGCTAAAATTCTACAGTATCAAAAACTGAAGTTGTCTTGGTTTGGCAGAATAGCATTGACTAAAATGATGTTATTACCAAAACTAAACTTTTTATTCGATGCCTTACCAATTCAACTGACGGATAAAGATATTGAGGAATTTCAAAAATTATTTGATAATTACTGTAACGGAGGACGTAGAGCTAGAATTTAAAAAAAAATGTGGTATTTATCTCAAAAAGAAGGGGGCTTAGGAATACCTAACCTAAAGAATTATTACAAAGCATTCCAGATAAAGAACGTAGTTAAGATTTTGACGAAGGAGTCGGTTATTTGGGAAGAAATTGAAATGAAGGAAGTAAAGGAAGTGGGTAAGAGCCTCTTTTTAGACAAGGAATCAGGGAAAATATTGGTTAAAAATAGAATGATGAAATCAATGTTGGGAGTATGGAAGAAAATTAAAATGAAATTGGCCCCAAATATCTCACCGATAATTGAAATAGAAGATTTGAAAAAGTTCCCAATAAGAATGGATAACGAGACGAAAGAAATATTGTCGACAAATAAGGTTCTCCTGTTGAAAGATTGGATACGAGTCTGTAAAGATAATGGGATGAAAAGAGAGCTATATACCCGGATGAAGTTGAATTGGTTTCAGATAGCAATGTTGAACAAGTGGAATAATAAATATTGGAGGGAACGGAGTCTGGAAAGAGATAGGACGGAATTTGAGGAATTAGTATGGAAAATAAGGAAGGAGGAAATTGAAATTAAAGGGTTGGTTAGTAAAATTTATAAAATAATAAATACAGAAGGTAAACCACAAGAAATATTTAGAAATACATGGGAACAGGATCTGAATTTGAAGATAACGGAAAAGGAGTGGCAAAATAAATGGAGAAAAAGAATTATGAGATCCCTGTCGGTTAGAATAAAGGAACATAATTTTAAAATGTTATGGAGGTGGTATCTGACCCCTATGAAATTACATCAGATAGATAAGAAAAACAATAAAATGTGTTGGAGGTGTAAAAATACCTTGGGTACATATGTTCATATGTGGTATGAATGTAAAGTGGTAGAAAAATTTTGGATAAAAATTGAGACTGAGATTGGAAAAATCTTGGGATTGTGTTTTAAATTGGGGCCAGGCACCACTCTATTGACCGATGTTGATAATGTTAATATAGATAATGATAAGAAAGAGCTGTTGTCTATGATGCTTGTAATGGGAAATTTGTGTATTGCAAAAAACTGGAAAAGTGAAGTAACGTTAAAGGTGGAAGATTGGTATGGGCAGATGTGGGATCTCGCATTGAATGAAAAATTAACATGGGAGTTAAACGTTAAGAAAGGTATAGTAAAAGAAAATAGATTCTGGAATATATAGCGAAAATTTGTTGAATATTCATTGACGAGAGATGGAACATGTAAATTGACACCAGACCAAATGAAATTTTGGGAACAATAGAAACGAATGGGAGATCCCACAACCTCCTAGGACAATGTATATAGCACCGGGTGATAAAGTATGTAATTGTATGTAATATATGGTCTGTATTTTTTCTTTTTTATGAAGGCAATGTTGTTTTTCTCTTCTAGGTGAATGTATTTAATGTATACTCGCTTATTTGTTTTTTTATTTTTTATTGCATTGTATTGTACTGTACTGTAATGTTATGAATGTTTAAGTTTTGTAATTTTGTTTAAAAATTAATAAAAAAAAAGTTGAGCAGCCCTAGGAACGACTGCAGCTCGGGCTTGGAGGTGGGGCGGGGGGCTTTCTTAATGGCCGCCACCTTGGACTTGGATGGTTTTATTCCCTCAGGAGTCACACAAAACCTTAGGAACTCAACCTCGGTTGCGAAGAAGACACATTTGTCCTTTCGCAGTCTCAGCCCCGCTTTTTCGAATATTGTCAGGACCTTCCCCAACCTGTTGGCCAATTCAACCCGACTCCCCCCGTTATTAACACGTCATCAAAATAAGGCAACACCCCCTCCAGTCCCTTCAGGAGGCGTTCCATGAGTGACTGGAAAATTCCAGGCGCCGAATTCACGCCGAACTGGAGGCGCGTCACCTGGAACGCCCCCTTATGGGTGACTATGGTCTGCGCAGCAGCTGCGGCAGGGGACACCGTGAGCTGCTGGTAGGCCTGTGCTAAGTCGAGCTTAGCGAAACACTTTCCCCCGTGTAACCTGGCCAGCAGATGGCTGACTACCGGCACCGGATATGCATTCGGGCGGATCGCCTTGTTCATGGTGCACTTGTAGTCGGCGCATATGCGGACTTCCCCATTGGCTTTTAGTGCGGTTACAATTGGAGTTTCCCACTCCACAGAATCAACAGGCACAAGGATTCCCTGGCCCACCAATTTGTCCAGTTCCGCCTCTATCTTGTCCTTAAGTGCGAACGGCACCTGGCGTGGTTTAAGACGAATTGGGCGGACCTCCGGGTCCAGGTCGAATGTCACTGGGGGCCCCTTGAATTTCCCCAGTCCTTTTTTGAAAACTTCGGGGTGTGCCTCGCACACCTCCAGAATTGGATCAGTCCCAACGGCGTGCATCCCAACGGCGTGCACCCCCCCAATAAACAAACCCAGGGGCTGGAACCATTGAGTCCCGAGGAGGCTGCAATCTCCCCCTTTGAGCACGACTAGGGGAAGGGACGCGGCGTGCTTCTTGAATTTAACCTGAAATTCTCCAACCCCCAACACTGGAATGCTGTTCCCTTGCACGTCCCGTAGTGTGGACCTCAATGCTTTGAGCTTGGGTCGCTTGTGGGGGGCAATTCCCAAAAACTCCCTCTGGGAAATGATTGAATATGAGGACCCCGAGTCAATTTCCATCCTAATGGGAACCCCTTGGACTAGTACCTCCACAAAGTAGCGGGGGTGTCGTGCAGACACGCTAAACACTGGGGCGTCGTCCTCGCTGCCGTCGGAGATGCAGCCCACGCCGTCCTGCTTCCACGTGGCCTGAGCGCCGTCCTTGGGTCTCATTGAGCGGTCTTGTCCCGCGGAACGGTCTGCTGAGCTCCGCCGGGTCTCGCGCTTCTTCCTGCACACCTTGGCGATGTGCCCGCGGTGGCCGCAGTTGTGGCACTCGGCCTTCCGGAACGGGCACTTTACGCGGTCGTGGGCCGCTCCACAGCCATCGCACCGCCGGCTCTCCTTCCGGACCCTCCGGACGTCCTCGTTGTCACTGCTCTCTGTGGACGACCTCGAAGTTCGCCGGGCCGCCTGTACCGGAGCCTCTGCCTTGCTCGACTTCGGCCGCCAGTCCTGGAGTTCTTGGACCCCGGCCTTTGTAGCTTCTGCGGCCTGGGCCGCTCTGACGACCTCCTGCAACGTGGGAGGCGGCTCTTGCTTCATTAATGTGCGCTGGGTTTCGGCGTCGTTCAGGCCGCACAGCACGCAGTCCCGGAGGGTGATATCGGCATTCTCCCATTTGCACGGGCCGGCCGCCAGCCGCAGGGCCGCCACGAATGCGGCGACCGTCCCCCCGGGCACTTGGACTCGCCTCCAGGACTCACTCCGAGCGGGAAACATCGCCGTGGTGGGCCGGATGTGCTCACGCAGCATCTGCATGAGTTCCTTGGCCTTGAATTCACTCAGGTCCACCAAGGTCCTTTTGGTTTCTTGTCCGAGCATCCTGGTGAAGATGGCCCTTTTCTTTGCCTCTTCCGTGACTTCGGACTCGATCAGCGCCATCAGGTCTGATCTCCAGGAAGAGACCCCGCCAAACCCAGGAGTAATTTGAGCCAGACTGGAGAAAATTAAGGTGGCCATGAATTAACTGCAGCTCACGATGGCACACTTCATGTTTGGCAATCAATTCCAAACTCGCCGCGGAGATCCAAGCCACCGTATTCATGGTTAACCCGGATGCCCGCGCAACAGAGTCGATTCAGCAATGTGAGCTTAGTAGATGGGACCTCGGTCTATTCAGGCGCCAAGGGGACACCCAGTTCCCACCTGAGTGTCTGAATTGTAATGAGGAGACGCGTGCACGTGTCCATGCCCCGTTCACCCCCGAACCAAAAGTCGTCAAAGTAATGGGCTAGAGACCGAGACCCCGACCTGTGAGCAAATGGCCCCTGAGTGAAGTCCCCGTTCGGTCGGGTTCTGAACATGAATTAACTCAGTCAGAAGGGGGTTGGCCTTATCTAAGTAAAATTCCCCTCGGAACCTAAAAAACCCAATAGGTCTAAATCATTGGGTGTACTGGCAATAATCTGAAAGCCGAGTGCATATCACACTGTGCCAAAACAGCACCAGAACTGCGTGAGTATGCCACCCATAGTAGCCGAATCAACTACGAGTACCTGACCGACAAGGTCATCAGGGATGGCATCACTGAATGGAGAACCCACAGGGTAAGCTGAATAGAGGATTAAATGACATTCACCCTAGTTCTAGCTCAGTATGAGCTTCATGGGGGAGACATTCGACGTAGGAAAGGTTGTTCCAAGAAGGGCCCCCGCTACTCTCATAGCCCCAACTCCCTTAGCTGTGTACAGTGGAGCCCCCTCTTCGTCACCCTGCAAGGGAACTAGACTAGTAGCATCCTGGGACCCCCAACCCCCCGAATGAATACAAAAGCCCCCATAGAAAACCCTCCAGTAGGCACTCTGCCCAATCCCTTCCTGGATGAACTGAGTGCCATCTCTCCGGGTTGACTATACTAATTGGGGCGGGGGGGCTTATGACAAGGTTAGTTGCTTCAGACGGAGCTCTGATTGCCCCTGTGCACCCCTACCTCTGCCCCGTAACCCACCAACCCGCGGGCACGCGGAGGCGGCGTGAGGGCCAGCGCAAAAGGGGACACGAAGTCGGTAACGACCGTGGTGCTTAGTACACGCATCGTCAGCTGAGCAGGCCGAACACAGCAGGCGGGCTGGAACCCCCCGCCCAACCAGTTAGTGTGTAGCCTGTGTCTGAGCAGCCCGCTGCTCAGCATGACCACCATGGTACCTATCACCAGGCACCAGTCACGTGGGAGTGATGTACACGAGCACACTTGCTGACAGGTCTCATCCCACCTCCCCTCAGGGTATAGAGCCACCCTCATCCCCATGCCTCACCGTAAGCCAACTGCCATGGGCCCATCTAATCAACCATCGCCCTGCAAATATTAGCAATAGATGGAAGCACCAGGATGACCCAAACAGGTCAAGCCCTGCGGCATACCACCATACATACAAGGTATGCCGCCCACCAGTTGGCCCAAGGTGCGCGGTGGCTCACGACGATGGGACATCTCTTTGTCTCAGTCGCCCTGTCCCTCTCTCTCCTCCTAGTGGGCTCGCAGTTCAATAGGGAGAATATCCACATGTCCCCCTCCAGCCCTTACCCCTCATGGCCGGCGGCCAATAACACCCAGGGGCAAGTAATAGCCGGCCATCGGCAAAGCCCTCGACTGGACAGTCTGCAGAAAGGGCATGCGCAGCAGGACCCGGACAGCCCCTGTGATGCTCAGCACTGTCCCGGGGGCGGACACCCCAGTGCGTGATGGATTACTACGGCGAAACCGCACATGTCTCTGTCCTTCAGTCCGCACCGCCTATCCTTATTAGGGATCTCGGTTCATAGGGACAATATATCCACCTACTCCCCCCACCAAATCTTTTCCCTCGTGACCTGGAACAAATGTATCAACATACTTCCCCCGCCAAATCTTTTCCCTTGTGGCCTGGGCCAAATGCTCCCCGAGGGGCAAGGAATACCCGGCCGCCGGCAATGCCGACGGTGGCACAGTATTGACACGGGATATCAGGAGAGGAGCCTGGACCGTCCCTGCAACACCCGGTGCAGCCCCGGGGGCGGAAACCCCCCCCCGCCCCATGTTATGCCAGTATGGGACCAAGCTGCACCCGGGTAAGCCGGGAATTGATGCCCACCCGCCCCAACATTACGAGGCCATGGCCACTGAAACCTATCCCCGGAAGTGGAGTGTGATGTGGGCACATTAGCTTGAACCTGATACTCACTGGGTGCACCCCCGTGAGCCGCCCCCACTGGGGGTTCTGGCCCACGGTGGGCATCGGAGCTTGCGACCGAAATCGAGTTCTGAGGACACATCCGACCACTACCTGTCTGCAGTTCCTGATGTACGGGGAGCTGCGAGACCACGGCGGGCACAGGCCTGTGCACCTCGAGCAACTCAACCCGACTGGCCGCCCGAGAGAGTGGCGGCTGTCGTAGTAGCAGGCTGGCAAAAGGGGGCCCCAGATGGCAATGAAGCCCCCCCCAATGGGGTTATTGGTGATCCCTAGGGATGCCTCTAGCGCCGCTATGTGGGCCCTTAATGCATCCACCGTCACAGATCCCCCTGCATAAAGGGGGCCAGGTGGGCCGGACGGCACACTGGGCAATGGTCCAGGGCCCAATGGTCCAGGGCCCCTGACCTGAGAGCCCGGCCCCAAATAGGGCCATGCCCAAAACTCCGGCCCATGAGGGGCCGGGGGTAAGCCCTGCTGTGCAACCGCACCAGGCCCTCCCCCCTGCTCAAAGCCCATGGCCAGTAATTGCGGGCCGGGAGCCGAAGTCCCAACCACGCCCGGTCCACCCCCTTGCTCAAAGCCCATGGCCAGCAACTGCGGGCCAGGGGCCGGAGCCCCTGTAGGGCCGGTCTGAGGCTGTAGAGCCGCGGGCCATGGCCGAAGCTGCCCCATCCCACCGGTCCCGGTGGGTGCCTCCGCTAAGGGGCCCTGCTGTGGGGGCGCAATCGCGGTCCTCCGACCCGACTGCTGCCTCCTAGTCGGGCGAGCTGCAGTCGCCATAGCCTTCTTCTTGGGAGGCATAGGCAAGCAGGATCCCTGTCCAGGGATCAGAACCGCTGGCTGGGAAGCCGAAGAGGAAAAAGAAAAGATCGCGGTACGAGTTCTGCAGCCAAAAAACGGCTTCCCCAGGAAAGATGAAGAGCGACGGAGAAAACGTCTTCTCTCCGTCGCTTTTACAAAATGGCAGCTCGGCTGCCTTGTGGCCACGCCTTTTATAGAGGGGTGGCCATGCCCCCTAACTACCCGGATGTCTGAGTCCGGGTGGGGGGCCCCCCGGAAAGAGCGCGGTGACATTTTTGGCGCCGCGCTTTCATTTGGCTGTTTTTATACATTAGATAGGTAGCATCTGTTGGGTGTATCTGATGCATTGTTTCATTGCATGAATTTATCAGCCAGAAAAATATTGCAGGTCCTGAATGAAAAAAGTTGGATATTTGGTGCTTTTCTGTATAAATTTATATTTACCAGATGCTGTATGTGTATGGTAAGAAATATTAAATTTTCCCATGCTGTGCTTATTCTCTGGGTCTCAATCTAGGCCTACACTAGATTACATTTCTTTTGACAGTGATGATAGCAGCTGTGTTGAACTGAAGGGTTGAGGTAGAATTTTATGAATCTTTCCCAAATACTGACAATGATAGTCTAGAGAGAATAATTTACATTCTATTCTCTCCATATTTAGCTCAGTGGGAAAGAAATATTTTTTAAAACCTGTCATGAGTAGCCAATGTTGAAATAATAAAAGAAATCGCTTTTTTAAGACACCCTTTGACAGTTTCTGGTGAAAAGAGGATTGAAATACAGCAAGCTTCTGTTGGGCAAACCCAGACAGCTCAAGAACCCTAATGTTTTCAATAGCATTTGTTGTTGTGTTCTTATTTTCTGATTCCCATAGCCATTGCAAATTAAACTATGACAAATATGGGTTTGTAGAAAAGCATTTTACCATACCTAATTCTCTTCAACGTGTTTTGTAGTGGAATTAAAGTCTATGATAACACAAACATCACAGCATAGTAGGACATGCACATCATGAGCTGTTTCTCAATTTTCCAGCATTGTTTGCTATGCAATGTTATGTTGCAATCATGAAATCTAGAGAAGCTCTTCCTCATATAAATTCCAATGTATTTAATTCCAAACATATGTAGGAATTGCTACTATTGTGGGCTGACATTATTATCATTATTGTTGTTGTTGTTACTACTACTACTACTAGCTGGTTACTCAGCTTTGCTTGGGTCCTCCATCTCTCTCTTCCTTCATACGACCCACTTCTCCGTCAACGGTCACGGAACCTCCCCTTTGCGTCTTGTGACCCACACAGTGCTGAACTTGCATGCTCATTTGTCTTCCACCTACTGTGAAAACTTCAGCTGCGCTCATAGGGAAAGGCAATTGATGTCACAATCCTGGTGACATCACCCCCACAGTGCTGAACTCTCATGCCTTCACCTACTGTGAAAACTACAGCTGTGCTCAGAGGAAAAGGCAAATGATGTCACAATCTTTGGTGTCTTTTCCAGGAGACATAGAAGGAGTCGCAGTAGAGACTAACACAGGTTTATTGGTTGATGATCAGAACGAACATGTGGTAATGGCGGAGATACCTCACATTATATACAGCAGTACAATACATTTGAATCTGGCTGCATGGTAGCTCATTGGCCGCTACCGGCGTGACGTCATCCGGGTCACGCCCATCTTCGGTGGTGGATCGGTAGTAGTTTGTTGTTGCGGGGAGTTCCCGCGGCTGCAGGTGATTTGAGGGATGAAAACCATGTGAGTTGAACACTCGCAGCTGCCCTCTATAGGCAGCTTGCTCGCGTTCCTTTAACAGCTGGGTTACATTGTGATTGTGGCCAGGTTACATTCATAGATTTCTTAAAGTGACATTGTACATACATATCAAGCAACATTGTACATACACAACATCCCTCCCCCCTAGGATGGGATGAAGTCCCTCAACCATTGTGGCTTGCCGCACGTACGCCTGGGGCGAGCGTCCGCTTGGCTTAACACAGGGGAGCCTGGCTCTGCAGAGTCCTGTCCTGCAATGGAAAGGGGGGACTCGTTAGTGGCTTGGTGTGGGCTCTGTGGTAACCTTGCATTGGGGGATGGGAATGGAATGAACAGTTGGTAAGTGAACTCCTGCCTACCGTTTGAGGAGCTAGGGGTCCCCCCCAGCACGAATCTCGGGACCGACGAAAAGACCCTTGTGGTCTCGGCCCCCCGTTCCCTGCCTGGGAGTTCCGGGGACTGTGGTGGGTGGGCTCCCCCCCGATGCCTGCCTTGGGGGTGTTGGTTTCCGGGGAGCTGGAGCTATGGTATATTCTAACACAAAAGGACTGGGGGGACTGGAGGTACCAGGGGCTGAACTGAACCCCCTCTTTTCACTAGGATGGGTGGGGGACCACTCCACTACACCCCCCTGGTACCGCAACTCATAATCATCATCAAACTGATCCCTCTCTTCCAAAGTATCCTCCTCTGTGGTTGAGAACCGAGGATATGCATTTGTATCCCCGGGTTCCGCCGTGTCTCCCCCTTGGGTAATGCGGGTGGGGGAGGACCCTAACGCTGAATCCCCTTCACTAGTGACCCGCCTTCTGAGTTGGTCGGCGTGCCTCCTCCAGAGTAGACCCGAGCTGGTCTCAACCCTGTAGGACACAGGCCCCATCTGCTCGATGACTGTCCCTGGAACCCACGCTGGCCCTGACGCCGCGTAATTCCTGCAGTGAACCGGGTCCCCTGCCAAAAAACTTTTGGAGCTCCCTCCCCCTATGTTTATGTTTCTCCCTTCATCCTCCACCCTGGATGGATCCATCCGGTCAAAAAGTGTTACCGGACGCCTCCTCATGAGGAGTTCGGCTGGGGAAAATCCTGAAGCTAGGGGGGTTGTCCTGTAGCAGATGAGAAACTGACACTCACCGGGGCCCATGCGCCGCAGTGCGTCTTTCGTAGTGCGCACTTGGCGCTCTACCTGACTGTTTGTGGCGGGGTGAAACAGGGCAGCGGTAATGTGCCTGATGGTGTTCCGCTCAATGAACGTCTTGAATTCTGCAGATGTGAAGGTACTAGCGTTATCGCTAACAAGGACGTCTGGCAGGCCGAAACAGGCAAAAAGCTTGCGCAACTGCTTGACGGTTGCGGCGGAGGAGGTGCTGTTCATGGGGATTACCTCCAACCACTTGGAGTAGGAGTCGACTACCAGCAAAAACATGGACCCGCAGAAAGGGCCAGCGAAGTCGACATGGATCCGGGACCATGGCCCGCGGGCCGTATTCCATTCCCTATGGGGTAACCGGGACTCCTTGGGCCGGGAGCTCTGGCAGCTCTCACACGTGCCCACTAAATGCTCTATGTCCCCGTCTATCTGGGGCCACCAAAAGAAACTCCTGGCCAGAGCCTTGGAGCACACGATCCCGGGGTGGCTGGTGTGCAGCAGTCTCAGTACCTTGGCCCTCAGTTTCTCTGGGATAACTACCCGCTGGCCCCAGAGTAAGCAGCCCCTCTCCAGCGAAAGCTCTACTCTGCGCCTAAAAAATGGCCTGAACTCGTCATCGGGGGGAGGGGTCGTGGGCCAGCCCTTCCTAACCCAGGAACTAACTTGGGCCAGCATTTTGTCGGCCGCCGTGGCCTTGGCGAGGTCGGCCAGGACAATGGGGGGTGAGTCGAGGGACTCGATTAGCAGGACTTGGTGATCCTGCTCTACCTCGCATGCGGGGTCCCCTAGACTGGGGAGAGGAGACCTGGACAGTGCGTCCGCATGGGAGATCTCCTTCCCTGGGCGGTAGACCAGCTCGTACTGGTAGGCATTGAGGAAAATGGCCCAACACAGCATCCTGGGGGATAGAATTTGCGGTGTGGGTTTGCCGGTAGTGAAGATCCCCAGGAGTGGTTTGTGATCGGTCACTACTGTAAACTCGCGGCCGTATTAAAAGTCGTGGAACTTTTTCGTTCCGGCGATGATGGCTAGGGCCTCCCTATCAGTTTGCGCATAATTGCGCTCGGCCTTTGAGAGGGACCTTGAGTAGTACGCTACCGGGGCTTCCCTCCCGCTCTCCAACACGTGGCACAGGACTGCCCCCACCCCCACTGGGGACGCATCACAGACTACAACCACTGGCTTTTTCGGGTCGAAGTGGGTCAGGACAGCATCCGAGGACAGGAGTGACTTGAGCTCCTTGAACGCTCTCTCCTGCCTGTGCCCCCACCGCCAAACCACGTCCTTTTTAAGTAGCGCGTGCAGTGGCTCCGCGACCGATGCCTTCCGAGGCAGGAAGGTATGATAAAAATTTAGGAGCCCTAGAAATGATTGTAGCTCCGGTTTTGCGGTGGGGCGAGGGGTGTTTTTTACGGCCGCAACCTTTGAGTCAGAGGGCTTGATCCCGTCCGGGGTTACCTTAAAACCTAGAAACTTGACCTCCCTCGCAAAGAATACGCACTTGTCCCTCCTCAGTCAAAGACCTGCCCTCTCGAACACTGAAAGGACCCCATCTAGCCTCTTTGCTAACTCTAATTCGCTCCCCACCGTTATCAACACGTCATCGAAGTATGGGAGGACGCCTGGAAGCCCCTTTAAAAGGCGTTCCACGAGGGACTGGAAAATTCCGGGGGCCGAATTCACGCCAAACTGAAGGCGCGTTATCTTAAACGCCCCCTTGTGTGTCACTATCGTTTGTGCGGCGGCAGCAGACGGGGTTACAGAGAGCTGCTGGTATGCCTGAGCCAGATCTAACTTGGCAAAACACTTCCCCCATGTAACGTGGCCAGCAAGTGGCTGACCACGGGCACTGGATATGCATTTGGCCGAATGGCCTTGTTAATGGTACATTTATAGTCTGCACAAATCCTGACTTCCCGGTTCGACTTAAGGGCTGTAACAATCGGCGTTTCCCACTCCGCCGAGTCAACTGGGACCAAAATCCCCTGCCCCACCAATTTGTCCAGTTCCGCCTCGATCTTGTCCTTGAGTGCGAAGGGCACCCTCCTTGGTTTGAGGCGGATGGGCCGGATTTCTGGGTCCAGCTCGAAGGAAACCGGGGGCCCCTTGTATTTCCCGAGCCGCTTCTTGAAAACGTCCGGGTGCGCGTTGCACACGTCCCGCATTGGGTCAGTCTCGATGGCGTTAATGCCGGACAGTTCGATTCCCAGGGGAGCAAACCACTGCATTCCCAAAAGGCAGCACCTCCCCCCTTTGAGGACCACTAAGAGCAGTTTCTCAGAGTAGTTCTTAAACTTCACCTTGAAGTTTCCCACCCCCAACACCGGGATCCCATTTCCCTGCACGTCCCGTAGGTGTGACCTCATGGCCCGGAGCTTGGGCCGCTTATCTGGGGGAATACACATAAACTCCTTTTGGGACAGGATGGAATAAGATGACCCCGAGTCTATCTCCATCCTCACTGGGACCCCTTGCAACAGTACCTCTACGAAAAACCGCCGGTGCTCCAGGCCCACGCGGTTCACGCCTTCCTCGCTGTAGCTGGCTGCGACCTTCCTGGTGCCGGCCGCCTTCCGTTGGTGCGTCTGGGGATGGCTGGAACTCCCCTTGTCCTCGACTCGCCCGCGCCTGCATGCTCGGGCAATGTGCCCCTTTTGGCCGCAGTTGTGACACTCGGCCTTTCGAAACGGGCACCTCATGCGGTCATGGGACGCCCCACAACCGTCGCAACGGCGGTCCTGCCGTTCTCGGGTCTGCCGCTTCTCACCACGCTTCTTGATCCTCTGGACGTCGTCGTCCTCGCTGGAGTAGGGGTCCGCTGTGGTGGACGACTCCTCGGACGACGTTGGTGTGCCGGCGGGCGGCTTGGGGGCCCGCCAGGCTGCCTTCACTGGTGTCCGCCGGGCCGCCTGTACTGGTGACTTGGCCCTCTCGGACGCGGTCCCTCGGGACTTGAACAGCCTCACCCCGCTCCTGGCCTCTTCGGCTGCTTGGGCCTCCCGCAGTACCTCATTGAACGTGAGGCGTTGGTCGCGGGTCATCAGCCTCCTCTGCAGCTCCTCGTCCCTCAGACCACACAACATGCGGTCACGGAGGGCCTGGTCCAGGTCATCCCACTGGCAGTGGACCACCGCAAGCCTGACGGCCGCCGCGTAGGCGGACACGGATTTGCCCGGTCGCTGGTCTCGCCTGTGAAATGCGACCCGTGCTGGGAAGATCGAGACGGGCGGCTGGAAATGCTCACCCAGTCTCTCCAGGATACTGTCGATGGGGACCTCGTCTACCTTCCGGGGGGCCACCAGGGTCATCAGGATCCGCAGCGTGGCCGGCCCCGCTTGGGCCAGGAAGTGGGAGCGCATCTTCGCGTCGTCGTCGACGCCCGCGGCTTCCATCGCGTGCCGAAACTGGCACTCGTAGAGCTCCCATTGTCCGGGCTCGCTCACATCGAACTGGTACGCCTTGACCTTGGGATTCACCATCGATCCCACCTTCGTCGCCAATTTGGTGTCTTTTCCAGGAGACATAGAAGGAGTCACAGTAGGGACTAACACAGGTTTATTGGTTGATGATCAGAACGAACATGTGGTAATGGTGGAGATACCTCACATTATATACAGTAGTACAATACATTTGAATCTGGCTGCATGGTAGCTCATTGGCCGCTACCGGTGTGACGTCATCCGGGTCACGCCCATCTTCAGTGGTGGATCGGTAGTAGTTTGTTGTTGCGGGGAGTTCCCGCAGCTGCAGGTGATTTGAGGGATGTGAGTTGAACACTCGCAGCTGCCCTCTATAGGCAGCTTGCTCGCGTTCCTTTAACAGCTGGGTTACATTGTGATTGTGGCCAGGTTACATCCATACATTTCTTAAAGCGACATTGTACATACATATCAAGCAACATTGTACATAAATGATGTCACAATCCCAGATGATGTCACCTGCCTAGTGACATCTGCCAACACATTGGTCAACAGATCATTGGTCAACAGGTCAATCTGGGGGCGTGAGTCCATCCATGGGGTTTGTGACCCCTCTTCACCATCTCGCCAGGCCAAGGTAGGTGTGTGGCAAGTTTCAGCGGGATCATTCCAGGGGTGTTTAATACTGATCTGAGGAAATAAAACAGTGTAACTGTCAGGCTATATATAAGTGCTGCTTCTGTTCTCTTCTTCACTAACATCCTAAGAGGCAGGGCAGTGCAGTTGCTAGAGGATGGAATGAGATTTGTGAGAGACCAGGTCCTAATGGAGCTTTCAAAGCTAAAAGCTTGGATTGAGGTCAATTACTAGTTCTCAATCTGATTTACCTCGCAGGATTGTTGTGAGGATGACATGGGAATAGGCATGTATTCTGCCTTGAGTTGACTAGGAAAAAAAGCAAAAGATAAGTTTAATAGATCAATAATAATATAACTGTCCTGTAAATTAAAAAAACAAAACCATGATGAGTTTCATTAGACTAAAGGAAATACCCAAGCAAGGCAAGCAGTGAAGAAATGATATTTAAGTACTATACACCTATTTGATCTAGTACAGTGGTGGCAAACCAATGGCACGTGTGCCAGAGGAGGCACTCACAGCCCTCTCTGTGGGCACATGTACTGTCACCCCAGCACAGAGTTCACTCCACCCCTCTGCCCAATGGGAGCTTGTTGTGTTCTGTAAAGCTGTGCCTTTAACAATGTACCTAGCCATGTGGTAACAATGTAACCTTTCTGTGTGCAAAATTATAACCTTCAGCTGTATCAATGTAAACCTGATAAGGGGACGCGAGCTAGTGACCACTAGATGGCAATAGCGAGCGTCCAGCTCTCATGGCTCAGATTCACCTGGATCAGCAGCGCGGGAAGATTCCCGCCACCTCTACACCTGGACAAGAAGGGCGTGACCTTCTACGACGTCACGCAGGCAGCAACCAATAGTCTGTCGACGAGCCACATTCAAATGTATAGCCAGCTGTATATATTGAGCTACCCATCCGCCATTACCACATGTTCCTCCGGATCATCATGCAATAAACCTGTGTTAAGCCAACCCTTCGGCTGTTTCATTGTCTTTGGTCCCTTACACTAAATTGGCGACGAAAGTGGGATAATGGCAGCCCACGGGACCAAGACATGTGCCGGTTTCGAAATCAGGAAACCGGGCGACTGGGAGATCTTCGAAATGGACTTCCAGGCAGCACTGATTGAGTCCGAAGTCACGGAAGAGGCAAAGAAAAGGGCCATCTTCACCAGGATGCTCGGACAAGAAACCAAAAGGACCTTGGTGGACCTGATCGCACCGAGGAGGGTGAGCGAATTCAAGGCCAAGGAACTCATGCAGATGCTGCGTGAGCACGTCCGGCCCGCCACGGCGATGTTTCCCGCTCGGAGTGTGTTCTGGAGGCGAGTCCAAGCGCCCGGGGAGACGGTCGCCGCATTCGTGGCGGCCCTGCGGCTGGCGGCCGGCCCGTGCAAATGGGAGAATGCCGAAATCACCCTCCGGGACTGTGTGCTGTGCGGCCTGAACGACGCCGAAACCCAGCGCACATTAATGAACCAAGAGCCGCCTCCCACGTTGCAGGAGGTCATCAGAGCGGCACAGGCCGCGGAAGCTACAAAGGCTGGGGTACAAGAACTCCAGGACTGGTGCCCGAGGTCGAGCAAGGCAGAGACTCCGGTGCATGCAGCCCGGCGAGCTTCGAGGTCGTCCGCAGAGAGCAGCGACGACGAGGACGTCCGGAGGGTCCGGAAAGAGACCCGGCGGTGCGACGGCTGTGGAGCGGCCCACGACCACGTAAAATGCCCGTTTCGGAAGACCGAGTGTCACAACTGCGGCCGCCGCGGGCACATCGCCAAGGTGTGCAGGAAGAGGCGCGAGACCCGGAGAAGCTCGGCAGACCGTTCCGCGGGACAAGACCGCTCAACGAGACCCAAGGACGGCGCTCAGGCCACGCGGAAGTAGGACGGCGTGGGCCGCATCACCGACGGCAGCGAGGACGACGCCCCAGTATTCAGCGTGTCCGCAGGACACCCCCGCTACTTTGTTGAGGTACTAGTTCAAGGGGTTCCCATTAGAATGGAAATTGACTCGGGGTCCTCATATTCAATCATTTCCCAGAGGGAGTTTTTGAGAATTGCCCCCCACAGGCGACCCAAGCTCAAAGCGTTGAGGGCCACACTACGGGACGTGCAAGGGAACAGCATTCCAGTGTTGGGGGTTGGAGAATTTCAGGTTAAATTCAAGGAGCACGCCGCGTCTCTCCCTCTAGTCATGCTTAAAGGGGGAGATTGCAGCCTCCTCGGGACTCAATGGTTTCAGCCCCTGGGTTTGTTTATTGGGGGGGTGCACGCCGTTGGGATGCACGCCGTTGGGACTGACCCGATTCAGGAGGTGTGCGAGGCGCACCCCGAAGTTTTCAAAACAGGACTGGGGAAATTCAAGGGGCCCCCAGTGACATTCGACCTAGACCCGGAGGTCCGCCCAATTCGACTCAAACCATGCCGGGTGCCGTTCGCACTCAAGGACAAGATAGAGGCGGAACTGGACAAATTGGTGGGCCAGGGAATCCTTGTGCCTGTTGATTCTGCGGAGTGGGAAACTCCAATTGTAACCGCACTAAAGGCCAATGGGGAGGTCCGCATATGCGCCGATTACAAGTGCACCATCAACAAGGCGATCCGCCCGAATGCATATCCGGTGCCGGTAGTCAGCCATCTGCTGGCCAGGTTACACGGGGGAAAGTGTTTCGCTAAGCTCGACTTAGCACAGGCCTACCAGCAGCTTACGGTGTCCCCTGCCGCAGCTGCTGCGCAGACCATAGTCACCCATAAGGGGGCGTTCCAGGTGACGCGCCTTCAGTTCGGCGTAAATTCGGCGCCTGGAATTTTCCAGTCACTCGTGGAACGCCTCCTGAAGGGGCTAGAGGGGGTGTTGCCTTATTTTGATGACGTGTTAATAACGGGGGGAGTCGGGTCGAATTGGCCAAGAGGTTGGGGAAGGTCCTGACAATATTCTAAAAAGCGGGGTTGAGACTGCAAAAGGACAAATGCGTCTTCTTCGCGACCGAGGTTGAGTTCCTAGGGTTTTGTGTGACTCCTGAGGGGATAAAACCATCCAAATCCAAGGTGGCCGCCATTAAGAAGGCCCCCCGCCCCACCTCCAAGCCCGAGCTGCAGTCGTTCCTAGGGCTGCTCAACTTTTACCACTCCTTCCTCCCCCGGAAGGCAGCAGTGGCTGAACCGCTACACAAACTGCTAAAAAAAGACCAGACATGGAAGTGGGGCGATGACCAAGAAAGGGCATTTAGTGAACTAAAAAGTCTCCTAGCGTCTGATGCCATACTGACCCATTTCAACCCCAAACGCCCGGTAGTCCTGACCTGTGATGCATCCCCGGTGGGGGTGGGGGCGGTGCTGTGCCACGTGCTGGAAGACGGAAGGGAGGCCCCGATAGCATTTTACTCCAGGTCCCTGTCCCAAGTGGAGAGAAATTACGCACAGACAGACAGGGAGGCACTAGCGATAGTTGCGGGGACGAAAAAATTTCACGATTTTCTGTATGGCCGCCCCTTCACCATTGTAACGGACCACAAACCCCTGCTAGGCAGATAAGCCGCAGATAAGCCCATGCCTCAGATCCTGTCCCCGAGGATGCTCAGGTGGGCTATTTTTTTCAATGCGTACCAGGACGCGTTGGTCTACCGGCCCGGGAAAGAGATCAGCCATGCGGACGCTCTCTCAAGGTCTCCCCTCCCCCTGACGCCCAGCCAGGTGAGCAAGGGGGAGCGAGATCATCAGGTTCTTATGATAGAGGTGCTGGATTCGCCCCCTGTAGTGCCCGCCGACATTGCCAAAGTGACAGGGAAGGACAAGACGTTAGCGGCAGTTAGCTCCTGGGTGCAGAAAGGGTGGCCGGCGTCCTCCCCAGCGGAGCAGTTCGCCCCATTTTTCAGGAAAAAGTTAGAGCTGTCCCTAGAGAGGGGGTGCCTCTTGTGGGGGCAGCGGGTGGTGATTCCCACTTCCCTTCGGCCGCGGGTGCTCAAACTGCTGCACGTCAGCCACCCCGGCATCGTGCGATCCAAAGCGCTGGCCCGGAGCTACTTCTGGTGGCCCCAGTTGGACGCCGACATCAAGCACATGGTCAGCACCTGTGAAAGTTGCCAATGCTCCAGACCAGAGGAGGCCCGCCTTCCCCACAGGGAGTGGGACGCGGCTAAGGGGCCGTGGTCCCGGGTGCACATTGATTTCGCGGGCCCGTTCAGAGGCACTCTTTTTCTTCTTGTCGTGGACGCCTTCTCCAAGTGGTTGGAGCTTATCCCAGTCACAAGCACCTCCTCGGCCCAGACCATTAAGCATTTGCGGAGGCTCTTTTCCACGTTCGGCATACCCGACACATTAATTAGCGACAACGCTAGTTGTTTCACGTCCTCCGAGTTTAGGGCATTCATGGAGATTAACGCCGTTCGGCATATCACCTCTGCCCCGTTTCACCCAGCCACCAATGGTCAAGTGGAGCGCCTCGTCCGCACCACGAAGGACGCGTTGCGGCGCATGGGCCCCGGGGATCTGAACCTACAAGTGTGTCAGTTTCTGCTAGGGTACAGGGTGACCCCGTTGGCGTCAGGATACTCCCCCGCAGAGCTCTTAATGCGTAGGAAACTGACCACCATCCTTACTAGGCTAGACCCCACGAGGGTAGAGGACAAGGGAAGGAACATTGGGCTAGAGGCCACAAAGAGTTTCAGTGTAGGCGCCCCCGTGCATTGCAGGAATTATGCCAGCACGGGCCCAGCCTGGGTACCGGGCGTAGTTGTGGAGCAAACCGGCCCCGTGTCGTACCGCGTGGAAACCAGCACAGGGCTACTGTGGAGGCGGCACGCGGACCAGCTCCAACGCAGGGTCACCGATGAGCAGGGCGCAGACCAAACAGAGAAAAATCAGTGTTAGGGTTCTCCCCCACCCGTTCAGCCCAAGGGGGAGGAAAAGGGGGCCGCGGGGCCCCACCAAGGGGGGAGGGGGAAAGGGGGGATGTTCTCGTAGATATCCTGGGGGATTTTTCTGAGGAGGAGGAACCCGACCCCATACATATCTCGCGGAATTCCCCCACAAATGCGGATACCCCAACTGAGTTAGAATTTGATTTTCAGAACCGGGGGAGTTTTTTGGAGTGGTCCCCCACCCGTCCAAGCGAGAAGAGGGGTTTTTCATTAGCCCCGATCGCCCCCGGTCTGCCCACAATGGAGTTTTTCCCTTCCCCTAAGGCCGCCAAACCGCGGCAAGCCACTAACGAGTCTCCCTCTCCCATTACAGGACAAGGGGCCAGGGAACAAAGAAGCAGTAGTGCCCCCGGGGGGGGTCAGCCCTCATCACGGCCCAAACGCACGTGCAATAAGCCATCTTGGCTGAGAGACTTCGTCCCATCCTAGGGGGGAGGGATGTTGTGTTCTGTAAAGCTGTGCCTTTAACAATGTACCTAGCCATGTGGTAACAATGTAACCTTTCTGTGTGCAACATTATAACCTTCAGCTGTATCAATGTAAACCTGATAAGGGGACGCGAGCTAGTGACCACTAGATGGCAATAGCGAGCGTCCAGCTCTCATGGCTCAGATTCACCTGGATCAGCAGCGCGGGAAGATTCCCGCCACCTCTACACCTGGACAAGAAGGGCGTGACCTTCTACGACGTCACGCAGGCAGCAACCAATAGTCTGTCGACGAGCCACATTCAAATGTATAGCCAGCTGTATATATTGAGCTACCCATCCGCCATTACCACATGTTCCTCCGGATCATCATGCAATAAACCTGTGTTAAGCCAACCCTTCGGCTGTTTCATTGTCTTTGGTCCCTTACACTAAAGAGCTCTTCCTCCCTCCCCCAGCACATAATTCACCCTGCCCTTTTGTCTGGGCACTCAGTCTCTAAAAGGTTCACAGTCACTGATCTAACATATTTAGCCATACCTGTAAAAAGCTTCCCTCAACTTGGGAAAACTCCTAAATGTGTTTCAGGGAAAAAATACATATCTGCTCTGCAAGATTACAAATTGAAGAAGGGTAATGTATACATATTTTGAAATCTGGTATTTTTGTCTAATGGGTCAAATATACAAATATATATTCTGTATATTTCAGTAAATTATAGGCTGCTAACAGAGATTGAGTGTTTTGGGCACAGTGCACAGACATCCTACTGTTCCAATATAGTTCTAGCTCAGATGGTATATGTGGTGTATTAAATGAAAAGTATTCACCATTTTGTCTTTTTTCTTAGTTAAAAGTATAGGGAGATTGGGGGTTCACACCATTATGCTCCGAGAAGCACGTATTGTATCTAGTTCAGGGTCACCTCATTCTCTTCGATTGCAATTAGCCAATCCAGTTAATTCCTGCACAAATGTAACTACTCTTACCTGTATATAAGTTGTTGTGGCGAAGTTGCAATTGTGTTCATAACTACCAAATAAAGTGATGTGTTTGGCCCGTTTTACTGACTGCTGCTCGTTATTTCAAGAATACTTAAGTGTATTAGTGTAGGACAGCATCCAAGTCGTTTATTTGGTGGATAAAAGGCTCCCCCCTTTTGTTTAGTGATGTGCAGATATCTGATAAACAAACTGAAAAGATACATGTTGAGGCACTCACCACAACCTCACTACTTATGTATGCTGCCATCGTTACAGACCTGTTCTAAGTATGGAGTTGTTATTAAAACATGTTTAGTGTATGAGAAACAAGACACAGGAACAGCCGTAGTACTGGCTTAACACATCTTTATTGCATGGTGGTCTAGGGGAACATGAGGTAATGGCGGACGAACAGCTCAATATATACGGTGGTTATACATTTGCATGTGGCTCCACGATAGCCCATTGGCTACTGCTGGCATGACGTCATTCCAGGTCACGCCCTTCTTGTCCAGGTGAGGTAGTGGCGGGAATCTTCCCGCGCTGTAGTTCTTTGGGGATTGGAACCTTGTGAGCTTGGGCGCTCGCTATTGCCACCAGGTGGACATTAGCTTGCGACCTAATTACACGGAATACATTGATGCAGTTGGTGGTTGTTTTAATGCATAGAACTCAGAACACAACATCCCTCCCCCCCCTAGAATGAGACGAAGTCTCTCAACCAAGATGGCTTATTGCAAATGCGCCTTGGGCGAGATGCTGACTGGCTTGTCCCGGGAGTGCTACTGCTTCTCTGTCCCCTGGTTCCTTGTGGCACTCGGCCTTCCGGAACGGGCACTTGACGCGGTCGTGGGCCGCTCCACATCCGTCACAGCGGCGGCCTTCCTTCCGCACCTTCCGGACATCCTCGTTGTTGCTGCTCTCCGTGGAAGATTTCGGCGTCCGCCTGGCTGCCTGCACCGACCCCGCTGCCTTGTCGGCCTGTGGGGGCCTTTCTCTGAACCCCTTGACTCCGGCCCTCGTGGCTTCCGCGGCCTGCGCCGCCTTCACAACCTCGCGCAGCGTTGGGGGTGGCTCCTGGTTCATCAGCTTTTGCTGAACCTCCTCGTCCCACAGGCCGCACAGCATGCGGTCCCTGAGGGCGATTTCCAGGTTTTCCCACTTACATGGGCCGGCGGCCAACCGCAGGGCCACTGCAAAGGCGGCGATGGACTCACCGGGCACTTGGACTCTCTTCCAGAACGCGTCTCGAGCCGAGAACATCGAAACCGAGGGCTGGAAATGGTCGCACATCGCCTTCAGGAGCTGTTTGACCGTCAGCTCGCTCACCTTCTTCGGTGATACCAGGTCCACCAATACTCTCTTGGCGGCATTTCCTAGCATCCGGGTGAGGATGGCCCTCTTCTTTCCCTCGTCTGTGATGTCGGACACCACCAGCGCATCTTGGAAGTCCATTTCAAAGAGTTCCCAATCTTCCGGATTGTCGATGTCGAAGCCGGCATGATTAGCGTGTGTCTTGATCTCATGGGAATCCATGATCCACCTTCGTCGCCAATTTAGTGTATGAGAAACAAGACACAGGAACAGCCGTAGTACTGGCTTAACACATCTTTATTGCATGGTGGTCTAGGGGAACATGAGGTAATGGCGGACGAACAGCTCAATATATACGGTGGTTATACATTTGAATGTGGCTCCACGATAGCCCATTGGCTACTGCTGGCATGACGTCATTCCAGGTCACGCCCTTCTTGTCCAGGTGAGGTAGTGGCGGGAATCTTCCCGCGCTGTAGTTCTTTGGGGATTGGAACCTTGTGAACTTGGGCGCTCGCTATTGCCACCAGGTGGACATTAGCTCGCGACCTAATTACACGGAATACATTGATACAGTTGGTGGTTGTTTTAATGCATAGAACTCAGAACACAACAACATGTGAACAGGGATTTGGTTTCTTCTATTGAATTATCTCTCTTACTAGTGCAAGCAAACAAGCATTGTTTCCTTTTATGCTTTTGTTATAACTGTTCTAGAGCTGAGAAGTGTCAACACATTGCCCCTTCTAAAAATAACAATGTTTTCGGTGAAACACAATCTTGCATACTTTGGTGATGCCATATGAACCAATGTGTCATAGCAATGATCAGTGATATGATGGGTACAGTATTTCGTGACTGCAAGCTTTAAAAGTGCTTAGCAGGTTTTGTAAATCAAAGAAGTGGGGTTGTTTTGTTTGTTTTGTTTGTTTGTTTTGCTTTTTTGGAAAGCACACACACAAATATACACAAAGGAATAAAGAGGGTTCAGCAAGAAAGTTAAACCAAGACACAAGAAAAAAAATCTAAAGCTATTTCTCCAGTTTATAATCATAAACTTTTATTTTTCCTCTGTATAATCCCATACAATTCCTTTCCTTGTATATAGATAGATAAATACTTGATTTGTCTCAAATAATTTCAATAGCACACTCTTATTCCAAAAATAGACCAAACTCAGGCTGCGAATAGGTAAAGGTAAAGGTTTCCCTTGCTCGAAAGCCAGTCGTATCCGACTAGGGTGCAGTGCTCATCTCTGTTTCTAAGCCGAAGAGCCAGCGCTGTCTGCTTCTGCAGACGTTTCCGTGGTCATGTGGCAGGTATGACTAGACACCGGAGCGCACGGAACGCTGTTACCTTCCCACCGAAGTGGTTCCTATTTATCCACTTGCAATTTCTTGCTTTCGAACTGCAAGGTTGGCAGGAGCTGGGATGAAGACGGGAGCTCATTTCCTGCGAATACAAAGCAGAAAAAGTTCAGGTTGATCCACAGTGATTTGCACCTGTGGATATTGTTGAGTATTTTAAAGCAACCCCAACATGCAGTAAGTGATAAAGATAATTTATCCCTAACTAACCAAGAGGAAAATTTTCTATCTTCATGCCTGTAGGGTCACCTGACATGTTTTGCATGTATTAAGCCCTTTCAGTTCAGGTCTATATCTTCTTGCTATTTTTGTCTTTCAAGAAGAAGCATGTATGTTAGTGTTTCCCAAACTTTGGTTTTTGGACTTCAGTTCCCAGAAGCTTAAGTCAATTTCCCAAAACAATGACTTAGGCTTCTGGAGATTGAAGTCCCCCTGTGGGGCATTAGCCCCATGTTGGGAACCACTGATGTATGTTTAAGCTCACCATTTTGTTTGGTCACATGGCAGGCCTTAAAAGACTTTAGAAGGATTCTAATCCTAACATGTTTACCTTTGTTATCTTTCTAAAACATTTGTGAAGTGTGTTTAATTGCTGGGCTAAGTCAAGGTGAAAAAGCCTTGGAGAACCTGCCTTTCAAACTGAGGCTGCCTGAAAACTGTCCCACTTTACTGCTGCTGCTGCATAAAATGTAACAAATCAGCTTTCCACAGGTGAATTTTCTGTAGACATCCAGATTTGCAGGAATCAACTGCGGAGGCAAGAAGTTCATTGGTACAGAGCTCCAAGAGCAGAAGTTGCCTTAACAAGGCAATTTGCACCTCACTGGCCCTTTATTAACAATTGGTCTCCTCTTCCAGTGCTGAGTAAAAAAAGAAGATAGGCTTTGGAGACAAGATATACTTGGTTGAGGAGAATGGACGGTTCCACAATTCCTTTACTTCAAATCAAATAATCTCACTGGCAGAAAGCAGACAAAGGTGATAGCAAACCAGTCACCACAAATTTAAACCACCCTTGGTGGCTAAATGGAGGGGGGGATCCTCAATTTATTCACCCTTGAGGTGAAGCCCAGTTACACAAACAAGAATATTGAGGCCAATATCTGGGATCCCTTCTGACCAACAGCATCTGATCTTTGCCCATCAGTTTCACAGAAGACTCAGACACCACTGTTGGTTGAAAACTAGGGCCATTTTTATTGAACAATTAACTCAGTAGATAATATTATTGGGTCCTTGGAAGGCATCTTCACAGTGAAGTCTGGGTAATCCTTCTGAACCATACCCCTCCCCTGGCCTGGAGGGCCACATCCACCTTTTGACTCCCCTCCCTTCTGCTACCAACCATCCATCCAACACATGGCACAGAAGAGGGAACCGTTGTCCCTAGGTGCATACCCCACCCTGGGAGTACTGCCAAAGAGCCAGTGCTGGCTGCATCTGCAGACGTTTCCGTGGCCATGTGGTAGGCATGCCTAGACACCGGAGTGCTATGAATGATGTTTACCTATTTATCTACTTGCAATTTCTTGCTTTCGAACTGCTGGGCTGACAAGAGATAGGACAGAGAAGGGAGCTCATTCCATCATGCAGTACTCGAGTATCAAACTGCTGACCTGCTGCTTTCCAGTCAGCATCTTAAGCACTTGAGCCACTGCAAGACCCTCTAAAATTTGAGCACCAGCATCTCTGAAAAACTTGTGAGCATTGCTGTGTCCATCCCAAAACGTGTTGTTGGGAGAGATGTAGGATCCACCTCTGGTCATCACAGCCTGGCTAATACACCAATTAATCTGAAGCTGAGACCACTCAGGACCACCCCATCTTCCACTTCTGGAACTCCACCAAGTCAGCAATATTCCTGAATATATCACAAGTGTACCAGTGTACCAGGCCATATTTCAGCCAATGCCTGCAAAACATGCATGGCCCCAGAGTATAAAGATGCTTCACCCATGACCCCCATGTCCTCTTTCCCAATGTATTTTATTTTACAATTATAATTTTTATTAAATTTTTGCAAAACAAACATATTAAACATTACCAAAAACATAAATTTAAAATGTTTTGCAACAAAGTATCACTCTCTATGGAAGAGACCATGTCATATAGAAATCAAAAGCAAAACTGGCTATAAAACTGTTTCCTGCAAATATTAAAGGGACTGGCAAATGGCCACTAGACTCGATTTTATTTCCATCTAATAATAATTTAGCCTAGAAGAGGGTAATCTATTACAGAAAGTCAAGTCCGTCCACTACCCCATGTGTTCAGCCATTCATGAAATACAATGTCTTCTAACATCTAACCCATAACCTCCAGAGGACTACATGAAAGTAAACAAACAATATACCCCTTGAATTGAATAACTTCCTCCAATGTTTCAGAATCACATTGCTTCTGAATATGGCACCATACTAACAGAACCCTTTCCTTGTCCACATTTCACACTACCAAGTTTAAAGAAACCCTTAACTTAAAGAAATGTATAACGTAAAATAACAGTCCCTACCTAGGATAACTTAAACATAAAAATTTCTTTTCTTTTTTTAATAATAGGCCACCATTGCCTAATTCCACCTAAAACATATACTGCCCAAAGGCCATGGTCCCCAGGACACTATTATGTGCAAGAGTATTCATAAACCCTGCCCTCTGACTTACTCCATGAAATTAACTCTCTGATTAAGACAAGATAGTCTCCCAAAGCATAGACATATGGATTGTGTCTGCATATAATACAAAAGTAGCCCCAACCCTTGGTGTGATTTTAGGAATCATAAGATTAATATATCCTGTAACATCTCAGAGTGGGAAAACACGCTTCTTGCCCTTGTATCCCAAAAGTTTCCTTAATTTCTTTGGAACAAATGCTGGCACAGACTTGCTTGACAGAAATTCCCCAACCCCACTGGATGAACTACTGCCCTGAGGAAGCAAACACATGTCTTCCTCGCACACAAAGTTGCCATCTGCATGGCAATATTCCGCAACATAAAAGAAGGTACCTGAGCCACTTAACCATGTTGCCGAAGAATACAATTTTGTTTTGAGTTTTTAAAAAGAATTAACATCAATGTATAGCTCATAATCCAATATTTGCACCATAGTACATTAATGCAACAACCCGCCAAAAACCAAATGGAAATTAACTCTGGTAATGTGCAACTCACCCCTTGAATGGACCAACTCAGTGGCCTCAAACCCTGGCCTTGGCCTCTGGGTCAAGAGAGGACCTATGCCCAAATCCCCTGAAGGAACCCTCTCAAGCCAGACACCTGTGTCTGTGACATTTTTGGCACCCAGGCACCTCGCCTCACCAACGATACTAACGATAGTGCCCATTGCAGGCGCACCCCCCCCCAAAGAAAGACTCAGACACCGGTATATGGATAAAGGCATTGGGCCACTTTTATTGAATAATGCCCTAGTCCGAATTATAACTTTCAATTGGTACTCATCCAATTATAATTCTTAAGGCAAGCAGGCCGCAGTAACACTGGTAAGGTTCCTCCCAAAATTGCCAACGGCAATTGGCTACAATGTATTCATTTTGTATCAATTTGTTTGTGTCAACAAACTATTTGTTTGTGTCAACCGTAGTCAATAAACTATCTACTGACCCCACCCTCTGACGTGTATCTGTCAAATCACGGGGTGATGCATGCTGACAAGCTCCTGCCAACACCCCTTGCCTGGTTCGTCGTTGACCGGTCAACGTTATTACACCTGTACCTGTCTAAGTGTTGGCCAGTCAATTGCAAACCTGCCGGATACCTATAAATCTTTACCTTACCAGTGCTACCCGCCTAAGTGACCAAAGTCAAGAACAAGAAAAACCCCTATATCAAACCTCAGCAACAGTGTGGGATGGGCAAAAAAGCCAGAACCCAAGGGCCAATTGTGGGTTCCAACAAAAAATTCCCACCCGGCCCCGAAGCGACCAAAATATCACACTGTTCACTAGGGAGGGGGTGGAGGGAAAACTTCTCCTCTGCGTCACTCTTTTAAAATGGCAGTTCAGCTGCCTCGTGGCCACCCCTTTTATAGAGGGGTGGCCACGCCCCCTAACTCACCCGGATGTCTGAGTCCGGGTGGGGGGGCCCCCCGCAAAGAGCGCGGTGGCCATTTTGGCGCCGCGCTTTCAGTTCAGCTGTTCCAACTTTTCCTATTGTTTCTAGTGCATCTAATCAAAGCCATACATCTTCCAGATGTTCCCAGCCTTCGATCACTCCAGTTGAAGATACTGAATATGCCATACCCTGTTCTAAAGACAGATCCTTAACCTCCACCTGTAAATCTGCCACTCTTTCAAGAGCTCATAAGTGTACTATGATGTCTTCAATTCCATGTGTACCCATAAACCCAGAAGACGACATAGTTCAGTGGTGGCGAACCTATGGCATGCATGCCAGAGGTGACACTCAGAGCTCTCTCCGTGGGCACACATGCAGTTGTTCCAACACAGAGTTTGCCCCACCCATCTGCCCAGCAGCCCAATGGGAGAAATTTCTCCCTCCATCCCTTTTGTGTCTTGCACGGAAGACAAAAAAGGAGCCACAGTGAGGGCTAAAACACAGGTTTATTTCATGATGATCAGGATGAACATGTGGTAATGGCAGAGGTACAGCTCATTTTATACTGCAGTAATACATTTGAAAAGGGTTGCACGGTAGCTCATTGGCTGCTACCTGTGTGACGTCATTCTGAGTCACGCCCATCTTCTTCCAGGTGATCCTTGCGTGGGAAGATTCCCGTGGCTGCCAGTGATTGGGAGAATTTGAACCATGTGAGCTGAACGCTCACAGCTGCCCTCTATGGGTAGCTAGCTCACGTTCCTTTAACAGCTGGGTTACATTGTAATCATTGTCAGGTTACATTCATACATCCTTAAAGTAATACTGTTACATACACAACACTCCTCCCCCCTAGGATGGGACGAAGTCCCTCAATCATTGTGGCTTCCCGCATGTGCGCTTAGGGCATACAACTGCTTGGCTGGGCTCAGGGGAACTAGGGACTCCGCGTTCTGCAGACTCTCGTCCTGCAATGGAAAGGGGGGACTCATTAGTCGTCTGCTGGGGACTCTGCGACAACCTTGCATTGGGAGAAAGGAACGGAACATGCAGCTGAGATGTGAACCCCTGCCTGTTGCTCGTGGCACCTGGGGACCCCCCAGCACGAACCTCGGGACCGACGAGGAGACCCTTGTTGTCTCACCCCGGTCTCTTGCGCCTGCAACCGGCGTACTTGCGCTACCCCCTGCTGTCTGACTCGGACTTCTTGGGGATGGAAAGACTGAACTTCCCCCTGCTGCCTTGTTCGGGGGTCTTGGTGATGGGGTATACTCTAAAACAAAAGGACTGGGAGGACTGGAGGTACCAGGGGCTGAACTAAAACCCCTCTTCTCACTCGGACGGGTGGGGGACCACTCCGCGACAACCCCCTGGTACGGTAACATAAAATCAAACTCATTCCACTCTTTCAAAGTATCCTCCTCCTCATCTGAGAATCCAGGGTATGCATTTGCACCCGAGGATGTCCCTGTATCTCCCCCTTGGGTTATGTGGGTGGGGGAGGACTCTAACGCTGACTCCCTTTCACCAGTAACTCGCCTTCTGAGTTGGTCAGCGTGCCTTCTCCAGAGTAGCCCTGTGCTAGTCTCGACCTTATAAGATACTGGCCCCGTTTGCTCAATGACCATTCCTGGGACCCACGTTGGTCCCGAGGCCGTGTAGTTTCTTCAGTGAACCGGGTCCCCTACCGCAAGTCTGATTTCTATATTCTTAAATAAAGTTACTTGAAACTTCTAATTTCCCTTGACTCAGGTGGAGCTGGAAAGTTAATGGGCAATAAGCCAGGCGCCTGATTTCTTGGAAGCTACCTTTTGGGATGTTAATTTGTCTGTTCTGGCTGCCCAAGAACTATTGTTAAACTTGAAGCTCAGAGTGGCATTAGAGTGATTTCTTTTAAAATAGGTAACTTTTATGAAAACCTGCCTCTCTGTGTGCACGATTACTAACCCTGAATGTTATATCTTATCATTTCAAGGAACAGTGCTGATAAATTCTGATAAAGGCATATATATCAATCAATGACCATACCCTGTGCTCTCAAGGAATTGTGTCAAAGAAGGAGTCAACTACCATCATCCAGATGTGGAATTTGTTGCCATGGTTGCTTCTTATCCAGCCTTTTGTTTTACTCAAATCTCTAATTGTAACACTTGCAATAGCTATTTGGTTTCTGCTACATGAAAAATAATTGTAAAATGCTGTTTCTGCCACATGAAGAATATTGTAAAATGACTCTGTATTTTCTGAACTCCCAAAATATTTCTTTTTCTTTAAAACTTGAAGCACATCAGGATAGTTGTTTATGCATGGGACAGGATGGAGGATTTCACAAGGAGGTGACACTGCTTTCATCCACAGATCAAAGACCACTATCTCAGGAAATGGGCTGTTTGGGAGGGGGCTATGTAGATTTCTGTATTAAGATTTATGGTTATGCAATTTGGGGGTTTAGCCATTTGCTACTGATATTTTGGGCATCACTTCATGGAGGAGGTGACATGTCCATCAGTAATTTACCATGTGATCCTATTTGGACCAATTGAAATTGTCTGGATTTTTGACTTGTTTCATCTATAAAGGAAGGGTTTCTTGAGATTCTCGGCCTTCTGCACCCTGGCCTTCTTCTTCTGCACCCTGCTCCCTCTTCTTCTGGACCTTCACTTTCTCACTCCCTGATCCAGCGTGGTCAGGATGGCTTTCTCTCTCTCTCCCCCCTTTCCTTCTCTCTCACTCTTTCTCTACCTCCAGCAAGCTTTTCCTCCCTATCTCTTTCTTTTCCTTAGGCAAATCTTAAGCATGTGATTTCTAAGCAATCTTCTCTTCCTTTCCCCTTTCTATCTTTACATAAGCTTTTCATTTATAGTAACTTTTTAGGGAAGGTGTTGGAGAAGGCAGTGGCGCGTCGGCTGCAGGGGGTACTGGATGAAGCGGATTACCTGGACCCCTTTCAGTCAGGATTCAGGCCTGGATATGGTACCGAGACGGCATTGGTCGCACTGATGGATGATCTCTGGCGGGAGCGGGACGGTGGTCACCCATCCGTCCTTGCTCTTCTTGACCTCTCAGCGGCTTTCGATACCGTTGACCACGGTATCCTTCTGGAACGGCTCCAAGGATTGGGAATCCAGGGCACTGTGTGGTCCTGGTTTTCCTCATTTCTGAGGGGTCGGACCCAGTCGGTGTGGTTGGAGAGTGAGAGGTCGAGTCCTAGGCCCCTCAAATGGGGGGTGCCTCAGGGCTCGGTGCTCTCTCCTCTCCTATTTAACATCTACATGAAGCTGCTGGGTGAGATCATTCGTTCCCATGGGGTGCGGTACCATCAGTACGCGGATGACACTCAGTTGTACATCTCGGCCCTTGGGGACCCCAGTGATGCCATCAAAGTCCTTTCCAGGTGCCTGGAAGCTGTTGGGGTCTGGATGGGGGCTAACGGGCTACAACTGAATCCCAGCAAGACTGAGTGGCTATGGATAAGGGGTCCTGCGTTAACCCGGGAGCTACCATCTTTGGTTCTGGATGGGGCTATTTTGCCCCAGACAGACCCGGTGCGCAACTTGGGGGTCCTCCTGGATTCGCGCCTACTGCTAGAAGAACAGGTGGCGGCTGTGACCAGGAGGGCTTTCGCCCAACTTCGGGTGATTCGCCAGTTGCGCCCACTCCTGGACCGGGACTCCTTGCTCATGGTCACTCACGCTCTGGTCACCTCCAGACTAGATTATTGCAATGCGCTCTACATGGGGCTGCCCTTGACGACCATTCGGAGGCTATAGCTGGTCCAGAATGCAGCAGCCAGGGTGGTGATGGGGTGTGGCCGTTATGCCCATGCTTTGCCACTGCTCCGGGAGCTGCACTAGTTGCCAGTTTGTCTCCGGGTGCAATTCAAGGTGCTGGTTTTGACCTTTAAAGCCCTATATGGTAGTGGGCCGGGTTATCTAAGAGACCGCATCGCCCTGAGGACGTCTGTCCGTCCAACCAGAGCGGACCGGAAGGGCTCTCTAATTGTTCCATCAGCCAGAGGGGCTCGCCTCTCTGGCACAAGGAGGAGAGCCTTCTCCGTGTCTGCACCGGCCCTCTGGAACCTCCTGCCAACAGAGCTACGTCTCCGGACGGAATTGCTGCCTTTCAGAAAAGAACTTAAAACCTGGCTGGCGGGTCAAGTGTGGGGTGCAGGTGGAAGGGTAACCTCCATTGGGTGGTTGGTGTAGAAGAACTCTTCCCCATGGTGCCTTTGGATCCTGCAGCCCTTGTTTTTAGGGGGTGGGTAGTTTTAACTGTTTTTAACATGTGTTTTTTAATTTTTATTGTGAACCGCCCTGAGTTGGCTTTGGCCGAGTGAGCGGTATATAAATGTGACAATTAAATTAAATTAAATTAAATTAAATTAACTTCTTCATTTATTTTTATTCCTGAGTAACTCCATATGTTTAAGTATTTTTAAGCAATCTTCTGTATTTCTAAAGTGAACTCCATCTAACTGGATTTCTTAATTCTCTTATTTGGTATTTTATTTCCTTATTTGATTCATAAGTAAACATCTTTAAATTTGTATCAAAACACTTTGTCTGTGAGTTTGTTCCTGATTCAACCCTGCCTGTGTATGGTCCCATAAAAGGTTGCCAGTTTTCAGGTAACAGTTTTTGGTGGAGAATGCGGGCACCCACAGGTGATTGGAGTCCTCTTCCCCATGGAAAGTGCACATTCTTTGGGAAATTGGACCAATCTGACAAAAGGGGCAGATCAGGAGCCAACTCCGAGCTAAAAATTAAAGATTAGGCCAAATTATTAGGAGGTGAGCCATCTGAACTCCACTCTCTGTATAAAGCTGCAAGATCAGGTAAGTATTGATTGTTTGCATTTCGGGTACGGTACTGTGAATTTTAGTTAAAAAAGGTTAGACTGCTACCGTGATTTATATCTCTCCCCAGGCTAAGAACCTGGTTTAATTCTCAGCGAGTTAGGGTTGGGTTCCTTGAGCTGACTATTGGAAGCCACCACGTCTCGTCAACGTGGTAGCAAAATTCTATTGTTAGGGACTGAAGTGTCGTCTTTTCCTGAATGACCACGGGGAAAGCGGCCAGTAGCGAGGCTTAATCACCCAAACTACAAAACTTAATTGGACTGCTTTCCAACAAGAGATGACCCCCACTTGAGGAAAGTCAAATTAGCACCGAGACCAGTACGGCCAGCTGTGAGGTGCGCCTGAAATAATTGATCTGCTAAGCAAGATAGGAGTTATCCACCTTGAGCTAGCACAAATTGACAGCAAGATTAAGTGATTCTTTGAGCTGTCACAACTGGATAATGATAATTACAGGGGATGCTGTCCGTAGAGTGATTTAACTCGGAACCTGAAAAGTCTTTGGGTCCAAAGCAAAACAAAGCCTTAGTAAACCATGGAGAGTGGAGCTAAGCAATCACTAGCAGGAAAAAGGGGGAACTTCGTCACAGGGCCGCCTCTGACGCATGTTCTCAGGAAAAATTTGAATGAATTGGCAGGCCTGAATCTGAATTAAGCAGACATAGAGCCTTGATCAGGTGGTATGAGAGATTGGGAGAAGAGAAAGAAGCACCTCTCAAATGAGAAAGGGGAACCCCCCAAGTATAAGGAAATCATGTGAAAAGATGCCCAGTGGCAACTAGAAGGGTATTTGAAAAATTAGAATCTAATTGGACCCCACATAAATTGAAGCCCATGTTGGATTGGAATGTAACTGAATTAGAATGCATTGAAAGTAACTTGTAAACCCCTAGGTCAAAAGGCCTAGAGAGAAAAGTAACTTGTCATCTAGCAATAAAACCAATATTAAATACATTGCACCCAGGATTGTCTGATTACAGCAGCCTCCTGAGAATCAAGAAGAATATGTAATGTGTGTTTAATGTGTGGTATGAGTGGGCGCCCTGAGTGTATGGAAATGAAAGGACTGTGTGTTTGTTAAAGTTTTAATAATAATAGTCTATATAGTGTGAAAAGGTATAGAAGATTAAAGATATTTTGTATTTTGTCTTGTCTAATATAACACCAAGACAGGAAAAATCGGTTTAAGTCTGGCCCACTTAAGCAAGAGTATTTAGAATGCACTAGTGCTGGCCCACTTTGCCATCAGGCAATGTAAATTTAAAATAAGGATGGTGGATTCTGGAGTTAACAATCAGATTTGCTGCAGAGGTTAAAGATTGCGATGGATTATTAGAAATATCCCTTCCTCATAGAAAATGCATCCAAGTTAATGCGCAAACTGCATTCCAGATGAATATGAATTCAAGGAAATTGGTTTCCAACACAATTGATCATTACAAGGCTTCAGTGTAAAAACTGCAGGCTTTTCAAAAATAGCCATGCCCAGCCAAGCCTGTTTTTAAAAGTACAGGTTGGCAATTCTGGTGGCTGGTGCTTCCACAGATCATGTCAATGTTTAATCTCATTCATGAATCAAAGCGGGGCATAATGGTTCTCCCTTAATTCATACAAATGAATGCTAAGATTGGAAAGTAAATAAAGTTCTGGATCCCTTCTGGGTCCAGAACATTAAAAATATTCAAAATACTGCCAGCTTACCTAAATCCTTTGGGAAAGAGGGAAATGACTTCCGAAGTGGGAAATTGCCTACTATAAAAATTTTTTAAAGGGATTGTGAATTGTGCGGTTTTGAGACTCCTAGATGCCTTTGTACAAACTCAGCATAAATTGGCTGGCACAAAATACGCCGAGCAGAGTCCCCCTGGACACCTCAAAAGGCATTCAGCTGTCCTGCGATTTCAAACTGCTGATACAGCCAAAGGAAAACTCACGAGTGCAAGGAAAACCCTATACATAGCAGACGCCTATGGTGAAAGCCAGAACGTTTGTCTGTCTATTTGGGTGAATGGGCAAGGGAAGATGCTACAATCTGGCAATTCCCTGCAGAGTTTAGAAATGGGGACAGATTAGAATGTGGTAGAGGTTTCAGGAAGGGATCCCTGCCCAAAAAAATCATGAATCAGACCATCCCTTCAGTGGGCTAGAACAAGGATCTGGGGGTGCCAAATATAAGTCATAATTCCTCAAATTCGATAAACAGGAAGCACAGCCTCATGGTTCTTGGAGGAGAAATGGTGCGCTCGCAGTATCCATAAATTGCAGTATTCATAAATTGCAGTATACTATGTGTGAAATGTCTCATAGGCCAGGTGCCTGCATCCATGAGGTTGGGGAAATATGGCTAGAATTTGTCTGAAGAAAGGAAGAAGGGAAAACTTGATGTTAAAATTGACAGAAGGCCTCTCTTATTGAGAAGCTCAGAATAAATAAATTGGAATATTATTGGTATTACTTTGGGCTTGTATGCAGCCTACTCTGTGGAATCATTAGTTGCCTGTGCTTAGAAATTGATGAAAAATTAAATTTGGATATGTACATGTTATAGTTCTTAGAACTTATGTACTTGAATTTGGCTGTTGCAATTGTTTTAACCTTCTGGGAGTAATTTAATTGTTGGACAACCCCAGTAAGTAAATTTAAAAAGGATTGGAAACATGGAAATTGTGAAAATAGATTTGTGACTCGAACCCAGAACAGTGTCAGTGGGTAAAACTTAACTAGCTATAAGGGGAAGTGGGAAGCTTCAAGTGAATTTTTAGTGACTCCACAATTGCCCTTGGCAACAAGGTGGGTCAAAAGCAGTCTACACAGTGGACTGTTCATAATTTTTTTTCTGTCCTTATCCAGGACTAAGATTGTCCTGTTTTTCTCTTAGAAAAGGAGGGCGATGTGTGTGTGTTGTATGTGTAAGAAATCCATTTTCTCCTTGCAGGATGCATTGAGTTAGTCTTATAAAGAGGCCAGTGATATAGTAATGAAATCAACTCATGAATGTTAAAATTGTGTAAAGTGGCTTCTGGAGAAAGTTTATCTTTCTCTCCTGCATAGTTCCTCTTCTCCTAAGTCTGAAGAAAAGGGGGGCTGTGTCTGGTTGAGAATAGTGCTGCCAACCTCAGGAGAAAATGAGTAAATTGTTGTCTAAAAGTTAAAAATTGCTTAAATCACAGTGGTAATTTGATTTATGCATTAATGTTTTCTGGAGTATATCCTATTTTAAGGTTGGAACATAGTAGAAGCTGTGTTATGTGTGGTTACCTGTGTTATGTCAGCAACCTGCTAAAGATAAATTGTAAAATTAAAAAGCAAAAGTAAAATAATGGGTTTTATTAGTAATTAGTGTAAAAGTTAGAAGCATCTTTAATTCCAACAATTTAGGGAAATAAAGGGGGGGAGTTGTGTGTTTTGTTCTCTTTCTCTCTCCCCCTGCAGGTGAATCGATTGAAGAAGCTGATAATATATAAATTCTGCAGATGTGCGTGATTGGTAAAAATAATTTGTAATGGACTGGAAGTGAAAAATACATCCAGGATTGCAATAAATAAAGCTGGTGATAGTATTTTTTATACATTTCTTTAATATAAAATTGATTAGCTTAATTTGCTAGTAAGTTGGTGTCGTGAGCAAAATTCCTTTCATAATTTAAATTCCTTTGTCATTTAAATTTCTCCAGTTCATTTTGTCACGAAAAGAAAAGGAGGAATTGTAACATGATATTTTGAATGCAAAATATTTCTGAAATATTATAATATCATGCTTAGCCTGATTTCTATATTCTTAAATAAAGTTACTTGAAACTTCTAATTTCCCTTGACTCAGGTGGAGCTGGAAAGTTAATGGGCAATAAGCCAGGCGCCTGATTTCTTGGAAGCTACCTTTTGGGATGTTAATTTGTCTGTCCTGGCTGCCCAAGAACTATTGTTAAACTTGAAGCTCAGAGTGGCATTAGAGTGATTTCTTTTAAAATAGGTAACTTTTATGAAAACCTGCCTCTCTGTGTGCACGATTACTAACCCTGAATGTTAAATCTTATCATTTCAAGGAACAGTGCTGATAAATTCTGATAAAGGCATATATATCAATCAATGACCATACCCTGTGCTCTCAAGGAATTGTGTCAAAGAAGGAGTCAACTACCATCATCCAGATGTGGAATTTGTTGCCATGGTTGCTTCTTATCCAGCCTTTTGTTTTACTCAAATCTCTAATTGTAACACTTGCAATAGCTATTTGGTTTCTGCTACATGAAAAATAATTGTAAAATGCTGTTTCTGCCACATGAAGAATATTGTAAAATGACTCTGTATTTTCTGAACTCCCAAAATATTTCTTTTTCTTTAAAACTTGAAGCACATCAGGATAGTTGTTTATGCATGGGACAGGATGGAGGATTTCACAAGGAGGTGACACTGCTTTCATCCACAGATCAAAGACCACTATCTCAGGAAATGGGCTGTTTGGGAGGGGGCTATGTAGATTTCTGTATTAAGATTTATGGTTATGCAATTTGGGGGTTTAGCCATTTGCTACTGATATTTTGGGCATCACTTCATGGAGGAGGTGACATGTCCATCAGTAATTTACCATGTGATCCTATTTGGACCAATTGAAATTGTCTGGATTTTTGACTTGTTTCATCTATAAAGGAAGGGTTTCTTGAGATTCTCGGCCTTCTGCACCCTGGCCTTCTTCTTCTGCACCCTGCTCCCTCTTCTTCTGGACCTTCACTTTCTCACTCCCTGATCCAGCGTGGTCAGGATGGCTTTCTCTCTCTCCCCCCCCCTTTCCTTCTCTCTCACTCTTTCTCTACCTCCAGCAAGCTTTTCCTCCCTATCTCTTTCTTTTCCTTAGGCAAATCTTAAGCATGTGATTTCTAAGCAATCTTCTCTTCCTTTCCCCTTTCTATCTTTACATAAGCTTTTCATTTATAGTAACTTCTTCATTTATTTTTATTCCTGAGTAACTCCATATGTTTAAGTATTTTTAAGCAATCTTCTGTATTTCTAAAGTGAACTCCATCTAACTGGATTTCTTAATTCTCTTATTTGGTATTTTATTTCCATATTTGATTCATAAGTAAACATCTTTAAATTTGTATCAAAACACTTTGTCTGTGAGTTTGTTCCTGATTCAACCCTGCCTGTGTATGGTCCCATAAAAGGTTGCCAGTTTTCAGGTAACAGTTTTCAGGTAACAGACACCGGCAAACCACGCCACAAATCTTGCCAAGAGAACCCTATTGACCAAAACAAAAGGCAAAACAAAGGGGCAGGCTAGGTGATACAGGATGCTTAACACCACAGAGGGGAGAAAGGGGAGGGACAGGAAAGGGGGAGGGGAAATGCAATGTTGCAAGGAACAATACTGCATAGGGACATGGAATGTGAGATCAATGAACCAAGGTAAACTGGAAGTGGTAAAAAGTGAGATGGAAAGAATAAGCATTGACATCTTGGGCATCAGTGAGCTCAAATGGACAGAGATGGGCGAATTCAGCTCTGGAAACCATCATATCTACTACTGTGGTCAAGAAAACCTTAGAAGAAATGGAGTAGCCATAATTATCAATAAAAGAGTGAGAAGAGCAGTAATGGGATACAATCTCAAAAATGACAGAATGATGTCAGTAAGAATTCAGGGCAAACCCTTCAATGTTACTGTGATCCAAATATACGCACCAACCACTGGTGCAGATGAAGCCACAATGGACCAGTTCTATGAGGACTTACAACACCTCATAGAACAGACGCCAAGAAATGACGTCCAAATTATATTAGGAGACTGGAATGCCAAAGTAGGAAATCAAAAAGTGGAGGGAATAACAGGCAAATTTGGTCTTGGAGTACAGAATGAAGCAGGGCAAAGATTGATAGAGTTCTGCCAAGAGAACGCACTGGTCATAGCAAACACTCTCTTCCAGCAACACAAGAGGCGACTTTACACATTGACATCACCAGATGGCCAACACCGAAACCAAATTGACTACATACTCTGCAGCCAAAGATGGAGAACCTCCATACAGTCAGCAAAAACAAGACCTGGAGCAGACTGTGGCTCAGATCACAACCTATTGATCGCAAAATTCAGGCTTAGACTAAAGAAAATAAGGAAAACACGGAGACCAGAAAGATATCACCTAGACAGCATCCCTAAAGAATACGCGGTGGAGGTGATGAACAGATTCAATGGCTTAGACTTAATAGATAGAGTGCCAGAAGAATTATGGACAGAGATGAGGGACATCATGCAGGAAGCAGCAAAGAAAACCATACCAAAAGAAAAGAAGAGTAAGAAAGCAAAGTGGTTGTCTGATGAAGCTCTTAAAATAGCAGAGGAAAGAAGGAACACAAAAGTCAAAGGAGAAAGGAAAAAATACAATCATTTGAACACAGAATTTCAAAGAAAAGCAAGGAGAGATAAGGAAAACTACCTAAAAGAACAGTGCAGAGAAATGGAGAAAAACAACAAAAGAGGCAGAACCAGAGATCTTTTCAAAAAAATTGGGGAAATTAAGGGAACATTTAAAGCAAAAATGACCATGATAAGGGACAAAGAAGGAAAGGAGCTAGCTGATGCAGAAGAGATTAAGAAAAGATGGAAAGAGTACACAGAGGAACTCTACAAAAAGGATCTCAACACTCCTGACAATCACAATGATGAAGAAGTAGAACCTGAGCCAGACATCCTGGAGAGCGAAGTCATAAAGGCCCTAAAGAGCACTGCAAACAACAAAGCTAGTGGAGATGATGGTATCCCAGTTGAATTCTTTAAAGCGCTAAAAGATGATGGCGTCAAATTATTGCATTCAATATGCCAGCAGATTTGGAAAACAAAACAATGGCCACAGGATTGGAAAAGATCAGTATACGTCCCAATCCCAAAAAAGGGCAATGCCAAAGAATGTTCAAATTATCGAACAATCGCGCTCATCCCACACGCCAGTAAGGTGATGCTCAAGATAATACAGGATAGACTTCAGCAGCATGTGGAAAGAGAATTACCAGAGGTGCAGGCCGGTTTCAGAAGAGGCAGGGGGACTAGAGACCACATTGCCAACATATGCTGGATCATGGAGAAAACAAAGGAATACCAGAAACAAGTTTACTTCTGTTTTATTGACTACACGAAGGCATTTGACTGTGTGGACCACAACAAGATGTGGCAAGTAATTAAAGAGATGGGAATACCAGAGCACCTCATATGCCTCCTGAGAAATCTGTACATGAACCAAGAAGCAACAGTTAGGACAGAACATGGAATGACAGAGTGGTTTGGAATAGGAAAAGGAGTAAGACAAGGCTGCATTTTGTCACCATGCTTATTCAACCTATACACAGAGCACATAATGCGCAGTGCAGGGATGGAGGAATCACAATATGGGATTAAAATCGCTGGGAGAAACATCAACAATCTGAGATATGCAGACGATACCACCCTAATGGCAGAAAGTGAGGAAGACCTAAAGAATCTCTTGATTGGGCTGAAGGAGGAGAGTGCAAAAGCTGGCTTGAGACTCAATATCAAGAAAACCAAGATAATGGCAACAGGCCCAATCAGTTCCTGGAAGATAGATGGGGAAGAAGTAGAAGCAGTGACAGATTTTACTTTTCTAGGATCAAAGATCAACGCAGATGGGGATTGTAGCCATGAAATAAAAAGGCGACTGATTCTTGGGAGACAAGCAATGAGAAACCTGGGGAACATAGTGAAAAGCAGAGACATCACACTGAAAACAAAAATTAGAATAGTCAAAGCAATGGTTTTCCCAGTAGTAATGTACGGATGTGAGAGCTGGACAATTAGGAAGGCTGAACGCAGAAGAATAGATGCCTTTGAAATGTGGTGTTGGAGGAGGGTTTTGAGAGTCCCCTGGACAGCGAGGAGAACAAATAGGTCAATCTTAGAAGAAATTAACCCCGACTGCTCACTGGAAGGTCAAATAGTAAAGATGAAGCTAAAATACTTTGGACATCAAATGAGAAGGGGGGATTCACTTGAGAAGGCATTGATGTTGGGAAAGGTGGAGGGCAAAAGAAGAAGGGGGAGGCCAAGAATGAGATGGCTAGATGGCATTGTAGACACAATGGGCACAGAGCTGGGAGGGCTGAGGGGGATGGTGGAGGACAGAGGCGCCTGGAGAGCAATGGTCCATAGGGTCGCAAAGGGTCGGAACCGACTGTGCGACTGAACAACAACAAATCTCTATATTTCTCCCCTCATCCTCCACCCTGGTCGGATCCAACCGATCAAAAAGTGTTACCGGCCTCCTCCTCATGAGGAGTTCGGCCAGCGAAAGTCCTGAAGCTAGGGGAGTTGCCCTATAACAGATGAGGAACTGACACAGTTGGAGGTTCAACTCACCGGGACCCATGCACTGCAGTGCGTCTTTTGTAGTGCGTACTTGGCGCTCTACCTGACCATTTGTGGCGGGGTGAAATGGGGCAGCGGTAATGTGCCGAATGGCATTTCTCTCGATGAACGCCTTGAATTCCGCAGAAGTGAAGATACTGGCGTTATCGCTAATGAGGATGTCCAGCAGGCTGAAACAACTGAACACCTTACGCAATTGTTTTACGGTTGCGGCAGATGAGGTGTTCGACATGGGAATGACCTCCAACCACTTGGAGTATGAGTCGACTATCAGCAGAAACATGGACCCGCGGAAAGGGCCAGCGAAGTCGATGTGTACTCGGGCCCATGGCCCATGGGCCGTGTCCCATTCCCTATGGGGCAGCCGGGACTCCTTGGGCCAAGAGCTCTGGCAGCTCTCGCATGTGCCCACCAAATGCTCTATATCCGCGTCTATCTGGGGCCACCAGAAGTAGCTTCTGGCCAGTGCTTTGGAACACACTATTCCCGGGTGGCTGGTATGCAGGAGCCTCAGCACCTTAGCTCGTAACCTCTCTGGGATGACCACCCGTTGGCCCCAGAGCAGGCAGCCCCTTTCAAGGGAAAGCTCTACTCTGTGCCTGAAAAATGATTTGAAATGCTCCTCGGGGGGAGTTGTGGGCCACCCTTTCCTTACCCAAGAACTGACTTGGGACAGGATTTTGTCGGCCGCAGTGGCTTTGGCGAGGTCTGCCGGAACTATGGGGGGGCGAGTCGAGAGACTCAATCAGCAGGACTTGGTGGTCCTGCTCTACCTTGCATTTGGGGTCTCCTAAACTAGGGAGGGGAGATTGGGACAGCGCGCCCGCATGGGAGATCTCCTTCCCTGGGCGATAGACCAGCTCGTACTGGTAGGCGTTAAGGAAAATCGCCCAACGTAGCATTCTGGGGGACAGAATTTGTGGGGTGGGCTTGCCTGTAGTAAACATTCCCAAAAGGGGCTTATGATCAGTCATAATCGTGAACTCACGGCCGTATAGGAAATCGTGGAACTTCTTTGTTCCCGCGATTATGGCCAGGGCCTCCCTATCTGTTTGCACATAGTTGCGCTCTGCCTTTGAAAGTGACCTGGAATAGTAGGCAACCGGGGCTTCCCACCCGCTCTCCAACACATGGCACAGCACCGCCCCCACACCCACTGGTGATGCATCCCAGACCAAAACTACTGGTTTCCTCGGGTCGAAATGAGTCAGAACAGCATCCGGAGCGCCTTGAGCTCTTTGAATGCTTTCTCCTGCCTATCTCCCCACCGCCAAACCGCTTCTTTCTTAAGTAGCCCGTGCAGTGGCTCTGCGACGGATGCCTTCCTTGGTAAGAAGGAATGGTAAAAATTCAGGAGCCCTAGGAATGACTGCAGCTCCGGTTTCGCGGTGGGGCGAGGGGCATTTTGCACAGCCGCAACCTTGGACTCGGAAGGCTTGATGCCCTCCGGGGTTATCTTGAACCCGAGAAACTCAACCTCCCTCACAAAGAATACACATTTGTCCCTTCTCAACCTGAGTCCCGCTCTCTCAAATACAGAGAGGACCCTGTCTAGCCTCTTCGCTAGTTCTGATTCGCTCCCCGCTGTTATCAATACGTTGTCAAAATATGGGAGCATGTCTGGAAGCCCCTTTAAAAGGCGTTCCACAAGGGACTGGAAGATCCCGGGGGCCGAGTTCACGCCGAACTGTAGGTGTGTTACCTTGAATGCCCCCTTATGCGTAACGATAGTTTGTGCAGCGGCGGCAGCTGGGGTTACTGTGAGCTGCTGGTACGCCTGCACCAGGTCTAGCTTGGCAAAACACCTCCCCCCATGCAATGTGGACAGTAAGTGGCTGACCACTGGCACCAAATATGCATTTGGCCGAATGGCCTTGTTAATTGTACATTTGTAGTCAGCGCAAATCCTGACCTCCCCATTGGATTTTAAGGCTGTAACAATTGGAGTTTCCCACTCCGCTGAATCAACTGGAACCAAAATCCCCTGCCCCACCAATTTGTCCAGTTCCCCCTTAATCTTGTCCTTGAGGGCGAAGGGAACTCTTCTTGGCTTGAGACGTATGCGCCGGATTTCTGGGTCCAACTCAAAGGAAACTGGGGGCCCCTTGTAAGTCCCGAGCCCATTCTTGAAAATGTCCGGGTGCGCATCGCACACGTCCCGAATTGGGTCAGTCTCTATGGCGTTAATGCCGGACAGTTCAATTCCCAGGGAAGCAAACCACTGGGTTCCCAAAAGGCAACATCTTCCCCCCTTGAGAACCACTAAGGGCAGTTTTTCTGTGTAGTGTTTAAACTTCACCGTGAAGTTCCCCAACCCCAACACTGGGATCTCATAGCCCTGCACGTCCCGTAAGTGTGACTTCATAGCCCGCAACTTGGGCCGCACATTTGGGGGAATGCGCATGAACTCCTTCTGGGACAGCATGGAGTAGGATGACCCCGAGTCTATTTCCATCCTCACTGGAACCCCTTGTAACAGTACCTCTATGTAGAAGTGCCGGTGCTCCAGGCCCACGCGGTTCATGCCTGCTGCGCCGTCATTGGCTGAGACCTTTCCAATGCCGGCTGCCTTGCGTTGGTGTGCTTGGGGGTGTCTCGATGCGCCCTTGTCCTCGGTTCGCCTGCGCCTGCAGACTCTGGCAATGTGGCCCTTCCGGCCACAGTTGTGGCACTCAGCCTTCCAGAATGGGCATTTTGTCCGGTCGTGAGATGCCCCACAGCCATCGCAGCGGTGGCTTCCTCGCTCGCTGGTCTGGCGCCTCTCTCCGCACTTCTTTACCCTCTGTACATCGTCGTCCTCGCTGGAACAGGAGTCCGCCATCGTGGAAGACTCCTCGGAGGTTGCTGGGGTGCCTGCGGGCGACCGGTGTGCCCGCCAGGCCATTTTCACTGAAGCCCGCCGGGCCGCTTGCATGGGTGACTTGGCCCTCTCAGGCGTGGCCCCTCAGGACTGGAACACTCTGACCCCGCTCCTCGCCGCCTCGGCCGCTTGGGCCTCCCGCAGTACCTCGTTGAATGTGAGGCGATGGTCGCGGGTCATCAACTTCCTCTGGACCTCCTCGTCCCTCAGGCCACACAGCATGTGGTCTCGGAGGGCCGTGTCCAGGTCCTCCCATTGGCAATTGATGGCCGCCAGCCTGAGGGCCACCACATAGGCGGATACAGATTCACCCGGGCGCTGGTCCCGCCTGTGGAACGCGACCCGGGCTGGGAAAATGGAGACGGGCAGCTGGAAGTGCTCCCTCAGTAGCGCCAGGATGTGCTCTATGGGCACCACGTCGACCTTCCTGGGAGCCACCAGGTTCATCAGGATGCGCAGCATGGCTGGCCCCACCTGGGCTAGGAAGTGCGAGCGCATCTTCCCCTCATCGTCGATGCCTGCAGCATCCATTGTGTGCCGAAACTGGCACTCGTACAGCTCCCATTGTTCTGGATTGCTGATATCAAACTGGTGAGGTTTGATCTTGGTACACGCCATGTATCCCACCGTCGCCAATTTGGTGTCTTGCACGGAAGACAAAGAAGAAGCCGCAGTGAGGGCTAAAACACAGGTTTATTTCATGATGGTCAGGATGAACATGTGGTAATGGCGGAGGTACAGCTCATTTTATACTGCAGTAATACATTTGAAAAGGGTTGCACAGTAGCTCATTGGCTGCTACTTGCGTGACGTCATTCTGAGTCACGGCCATCTTCTTCCAGGTGATCCTTGCATGGGAGGATTCCCGCGGCTGCCAGTGATTGGGGAAATTTGAACTATGTGAGCTGAACGCTTGCAGCTGCCCTCTATGGGTAGCTAGCTCATGTTCCTTTAACAGCTGGGTTACATTGTAATCATTGTCAGGTTACATTCATACATTCTTAAAGTAATACTGTTACATACACAACAATCCCCCAACACAGAGTTTGCCCTGCCCCTCTGCCCAGTAGCCCAATGGGAGAGTTTCTTCCCTCTCCTGTTGTCGTGTTGGCATTTTGCGATAAATAAGTGGGTTTTGGGTTGCAGTTTGGGCACTCAGTCTCTAAAAGCTTTACCATCACTGACATAGTTGATGAAGGTGAAACCTGCAATGGACTAACTATGGTTGGCTTCACTCTTCCCTAGCTTGTCCTCTTCATTGGCACCATGGTCACGCCACAAAGCGAGGAACAACCGAAAACAAAAGATTTGTTGATCCAATGTTCGTCAATGGATCCTCCTCACCATAAAGCCTGATCAGGATGCACAATGCTGTGAAGAAAATACAGGTACTTAAGTTATACTTAAACCACACCCAAACACAACATACCAATCTGATAGGCCCTAACTGGTGATCTGATATGGTTTTCTGTTTCATGCTGGCAAAGGCTATTCTGCTGGTGCAATTTGTGTGGGTGAATGCTTACTTTATGGGAAAGTAAGTGGAAGATGGGCTCAGGCTCTCGAAGTAAAACATCTAAAAAGAATGCACTCTCCACTTGGTGCTGCATCTCCATGGAGGAATCATTGGGTTTTACCTTCTCAAGCTCACTCAGAGGAGCAACTGTGAGAAAATGCTGTCCCACAAGTGCAACATCTACCTGCATTTTCAGACCTCAATTTGCTGCAAGGAGAAATGCAGCCACATGAACAACCTGCACCCAAAGAAGAAGCTCAAGTAATGAATGTGGTAGGATCCCAATCTGGCTTTTCCCCCATCATCACCTGGCTATGGTGCTGTTGGAGGGAAAGTCATTCCATCCCTTGTTCTCTAAGGGTGACTTGTTCTCTCCCTTCTAGAATAAAACTCACATTGCATATTCCCATCTGTGTCAGGAATGTGGCCCTCCTCCCCCTGGGTGGCAAAAGCATAGTAACTACTGAATTTTATCTTTGCTGCTACTCTTGGGTTTTTCTTTTTTAATCCGGCTGCTGCCAATATTTCAAACACAGTTTTGAAACTGTTGTGTAGTTCTCTCATCCAAGCACAAAATCCACACTTTGCCAAAACATGGAAAAACTGTGGGCATTCAATTTCTAGCTAACTCTGTTAATGTAAGTAGTTCTACTGCTGCAGTCCTGAAATGTGTTTTTATATTATAATACTGTTATGTATTGAATGTAATGATGCAATGCTCCCTTTAACAGAATGTAACCAGTCAATGTATCCAATTGTATCTAATCAGGAACACATTGTAACAAGCTGTATAGGATGCGAGCTAAGTGGCCACAGGTGGCAGTAGCGAGCATCCAGCTCACATGGTACACATTCCCAGAATACCTGAAGAGCAGGAAACCTTCCTGCCACACCGCACATGGAGAAGATGGGTGTGACGATCAATGACGTCATGCGGACAGTAGCCAATGAGCTACCAGGCCGGCATATTCAAATATACATTGTACTATAAATAGAGCTGTTTGTCCACCATTACCTCATGTTCACTCTGACCATCATGCAATAAAGTTGTGTTTAGCCTTGTTACGGCTCCTTCTATTGTCTTCATTGCAAGACACTAAATTGGCGATGAAGGTGGGATGGCGTCCCGGAAAGTTAACATCGCGCCTTTCGACACCACGAAGCCAGTGAAATGGGAACTCTATGAACAGCAGTTCCTATATGCGATGCACCTCGAGGGCATCGAGGAAGAAGCCCAGCGCCGAGCATACCTGCTGGCCCAGTGCGGCCTGGAAACGCTGGAACTGGCAATGAACCTCCTGACACCGAGGCCACTCAGGGAGGTACCCATAGACGGGATCCTCACCGAGCTGAGGAAACATTTCCGCCCAAAAGTGTCGGTGTTCCCAGCAAGGCTAGCCTTTCAGCAGCGGTGTCAGTGGGCTGGTGAGTCCGTGGCCGACTTTGTGGCAGCTCTGAGGGTAGCTGCCATGCCTTGCCGGTGGGGAACGTCCCTGAGCGAGGTGCTGCGAGACAGGCTCCCGCTGGGCCTGCGAGATGAGGGGGCCAGGAAAAAATTACTGGCCAAGGATGAGAGCATCTCCTTCGAGCATGTCCTACGAATTGCCCAAGCTGCCGAGTCAGTGCAACACGGCAAACGGGTGTGCCGGGCCAGGACCGCGGCGGCTGGGCCCCCCACCTGCGGTCCCAGTCCACAGCTGTTCTTCCCATGGAGAGCAGGGACCCCCTGAGTCCGCCACGTCCACCTCTGACTACAGTGAGGACGATGATGTGCAGCGAGTACAGAGGAGGCCCAAGGTTTGAGACCATGCCAGAGAGAACCGCTGCTGCAATGGATGCGGGGCAGCTCACAACCAGAGCTGGTGCCCATTCCGGAAGGTGGAGTGCCACAACTGCTGGCGGCGCAGGCACATCACAAAGGTCTGCAGGCACCGTTGGAACAATGGCAAGGGCCAGGCGGAACGGCCCCAATGGAAACCAGACGGGGTCGGCAGGATCTTCGACAACAATGAGCCACAGGAGCACTGCGTGTCTCGACAAGTTCCCAACAACCACGACCAGGTGGTTCACAGCATGCCCTTGAGGCACCCCCGGTTTTTTGTTGAGGTACTGATACAAGGGGTCCCGGTTAGGATGGAGATAGACTCGGGGTCATCATATTCCATCATCTCCCACAGGGAATTTTTGCGTATTCCCCCAAAGTCACGGCCCAAGCTGAAAGCCCAAAAGACAAATTTATGGGACGTTCAGGGAAAAAGCATCCCAGTGTTGGGGGTGGGGGAGTTCAAGGTGAAGTTCAAGAGGCACTCCATGCTGTTGCCCCTAGTGGTCTTAAGGGATGGGTCCTGCTGCCTCCTAGGGACACAGTGGTTTGGCCCCCTGGGGGTTTTCTTTGGAGGCATACACGTCATTCAGGCTGACCCAATCATGGAGGTGTGTAATGCACCCCCTGCCATCTTTGAGAAGGGGCTCGGGAAGTTCAAGGGGCCCCCAGTTTCATTCGACATGGATCCCGACATCCAGCCCATCAGGTTCAAGCCACGGAGAGTGCCATTTGCACTGAAGGACAAAATTGAGACTGAACTGGGCAAACTGGTGGGTCAGGGGATTTTGGCACCTGTGGACTCTGCCAAGTGGGAAACCCCCATTGTTATGGTGCTTAAGGCTAACGGGGAGGTCAGAATCTGCGCTGACTACAAGTGCACAATTAACAAGGCAATTTGCCCAAATGTGTACCCAGTGCTGGTAGTAAGTCACCTGTTAGCAACTTTGTACGGGGGGAGGTGTTTCGCCAAGCTAGATTTAGCACAGGCATATCGGCAATTAACAGTGACCCCAGCTGCAGCCGCTGCTCAAACCATAGTTACTCATAAGGGAGCTTTTAAAGTAACGTGCCTCCAATTTGGCATGAATTCGGCCCCAGGAATTTTTCAGTCCCTCATGGAACGGCTCTTGAAGGGGATCCCAGGTGTTTTTCCCTTACTTTGACAATGTTTTGATAATGGTGGGGGGGGACAAGAATTGGCCAAGAGGTTGGACCGGGTGCTAACCGTGTTCAAGAAAGCGGGGCTCAGGTTGAGAAAAGATAAGTGTGTGTTTTTCACAGAAGAAGTAGAGTTTCTGGGTTTCCGGATAACCCCTGAGGGCATCAAGCCAGCAGAGCCAAAGGTGTCAGCAGTGCAGAACGCCCCTTGCCCCACCACCAAGGCTGAACTACAGTCTTCCTAGGACTCCTAAAGTTTTACCACTCTTTCCTGCCGGGAAAGGTGTCGGTGGCAGAGCCGCTGCACAAACTACTCAAAAAAGACATGGCCTGGCGGTGGGGGGATAGCCAGGAATGGGCATTCCGAGGGCTCAAGCAGCTTCTATCCTCCAAGGCTGTCTTGACCCACTTCAATCCCAAGAAACCCGTTGTGTTGGTCTGCAATGCCTCACCAGTGGGGGTGGGGGCAGTCCTATGCCACGTGCTAGAGGGCGGGTGAGAAGCTCCGGTGGCATTCTATTCGAGATCCCTGTTCAAGGCAGAGCGCAACTACGTGCAAACAGATAGGGAAGCCCTGGCGATAGTTGCGGGAACCAAAAAGTTCCATGACTTCCTTTATGGCAGACCGTTCACAGTCGTGACCGACCATATGCCCCTGTTAGGAATTTTTATCACTGACAAGCCCACCCCACAGATCTTGTCCCCAAGGATGCTGCGGTGGGCCATTTTCCTCAACGCGTATCAGTATGCATTGACCTACCGTCCCGGCAATGAGATCAGCCACGCCGATGCTATTTCCAGGCCGCCTCTCCCACAGGCAGGGGACTCAGAGTGTGAGGTAGAGCAGGACCACCAGGTGCTCCTGATTGAGGCCCTAGAGTCGCTTCCGATACTGCCAGCGGAGATCGCTAAAGCTACAGTGAAGGACAAGTTGTTGGCCCTAGTCAGTTCATGGGTGCAAAAGGGGTGGCCAGCAACCTCCCCTACGGAGGAATTCAAAGTTTATGGCAGAAGGAGAGACGAGCTGTCCTTAGAGATGTGCTGCCTACTCTGGGGGCAGCGGGTAATAATCCCAGAAGTTTTGAGGTCACAGGTGCTCAAGATGTTACATATCAGTCACCTGGGAATCATGCTCTCTAAAGCGCTAGTCAGGAGTTACGTCTGGTGGCCCAAGTTGGATGCAGACATAGAACACATGATTGGCACTTGTGAGAGCTGCCAGAGTACCCGCCCCGAAGAGTCCTGACTTCCTCATAGAGAATGGGACGCAGCCCGAGGGCCGTGGTCGCATCTGCATGTAGATTTCGTGGGTCCCTTCAGAAGCACCATATTCCTCATAATAGTGGATGCTTACTCCAAGTGGTTGGAGGTAATCCCAATTGCCAATACATCGTCAGCTGCGATGGTTAAGCAATTGCAGAAGGTATTCTGCTGCTTCAGTTTACCCGATGTACTTGTGAGCGATAACACCACAACTTTCACGTCAGCAGAGTTCCAGGGGTTTATAGAGATAAATAAGATTTGCCACATCACCTCTGCCCCTTTTCACCCCATTACAAATGGTCAAGCGGAACGCTTGGTGCGAACAACGAAGGACGCACTGCGTCAGATGGGCCCTGGGGATTTGAATTTGCAACTATGCCAATTCCTATTAAGGTATGGGGTAACCCCTTTAGTGTCGGGTTTGTTGCCCACTGAACTCCTTATGCATAGGAAACCCGCCACGATCCTCTTGCACCTAGACCCAACCAGGGTAGAGGACACGGGTAGAAACATAGAAATCGGGAGCACCAAGAGCTTCGGGATCGGCGAGGCAGTGCATTGCCAGAATTACGCAGCTGGCGGACCGACTTGGGTGCCCGGAGTAGTGGTCGGGCAAACGGGGCCAGTCTCGTACAATGTCAAGACAAGCACAGGACTCCTCTGGAGGAGACACGCCGACCAGCTCAGGAATAGGGTGGTAGGTAGGCAAGACATGAGTGACCAAGCAGAGAATTCAACGTTAGGGTTCTCCCCCACCCGTTTATCCCAAGGGGGAGACGCAGACCACTGGGGGGAGGGAAATGACACAAATCCGCATCCTTTTGACCCCCCCCCCCGAGCTACAGGAACAATTTGGAAGAGGAGGATTTCAAAGAGATTTTGAGTTTGGAAACTGGGGGGATTTTTCGGAGTGGTCCCCCACCCATCTGAGCGAAGAGCGGGGTTTTGCTTTAGTCCCTAGAGCCCCCGGTTTCACGTCCCTGGAGTTTACCCCCACACCTAGACCTCCCCAATCCCAGGCTCAGAACCCACAGCCAATTGCTAACGAGTCACCCTCTCCCATTGCAGGATGAGGACATAGTAATCAGGAATATGCAGGGACCCCAGGTCAAGGCACGGTTGCCACTCGCCCAAAGCGAACATGCGGGAAGCCTCAGTGGCTGAAGGACTTTGTCCTTACCTAGTGGGGAGGGGTGTTATGTATTGAATGTAATGATGCAATGCTCCCTTTAACAGAATGTAACCAGTCAATGTATCCAATTGTATCTAATCAGCAACACATTGTAACAAGCTGTATAGGATGTGAGCTAAGTGGCCACAGGTGGCAGTAGCGAGCATCCAGCTCACATGGTACAGATTTCCAGAATAACTGAAGAGTGGGAAACCTTCCCGCCACACCGCACCTGGAGAAGATGGGTGTGATGATCAATGACGTCACGCGGACAGTAGCCATATTCAAATGTACATTGTACTATAAATAGAGCTGTTTGTCCGCCATTACCTCATGTTCACTCTGACCATCATGCAATATATATATATATATATATATATATATATATATATATATATATATATATATATATATATATATATATATATATATATATATATATATATATATATATATATATATATATATATATTAGAGGTGGATCTAAATGAAATACAATGAATCTGTACAATTTCCTATTTCTAGAGCTCTTACACTTACATCCAGAAGATAAATAGTGGTTTTGCAGTAAGCGAGTGTCTTGTACACATCTTCAGACATCTCAGACTAAAATTGATCCAACAATGCAAGCGCGGCGCCAAAATGGCCGCCGCGCACTTTGCGGGCCCCCCCCCACAGGACAGAGGATCCGGGTAGTTAGGGGCGTGGCCAGCTCCCTTATAAAAGGGGTGGCCACGAGGCAGCCGAGCTGCCATTTTGCCTCAGCGACGGAGCGGAGAAGTTTTTTCCCTGCGCCTCCGTCGCTCGTTGGTATTGCCGGGAAGCCTTTTGGGTCGATTTTGCTTAGCTAGCTTCCCTTTTTTGCTCGAGATGCCTTCCAAAAAGAAGGCTGCTGCGAATTCAGCTCGGGCTGTTAGGAGGCGCAACCCAGGTCGGAGGACCGTGGTGCCGCCCCCTCAACAGCCACCTTTGCCATCCCCGGCCGGGGCTAGTGGCTTGGGGTCTATCGCACCTTGGCCCGTTCAGAGTGCGGGCGCGGAGGGCGCTCCGGCCCGCGGCCCGCGAGCGGTGGACACCGCTCCTCCTTCCGCCCAACCCGTTGGGCCGACTACTTCTGGGCCGCAGCCTCTCCCGGGGCCCTCTAGCCTTGGGGGGTGGCCCGGTGCCCCGCCTTGGCAGGTTTCCTCACCAGCCCTACCGGGCTTCGGCCCTGGCCAATGGCCATATCTGGGCCATGGGGTGCAGGGAACTGTCCCCATGCAAGGGTCAGGTGGGCCGGCCGGCTCTTTACCCATGGTTACTGTAGACACCTTACTGGCCCGTATTGCGGCCTTAGAGGAGTCTTTGGCCCGGGCCAGTCAGGCAGGTGCCCCTTTGGGGTACCTTTGGAGGCGCTATCGGCAGCAGGACGACGGCCGGCGGGGAGGGTTGAGCTGCTGCAGGCGGGTGGCGCGGCTCCGGCCACTGCCTCGCGGCTCCCCAGCCAGCAACCTGGCGCGGGTCAAGCCCCGGTGATGAGCTCTACATCGGTCGTGAGCTCCGACGCCCCCAGTGGGCCGGAACCCCCGTTGGGGGCGGCCCGCGGGGGTGCAGCATGTGAGTATATGGTGCAAACGAGTACATCCACACACATTCCCAATATAGGGGGGACCTTTCAGTGGCCTTGGCCTCGCGCGGGTGGTGCAGGGGCTACGCCGCTGGCGACCCACCCGGCGACAAATACTGCCACCATGCCCGCTGGGGTGGGCATTGGTTTTTACACTGCTGGGAATGTACTTGGGGTGGCAGGGTTAACTCAGGCCCCTTTGGGTAGGCCAGCTATCCCCTTTTCGGCTTTGCCGACGGCAGGGTATTCCCTGCCATTGGGTGATCACTTGGCTCAGGCTACCAGAGAAAAGATATGGCGAGGGGAGTACGTGGATATCTTCTCACTCCTGAACAGAGAGCCCACTAAGGAAGAAAGGGAGGGTCAGGATGAGAAGGACAAGGAGCAGGCACGCCGCCGTAAGCCGCCGCGTACCTGGGCTAACTGGCTCCCCGCTTATTTGATATACATGGCGGTGTATTTGAGGGCGCGGCCGGATCTAGCTATTCCCATGGTCCAATATTTGGACAACATATACAGGGCGATGGTAGATTTCCCGGGCCCCTCATGGCTAGCATATGATGAGGAATTCCGTATGAGGATTCCCCTGCACCCCGAGATGAGATGGGATGAGCCGTGCCAGAGACTGTGGCTCTTGTATATGACACCCACACGTCCTGCCCCGGGGGATAGATACCATTGTGGACATGCGGTCCAGCGAGCAGCTCCAGCGCAGGTTACCCGCCAAATGGCGGGGCAGGGGGTTCCAGCCCGCCTGCTGTGCTGGACTTTCTCGTCCAATGGTTCCTGCAGTCGGAAGAACTGCAGGTATAAGCACGAGTGTCCCACATGTTCTGGTCCCCATGCAGCCTCTGCTTGTCCCAAGCCTGGGGGGGTGCGAGGCAGAGGGAGGGGTGGACAGTGGGCTGGCAAGCCTGCCACGGATGGAACTAGTTCTCCGAAAGGCCCCCTCCCCAATTAAGGTGGACATGCTGGAGCGCTGGCTCGCATCGTACCCAAGGGGAGAGGACAGGGAGTACCTCATCCAAGGTTTTAAGCAGGGATTTCGTATCCCTTTTATGGGTGATAGATCTCCTCAGGATGCTCCCAACCTTTTATCCCTCAGAGGAAGGGAGGAGGTAGCCGAGGCCAGCATTAAAAAGGAGTTAGACGCGGGCAGGGTCGCCGGACCTTTTCCCGCACCCCCTTTTCCCAACCTTAAGGTTTCACCATTGGGTTTGGTTCCTAAAAAGTCCCTAGGTGAGTTTCGCCTTATTCATCATTTGTCCTACCCAGCCGGCCGATCGGTCAGCGATGCGATACCTGATGACCTTTGTTCGGTCAGGTATACATCGTTCGACCATGCGCTGCGCATGGTGCGCTCGTGTGGCCCGGGTGCCTTGCTGGCCAAGTGCGACATTAAGTCAGCTTTTCGCCTCTTGCCGGTGCACCCGGGCGACTTTGAATTGCTGGGTTTTAAGTTTAGAGTGGAGTATTATTTTGATAAGGCCATGCCTTTTGGCTGCTCCATATCATGCTCGGCTTTCGAGCGTTTTAGTACCTTCCTAGAGTGGGCTTTCGTCCGCAGGTCAGGGTCCCGGTCTGTAGCCCATTACCTGGATGACTTTTTATTCGGGGGTGAACGGGGCTGGGACACGTGTGCACGTCTCCTCAATACATTTCAGACGCTAATGCAGGAACTGGGTGTCCCTTTAGCGCCCGAAAAGACCGAGGGCCCGTCGACCAAACTAGTATTCCTGGGGGTTGAGATTGATACAGTAGTACAGGCTTCTAGGTTACCGGGTGATAAGGTGTCCAGGATGGGGACCCTTATCTCGGAATTGCTGGCTAAGCGTAAGGCATCCCTGAGGGAACTGCAGGTGCTACATGGGCACCTCAATTTTGCCTGCAGGGTGGTCGCACCGGGCAGGGCTTTCGCCCGGCGCTTATGCGACGCCATGGCAGGGTTATCCAGGCCCCACCACAGAGTCAGGCTTACCCGGGGTATCAGGGCAGACATGTTTGTCTGGTTGCAATTCCTGAGGGAGTTTAATGGGGTCTCATTTTGGAGGTCTGACCTCCTGGCATCCCCCAATTTCCAGATCCAGTCTGATGCCTCAGGATCCCTGGGTTATGGGATGTACTTCAATGGGAAGTGGGCCTATGGTGGGTGGCCACCGGCATGGGCAGGCACAGGTCGCCTGCGGGATCTCACATACCTGGAATTTTTTCCCATTCTGGGGGCTTTGATGCTATGGGGCGAACAGTGGGCTAATTCGGTGGTGCATTTCTGGTGCGACAATGCTGCCGTGGTGCACATTGTCAATGCACAGACTTCTAAATCGCCCAGGGTCATGGATCTAGTGCGCCATTTTGTGCTGCGCTGCCTGCGCCTCAACGTCTTGTTCAGGGCCAGGCATGTCCCAGGGGTTAATAACGATATTGCTGACGCTTTGTCCTGCCTGCAGATCTCCCGGTTCCGCGCCTTGGCCCCGGATGCGGAGGAATTTCCCTCGCCACTCCCGGACGAGATGTGGACTATTGGCAAGGAGAGGTGAACCGGGCGATTGGCCTGTCACTAGCGCCACGCACGCGTAAGGCGTATCAACAAGCATTCAATTTGTATAGGGCTTTTGCTACTCGATTTCAATGGCCAGAGACCTGGCTCATCCCGGTGGACCATGTTCTGCGGTTCATGGTTCACCTGCATGCACAGGGCCTTGCACCTCGCACCATAGCATCCAAGCTCTCGACGTTGGCTTTTATGGCCAAAGTAGGGGGTCATGTGGATACCACCTCTGACTTCCGTGTGAGACACGTTTTGGAGGGGTGGGTGCGCGAGCGCGGGCGTTGCCCGGATGACCGGCACCCTATTTCCCCAGGGGTTCTTACCCAGTTGGCCCGGGGCTGGCCAGGCCTCTGTTTTGATCATTATGAGGCAGCCCAATTGCATGCAGCCACTACGGTGGCGTTTTTTGGAGCGCTCCGCATCAGCGAACTCGTGATGCTGTCTAAGGCGGATGCAAGTGGTAGGGCACTGGAACGCGGAGATGTACATGTTGCCAAAGACTGGGCCCAGTTGAGGATTCGCTCCTCTAAAACAGATCAGCATGGCGTAGGCAGTGGAGTAAGACTGCTACGGTGTTCTTTGGCAGACATCTGTCCGGTTGGTGCCCTACAGGAATACCTGGCACTGCGTGGCATGCACCACGGCCCGTTTTTCTGTCACCAAGATGGGTCTCCCCTTACTAAATTTCAATTTTGGAAGGTGACTGCCAGAGCCCTTACCAGGGTGGGACTACCGGGTGCCCGTTCTGGCACACATTCGTTCCGTATTGGCGCAGCCTCTACAGCGGCTGCTTTTGGGTACTCTGGGGCTGACATACGTAGCATGGGGAGGTGGGGCTCACAATGTTTTCAGTTTTATGTGCGCCCACTCCCGCCATGAGTACCAATCCAGTCACCTTACCTTCCTTTTTCTCAATTTCTTATAGACCCTGGGTGTCGTTTTACACCGGTGACAGTATGGCTGGTGGGCCACAGCTATGTGCTCAGGGCAGCGCGTTACGCTGCGGCGACAGAGTGGACCCCGACTGGGACTGGGTGACCACGCCAGTCTCGCATGGCACGGTAAGCCTGGGATGTTATGGCGGGAGCTGCGGCCTTTCCTTTTTTCTGGCCTGGGGGCTGACCCGCCTGACATTCTAATCATCCACCTGGGGGGCAATGATTTGGGCCAGGTCACCGGCTTATCACTCAAGCATGCGATTTGCGAGGACCTCGCCTACTTGCATTATGTCTGGCCTGCCACAGCCCTGGTTTGGTCGGGCATTGTTCCGCGCCACTCTTACAGAGGGGGCGTTAACCTCCTGGCCCTTGCCCGAGCTGGGCGCGCGGTCAATAAGGCAGTGGCGCGGTTTCTCACCACCAGGGCTTGGGGACGGGTTAGTCATCACCCCGATATTAGTCTGCAAAATTGTGACTTGTATACAGGGGATGGGGTCCATCTGTCGCGTGGAGGTATGGACCTCCTGTTGGGTGACTGGCGAGCAGGCCTGTTGACCGAGCTGACGGTCTGGGGGGGGGCGTCAGGTCTTCTGTGAAGCCCCTCCGTGTGGCGGGTAGCACTGGTAAGGTAAACAGTATGACCCACAAGTATCCGGCAGGTTCGCAATTGACTGGACAACACTAGACAGGAATAAAGTAGTTAAACGTTGTCCGGTCAACGACGAACCAGGCGATGGGGTGATGATGATTGCTAACCAGCATGCATCACCCCTGTGATTTCACGGATACGCGTCAGAGGGTGGGGTCATGAGTTAGTTATTGACTACGGTCAACAATTTGTTTGTTGTTGACAAACAAATTGATACAAATTGATACATTGTAACCAATTGCCGTTGGCAATTTTGGGGTGGTACCTTACCAGTGTTACTTCGGCCTGCTTGCCTTAGGAATTATGATTGGTCGTTTTACCAATACAAATTTATAATTCGGACTAGGGCATTGAATCAATAAATGTGGCCCTTTGCTGTTATCCACTTTCAATGTTGTCTGTGTCCGTTATTGGGGGGGTGCGCCTGCAATGCAAGCGCGGCGCCAAAATGGCCGCCGCGCACTTTGCGGCCCCCCCCCCACAGGACAGAGGATCCGGGTAGTTAGGGGCGTGGCCAGCTCCCTTATAAAAGGGGTGGCCACGAGGCAGCCGAGCTGCCATTTTGCCTCAGCGACGGAGCGGAGAAGTTTTTTCCCCTCCACCCCCTCCCTAGTTAACAGTGTGATCATGGTCGCTTCGGGGCCGGGTGGGAATTTTTGGTTGGGACCCATATTGGCTTCGGGTCCTGGCTTTTTTGCCCATCCCACACTGTTGCTATGGTTTGATATAGGGGTCTTTCTTCGTTCTTACTGTTGACTTTGGTCACATGGGCGGGTAGCACTGGTAAGGTAAACAGTATGACCCACAAGTATCCGGCAGGTTCGCAATTGACTGGACAACACTAGACAGGAATAAAGTAGTTAAACGTTGTCCGGTCAACGACGAACCAGGCGATGGGGTGATGATGATTGCTAACCAGCATGCATCACCCCTGTGATTTCACGGATACGCGTCAGAGGGTGGGGTCATGAGTTAGTTATTGACTACGGTCAACAATTTGTTTGTTGTTGACAAACAAATTGATACAAATTGATACATTGTAACCAATTGCCGTTGGCAATTTTGGGGTGGTACCTTACCAGTGTTACTTCGGCCTGCTTGCCTTAGGAATTATGATTGGTCGTTTTACCAATACAAATTTATAATTCGGACTAGGGCATTGAATCAATAAATGTGGCCCTTTGCTGTTATCCACTTTCAATGTTGTCTGTGTCCGTTATTGGGGGGGTGCGCCTGCAAAATCTAGCAAGATGGTACATTGATACCTCTTTATGATTAATTGCCTCAATCATTGCTTGAAAATGAACTGGGAAATGCTTACAAGCGTTAACATCAAACTGAAGCCTAAATCTGTGTCCAGCATTGTTGAGGCAATGGATGGACAACTCTATAGAGCTCTACCTGCTGGTTTGACACCTGAAGAATGAGGTTGATATAATATGTTCTTTAGCTGTTTTTAAGGTGTTGTCATATTTGTTAAACAGTTTCCTAACTACAATTATATCATCCTCTGAGGGAGCTTCCTCCATTTGCTCTATAGCCTTTACCTTGTACAGTGGTACTCGCTTAAAGAGCTTAATGTGTTCCATGGGATTGCTCTTTAAGCGAGTTTGTTCTTTAAGCAAAACACCATTGTAAGTGACCAATTGTGACTTGTGTGTGTGTGTGGGGAAGGGGTGTTTGGGATTGTGACCCTTGATTTAGTTGTTAAGTGGTTGGTTTTAGTTGTTAAGCAAGGCTACCATTCAGAGAAAATTCTGCTCTTTATGCGAGTTAGTCTCTAAGCAAGGCACTCTTTATGCGAGATTTTACTGTATTTATTACCTCTCTGGGTATAGCTGTGCTAATGGCTAGCCTCTCTTCCTAGAGAATCCTCAACCCAAAGGATCTTTCTATAGATATTCTAACAAATGTGCTCACATAGGATCTGCAGTTCCAATAGAGTTGAACAGTAATTGCAGATGAGCAGTGAACATGGAATCAGATAACCTATCTGGAAATAACTCAAGTTACTTGGGAAACTAAATACATGTGGAAACTAAATAAATCTTTTGGGTTTAATGCCTGGGAAAAGCCTTGTACCAAATGTCTGTTCAGGGTGGGAGGAAATGGAGGGCAAAGGTCTTTTGCTTTAGAAACTGTAATACATAATCTCAGGGCAGGTCTCAGGAGTACATGCATTACAGATCACAGCTTTAGCCATAATTTTGCTATATGGTATAGCTGGAACATTTATGTCTCTTTAATCTCTCTCATAAATCATTTTCCCCAGCTGTTTAATCACTTATATTAGCCTTCTTTGAATCCCTTCCAACTTTTAATGTTCTTCTGATAATGAGGGTCCCAAAGCTGTTTGAGAATTCTAGGTGTGCAATCTCATATTGCCCTGTATTGTTAAACAATTTACAAAGGAGACATATTCAGAATCACCTGATTATTATTATTTTAAAGTCATCGTCTGTCTCTGTCTCACATACACTTACATTTTCTTGCATTTCAAGTCAATATTGTTCTATTACATCAATCTCACACCTATTGGCTATATCTGCATTTTGGATCACTAATCCCCTAAAGCATTTCTTTGGAATTTTCCAGGCTGGTTATTATTATTTCCTGTTCATACTTTATTTCTCACCTTCCTAGATCCCTTTCTATTTCTCATTTCTCACCAGTGAGCCAAGCTCTTCTTAATTTCGTATCATCTGTAAATGTAATTAATGAACTGCTTATTCCTTCTTCCAGATAATTAATAATAAATATTGCATTCCACAGAGATATAAAAACTGGAGTAATCAATCCTGGAGCTGAAGGAATTAAATCTGATTCCTATTGTGAATATTCATCAGAAAGCCCAACAACTCTATGTGCATGTTTGTGTGTGTGCAGGGAAGAAAGAAGGAAAAACCAGATTGAACAGAATGGCCTCTAACTTAAAACAAATCTTAATCAAATAGAATGTTTCCAAACTTGAAACAGATCATAATCAGCTCAAATGCCTCTATAACTCTCCGTTGGCAGGATATGTACACATTTAACCAGGCTTAAACAAAGTTCAGGTTTATGTTTAGAAGCAACTATGTTCACGTGCACTAACCAATAGTTTCTAACCACATATTATGGCTGAAAAGAATTATGCAAAATAGAAACCAAAATAAGGTTTGAAAATTACCAACATATTTCAAACAACACACTGAATTGCCTAATGATTATTTTTTTAAAAAATGAACATACTCTGCAGACCATAGTCTTGCCCTGTTTCTTGTCCCTGGTCCTATGAAATTTGATTTAGTCCTTGACTATCCCCAAAAGCTGCATCCCTCAGTATTATTTTATAAAAGTGGCATCCTTTTGCTTCTTTACCTGTTAGGAAAGCCCTCTTCCTCCTGGGCCTGGCTGTTTTTATCTCTACAGTGGTTTTGGTGTCTCCCAGTTTACACTGGTGATGAAAATTTCAATGAATGCTCAAATTCATAGGAACATTATACAGTAATTTTATAATGCTAAGCAGAGGCTTCAAGAATGGACAAAATGAAAGCGCGGTGCCAAAATGGCTGCCGAGCTCTTTGCGGCCCCCCCACCCAGACTCAGACATCCGGGTGAGTTAGGGTGTGTGGCCACCCCTCTATAAAAGGGGTGGTCACGAGGCAGCCGAGCTGCCATTTTAGAATTGCGACGGAGAGGAGAAGTTTTCTCCGTCGCTGTTTTTCCTTATTAGTCTTCGGCTATTGAGCCTTTGCAGTTCGTTTCCCGGCTGGGAAAGGAGGATCGAAGCACCCGGAGCCTTGGATTGCTTGGGTGCCGCGGTGCTTAAACGCTAGGAGTTCGATCCCTGGATAGGGATCCTAATGCGACTTTCTTCTCCTAGGGAGACATGGCTCCCAAGTGGAAGGCCCCGGAGCGTGTACCCGGAGCTGAAGGCCCCGGAGCCAAGGGGAAGAACTTTTTCTGGCCCTGCGTTGGATGGGGGCCAGCCTTTGGGTCGAAGGACCAGGGCTGCGCCCCCACGGCAGGGCGATGTGCCAGCCTTGCCCACTGGTACCAGTGGGGCTGGTCAGGCTACCACTTGGCAGCCGGGTTCCAGCTTGGTAGCTGGTCAGCTACAGGCCGGCCCCTCCGGGGCTTCGGCCCTCAGCCCGCCTTTGCCGGGCATGGGACAGGGCAGCCCGGGGGGGGTGGCTGGTGCGGGTGTCCAACCCACTGTTCCTCCAGCCCCCAATTGGCCAGAGTTTTGGGCAGGGCCCTATTCTGGCCCTGGCTCTCCTTTTGGGTTGCCTTTTCCTCAACTGACTAGTGGGCCATCCGGCCCACCCGGCCCGCTTTGTACTGGGGGCTCTGGGGCAGTGGATGCTCTGTTAGCATGGATAGCAGTGCTGGAAGCATCCCTGGGCATTGCACAGCCTCCTTTGGAGGGGGGTGCTACTCTTTCTTCAACAGGGGCCCCTTCGTCGACCCCCGCTACCTTGCCGGCCGCTATGCTTCAGCGGGCGGCCAACCGGGTCGAGCTGCTTGAGACGGTCCGGCCGGCCCCAGCTGGTATCTTGCAGCTCCCTGTTCGACCTGATGTCCAGGCTGGGAGCAGTCGGGGGTGATCCCAGAGCTCAATTCCGGTCCCGAGCTCCGACGCCCGCTGTGGGCCGGAACCCCCGGTGGGGGTGGCTCACGGGGGTGCACCTAGTGAGTATCAGGTTCAATTTAAGTGCACCAACACCACAGCCCACTTACAGTGGTGGGGTTCAGTGGCCCTGGACTCGTCAAGTTGATGTGAGCGGGCATCAGTTACCATCCTATCCCAGTATCCATGGTTTCTAAATGGTCCCTCGTTATGGGCGGGGGTGTCCACCCCTGGGGCAGTGCCAAGCATCGCAGGGGCTGTCCAGGTCCCGCTGCGTATGCCCTCTATACAGAATGTGCCGACGATGGCTTTGCCGAATGCTGGTTATTCCTTGCCCCTGGGAGATCATTTGTCACAGGTCACGAGGGATAAGATCTGGAGGGGAGTACATGGATATATTCTCCCTATTGAACCATGAGCCCACTGAGGAAGAGTGAGAGGGACAGGACGACAGAGACAAAGAGCTGTCCCGTCGTCGTAAGCCACCGCACACCTGGGCCAACTGGTTGCCGGCATACTTTATATATATGGCGGTATGCCTCAGGGCCCGGCCTGATTGGGCCATCCCGATGGTTCAATCCCTTGATAATATTTACAGGGCAATGGTTGATTTCATGGGCCCATCGTAGTTGGCTTACGATGAGGAATTTGGATGAGGGTGGCCCTACATCCTGAGATGAGGTGGGATGAGCCCTGTCAGCAATTGTGGCTCTGGTACATGACTCCCACGTGACTGGCGCCTGGTGATAGGTACCATTGTGGTCATGCTGTGCAGTGGGCTGCTGCAACACAGGCTCCCCGCTGCTGTGTTGGACCTTCTCAGCTAGTGACGTGTGTAATAAGCACCAGTGTCGTTACCGACACGAGTGTCCCCTTTTGCGCTGGCCCCAACGCCGCCTCCGCATGCCCACGGGTTGGTGGGTTATGGGGCAGAGGTAGGGGTGCACAGGGGGCGATCAGAGCTCCGTCCGACGGAACTAGCCATGTCAAAGCCCCCCTCCCCAATTAGTGTACTCATGCTGGAGCGATGGCTCTCAGCTTATCCAAGAAGGGATGATGTGTGGTACCTGTTGGAGGGTTTCCAATGGGGCTTTCGTATTCCATTTGGGGTGCTAGGGGCCCCAAGATGCTACTAATTTAGTTCCCTTGAAAGGTAACGAGGAGGTTGCTGCACTGAGCACAGTTAAGGCAGTTGAGGCTATGAGAGTAGTGGGCCCCTTCTTAGAACCACCTTTCCTAATTTGAAGGTCTCCCCTCTGGGGCTAGTACCGAAGTAGAACCCGGGTGAATGTTGTTTAATCCTCCATCTAGCTTACCCTGCAGGTTCTTCGGTCAGTGATGCCGTTCCTGCTGACCTTTTTCAGTCAGGAAAACATCATTTGTTCAGCCCCTAAGGGTGGTACTCTCATGCGGTCCCAGTGCTTTCCTGGCACAGTCTGATATGCATTCGGCTTTCCGATTATTGCCAGTGCACCCAGGGGATTTTGAGCTATTGGGTTTTAGGTTCCAAGGTTCCTTTTCACTGCTCTATTCCATGTTCGGCATTCGAACGATTCGGTACTTTCATTCAGTGGGCCTTGGCTCGCAGGTCGGGGTCCCGGTCTCTAGCCCATTACCTCGATGACTTTTGGTTCGGGGTTGAATGGGGCTTGGACACGTGCACTCGTCTCCTCACTACATTTCAGACACTCATGTGGGAACTGGGTGTCCCCTTAGCGCCTGAATAGACCGAGGGCCCAGCTATTAAGCTCACATTTATAGGCATTGGAATTGACTCTGTTGCACAGGCATCCGGGTTACCCATCGATAAGGTGGCTCGGATCTCTGCGGCGATTTTGGCATTGATTGCCAAACATAAAGTGTCCCCTCGTGAGCTGCAGCTACTTCATGGCCACCTTAACTTTGCCTGCAGGGTGGTTACACCCGGCAGAGCATTGGCCAGGCGCCTGTGTGACGCCATGGCTGGCCTGTTAAACGTCACCACAGCGTCCGGCTGATCAGGAGCATACGGGCGGACCTTCCAGTCTGGCTCAAATTCCTCCAGGGATTTAACAGGGTCTCTTCCTGGAGATCAGACCTTATGGTCTGCCCTAGATTTAAAGTACGGTCGGATGCCTCCGGCTCCCTGGATTATAGGGGTTCACTCTGAGGGTAGGGGGACTTACGGCCAAGGGCTTCATGCATGGCTGGGCACGGATCGCCTCCGCGATCTTACCTTCCTTGAGTTTCTTCCCAATTTGGGGAGCACTGATGCTATGGGGTGATGAGTGGGCCAACTCAGTGGTCCATTTTTGGTGTGACAATGCGGCAGTGGTGCACATTGTCAACACCCAGACGTGCAAATCCCCCAGGGTCATGGCATTGGTTTGTCAAGTCTTTTTGAGAAGCCTACGCCTAAATGTGCTGTTCAGGGCCAGACATGTACCAAGTATTAATAACGATATTGCTGATGCTTTATCCCGCCTGCAGATCCCCTGGTTCCGTGCCTTGCTCCGGAAGCAGAGGAATTCCACTTGCCACTCCCGGCCGATATTTGGACGTTTGGCGAGGAGAGGTGAACCGGGCATGTCATTGGCACCTCGCACGCGTAAGGCGTATCAACATGCTTTCATGCGATTTAGAACTTTTTGCGAGTAACTACAGTTACCTCAAGTATGGTCAATATCAGTGGACCAGGTTATACAATGCATGTTTATCTTCGCAGTAAGGGTTTGGCCCCCCATACTATAGCCTTCAGGATTTCGGCACTGGCATTTATGGCCAACATGGGGGGGGGGGGTATTTCAATGACTGCGTGAGTTACTTCCGCTTGCATCGTGTTTTGGAGGGGTGGACACGTGAACGTGTCCGCCGCCTGGACACGCGCCACCCCAGTTCACCAGAGTTTCTGACCCACTTTGCACGAGGCTGGCATGACCTATGTTCGGATAGGTGTGAAGTGGCTCCTGGTCACGCAGCTACCACGGTAGCCTTTTTGGGAGCGCTCCGCATCAGTGAGTGGATGCCAGAGTTGGGTACCATCTGTGTAAGGCAGATGTGTCTCGGAGGGCACTGGAACTCGACGATGTCTATGTCACACATGAGTGGGCTCAATTGGGGATACGGTCCTCAAAGGTTGTTCAGCACGGCGTAGGCAGTGGAGTTAGACTGCTACGAAGTTTCATTGAGACATCTGTCCGGTTGGTGCCCTACATGAATTTTCGGCAGTGCCTGCTGCGCACCCCAGCTTGTTTTTCTGCCACCAGGATGGGTCTACCCTTACCAAAGTAAAATTACTGGGGGTGACCGGTGCCGCGCTTTGCGGTGTGGGGCCAGTTTTGGCACCCATTTATTTAGGATAGGTGTCGCGTTGATCGCAGCTACGTTTGGGGTACTCGGAGGCGGATATGTGTGTACGCGTAGTTTCTTATATGTACGTCCCCTCACTGTATGAGTACCTAGCTATGTCCTTCACCTCTTCTCCTCTTTTACAGATCCTGCGTATCTCTGCACACCGGTGGCAGTGGGGCTGCTGGGCCGCAGCTATGTACACTGGACAGCAGTATTTGCTGCAGCGACAGAGAGTGGACCCCGACTTGGGCTGTGGGCATCCGTACGTATGCGATGGTATGGTATGCGCGGCACAAGGGGGCGGGAACTGTGGTCATTCCTGATGTCCGTCAGGGATGCTGGACCACCCGATGTTCTTATTAGGCACCTCGGCGGCAATGATCTTATACTCATCACTGCTATTCATAAACTGTCGAGGGGCAGTGACCTGGTGTTTTATATCATGTATGGCTTACACATGGTCGCTATGGTCCAACATCGTGCCGAGACACCAATTTAGGGGAGACGTGGATCTCCGTGGTTTGGACTGTTCCGGCAGTCAGTGGACAGGGCTGTTGCTCGGTCCCTTGCTGAGCATGGCTGGGAGACAGCCATTGGACACCTGCGGATAGGCTTACAAAATTTTTTGCTGGTAGGCAGGAGAAGGGGTCCACCTGTCGGCTGGAGGTATGTACCTCTTTCTGGGTGTGGTGCAAGCAGGCCTAGCGACCGAGCTGACAGTTTGGGGGGGCGGTGAGTCATCATGGACGCCTCCCCGTGTGGCGGGTAGCACTGGTAAGGTAAAGATTTATGACCCAGAGGTATCTGGCAGGTTCGCAATTGACTGGCCAACACTTAGACAGGTACAGGGGTAATAGCTTTGGCTGGTCAACGACGAACCAGGCAAGGGGTGATGGCAGGAGCTTAACAGCCTGCATCACCTTGAGATTTAATGGATACACGTCATAGGGTGGGGTCAGTAGATAGTTTATTGACTCCGGTCAACAATTTGTTTGTGTCAACAAACAAATTGATACAAATAGTTACATGTAGCCAATTGCCATTGGCATTTTGGGTGGAACCTTACCAGTGTTACTGCGGCCTGCTTGCCTTAAAGAATTACAATTGGATGATTACACCAATTGAAAGTTATAATTCAGACTAGGGCATTATTCAATAAAAGTGGCCCAATGCCTTTATCCATATACTGGTGTCTGAGTCTTTCTTTGGGGGGTGCGCCTGCAATGAAAGCACGGCACCAAAATGGCCACCGCGCTCTTTGCTGGGCCCCACCCACCCGGACTCAGACATCCGGGTGAGTTAGGGGGCGTGGCCACCCCTCTATAAAAGGGGTGGCCATGAGGCAGCCGAGCTGCCATTTTAGAAATAGCAACGGAGAGAAGTTTTCCCCTCCACCCCCTCCCTAGTGAACAGTGTGAATTTTTGGTCGCTTCAGGGCCGGGTGGGAATTTTTGGCCTGAACCTACAATTGGCACCTTGGTTCTGGCTTTTTTGCCCATCCCACATTGTTGCTAGTGTTTGAGCAAAGGGGTTAGTTGACTTTGGTCACTTTGGCGGGTAGCACTGGTAAGGTAAAGATTTATGACCCAGAGGTATCCGGCAGGTTCGCAATTGACTGGCCAACACTTAGACAGGTACAGGGGTAATAGCTTTGGCCGGTCAACGACGAACCAGGCAAGGGGTGATGGCAGGAGCTTAACAGCCTGCATCACCTTGAGATTTAATGGATACACGTCATAGGGTGGGGTCAGTAGATAGTTTATTGACTCCGATCAACAATTTGTTTGTGTCAACAAGCAAATTGATACAAATAGTTACATGTAGCCAATTGCCATTGGCATTTTGGGTGGAACCTTACCAGTGTTACTGCGGCCTGCTTGCCTTAAAGAATTACAATTGGATGATTACACCAATTGAAAGTTATAATTCGGACTAGGGCATTATTCAATAAAAGTGGCCCGATGCCTTTATCCATATACCGGTGTCTGAGTCTTTCTTTTGGGGGGTGTGCCTGCAAAGCAGGACAGTTTTTCTCTTTGCTGAAGGAAAGTCTTTTAAATTCTATTGCACTTCTTTTCAACTAGCATAGGAAGTCTAACAAAAACAAATTACCTTGAAGTACTACAACCTGTTAGCATTCTTCCAAATGTAATGAATTGAATTTTCTAACTTGCATTATTTTGTTGGCATGTATCCCTTTATTTGCTTCACACTTTCGTGGGGATTGGTATGAAAAAAAAAGTTTAGAGATAAGAAGTGTCTTTTATATAGTGGGATCATTTTTGTTTCAGTACAGGAGAAAAGAAGAAGCCATATAACACATAGACATCTCTGTCATATTATGCTTGGCACTCTGTTCTTAAATGTCATCTCATACAAAAACTCACCAACCCTTACCACAACCCTATAAGACAGGATGAAATTGTTCAATGCAACATTATATAATTTTCAAGAAATTTCAGAAAACGTGGCTGGTGTGAAAGTGTGTAGAAATCCATACACTCCTTCCTGCTAACACACCATTTGAAAATGTCATGGAAATTGTGCAGTACAGGTGCCAAGAAGAGGCAGGGAGCAGCTTACAGCATCAACAGAGACTTGTGGCTATCTAAATAAAAAATTTAAAAATAAGGTTTTTTGATTTAAAAATAAAAGTTCAAAAAGGGAGGAGGGGGTAAACATAGTGTTAAATTATACTGTTGGTTTCCCTCTATTTTTGTAAGCATTTTCTCATCTAGCTGTTACCTCATGTAACTTTCTCTACTTTTCCTGTCTGTTCAGACATAAGGGAAGGATCAGTTTGAGGCATGCAATGGTTTATACTTGCTCACTGCTACCTGGTATTTAGTTACGAGAAATTCTGTAAAATTATTTATGTTGGGGGCTATGTTTTTATCTCCTGTATTTTTCTTTATGACATCATACTTTCCATGTACTGTAATCTCTTCTCAATGGTACTTTAATTTTGACATTACTCAAGGGTTTTGGTGGTTTGTCTGTTGTAGACAGGGAACTGAGGGAATGATTGCAGTAATGTGTTTGGGTTTCTGGTACATCATCTCTACATAACCTTGAACATGACAAATGGGGATTTGAAGAGCATTAGAAATGTAGAGAGAATGAAGTCTGCTCTCTGGATCTGCAGTCATAATGAGGTTCTGATAAAGCAGTCTTTAGCAATTTAACAAGAAACATACATGGTGTGTATATGTTTGCATGTGTGTTTAAAGAAAATATTTCAGCAGAGTATTTGGAAATATTGAGGGACATCATCTCAAAAATCCCTAAGCTAAAATTTTGAAGGAATAGTCATATTAGCTTTTTGCTGAAATAAATGGTGAAAATTCATGTAATGTTTTAAAGGCTAACAGACTTTATTTCACCTAAGGTTCTGTGGTCTGAAGCCCACTTCTTAGATGCTTCTTGAGAAATGGGCTACAATGCCCTAAAGCCGTTGTCTGATAAAAACAGTTTTAAATTGCTTCTTGTCATAACCCTTCCTCCAGGCACACGGAACATTGGAGTACCCCAGGAGATATATTTGTTGCAGATTTCACAAAGAACTACATCTGCAAAGAAAGGATTTTGTGGTCTTGTCAGCTGAAGTGTTGGAAACTAAGTCTTAATTTTTCAGTCATCTGCCATATAGAGGTGTTTTGTTTTGCTTATATGTTTTTTTCTTTAAAAACGCAGGTAGAATAAAGATTGTGTGAAAAAATTGATAGGCTTTTTTTTTGGCCCACAGGCTACTGTGCTGTTTTGCCTCTGGTATTGGTGGAGGGGAGAGACATAACATTTTGTAGTGAAAATATGATTCAGAGATGCTGATATGTACTCAGATGCAGTTCAACACTCCTCACCAAAATTGAGAGAAAATAGACAGTAACCACAGAATTTGTGAGAAAGTCAATTCATTACTTTCTCATCAACATTAAGTATATTTTCATGCAGATCCCCCAGTTATATTGCTGCATTCTGGACACATAGAGCAGAACACATGGCTCCACATTACTGCTATTTCATACTGAGAACAGCAAATTCAAAGTGCCTTTGAGAATGACCACTGTATCTCTGAAGACCACTGAAAGCCATTCAGAACCTATATGCAAAGTTCCATGTCTGAACATTGTATTTGTCACATACACAGGGTCTATTTACACTGGCCTGTATCCCTCTTTTTCAATCATTTTTGCTGCAGTTTGGGTTGACTCCAATAATGGCATCAACACATGTTTTCAATTAAAGCATTCTATCCCACCTTTTTTTTTACTGCTGTTTCGCTGCTATGTGAGCAGTGGTAGAGGTACATTTACTTTGGCACACTACTAATTACCTCATACTGTATCATTTAAATCACATTTCAATAGAGCTGTGGACATTCTTGTCAGAAGTTACAACTCTGTGATGTATGCATGGGGTTGCAACATTAAAATAAACAAAAGAGAAAACCCTTCATATGCTTTCAATGGAATTTTTATTAGTTCCATAAGTAATGCGGGTGGTGATGGGGTGTGGGCGTTATGCCCGTGCTTTGCCCCCACTGCTCCGGGAGCTGCACTGGTTGCCAGTTTGTCTCCGGGTGCAATTCAAGGTGCTGGTTTTGACCTTTAAAGCCCTATATGGTAGTGGGCCGGGTTACCTAAGAGACCGCATCGCCCTGAGGACGTCTGTCCGTCCAACCAGAGCGGACCGGAGGGGCTCTCTAATTGTTCCATCAGCCAGGGGGGCTTGCCTCTCGAGCACAAGGAGGAGAGCCTTCTCCGTGTCTGCACCGGCCCTCTGGAACCTCCTGCCAACAGAGCGGCCGGCCCGTGCAAATGGGAGAATGCCGAAATCACCCTCCGGGACTGTGTGCTGTGCGGCCTGAACGACGCCGAAACCCAGCGCACATTAATGAACCAAGAGCCGCCTCCCATGTTGCAGGAGGTCGTCAGAGCGGCCCAGGCCGCAGAAGCTACAAAGGCCGGGGTCCAAGAACTCCAGGACTGGCGGCCGAAGTCGAGCAAGGCAGAGACTCCGGTACAGGCGGCCCGGCGAACTTCGAGGTCGTCCACAGAGAGCAGCGATGACGAGGACGTCCGGAGGGTCCGGAAGGAGAGCCGGCGGTGTGATGGCTGTGGAGCGGCCCACGACCGCGTAAAGTGCCCGTTCCGGAAGGCCAAGTGCCACAACTGCGGCCGCTGCGGGCACATCGCCAAGGTGTGCAGGAAGAAGTGCGAGGCCCGGCGGAGCTCAGCAGACCGTTCCGCGGGACAAGACCGCTCAACGAGACCCAAGGACGGCGCTCAGGCCACGCGGAAGCAGGACGGTGTGGGCCACATCTCCGACGGCAGCAAGGACGACGCCCCAGTGTTCAGCATGTCTGCAGGACACCCCCGCTATTTTGTTGAGGTACTAGTCCAAGGGGTTCCCATTAGGATGGAAATTGACTCAGGGTCCTCATATTCTATCATTTCCCAGAGGGAGTTTATGGGAATTGCCCCCCACAAGCGACCCAAGCTCAAAGCGTTGAGGTCCACACTACGGGACGTGCAAGGGAACAGCATTCCAGTGTTGGGGGTTGGAGAATTTCAGGTTAAATTCAAGAAGCACGCCGCGTCCCTCCCCCTAGTCGTGCTCAAAGGGGGAGATTGCAGCCTCCTCGGGACTCAATGGTTCCAGCCCCTGGGTTTGTTTATTGGGGGGGTGCACGCCGTTGGGATGCACGCCGTTGGGACTGATCCAATTCAGGACGTGTGCGAGGCGCACCCCGAAGTTTTCAAAAAAGGGCTGGGGAAATTCAAGGGGCCCCCAGTGACATTCGACCTGGACCCGGAGGTCCGCCCAATTCGCCTTAAACCACGCCGGGTGCCGTTCGCACTCAAGGACAAGATAGAGGCGGAACTGGACAAATTGGTGGGCCAGGGAATCCTTGTGCCTGTTGATTCCGCGGAGTGGGAAACTCCAATTGTTACCACACTAAAGGCCAATGGGGAGGTCCGCATATGCGCCGACTACAAGTGCACCATCAACAAGGCGATCCGCCCGAATGCATATCCGGTGCCGGTAGTCAGCCATCTGCTGGCCAGGTTACACGGGGGAAAGTGTTTCGCTAAGCTCGACTTAGCACAGGCCTACCAGCAGCTTACGGTGTCCCCTGCCGCAGCTGCTGCGCAGACCATAGTCACCCATAAGGGAGCATTCCAGGTGACGCGCCTTCAGTTCGGCGTGAATTCGGCGCCTGGGATTTTCCAGTCACTCGTGGAACGCCTCCTGAAGGGACTGGAGGGGGTGTTGCCTTATTTTGATGACGTGTTAATAACGGGGGGGGAGTCGGGTTGAATTGGCCAAGAGGTTGGGGAAGGTCCTGACAATATTCGAAAAAGCGGGGCTGAGACTGCGAAAGGACAAATGCGTCTTCTTCGCAACCGAGGTTGAGTTCCTAGGGTTTTGTGTAACTCCTGAGGGAATAAAACCATCCAGGTCCAAGGTGGCAGCCATTAAGAAAGCCCCCCGCCCCACCTCCAAGCCCGAGCTGCAGTCGTTCCTAGGGCTACTCAACTTTTACCGCTCCTTCCTCCCCCAGAAGGCAGCGGTGGCTGAACCGCTACACAAACTGCTAAAGAAAGACCAGGCATGGAAGTGGGGCGATGACCAAGAAAGGGCATTTAGTGAGCTAAAAAGCCTCCTAGCGTCCGACGCCATACTGACCCACTTCAACCCCAAACGCCCGGTAGTCCTGACCTTTGATGCATCCCCAGTGGGGGTGGGGGCGGTGCTGTGCCACGTGTTGGAAAACGGAAGGGAGGCCCCGATAGCATTTTACTCCAGGTCCCTGTCCCAAGCGGAGAGAAACTACGCACAGACAGACAGGGAGGCACTAGCAATAGTCGCGGGGACGAAAAAATTTCACGATTTTCTGTATGGCCACCCCTTCACCATTGTAACGGACCACAAGCCCCTGCTAGGCATCTTTACCGCAGATAAGCCCACCCCACAGATCCTGTCCCCGAGGATGCTCAGGTGGGCCATTTTTCTCAACGCGTATCAGCACGCGTTGGTCTACCGGCCCGGGAAGGAGATCAGCCATGCGGACGCCCTATCAAGGTCTCCCCTCCCCCTAACGCCCAGCCAGGTGAGCAAGGGGGAGCGGGACCATCAGGTTCTCATGATAGAGGTGCTGGATTCGCCCCCCGTAATGCCCGCTGACATTGCCAAAGCGACAGAGAAGGACAAGACGTTAGCGGCAGTTAGCTCCTGGGTGCAGAAAGGGTGGCCGGCGTCCTCCCCAGCGGAGGAGTTCGCCCCATTTTTCAGAAAAAAGCTAGAACTGTCCCTAGAGAGGGGGTGCCTCTTGTGGGGGCAGCGGGTGGTGATTCCCACTTCCCTTCGGCCGCGGGTGCTCAAACTGCTGCACGTCAGCCACCCCGGCATCGTGCGATCCAAGGCGCTGGCCCGGAATTACTTCTGGTGGCCCCAGCTGGACGCCGACATCGAGCACATGGTTGGCACTTGTGAAAGTTGCCAATGCTCCAGACCAGAGGAGGCCTGCCTTCCCCACAGGGAATGGGACGCGGCCAAGGGGCCGTGGTCCCGGATGCACGTTGATTTCGTGGGCCCGTTCAGAGGCACCCTGTTCCTTCTTGTAGTGGACGCCTTCTCCAAGTGGTTGGAGGTCATCCCAGTCACGAGCACCTCCTCGGCCCAGACCATTAGGCATTTGCGGAGGCTCTTTTCCACGTTCGGCATACCCGACACATTAATTAGCGACAACACTAGTTGTTTCACGTCCTCCGAGTTTAGGGCATTCATGGAGATTAACGCCGTTCGGCATATCACCTCCGCCCCGTTTCACCCAGCCACCAATGGCCAAGTAGAGCGCCTCGTCCGCACCACGAAGGACGCGTTGCGGCGCATGGGCCCAGGGGATCTGAACCTACAAGTGTGTCAGTTTCTGCTAGGGTACAGGGTGACCCCGTTGGCATCAGGATACTCCCCCGCAGAGCTCTTAATGCGTAGGAAGCTGACCACCATCCTTACTAGGCTAGACACCACGAGGGTAGAGGACAAAAGGAGGAACATCAGGCTGGAGGCCACAAAGAGTTTCAGTGTAGGCGCCCCCATGCATTGCAGGAATTACGCCAGCACGGGCCCAGCCTGGGTACCGGGCGTAATTGTGGAGCAAACCGGCCCCGTGTCGTACCGCGTGGAAACCAGTACAGGGCTCCTGTGGAGGCGGCACGCGGACCAGCTCCGACGCAGAGTCTCCGATGAGCAGGGCACAGACCAAACAGAGAAAAAGTCAGCGTTAGGGTTCTCCCCCACCCGTTCAGCCCAAGGGGGAGGAAAGGGGGACCGCGGGCCCCCACCAAGGGGGGAGGAGGATGTTCTCGTAGATATCCTGGGGGATCTTTCCGAGGAGGAGGAACCCGACCCCATACATATCTCGCGGAATGTCCCCACAAATGCGGATACCCCTACTAAGTTAGATTTTGATTTTCAGAACCGGGGGGGGGGGGTTCGGAGTGGTCCCCCACCCGTCCAAGCGAGAAGAGGGGATTTTCGTTAGCCCCGATTGCCCCCGGTCTGCCCACAATGGAGTTTTTCCCTTCCCCTAAGGCCGCCAGACCGCGGCAAGCCACTAACAAGTCTCCCTCTCCCATTTCAGGACAAGGGACCAGGGAACAAAGAAGCAGTAGCGCCCCCGGGGGGGGGTCAGTCCTCGTCACGGCCCAAACGCACATGCAACAAGCCATCTTGGCTGAGAGACTTCATCTCATCCTAGGGGGGAGGGATGTTGTGTTCTGTAAAGCTGTGCCTTTAACAATGTACCATTGCCATGTGTTAACAATGTAACCTTTCTGTGTGCAACATTATAACCTTCAGCTGTATCAATGTAAACCTGATAAGGGGACGCGAGCTAGTGACCACTAGATGGCAATAGCGAGCGTCCAGCTCTCATGGCTCAGATTCACCTGGTTCAGCAGCGCGGGAAGATTCCCCGCCACCTCTTCACCTGGTCAAGAAGGGCGTGACCTTGCTACGACGTCACGCAGGCAGCAACCAATAGTCTGTCGACGAGCCACTTTCAAATGTATAGCCAGCTGTATATATTGAGCTACCCATCCGCCATTACCACATGTTCCTCCGGATCATCATGCAATAAACCTGTGTTAAGCCAACCCTTCGGCTGTTTCGTTGTCTTTGGTCCCTTACACTAAACCGAGTGAGCGGTATATAAATGTGACAATTAAATTAAATTAAATTAAATGCAACACATTTCTAGCTATAGTAGAAACACACTATGCTAGGCAGATGTATCGCTGTTTCACTATGATACTTTATTGAACAAAAAAGAAAGAAAGAAATTTTGGCCTGCTGAATACTTCCTCCTTTATTGTAAATAAACTGGGTAATCCTTAAAAAGAGTAAATTTGGTAAATTTACTAATGGAAAAAACAGCAAGCTAAAAAATGTCAGGCACAAATTCCTAGCTGCCATTATATGTCCAACAGGCAACCTGGACTTACTACCTAAACAAAAGTATTCTCACAAATGCACACATTATATCTCTGTCTGTCCATCTGTCCCTCTCCTTCCCCCCTCCCTCCCTCCCTCTCTCTCTCTCTTTCTCACACACACACATACCAGGAAATTCCAAAACAAATAAGGCACAAACATGATAAACAAAACTTTTTCTCAAGCTCTCTTGAGAGACATATTTCATGAAAAGTTTTTTTTTTTTGGGGGGGGGAATTCCACCAGAGTCCAAAGAAGCTGAGGATGAATAAAGACATCATCTACAGAAATGGGGGGAGCGGGCAATATGAGAAGGAGAGGCAAATGGTATACAAATTAAAGCAATCTAAACACCAATGTTGTCATGTGAGAATAAATATTTCCAGTGTGGACAAAAAGGTAACTCAGGTGAGAAATAACAGCCCTACTCAGCAAGAAAGTTTACAGGGCAAAACAGACCACTTCAAATTCCCCTGTATAGGCAGGCCTACATTTGAGAAATAGTTTCGAAAAATGACTCCCAGGTACACATAGAATGAAAAGTTCCCATAGATATGGTTGTCCAATGGATAGAAATTAATCCACTTTAGTTCAGTGACACCAAGCACTACAATGTGTATACATTCCATTGCTTTAAGGTTCTCAGTTTGCCTTGATTCATATTTTCAACATTCCATGTTCCACGTGTTTGCGTTAAGCATCATCAGAATTTCTTTTCACTTCTGTGCGCATCAGTCACTTCTGTGCCCATCAGCTCTAATCTAGTTTTGTCATTAGAATTATTCATACTTGTTTATTGACTCTCTTTTTATTGAGAGTTTTCTACAATTACCATCAGTGCAGTGCATGACTGGGTGTGAAGGATACTTCATCAACAGCTACAAACTGTTTGCAAGAACTCAGGTTGAGTGCACAAATGAAACATTTTTGTTTCTTCCCAACACAAAATGTAGGATGATGGAAGACTTATGTCTACGCCAGATTCTGGAGAATATGAAAGCAATGGAAAAAAGAAGTATAGAAATGAAATTGGAAGTGATTGATTGGATAAAGGAGAACAAGAATTGTTTCAGGAAAACAGCATGATGAAATAAAAAACTAGAGATGAAGGACTGCACTAAACTAATTCACAATATCAAAAACAAGCATTTGATGGCCATGTTACCAATAATGACTAAGGCAGCCCATGGCACCATTTCATCCGGCCCGCCACTGCTGCACCTGCACCCGGAAGTGGAAGCTGACACATTTACGTCAGCCATAAAACATATCCATGCATGCATAAACGCACCAGTGGCCATCATAAATGTGGAAGTGGGTGCATTTATGGCTGTCATTAATGCATTTGCTTCCACTTCCCAGGGGAAGGGCATGGTCAGGCCCATGGCATAAAAAGATTGGGAACTCCTGTCTTATATTTTAACCTTTTTTAATTTATTGTGGTGCTACTGTTTGTGCTGTGTTTATAAGAACTCTCCCCAAGAAGTAGACGAATGAGGAGGAAAAGAGATATTTCATGAAGTATGATTATTTTTCTTTGTTTTGAAATGGCAAAGCAGTAAAATAACCATAAATGGAAGATAGAAAGGGTATTTTTTTCTTTCCTTCTTTTTGGATAAGGATTGAAAGCTTATGTGTTCCTTCACTAATGTAATGGTGTTACTTTTAGCCAGAAGCATTGGAAAATATAAATAATTTTGATTTTAAACCAGGTTATTTGTATTTGACATGATTATTTCATAGATAGGCCAAAATCCTACTGCATAAATGACTGTTGTAGAAAGATGACGAAGTCATTAACAGGGAAACATTTTTGACAAAGGCTTGATCCTGTCCCATAATTTATCTGACTCACAAGTCATCAATTTCATTGCATACATGGAAGCCACAGGATAGAAGGAAGAAGTTTTTAATTAACAAAAAATATCTTTACTGATAACATCACCTAGCAAGAGAGATTCACAGTAATTAAAGATTTCTTCTTTCTGTCCTATGGCTCCCACAGCTTCATACAATGAAACAAATTGTTCATAAGCCAGAGAATTTTCAGGACAGAAAAGGACATCTTTAATCACCAAAAATCTTTCTCTGCCAATGGTCCCATCACCCTTCTGCAGGCATTATTTACACAAGAGGATTTTACCCATTGCTATAGTGATAGAGACAGGGAATATTCAGGATCAATATTGATAAGAAAATAATGAATTTCAATTCCCATTAAAATCACCAAACTCATCAGTATATATGAACGTTTGACAAACTTTATACTGAACAAAACATTGTTCATAGTTAACTGGGAGAAGGGAATTACCACCACCCCATTTTTAGTAATTAAAAACAGAGACTTCCCATCAAATCAATTCAAACTACAGTAAAACCCCGACTTACATATGCCTTGAGTTACATACAATTCGACTTACATAATGATTTTGTGCTAAAACCATGTCCTGATTTACATGATTTCCTATGGGTTTGCTTCAAGTTACATAAAGATTCTTTTTCCTATGGGTTTGCTTCAAGTTATGTAAAAAATCATTTCCTTATAGGCTTGCTTCGATTTACATTAAAAAAATCATTTTTCTTATAGGTTTGCTTCAAGTCACATAAAAAAACAGATTTAAGCAAATGCCTACGGAACAGACTTTTTTTTGTAAGTAGGGGTTTTACTGTAGGTCTCTATTATATTGAAACAGATTGCTATTATTAGGATTTACTGGCTGCAAAGACTTAGATTTTATGTAATTAGTTTGGACAAATCCACCCTTGTTATCTACTAAAACTTTTTTAAAATAGTGAAGACATAAAATATTTTTTTATAATGACAAGAAACAGAATAATCCATACAGAGATATCATAGGACAAGTATTGCTTTAAACCAGCTAGCTATACTAGAGTACTTGCACTTAACATATGCATATTTTCAAATCATTGTGGATATTAAGCGCAAAGAAGAATAAGTTAATGCTCCCAGAAGTTATTCTTAACCTAAAATTAGAAATGGGCTCTGCTTATAAAACATTGTTTATGAAAGATGATATACAGATCTATTAAAAACCAAGCAGAAAACAAATAAGCCGTTGCAATAGATGCATACTCCAAATTCATGAAAATTGACTTTAAATTTACTAAGATTTTTTTAGTATATAGAGGCTGTAATATTAAATAGATAGGGTACTAAGTTGAACAGATTTGACAATTATTAGCTCCAAAATGTGATTTTCTCTGTATACTATGTAAAATACTGATGTAAAAGATGTCAGTTGTGGGTATATTCAGACACACTGATGAGACTTAAATTTAGTTACAATTAACTTGTTCCATTGATTGTAAAAATGGGACTTAAGTGTGACAAATTTCCTCTGGTTTAGGTCCACATATACGGAAAGAAAGTCCGATGGGTTTCTCTGTGGTATGAGAGAAAAAGAATGCAAGCGCGGCGCCAAAATGGCTGCCACGCTCTTTGCAGGCCCCCCACCCGGACTCATACATCCGGGTTAGTCAGGGGGCGTGGCCATCCCTCTATAAAAGGGGTGGCCACGAGGCAGCCTCGCTGCCATTTTAAAGAGAAGCGACGGAGCGGAGAATTTCTCTCCGACGCTGCTCCCTTAGGCTTTCTTGCCTTTTTCCTTTTCAATTCTGATCGGAGGATATCTCTCCTCCGATCAGTGCTGCAGTGCTTGGGTGGCCATGGCACCCAAGCGAAAGTCTCAGGCGGCCCCGAGGCAGCGTCCTAGGGGGAGGGCTCGGCCTACCCCCTCGACCTCCTCCTTGGGACCGCCACCGGGCCAGAGAGCTCGGGCGGCCGCCCCACGGGGGGGTGGCAGGGTTACAATTCCCACTGCCACCAATGAGGGTGACCAGGCCTTTGCTTACCCGCCCAGTCGCAGGACTCGGGCGGGGGCTGCGAGGGCCTGCTCCCCTGGAGTTTCTACCCCTATCCAACCTTTGCCTGGCATGGGGCATAGCGGCCCATTCGGGTGCAGCGCGGGATCGTGCCCCGCCATTCCTCCGGCCCCCCATGGGCCCGATTATTGGGCCTGGCCCTATTCTGGCCAGGGATTGCCACACGGTTTTCCCCCTCCGCCTGCTCATCAATTGCCTGGCGGGCCGTCTGGCCTACCTGGCCCAACTTATTCTGGTGGGTCTGACACTGTGGATGCTCTCCTTGCCCGCATATCGGCACTTGAGGCATCCATGGGAATTGCTCCACCACCTTCGGAGGGTGGGCTTGGCAGCTCCTCCGCTGCGGCCCACATGCCTGCCACTGCCGTGCAGCAGGCCATCAACAGAGTTGAGCTGCTGGAGGCCATTAGGCCAGCGCAAGCTGGCGCTTCGCAACTCCCCATCAGGCCATTCCAGCAGGGCATTCCACTGGGGACCGGTCCTGCTTGGCAGGGACGCACGGAGACACAGAGCTCAATGGCCATCGCGAGCTCCGGCGCCCACCGTGGGCCAGAACCCCCAGTGGGGGCAGCCCATGGGGGTGCACTGAGTGAGTATCCTGTTCAAGTCAGTACACCGTTGACACTAGCTCATAACACTGGGGGGGTCCAGTGGCCATGACCGCAACAAGCTACTGCGGGAGGACAGTTCAATCCACACTACCCTGTTACCTCCTGGGCTCCCAATTACCCTCAGGTTCTTACAGGGGTGACCGCCCCTATGCTTCTGCCTAACTTCTCGGAGGTCTGACAGGGCCCATTATGTGTTCCCCCACTTCAATCCGTGCCAACGGCGGCCCTGCCGACGGCTGGTTACTCCCTACCCCTGGGCGACCATTTATCCCAGGCTACTAGGGAGAAGATATGGTGTGGGGAATATATTGACATTTTCACCCTCCTGAACCGTGAACCCACTAAGGAGGAGAGGGAGGGGCAGGACGACAGGGACAAGGAGTTGTCCCGTCGTCGTAAGCCGCCTCACACTTGGGCCAATTGGTTACCGGCTTCTCTGATACACATGGCAGTATACCTAAGGGCCCATCCTGATTTGGCCATCCCAATGGTCCAGTACCTGGACAATATTTACCGGGCCATGGTTGATTTCCCTGGCCCGTCATGGTTGGCCTATGACAAAGAATTTAGGATGAGGGTGGCCCTTCACCCTGAGATGAGGTGGGACGAGCCCTGCCAGCAGTTGTGGCTACTGTATATGACCCCTACGCGGCCAGCGCCTGGTGACCAGTACCACTGTGGCTATGCCGTACAGCTGGCTGCTACTACACAGAATCCCTGCCAGCCGGCGGGGCAGGGGGTTCCAGCCCGCCTGCTGTGTTGGAGTTTCTCCGCCAACGGAGTGTGCACCAGGCGCCAGTGTAGATTCAGGCAAGAGTGCCCTTCCTGTTCCGGCCCTCATGCCGCCTCCACGTGCCCGCGGGCTGGTGGGTCACGAGGCAGAGGAAGGGGTTTTCAGGGGGCGGCCTGAGCTCCCTCTGATGGTGCAACTCATTCAAAAGGCCCCCTCCCCAATTAATTTCCCGTTTCTTGAACGCTGGTTGCGCGTTTATCCTAGACAGGATGATGCGATCTACCTCCTTGAGGGTTTTCAGTTTGGCTTCCGCATCCCATTTAAAGGTGTTCGTGGGCCTCAGGATGCCCCGAACCTACTGTCTCTCAGGGGTAATGAGGACATTGCTGTGGAGACGATAGCCAAGGAGGTTAGAGATCAGAGGGTGGTGGGGCCATTTAATGACCCCCCATATCCTAACTTGAAGGTATCCCCTCTGGGTTTAGTTCCTTTTTTAAAAAAATTTTTATTAATTTTTCAAAGTATATAACAAACATTTAAAACAAAATAACGACATTTAGACAAAAGAAGAAGAAAAAAAGAAAAAACAAGACCTTCTAAATACAATAAAAAGACTGTGTAATACATATTACATACATCGTCACCCTGTGCTATGTACATTGTCCAGGAGGTCGTGGGATTTCCCATTAATTTCTATTGTTCCCAAAATTTCATTTGGTCTGGTGTCAATTTATTTGTTCCGTCTCTCATCAGTGAATAATCAACAAATTTTCGCCATATATTCCAGAATCTGTTTTTTTTATTATACCTTTTTTAAGATTTAACTCCCATGTTAATTTTTCATTCAATGCGAGATCCCACATCTGTTTATACCACTCCTCCACCTTTAACGTTAAGTCATTTTTCCAATTTTTTGCAATACACATTCTAGCTATTACAAGCATCAAGGACAACAATTCTTTCTTATCATTATCTAAATTAACATTATCTACGTCCGTCAGCAAGGTAGTATCTGGCCCCAATTTGAGACGCAATCCCATAATTTTATCAATCTCATTCTCAATTTTTGCCCAAAAATTTCCTACCACCTTACATTCATACCACATATGAACATATGTACCCAGTGTATTTTTACACCTCCAACACAGTTTATTATTTGGGTTTAGTTCCTAAGAAGTCCCCGGGTGAATTCCGTCTAATTCACCACCTTTCTTACCCTGCAGGATCCTCGGTCAATGACGTTATACCGGATGACTATTGCTCTGTCAGGTATATGTCCTTTGACCAGGCCTTACAGATGGTACGCTCGTGTGGTCCCGGGGTGCTATTGGCAAAGTGTGATATCAAATCGGCATTCCAATTGTTGCCAGTGCACCCGGATGACTTTGAGCTGTTAGGTTTTTGTTTTCGGGGCAAGTTTTATGTGCACAAGGCCATGCCTTTTGGCTGTTCCATTTTGTGCTCGGCCTTCGAACGATTTAGCACCTTCCTCCACTGGGCTTTTGTTTGTAGGTCAGGGTCCCGGTCTGTAGCACACTACCTCGACGATTTTTTGTTCGGGGTGGACATGACACGGGCACATGTGCACGCCTGCTCACCACGTTTCAGGTGCTCATGGGGGAACTGGGTGTCCCCCTAGCACCTGAAAAGACAAAGGGACCTGCCACCACCCTTACCTTTTTGGGTATTGAAATCGACACCATCGCTCAGACATCCAGGTTGCCAATGGAAAAGGTGACTCGGATCTCTGATGCGATTTTGGCAATGCTTGCCAAGCGTAAGATGTCTCTTTAGGAGTTGCAGGTGCTTCACGGCCACCTCAACTTTGCCTGCACGGTAGTGACACCAGGCAGAGCCTTTGCCAGGCGTCTCTGTGACGCTATGGTGGGCCTTTCTAAATGACACCACAGGGTACGGCTGACTAGGGGTTTACGAGCAGACCTTTCAGTTTGGCTCACATTCCTAATGGACTTTAATGTCATCTCCTTCTGGAGATCTGAGCTTATGGTCAGCCCCCAGTTTCAAGTACAGTCGGATGCCTCCAGGACCCTGGGGTATGGGATTTATTTCGAAGGACAGTGGGCCTATGGTCAATGGCCTCAGGACTGGCAGGGCATGGATCGCTTATGCGATCTTACATTCCTGGAGTTTTTTTCCAATTTTTGGTGCCCTTATGCTCTGGGGGGACAGGTGGGCTAATTCGGTGGTTCACCTTTGGTGTGACAATGCTGCTGTGGTGCACATTGTCAATGCCCAAATGTCTAGATCCCCCAGTGTCATGGCCTTAGTTCACCAATTTGTTCTTAGGTCCTTGCACCTTAAAGTGCTCTTCAGGGCCAGACATGTGCCAGGCATTAAGAACGATATTGCCGATGCTTTATCCCACCTGCAGATCTCCCGGTTCCATGCCTTGGCTCCAGACTCAGAGGAACTTCCCTCTCCACTCCCGGCTGAGATATGGACATTTGGCGAGGAGAGGTGAACCGGGTGATCAGCATGTCTTTGGCACCTCGCACGCGTAAGGTTATCAGCATACACTCCTTCAATTTAGGACCTTTTGTAGGCAAAGGCAGTTGCCTGAAATGTGGCCGATACCAGTTGACCAGGTTTTACAGTATATGGTGCACTTTCATGATCAGGGGTTGGCCCCACGCACCATCGCCACCAGGCTTTCGGCCTTGGCATTCATGGCCAAGGCACGGGGCTTTACTGACTGTGTGAGTGACTTCCGCATACGCCATGTCTTGGAAGGGTGGACACGTGAACATGGCCACCGCCCGGACACACGTCACCCTGTTTCACCAGGTATTCTTACCCACCTTGCACGAAGTTGGCATAGACTGTGTTATGATAGGTATGAGGAGTCTCTTTTTCATCCAGCTACCACCGTAGCTTTCTTTGGAGCTCTGAGAATCAGCGAGCTGGTCCCATTGTCAAAGGGGGATGTGTCTTGTAGGGCACTGGAACTCGAAGATGTGTCTATCAACCAGGAGTGGGCTCAGTTGAAGATTCGTTCCTGGAAGGCCGATCAGCATTGAGTAGGCAGTGGTGTTAGACTGCTACGATGTACATTTGCTGACATCTGTCCGGTTGGTGCCCTACATGCATTTTTGGCAGGGTGTGGTACGCACCCTGGCCCGTTGTTCTGCCACCAGGATGGGTCTCCCTTTACCAAATTTCAGTTCTGGAGGGTGACCAGTATGGCACTTCACAGTGTGGGCCTCCCTGGGGCTCGTTATGGCACCCATTCATTCAGGATAGGCGCTGCATCAACTGCGGCTGTGGCTGATATATGTCAGATGGGCAGGTGGGGATCCGCACGTTTTTGTTATATGTACATCCCCTCACTGTATGAGTACCTAGTTATGTCCTTAATTCCTTCTCCTTCTTTTACAGACCCTGTGTGTCTACGCACATCAGTGGCAGTGTGGCTGGTGGGCCACAGTTATGTGCACTGGGTGGCACAGTATGCTGCATCGTCAGAGTGGGGACCCCATCTTGGGCTGCGTGCATCCGCACATATGCGGTGGTATGGTGTGCTCGGCATGAGATGGCGGGAACTGTTGCCATTCCTGATGTCCATCAGGGATGCTGGACCGCCTGATGTTCTGATTCTGCACCTCAGCGGCAATGATCTCGCACAGATCACTGGCCTTTCCTTAAAAATGTCGGTGTGCAGTGACCTGGCGTTTCTACATCATTTATGGTCGTACACACGGTTGCTATGGTCTGACATCGTGCCGAGACACTGTTATAGGGGAGGCATGGATCTCCGTGGTTTGGACCGTGCCTGGCGGTCAGTGAACAGGGCTGTTGCCCTGTTTCTTGTTGAGAATGGCTTGGGGACAGCCATTCGACACCCGGGGATAGGGTTGCAGTATTTTAGCCTGTATGCAGGAGATGGGGTCCTCCTGTCGGCCAGAGGTATGCACCTCTTTCTGGAGGACGTGCAAGCAGGCCTGGTGACCAAGCTGTTGGTCGGGGGGGGGCGGTGAGTCATCATGGATGCCTCCCCGTGTGGCGGGTAGCACTGGTAAGGTAACGATTTATGACCCATAGGTATCCGGCAGGTTCACAATTGACTGGCCAAAATGTAGATAGGTACAGGACAAGGTGGTTTCTACTGTTGTGGATTTCTCTATAAAAGTAGAACTAAGTTTGCAAAAAATAGAAGGAAATGGGAAATTAGTTCAAAATGAGGTGAAGGCTATGAAAGGTGAAATAAATGGGACACAGGAAGGGGTGAGGGAAAATAAGGTGAAAATTGATGATCATGAAAAAAGGATTGATGCTATGGAAGAAATGATGAGAAAGCAGAATATTGTGATACGTTATGTGATTGAAAGGATGCCAGACCAGCTAAGAGATAGAATTGTCCAGTGGTTAAACAATTTGAAAATGGGAAAGGATTTTGCACAGGAAGATATTGTAAGCGCATATAGGGTGGGTCCAAGAAGAGGAAAAGTGGTTCAAAGAAATGTTTTGGTCAAATTTGCAAATTGGGGAGATAAACTTAGAGTAATGGCTTTCTTAAAATAAGCTGGTTCTGGCGCTCTGAAAATCGATGGCTCTGATGTGGAAGTATATAACAATATCTCTATTAAGGAAAGAGCTTGGTGATACAGGATGAAGCCGGTAACTAAAATGTTGATGAAAAAAGGGGTAAGGTATAATTGAAGATTTCCACAGCAGTTGAGATTTTTTATGAAAAAATGCAGGTCATTGATGAAGGGACTGATCCACTGGAGTATTTGAGTTTGCTGGATTTAGTCAAGGCAGGTTCTGAGGAGTGGGTAACTTTTAGAAAGGACTTGTTGAAATCGGGCACCATAAAAAGAGATTACGAGGGGGCAGATGCAGGTGGTGCCACAGGTGGTGGGCACCAGGGACAAGAAGAGGAGGAGTTGTCAGTGATCATGGTGGAGGAAGAGCCAAGTAAGGAACAGTGAGTAATTGATTATTTTGTAAAAATTCTTTATATATATATATATATATATATATATATATATATATATATATATATATATATATATATATATATATATATATATATATATATATATATATATATATATATATATATATATATATATATATATATATATATATATATATATAAAATCAGGTTTTTAGAAAGGGGAAGATGCGCAACGCACCAACTATATGCACATTTTGCATGTTCCCCCCCCCTCTTTGGAGAACGAAGGTGGCTTTTTTCGAAGAAAGTGAGGAGGGTAGCATTGTGTGTCTTTTGTATGTTTTTTTATTTTATTGGTGATGGGTTTGAGGTAGCATGCCCAATGGAGAGCTTGGAAGTAAGAGAGGGTGAATTTGAAATAAAAATGGGAAATATTAAAGTTTTAACATGGAATGTAAAAGGTACAGGTTCTATTCTTAAGAGGAGGAGGTTAGAATTGGCTTTGAAGAAAGACAGACCCAACATAGTTTTTTTACAGGAAACTCATCAAAAATCACAAGACACAAACAAACCTTTTTTAGGTTGGATGCAACACTATGAAATGGTGTTTGGTACTTCAAAAGCAAGAGGAGTTGCAACTATGATCTCCACTAGATTAGGATTTGAGATAATAAAAAGTATCTCGGACCCCGAAGTTAGATATTTGATAGTGAAAGGGAAAATAGATGATGAGGGAATAACTTTGGTGAATATTTATGCTCCAAATGAACATCAAGCTGAATTTTTAGAAAAAGTTCGTAAAATTGTGGTATCAGAAAAAGCGGTAAAGATGATAGTGGCTGGTGATTTTAATATGGTAAAATCAAATTTGGATTGCCCGAATTTAACAAGGTGTGGAGCAGGTATTAAGGGGAATATTTTGGACAGTTGGATGGTTGCACTAGGATTGAAAAACTCTTGGAGAGAGATTAAGGGATCTGAAAGGGCGTATTCTTATTTTTCACATGTTCACAGATCCTATTCTAGAATAGATTATGTGTTTTTAACGGAAGACATGGTTAAAATATTGAGGAGATTGAAATAGGAATTTTTAAGGAATCGGACCATGCTAAAGTAATTTTGGATTTGAGGCTACAAAAGGACAATAGAAGAGGAAGAAATTGGAGATATGATCCTAATTTATTTAAAGATCAAAAATGTAAAGAACAAATTATAGGAAGTTGGATGGAAAGTTGGCATTGGAATGATAATGATGAGGTAAATTTTAATGTGGTTTGGGATACCATGAAGTCGGTTTTTAGAGGTGAAAGTATAAAGCTGGCAAGTAACAGGTATAAAAAGTATAAGTTAGCACAGGATGAAAAAGAAAAGGAAAAATAACAACTACAGGAAGAACATTAAAAAAGAAGGATAAAAAAATCTTCGCTAAACTACAAGGATTGAAGGCAGAACTGATGGGCAAGGATATAGAAAAGGTAAAAAGAGACTTAATATATTTAAATAAAGAATATTTTGAATTTAGCATTAAAAACTCACAATTATTGGCAAGAGCTGCAAAAGCTAAAAGAGAAAAAAGGGAGATTGGAGTTTTGGTTAATAATCAAGGGGTAAGGTGCAATAAAATTAGTGACAAATGTAAACTTGTGAAGGAATTTTACCAAGCCTTATATGCAAAAATAAAAATAAAAATAGGTAGATGTGGGGAAGCTTAAAATGATCTTGGAGAGGCAAATAACGAATGGAATAAAACAGGAACATAGGGATAAAATGGAAGAACAAGTTTCGGAGAAGGAAGTAAAGGAGATAATTACTGATTTGAAGTTGGGGAAAGCCCCGGGAGAGGATGGATTACCGACTGATTTTTATAAGGAATTTAAAGATGTTGTGGTACCAAAGCTGGTAAAGTTATATAACTACATATTAGACGGTGGACAAATTCCGACTTCATGGTATACGACCATGATCGTTCTGCTGCCAAAATTGGGAAAGAATTTGGAAAAAGTGAAATCTTATAGACCAATTTCTCTTATAAATCAAGATGGTAAGATCTTCACAGCAATATTGGCTAATCGGTTAAATAAATTTATGGGTGAATATATAAATGCAGATCAGGTAGGATTTTTAAAAGGGAGACATATGGCTGATTTGACTAGGAGAGTGTTAGACTTAATTAATAATGTAAACCAAACGAATGAAAAGGTGGGCTTAATTTCTTTGGACATTTTTAAGGCATTTGACTCTTTACAATGGACCTTGATTAAGGAAATAGTTAAAAGCTATGGATTTGGGGAAAGATTTAGAAGGGTAATTGATTTGCTATATCAGAAAGGGATTGCAAAGATCAGAGTAAATGATGAAGTCACAGATGAGGTAAAGCTTGAGGCAGGTACCAGGCAGGGCTGTCCTTTGTCCCCTATTCTGTTTATTATGGCAATGGAAATTCTGGCCAAAAGTATAAGAGCAGATGCAAAAATAGAAGGGATATTGGGTAATAAGATAAGTATGTATGCAGATGATACATTGATAACATCTAAGCATCCTGAGAGGGTTATGGATAGGATTAAAATACAACTTGAGGATTTTGAGGATATCACGGGCTTGATGATAAATTGGGATAAATCGGAAATGATGCTGTGTAACATGGGAGAAGGGGAGAGGGAAAAGATTGCGGGATTAACCAATATACAAATTAAAGATAAATTGAAATATTTGGGAATAATTATTTCAAATAGATTGGAAGAACTTAAAAGATAAATTATGATAGTCTGAAAATGGAATTTAAGGCTAGAATACAAAGTCTTCTAAAGTTGAAGTTGTCATGGTTCGGGAGGATTGCAATTTGCAAAATGATGTTGTTACCGAGAATTAATTTTTTATTCGACACACTTGCAATTCAAATGAATGAAAAGGAAATTAATGAGTTTCAAAAGATGTTTAACAATTTTTGCAATGGAGGTAAAAAACCTAGATTACTGAAGAAATTATGGTATCTGCCTCAGAAAGATGGGGGTTTAGGAATGCCAAATTTATTAGCTTACTATCTGCTTTTCAAATTAAGAACGTTGTGAAGATTTTGGCAAGGGAAAAAGTAATTTGGGAGGAGATCGAGATGAAAGATTATAGGAATATAGGCAAAATGATTTTTTGGGGAAGCAATATTAAAATGGTGGTTACTAGTAACACAATGATGAAGGGACTCGTGAACATGTGGAAAAGATTAAAGGAGGATTTGGCTCCAGGATTTTGGAATTAGCTGATATGGCATCCTTTCCGATAAAAATAGACAAAGAAACAAAGGAAATATTGGATAGAAATGAAGTTTTCCTGGTGAAAGATTGGTTGTGGATCTGTAGGGACGAAGATAAGAAGAAAAAGTTGTTTGAACAGTTAAAATTGGATTGGTTTCAGATAATGAAGGTTAATAATTGGAATAACAAATATAGGAGAGAATTAGATATAGATAGAGAAAAGACGGAATTTGAAGAATTGGTTTCAAAGATTCAAAAAGGAGACAGAAGTATTAAGGGTCTAGTAAGCAAACTTTATGTCATATTAAACAGGGGCGGTGAACCACAGGAAGTTCTGAAATCGAAGTGGGAACACGATTTGAACATAAAGATAGGAAAAGATGAATGGAGAAATAAGTAGAAAAAGAGGATAATGAGAACCATGTCAGTAAGAATTAAAGAGCACAATTATAAAATGCTGTGGCAATGGTACCTGACACCACTGAGATTACCTCAGATTGACAATAAAAAGGATAATTTATGTTGGAGATGTAAAGACACTATTGGAACTTATGAACATATGTGGTGGAGTTGTAAAATAATAAATGATTTCTGGAGAAGAATAGAAAAAGATGCTGGGGAAATAATGGGTAAAAAAATTAAATTGGAATCAAGTACCATTATGTTAACAGATGTGGCTGGTATGAGTTTAAACAAGGAAGAAAAAGAATTACTAGAAATAATGTTAACAACGGGTATACAATGCATTGCTAGACATTGGAAAAATGATGTAATTATACAGACGAGCGAATGGTATAAAGAAATGTGGAATTTAGCATTGAATGATAAACTGACATGGGAGATAAAAGTAAAAAGGGATAAATAGAAAGAAAACAGATTCTGGAGTATTTCGAAGCCTTTTGTAGATTATTCCCTCACGGGTGCAGAAAGTAGTAGACCTGTAGCAACTCAAAGTAGTTTCTGGAGGTAAATATTGTGAATGAGCTTTCCAGGGCAATGTAAATAAACACTGGGTGGAATTCAAGGGAAAGTACTATGTATGAGACTATGTTTTATGAAATATATGTTTTTTCTCTTTTTGTATGTATGTCTGTATATTTTTGCAAAAGCTAATAAAAATGTATATTAAAAAAAAAGATAGGTACAGGGGAAACAGGATTGGCCGGTCAAGGGCGAACCATGAACGGGGTGATGCTAGGAGCTTCACAACCTGCATCACCTTGATATTTGGATGGATACACGTCAAAGGGTGGGGTCAGTAGACTTCGGTCAACAATTTGTTTGTGTCAACAAACAAATTGATACAAATTGATACATGTAGCCAATAGCCATTGGCATTTTGGGTGGAACCTTACCAGTGCTACTGCGGCCTGCTTGCCTTAAAGAATTACAATTGGATGATACACCAATTGAAAGTGATAATTCGGACTAGGGCATTATTCAATAAAAGTGGCCCAATGCCTTTAATCCAATACCGGTGTCTGAGTCTTTATTTGGGTGGGTGTGCCTGCAATGCCTTATCCATAAATTTCACTCAACACAAGAAAACAAGATCTTAAAGACTAACAAGTCAAGTATATCAATAGATTTCATTGGATGCAATAGCCAAGTGGACTGTCTGAAAGATTTGTCCATAATCAATCTACAAGGTTAAGCACTTCAGTTCTCACATAGAGCTGCCACTACATCCACAAAAAATACAGGCTTCTGGTATGGTGGTCAAGACAAAGCCTTGTTTTAAGTGCCAAAAATCCCTCTTAATTCAATGTCCAAACAACTGACTAAATAAAAGTTTATATGTTATTTAAAAAGACAAAAAAGATTTTAAAAAACAGGAAAGTTTTAAAAAATCAAATTGTTTCAAAAAGACATCAAACATATTCTGTGGTAAATAACCAATTAAAGACAGGAATAATGCAGAGCAAACACAAGAAAAGTAAGAAACCTAACTAAACTAGCTGGTACTGTAGTTACATTCTAGTGTACCTTCAGTCTAATCTCAGAGCATACACAATTTACACAAAGTACATCTCTTACCAGAACACATCATATGCCTCATGAGAAATCTGTACACGAACCAAGAAGCAACAGTTAGGACAGAACACGGAATGACAGAGTGGTTTGGAATAGGAAAAGGAGTAAGACAAGGCTGCATTTTATCACCCTGCTTATTCAATCTATACTCAGAGCACATAATGTGCAATGCAGGGATGGAGGAATCACAATATCGGATCAAAATTGCTGGGAGAAACATCAACAATTTGAGATAAGCAGACGATACCACCCTAATGGCAGAAAGTGAGGAAGACCTAAAGAACCTCTTGATTGGATTGAAGGAGGAGAGTGCAAAAAGCTGGCTTGAGACTCAATATCAAGAAAACCAAGATAATGTCAACAGGTCCAATCAGTCCCTGGAAAATAGATGGGGAAGAAGTAGAAGCAGTGACAGATTTTACTTTCCTGGGATCTAAGATCACTGCAGATGGGGATTGTAGCCATGAAATAAAAAGATGACTGATTATGGGGAGACAAGCAATGAGAAACCTGGGGAATATAGTGAAAAGCAGAGACATCACCTTGAAAACAAAAATTCACATAGTCAAAGCAATGGTATTCCCAGTGGTAATGTATGGGTGTGAGAACTGGACCATTAGGAAGGCTGAGCGCAGAATAATAGATGCCTTTGAGATGTGGTGTTGGAGGAGAGTCCTGAGAGTCCATTGGACAGCAAAGAGAACAAATAGGTCAATACTGGAAGAAATCAATCCTGACTGTTCATTGGAGGGACAAATAGTGAAGATGAAGCTAAAGTACTTTGGACATCAAATGAGAAGGGAGGACTCACTTGAGAAGGCCTTGATGCTGGGAAAGGTGGAGGGAAAGAGAAGAAGGGGGCGTCCAAAGATGAGATGGATAGATGGTATTGTAGACACAATGGGTACAGAGCTTGGTGGGCTGAGGAGAATGGTGGAGGATAGAGATGCCTGGAGGAAAATGGTCCATGGGGTCGCAAAGGGTCGGAATTGACTGTGGGACTGAACAACAACAAAACATCTCTTACAACAATGAGCATAGCATCTCCTGAAAGATAACTAAGCCAACTGAAATAATTTCTGACTCTATTTTATTATACCTAAGTTTCTGTTTCTTGACTTTTCCAGGGCCTTTTAATCAGACATTTACTTTCCTTGAATCTTTCCAAAGACAAGAGCTGTTTCTGCCCTCTCCACACATGCACAGCTGAAATCATCTTCCCAATTAACTAAGTACCAGGAAGCAAGGCATCCTGGCCTTGAAATTATTTACCAGCCAAGATAAATTGTGGGTGTCATTCACTTCTAATTACTAGTGGGCTTTGCCCTCCCTTCCATTCACAGCCAGCCATTCTTAGGCACTCATTGCATTGCTTGATTTTCCAGAAGAGCACCAAATCCCATTTTTCAATCTCTTTGCATTATGCGTGTCATTTCTTGGTAAATTTTGCAAACTGTCCCAAGTTTCCAGTTTAGCCTGTCAAAGCAAGTAAATACACTTTGAATTTCAACAGCAATATTTTTGCCACTAAATTCAAAGAAACATTAAAAGAGGGCAGCGACAGAGATTGCCATGTTGAAATTGTAGCAATAATACATCTGCAAGGAGACTTGAAATACACTTGCTGTATATTTTTGTATACTTCGTCCAAAATCATTTCTCTCTGTCTTCCCCCTATTATTATAACCTCACTTACTACTTTCATGACATCCAACAGACATACCTGTATAGGAAAAGTAAAGAAATACAGTACCCCAAAGGGAAAAAAGCATTATTGCATCATGAGGAGAGCCATCCTATCTTTTAAGGAAGAGTGGATTCTTCTCTGTCAGTGGATTTTTGTCTTCCCAGGTGAAGAAAGGCTGCTTCCAGAGGCTTCTTATTGTAATAGACAAATAACGATCTAATAGTACAATCACTACTCTATATTTGCTGATTTTTGAGGGTGTGGAAGCATGCTGAGATAGTCACAGGAAAGCCTTGAATATGCTTCCAGAAAAGGTAGGTATGACCCCTTGAAAACAATTTACCCTCACAATAAGACCAGTAGAAAGGAAAATAAAAGAAGGAATGACCAGTGAAGGGAAAGGCACGAAAAAGGGTCCTGGGATACACGAGTACATGCTATGTTCTCCAAAATGAATCCAGATGGGCTTCGAAAATAATGGTTCCTTAGAATTTGAAAATAATGTATTAGTGGTAATTTGTTAATGGCAAAATTGGAAAGGACATGGAAACAGATGCATCTAATTTTCTAACAATAATGTTTGAAAGCTTTGTTTTTAGATTAGATATATCAGTTTACGAGTTCTCTTGTTTAACAAGTCATTATTTTAATGCTGATGTGTTTTTTCCATGTTTTGCGGTTCCTTCAGTCCAGATTCTACACATTCCATCTTCCCATAATAGTTGGTTATTATAGGTGTCAATCCTAAACACATTTACCAGTAAGTGATCCATATTGAACACAGTTGTTGGTTGTTTCTAAGTAAATAGGATAGTACTTCACATTTAAATGTCTGAGTGGAATATATGAAACAACTTATATATATTTCACTCTGTATTGAATCCTTCTCTCCTCACTTTTGCTAAGTGTTATGTGGTATTCTTCTACATTATACAACTGACACACTTCATTGCTCTCATTTTCAGCAATGTTCATAAGCATTTTGATATATTTTAACACCCAGGAAAAGAACCATGTTCATTAGAGGTCAAAAGAAGCAATACCTTAACCAAAATATGGGTATCTGCAGGAAAAAAAGATTAGAGTTACTGTTCTCAGCTATCTACTAAGGAAAAAGGAAGAGAGCAGAAAGCAGTTGGGTCAATGTTTGATGGAGCTCTTGTCAACTGCTGAATTTTATTTGATTTATTTTACTTGTAGGTAGCAGATGCTGATGTGGAGGAAGAAGCTTCTGGCAGCAAGGCAGTTGGTGCACCAATCAATTCCATCCATAGACTAGTAGTTATAATAGCATGAATTATGAACAGCACCAAAGGAAACAACAATAAGATGAATGACCTTTGCAGAAGATGAATGATATTCAGGCTACATCTAGCAGAGGAGTCTGCCTCCAGCTATGCTTTCCATGTTACAGCTGCAGTATTAAGTACCCCTAACTCCATTAGGTGGTGACTAGAGAAAACCCATTATTCTTAGCTATGCCTTAAAGGTGCATATAGTATCTCATATATAAAAGCTCTCTCTCTCTCTCTCTTTGTCTCTGGATTCCAAATCTATTAAGAGTTGAACTACAAATTACACTTCCTTTTTTTAGATGTACAAGTATATATACACAATTCTAACCTGGATCAGAACTATCACACACAGGTATGGGGATGAAGAGTCTAGGGAGGTCACATTTTTTTTAACTACAAAAGGTTTTAAGTGAAAGCTCTTTCCCTTGGCCAATAGTTATATATTTGATGTGTGTGCAGGGCAGTACCATAGTTATACAAGAAATATTACAAGATAGTAATTGGTTTTGGAATATAGCAATAAAGCCTAAAATCATTTAAATTCCAGAAAACTATTACCTAATTACTGTTATGGACTAATAAAGGATAATTACTTAACTCAAACTAATTTTCATAGTGCTTATAATGCAGTGTGTCTCTGTACCTTTTTATTGTTCGGTGTTTTCATAAAAAGCATAACATTCCACTTGACTTCCCCTAATATGTAAATGAGTGCTGCTTTCTGGATAGTAGAGGTTAAAGTTTTCAAATAGAGTTCATAAAGGCAGAAAGGTTGTTTCCTCTGCTTCATAGATATAAAAGTCATGGCCAACTCTATACTGCCTCCTTTTGCATATTTTTCTTTCTTTGTGATGTTTGTGATGGTTTATCAAATGAGGCATTGGCCTGATCAATATACAGTAGACTTGAGAGAAGGTAGACAAAAGATAGGGACTGTTGTGGCTCAAGTGGTTAAGACACTGAACTCTGATGGCTGGAAGGTTGACAGATCAGCAGACCCATGCTGTGCAATGGAATGAGCTCCTCCCTTTGTCCCAGCTCCTGGCAACCTAGCAGTTTGAAAGCAAGATAAATACAACTTCAGTGGGAAGGTAAATAGTGTTCTGTCCACTCCAGGGTTTAGTCATGGCTGCCACATAACTACATAAATGCATACAAGTGCAGACAGCAATACCTCTTTTGCTGTAAACAGAAATGAGCAGTGAACTCTTGTTGTGTATTAAGATAATATTCAGTGTTATTATTACTTATCATAATGTGTTAAAATGGCGACTCACGCCATTCCAGTTAATCATAAAAATTGGTGCGCCCTTTCAACAGTTCAAGGCACGCTCTTATGCAAATGTATAATACCTGATTGGTTTCTATTTTGGATCCTAGCGGGGATTCATTGTTGCTCAAATATAGCATTACTGATTGGTTAATTAAGGTTGTCCAAAAGATTGCTAACTTGTAACATGGGGTAATGGCCGCACAGATGCTATATAAGTGCTGCTTGCTAATACGGCATTGGCTCTTGGTTCGCACACTTGCACGACACACACACACGTGTGGATTACCTTCAGTAGGCGCAGGTGCAGAACTAATCCTGGGTAGCAGAATAGAGGAACAAGCGAAGGCAAATCATGTCTAGTTAAGCTGCACTGTTATCTCCAAGAGTAGTGAATAAACCATTGCATTGTTGTTTGATTCATCGCTCGTTGGACTCTTCATTTCAAAGCTTAAGACACAACAACTCTAGAGTCAGATACAACTGGCTTTTCAGCAAGGACAACCTAGACAAAAGATAGGTAAGACTGAAATGTGGTGTGTACAGTCCTCTCATCCTGGAAAGCATGGTTTGTATTAATGGGCTCTATTTATCTTCACTCATCGTTATCGCCACTGGCTACTACTCATGTCTGAGTATACCTTTTAACCCTGAGAATGTTTTCAGGAAACATGGTGTGAATTTGTTTAAGGTAGATCCCAGCTTGTCATGAAGTGACCCATACACTATGACCACGAAGCCATCTCCTGTGGCATGTATGAAATGAGACATGCAGGATTTGACACCGGGACTGCAATGGATTGCTGCAGCCTTGAAGATATTGTCATGGTGCACCTTCATAGTCAGTTCATCTGGCATGGCCTCTTCCACCTCCATGACCATGAAGTGGCTCCTCCTCTACTTATTTTGCCGTTGGGCCCAATTTGATGGTTTCCAGTGGCATTTCCTCCACTGAGGGCAGGGGGGGGGGAATCATCCCACCTAAAGAGGCTCATGTGCCGGTAGCTGTTGGCCCCTTTAGGGAAGTCAGGTTATTTATCTTCCCTACTTATGATAATAAGCAATTGTCTACTTTTGTGCTGGTACTACTTTGGTTGAGGTCATTATGTTCACCTAAGTGCACACTCTGGAAGAAGGTTTAGTCATAAGCTATGATTTGGTCTATGCCAGTGGTGGTGAACCTATGGCATGCATGCCAGAAACATGGCACTTGGAGCCCTCTCTGTGGGCACCCATGCAGTTACCCAGCATAGAGTTTGTCCACTCACACAGCAGCCCAATGGGAGCAGTTCCCATATTTTCACTGGCAACACTTGACTGGTATGATTTGGGGTTGCAGTTTGGACACTCAGTATCTAAAAGGTTTGCCATCACTGGCCTATGCCCAGCTGGAGTCAGTGGGGAAAAACAGCTCACCTAGGCTAGAAACAGATTAGAAACTCCTCAATTGATTCTGTATGGACATGTATGGGGAAAACCACCCTGCATCTGCTAGGAGACATTTAAACCCACTTCATCTCTTAGACTGGAATATCTCCAATATCTTTGCATTTTGGAACTCTGATTAAAACAAAACAAAACTCAAAACAAAATGAATTCCCATGAATGAGGGAAATGGGTGGTGGTGAGTTACTCAGTGGCCTAATTGTATGACTTATCCACACAAGGCCATATAACAATTATCACTTCACATATGTATGTATCATATACATACTTAATTCTCAGAGTGTAGAAATAACTCAATAAAGATTGAGAATAAAGAAGAAATTAAAATTCTAGAATGCAAAAAGGCTACCTAAGCAGTCATGCAAGTCTTTCTCTTTGCCCTCTAGGCCTGAGAAATGGCCAGAGTAGCAGCTGCAGGTGGATATATATAGCACATGGTGACCTCAGTCTGTATCTTCTTAGTCCCTCAAGGTTTGGCGTGACAAGGAGATATCTTGAATTTTATGGAGAGGGATTCACTGTCACTCACATTCTTCTTTCATGCCACCGGCTCAGTCTAATGTATTACATCCAATTACTCTTTTCCTCAGTTTATATAGTTAGTGATCTTCCCCCTGCAAAATGCCAAATGAGATTGAATGGACCTGCTGTTAGGCTGCTCCACTCCATGGGTTAACTGTATACCATAGTCATACACATACCACTTATTCAATCCATTCTGGCACATTTTTTTTTCTAAAGGCAGGGGACATGACCATTAGAGATAGCTATCATTAGAATCATATTAATATTGTAGAGCAGAGATTGAGGCACTCTTTCCATGTTTGTGAGATCAGACTCCAAAAGCAATCCTAAACTTTGAACCAATTACCAAACAAAGCAAGCCAATTTACATTATCCAGGAGGGAAAGCAAACGTTTGTCATGGAACACTTTTATCAGTTTAGTAGTTCTCTCTTCAAATTATGAGCTATCTCTAACATCTGCTTCTGGCTTAGCTTGGATCCTACCCATTATGATGATTTTTTCTTGGTTGTTCTTTTCTGTAAAGAAATGAACACATGCTCCTGCTGTTTATGGAATAAACTATATTTGTGCAACAATGCTTACATGTGCAGGGCAAGCCTTAAAAGGGAAAGAGCAGTTTGGAGGTTGAAGAAGCAGAGGTGTGGTACTAGACCCCACATGATCTCTATGGAAGAAATATGGAATTAATTCCTGCAACAGCCATTTTTAATGTAACCTAAGAAAGTATAGGTTGGCTGGCTTTTTACTGCCAGAGCTATCTGTCTTCAGATGGTTTCCTTTGGTCCCACTCACAAAGATAAATGGTCACAGGAAATGTTTTCTCACCTAATGAGTTTATTTTAGGGCAGGTCACACATTATCCAAGGGGTGAGAGGCATTAAAAACAGAATTGTTCTTTCCAATGGGGCTTTGTAAAGAGGCCCCATATCTCATCAGGCCCTCTGTCTAACTGGTTTTCCTCCAGTTAGGGTAGTCAGTGGACAACAAAAGATAAATCAAGGTACCTAGAACACCTTATAGGAAGAGGCTGTAGTGTAGCCCTGGATACAAAGGTTCAAAGAAAATGAGGACTTTGGTTAAGAGATCTGAAGGAATTAAAAGAGATGAGATCATGTAACTATTCTACAAAGTAATATTTGTTTCAGCTCATTCTGATGTTGACATAAACATGATTTGATTTAGCAACAGAACTCCAGGCATGGAGTGTTCTTTCCCTGTCTCCTGTTTCCCTGTTAGTCTTGTGTATCCTCCTAAAACCTACTGGGGAACTGTTTGGGACAGAATAAAAGAGTAGTGGGGTAGCCGGGATTTTGTTTGAAGTGAATTTCAGAGTGAATTGTCCTAATCTACTTCTCCCAGAGTAATATAATGATCATCAGTACAGTCATCCTTTCAATTCTTACTTCCAGAAGGCAGTTATTAAGCTGACTCAGAAAGTGTACTAAAATGCCCTTAAGAAGTCATTTTTAGTGTAAAAGGTGCACAGGAATATATTTTTCTCAGAGAAATTATGCTCAGAAATACATATTTATATACTGTAGTTGTCACTTGCTATCTCCATCTGAGGGGACAGGGGTTAAATGCCTATTATTTATTAGATTAAAGAGAAAAATTGTAGCCTAACCCCTCAATCCATAGTTTCATTTCTTCTTCCAGTTATAAAACTACATCTGATAATGTCTTCTGAAGAAAAGAAAAAAGCTACATAGCTATGTCTAGTGGCACAGTGGTTAAACTGCTATACCGCAACCAAAAGGTTGTGAGTTTAATCCTGACCAGGATTCAAGGTTGACTCAACCTTCCCTCCCTCCTTCTGAGGTCAGTAAAATGAGTACCTAGCGTGTTGGGGACAAAATGTTAATTAACGTGTGACCCACCCAGAGAGTACACAAAGTGCTATGGGGTGGTATATAAGTGAGATTGCTTTCCTTTATACAAGGTACAAATAGATTGCAATGCCTGCATTGTAGCCAGACGTTCAAATCCACACTGTACCTCCTGGGAGAGAGGCTAGCTGGTATCATGTGATATATATGTAGGATATATGTAGGATATATGTCTGATAGGGTTATATACCCTTCTAGTTATGTGGCCTTGGAAAAGCTGCATAGTCCCAGAGCTCCACCAAAAGGAAGGACAGGACACTTTTGAGCAATAGCTAGAAAATCCTAGACTGGTCATCATAATTTTGCATTAACTTGATGGCTCATAGTTATTGTTATTATACCAATATAATTGCTCACAGTTACCCTAACACTCACAATATATTAGGCCTCATAAAGAGGACAAGGTGATATGCTCCTAAGTTTATCATAAAATGTGTACAGCAGGCTGTGTGTATAGTGTTATAAGCATTTTTATTCTGATGCACCTTTTAAATGCTTTGTTGTCTCTTCCTTGGCTGCCTTTGCTTATATATTTCAAGCATCTGAATTTTATTTCATGTCATTTAGAAAAAGAGGTTGATGTGAATTGCCCACTGGGGAGATCCATTGGAGGACTTGTTTATTCCATCCATATGGTTTCATTGTAGTTGTTACAAGTGAAACCTGTTAAACGGATGCCTCGTTGACGGGTGATGGGAAGATGTATTTTTATATTTTGCACACAGATAGGATTTTAAAAAATGAATGCCTAGTTGTGGCTTCTTCAAATAAAATCATTGTGATTACGATCCTTGTAAGGAATGCTATTGACATACTGTACCTTGTATAGACCAACTGACAAACTGGGTTTAAATGACCTTGCATTTATTAAAATTGAAATAATTGGTTGTGTTTTCACTGGATTAAAACACACTGGCTCAAATCCTATTGGGTAGTTATGCAAAAGGTGTAGCTTCTAGGAACAAATTGTCATAAAGGAATCTTCCAAGGAAGTATTTGTCACAAGCTGAGATGTGTGACTCATCATACAAGAGATAATGTCTAAAGAAATATCTCAGTTTATGGTACCTGTAATTTACCATTGAATATTATGCCTTCTGCATAATGATGCAACCGGAGTTTGGCTGTTGGCTTGTCTCCTTGTCTGCTTGTGTAAGGCTTCTACTACATTTGGAAATACCGTTTTAATTCTTTTGCAAGTCACAAGCTTATGTTTTGATTCTTCTTCCAAGCAGTGTGGCCAATCTATTACACAATGCTTGTCTGATATTACTTGGAAGGCACTGTTATAATTTTATTTCAGGACATAATTATTATGCTTGGCTAGTAAGTTATACTGTCACTTGCAAAATAACATGAGCATAGATAATTGTTCTACAGGTGAAATCCATTCAAATAAAATCTCAAAACTTGAGAAGGAAATCCAAGTCACAATTTTTTCCCTACAGAAATTTCTAAAAGGGGATTTCTGAAAAGTAAAATTCTGAGTTCCCGCAGAGCTGCTGAGAAGGCAAACATCTGCTAGAAATAATTTGTTTAATTATTTTCCCTTGAAGAACTAAGAAACCTCTTTCTTCTGCATCAACCAAGAAACTTGTATTGTGACAGTATATTGTGAACTGTTAATATTTGACATATTTCAAAATTATCTATCACACCGAATTCATAACCTGCTCTGAAACAATCCAAACACTACAATATTAAAACCATAACTATCCTATAGTATTTACTTTTTACTTTAATTGTGCAGTGATAGCTCACTTTTTGCTTTACTAACAGCAAACACAGACTATTATATGAAGACCTTGATTACAGTAATTCATTACGAAGTGACAATACAAGCAGCACATTTACAGGCATTGCCTTATGAAACACAAAGAGGCTATGTTGCAACATTTATCTTTCTAACATCTGCAAATTCTCAGAAGACTGACTGACTACTCCAATTTAATTCTGACTTCAGGAAATTATTTGGAAAGCTCAGAAGGCATAACAGAATTGCATTTTCGGCTTCCTATATTCATCCACTTACAAAGGTCTTAAAGAAAATGGAGTGCACAAATTCAAAAGTGGAAAGGAGAAGCGCTGTACGTTGCAGATCAGAACATGCCTAGCACCAAAATTACTTATTTCATTGAATTTAAGATAGGCATCATCAATATGCTAATTTATCATACTGTCTCTATGGATGCTATTTTCAATAGTAATCTCTTAAAGCATTTCTAAAGATAGGTTGGCTTTGATTTTGGAAAAGCTCTAAAGTGGAAATTCCAGGGGGGGGACAGCAACATCAATACTGTCTCTGCAAATTTGCAGGGAACTGATTTGGTGTATAGGTGTTAAAAGTGGAAGCTCCAACAAAAGGTTGTAACCTGGTGTGCTCCTTTCACAACTATGCCTTCCCCCCCTATGGTATTGTGTTACACCCACCTCTTTCCCATTTTGTGTGTGTGTGGTTGCTGCACATGCTTAATCCTCATTGAAGAGATTGGAATTACCTTTGGAAGGTCTCCCTCTAATCTTGTAGGGGAGACTATTGATACAAATTTTGATGCCCTCTTAATCATAGCAGTACTTTCCTTTTATGTGTGGATGGTGCCAGTTCCTTTAAGGCTGGCAATCAGAAAATACAAGATAGTTATTTGTTTGTTGAATTTTTTTTATTTATTTGTAATATCTATATACTGCCAAATTAGTGTCTGGCACTATTCAGGGCAATTTATAATGATACATCAAAACAGATTAGCAACCTGTTGTTTGTTGTTGTTTAAATCCAATCTCACAAAATAAATGTACACTTAAGATCCCAGATGGCAACTGTGTATTGAACAGATCAAGGTCCGATAATCCCTCAAAGAAGGGTAGGAGAACGAAACCAAAATGTCATTTAAACTGCCCTATACTCAGGGATGGTCATTCTTAACAGCAGGGTTTATGAACACTTCAGCAAATATGAGGTATTCCTCTGGGAGAATTGCTCTGCCAGGTAACAAAGTCCCATCCCCATGAAGGGCTTTGTGTGTCAGTGCCAACACCTTGAATCTGGCACAGATTACAGTGGGCAACCAGCATAGGCCAACCAGAACCTGGGAAATATAATCAAAATTATGTGTTTCCATGATCAGTCTGGAGGCTGCATTTTGTACCCACTGAAATTTCCATATTAGCTTCTGCCAAAGGAACCCATGGAGCTGAGAAAGCTTTTAGCGGGGGGGGGGGACCCCCACAATAGAATACCTTCAGCTTAGTTAAAATGCTAGCTCTTTATAGCATTATATGTTAAGATCAGAAACTAAACAAAAATTCAGCACTGTTCTGTAACAAAGTATATTGACATAATCACCTAATTTGTTCAGTTTGCAGAAATTGTTCCATTAATCTCTATTCTGTTTTGATGCAATTTGTTCCCTTTGCACTGCCATCAGTGATCCTTCGGGATAACTCATTTGCATATCTGCCTGGCCTTTCCCAGGGGTCTCTCTCTCTCCCCCCACCCCTCTCTGTGTGTGTTTATGTTATACCTGATTTACTGGTATGCACTGTTGTCATGATTACCAGCAACAAAAGCAATAATGCTTATGTGTCAATATGGAGAAAGAAAGCAATAAAATGAAATTCCAGTGGGCATTAGGAATGTAGCACAATGTAACAATATTGTTTTACTAACAGAAGCAACCCCATCAAGTGGAATAATGCCACTGAATCCTGGACAGAGAAAGAATCACAAAAGAGAAAGGCCAAATTCCTCTTGAGAATATCCTGCAAGAGCAGTCTCACAGCAGTTTTTTTAACCATTCACTGACTATGCTTTACATAGTTGTATTACTGTTCAGATGATTGATATCATATATAAATATGACTATTAAATTAAATTAAAATTAAATATCACAATTAGTGCACCAGCAATTGCTCAAAGAAGAGTCAGTGGTGGAGTAGAGAGATGTTTCTAAATATGTCCTAATGTATAGGCCAACAGGATTCTGGCAAAAAAAATTTTATTGAAAGACAAGCTTAATTTCCAATATTTTGAAAATGTAAATGTCTAGCCATTTACTATAGAATCTTTCTTTTTTTCTTTCTTTCATCTTTTTTTTTACACAATCTGTTTCTGGTTTTGTTTTTTAACTAATCTTTTTTTAAAAAAAATGCAATGAAGTGTGAGTTCCTCTGCCTGGAAAAGAATTAGAAGCCTTATGAATAAAAGCTAAGATAAGAAAAGAACATCTCATGCTGTGACATCCATATGCATCTAAAGCATCTAAAAGAACTGAAAGTATTTCTCTGATTTATAACAGTTCCTACCTTGAACTGCACTCTTGAGTGATGTACTTCCCCTTCTTTCTCTCATAGGTCTGAAAGAAAGCACATCATTCCCCCATGACTCCGATCTGACTCAAATGAATGTAGAATACATTGCCTAAATCAGTGTTTCCCAAGCTTTGGTTTTTGGACTCCAGTTCCCAGAAGCCTAAATCATTTTGCCAAAGCACTGATCAGCCAATGTACTGACCTAGGCTTCTGGGAATTGAAATCAGTGTTGGGCTCCAGCTAGTTTGGACGGATTCGGGTGTACCTGTAGTAAAACCAGCTGTCCAGAAAAGCCTTGGATGAAGGGGGAAATGGCTTTGGAGGGGGCTGGCTCCATTTCCCTCTTTGTCCAAGGCTTTTCTGGGGCTCTGTTTCATCCTGGAGTGGCTGGGGAGGCACTCCTGGGTGAAACAGCCTCAAAAAAGCCTTAGACGAAGGGGGAAATGGCTTTGGAGGGGGCTGGCTCCATTTCCCCCTTCATTCAAGGCTTTTCTGGGGCTCCGTTTCACCCTGGAGTGGGAGAAAAGCCTTGGGTAAAGGGGTAAATGGCTTTGGAGGTGAACCTCCGATGACTCTTCTATTTTCATCTCTCTATAGCGAAGAGCAGTCACAGGCCACACCCACCCAGTCACATGACCAGTAGGCCACACCCACCCAGTAACATGGGCACACCCACAGTGTGGTAGTAATTTTTTGGAAGCACACCACTGTTTGAAATCCCTTTGTGGGGTGTGTACCCCACGTTGGGAACCACTGGCCTGGATGATGATAGCTAAATTAAGCCAGCTCCAGTGGATATTTGTTGTTTAGTATTGAATACAACCTTAAGGAAAAAATAGTGACCTGACTCAAGAGGAATTTTTTGGACGTTACACTGATGCTACATAGACCATTTTTGACAATAGTATCAATAGATGGTCTGTTGAATGAGGGTCACACACTCACCTTGAATGAGCAGCATTACAGATTGTACAATATTCTTGGCTCCATCTTTATCATTAGAAGTACAGAGTGACTTTTACCATGTCTGGTGGCCCAATGGTGATGGCATGTGAATGAGAAGGCTCGTTTATAGAGGAGAATGGCCTGGTAGCAGTATTCAGTGCTCTGCTAACTTCTGGGCTAGAGTACAACAATGAACATCACACCTTTAAAGATGGTCCGGAAAGTGCAGCCCAGTGTGCATTGCACAAGATATGAATTAGAGCAATATCAGACAAGCCAAACATATGATTCCATTGTGACCTTCTTGCATTAACTGCCAATTTGTTTCATAATGTGGTTCAAAATGCTAGTTTTGATCTAGAAAGTCTTACATGGCTCAAGGCGGCAGTACCTGAAGGATGACCTTCACCGTACAAACTTGATTGTAATCTGAGAGCAAGATCCGAGGCCTTTCTCTCAGAGATATCTGAGAGTGCCATTTCCATGGTAACCCTTGACATGGAATTCTCTCGCCAGGGAAACTCACCTGGCAGTAACATTTCCATATTGGGCAAAAACCACTGTTTGGCTAATTTTACTACATTCATGGTCACATTTTGACTGCTATATTTGTAATGTGTTTTTAATACTGCTTTTATCTACAAGATTTTAATATATTTGCTTAATTCCTCTTTAGTATCATAATACCATATTATTCTAGCTTTGAATATTATTTATTTTAATATTGTAAACTGTCTTGGATTCTTTTTAGGACAAAGGCAGCATATAATTATTTCAAATAAATAACTAATAACTATCTCATTCTGATCCTAGATGTTACCCAGTGTGGTGTAGTGAATATTGTGATGTATTAGGACTCAAAAGACTGGCTTCTAATTCCTGATCAGGCACAGAAACTCACTGTGGGTGTGAAAGTGCTAAAAATACTCCTTAAAAAGCTCACTCTTCTTGAAAGCCCTGGCTAGCCCAGCGGGTGTGGGGTGCTGTGATAGGAGCAGCCCCTCCCTCCACTGGCTCATTTTAATTTAATTTTAATTTATTTTTTCAATTTGTATGCCGCCCCACTCGCAAAGCGACTCTGGGCAGCTAACAAAGAAAAACACAATACTGTATCACAATTACAGTACCAAATATCAAGTCATAAGCGTTTCAAAACATTACAGCAAATATACCAACCACCATCATAAAACTTCAACCCATCCCCAAATGCACCAATTAAAAATCCAGTTAAAACATTAAAAAGCATGAGTGATTCCTACTTTAAATGAGCCGGGGGGGGGAGTTACTCCCTCTCCACTTCCCCACACCTGCCCTGCCAGCCAGGTCTTCAGCCCTTGCCTGAAGGGTAGCAGCTCCAACTGGAGATGCAGTTCAACTGGCAGGAGGTTCCATAGGGCTGGAGCAGATACCGAAAAGGCTCTTCTTCTAGTGCTGGAGAGGCAAGCCTCTCTATCAGTTAGTATTTTTAAAGAGCCCCTCCGGTCCCTCTTGTGGGATGGGCAGATGACTATTCTAAATAATCAGCCATCAGGGAGTTTAGTTTAACTGTTTAAAGATGTTTTTAATAAGGTGTATGATAGCTATTTAAGTTTATTGATTTTAGTCATAGTATTGTGATTTGATTTTATACTGTGACTGTTGTTTTACTGACTATAAGCCACCATGGTGAGCGGGCATATTAGTCTAAACAAACAAACAAACAAACAAACAAACATTAGGGTCACTACAAGCTGGATCTGATTTTATGGCACATAAAAACAACACTCCTGATGTGAAGTGTTTTTGTCTTTCACAATTTTCCCCCATTTAAAGATTGATTTATATATTTGCATAACATATATGTGTATATACACCAACATTTGCCAGTATCCTCTCTTGAGAGGAAAGTCTGCCAACATACTAATGTGGCATCTGGTGCAAATGTGGCCGTTGGGTGTTTGATGATCTCTGTATAAGAAAAATACTGGACAAGCTGCATGACTTCTGGGTTTTCTGTTCAGTTGACACTATGAAAATGCCCATTGATTTCTATTAATATCATATAGCATATTGCTTTTTGTGTCCTTACCAATCTGTAAATGCATTAGACTCATCCTTTGAGTCTAGGGTGGTGATTCAAAAACCTAAGAAGTGTGTTATTAAGAAAGTAAAATCTGAGGGTATAGCCCTTTGCAAGAAGTGACATCTACTGACACAAGGTAAACACACAGCTTTCATTTGTATTTTTTAAAAATTGCAATGTAGGTAAAGTAGAGTTAAGACCATTTTCTGCCATGCTTTAAGGGACTCATCAGCCTCTGCAGTACCGGACAGTTTTGTTTCTTAAAAAAGCAAAACAAATATTGTAAAACACCTTGGTTGTTAATCTACATTGTATACGCTAAATAGCTATTAAATGAGTATTGCGGTGCCTAGTGAACAGCAGTTATTGCTTCTGCCCTGCAGCTGTTGTAAACCCCTAGTGTTTCTGCTGTTCTACATTTATTTTGTTTTCTTTAAATACACACCGGCACTTATGGATTAAAAAGTAATGATTTTTACATATATATGTGTTGCCATTTTTGAAATGTATATATTTCATGTACAAAATCATTAAAGGCACACAAAAGGGAATTCTTCTATGTTTGTTTCTCTTCCCCCCTCCCTGAAAGGATCAAATAATCCATATTAAGCAACACAAATGTTCCTAGTCTCTATATCTGTATAACAGTCAAGCACTCTAGAGTTAAGGTATATGGCAAATTCATTGTTGCTTAAAGGGTGGGGTGTGGGGTGGGTGAAGCCTAATGAAGGAAATGACAGAAGACACACGTTTGCCTTGTAATGGCACAGCATTTAGATAATTGTTGTATAATGTCAAACTCGGCAGTAAAAGTCTCCTTCAATTGAGCCAGCAGTGAAAGTTTGAGAAAGCTGATGGCCCAGGCCCCACAGCCAGGTGTGGAGCAGAAATTTGAGTAACACTGTTGGATCATTTTTGTCACAAACTCAAAGCGAAATGGGGAAAAAGACAAGGTTATGACTGAAAGAAGCACAACAGCTGTGGCTGAAGAGCGAACTTCTGGAAAACCATGAACAAAGGTGAAAATAGGTCAGAGGTCACATTCTCTATAACATCAGAAAGATCCGTGCTGAGCCGCTTTATTACTTCGTTGCTTGGAGTCAAAACCCAATGTCCCTCTATTAAGGCTAACAACTGCAAAGGTCTTGCTGCATAATTCGGAGGCCAGTTCCTGCCCCTTCTGCTTACCCACAGACTTGACTCAAGAATCTCATGGTCTCTTTATCATGCTGGACAGCAGAACTGGTCCTGAGAAAGGTTTTAGCACAAAATATAAACTCCTGTTTCTTTTTTGTTTGAGGTGAAAACACACAATATGCTAGCGTTGTTCTCAAGCAACCCCCAGGCAGCTTTGTGCAGGAGCAATCAGGACTGAAAATTAAGCCTGCGCTTACCTTTGAGTGATCAATCACAAACCACATCAAGCTAATCTGACTTCTGAAATACAGAAGGTGAGGGTGGGAAGCTGTAACACAAGCCCAGGTCTTAAGTCTCATTTCTAATGACACACTAGCTTTATCATTCAGTTTGTTCCTGATTATATTTGTCATTGGCTTTGCTGTTCGTCAGTTATTTCATTATCATGATTCTACTGTTTTAATTTTTCCCTAACCAAAATCTAACACGTTTTAAATCTCAAGTAAACTAAAATATGCTAGAACCTTTCTTTGGGACAGCAGGTAGAACTCTTCTCTAGAATGGTATAGCTGCTAAATTTCTGTATAAAGGGCTTTAATCCAAAGACATTTTACATTAGTAAAAAAACAAAAGCAATATCATCTGCCCAAGGCTGGATACTGCTATTTCTCTGCTCCATTCCCAAGTTGTCTTAGAGCAGGGATTCCCAAACTTTTCATGCTGTGGGCCAGTCATGTGGATCCTCCAGCCAGAAGTGGAAGTAAAACGCACCCACACATGTGCAAACACTGCTGTAAAATGTGTATGTGACTGTCATAAACATATTTATGACAGCCGTGGGTGCGTTTATGGCAGCATTTGTGCATGCGTGAGTGTGTTTTACTTCTGCTTCTGGTAACAGTGTGGGTGGTGCAGGTCAGATGAAATGGGGCCACAGCCTGAGGCCGGCCCACAGGCCATAGTTTGGCCATCCCTGTCCTAGAATGTCTGTAAAATGTCAATGGTTACCACCTGAAAGACTGAAGCAAATGGAAAGTGGGGCTGGAGGGAGGCAGAAACTCCTGTTAACACAGAGATCAACCAAATCTTATTTGTGTATTCATTTAGGATATTATTTAATTTATAGTTAAAACATTTCCAAGGTATCTTAAAGTAAGTGTAAACATTAAACCAATAGTAAGATTGCTAACAAACAATACCTACAGTGTTGTTGTTTTTTTAAAAAGAAGATGATATATGAGATGGATTGGCCAAAACTAAAAGCCTGGAGCAAGGCAAAGATTACATTGCATAGAATCCTAGTCTTTTCAACCTTTTTTGCAATGGTCTGTTATTTGATGAGTGATTGTGCATTTTTGGAGCTTATTGAAGAGTTATTCATTGTTGTGAGTCAGAGATCACATACCTGTAGACACTATGGCCATGGGCTGCTAGCTCTGTAAGTCATTCATTCCATGTTTTCTAATAGGACTCTAACCTTTGTGTGTAAAGCTAAGGAATATGCAAAGTGACCCTCTCTGGTGCCACAGATCTACAAATGGGATGCCAAAAGAAAACACACCTCTTGTTGGTAATTCTCTGCCTCATCTCAGAGCAACTGTGGTAATCAGAATAGGGGTTTCCCCCCTGAAAGACAGGACAGCCACCCCAGCCGGGGGTGAAGAGGAGGAGGAGAGCCGGGGCGAGCGGCAAAGGGGCCTGCCGCCGCCGCCGCCGGACAACCACCCCAGCCGGGGGTGAAGAGGAGGAGGAGAGCCGGGGCGAGCGGCAAAGGGGCCTGCTGCCGCCGCCGCCGGACAGCCACCCCAGCCGGGGGTGAAGAGGAGGAGGAGAGCCGGGGCAAGCGGCAAAGGGGCCTGCCGCCGCCACCGCCGGACAACCACCCCAGCCGGGGGTGAAGAGGAGGAGGAGAGCCGGGGCGAGCGGCAAAGGGGCCTGCCGCCGCCGCCGCCGGACAACCACCCCAGCCGGGGGTGAAGAGGAGGAGGAGAGCCGGGGCGAGCGGCAAAGGGGCCTGCCGCCGCCGCCGCCGGACAGCCACCCCAGCTGGGGGTGAAGAGGAGGAGGAGAGCCGGGGCGAGCGGTAAAGGGGCCTGCCGCCGCCGCCGCCGGACAGCCACCCCATCCCCAGCCGGGGGTGAGAAGGAGGAGGAGAGCCGGGGCGAGCGGCAAAGGGGCCTGCCGCCGCCGCCGCCGGACAACCACCCCAGCCGGGGGTGAAGAGGAGGAGGAGAGCCGGGGCGAGCGGCAAAGGGGCCTGCCGCCACCGCCGCCGGACAGCCACCCCATCCCCAGCCGGGGGTGAGAAGGAGGAGGAGAGCCGGGGCGAGCGGCAAAGGGGCCTGCCGCCGCCGCCACCGGACAGCCACCCCAGCCGGGGGTGAAGAGGAGGAGGAGAGCCGGGGCGAGCGGTAAAGGGGCCTGCCGCCGCCGCCGCCGGACAGCCACCCCATCCCCAGCCGGGGGTGAGAAGGAGGAGGAGAGCCGGGGCGAGCGGCAAAGGGGCCTGCCGCCGCCGCCGCCGGACAGCCACCCCAGCCGGGGGTGAAGAGGAGGAGGAGAGCCGGGGCGAGCGGCAAAGGGGCCTGCCGCCGCCGCCGCCGGACAGCCACCCCAGCCGGGGGTGAAGAGAAGGAGGAGAGCTGGGGCGAGCGGTAAAGGGGCCTGCCGCTGCCGCCGCCGCCGGACAGCCACCCCATCCCCAGCCGGGGGTGAGAAGGAGGAGGAGAGCCGGGGCGAGCGGCAAAGGGGCCTGCCGCCGCCGCCGCCGGACAACCACCCCAGCCGGGGTTGAGAAGGAGGAGGAGAGCCAGAGCTCCAGGCAAAGGATAAGTAGCAGATATGTAAATGTAGAAGACCTAATATAGCAAATGACATAGAGACTTTATACTGACTAAACATAGAAACTGACATAGAGACTGTGCTTTAAAGTGTGATAATATGCATGATAATATGTTGTCTTAAATGTTTTTAAACTTTTAAAACTGTGATAAAATGTATGAGAGAAAAATGGCGTAGACACCGGCAACCACGCCACAAAGCTTGCCAAGAGAACCCTATTGACCAAAACAAAAGGCAAAACAAAGGGGCAAACAAAGGGGCAGGCTAGGTGATACAGGATGCTTAACACCACAGAGTGGAGGAAGGGGCGGGACAGGAAGGGGGGAGGGGAAATGCAATGTTGCAAGGAGCAATACTGCATAGGGACATGGAATGTGAGATCAATGAACCAAGGTAAACTGGAAGTGGTAAAAAACGAGATGGAAAGAATAAGCATTGACATCTTCGGCATCAGTGAGCTCAAATGGACAGGGATGGGTGAATTCAGCTCTGGAAACCATCATATCTACTACTGTGGACAAGAAAACCTTAGAAGACATGGAGTAGCCATAATTGTCAATAAAAGAGTGAGAAAAGCAGTAATGGGATACAATCTCAAAAATGACAGAATGATGTCAGTTAGATTTCAAGGAAAACCTTTCAATGTCACTGTGATCCAAATATACGCACCAACCACTGGCGCAGATGAAGCCACAATGGACCAGTTCTATGAGGACTTACAACACCTCATAGAACAGACACCAAGAAATGATGTCCAAATTATATTAGGAGACTGGAATGCCAAAATAGGAAATCAAAAAGTGGAGGGAATAACAGGCAAATTTGGTCTGGGAGTACAGAATGAAGCAGGGCAAAGATTGATAGAGTTCTGCCAAGAGAACGCACTGGTCATAGCAAACACTCTCTTCCAGCAACACAAGAGGCGACTCTACACATGGACATCACCAGATGGCCAACACCGAAACCAGATTGACTACATACTCTGCAGCCAAAGATGGAGAACCTCCATACAGTCAGCAAAAACAAGACCTGGAGCAGACTGTGGCTCAGATCACAACCTATTGATCGCAAAATTCAGGCTTAGACTAAAGAAAATAAGGAAAACACGGAGACCAGAAAGATATCACCTAGACAGCATCCCTAAAGAATACGCGGTGGAGGTGATGAACAGATTCAATGGCTTAGACTCAATAGATAGAGTGCCAGAAGAATTATGGACAGAGATGAGGGACATCATGCAGGAAGCAGCAAAGAAAACCATACCAAAAGAAAAGAAGAGTAAGAAAGCAAAGTGGTTGTCTGATGAGGCTCTTAAAATAGCAGAGGAAAGAAGGAACGCAAAAGTCAAAGGAGAAAGGAAAAACTACAATCATTTGAACACAGAATTTCAAAGAAAAGCAAGGAGAGATAAGGAAAACTACCTAAAAGAACAGTGCAGAGAAATGGAGGAAAACAACAAAAGAGGCAGAACCAGAGATCTTTTCAAAAAAATCGGGGAAATTAAGGGAACATTTAAAGCAAAAATGACCATGATAAGGGACAAAGAAGGAAAGGAGCTAGCTGATGCAGAAGAGATTAAGAAAAGATGGAAAGAGTACACAGAGCAACTCTACAAAAAGGACCTCAACACTCCTGACAATCACAATGAGGAAGAAGTAGAAATTGAGCCAGACATCCTGGAGAGCGAAGTCATAAAGGCCCTAAAGAGCACTGCAAACAACAAAGCTAGTGGAGATGATGGTATCCCAGTTGAATTTTTCAAAGCGCTAAAAGACGACGGCGTCAAATTACTGCATTCAATATGCCAGCAGATTTGGAAAACAAAACAATGGCCACAGGATTGGAAAAGATCAGTATACGTCCCAATCCCAAAAAAGGGCAATGCCAAAGAATGTTCAAATTATCGAACAATCGCGCTCATCCCACACGCCAGTAAAGTGATGCTCAAGATAATACAGGATAGACTTCAGCAGCATGTGGAGAGAGAATTACCAGAGGTGCAGGCAGGTTTCAGAAGAGGCAGGGGGACTAGAGACCACATTGCCAACATACGCTGGATCATGGAGAAAACAAAGGAATACCAGAAACAAGTTTACTTTTGTTTTATTGACTACACTAAGGCATTTGACTGTGTGGACCACAACAAGATGTGGCAAGTAATTAAAGAGATGGGAATACCAGAGCACCTCATATGCCTCCTGAGAAATCTGTACATGAACCAAGAAGCAACAGTTAGGACAGAACATGGAATGACAGAGTGGTTTGGAATAGGAAAAGGAGTAAGACAAGGCTGCATGTTGTCACCATGCTTATTCAACCTATACACAGAGCACATAATGCGCAGTGCAGGGATGGAGGAATCACAATATGGGATTAAAATCGCTGGGAGAAACATCAATAATCTGAGATATGCAGACGATACCACCCTAATGGCAGAAAGTGAGGAAGACCTAAAGAATCTCTTGATTGGGCTGAAGGAGGAGAGTGCAAAAGCTGGCCTGAGACTCAATATCAAGAAAACCAAGATAATGGCAACAGGCCCAATCAGTTCCTGGAAAATAGACGGGGAAGAAGTAGAAGCAGTGACAGATTTTACTTTCTTAGGATCAAAGATCACTGCAGATGGGGATTGTAGCCATGAAATAAAAAGGCGACTGATTCTTGGGAGACAAGCAATGAGAAACCTGGGGAACATAGTGAAAAGCAGAGACATCACACTGAAAACAAAAATTAGAATAGTCAAAGCAATGGTTTTCCCAGTAGTAATGTATGGATGTGAGAGCTGGACAATTAGGAAGGCTGAACGCAGAAGAATAGATGCCTTTGAGATGTGGTGTTGGAGGAGGGTTTTGAGAGTACCCTGGACAGCGAGGAGAACAAATAGGTCAATCTTAGAAGAAATTAACCCGGATTGCTCACTGGAAGGCCAAATAGTAAAGATGAAGCTAAAATACTTTGGACATCAAATGAGAAGGGAGGATTCACTTGAGAAGGCATTGATGTTGGGAAAGGTGGAAGGCAAAAGAAGAAGGGGGAGGCCAAGGATGAGATGGCTAGATGGCATTGTAGACACAATGGGCACAGAGCTGGGAGGGCTGAGGGGGATGGTGGAGGACAGAGGCGCCTGGAGAGCAATGGTCCATAGGGTCGCAAAGGGTCGGAACCGACTGTGCGACTGAACAACAACAAAAAGATCCCTGGTAGTGCAGTGGTTAAACTGCTGTGCTGCAGCCAGAACATTGTGAGTTTGATCCTGATGCGGTTCAAGGTGGATTCAGTCTTCCATCCTTCCAATGTCTGTAACATGAGTATCCAGCATGTTGGGGGCAAAATGCTAATTAACTTGTGAACTGCCCAGCGAGTCTACTAAGTGCTATGGGGTGGCATGTAAATGCAATTGCTATTGTTATAGATAGAAGAGCCCCTCAGGCACTTAAGCCCCAAGACATGTTTGTGATAATATGGTCACTAGTCATTAAATATGGCTTTTCACTGTTTCTTAAAAACTGTTTTCGCCCTGTGTTGAAATAGGGCCCCTTGACTTCCTCTGGAAATCCTTTGTGATGTTGATAGCCCTATGGTGGTAAAGAATGCTCCTAAGTTGTTTACAACTCTGGCTGGAGATGGTCATCTTTCATCACCTGACATAGCCAATTAATTTGAAAGCCAGGTGTTGTTTAGTTAACTCTCCACCCTGATTGGTCTTAAGCCAAAGGGGAAGGACAGTTCAGCCTTTCCTTTGTTTCACTAGTCTGATCCAGAAAGATGGAGGATTAGCACCTAGCCTGGTGCTTCTGTTCATTATGGTGACTTAGAAATAGTTAGATTATGTCTACTTTTGGGGGGAATGCCTGTTTGTGTGGAAATCCAGATGCTATTTTGATTAGTTGTACCCAGATGTTTTGTATCCTGAAACTACATATGAACAATAAAATTACGTTGCTTCAACTATGGGCCTGATTTTTGGAACTGGGAGTAAGACAAGGGTTCAGCCTATTTACATGCTACCTGATTTTTTTTAATCTCTCAATTTAATTTTGCTGGGACATCCTGAGGCAGGAACCCAGGTAATTGCAGCCTTTACCTGGACAGGCGTTTAGACCCACAGGTCAGAGTCTTGGGGCTGGACCCTGGAAGGCAAGGCCTGAAGATGGTCTAAAGCTTACAATGTTAGAAAAAGCAAAAGTATCATATGAATTCAAACTAGCATTTCCATATGCACTTTATTCTCAGAGGGGGAAAAATAAGATAAATGCACTACACTATAACTCCAGTGGTGCTTTCTTCAGTAGGCTCCAATCAGTCTGGCTGGAATCTGTCACTGCATCATAACAAGATGCCTACTGAGTTCTATGGGATTGCCTCTGGGGGAAGTATGGATAACACTATTGTCTAATTCTTGCTACTATCATGTCCAAGCCTGAACAATCTATAGAGAGGGGAAAGGATGGAAACTGAGGCTGTCCTTTGCCATCATGAAAAGGCAAGCTTCTCTGGAAAAGACAATAATGTTGGAGAAGACTACAAGCAACAGGAAAAGAGGAAGACCAAACAGGAGCTGGATTGAGTCCCTAAAGCCCTCATGGCCAACCTTGAAAATCCAGCTGCTCTTGGACTTCAATTACCAGAAGCCCAAGTCAGCACACCTGCTGATCTGGATTTCTAGGAATTGAAGTCCAAGAGCAGCTGGAGTGACAAGGTTCACCATCACTGCCCTGAAGGAACCACAACCATCTGCTGACAAGAGCTGAATAAGGCTGTTGAAGACAGGACATTTTAGGGATGGCTCACTCATAGGATCACCATAAGTCCTGTGTGACTTTACAGCATTTAAAAATGATACCAACAAACAGGTACAACATTTGAAGGGTTCTTTATGTATGAAAGATACTTAGTGGAAGATTCTGAGGTACACAGAAAGAGCCTCCTTGAAGTCTGTGGTATTTTTGAACCACAATCGGGCATACCCCAGGCAATGGTAACCTTGTGCCAGCTGATCTTTCTCACACTAGGTCAGGCAAAAGGAACTACAGAATGAATTCACTAAAAGGTGGCTTCATTTTAGCAGTTTCACATCTGGCCGATGTCATGATCTGGACGAACCAAACTGCATCCATTTTACTTTCTGCCTCCATCTTAGGTTACTTTGAGTCAAGGACAGAGCAAGGATGGGGAGCCAGGAGGACTTGGAAATCCCCCAGGGCTCTAACCAATCTGGATACACTTCACCTTACCTGAAAGGAGGGGTAGGAGCAGATTTCTCTGAATTGGAGTCTCTTATCAGTGGTCAGATTTCAATAGATAACCTTATCTAATGGGAGGTTAATTTTTATTGGTATCTCTTCTCTGATATGGGTGTTGCCCTTTTTCATAGGTTACACTTATCGAGACCAAACCTCTGAGGAGGAGCAACTTTCCCTATTTAAGGAGCTGCATCAAGCCACTCAAATTGGCCTCCTAACTAGAGACTTTGAGTTTTATTAGGACTTTGCCCCTATCTCTGAGAAGAGATTAAATATCTGAGATACTAGTCCTGACTGGGGCTATGCTAGAGCGAATCTTTGACTAACTCTGTATTTCTGTGTTTTCTGCACTTTGTCTTTTTCAGATATATTGCTAAATAAAACTTTGCTGATATATGGAAAGAGTGGAACTCAGTTTATCAGGCATTACGCCCTAGAATCTAGCTCGCTGTCTCCATGCTACCAACCTAAAACCACATATTCCCTGGTTATTGGAATTCCACCCTGGGGCTTGTGGACAGGTAGTGAGAGGCCTCTGTAAATGCTGCAGGAGGGAATGTGCATGCCAACTCAAATAGGCGCAGCTTGCTGACCAACAGGGCCTCCTTGCCACGGTCCCTGGTCACCGGTGGGTGCAATAGCCTAAACTAAGAAGAAGAAGTGGAAGATACTTATCTATAGAGAGGCTAATGGTCAGGTCCATGGAGGAACAAAGGAATAACATGAGCAAAGATCTGAAAGTGAAAGGATGCAGTGACATGGTAGAAATACAAAACAAGCTATAACAATCAAGACAGAAATATTAGAAGTTAGGAATGTTCAAAATTCTGTATGCTCTCATCTCCCTTCTCTTAGTAGTTACTACAAAAACCTTAACTGCTGATTTCTGTGATTAACTCCCATGTTCATTTTTAGGCATTAGGTGTCAATCTGTTCTGAAAGAAGGTAAACAACTAACCAGGTGATCTCAGAGCTTAGCCTTGCCTGAGCTGTTTGTGGAATCAACCTATTTACCATGGGAGTTTCAGTAGCTTATTCTGATATGGCCATAAATCATTTCCATATGAACAACTTGGGTAGCAAAGGATAGACTTAACAATAACCATAAAACTATATTTTTTTGGGAAAGTTAAGAGGTAATAGGAGTCTGAGGCTTATCAATGCTGTACGTTGTCGTCAGATGCTACTCGTAAACGAGTATATATTTTCCCCCCTGAAAATTATTTTCAGGGAAATTGCCACTGGCATGAATTTGTTTAAGGTGGATCACAGCTTGCCATGAAGTGACCCACACACTGCAATCACAAAGCCATCTCTGGTGGCACATATGAAATGAGACATGCAGGATTTAACTCCAGGACTGCAATGGTCTGCCACAGCTTTGAGAATATTAACAAGGTACACCTTCACAGCCAGTCCATCAGACATGGTTTCTTCTGTCTTCATGACCATTGGGAATCAGAAGAGTGGAGTGGTTCCTCCTCTGCTCATTTTGCCGTTGGGCCTGATATGATTGTTTCCAGTGGCATTTCCTCCACCAAGCGGCCTCATCCACCCATAGCCATTGACCCCTTTAGAGAGCTAGATTATTTACCACCACCCAACACTCAACTGTATGTATACACAATTCATCAGAAGATGAAAATACAGCTGTGAGCACAGGCCATTCATGATTCTGAGGATGCCATTATAAAAAGCCTTTCTCTTTTCTTGCATCCTGATACTGTGTGCAGAATGTTCAGCCTAATTTAAGAATTCCATTCATATCTCTGTGGTTAGGAAAGTGCCTTTTTGAAAATAACAAAGAATCATAGAAAGCCAATTTTCTCTTTATAATATTAATGAGTCACATTTCTACTGAAGGCTCTCAATGGGGTTTAAAATTAAGTAATGTACTTGCATGTTTGTTTTATTTGTTTTCTTTGTTTACGTGGTTTATAAAATAATAAAAGATGATTTAAAAATAAAATAAAATTAGGTAAACCAATTTAAAATAATAATTTATGACAGCTAGAACAGAATCAACTAAAAATTAAATAACAGACTAAACAACAGCGGCAGATAAAAGAATAAAAGCAACAAAACAGCGAGAAGTAAATCAGCAGCAGCATACGGGCATGTTTTACTTTGACTCCCAGGAGCGACGTGGGCTTCATGGGCCAGGTGAATTGGAGTTGGGGGCTAGATCCAGCCCCCGAGCCATATTGGCCACCCCCTAACCCACATGATTGGCCCCTGGCCCACAAGGTTTGGGCACCCCACTTTAGACAGATTTCTCTGGAGAGGTAATTCCACAGCTGGAGGAATAGAGTGGAATGATCCTCTTTTTGAACAGAGTAAGTGTTAACATAATAACAATCTTGCATGTACTAACACTGGGTATAACAGGAAAGAGCTTTACAGCCTAATGTGATTGTTCTTTGCCACTAACCCAATCAGTAAAGCTCTTTTCCTGCAACTGGCATTTGAGGCAAGCACCGACTCCTCTTCCAGTTTATTTTTCTTTCCATGGTTTTGTTGACTGTCCTTTTTTCTTCTCTGACTTCCAACCAAGCAACAAACATGGAAGTCGCTCTACTTACTAGATACTCTATTTTCTACTGATTGTAAATACAAAGTTAAAAAAGTAAAGATACTTTTTTCTACATTGGAGGCTTCTAGACGAATTTTGCCAGGGAAACTAAAGTGGAGGGGAGTGATGAGACTGGCCTAATCTCTCCAAGTTTTCTCTATGTTGCAGTTGCTTTTCCACCGCATACTTTGCTAACTAAAGGGAATAACTAAAATTCATTAATAGCAAGGAGACTCTCTAAGGCAGGGGTACACAACCTTTTCCCACCAAGGATCAGACACGCCCCCAACACTCAACTGTGTGGGCCAGAAGTGAGGTAGTGCCCACTGTTTACGTTTTCAGATGTGGCAGTGATCATGCCATTTTTTCAGCTTCTTCCACAGCCTCCGCTGCTTACCACAGCAGCGGGAGGGTTTGCGGACCATATTTGCTCTGTTTTGGGTTTTTTTCACTGTTTCTCCACTGCATTTCGGCACCTAAACCACACCATTTTGGGACTTCCTTGTTCTGTGCTGGGAACCCAGGTGCTGACATAAGCTCTGCCCGGCACAGGAAGTCGTCAACCACCACAGTTTAGGTGCTGAAATGCAACAGAGAAGTGACGGAAAAATCCCAAAATGGAGCTAAAATGCTCTGCAAACCTTTCTGCTGCCATGGGAAGTGGCAGAGGCTGTACAAGTAGCCATTGCCATGATAAATGACATTTTTCAACTTCTGGTGCTGGGAGGAGCTTTTGGCAGTGTCCATGTGGCCACCATGGGCTGGATTAGGCCTGTGGACCATAGGTTGCAAATGTCTGCTCTCAGGCAGTAGTGGACAACCTTGGCACCCCAGATGTCCAAGTAAACACATCTGCTGATCAGGGCTTCTGGGAATTGAAATCCAAGAATACCTGAGCCACCAAGTTTGACCACCCCTGCTTAGAGTGTCCCTTATTTTGGCTAAAAACAATTTTTTTGGAATATCTGACTGCAACCTTTTTAAAAAGTTTCATTTTATCATTAGTAATTGGAAACAGAAGTTTGGACATAATCGGACAATATTTACCTCTGCCACAAACATGTTGAATGTTCGTTCACCGGAGAAAAGTAAGGAAAAGTCAAAGAAATTGCTAGCATCTCATTTTTCATTTATTTAACAAATCTAGCAGATGGGCACGTACATTTTGTAATTTTAGTTGGAGTACAGGTTCATAGACATTGATTTTTTTTGGTGCATATTTTGGTTTTTTTCCTGGTATTATGGGCTACAATTAATATATTTTGCATATTTTCCTCAGCTTTCACATTTCCCAGGTATTCTGTTTAAGAGCTACTCCATATGCTCTGCTACATCATTTACAACATTTATGTCTGGAAAATGTTGGTGGGCTCTCTGGAAATCATCACAGGCATCCCAGGTCTCTGGAGGATGATCAAAAGTACATTCCAGATCAAACCTTTGAAACAAGTTCAGAGTATGGGGTTCCACAAAATGGGACAAATCTTTTAATTTCAAAGATTGTGGATTTTGCACTTTAGGGTGTTCATCCTGAATATTCGCCATAGCTGCTGGCTTTGACCTAATTTTTTCAATCCTAGTCCTCTTGCAATCAAATGGGACATTAGAATCTAACAAACCTAACCCAGCGAGTTGCTCTGACAAGTACCACAAGTGTCCAGAATTTTTTTTTGGTGGCAATCTCAGAAACTTTCTTGTTCATATTCGCATAATCCATCAAGTCTTTCATAAACAAAAGGTCATTCTGAGGTGCACTGATAGCACAAGTAGCAATGAACCAATATTTAACATAGTAGAGAACAACAAACAAACACATGTCTCTGAGACCAGTTTCCTCTCTTGATGTCAATTTGAACTGTTCCTTGAAGAGAGAGATTTTCAAGGAGTAAATAGCTCTGGACATAAATCGAGCGTCATGGATGGCCCCTGGTTTAGAAAAATTAAAACCTCGTGTAGTAGGAAGACCTTCGAGGTATATACAGCTAAGCTCCAGATGTTCTTGTTAGTCTCCATGGCTGTGACCCTCCTAATAAGAAAAAAGTTACAGGTGAGTTCTGAACTGAAAGCAAAATGTGTGAAAAATTTACAATAGCTTAATACTTACTCTAAGCCTTGCGTCTAAGAAATGAAGCAATGACATTACCTTGTGTGTCAGGAAAGGTTCCGATTTCTTGTCCTGGAGACCAGTGGTGAACTTGGTGTGATCAATTTCTGTCCATTTGTCTCAGAAAGGTTTAAAAATCATGATGTCTGGCCCAGAAAAGATGGCAACAGTGGTCTAAAAGACAACATTGAGCACCACTTCAGCCATGTGATGGCGGCAAGCTAAATATAACAAATACTGCATCAAAAACATCCCAAAACTGCATCAAAACATCCACCACTTGGGCACTTGCAGGTGCTAATGATACGTTACCATGTCCAGGCTGGTGCATTCAGTGCAACAGGTAACAAGGCTTGCAGATGAGATGGAAGCCAGGCACCCATAAAATTAATACAGCTGTGGCCTATAAGATATAGCTGCTTTCATAATGATTTATTTGGTGGCATTTTGCAACACTAATATGCGAGTGGGGTGGCATACAAGTCCAATAAATAAATAAATAAATAAATAAATAAATAAGGCCAGAGGTTGCATACAGTAGTGTGTCAGACCTTTTTATGTTATTTCCAATAGTAAACATATGACTCGCTCGTGGCACAGGTAAATATGAACCGATCATGCTCAGATTTTTAGAGTGTGGTATAAATGCTAAAGGAAACTTTTTAAAAATGTTGCAGTCGAAAATTCAAATGTTGACTTTTAAGGGACGCCCTGCAAGGTGTAACTCCTGGGAAGGGAAGCAGCAGCCGCCCTTGGTTATTTCATCTGGGTAGGAATGCTCCCAGAACAGTTTGGACACCACTGCACTGATGCACCACCATGTTATCCAGGTTGGCCTTCATTTTGCTGGTTTTCATTGAGTTCATCATCACAGGCAGAAACTGTTTGAGAACCTTGATAGCTTTGCTTGGGCTTATTTAATACTTTCAGATCATACTGATGACAGTATACTATAAATCTCTGAAGGACCTGATTTGACAGCTTCATGCAGTAGATAAATAGCATCAAAGAGAAGGTGGAGCTTTTAGGAACCACAAAGTGTGAATTTTAGGAGACTGAATAGAAGTCCTTCAGCATCACTTTCTGAAAGTGTATATCAGAGGGGAACTATTACTAATGTCCCAGACATTCCTAAGGAACAAATATCCCCTTCAATCAGAGATATGGTTACACTGCCAATCTTTTCCAAAGGCTGTTATGGAATCATTCCCTTTCTCATAACCCTTCATTTTAAAAGAACTTATTGAAATTATACCTGATGGTTAAAGGCTAATGAACAATAGATGTTCTGTAACATTCTATGAAGAATTACTGTATATTAAAGTGCATGCGGACTGTTCAAGACTTGCTAACAGATAAAAAAAGCTGTGATATGATGATTATTGTGTACATGTATTGAACAGATCCACGCATAGCATAGCAGTGATGCGGCTTGTGTTTAGAACAGTTATGTTTGTTTGTCTCAACACATGGTTGTCTTAAAGATGAATTCAAAGGATTTCTTTCACCAGCTGTGCATTCACCAAAGCAGTTATTTGGGACACTTTATGATTTAAGGCCATGCTCTACATCTTCTTCTCATGTTCAGTCATAGGAGACATATGATGCAAGTTAGATTTCAATAGAAAAATCCTACCTTGAAGAGTATTAATCCAATTTACTGAGATGACTCAAATTTTCTCCCCATTAAAATATCAAATTAACGACAGTGACTTTGTTATTGAATGTTTGTATTAAAAGGGTTTTATAAATAACCTTATCAGTGCCTGTGAGTTAAATAGGCTTATTTTGAATGAAGAAAGTGATTCTATTGGTTTCTTTGGTAGGAGATTATGATAATTTTTCAACCCTGAAGATAGGGGTTATTATAAGTGTCTTCTGTTACTGAAATCCAGCTAATGCTATAGGTGACACCTGAGTAGTAGGGCTGAGAACAGGAAGCTATGCTTGTGTCAGTTATGGCTGGGAAAGAGGTGTCACTTATATGTCAGCAATTTCTATTTCCTGGGAGAATATTTCAGTGCCTGATCATATGGCAGAAGACATTTGTACAGGCCTATCCCAAAAATTATTAGGGTGGTGAGGGGCAATTGCTGATTCTATGGGCAGGTCCCATGGGAAAGCTCTTTCCAATTCAGAACTGCTCAAAATTATCTGTTTTCTTCACAATCTGGGGCACAATCTCAATTTTTTCTAATGGAAAGAGATCTTTTTAAACTGATTCTTAGAGATAGGGTTCACCATTCCCAGGGATTGCAGCACTACTCCTTCCTTCTCAACCTGCCAAGAGTTTTGGGTTCTTTTGAGCTTCACTGTGAATGGCAATGGGGTGACTGGATTAAGTAGCACAGCTGCCTGTTCACTGGTGTTTCCTGTAACATTAGCTGTAATTGTTCAACCAAAGGCATTCATAACAACTCCTGGCTATCATTTTTATCCTTCACACTGCAGTATACCTAGCAATGTATGGTGGCAGAGGAGGTGGCCACCTCCAAAAAGGGTGGAGAAGATTTGAAGAGAATCCCATAAAGTTAGCCTCTCTTGGTGTGTTGTTGTTGTTGTTGTTTTGGGGGGGGGGAGTTGCTGGATTTCTTAAATAATAAATTCTATTTAAAAATATTTAAATAAGTATAAAATTGATATACCAATGTTATTAGTAAATTTCTATTATTTAATTTTAAAAATGTGCATTAAGTGCAGGATGTTGTTTTCTTTGGTTAAAGATTATGATAATCATTCCTGACAGCAGGAGTTATGATCTTGTCTATAAGACAGATGTTTATAATATTGTTATTTTATTCCTTTTCTGAAGGGCATTGAAGGGCACTTGCTCTGTCATCACACTGCCTAAATGAAATTCAGTGTCATCTTCCCTTTCTCAGACTCTTCTTTTCCCAGTCACCAATGCATGACATAGGTTTATTCAAGGCTAGGGAGAGTTTATTTCTGTTGAGAAGAGAAGGTGGAAATAAACTTTAACCCTGTCTCTACATTTTCTTTCCTGTCTTTATCCTTTCTTCTTCTTCCTGCTTGCCAGATGTGATGTGAAGACTCCATGGAAGCTGCTGCTTCACCTCATGGTCACCCCAGAGATGCACAAATACTCTTAACTTGGTTAATATTTCCACAGTAGAAAGTAGTGTAATCCTTATTAAACTGTGAACTTCAAGTTTGATGTGTAGAGAATCTACCACTGCAAATTCAAATTAAAATCTGAATTATCAAGAATATTTCTTGAGTTCCTGAAAGAGCACTCAGTCTATGGACCTTCATTTGAGTATCAGCTGGGTTGGAGAGGCAGTGCTCTTCCCCACCAGCCCCGGAGAAGAGAGGCAGGTGGAGCTGATGTCGCTGGTCGCTGCTGCCTCCTCCCTCCATGTTTTGTGAGCGGAGAGGATAAAAGGACGCTGCCCTGCTGCTACCTCGAGAGCTCCCTGCCTGCCCAGAGCCCATTCCACTGGCCCTGGGGAAGAGAGACAGGGGGAGCTGATGCCGCCAGATGCTGCTGCCTCCTCCCTCTGCTCTTTATTGGAGGGGGGAGGAGGATAAAAGGACGCTGCCCCGCTTCCACCTCGCGAGCTCCCTGCCTGCCTGGAGCCTACGTCACCGGCCCTGGGTATGAGAGGCAGGTGGAGCTGATGCTGCCAGATGCTGCTGCCTCCTCCCTCCACATTTTGTTGGGGGGGGGAATAAAAGGACGCTGCCCCACCGCTGCCTCAAGAGCTCCCTGCCTGCCCGGAGCCCACACCACCAGCCCTGGGGAAGAGAGGCAGGTGGAGCTGATGCTGCCGGACACTGCTGCCTCCTCCCTCCGCGCTTTGTCATGGGGAGGATAAAAGGATGCTGCCCAGCTGCCGCCTCGAAAGCTCCCTGCCTGCCCGGACCCCTGGCCACCAGCCCTGGGGCACCACCCACGCCTCCTGCCAGGAGGGAGTAGAACTATCTTTCCCCTCTTTGGGTTTATTTTGTGGGCTGGCTAAGTATTTTGTATTATATTTTGTATTTGACCTGTAATTGTAATATGATTTGTTATTTTATTGTATACTGTCTTAGAAATATGGACTTTTGTATAGGGCTCTATTGTATTGTTTTGTGTTTTGGGATTTATCTGTATTATTGTATATTGTATTTTTGATCTTGTTGGTAAACTGCTTTGAGTCACCTTTGGGCCGAAAAAAGTGGTATATAAATAAACCGATGATGATGATGATGATGTTTTATTTTCTTTTGAGAGTCATTGGCTTACAAGTCTGACAATAAATAGGGAGAAGAGTTTTGTCTCTTGCCCAGCTACTATGACATCTATTGGGTTTACAGTAAGAGGTAGTATGTCCTGCCCTCAATGCTCTTGAAAATATTCAATTGAGCTAGGTATGCATAGGACTGGCTGCAGCCTTAGTTGCTTCTAGAAGGCCTCAACTACTATAGAGATTTTTTTTCTTTTGTGTGATTATTTTTAGTTGATGTTTAATTTCTAAATGGGTACAGATACACAGGAAGCTTGGGTCAATATGATTGATTGTTAAATGGGAGCTCAACCCACAGGCTAGTCATAGAGGCTTAAGCCCCTACCTTCTATGCATGCAAGCTCTGTGCATGATTCAAAACACTGATTTTCTAGCAGAGGGGTTCCCAGCCTAAGGCCCATGGGCCAGATCCACCCTACGGTGCCATTTCATGTGGCCCTCACCCCTCCAAGGGCATTCAAGAAACAAAATGGCCACATCTTTGAAGCTGTTGAGACAAAATGGCCACCCCTATTGTGCAGGTGGGGCAAAATGGCCATCCAGCCCTTGAAGCTGGCTGAGAGAGCATGACCCGGCACCCAGCTTGAAAAGGTTGGGAATGTCTGTTCTAGCATCCTGGATTGTGTGAACAATTGCCACACAAAAGAATTTCTTCTCTTCAGATTATGCTTTCCACATGCACACTGACAGAAGCACACATGGAGGGGATAGGGGTAGCTTGTTCCTCCTTATGTGTTTATTATACCTTTGTTTCATACCAGTGAACAGGGCTACAGACTTAGTAGAAAAGCCATCAAGCAGAAGCTAAGATTTCACCTGAGAATCATCAAACAGCTCATGCTTTTAACACCCACTCATACTATCTCTACAAAAAGAATATTATGTTAAAACAGGGAGCAGTCTTTTTCCCCCCTCCACATTACTACTGGCTGAATCTGTTAGAAAGAAACTACCATTCTATTTTAATTGGTTTGGAACTGATAAAAATGGCATTGTCTCTTTATTAGGAAATCATTTGTTTCCTATGCCATGTTACCACCCAGAATTATTATTGGGGAACACTCACAGAACAATGATGATTTTATACAGTAGAGAGGTTTATTATATCTAAAGGTCAAGGCCTGGGCTTCTGAAACAGCTCTTAAATGAGCGATCAAATTGGTCCTTAAAAGGAGGATGGCCATGGATGTGATATCTTTATTATTGCTTCAGACCATCCCCCTAGTGAAGAGTTTGGTGGCTGGAACCAGAAAGTTTAAGAAAGGAACCACCACCACCACCTCCTCTTGCTCCTCCTCCTCCTTCTTCCATATCTGAATATAGACAATCCTCATGGTGATCAGCCATGAAGACTATCCTGTTAATATAATGCAGTGACCTTTCATCTGCCTTTTGCATCGCAGCACGACACCCATACCACTGATCTAGTCTGGGTGTCACACTCTGGTCCTGAGCCCTTAAGGCACACAAAGTCCTCAGCCCTAAGTGGATTTAATCCACTTGGGGACCATCACCTTTCCCTGTGGACTATGCCACACAAAGCTGTTAGTGTAATATAAGACATGCTAAATATCCTGGAAACAATTCTTGATGATTAGTTCAATTTCTTGGTTTCTGAAAGCTGCAGATGGTGCAACTTTAGCAAAAGTAATTACAGTTCAAATGCTTTAAATCCACTTGCAATGTGAACACATTAAAAAATTCTATGAATGAAAGGGATTAAATGCAGTAGTGCCAAAATAAAATTCCTCATCTTCTGTATCTAGTTGCAGAGAAGCATTGGTAAAATGTCTCTCCAAATTACTGTCTCTATAGTACAGTGAAGAAGAATTAATATAGATGTGATTTAGAAGAACTATAAGAGCAAGAAAAATTCGAAAGAGAGCTTTATGTTTATGGAGAGTTTGCAGTTACTATAAATGCATTTACACACAGAATGGAACCTTTATTTACTGTGATTTATAGCAACCTATAAATGTCTCCATCCGCAGCACCAGTTATTTCCACCATTATATTTAAAGCAACAATGCCAGGACTAGCAACACTGACTGCATCAGCAACACATAGGAGAGAAAAAGGCCCAAGGACTTCCCTGCAGCTAGGGTGGAGAGGCCTATGCGGTGCCGGGATCTTCACCCACTGCCGGTGTCCTGGGCCCTGCCCCAGGCCAGGGCTCAAAAGGCCACTATCATGGCAGGACTCCACCGCTGCCCCCGGACTTCCCTGTGGCCAGGACGGAGAGGCTGATGCGGTGCTGGGCGCCGGGACCTTCCACCACTGCTGGCATCCTGGGCCCTGTCCCAGGTTGGAACACAAAAGCAGCTGTGGTCACTGTCACCATCCTCCAGGCTCTGCCTTTGGCTGGTATGAACTATACGGAGACGGTTACTTTGTTGGTATGGAATTGTAATTTGAACTTATTTGTGATGTGATATTTCTATTGTATTTTGTGCTCTGTTGTCTTGCTCAAGCAGCAGAGGATGGTCCCGCCTTGAGGCTGAGGATGCCTGCCACCCCATCCCTGGACTTTGTTTTGGGAATTTTGCTATGTGGTTGTTATTTTATTATTATATTATAGCATTGTACTGTGTTGTTGTATATTATAATGTGTTGTTTTTTTGTAGATTGAATTTGGTATAATAATAATAATAATAATAATAATAATAATAATAATAATAATAATAATAATAATAATAATAATAATAATAATAATAATAATAATAATAATAATAATAATAATAATAATAATAATAATAATAATAATAATAATTTATTCAGTTATATCTGGCTCTCCTGACATGAATGCCACCCAGAGCAGCTAACAACATTTACAAAAAAATACATACAATCATAAAAACATCTTTAAAAATCCAAACCCAACCCCCCCTCAACCCCTTAAGAAAAGATAAATACAATAAAAACTAACGAGCTAAAACCATATAAGCTAGCTGGGTCTGGCATTTTAAAAATTGATGGGTGTGACGTTGAGGTTTATAACGACATATCTGTTGATTAACGGGTGTGGCGTTATAAGATGAAACCTGTGACACAATTATTAACAGAACGTGAAATTGTTTATCATTGGAAGTTTCCTCAACAGCTCAGATTTTTTATGAAAAAAAATGCACATAATAGATACTGAAATGGATTCATTAGATTATTTGTACCAGATTGGATTGGTTAAAACAGCATCTCGAGAGTGGCGGGCCTTGAGGAAGGCCTTGTTTGAAGCGGGGGCACACAAAGAGAGTTTGGGAGTGTACAGGAGAGGGGGGCTACAGGAGGAACTGAGGAGGAGGAGGAGGAGGAGGGACAGTGGTGGAGGTGCCAGGGTGAGGGGGATTTAGACGGGTAAGAGAAAGATGAGGGGCTTTAATTAGGTTAGATTTTGAAGAGGAGTGTCAGCGCTAGAGCTTCAATCAGAATGCACATCTTACATGTCTCCCCCCTTCCCCCTTTGAAGAATAAGGGCAACTTTTTGGTAAGAAGAGTGGGGAGGGCGATTTTGAATGTTAAATGTATTTTGATTGGTTTTTTAAAAAAATTCAGTTATATGTATGGTGAGGGTAATCACACAAAAAAGAGTCTGCGGTGGTCAAAATGTAAGGATGTTAGATAATTTATGAGGACTTTTAAAGTATTGACGTGGAATGTGAAAGGTACGGGCAGCCAAATGAAGAGGAGGAGGTTAGAATTTGCTTTGAGGAAGGCCAGGCCAGACATAGTCTTTCTCCAGGAAACACATCAAAAAACAGAGGACACAAATAAGATTTATTTGGGTTGGATGCAGATATATGAAAAGTCCTATGGAACCTCTAAAGCAAGGGGGGTGGCCGTCTTGATTTCGAAGAGACTTGGCTTTGAGATGTTAAAGAGTATTTCCGATCCAGATGGCAGATATTTAATAGTTATAGGGAAAATAAAGGATGAAGAGATAACACTGGTAAATATATACGCCCCGAATGATCATCAAGAAGAATTTTTAAATAAAGTACTGGGTATATTGGAGAAAGAGAGATCAGTTAATATGATCGTGGCAGGAGATTTTAATTTGATAAGGGCCCCGGAAGATTGTACCAATGTAGTTAGAGCTGGAAGACCAGCCAAAATGAAGATATTAGATAAATGGATGAAGAGTTTGGGATTAAAAGATGTTTGGAGAGAAATTAAGGGATCAGAGAGGGCTTACACTTACGTTTCACAGGTGTATAATACATACTCCAGAATTGACTATGTCTTGGCCACAGAAAATTTGATTAAAAATGTAGATGATGTAGAAATTGGGATTTTTCAGGAATCTGATCATGCAAAACTCTGGATGGAATTGAGATTGGATGGTGAAAAAAAGGATAGGAGGATTTGGAGATATGATGAAAAATTATTTTATGATCAAAAGAGCAAAGAAAAAATAATTGAAAATTGAAATGAAAGTTGGGTTTGGAATGATAATGGAGAGGTTAGTTATAATGTGGTGTGGGATACTATGAAGTCAGTATTTAGAGAGGAATGCATTAGGTTGGCTAGTATTAAAAATAAACAACGTAGAGATAAACAGCTTGAGATAGAGAATGAGATTAAGCAATTGCAAGAGGAACATATAAAGACAAACAGTAAAAAAGTATTTGATAAAATTCAAAGGTTAAAGTCAGAGTTGATAGGAAAAGATATGCAGAAGGCTAAAAAGATTTATTATATTTGAAGAGAGATTATTTTGAATATAGTAACAGGAATTCTAAATTATTGGCAAGAGCTGCTAAAGAAAAGAGGTTGAAAAGAGAGATTGGAATTTTGATAAATAAATCAGGGGTGAGATGTAATCAGGCTAATGATAAGACTGAGATTGTAAAAGATTTCTATCAGAACTTGTATACAAAAAGAGATATTAACATAGAAAAGTTGAGAGAACAGTTAGGAAAGCACTTGCAAATAAAAATAGATTTGGAGTATAAAAATAGAATGGAGGAGCGAATAACGGAAAAAGAGGTAAAAGATACAATAGCCAACTTGAAGCTAGGTAAATCTCCGGGTGAGGATGGATTGACAGCGGATTTTTATAAGGAATTCAAAGATAGTGTAGTTCCAAGATTATTGAAATTGTTTAATTATATATTAGATGGGGAAAAGATACCGACATCATGGAACAGAACTATAATTGTTTTGCTGCCAAAGCCTGGAAAGGATGTTGAAAAAGTGGAATCTTATAGGCCTATTTCTCTGATAAATCAAGACGCTAAGATATTTACAGCAATAATTGCAAAAAGATTAAATGGGTTCATGGGTAATTATATAAAGGAGGATCAAGCGGGATTTTTGAAAGGACGTCATATGTCTGACTTGATAAGGAGAGTTCTGGACTTGATTGATATAGTAGGGCAAACAAAAGAGAAAGTTGGATTATTGTCATTAGATATATTTAACGCTTTTGATTCTTTGCAATGGGTTACAATTAAAGAGATAATTCGATTTTATGGATTTGGAGATAGATTTTGTAACATGATAGATCAGTTATATCAATTTGGATCTGCAAAAGTTAGGGTTAATTATGAAAATACAGGAGAAATAAAATTAGAAGCAGGTACAAGACAGGGTTGTCCATTATCTCCAGTATTTTTATAATGGCAATGGAGTTGTTAGCGAATATTATAAGAGGGGATAAAGGCATTGAAGGGATAGCTGAAAATAAAATAAGTTTGTATGCAGATGATACTTTGATAATAATGAAGCATCCTAGAAAGGCATTAGAAAAAATACAAGGACATTTAAAAGATTTTGAAGAGATAACAGGTTTGAGAATTAATTGGGACAAATCAGAAATGATATCTTGTAATGTTGAGAAGGAGGAACAAGAGACAATTAAGGCTAAGTTCAAAATTCAAGTTAAAGAATGTTTGAGATATTTAGGAATAAGTATCTCAAATAAAATTGAGGATCTTAAGCGATTAAATTATGATAAACAGAAAAAAGAAATTAAAGAGAAAACAGAATTGTATAAAAATCAGATTGTCAGATTGATAGGATAGCGCTAAATAAAATGATGTTGTTGCCAAAAATAAATTTTTTTATTTGATGCGTTGCCGATTAGATTGATTGATAAGGAAATTAAAGATTTCCAAAATATAATAAATAATTATTGTAATGCAGGAAAAAACCCTAGAATTGCTAAGATTTTTTGGAACTTATCTCAGAAAGAAGGAGGATTGGGAATACCTAATTTAAGGAATTATTACAGAGCTTTCCAAATTAAGAATACTGTGAAGCTTTTAGCAAGGGAGAAGGTTGTCTGGGAAGAAATAGAGATGAAGGAGTTAAAAATGGGTAAAGGGATATTTCTAGGTGACAAGAAAGGGAAAATTAGTGTTAAAAATAAAATGATGAAAACAATGTTGGATGTTTGGAACAAGGTTAAAAAGAAATTGAGTCCAGAACTATCTCCTATAATAGAATTAGATGATATTAAAAGTTTTCCGATACAACTAGATAATAGTTTGAAGATGGTATTGGAAAGGAAAAATGTTTCTTTGCTGAAGGACTGGGTTCGTGCCTGTAAAGATAGTGAGAACAAAGCAGTAATTTATTTCCAGCTGAATTTGAACTGGTTTCAGAAGGTAATGTTGGATAGATGGACTGATAAATACAAGGAAGAAGAGAGGGATAAAACAGAATTTGAGCAATTGTTGTTAAAGATACGAAAAGGGGATATGGGACTAAAGGGTATAGTAAGTAGAATTTATAAAATTTTAAACAATGAAGGTAATCCACAAGAAACATTGAAGTCATGCTGGGAACAGGATTTGAACATAAAAATTCAGGAACAAATTTGGAAAGACAAGTGGAGAAAAAGATATATGAGAACTATATCGGTAAGAATGAAAGAGCACAATTATAAAAAGTTATGGAAGTGGTATTTGACCCCGGAGAGATTATTTCAAATGGACAATGCTAAAAGTGGAATGTGTTGGAGATGTAAAAACTCTTTAGGGACATATGAACACATGTGGTGGAATTGTAAAGTGGTAAATGAGTACTGGGGGAAAATTGAGAAAGAAATATTTGATATTATGGGGGTAGAATGTGAATTGAATTTAAATATGGTGTTGTTAACAGATGTGGAGAATTTGAAAGTAAATGAAGACAATAAGGAACTAATAGCTATTATGTTGATGTCAGCTAGAATGTGTATAGCAAGGAGCTGGAAACTTGACAGAGTTTTAAAAGTAGAGGAATGGTATAAAGAGATGTGGGATCTTGCATTGAATGACAAACTGACATGGGAGATAAATAAATATAAGGGGAAAATTAAAGAAAATAGATTTTGGAAAATTTGGCAACCTTTTGTGGAATATTCATTGAGTATTTTACCAGATTATATATATTTTTGGAAATGGTAAAAAAGGCAATATCCCGCAGGCTCTTATAATTTGTAAATACACAGGGTGATTATTAGTGCTTATGTTATGTTTAATGTAATTGGATTTGATAAAAATTGTATATGTTTTTTTCAATTATGTGTTTTCTCTTCTGTATTTTCTTCTTTCTTGTAATGTTTATTTTTTATATTCAATAAAAAAATTAAAAAATTAAAAAAAACATACAAGCTAAAATCATACTACTACATAAAAACAACTGACAAATCCAGCAATGACCTGATTTGGCGACATAGAAATTTGAATTATAAATAAAATATAAATAAATAAATGACCTATAATCTTGCGCCAACTAGACTAGTCAGCGGATCTGGGTCATACCACAAGATGAATCCCAGAACCACTGGCACAGCCAGGTCTTGAGGGCCTTCCGAAAGGGGAGAAGCTCCGTCTGGAGGCACAGATCTGAAGCTAAGAGGTTCCACAGGGCTGGGGCAGACACCGAGAAGGCTCTTCTCCTGGTCCCAGCCAGATGTGTTTCTCTTGTTGAGGGGACCACCACAGAGCCTCTCTGGTCTGCCCTCGTAGGATGGGTAGAATGCCTTGGGGAGATGCGGTCCCATAAGTAACCCAGTCCACTGCCATGAAGGGCTTGTATATTGTATTATTGTACATTTACTTTGTATAATGTTGATTTATGTTGTGATTGTTGTGAGCCACCCTGAGTCGGCGTAAGCTGAGTGGGCAGCATACAAATTGAATAAATAAAATCAAATAAAATCAATCAAAATGTTGCACAATGTTTGGGTATAAAAAGCCAAGGTAAATCCTCACAGGCATGGTGCAATATTAATAGGTCTGGCTCTAACATTAGGCAAGGTGAGTCACCTGCCTCAACTCATAGATACTGGGGGATAGTGGTGACAGCTCTCCAGGCTATTCCTCCTAAGTTCTCAAAATATTCATATCTTTTGAATGGCAGGGCCATATAAGTCTCATTGCTTGTTTGAAGTTTGGTGGAGCTACAATTTTTCCAGATATATCATATCTCCAATTGCAAGTTCATTTCAGCCCATGTTCTCCTTCCTCCTCTTTCTCTCACACACCTACATATTGTTAAAAGAAAAGTTGCACAAAAATGTAGTCAAACATATACACATTTAGTATGCCCTTTTGCAATTACAGAACTTCTTAGACTAAGTGCACCACACAAAGAAATATTTTCTGGGAGGAAGAGGGAATCCTCTAAGTGACGCAGTGCATCATTGATGGTCTGGCAGAGTTCTTAAAAAACCACTACTGAGGAGCAGGGAAATGTTCAGTTGCCAATATCCTCAAGTAGCACACTTATTAAGCCACTTCAGGATACTGCAAATTGACAACAGAAGGAGCCTTGAAAGGTTAAGGCTTGTTTCTTGGTCGATTCCCAGGAATTGTATACACTAGAAAAGAATCTAAGTAAAGTGAACTGCTCCACACAAAAAAAAATAGAAGCTGTTGAGAGTGGCTCAGAAATGTTCAAGTAGGAGTCCACTGAGAACAGATTGGTTCACTCTAGCAATTACTTTGTCTGAGCACCAGAAATGAGAGGGAACAAACCTGCCCCCACAGTAGATCAAGAGTGGGACAAATGCTGATCTGATTGAAAAGTGAAAACGTAGTCAAAATAGAAGTAACCTACATTTTCAGAAGACAAACAAAATATGCTTCGGAATATCTGGTTGAGAATGTACTGTTGTGAGAGAAGGAAACAGAAACACAGCTAAAAGTAACAATGCAGAGTAAAGAAAGAAATAGCTCCCAGAAATCCCCCCCCCACACTTGCTTTTATGTATCATCCCCTACCCCCAATATTTCTGTGTTCTGCTGAAGAAGACAAAAATCTTCTTGATTTGAACAATTTTTGAATCAAGAAATTTCACAATAATTAAATCTGGGTTTATAGTCATCATCATTGGTTTATTTATAGCCTGCTTCCCTCAGCCCGAAGGCGACTTGAATCGGCAGAACAACAATATCAAAACAACAATAGGACAATCAATATCAGAATAACAATAATATAGTAATAAGATTAATAATACAGCAATAATAAATACACAAATACCAAATAGTGGTGCAATAATAACAGTAACAATATAAAAAATACAAATAACACCCTAAACTAGGGCTGGGCTCAACGAACATATCGGAGACCAGGTCCACGTCCTCTTCACTCCCCCATGGCCAATGCCAGACTGGGGGAGAAGGCTCGGGCAGGCAGCACCAGCATTTGACTTTCATGACTTCACCGCAGGGAGCCCAGGTGGTCAACACTCCCCCGTGGCTGATGCCCACAGGACCAATGTCAATGTTGGCAGTGAGGCCAGGGAGGGGCGTCAGCAGAGTCCTGCAGCATTGGGCCGCACTGTCCTTATATCCCTGCCAAGGCGGGGCCCTGGCAAAATGGCAACAGCTGGCTTTGAAGCCCTGGCCGATGACGGGGCCAGGGAGAGGTGGTGGAGAAGTCCCCATCCCGGGGCCAGTGGAAAGGCTCTGAAGTCCAGTGTCGGTGGAGGTGGCTAGCAGCTTTTGGGGCCATGGAAAAGTGAGCCCCAGGTAAGGCCAGTTCTATCCTCCCTGCCTCCTCCTCCAGCCGGATGCCGGGCAAGCTCTGTGGGGCCTCCGAGCCCCGGCATCGGTGGTGTCGGCTGGAGGTTGGCTGGGGGAGGGAAGCCACTTTTGGGGCTGCGGAAAGGTGAGCCCCAGGTGCAGCCAGTTCTCTCCTCCCCGCCTCCTCCTCCAGACTGTCACCAGGCAAGCTTCGTGGGGCCTCCGAGCCCCGGCATCGGTGGTGTCGGCTGGAACTGAAATTCTTTTGCTTCACTATTCCATGAATTAATCATCCAGTACAGTTCCTCTTTAATATATTTTAGTTAAAAACTTCCTCCCACTTGCTCTTCAGGTTCCAAGGCTCTCTCAGGATCCTTTTTTGCTCTTGAGAAGCCCTTGAAATACTACTCTCAGGATGGAGAGTAGTATTTAATGTTAGAAAATCACTTTCGGTCCAAATGTAACTGACAGAATTGCCGGCAGGGATTCCAATGTTACAGGCTTCCCCTGTGCCAAGATAGATAGATAGATAGATTTTTATTTATATCCCGACCTACTCAGCTTGCGCTGACTCAGGGTGGCTAACAGCACATCAATAATACAATACAATAGAAATGCAATACAATAAAAATACAAAATACAACAGTGCAAAAATTCCAAAAATATCAAAATATCAAAGGCTCCCAAAAGCTTCTTCAGGGCAAAAAGGATCCTGAGAGAGCCTTGAAACCTGAAGAGCAAGTGGGAGGAAGTTTTAAACTAAAATATATTAAACCCCAATGCCTCATACAAAGTTGCAGCGACTTTGTATGAGGCAACTTTCTTCAAGGAATTAGACGATGTTGTATGAATTCGATGTTGTACAAAGTGGACTTTGTATGAGGTATTACTGTATATCATTTTTTTACAAAAACACATGATATAACAAAATAGCTAAATGCAAAAGTCTATGTATTTTAGTCTCAAACATCTTTAACTTTTGAGACTTTGGCTTGATACCAAAAACTCCACAAAAGCTTTCTGGAAACAGCAAATTGTGCCTAATTTTGACAGCAGTGTCATGTCTGGTCAGTGCTTGAATATGAATACCAGGTATAACTTGGGAAGAATTCTGTCTAAAACACTGGAAGGCTGCTGTAAGCTTAGAGCAGTGTTTCCCAACCTTTGGTTTTTAGATTTCAATTCCCAGAAGTCTAAGCCAATTTCCGAAAGCACTGATCAGCCAATGTACTGAGTTAGGCTTCTGGGAATTGAAGACCCCCTGTGGTCCGTGTGCCCCACATTGTGAACCACTGGCTTATAGGAACCAACATGCTGAGTTAGTACAGGGGTCCCTGATTTACAATGGCTGACTTCACAACCTCACACTTTTGCAACTGCTCCGGAATTATCCTTGCATCTGATATTAATTTATACAGTCACTATGGCGGGCTCTGTAAACTATTTATGTCATCACATACATCAGGAGGTGGAGGTGGGGGGGCAGAGATCTGACCATAATATCCAACAAGCAAGGAAGACAGTGTGGGAGAACTGAGAAGGTGGGAAAGTTCAGTACAGAATATCCAGCAACCATGGCAGAGAAAGTAGGTGAAGTAGACAAGAGAGAAGGTAGCTGAAGCTAGAAGGGGAGTGCCTGGCAAGCAAAGTAGAGCAAGGAAGTATAAAGATAAAGACAGAGGTGGTTAGAGGTGGCACATGAGAACCACAAGTGAAAAGAGAGAGACAGAGTGAAGAAAAAATGAGAAAGTAGCAGAAATTTCATATGAAGGTTAACATCCTGTTGCTTTGCATAGCAGAGCAGGCCCATTAAATCCATGTGACTCATGGAGTAGTAGACCAAAGCCACCTAATTTAATAGGCCTGCTTAGGTTGATTACAATACTAAGCAACAGGATTTCATGTAGTAGGTATTAAAATTATCCAGGAGCTCAACTTATACTTTAACACTGAGGCGGATGTAAACGTAAGGTTTTACTTACTGTAAGAAAGTAAAGGTAAAGGTTCCCTTGCTCAAAACCCAGTCATTTCCGACTCTAGGGTTCAGTGCTCATCTCTGTTTCAAAGCCGAAGAGCCAGCGCTGTCTGCTTCTGCAGATGTTTCTATGGTCATGTGGCAGGCATGACTAGAGCGCATGGAACACTGTTACCTTCCCACTGAAGTGGTCCCTATTTATCTACTTGCAATTTCTTGCTTTCAAACTGCTAGGTTGGCAGGAGCTAGGACAAAGACGGGAGCTCATTCCATCCTGCAGTACTCAGGAATTGAACTCCTGACATTCCGCCCCCCAGTCAGCGTCTTAGCCACTTGAGCCACTGCAGTACTGTACAAAAGCTCATTTTTGGCTATTTCCAGGAATGCCAGTGAGACTGTAAATGCAATATTTACGGCATAATAAAGTTTCCCATCACAAACCTCACAGTTGTCCCAGTTCTATGACACTCAAACCCTTCTAATGGATTGTCCTGTGTAGTGTCTATTGCTAAGGATATCTCTTTGCCTCTCCTTTGTTGAGATCTTCTTGTAATTGTAATGCAAAGAGTGTAATGTTTTGACATGAATTAATGTAAGTTAAGAAATCTCCATAAGTATTATTCATGGCATACCCAGAATACAACAGATAATGTCTATGATGATGCTTTATTATAGGGCAATTCACTCCAAAAGTTACATTATTTGCATAATTGTGCAACAGGAGTTTAACCCTTATGTCTAATAAAGCTGAAGAAATGTATTATAAGGTTCCTGAATAATACTTTAGTTTACCAGAAACCACTGGTTACCCCACCCCCTCATTTCCAGCATTCCAGAACTTCGAAAACACATTTGAAAATCAACCACTCCTAAAAAGGGGTTTTCTTATCCTCAGATGAGAACCACTAGTATGTTAAGGTACAGATATTTCTACAGACAATATTTCAATATTCCCATGATACTTAGGTAAAGGTTTCCCTTGCTCGAAAGCCATTCGTATCCGACTCTAGGGTTCAGTGCTCATCTCTGTTTCAAAGCCAAAGAGCCAGCATTGTCTGCTTTTGCAGATGTTTCCATGGTCATGTGGCAGGCATGACTAGACACCGGAGTGCACGGAACGCTGTTACCTTCCCACCAAAGTGGTCCCTGTTTATCTACTTGCAATGTCTTGCTTTCGAACTGCTAGGTTGGTAGGAGCTGGGACAAAGAGCTCATTCCGTCCTGCAGTACTCAGGAATCGAACTGCTGACCTTCCGCCTCCCAGTCAACATTTTACCTTACTGCCATTCAATGTATCTGGAGTTTTATAAGACCACCCTAATTCCTTCAGTCATTTTACCCTCCTATAAGTCCAAGCACTCCAATGAATTGTTTGTTATGGACAAATAAGTTCTAGGTGTGTGCCTTTATCGTAACATTGTGCAGTCATGTTGAACATGCTGCAGTGAACTTATGTTGGGGGCGGGGGGGGGATTCTTTCAGGGTGAATCCATCCATCTCTTCCTTTCCCCCTTCCATCCCATCTGTTATATGACATTTCATTTTGATGCAAATTCCAAACTTCCTTGGGGCCATGACAGAATTGTTGCACATTTTTCTAACCATCATGTTTGGTCTGAATACATGAGGATGTGGGATTGGCTATTTCTTATTACATGGTGATTATCCAGAAGAAAGACATCTCATAGGGAAAGGATTTGCTTTTGTGTACTTAGCCTTAAAATGTTTAAATGCTGGGTTTTTCTATTATGACTTCATATATGAGTATTTTATACTTTCATCCAAACAGTTATGGTAGGCATCGGAATGATAAACAAAGACTTAAAAAAACCCATTTATATTGTTGTCTTCATTTAACCATTATATGAACATCAAGGCTTTGGGCCACCATGGAGAAGCATTCTTCTTTATTACTTGGTTGCATGCCTGTTGTAGGAAATTGTAAAAATGCTGGTGGGATGATATTTCATTTCAGGCTAATTCAGCCAAATAAATGGATATTTCATCTTAGGCTAATTCAGCCAAATAGACTTTTCTGAGAATTGAAGCACTGCCTTTTTTGGGGGTGGGTTAAAAATATTTTATTTTATGTACATCCTGCCTTTCACCCAGTGTAGGACCCAACATGAATTGATAACAGGTATAGCTGAAAGACAATAGATTATAATATTTGAAAAGTAATTATGTTATCACACTAAAATCAAATACTGTATTAAAATAATTTAATAACAATGTATGCGCATCGGCTGTGAATGCGGCTGGCGCGTGCTTTGCCCCTCTCCCCCCTGGAGGGAGAGGACGCAGGTCACACATGCTGGGGCAGGGCCCAGAGCGCCCTTAAAAGTGTCTCCGCACTCCTGGCACATGCTGCTTAGAAATTGGGCTGGGCTTCGGGCGTGTTTGCCCTCCTTCCCTCCCTGGGGTTTCAGTGTGTCATTTTGGTTGCTTCGGGGCTGGAAGGGAATTTTTGCTCAAGTCTTGATTGGCCCATTGGACTTGGGTTTTTCGCCCTTCCCACACTGCTGCCTGAGGTTGAGTACTGGGGTGTTTTGTTTGAGTTTTGGGCAGTTAGCACACACTCATCTGATCCTGTTATGTACTGAATAGACTGTGACAAGTACTCTTTAACTGATTGTATCTGGCAATTGGATCCATTGTAAATAATCAGAGACACATTGTAGCAAGCTGTTAAGGATGCTACTGCTGGTGGCAGTAGCAGTATCCAGTTCACATGATACAGATTCCCCTGAATATCTGAAAGACGGGAAACCTTCCCGCCATACCACACCTGGAGAAGATGGGTGTGACGATCCATGACGTCACGCGGACAGTAACCAATGAACTATCACCCGGATTATTCAAAATGTACAGTGTGCTATAAATAGAGCTGTTTGGTCCACCATTACCTCATGTTTACTCTGACTACCATGCAATAAAGTTGTGTTTTAGCCCTTACTGCGGCTCCTTCTTTGTCTTCCGTGCAAGACACCAAAGATCCAAAAACAGCTTGAGAGGTATGCATTTGATTGGTCAGAACAGTGGACAAGCAAGAGAGAACAGGCCTGACCAGTCAAATGTGGACCGAGAACCAGGGGCTTCCCAGTTTGACAGCTTGGAAACTCCTAATTGGCTGTTCACCAAGCTGTCACAGGTTAAACATCAAAGGACCTCTGGGATGGGATCAAATTATTAGGCCTTAAATTGACAATTATAAATTAATATCTGTTGTGTTCTGTAAAGCTGTGCCTTTAACAATGTACCTTTGCCATGTGTTAACAATGTAACCTTTCTGTGTGCAACATTATAACCATCAGCTGTATCAATGTAAACCTGATAAGGGGACGCGAGCTAGTGACCACTAGATGGCAATAGCGAGCGTCCAGCTCTCATGGCTCAGATTCACCTGGTTCAGCAGCGCGGGAAGATTCCCCGCCACCTCTTCACCTGGTCAAGAAGGGCGTGACCGTCTACGACGTCACGCAGGCAGCAACCAATAGTCTGTCAACGAGCCACATTCAAATGTATAGCCAGCTGTATATATTGAGCTACTCATCCGCCATTACCACATGTTCCTCCGGATCATCATGCAATAAACCTGTGTTAAGCCAACCCTTCGGCTGTTTCATTGTCTTTGGTCCCTTACACTAAATTGGCGACGAAGGTGGGATATGGCAGCCCACGGGACCAAGACATGCGCCGGTTTCGAAATCAGGAAACCGGGCAACTGGGAGATCTTCGAGATGGACTTCCAGGCAGCACTGATCGAGTCCGAAGTCACGGAAGAGGCAAAGAAAAGGGCCATCTTCACCAGGATGCTCGGACAAGAATCCAAAAGGACCTTGGTGGACCTGATTGCACCGAGGAGGGTGAGCGAATTCAAGGCCAAGGAACTCATGCAGATGCTGCGTGAGCACGTCTGGCCCGCCACGGCGATGTTTCCCGCTCGGAGTGCATTCTGGAGGCGAGTCCAAGCGCCCGGGGAGACGGTCGCCGCATTCGTGGCGGCCCTGCGGCTGGCGGCCGGCCCGTGCAAATGGGAGAATGCCGAAATCACCCTCCGGGACTGTGTGCTGTGCGGCCTGAACGACGCCGAGACCCAGCGCACATTAATGAACCAAGAGCCACCTCCCACGTTGCAGGAGGTCGTCAGAGCGGCCCAGGCTGCAGAAGCTACGAAGGCCGGGGTCCAAGAACTCCAGGACTGGCGGCCGAAGTCGAGCAAGGCAGAGGCTCCGGTACAGGTGGCCCGGCGAACTTCGAGGTCATCCACAGAGAGCAGTGACGACGAGGATGTCCGGAGGGTCCGGAAGGAGAGCCGGCGATGCGACGGCTGTGGAGTGGCCCACGACCGCGTAAAGTGCCCGTTCCGGAAGGCCGAGTGCCACAACTGCGGCCGCCGCGGGCACATCGCCAAGGTGTGCAGGAAGAAGCGCGAGACCCGGAGGAGCTCCGCAGACCGTTCCGCGGGACAAGACCGCTCATCGAGACCCAAGGACGGCGCCCAGGCCACGCGGAAGCAGGATGGCGTGGGCCGCATCTCCGATGGCAGCGAGGACGACGCCCCAGTGTTCAGCGTGTCTGCAGGACACCCCCGCTATTTTGTTGAGGTACTAGTCCAAGGGGTTCCCATTAGGATGGAAATTGACTCGGGGTCCTCATATTCAATCATTTCCCAGAGGGAGTTTTTGGGAATTGCCCCCCACAAGCGACCCAAGCTCAAAGCATTGAGGTCCACACTACGGGACATGCAAGGGAACAACATTCCAGTGTTGGGGGTTGGAGAATTTCAGGTTAAATTCAAGAAGCACGCCGCGTCCCTTCCCCTAGTCGTGCTCAAAGGGGGAGATTGCAGCCTCCTCGGGACTCAATGGTTCCAGCCCCTGGGTTTGTTTATTGGGGGGGTGCACGCCGTTGGGATGCACGCCGTTGGGACTGATCCAATCCTGGAGGTGTGCCATGCGCACCCCGAAGTTTTCAAAAAAGGACTGGGGAAATTCAAGGGGCCCCCAGTGACATTCGACCTGGACCCGGAGGTCCGCCCAATTCGTCTTAAACCACGCCGGGTGCCGTTCGCACTTAAGGACAAGATAGAGGCGGAACTGGACAAATTGGTGGGCTAGGGAATCCTTGTGCCTGTTGATTCCGCGGAGTGGGAAACTCCAATTGTAACCGCACTAAAGGCCAATGGGGAGGTCCGCATATGCGCCGACTACAAGTGCACCATCAACAAGGCGATCCGCCCGAATGCATATCCGGTGCCGGTAGTCAGCCATCTGCTGGCCAGGTTACACGGGGGAAAGTGTTTCGCTAAGCTCGACTTAGCACAGGCCTACCAGCAGCTTACGGTGTCCCCTGCCGCAGCTGCTGTGCAGACCATAGTCACCCATAAGGGGGCGTTCCAGGTGACGCGCCTCCAGTTCGGCGTGAATTCGGCGCCTGGAATTTTCCAGTCACTCGTGGAACGCCTCCTGAAGGGACTGGAGGGGGTGTTGCCTTATTTTGATGACGTGTTAATAACGGGGGGGAGTCGGGTTGAATTGGCCAAGAGGTTGGGGAAGGTCCTGACAATATTTGAAAAAGCGGGGCTGAGACTGCGAAAGGACAAATGCGTCTTCTTCGCAACCGAGGTTGAGTTCCTAGGGTTTTGTGTGACTCCTGAGGGAATAAAACCATCCAAGTCCAAGGTGGCAGCCATTAAGAAAGCCCCCCGCCTCACCTCCAAGCCCGAGCTGCAGTCGTTCCTAGGGCTGCTCAACATTTACCACTCCTTCCTCCCCCGGAAGGCAGCGGTGGCTGAACCGCTACACAAACTGCTAAAGAAAGACCAGGCATGGAAGTGGGGCGATGACCAAGAAAGGGCATTTAGCGAGCTAAAAAGCCTCCTAGCGTCCGATGCCATACTGACCCACTTCAACCCCAAACGCCCAGTAGTTCTGACCTGTGATGCATGTCCAGTGGGGGTGGGGGCGGTGCTGTGCCACGTGTTGGAAAACGGAAGGGAGGCCCCGATAGCATTTTACTCCAGGTCCCTGTCCCAAGCGGAGAGAAACTACGCACAGACAGACAGGGAGGCACTAGCAATAGTCGCGGGGACGAAAAAATTTCACGATTTTCTGTACGGCCGCCCCTTCACCATTGTAACGGACCACAAGCCCCTGCTAGGCATCTTTACCGCAGATAAGCCCACCCCACAGATCCTGTCCCCGAGGATGCTCAGGTGGGCCATTTTTCTCAACGCGTATCAGCACGCGTTGGTCTACCGGCCCGGGAAAGAGATCAGCCATGCGGACGCTCTATCTAGGTCTCCCCTTCCCCTAACGCCCAGCCAGGTGAGCAAGGGGGAGAAGGACCATCAGGTTCTCATGATAGAGGTGCTGGATTCGCCCCCCGTAGTGCCCGCCGACATTGCCAAAGCGACAGAGAAGGACAAGACGTTAGCGGCAGTTAGCTCCTGGGTGCAGAAAGGGTGGCCGGCGTCCTCCCCAGCGGAGGAGTTCGCTCCATTTTTCAGAAAAAAGCTAGAACTGTCCCTAGAGAGGGGGTGCCTCTTGTGGGGGCAGCGGGTGGTGATTCCCACTTCCCTTCGGCCGCGGGTGCTCAAACTGCTGCACGTCAGCCACCCCGGCATCGTGCGATCCAAGGCGCTAGCCCGGAGTTACTTCTGGTGGCCCCAGCTGGACGCCGACATCGAGCACATGGTCGGCACTTGTGAAAGTTGCCAATGCTCCAGACCAGAGGAGGCCCGCCTTCCCCACAGGGAATGGGACGCGGCTAAGGGGCCTTGGTCCCAGGTGCACGTTGATTTCGCGGGCCCATTCAGAGGCACCCTGTTCCTTCTCGTAGTGGACGCCTTCTCCAAGTGGTTGGAGGTTATCCCAGTCACGAGCACCTCCTCGGCCCAGACCATTAGGCATTTGCGGAGGCTCTTTTCCACGTTCGGCATACCCGACACATTAATTAGCGACAACGCTAGTTGCTTCACGTCCTCCGAGTTTAGGGCATTCATGGAGATCAACGCCGTGCGGCACATCACCTCTGCCCCGTTTCACCCGGCCACCAATGGCCAAGTAGAGCGCCTCGTCCGCACCACGAAGCACGCATTGCAGCGCATGGGCCCCGGAGATCTGAACCTGCAAGTGTGCCAGTTTCTGCTAGGGTACAGGGTGACCCCTTTGGTGTCAGGATACTCCCCCGCAGAGCTCTTAATGCGTAGGAAACTGACCACCATCCTTACTAGGCTAGACCCCACGAGGGTAGAGGACAAAGGAAGGAACATCGGGCTAGAGGCCACAAAGAGTTTCAGTATAGGCGCCCCCGTGCATTGCAGGAATTACGCCAGCACGGGCCCAGCCTGGGTACCGGGCGTAGTTGTGGAGCAAACCGGCCCCGTGTCGTGCCGCGTGGAAACCAGTACAGGGCTCCTGTGGAGGTGGCACACGGACCAGCTCCGACGCAGGGTCTCCGATGAGCAGGGCACAGACCTCACAGAGGAAAAATCAGCGTTAGGGTTCTCCCCCACCCGTTCAGCCCAAGGGGGAGGAAAAGGGGACCGCGGGCCCCCACCAAGGGGGGAGGAGGATGTTCTCGTAGATATCCTAGGGGATCTTTCTGAGGAGGAGGAGGAACCCGACCCCATACATATCTCGCGGAATGTCCCCACAAATGCGGATACCCCTACTAAGTTAGATTTTGATTTTCAGAACCGGGGGGGGGGGGTTCGGAGTGGTCCCCCACCCGTCCAAGCGAGAAGAGGGGTTTTTCGTTAGCCCCGACTGCCCCCGGTCTGCCCACAATGGAGTTTTTCCCTTCCCCTAAGGCCGCCAGACAGCGGCAAGCCACTAACAAGTCTCCCTCTCCCATTTCAGGACAAGGGACCAGGGAACAAAGAAGCGGTAGCGCCCCCGGGGGGGGTCAGCCCTCTTCACGGCCCAAACGCACATGCAACAAGCCATCTTGGCTGAGAGACTTCGTCTCATCCTAGGGGGGAGGGATGTTGTGTTCTGTAAAGCTGTGCCTTTAACAATGTACCTTTGCCATGTGTTAACAATGTAACCTTTCTGTGTGCAACATTATAACCATCAGCTGTATCAATGTAAACCTGATAAGGGGACGCGAGCTAGTGACCACTAGATGGCAATAGCGAGCGTCCAGCTCTCATGGCTCAGATTCACCTGGTTCAGCAGCGCGGGAAGATTCCCCGCCACCTCTTCACCTGGTCAAGAAGGGCGTGACCTTCTACGACGTCACGCAGGCAGCAACCAATAGTCTGTCAACGAGCCACATTCAAATGTATAGCCAGCTGTATATATTGAGCTACTCATCCGCCATTACCACATGTTCCTCCGGATCATCATGCAATAAACCTGTGTTAAGCCAACCCTTCGGCTGTTTCATTGTCTTTGGTCCCTTACACTAAAATATCAAAGAATTCTTATTAGTCAAAGTAAATTGTCCTCACCAGTGCTAATTTGACCCACCGCAGAGCATCTAACAGAGCATCTAACCAGTTACGTTGATAAGTTTCCAGTTAATAAAGTGGTCCAATTTTTTCAACCAAAATCTAATGTCTCTGTCTCCTTACTAGGGGGCGGACGGGCTGGGCAATGGGAGGTGGGAGCGAATGCAGTGCTCACTATTGAAAGACACTTCCTGAACAACTAGTTAGGGGCCAAAGTTCAGTCTAAATAACGGATCTTTGCTTTTTGATACAGTAAGTATGGGAAAAGAAATAGCCTAGCTTTCATAAGAAAGGGATTCTACAGCCAAGGAGCCACCACTGAACTGTGATAAAGGCTTCTCCCAGAGAAATTAAGACAGGTATCATTCTTTGGTGAACTAGAACTCTGAACTGTGCCCAGAAATGGGCCTGTAACCAGCAAAACTGTTTAGAAAAGTATGCCTGTACCTGATATAACTGTTTTTAGTGAACAATCTGGCTGCAGTATCCTGGACCTGTTGAACACTTTCAGTAGAGTTGTTGTTGTTGTTATTGTTGTTTCTTCTTCTTCTTCTTCCGTGTCTAGGCCAGACATGAAACTGCAAAAATGAAGTCAGTTTCTTTTGCCTGACCTAATGTGAGAAAGATTAACTGGCAACACAAGGTTGCTGTTACAAGGGTACACCCATTTTTTTGATTATTTGTATATTGAATTTTGTAATGCATATTGATTCTCTGCTGTGCTACTTTGTTAGTTGGAATTTTTGTGGTATATTTTAGGATGCTGTTGTTTATAGACTAGTCTTTTTGCATTGATTGTATATTTAATTCTGCAGTTGTTGATTTGTAATTGTATACTATTGTGTTTTGTGTGTTCATATTGTTTTCTCTTGTTATATTGTATTTAATTTACTTGTTGTAAGCCGCCCTGAGTTGGCCCTGGCTAAGTAGGGCGGGATATAAATAGAATAAATGAATGAATGAATGAATTGCGGTTCAAAAATACCACAATTTTTGAGGAGGCTCTTTCTGTGTACCCCATTGTATGCATCAATATAGCTAGATCAGATATATCCAGGGATAGGCACAGCTGGCATGCTAGGCTATGAAAAGTCATTACTAGCCACTGTTGAAACCTCCCCATCCATGTTCAGGGCTGAATCCAGAGTACCACAAGACTGAGTTGCCAAGACATCATAAACCTGATGCACAGGTTCTGTTTACCACAGATTTAATCCCTACTTTTTGATCTGGCTTTTGTCAGAGTAAGTGCATTTGTATCTTCACTAGGCTTAGTTTGAGTTTGTTTGCTCTCATTCCAAATATTACTAACATTAGATACTGGTTTACCACCCAAACAGGTCTTTGGATTTGAATGGAAAGGAGGGATGGAACAGGCTGTCAACACCATTCTGATGGGCACTGGATCTGCAAATTCTAAACAATCCCTACAGTTTCTTGTGAATGCTGAATAGAACTCTGAGACATTTCATAAATCAAAGGGAAAGACATCACACAGAAGTTCCCCAACACCATGTTTTAAGCTTGGCCCTTCAAGAATTGCTGGAGGCACTGCAAAACAGTACCATTAAATCTCATCCCAAACAGGTGACCTTGAAGAATACCATAGTCAGTGGTAATGAAAGCTGCTGACAAGTCCAGCAGAACCAATTTTTAACAAAGAGCATCCAATAAGGTAAACAAAGCCATCTTTACCCAGTAACAAGGTCTGCAAGCAGATTGAAATGAATCAAAATAATCCATCTCATCCAGGAAAAATAAGAACAAACAGTTGGAAAGAAATAACTGCTTAGACCAGCTATTTGTTACAAATTTCTTCACCTATATAAACAACTACTCCAATAATCAGTAAACTCCTTCTCAGTGTACCAATTCCTGATTACAGTGCTGCAGTGGCTCAGTGGTTAAGAAGCTCACCTTGTTAGCTGGAAGGCGAGCAAGTCAGCAGGGTACTGCATGGAGGTATGAGCGCCCATCTCTGTTCCACCTCCTGCCAACCTAGCAGTTCGAAAGCAAGAAATTGCAAGTAAATAAATAGGGATCACTTTGGTGGGAAAAGATGTTGGGGACATGAAAGGAGCCTCATTCGGGTGTCCCCAAGCAAATTACTCCAGCAAAAATCCTTTCAACCCAGAAAGTACTTTTATGTGTTTCTGATATGGTAAAAAAAAGCTCAAGACAATTCCAAAATTTCATAGACTGTTTGCCCACTGCAAGGGCTATTATGAGACTTTTTTTTTGCTCCACTGAGGCATAGCAGGTAGAATATTGGCCTGGGAGAAACAAGTTCAAGTTACCTCTGAATCATAAAATATGACCTTCAGTAGCAACCTTCCTCAGCCCAACCTATCTCCAAAAGTTGTGATTATAAAATGAGGGAAGAGAGTCATATGTGGCTGCCTTGGTATTTCTGAAAGAGAGGAGTGATATAAATGTACAAAGAAAATGAAGGAAAGGACTTCAGGGGAATAAATGATAGGCAAGGTCCTAGCCTCATTTTGTGACCTGGAATTTATTCTGGAACTTTTCTTTCAGGCATTAAAAAAAATAAAAGTGTAGAGAGAAAAAGTATTTTAAAAACCCTACATTAACTCTCATCATAAACATTTTTTCTTATTCTACAACAGTGAATCTGTTTTAAAAGGAGGAAAGAAGATAAACAACGCAATATTTCAGCATTTGCCAAACCAGGCTCAACCCCAGAATTATTCAATATTTTATGTGGATGTTTTATTGTTCAACTCAATAAACCTCCATTTCCACTCTCCTTTCCAAGCCTAGCTATTTTTGTTGTTGTTGTTATCTTTGGATTTTAAAATATTCATATTTAAATGTCCCCTTGGGGTTTAAAACACTCACTGCAGCTGCAGTTCAAGGCATTCTCTTTTTGCCCTCCAGTGGATTTCAGAGAGTCAGTTATTATTGTTATATTCATAGCTTTCTAATTAAATCAGAAAGTGTCCTTTTTCTTCCAGCATAAGCTTAGTTTGTACTGTAAACTCCCTCAAGGCATTTCCTCTCAGCAAGACCCAACTAATGACTGTGTCTTACTTTTATACCAAACGGAACAACTCCAGAACAGCCAGACACTTTCATTATTTTATTTATTTTAATTTGCCTAAAGAATTACAGTTCTCCAAAGCTCCACTGCTTTTAATCAAACTCTTCTTTCTTGCTTTTTCAATGGTAACTTCTGGTCCAACCTCCGATCTGTTTTCAAAACCCTTCTCTATTGAATGCATGTAGACTGATACCATTAACAACTTGATGTAGAACTCTCGCTCTGCCAGCTGCCTGACAGTTCGGAAGCTCAATTGGTTCAAACACTTTGAGCAGAATAAATTTCCCACTGGCTTGGTGCAATTTTCAGAATGTTTTAGGCTCAAACCTCCCTGTAGTGCCTGAGGAAATGCATTCAAGCTCACTGTGAAGTGCCCAACCCATATCTAAAGCTTAAAAGTTCTGAGGGGATTGTTTATCAATGTTTGTAACACTGGCGAAAAGGTTCACTGCAGCTCTAATTAAAAGAGCCTCAGGAGACTTTATGTTGTAAGAACAGTAAAACTCCCGCTGTGACATTTGTTAGGTATCTGGTACAGGATGTTGTATTATATGTGACTCACTATTGAAGCGAGAATTCAAATTGGCTCAACTAAGATACCAGTCGCTATTACAAGATTGCAAACTGTTTTCGTGTCTGTTTCACCGTAATTGTTTTCCTGTGAAAAGTGCTTTGCAATGCTCATGTTATCGTTTATAGAGCATTTTTGCAATCTTGTCCTGTGGTGTATGGCATGCTAGTTATGGTCGTACACAGTGGTGGATGACTGCTACTGCTACACGAAGAAGCTGCCTTCTCTGTGTGACTCAGTATCGAAAATATGTTCTTCTTCCCTTTACTGGGTAACATCAGGCTGAGGAGCAAATAGAATATCCTCACCCCCACCCCCCCAAAAAGATGAACAAGATGATAGCTCAGTGCTTTAGGTATCTAGCTGCAGAGCCGGAAGTTGGGAGATTGATTCCCTTCTGTGTCTCTCAGGAGGAAAAAGCTAGTCTGTGTGGCTTTGTGCAACTTACACAGTCCCAAGACACCCTCAGAAGAACAAAATAGTGAAAACACTTCTCTGTATCCTGTACCTAGAAAACCCTGGAAAGATTTGCCATATGTCAAAATTGACTTGACAGCAGACATTTAGACAACTAATAGCATTTTATAGACTTACAGCCAAGTCTTTGTGTGAAGTATAAAAAGGTATGGATCATTTTATGATCATTTAAGGAGTCTTAATACTTATTGTTCTAATATGTGCTCTGGACAAGAAGTTATTGTTAGGATAGAGTATGGAGAAACAAAAATGATTAGACCAGGATGTATTTTATCTGCCTGACTGTTCAGTCTGTACACAGAACATATCACGTGGAAAGCTGGATTACATTCAGATGAAGGAGGAATGCAAATTGGTGGAAGAAAATCGGCAAAGATATGCAGATGACATCATATTACTCATAGAAAGCAGCAATTATTTGGGACAACTGCTGATGAAGGCGTATAAAGTATAAAAGTGGGACTACAGTTTAACATTAATAGAAAAATCATGGCTATTGAAGAACTTTATGAGAATATGCAGAAATGTTAGCATTTGGTTTCAAAGGGGAAAATGAAATAACTAAGATAAATATAGAAGTATGTTCTATATATTATCCACCAATATATGATGAGGTGGAAAAAAATAATAATTTAAAATTATTAACAGCGGCAAGGCTAATGATGGCAAGGAATTAGAAAGTAAAGCATAATTTTCAATTAAACCATTGGTATAAAGAAGTTTGGAATATAGCTATTTTAAAAAGTTCATTATGGTTTTTTTAGTTATGTAATATTGTTTTTATATTTGTTTCTCTCACCCACCCCACCTGTAACTAAGCTTTAAAAAAACTTTCAACAAGGAAGAAATTGAAAATGTTAAAGAGTTCATATACCTCAGCTCAGACATCAGTTCAAATAAAGACTCCAGCTAGGAAATAAAAAAAAACGACTCAGAATCATGGTTATGAAGGAACTAGAGAAACTCCTCAAGTTTTAGGATGTATAACTGAGATCCAAAACCAAGCTTATCAATGCTACTGCATTTCCAGTCACCATGTAGAATAGAATAGAATAGATCTTTATTGTCATTGTCCCCTTGCAGAGCAACGAAATTTCTTGGTTACTATATCACATGTATGGATGTGAAAGTTGAAGAAACTAAAACTGTAGAACATATTTTATGCATCTGTCCTCTTGTATCCATAGAATCAGACTAATATTTGTTGTGTAAAAGCCTGCAGTGTAAAAGGACTGCAGTGGCTCATGTGGCTAAGATGCTGACTGGGAGGCAGAAGGTCAGCAGTTCAATTCCCGAGTACTGCAGGACGGAATGAGCTCCCGTCTTTGTCCCAGCTCCTGCCAACCTAGCAGTTCAAAAGCAAGAAATTGCAGGTAGATAAATAGGGACCACTTCGGTGGGAAGGTAACAGCGTTCCATGCATTCTGGTGTCTAGTCATGCCTGCCACATGACCACGGAAGCGCCTGCAGAAGCAGACAATGCTAGCTCTTCGGCTTTGAAACAAAGATGAGCACTGAACCCTAGAGTTGGATTTGACTGGCTTTCCAGCAAGGGAAACCTAAAAGCCTATTGTTCAGCTTTGTGCCAGTATGATCTGGATTGGACACTGGAAACATTTGATTTTAAAAATTGCTGTTATATCACAGCACTTTGGATTAGGACTGCCAGTAGCAATCCAGTAGGACTTTTCACTGTTATAGGCTACCTAGGACCCTAGGCTCCCAAATGCTTCATCAGGCAAGGGAACTCTAGGGAGCAACAAAACCTAAAAGGGAATGAAAACTTTAATTGTCTGAAATCAAATGTTCCTAGTGCAGCTCTGGGTTATGCAGCTCAAAGTTATGCCAACAGGATTTTACCCTTTGAGTAGCATTGGCTCCCTGCTTGGCTGTACTTTATGCTATGACTGAGGTTGGTGATGGAGTGTCCGCCCAGATGCAGTGCAGGGCCATAGCCAGGATTCTAGATGTGGGTGAGCGAATAGTTTTTTCAGGATTGGCAACAATGTTTGATTTATAGATATAGCTCTAGCTCTGTCAATCTATCTATCTATCTAGATAGATAGAGAGATAGCTAGAGAGGGAGAGAAAGAGAGAAACAGAGAGAGATAGATAGATAGAGATATACAGATATAGATATATTAGAGAGACTGTCATATACATAAGCAGCTTGGAGTTTGAGGGTGGGCAAAGTGCTAACTCAGGGTGGATGATGACCACCCTGGCCAACCACTGGCTATGGCCCTGATGCAGTATAGCCACAGCAGGTTTGCTGAGAAGGTTTTAACTGGGAGATGGGGACAATTTAAATGGGGGTTAATGTTCATTTTATCTGTCCTTCTAATATTATTCTTGTTCTGCCGTATCCAAATCTGAACATTGGTGATCCTCATGGTGATCAGCCATGAAGACTGTCCTGAGGATATAATGAAGTGGCCTTCTTTCGTGTTCAGGGAATGAAGAATTTTCAATCCACTTATTTGCATAAGAATAGATACATGAGAAAAGATACATTCTGCTACTGTCAGAAAACAGTTAACATACATAACACCTTTCATCTGCCTTCCACATTGCAGCATGACACCCATACAACTGATCCAGTTCTGCAAGTCACTTTCCGGTTCTGAGTCCTTTTCGGTGCACAAAGTCCTTCTCAGCCCCAGGCCAGTATTGATGAAGCTTCTGCCCAAGATGGATTCAACTGGAATTTAATTCACTTGGGAACCATCAACCTTCCCTATGGACTACAGCACCCAAGGCCATTAGTCCTCATGGTTGTCAGGTTAGTTAACTGCCACCTGACACTCAGAGTTGAGTAGCTGGCAGTATGATCTACTCTATTACCATAGTCAGAATAATATAATTTGTATATTAAAAGCAAATAGTTGTCTGCATATGATAAAAAGAACATTTGTGGTGAGATATTAATTCATTGAATAGATGAGAGATGACATTTGAGTCTGTCTTTGCTGTTCTTTCCAAACAGAAGGACTTGTTTAACATCACAATGACCCTGCTGAACTCCAGATCACTGTCATATATTTGAGGTGAGGCTTTTTTTGAAGTTTTTGATCCAGTTAGCTTAAGCTATGAGTCCTAGAGAGCTAAACACTGGGAGTGGCTGCAGACACCATATTTCAAAAGTCCATAGAGAATCACAAAAGCTGACAGTCTTTTATGTGCACAATTCAAAATGTAAGCCATTGTCGTTTAAGCCCTAAATGATAATCTTTTCCCACATACAGGTAAGCCTCATGATGATAACATAGCTCTAGTTTGACTCCTTTCACTATCTAATCTTAGCTGAGTTGTGGTGAGTCACAAGCTGTGGAAGAATCCTGTTATGATGGAGATTTATCTCCTTGCAAAGATTTTTTTTAAAAAAATTATATTTCTTTCTCTCAATGCAGGGGCCCAAAACTTTAATCCACCTCAGATTTAAAGTTGGACCTGTAAAGAACAGGCCAGGCCAAGCTAATGGAATAAAATCAAATACAAACAAGAGCAGCCTTTAATGGTTTTACTGGTACTTTATAAACATTCCCAAGGAATAAATGACAAATATCTCCTTCATCTTCAAACATGTACTTGATATGGAGATACCAGCTGTTTGAGGGAGTATAGGCTATTAAAAAGTTCCCAATACCTTTAGCCCGTTAGTTTTGAAATATCAGGGGTAATGAATTCCAGTTTGTTGATGTGTTTCATAACCCTGCATCCATTTCCAGTACCCTTCTCGGCAGCTATGCAATCTAAAAAAAAAAAAAACCAAACAAACCTGGTATCCTGGGTACCAAGTAGCTTGGCAGTCACAACTGGTGCTATTGAACAACTAATTCATCCAAGACTGAGTCTAATCACACTCTTTTCATTCACTCACTGGGTGGTCTTACATTTAATGCTGCATGATAATAAACAAGACAGTTGGCCACAAACGTCTCTTATAGGCATTATATTTTCAAACTATTTTTTTTAGGCTGGAAACTGGGGGGGGGGATACTTCTTATATAGGTAAATCAAGCACGAATAAGCTAACACCATTGTTTGTGGTGTATTCCTCCAATTATCACTTCCATGTTTGTGCCCATTAGTAGTTCTCTGGTGGAATAGGTCTACTTCCCTCCCTGAAGTCCCTCATACAACCTCTAGATCTGTCTTGGAAGAGTAAAAAATTCAGGAAAGAGGAGGGGAAGTAGTAGTCCTATTGTGGAAGCTGTGGCTTCAGATGAAACCTTTTTGTGGCACTGTATGGTTAATACTTCTTTGAACTTTCAAAACTCTTTGACCAAAGATGACATCAAAAAAAAAAGGAAAGCTCATAATGAGAGCTCATAACTATGTATTTGAGACATAAATCATGTATCAATTTAGATGTTGCATCCACTTATTACAACTGCACGTATGTCTCAGATTTCAGCTCTGTCTGAGCTAGATTTTAAAAAAAAACCAACTATGGTAGTATGAGATTTTATAACATTTCCTTAATGTTACCTTGAGAGAAGAGTGGTATAAATGAGAGACTGAGCACATATTTTGTATTAAGGACTCAGAATCAAATCTTGACATCTTCAGTTCAGATCATGGCTCAAATGGTCCCAGTTCAATAGTATCATTTCAGCTGGTGGTCAATTAATCAGTCTCCTTATAAGGCAGATTTGTGTGTTTGCATTATACTTTCTCGAGATATACTGCTTTTCCCTATTCTGACTCAGGTCAAGACTTTGAAATCCTGAGTCAAAATAATAGGTAATACATACAAAGGTATCACAGAATGGATACCACTTGACATAAAGCGGCAGTGGCTCAAGTGGCTAAGATGCTGCCTGGAAGGCGGCAGGTCAGCATTTCGATACATGAATATTGCAGGATGAAATGAGCTCCCATCTTTGTCCCAGCTCCTGCCAACCTAGCAGTTTGAAAGCAAGAAATTGTAAGTAGATAAACAGGAACCACTTCAGTGCTGGTTCTTCAGCTATGAAACAGAGACGAGCACTGAATCCTAGAGTTGGATATGACTGGCTTTCAACCAGATGGGAAGACCAGTTCAGGGCTAAGTACCTGTTGTGTTCTGTAAAGCTGTGCCTTTAACAATGTACCTTTGCCATGTGTTACCAATGAAACCTTTCTGTGTGCAACATTATAACCATCAGCTGTATCAATGTAACCTAATAAGGGGACGCGAGCTAGTGACCACCAGAGGGCAGTAGCGAGCGTCCAGCTCCCATGGATCATAGTCACCTGGTTCAGCAGCGCGGGAAGATTCCCCTCGACCTCCTCACCTGGTCAAGAAGGGTGTGACCTCCTACGACGTCACACAGGCAGCAACCAATAGTCTGCCGACGAGCCACATTCAAATGTATAGCCAGCTGTATATATTGAGCTACTCATCCGCCATTACCACATGTTCCTCCGGATCATCATGCAATAAACCTGTGTTAAGCCAACCCTTCGGCTGTTTCATTGTCTTTGGTCCCTTACACTAAACTGGCGACGAAGGTGGGATAATGGCAGGCCACGGGACCAAGACATGCACCGGTTTCGAAATCAGGAAACCGGGCGACTGGGAGATCTTCGAGATGGACTTCCAGGCCGCACTGATTGAGTCCGAAGTCACGGAAGAGGCGAAGAAAAGAGCCATCTTCACCAGGATGCTCGGACAAGAAACAAAGAGGACCTTGGTGGACCTGATTGCACCGAGAAGGGTGAGCGAATTCAAGGCCAAGGAACTCATGCAGATGCTGCGTGAGCACGTCCGGCCCGCCACGGCGATGTTTCCCGCTCGGAGTGCGTTTTGGAGGCGAGTCCAAGCGCCCGGGGAGACGGTCGCCGCATTCGTGGTGGCCCTGCGGCTGGCGGCCGGCCTGTGCAAATGGGAGAATGCCGAAATCACCCTCCGAGACTGTGTGCTGTGCGGCCTGAACGATGCCGAAACCCAGCGCACATTAATGCACCAAGAGCCGCCTCCCACGTTGCAGGAGGTCGTCAGAGCGGCCCAGGCCGCAGAAGCTACGAAGGCCGGGGTCCAAGAACTTCAGGACTGGCGGCCAAAGGCGAGCAAAGCAGAGGCTCCGGTACAGGCGGCCCGGCGAACTTCGAGGTCGTCCACAGAGAGCAGCGACGACGAGGACGTCCAGAGGGTCCGGAAGGAGAGCCGGCGATGCGACGGCTGTGGAGCGGCCCACGACCGCGTGAAATGCCCCTTCCGGAAGGCCGAGTGCCACAACTGCGGCCGCCGCGGGCACATCGCCAAGGTGTGCAGAAAGAAGCACGAGACCCGGAGGAGCTCCGCAGACCGTTCCACGGGACAAGACCGCCCAACGAAACCCAAGGACGGCGCCCAGGCCACGCGGAAGCAGGACGGCGTGGGCCGCATCGCCGACTGCAGCGAGGACGACGCCCCAGTGTTCAGCGTGTCTACTAGACACCCCCGCTACTTTGTTGAGGTACTAGTCCAAGGGGTCCCCATTAGGATGGAAATTGACTCGGGGTCCTCATATTCAATCATTTCCCAGATGGAGTTTTTGGGAATTGCCCCCCACAAGCGACCCAAGCTCAAAGCATTGAGGTCCACACTACGGGACGTGCAAGGGAACAGTATTCCAGTGTTGGGGGTTGGAGAATTTCAGGTCAAATTCAAGGAGCACACCGCGTCCCTTCCCCTAGTCGTGCTCAAAGGAGGAAATTGCAGCCTCCTCGGGACTCAATGGTTCCAGCCCCTGGAGTTGTTTATTGGGGGGGGGGGGGTGCACGCCGTTGGGATGCACGCCGTTGGGACTGATCCAATTCAGGAGGTGTGCGAGGCGCACCCCGAAGTCTTCAAAAAGGGACTGGGGAAATTCAAGTGGCCCCCAGTGACTTTCGACCTGGACCCGGAGGTCCGCACAATTCGCCTAAAACCACGCCGGGTGCCGTTTGCACTCAAGGACAAGATAGAGGCGGAACTGGACAAGTTGGTGGGCCAGGGGATCCTCGTGCCTGTAGATTCTGTGGAGTGGGAAACTCCAATTGTAACCGCTCTAAAGGCCAATGGGGAGGTCCGCATATGCGCCGACTACAAGTGCACCATCAACAAGGCGATCCGCCCGAATGCATATCCGGTGGCGGTAGTCAGCCATCTGCTGGCCAGGTTACACGGGGGAAAGTGTTTTGCTAAGCTCGACTTAGCACAGGCCTACCAGCAGCTCATGGTGTCCCCTGCCGCCGCTGCTGCGCAGACCATAGTCACCCATAAGGGGGCGTTCCAGGTGACGCGCCTCCAGTTCGGCGTGAATTCGGCGCCTGGAATTTTCCAGTCACTCGTGGAACGCCTCCTGAAGGGATTGGAGGGGGTGTTGCCTTATTTTGATGACGTGTTAATAACGGGGGGGGGAGTCAGGCTGAATTGGCAAAAAGGTTGGGGAAGGTCCTGACGATATTCGAAAAGGCGGGGCTGAGGTTGCGAAAGGATAAATGCGTCTTCTTCGCAACCGAGGTTGAGTTCCTAGGGTTTTGTGTGACTCCTGAGGGAATAAAACCATCCATGTCCAAAGTGGCAGCCATTAAAAAAGCCCCCCGCCCCACCTCCAAGCCCGAGTTACAGTCGTTCCTAGGACTGCTCAACTTCTACCACTCCTTCCTTCCCCGAAAGGCAGCGGTGGCTGAGCCGCTACACAAACTGCTAAAGAAAGACCAGGCATGGAAGTGGGGCAATGACCAAGAAAGGGCATTTAGCGAGCTAAAAAGCCTCCTGGCGTCCGACGCCATACTGACCCACTTCAACCCCAAGCGCCCAGTAGTTCTGATCTGTGATGCATCTCCAGTGGGGGTGGGGGCGGTGCTGTGCCACGTGTTGGAAAACGGAAGGGAGGCCCCGATAGCATTTTACTCCAGGTCCCTGTCCCAAACAGAGAGGAACTACGCACAGACGGACAGGGAGGCACTAGCAATAGTCGCGGGGACGAAAAAATTTCGCGATTTTCTGTACGGCCGCCCCTTCACCATTGTAACAGACCACAAGCCCTTGCTAGGCATTTTTACCGCTGATAAGCCCACCCCACAGATCCTGTCTCCGAGGATGCTCAGGTGGGCCATTTTTCTCAACGCGTATCAGCACGCGTTGATTGATCTACCGGCCCGGGAAAGAGATCAGCCATGCGGACGCCCTATCTAGGTCTCCCCTCCCCCTAACGCCCAGCCAGGTGAGCATGGGGGAGCGGGACCATCAGGTTCTCATGATAGAGGTGCTGGATTCGCCCCCCGTAGTGCCCGCCAACATTGCCAAAGCAACAGAGAAGGACAAAACGTTAGCGACAGTCAGCTCCTGGCTGCAGAAAGGGTGGCCCGCGTCCTCCCCAGTGGAGGAGTTCGCTCCATTTTTTAGAAAAAAGCTAGAACTGTCCCTAGAGAGGGGGTGTCTCTTGTGGGGGCAGCGGGTGGTGATTCCCACTTCCCTTCGGCCGCGGGTGCTCAAACTGCTGCACGTCAGCCACCCCGGCATCGTGCGATCCAAGGCGCTAGCCCGGAGTTACTTCTGGTGGCCCCAGCTAGACGCCGACATCGAGCACATGGTCGGCACTTGTGAAAGTTGCCAATGCTCCAGACCAGAGGAGGCCCGCCTTCCCCACAGGGAATGGGACACGGCTAAGGGGCCGTGGTCCCGGGTGCACGTAGATTTCGCGGGCCCGTTCAGAGGCACCCTGTTCCTCCTTGTAGTGGACGCTTTCTCCAAATGGTTGGAGGTTATCCCAGTCACGAGCACCTCCTCGGCCCAGACCATTAGGCATTTGCGGAGGCTCTTTTCCACGTTCGGCATACCCGACACGTTAATTAGCGATAACGCTAGTTGTTTCACGTCCTCCGAGTTTAGGGCATTCATGGAGATTAACGCCGTTCGGCATATCACCTCCGCCCCGTTTCACCCAGCCACCAATGGTCAAGTAGAGCGCCTCGTCCGCACCACGAAGGACGCGTTGCGGCGCATGGGCCCAGGGGATCTGAACCTACAAGTGTGTCAGTTTCTGCTAGGGTACAGGGTGACCCCATTGGCGTCAGGATACTCCCCCGCAGAGCTCTTAATGCGCAGGAAGCTGACCACCATCCTTACTAGGCTAGACCCCACGAGGGTAGAGGACAAAGGAAGGAACATCGGGCTGGAGGTTACAAAGCGTTTCAGCATAGGCGCCCCCGTGCATTGCAGGAATTACGCCAGCTCGGGCCCAGCCTGGGTGCCGGGCGTAGTCGTGGAACAAACCGGCCCCGTGTCGTACCGCGTGGAAACCAGCACAGGGCTCCTATGGAGGCGGCACGCAGACCAGCTCCGACGCAGGGTCTCCGATGAGCAGGACACGGATCACGCAGGAAATAAGTCAGCGTTAGGGTTCTCCCCCACCCGTTTAGCCCAAGCGGGAGGGGAAGGGGACCGTGGGCCCCCACCAAGGGGGGAGGAGGATATCCTCATAGATACCCTGGGGGATCTTTCCGAGGAGGAGGAACCCGACCCCATACATATCTCGCGGAAAGTCCCCACAAATGCGGGTACCCCTACCAACTTAGATTTTGATTTTCAGAACCGGGGGGGGGGTTTCGGAGTGGTCCCCCACCCGTCCAAGCGAGAAGAGGGGTTTTTCGTTAGCCCCGACGGCCCCCGGTCTGCCCACAATGGAGTTTTTCCCTTCCCCTAAGGCCGCCAGACAGCGGCAAGCCACTAACAAGTCTCCCTCTCCCTTTTCAGGACAAGGGACCAGGGAGCAAAGAAGCAATAACGCTCCCGGGGGGGCAGCCCTCTTCACGGCCCAAACGCACATGCAACAAGCCATCTTGGCTGAGAGACTTCGTCTCATCCTAGGGGGGAGGGATGTTGTGTTCTGTAAAGCTGTGCCTTTAACAATGTACCTTTGCCATGTGTTACCAATGTAACCTTTCTGTGTGCAACATTATAACCATCAGCTGTATCAATGTAACCTAATAAGGGGACGCGAGCTAGTGACCACCAGAGGGCAGTAGCGAGCGTCCAGCTCCCATGGATCATAGTCACCTGGTTCAGCAGCGCGGGAAGATTCCCCGCGACCTCCTCACCTGGTCAAGAAGGGCGTGACCTCCTACGACGTCACGCAGGCAGCAACCAATAGTCTGTCGACGAGCCACATTCAAATGTATAGCCAGCTGTATATATTGAGCTACTCATCCGCCATTACCACATGTTCCTCCGGATCATCATGCAATAAACCTGTGTTAAGCCAACCCTTCGGCTGTTTCATTGTCTTTGGTCCCTTACACTAAAGTACCCAAAGCCCTGGATGAGGCTGGCATGGGATTGGAAACAGTGGAAGATGATACTTCAATCCACACATCAACCTGATGTGTGAAACACAGATCAGCCAAGTAACTAAGTAAGTATACAAAGGTAATATACAGCAAAACACAATTTCTGTTTACCAATTTTATATCTTACAATCTTTATGAAAATGTGCAGTTTACGTGGCTGTCCAGATCTAAAGAACCTCTTGCTTAGGCTGAAAGAAAAGAGTGCAAAAGCTGGCTTGAGACTCAACATCAAAAAAAACCAAGACAATGGAAACAGGCCCTTTCACTCCCTGGCAAATAGAATGGGAAGAAGTGGAAGCAGTGACAGACTTCACACTCTTAGGATCCAAGATCACCGCAGATGGTGACAGCAGCCACGAAATAAAAAGGCGATTAATTCTTGGAAGACAAGCTATGAGAAACCTAGGGAACATAATAAAAAGTAAAGACATCATCCTGCCAACAAAAGTCCACATAGTCAAAGCAATGGCATTCCCAATAGTAATGTATGGTTGTGAGGAACTGGAGCATAAGGAAAGCTGAGTGCAGAAGAAAAGACGCCTTTAAAATGTAGTGCTGGAGGAAAATTTTGAGAGTACCCTGGACAGCAAAGAGAACAAATATGCAAGTGCGATGCCAAAATGGCCGCCGTGCACTTTGCCGGCCCCCACCTATTAGTTAGGGGGCGTGGCCATCCCTCTATAAAAGGGGTGGCCACGAGGCAGCTTCGCTGCCATTTTAGAACAGCGATGGAGCGGAGAAGTTTTTCCCCTCCACCCTCTCCCTAGTGGACAGTGTGACTTTTCTGGTCGCTTCGGGGCCGGGTGGGAATTTTTGGCTGGAACCTACAATTGGCACTTTGGTTCTTGGCTTTTTCACCCATCCCACACTGTCGCTAGTGTTTGAGATATGTGGTAAGTTGACTTTGGTCACTTTTGGCGGGTAGCACTGGTAAGGTAAAAATTTATGACCCATAGGTATCCGGCAGGTTCGCAATTGATTGGCCAACACGTAGATAGGTACAGGGGAAACAGGATTGGCCGGTCAAGGACAAACCATGAACAGGGTGATGCTAGGAGCTTCACAGCCTGCATCACCTGGATATTTGGACGGATACACATCAGAGGGTGGGGTCAATAGATAGTATATTGACTTCGGTCAACAATTTGTTTGTGACAACAAACAAATTGATACAAATTGATACATAATAGCCAATTGCCATTGGCATTTTGGGTGGAACCTTACCAGTGCTACTGCGGCCTGCTTGCCTTAAAGAATTACAATTGGATGATACACCAATTGAAAGTTATAATTCGGACTAGGGCATTATTCAATAAAAGTGGCCCAATGCCTTTAATCCAATACTGGTGTTTGAGTCTTTATTTGGGGGGTGCGCCTGCAAAGTTGATCCTGGAAAAAAATCAACCCTGACTGCTTCTTGGAAGGACAAATATTGAAGATGAAGCTAAAGTACTTTGGACACCAAATGAGAAGAGAGGACTCACTTGAGAAAACCTTGATGCTGGGAAAGATTGAAAGCAAAAGGAAAAGGGGTGGCAGAGGATGAGATGGCTAGATCGTATTGGTGGCACAATGGGTGTAGAGGTAAGTGGGTTATGGAGGATAGTGGAGGATAGAGGTGCCTGGCATGGGATGGTCCATGCAGTCGCATAGGGTCGGACTCAACTATGTGACTGAACAACAACCAGATAGTTCAGTGGTGTAGGTATCTAGCTGCGGAGCCACGGATTTGGAGGTTCAATTCCCCACTGGGCCTCCAGGGAAGAGAACCAGCCTGTGCAGTCATGGGCAAGCTGCATAAAGAATGGTAACATATACAGCACAAATGTTCCTGCTTTAATTAGGAATAATCACATCATTGTTTCTGATTAAAATTCTTGCCTCTATTCTGCACGGAAGCTGTGTGCAAAATATTGGAGTGCCTGGACATGTAGTTCAAGTTATTTATATTCCAAATGTATCTGTCTTCAAATTAAATATCATCAATGAACCTTTCCTAGCTACTTAGATATATCAAGAAAAGAAAATAAAGCCTGCATTAATTTAATTCAGAATAAATAAACACAATTCACTCATCACTGAACAGGGTTAACAGCGTCCTTCAAGGAATAAGAAAGGCAGCATTTTAAAGCACACTCCTAGATGTAGTGATAATCATAAAAATGAGAATGGTAAACACATTTTTAAAGATCATCAATTGTTTCCTTGACACCATAAGCCCTTCAAGCATGTGAAGAGTCACAGGTTGGTGATCCTTTGGTTTAAGCATCTCTTTAGTTAGATCAGGGGTTCACAACATTTTCCAACCATGGGCCAGACCCATCCCCAACCCACAGCTGCAGGGGCTGGAGGCATGGTTGCCCTCGGTGCTTACCTTTTCAACAACAGCAACGGGAATCACGCTGCTTTTCTGGGTTCTTGTACAGCCTCCGCCACTCCCCACAGAGGCCCAAAACACCTAGCATTCTGGAAGAACTCTTCAGAGTGAGGCATCTAGGATGAGCAGAGGCAGCATACTATGGGAGATTGTGGGGAGGAAGAAGGAGCAAAGAAACAGCTTGACAAAAAGATGCTAGACTCCTGAAATTACTTGATGCTCAGTTAGATGCATTTTTAAAATTTCTTTCTATTCCTTATCTCTTTCTCCACTACTGTAGAATCAGCCACTTCAAGGTGGTGCTTCTGCACCTGAGGTAACATTCAGATGAGATCACACACTATGTTAAACATACTGTATTGCAGTGAGTCTCATGTGTCAATGGAGAAAGTACATCTGGTTACCAGGGAGACAAGAGAAAATGCAAACAAAGGGGAGTTATGTCATAATAAATGGTTGGACGAGAAGGTAGGAAGATGGTTAGAGATTGTGGAGGCAAATGGGAGCTTCAGTGTTAATCTACATAGAGTGTAAAGATTATTTATTCAATAAAATTGAGGTGTTTTGACCTTCCTTGCTCTAAAACATTGTATCTTGTTATTTGTAAAACAGGGTACACAGAAGGAGCCTCCTCAAATACTATGGCATTCTTGAACCACAGTTGGGCGTACCCTGGTAATGGCAACCTTGTGTTGCCAGCTAATCTTTCTCACACTAGGTCAGGTGAAAGGGACTGCAGAATGAACCACATTTGTTCCCTAATTCCAGGATGGAGGGCTCTGGGTTTTTTGATTGCCCCTTCCTCTGGCCACAAAGGGAGCTTCAGCTTTAAAACATAAAGGACCATCTGGGAAGGTAATGTGCAAATACAGTACCTGGCTTCTTGTGTTTGTTGAATGGGGGTAGTGAAAGATGCAACCTGCTGCCCCCCCCCCAACACATCTAAGAGACAAAGCCTGACTGAACTTCATGCAATGAACTTTTGGGACTTTCCTTTATAATTTTCCTACCCTACCCACAAAAATTGATGCAGGTCTGAAGAAGTGATCTTGAATCATGAAAGCTAATAATAATAATAATAATAATAATAATAATAATAATAATAATAATAATAATAATAATAATAATAATAATAATAATAATAATAATAATAATAATAATAATAATAATAATAATAATAGGCTTATATGCCACCCCAGTGTCATAGTCCCAGACCCTCCCAATGAGTTTTCATGGGCAGGTGACTAAGCATTTCTTTAAAAAGAAAAGAGTCTTCACTTGGCACTAAAAGGGGGGAGAGCAGGTGGAAGGTTTTGCTTGTAAGTAGCCATGACAAAGAAGTGGTAGCAGTTCATTGATTGCAAAATTTCTCAATTTTTTGTTTTTCGACTTCAATTCCCAGAAGCCTAAGTCAATTCCCTAAAGCACTGATCAGCCAATGTATTGACTTTGGCTTCTGGGAATTGAAGTCCACCAGTGTTCCGTGGAGCATAATTTGGGAAACACTGGATTAGAGTAAGAGTTTCACTCCAGATTTCCAAGAGTGGTGCTATCCTTGCTCAGTCTATGAGCTGCCTATGCCTAGAATTCTTTGAATATTTAGGATGGAACTTCACTTTCAGACATTAGCACATTTAATTTCTGTTTTCTTTTTTGGTTTAGGGGTTTTGTTTCTAATATATTTCTCTTGCTCTTATTTTGTTTCTGTTTTCTGGCCTAGAGGTGGGCAATTATTCCACTATAAATAGTTCTCTGTATGCCATCCAAGTTATAACCATTTACAAATGTTCACTCGTGGGTAAATTTCATAACACTAAAAAACCAATACAAGTAGGGACACAGACACAAAGCAGCTAGAAATATCTACAAAAATGCACAGGACTAAACAAGCCTCAATTTCTGTGTCCTTATTCAGACACAGATCAAAAGGTTGGTAGTGTGCATAGCTAGTAAAAATAAAGGACTTCAATCATCCTTTGCATATGCTCACCTTCTAACTCATCCTTAAACATTTCTGGTGGGAAACAAACAAGAAAAGGTATTGCTAATTGGTTGTAACTAATGTGTAGATCAGAGATTCTCAACCTGCAACCAGTGGGCCAGATGCAGCCCACGTAGGGTTGCCCTACATCCTGGAAAACTGGGATTGTCCCGGATTCAAGGTCAGAAAAATTGTCCTGGCCTGTTCAATAAAAATCATGTTAAAATCCCAAATTTTTAAAACTTACTGATTGTGTATTATAACACACCATTAAAATAAATTCGAACTCTTGCTATCAAACAAGCAATTTCCTGCCACATTGGAGTTGGAATATTCCTGGAGACAAATCTTAACGTCCTCGCCACTCACCACTGTAAAATATACTTCTGTCCTAGTTTTGTGGAAGAGAATAATGGCAACTCTAAGCCCATGCCATCATTTCATGTGCCCCCCACCCACCGCCTCCACCACACCAGGAAGTGTCATATGGTGGAGGAAGGGCAAAATGGCCTTCCAGCCCCCGAAGCTATCTGATGGAGTGTGACTGGCCCCGGCTTTGAAAGGTTGAGAACTCCTAGTGTAGATCTTCTCTAAAGCCAAAAGTTGTAACCCAGGAGATGTGCAACTTTGAAGTGCACAACTAACAGGTTAACCTCTTGCTTCTCATCAAAATAACAAGTTATGCCTTTTGAGCATTCCAATTAAAGTATCAAAAGGAGATATTTAGCTGTTTATACCTCTTTCCTCTGTTTCTACAAGAGCAAAATGCATTACATTTGGGAAGGTATGACAATGGAAAGTTCCCATAGCAACAGGAAAAACCTCTCCTTTGTATCATACAGAATGATGTTTCATCATACTGCCTGCTCTTCATACTATTATATTTATTATGGTAGATGCTGTGTGCCTTCCAAGTGAATTCTATGCTTGGTGAACATGAACAATTATGCTCTTGGCATCACCACTGAAATATTTTATTTCTGCCTACGAAAAATATCCATTATATGTTAGTCCCTTTCCCAAGACAAAAACCAGAAAAGCTGCCTGCTTGGACAACGGTTACCGGAATCTCTTAACAAGGATGGTCACTAGCCGAGTTAGCTGGAATTTGGGAGATTGTGGGTCAAATAAGGAACTTTTTCATCTTCTGCCCAAAGATAAAGCTTTTAAGTCATGTGGAGAGAGAACTAACATATGAAAGAGAACATGGCAATGTTGAAGGCACAAAACAGGTCTTAGTTTACTCAAGCCATGCTCAAAAAGGCACTTCCCTAATTCTAACTGAGGCTAGCCTGTTCTAAATAGAGATCCTATTTCTAACATAATTCTTCCCTAGATTTCAATAAATATACTGCCCCTAATGCTAAGCTTCAGGCCTGCTCTACATTGGTTCATTCTTCTTTTCATGTTTTATGCATTACTTTGTTTCCAGATAAAGCCAATCTGAGTGCTTATGATGTTTAATGCATGAATTCTCTGCCTACACACATCGTTTCATTGCACAGGAAATGCCTGGTTACCAGCATCTCATTCCCTAAGATTTCAATGACAATGTGGCTAACACATTGTGGCATGGCCCTGTGATGCAACAGCAACTTTACAATGGTGTGTGCATGACAGAGAAACAGCACAGAGATTCTACAGTGAATTTCAAGGCCAAAGTGTGGATTCCAGCACCAGCTGTTCTGAGCTGCATTGTGTAAAATAAATTAGGGAGGGAGAGGGGTGATTGAGAACATGTCTAACTAACATGTTCTTAACCTATTAGAGGAAGTCCCCAAACTGAAAGCCCAAGAAATATGGAAGGGGTCCAAGTCTGAGTAACCGGTCCAAAACCTGAGAATTAGTAACACTAGTTCATATACAGAAATTTTTTGTTATACAGGGACTATGGTGGCTCAAGTGGTAAAGACACTGAATTTGTCAACTGGAAGGTCAGCAGGTCAGAAGTTCAAGACCCAGGTAGTGCAGGATGTGGTGAGCTCCTGTCTTTGCCACAGCTCCTGCCAACCTATCAGTTCGAAAGCAAGAAATTGCAAGTAGATAAATAGGTACCACTTTGGAAGGAAGGTAAACAGCATTTGTGCACTCTGGTGTCTTGTCATGCCTGCCACATGTCTACAGAAATGTCTGCAGACAGCACTGGCTCTTTGGCTATACACTGTAAGCAGAGATGAGCACTGAACCCTAGAGTCAGATAAGACTGGCTTTTGAGCAAGGGGCAGAAAGCAAAAGCAAACATTCAGCTGAGTTTTCTTTTTAAGCCCAGTATCCCAACAAACAAACTGCTTCCAAGTCAGTCAGGCTGTAGGCTGTGTATGGGCTCCCAGAAGTGGATTGATGATCTTCTCAGTTCCCTAGGTCAGTCACCTGGTGAGCTACAAAAATCAATGGCTGCTGGTTATTCATTCCATTTCACCTTCTTCTGAAACTGTGCAGGTCTGATTTATGGTTATTTGATAGCTGGAAGTGTGAGAAGAACCGACATTTTTCCATTTTTATCATGAGCATTTTCAGATGTGGCCATCTCTGAAATGTGTTTGATCATGGTGCCACGATCTCTGATCATGTTATGCATATGTTCTTCTTGTAGTCATGACTGAGCAAAAGTTGAAAAGGATGCAGAAATGGAAGATATGTGCATGCTGCTACAGAGCCTTGTAAGCAAAGGCATTTCCACAGAGATGAAATCGAGGGTTTCAATTTGCAGAAAGTAAAACAATATAAAATGTTTCATTTTAATGTGCTCCATGTGTCACTGATGAACCAAATATAATAGGTTTTTCCACATGAGTTTATAAAAACATCCAGAGGCTCAGAGGCTTCATAATATCCTGGTTTCTGAAAATGTTTTGTAGGTTAGGAAGATTAATACAACCACTTATCACAGCAATTGACAACCATCTGAAATAGCATTTGAAATAACAAAAACATTCCTATTAAAGCTACCTCATATTCTCTGTGTCAGAGAACCAAGCCCACAATATCCTGATTTATGCACTAAATGGCAAAACACTGGATACGGAAGCTGCTGTTTTCTATTGTTGTAGTTTGCTGAGTTCCCAATAGATAATATCCACAGTGTTTCAATTTCTTCCAAAGCATTTTAATTATGTCCAAATTCAGTTGCACAAAACAATACATGATCATGACAATAGGGCTCATGTTCTCAAATGCTAAGAAGAGTAATGGGCTCCCTTTTAGTTTATTTTGAGAATAACTGGAATGGAGCCTAGGGTAGTTGGTACATTGTATTGTTGCCAATTACTGTGAACCTTTCAAGTAAAAGTGGGAGACAGAGCTGGACTAGATGTTCCCAAAAACTCATGGTTCCTTAGGTGCTAAAAGTTAAATGCTGATAACCACCTGGTTTTGTCCAGTCCTTCCTTACCTGTGAATTACCTTGCTTTGGTTTGTGATGGATCTTCAGGACCTAAACGCAGATTTAACTGTGTTCTGATGGCACAAGACACAATGCTTTCAAAGGAATGCATGGCTGAAACATTAATGTGTCACTTTTAATCATGTGCCAACTAGAATACTTGATTTGATCTATGGCCAAGGAAAAGAGGAAGTGAGACAAGAAAGGAGTGGTAATAATAATAATAATTTTGTGTCAGAGATTACTCTGGGTTGAAAGGATTTTTGCTGGAGAAACAACACTCAGAGGACACCCGAATGAGGCTCCTTTCATGTCCCCAAATGCAGCCCTTGGGTACTGAAACCAACCTTCCAGTCTTCAGCTCAGCATCTTAACCACTAAGCCACTGGGGGAGCTGCAAGAAAAGAGTGATGACAGGACATTTAATTGTTCATCTCTTTCTGTTTGTGTCAACCCAGAGCACCTCCGATCAGAATAACTTCCAATGATTATTTTGCTATGATTGCCAAAGCAGGTCATGATGTACATACAGGTAAATGGAAATTGCCTGCCATGAACATGTTAGGACAATCCTGCTAATATTTTTTAATTATGTAATACTAGGAAGGCAGCAAAAGCAGGACATTAACCAAGGGCATAGTAGGTTTTGTTTTGTTTTCTTGTTTTAGAAGCGTCAAAGTGAGGAGGAAGGAACCTACATTATGTCCCGATTTTAACATATAGATATGAACAAACCACAGGATTTAACTTGGACTCCAGTTAGGAATTTTGATTTGGATTGCTTGGAGTTAATCCACTTTAACTTGAGCTGACATTCAGAAACCCAAACATCTGTGCCTCCCATTGAAAATACCAAATTATAACTCCTTTCCCCAGGATATGCTTTTTCTTTATAATAGTGAACCATAGTGATGTTTGAAGAATAAGCTTCTCACAGATCTGTTGTTACATAACTCAGTCTCATCTGTGATTTCCATCCCACTCAACTGGCATGTTTTGTCCATAATTCAAAACAACAATGACCATCTTGTGGGGGAAGAAATAAATATTACTACTCAGTTGGTTTCTCTTTCTCCCTCCATTATCTGTCTGCTCAGCAAACAATAAGGGATCTGGAATCACACCGGAAGGAGGAGGACCATGTCACAGGCACACAGAGGAGGTGTGCTGCCTCATGCCAAAAGGAAGAGGACCATGCCTCGGTTACCCCCATGAGGTGCCCGCCTCATGCCACAAGAAGAGGATCATGCCTCCGGTACTCCCATGAGGTGCCCCACCTCATGCCACAGTAAGAGGACTGAGCCTCATGTACCCCCATGAGGTGCCCCGCCTCATGCTGTCTTAAGAGGACCATGCCTCGGGCTGGTCCAACCCGTCCAACCAGAGCGTCTGCCCATCCAAGTGTCTGCCCATCCAACCAGAGCGGACCAGAGAGGCTCTCTAATAGTGCCATCAGCTAGGGGTGCACATCTATCCAGCACCCGAAGGAGGGCCTTCTCCATGTCCGCACCAACCCTCTGGAACCTCCTGCCAACAGAACTAAGACTTCAAAGAGATTTGCTGCCCTTCAGGGGAGAATTGAAGACCTGGCTGGCAGGGCAGGTGTGGGGCCCTAATGGGAACACGGGCCCTGCCTGCTGGCTTATGTAAACAATTAAGAACTCTCTCTTCTTCTTTTTATAGTGGGTGGGATGGGTGGGTGGGATATGGGTCTTTTAAAGTGGGTGGGATATGGGTCTTTTAAAGTGTTTTTATGTGTTTTTAGAACTTGTTGTAATGCCGCCCTGAGTCGGGTTCTGCCTGAGTGGGTGGCATATATAAATATGACTATTAAATTAAATTAAATTTAAATTAAACTCCCATGAGGTGGCCTGCCTAATGCCACCGTAAGAGGGCCATGCCTCTGGTACTCCCATGAGGTGCCCTGCCTCATGCCCCAGCAAGAGGACCATGCCTCAGTTACTCCCATGAGGTGCCCCGCCCCATGCCACCATAAGAGGACCATGTCTCGAGTACCCACATGAGGTACCCTGCCTCAAGCCGCATTAAGAGTGCCATGCCTTGGGTGCTGCAGCAAGAGGACCGTGCCTCGAGAACTCGCATGAGGTGCCCAGCCTCATGCAGTAATACGACCATGCCACGGGTACTCCCATGAGGTGACCCGCCCCAAACCACAGTAAGATGACCATGCCTCAGGTACTCCCATGAGGTGCCCCGCCTCATGCCGTATTCAGAGGACCATGCCTTGGGTGAACCCATGAGGCACCCCGCCTCATGACCAAAGGAAGAGGGCCATGCCTGTGGTACTCCCATGAGGTGCCCTGCCGCATGCCACAGGGAAGGCGACCATGCTGCAGGAACACGGGAAAAAAGGGGGAGGGGCATTTCCCTTGTGCCAAAATGAAAAAGGACCATGCCTCGCGCGCCCGGAAGAGGTGCCCTGCATCATGCATAAGGTAAAGGGATGGTACCTTGATGACACTAATGAGGTGCCCAGCCTGACGTCTAAAAGAGTAGGGCCATGTCTCAGGTACACTGAGGTGGCTCACCATCCCATGCTAAAATAAAAAAGGGGGTGCATACCTCGGGTACCCCAAAGCGCAGGTGAGCCTCATGCCAATGGGAAGAGGAGCATGCCTTGGGGTACCGATATCCCTGAACCTTGCAGAACTAGGAACCGTGCAACAGCCCTGTTCACTGTCCGCTGGGCACGGTCCAAACCACGAGGATCAAGCCCTCCTTTATAGTGTTGCCTGTATATGCTCTGGGACCATAGCAGCCATGGCTGTAGCCACAAGCGGTGTAAAACCTCCAGGTCCCTGCGCACGGATACCTTCAACCAAAGGCTGGTGATCCATGCAAGATCAGTACCTCCCAGGTGAGCTACTAGGATATCCGGAGGTGGTGCGTCCCTAATGAACATAAGGGATGGGATCAGTTCTGGCCACCTCGTGTTGCACAGATCAAGTAGGCCGGTAGCCAGGTAGGCCACGTACAAGGGGGCTTGCCACGACAGGACAAGTCCTTGTCCCCGTAGTCTCACCCCTCCCTTCCCTCCTTGGTTGGTACCCGGGTAAGGGGGGCGGCGGCGAAGATGTCAACATACTCTCCCCACATATCTCCTCCCTGGTGCTTGAGACAAGTGGTCCCCAGGGGAAGCGAGTAGCCGGCTGTCGTCATGGCCCGAGTTGGCGTGGAGCGAAGCGAGGGAGTGGAGAATGGGCCATAGGCCCAATAGACAAAGGCGTTGGTGCGGACTACACCCCCATAACTGTATGTGGCAGTGTAAATGGTGCACTAATTTGACCACAATACTCACAAGTTGCACCCCCCTTGGCCGCCCCCACCGGGGGTTCCGGCCTCTGAAGGGCGTCGGAGCTCGCATTGGAAGTCGAGCTCTGAGCCGTCGAAGGTCCAGGCCAGGTCACACCGGGCACTAGCAGAAGGCCCCGCTGGGGAGGCCGCATGGGGAGCTGCGGAGCACCAACAGGTGTAGGTCTGATGGCCTCTGGCAGCTCGACCCAGCTAAGGGCTTGCTGCAGAGCATGGGCAGGCAAAGGGGGAACGGCCGGATGTGGCCCTGCCCCGGGGTCCTGAGGTGGTGAAGTAATTGTCTTGGAGGCTTCCAGGGCAGCAACACAGGCCATACATTAATGATCGATTGAATCCGGCCCACTGAAATAATGTGGGCCATATGCAACAGACAGCCCACATACAGCCTATGCCCTAGAATGGCCCACAAGCTGTGACCAAGCCGTGGGCACCCGCAACCTCAGTAGGGCCATGTCGAGTAATCCGGCCCGTGAGTGGAGGGGCAAGGGTGGTGCATGACCCCATGCTGGGCTGCACTGGGCCACCCTGATTTAAAGCAATCATCACACTCATATACCAGCCCATAGCACTTAGTGCACTCTATTGGTGGCTACAGGTTAATTAGCATTTCGCCCCCAATATACTGACATTGGATGAATGAATCAACCTTGAGCCCGTTCAGGATCACACCTACAACCCTTTGGCTGCAGAACAGCAGCCTAACCACTACACCACCTGGGCTCTTACCGTGATCCAAGGTCCATGGGGCTTGAAGCCCCTGGGGAGCCAGACTGCCCCACCCCCGCCTGAGTCTTCTGCCTGGACGGCAGTTAGGCAAGTGCCCAACTGACCTAATAGGTGGCAGTTGGGGAAAAAAATAGGCCGGTTTGTTCCTTTCCCTGTCAAAGATTATTCTGGGTTGAAATGATTTTTGCAGGGGACACCCGAACGAAAAAACCGACGATCCAACTGTCATGCAGTATCCAGGTCTCAAGCTGCCGATTTGCCATCCTGTCAGCTAACGAGGCGGGCTCCTTAACCACTTAGCCATTGCAGTCCTGACTCCTTTGAGCAAACTGGGCAGGGGGTGGGCGAGCCCGTCCCCCGGGACAGGACCGTGCGGCCTTTTGGGTGGCTTGGCCACCCAGCAAAAACGAGCCGGCAGAGTGGGTTCCCCCGCTCCAACGTTTGCTAAACTGCTTGCAATTCCAAGCAAGCAGGGGGGAAAAGTGATGGAGCAAACTTCTCCGCTCCATCGCTTTTCTAAAATGGCGAAGGGCTGCCTCGTGGCCACCCCTTTTATAAGGGGTTGGCCATGCCCCCTAACTACCTGGATGTCTGAGTCCGTGGTGGGGTGGGGGCCCCGCAAAGAGCGTGGCAGCCATTTTGGCACCATGCTTGCCTTCTTTGCAGTCACCTTCCCTTTCAACATATCTTCTAGAAGTGCAAATGTGAGGTCTTCTGAGTTCTCTGAATTGTCCAAGACAGATTACACACTGTTTTGCTCCTGTCCTTTCTGCTGCATTTGATTTACAACATTTACTGATGGGACATGTTACCTCACCCCACTCAGAGCCCGGTTTCCATTGGCCCAGTAGCACCTCCATAAAGACTTCACGTCTTGTAGTGCTTTTGACATCCTTTCCCCCTTTTGTCTTTTTTAGTTCTTTGGTCTGACATCATTTTTCTGACATCATTTTTCTGACTAAACTTATAACTAAAGCACATTTACAAGCACATAAACACACTGCCCCTGTCTCTCCCTCATTTTTTCTGGCCAGGAGAAATAGAACTTATTATAATGAATTCAAAGATGTTACATTTTCCAAAAAGCTATTGTTTTTTTCTAAGTAATTGCTTTTGCTTGTGGATACAACCACTTTGTGACACCATTTCTTCTGACTAATTCTTAATTTAAAAACCCGCATCCACAGTCATGTGCCATCAAGCTATTTCATGGAACCCCCTTCCCCACATTCTCCCTGTCTCCTTCATTTTCTCTCTCCTTCTTTCTTCCTCTTTCCAACACACACAATACTCTTAACAGATGATTAGATTCCTAATAACTCTTGTTATCGTCATGAGGATTATGCACAGGAACTTTTTTATCAGCAAAATTAAAGGGTAAAGTACTTAATACATCATTTGCTGTTTTATGTTCCATTGATTTTGATCTTTTTTCCCCACCAACTATGAAATGCAGATACAAATTATTATTTTAATAATTAAAAAAGAAAAAAAATATAAACATGAAGAGAAAAAATAATGAAAACACAGCAAATTAAAAAAAAAACAAATGCATATACATATGCAAATAATCTTAATATTATGTTAAACAGTACAATCATCACTAGCACTATTAGAGATAGTTGAAATTTTTGAAATTGTAGCCATACTTAATAGTCTGTGCAATCATATCAGAGGGTAAACAAAAGAGAAATACAAAAAAAGTTGTGGCACCTTAAAAACTAACTGCTGTATTTTCATGTTAGCTTTTTTTGGATCAAGTCCACTTCAGCAGACATAAGAGTGAGACTGAATGGCATCCATTTATACACATCAGGTACTGATAGTATCTGGTTAGAGATAGTATCATTTATATTTCAGTGTTTATGATATCTGATAACCCTTCCAAAAGAATATAACATCTTGCATGAGTAATTGGTCTTTCCCTTTCAGTGACATATAATCTGGAAAATATTTCCATATTTCACCAAATACAAATTCCTTGTCCATCCTTTTTTAGTTTTTGTCTCACATGTCAATTTATCATTTATTGCTAAATCCCAAATTTCCCCTTACCATTCATTCAATTGACATTCATGATTAATCTTGCTTTTTTAATTTATTCTTTTTGCCATCAAAATTCTGCAGCTACTAAATTAGAATATGTAGTAAACAAATATGTTCCCAGTTTGCTTCAAGGCTCCATATGCCTTCAACAATGATGCAATGTTTTCCTTTATAGTCTTCCATTTTGAATTCAGAGGACTCAGTAACTCTGCTCACCAAGTCTCATCAGTGCTTAGGCCATGGGACTTTTTGCCAGTGGCATAATTCATTCCTATGCCTCCTGGCACATAACACAGGTATTTGATTATGTGTAGAATGCCCTTTTGTTATTGCAGCTGAAATCCTGTTGTTTAATTTATACATCACATAATGACAATTTACATTGTTCTACAAAGGCTGGAATCCTGTTGATTAGCATAAGAAGGCGCGATAGAGTAGGCCTGTTGAATCAGAATGATTTTGTGAGTCATGTCCTCCATAAGTTCCATTGATCCACATGGGACTATTCTATTTGCATTTTAGGTAGTAAATCACAACTAGAGTAAGCTCATTTGAACAGTGAAAATTATAGATGAGTTGACTCAACATACTTCTACAGATTCAGCAGGCCTCCTCTATTGTAGTTTCTTATGCAAAGCACCAGGATTCCTGCCCTTGCAGAACAATGTATATTGCCATTTATCACCACATAAAAACCATATCTAAATCCCCCTTTTCTGTTTTTTAAGAACATGTATGAATTTCTATTATGTAGAAAAGAAATTTAATGAATATTCTTGAAAACCTGAGTATTTTGTACTTGAAGCTTCAATTTGTCCACAATCAGATGACAACTTTTACCCTGAATCTTGCTTCAAATGCCAGTATTACTAATGTTTGGAACAATGCTTCTGAAAGTGTTCCAATTCTTTCTCAGGCTATTCTTTTAAAATCTGATGTCTAAAGCTTTTCCAACTCTCCCTTTCATAAATCAAACATTGTTTCCAGTGTAATATAAATATTCTTGCAAGTGTTCTATAAGACACCAATATTTAATTCAGATTTTGGAGGCCTTTATGATATATTATATTTTACATGTGATGTGAAAAAAAAACTGATGCACAAAAATGCAGTGCATCACAGCAAAATCTTGTTTTCTATGAGATTTCCCATCTTCTAGCATGACATTGACAAGTCATGTAAACCATGAAATATATTTCTGTTTTGTTAAATTGCTGATGCAAGTAAGGCTATATTTATACATACAAATTACATAATGAACATTGAGGAAATAGGGAAGGAAAGGACAGATGAACATGGATGTCTTTATTTCAGTGTTCCATGAAATTTCATCCAGAGAACATATTTTCCATTTTTATTTGAGCGATATGAGGGTGAAAGAGGAGAGTGCAAAAGCTGGCTTGAAAAGTGCCAGAAGAATAATCCTCTGAAAGAGTAACATAAGGTCTTCAAATTCCATGCCACCCACCTGAAAAGTGCCAAAAGCAGCAGAAAATAGGATAAATGGCTACTGAACGTAAGAGGAATTGTACAGGATATCATTTCATTTTCTCATTGCTTTTAAAATGGGAACTTTTGTTCAGTTTGTCAGAAATGATATAACATCGAGCAACATAGTGACTTAAGTCCTGTTGCTTCAGTTTATGCCATACAAGGCTAGTGCACCCTCTGTTGTGTAATTTCCCCCCAGAAAATAAAATATTTCTAATATCTCCCTGAAGGGTTGTGATCAAGACAACTGTTCCTAAGAACAAACAATCCATGACCTAACAGTAATGCCAGGACTGTTATTCCTCACTCAAAGTGAACAAATTACTGGGGGGAAACAAATAGAGCGAAGCAGTAGAAAAATATATAACAATACAGCTAAACACAAATTGAAGAACATATCTGGAACTTTTACTTTGGGGTGGGGCTAGCATGTAGGAAAACTTACATTTTCTCATCAGTATAAGGAATCTTTACAATACCCTTCGGAAGGAAAGAATGGTGTGTTCTATGGATTCTCCAGAGATCTACTATAATCATTTTTATTTCATATTATGGTTAAAATCACTCATATCCATGCTGACTTAAATGCCACAATTTTGGCAAAGTCAGAGATGGATGTGAATTTTATTCAAGTATGAAATCTGTTTAAGTTCAGATTTCAAAGAAGAATCTGGGGGAGCATGTCAGATACAAATAAAACAAAATAAATCTTTCAAGCAGGCCTCATTGGGGACATGTACCTGTGTCAACTTGAATTTATTGGCACCCCATGTGGGTGACATATGTTTGTCATTATCAGCTCAGCCTTTAATATTGTTTGTGCTTCTATGTTTTTCCTCTAGAAATCATCAAAATATCATTCACCTTTTCTCTCTTCCATGGTTTAATTTGGTAATACTTAATTGTTCATATTTTTGTTTTATTTTCTGGGGCTTTATTCCACAATACTAATGAGGTAGTAGCTTCTGGTTATGTCTGTCATAATTCACCTTCCTTTTTCATTTAAAAACTTATGATGATATTAATCTTTCTTTCTGCTAAGTTCATTACTTGGTTCTTGTTTGTGAGCCTACCCACTGTCTCCCATCTTCCCAAATAACACCTGCCAATCTAGCTCTTGTGCCAAACAACTTTTGTTCAAACAAGAGGCCAAAGGGCAACTATGTACAAAGGTTCTAAAAAGGGTCTGGTTCACATCAACAGCTCCCCTGATTCACAAGTTTGTTTGGGTAGTTTGGATACCAATTACCTTCACTAGACTTTAAGTTCATCAGCACTACACAAGCATAACTTCTTGTATACATCAATGGTAGATATTTCAACAGGGGGTTCCATTAGGGTGGAAGTCTCAAGGTGGTTGAGCTGCTGAGAATCTTGGTAGGGCTATTGATTATCTTGACAGCTCTCCCTCCATTTTTGCTATCTCCAGTAAGGAGATTTGACCACTTCCCTTTATCTAGCTTGTCAAGCAGCTTCCTCTTGGGGAACCCTCATGTTCACCATATCATATGCTAGAAACTGCAGCATCAGAGATTCCTACTCAGTTCCCTTATCTGACTCTTCCCCAACTTCTTCAAGCTAAACTTCCTCCCTGGCTGCCTATGGAGCCCTTATTCTCCATCCTCCAATCCCATCCTCCCACCTCCTACCCCCCCCCAAAAAAAAACAACCCCTGCTGCTGGCTCCTCTTCTCTAGGAGGGCCTGTCTCTCTGAAAGTGAAGGCCTCTGCTGCCTCAGCCTCCTCTGCACACAGGTGACTACCCAGGTCAACAGGGGAATTGGATGTAGGAAAATCCAGGCTGAGGGCATCTGATGATGACTACCTCTAGAGTCTTCTCCTTCCATTGTTAATACAGTTTTGCTGATCAACTTGTTTTCTTTTAATTCTGCTATGTAGCACATATGTTGTGTGTATGTGAGGGCAGGACAGAAATGGGTTCACTACAAAACTTTGTAATTGTATATTGTTTTGATTTTTCATATAAAAATTCTTTTAAAAGAAAAGTATATCACCCTGATCCAAAACACAAAGCTACGTACATGAAAACCAGCTTCTATGGTTGGGCTTCATGCTGGATTTGGAACAAATTAGATCAACTTTGTTCAGATTAGAAACAAATTCCATAAATTAGATGTGAACTATGAAGTAAAAAATCTTGAAACTATGATATAAATTTGAATGGATAAAACTTCCAATCAGTCTTGTCCTTCGAATTGAAATGTACATCACCATCTTTATGCCAATAGCAACAATATATTTTATTTTGCACCAACTAGAGCATGTGGCTAAGCAATTGGCTAAGATGATGACTGGGAGGTGGAAGGTCAGCAGTTCAATTCCCGAGTGCTGCACGATGGAGTGAGCTCCCGTCTTCATCCCTGCTCCTGCCAACCCAGCAGTTTGAAAGCAAGAAATTGCAAGTAGACAAATCGGGATCACTTCGGTGAGAAGGTAACAGTGTTCTGTGCACTCCGGTGTCTAGTCATGCCTGCCACATGACCACGGAAAGGTCTGCAGAAGCCTAGGCCTTAGCATTTGCTGAATCTGAGGCACTAGTCTGTTGAGCCCCCAGACAGTGCTGGCTCTTCAGCTTTGAAACAGAGATGAGAACTGCACCCTAGAGTCAGATACAACTGGCTTTCAAGCAGAGGAAGCCTTTGTTTCTCTGCTGTCATCCAACAACAATCTGATGAGCTATCTTTTGTCTGTGTAATCAGCTTGAAAAGATTAGCTTTAAACTGCCAAAACTGTTATGGTACAGTGGTATAATGCAAGCGCGGCGCCAAAATGGCCGCCGCGCCCTTTGCGGGCCCCCCCCACAGGACAGAGAATCCGGGTAGTTAGGGGCGTGGCCAGCTCCCTTATAAAAGGGGTGGCCACAAGGCAGCCGCGCTGCCATTTTGCCTCAGCGACGGAGCGGAGAAGTTTTTCCCCCTGCGCCTCCGTCGCTCGTTGGTATTGCCGGGAAGCCTTTTGGGTCGATTTTGCTTAGCTAGCTTCCCTTTTTTGCTCGAGATGCCTTCCAAAAAGAAGGCTGCTGCGAATTCAGCACGGGCTGTTAGGAGGCGCAACCCAGGTCGGAGGACCGTGGTGCCGCCTCCTCAACAGCCACCTTTGCCATCCCCGGCCGGGGCTAGTGGCTTGGGGTCTGTCGCCCCTTGGCCCGTTCAGAGTGCGGGCGCGGAGGGCGCTCCGGTCCGCGGCCCGCGAGCGGTGGACACCGCTCCTCCTTCCGCCCAACCCGTTGGGCCGACTACTTCTGGGCCGCAGCCTCTCCCGGGGCCCTCTAGCCTTGGGGGGTGGCCCGGTGCCCCGCCTTGGCAGGTTTCCTCACCAGCCCTACCGGGCTTCGGCCCTGGCCGATGGACATATATGGGCCATGGGGTGCAGGGAACTGTCCCCATGCAAGGGTCAGGTGGGCCGGCCGGCTCTTTACCCATGGTTACTGTAGACACCTTACTGGCCCGTATTGCGGCCTTAGAGGAGTCTTTGGCCCGGGCCAGTCAGGCAGGTGCCCCTTTCGGGGTACCTTTGGAGGCGCTATCGGCAGCAGGACAACGGCCGGCGGGGAGGGTTGAGCTGCTGCAGGCGGGTGGCGCGGCTCCGGCCACTGCCTCGCAGCTCCCCAGCCAGCAACCTGGCGCGGGTCAAGCCCCGGTGATGAGCTCTACATCGGTCGTGAGCTCCGACGCCCCCAGTGGGCCGGAACCCCCGTTGGGGGCGGCCCGCGGGGGTGCAGCATGTGAGTATATGGTGCAAACGAGTACATCCACACACATTCCCAATATAGGGGGGACCTTTCAGTGGCCTTGGCCTCGCGCGGGTGGTGCAGGGGCTACGCCGCTGGCGACCCACCCGGCGACAACTACTGCCACCATGCCCGCTGGGGTGGGCATTGGTTCTTACACTGCTGGGAACGTACTTGGGGTGGCAGGGTTAACTCAGGCCCCTTTGGGTAGGCCAGCTATCCCCTTTTCGGCTTTGCCGACGGCAGGGTATTCCCTGCCATTGGGTGATCACTTGGCTCAGGCTACCAGAGAAAAGATATGGCGAGGGGAGTACGTGGATATCTTCTCACTCCTGAACAGAGAGCCCACTAAGGAAGAAAGGGAGGGTCAGGATGAGAAGGACAAGGAGCAGGCACGCCGCCGTAAGCCGCCGCGTACCTGGGCTAACTGGCTCCCCGCTTATTTGATATACATGGCGGTGTATTTGAGGGCGCGGCCGGATCTAGCTATTCCCATGGTCCAATATTTGGACAACATATACAGGGCGATGGTAGATTTCCCGGGCCCCTCATGGCTAGCATATGATGAGGAATTCCGTATGAGGATTCCCCTGCACCCCGAGATGAGATGGGATGAGCCGTGCCAGAGACTGTGGCTCTTGTATATGACACCCATACGTCCTGCCCCGGGGGATAGATACCATTGTGGACATGCGGTCCAGCGAGCAGCTCCAGCGCAGGTTACCCACCAAATGGCGGGGCAGGGGGTTCCAGCCCGCCTGCTGTGCTGGACTTTCTCGTCCAATGGTTCCTGCAGTCGGAAGAACTGCAGGTATAAGCACGAGTGTCCCACATGTTCTGGTCCCCATGCAGCCTCTGCTTGTACCAAGCCTGGGGGGGTGCGAGGCAGAGGGAGGGGTGGACAGTGGGCTGGCAAGCCTGCCACGGATGGGGCTAGTTCTCCGAAAGGCTCCCTCCCCAATTAAGGTGGACATGCTGGAGCGCTGGCTCGCATCGTACCCAAGGGGAGAGGACAGGGAGTACCTCATCCAAGGTTTTAAGCAGGGATTTCGTATCCCTTTTATGGGTGATAGATCTCCTCAGGATGCTCCCAACCTTTTATCCCTCAGAGGAAGGGAGGAGGTAGCCGAGGCCAGCATTAAAAAGGAGTTAGACGCGGGCAGGGTCGCCGGACCTTTTCCCGCACCCCCTTTTCCCAACCTTAAGGTTTCACCATTGGGTTTGGTTCCTAAAAAGTCCCTAGGTGAGTTTCGCCTTATTCATCATTTGTCCTACCCAGCCGGCCGATCGGTCAGCGATGCGATACCTGATGACCTTTGTTCGGTCAGGTATACATCGTTCGACCATGCGCTGCGCATGGTGCGCTCGTGTGGCCCGGGTGCCTTGATGGCCAAGTGCGACATTAAGTCAGCTTTTCGCCTCTTGCCGGTGCACCCGGGCGACTTTGAATTGCTGGGTTTTAAGTTTAGAGGGGAGTATTATTTTGATAAGGCCATGCCTTTTCGCTGCTCCATATCATGCTCGGCTTTCGAGCGTTTTAGTACCTTCCTGGAGTGGGCTTTCGTCCGCAGGTCAGGGTCCCGGTCTGTAGCCCATTACCTGGATGACTTTTTATTCGGGGGTGAACGGGGCTGGGACACGTGTGCACGTCTCCTCAATACATTTCAGACGCTAATGCAGGAACTGGGTGTCCCTTTAGCGCCCGAAAAGACCGAGGGCCCGTCGACCAAACTAGTATTCATGGGGGTTGAGATTGATACAGTAGTACAGGCTTCTAGGTTACCGGGTGATAAGGTGTCCAGGATAGTGACCCTTATCTCGGAATTGCTGGCTAAGCGTAAGGCATCCCTGAGGGAACTGCAGGTGCTACATGGGCACCTCAATTTTGCCTGCAGGGTGGTCGCACCGGGCAGGGCTTTCGCCCGGCGCTTATGCGACGCCATGGCAGGGTTATCCAGGCCCCACCACAGAGTCAGGCTTACCCGGGGTATCAGGGCAGACATGTTTGTCTGGTTGCAATTCCTGAGGGAGTTTAATGGGGTCTCATTTTGGAGGTCTGACCTCCTGGCATCCCCCAATTTCCAGATCCAGTCTGATGCCTCAGGATCCCTGGGTTATGGGATGTACTTCAATGGGAAGTGGGCCTATGGTGGGTGGCCACCGGCATGGGCAGGCACAGGTCGCCTGCGGGATCTCACATACCTGGACTTTTTTCCCATTCTGGGGGCTTTGATGCTATGGGGCGAACAGTGGGCTAATTTGGTGGTGCATTTCTGGTGCGACAATGCTGCCGTTGTGCACATTGTCAATGCACAGACTTCTAAATCGCCCAGGGTCATGGATCTAGTGAGCCATTTTGTGCGGCGCTGCCTGCGCCTCAACGTCTTGTTCGGGGCCAGGCATGTCCCAGGGGTTAATAACGATATTGCTGACGCTTTGTCCCGCCTGCAGATCTCCCGGTTCCGCGCCTTGGCCCCGGATGCGGAGGAATTTCCCTCGCCACTCCCGGACGAGATGTGGACTATTGGCAAGGAGAGGTGAACCGGGCGATTGGCCTGTCACTAGCGCCACGCACGCGTAAGGCGTATCAACAAGCATTCAATTTGTATAGGGCTTTTGCTACTCGATTTCAATGGCCAGAGACCTGGCCCATCCCGGTGGACCATGTTCTGCGGTTCATGGTTCACCTGCATGCACAGGGCCTTGCACCTCGCACCATAGCATCCAAGCTCTAGGCGTTGGCTTTTATGGCCAAAGTAGGGGGTCATGTGGATACCACCTCTGACTTCCGTGTGAGACACGTTTTGGAGGGGTGGGTGCGCGAGCGCGGGCGTTGCCCGGACGACCGGCACCCTATTTCCCCAGGGGTTCTTACCCAGTTGGCCCGGGGCTGGCCAGGCCTCTGTTTTGATCATTATGAGGCAGCCCAATTGCATGCAGCCACAACGGTGGCATTTTTTGGAGCGCTCCGCATCAGCGAACTCGTGATGCTGTCTAAGGCGGATGCAAGTGGTAGGGCACTGGAACGCGGAGATGTATATGTTGCCAAAGACTGGGCCCAGTTGAGGATTCGCTCCTCTAAAACAGATCAGCATGGCGTAGGCAGTGGAGTAAGACTGCTACGGTGTTCTTTGGCAGACATCTGTCCGGTTGGTGCCCTACAGGAATACCTGGCACTGCGTGGCGTGCACCACGGCCCGTTTTTCTGTCACCAAGATGGGTCTCCCCTTACTAAATTTCAGTTTTGGAAGGTGACTGCCAGAGCCCTCACCAGGGTGGGACTACCGGGTGCCCGTTCTGGCACACATTCGTTCCGTATTGGCGCAGCCTCTACAGCGGCTGCTTTTGGGTACTCTGGGGCTGACATACGTAGCAGGGGGAGGTGGGGCTCACAATGTTTTCAGTTTTATGTGCGCCCACTCCCGCCATGAGTACCAATCCAGTCACCTTACCTTCCTTTTTCTCAATTTTCTTACAGACCCTGGGTGTCGTATTACACCGGTGACAGTATGGCTGGTGGGCCACAGCTATGTGCTCAGGGCAGCGCGTTACGCTGCGGCGACAGAGTGGGGACCCCGACTGGGACTGGGTGACCACGCCAGTCTCTCATGGCACGGTAAGCCTGGGATGTTATGGCGGGAGCTGCGGCCTTTCCTTTTTTCTGGCCTGGGGGCTGACCCGCCTGACATTCTAATCATCCACTTGGGGGGCAATGATTTGGGCCAGGTCACCGGCTTATCGCTCAAGCATGCGATTTGCGAGGACCTCGCCTACTTGCATTATGTCTGGCCTGCCACAGCCCTGGTTTGGTCGGACATTGTTCCGCGCCACTCTTACAGAGGGGGCGTTAACCTCCTGGCCCTTGACCGAGCTAGGCGCGCGGTCAATAAGGCAGTGGCGCGGTTTCTCACCACCAGGGCTTGGGGACGGGTTAGTCATCACCCCGATATTAGTCTACAAAATTGTGACTTGTATGCAGGGGATGGGGTCCATCTGTCGCGAGGAGGTATGGACCTCCTGTTGGGTGACTGGCGAGCAGGCCTGTTGACCGAGCTGACGGTCTGGGGGGGGGGCGTCAGGTCTTCTGTGAAGCCCCTCCGTGTGGCGGGTAGCACTGGTAAGGTAAACAGTATGACCCACAAGTATCCGGCAGGTTCGCAATTGACTGGACAACACTAGACAGGAATAAAGTAGTTAAACGTTGTCCGGTCAACGACGAATCAGGCGAGGGGGTGATGATGATTGCTAACCAGCATGCATCACCCCTGTGATTTCACGGATACGCGTCAGAGGGTGGGGTCATGAGTTAGTTATTGACTACGGTCAACAATTTGTTTGTTGTTAACAAACAAATTGATACAATTTGATACATTGTAACCAATTGCCGTTGGCAATTTTGGGGTGGTACCTTACCAGTGTTACTTCGGCCTGCTTGCCTTAGGAATTATGATTGGTCGTTTTACCAATACAAATTTATAATTCGGACTAGGGCATTGAATCAATAAATGTGGCCCTTTGCTGTTATCCACTTTCAATGTTGTCTGTGTCCGTTATTGGGGGGGGTGCGCCTGCAATGCAAGCGCGGCGCCAAAATGGCCGCCGCGCCCTTTGCGGGCCCCCCCCCCCACAGGACAGAGAATCCGGGTAGTTAGGGGCGTGGCCAGCTCCCTTATAAAAGGGGTGGCCACGAGGCAGCCGCGCTGCCATTTTGCCTCAGCGACGGAGCGGAGAAGTTTTTCCCCTCCACCCCCTCCCTAGTTAACAGTGTGATTATGGTCGCTTCGGGGCCGGGTGGGAATTTTTGGTTGGGACCCACATTGGCTTCGGGTCCTGGCTTTTTTGCCCATCCCACACTGTTGCTATGGTTTGATATAGGGGTCTTTCTTCGTTCCTACTGTTGACTTTGGTCACATGGGCGGGTAGCACTGGTAAGGTAAACAGTATGACCCACAAGTATCCGGCAGGTTCGCAATTGACTGGACAACACTAGACAGGAATAAAGTAGTTAAACGTTGTCCGGTCAACGACGAATCAGGCGATGGGGTGATGATGATTGCTAACCAGCATGCATCACCCCTGTGATTTCACGGATACGCGTCAGAGGGTGGGGTCATGAGTTAGTTATTGACTACGGTCAACAATTTGTTTGTTGTTAACAAACAAATTGATACAATTTGATACATTGTAACCAATTGCCGTTGGCAATTTTGGGGTGGTACCTTACCAGTGTTACTTCGGCCTGCTTGCCTTAGGAATTATGATTGGTCGTTTTACCAATACAAATTTATAATTCGGACTAGGGCATTGAATCAATAAATGTGGCCCTTTGCTGTTATCCACTTTCAATGTTGTCTGTGTCCGTTATTGGGGGGGTGCGCCTGCAATAAATATTCTATGGAAGGTAGTGAGTGGTTCCTGTGCAGTTCTGATCCTGAGAGATTGCTGTTGCTGGAGCTGATTTGCCATAACCCTGAAAGAAGGCAAGGCTACATAGGCTACTTGGCAAGGATGTTGTTGTGTCCTGTATGGCTGATATTGGGCTAGAATAGGTGGCTATATAAAGCCCTGCATACCTTAGCATTGGCCTCTTTCAATTTCAGTTGACCTACCTCACAGCTCTGAGAGCCAATACAAGCTTAGATGGTCATTTTAGGACTGGATAGAAATTGTAGGCCTGGTTTATGTATTAAAATAAAGGTGTCTGGGATAAAAAATATTTTGTCTTCTTAACCTTATTCTCTCAAGGAGCTGTGGGGAATATCAGAGGAGGGAGATAAAAATAAATAGGCAACCACATAAGATAGTGGACATATGCAAGTCAAGATTAAAGGTGGTTGCATCCCTGGTGAATTGGGGGCTCAACAGACTAGTGCCTCAGATTCAGCAAATGCTAAGGCCTAGGCTAGTCAAATTAATAACACAAAAAGTTTGGAAGAAAAGGGGCAGAGACTAGGAATAATCGTGGCAACAGACAACCTCAGAAAACATTAATTGCAGCTTTTTGAGTGGTTTACCCCTAACAGCTAAAGAAAATGAACAAGTGTTGGTATTGCCAAACTAGTCACAAGAACTCCAGCCCAAAGAGGATCTGGTTCAAATCTGATTGGGTCTTGACCAGTCTGCTTCAGACTTTCCCAGTGAACCCAATTCATTTCAGAACATTTTGCCCCACCAAACTGGTTCTGACACCCTATTTTGCTGCATCTTGCTGTCCTATCTAATTCAGAGACATCTCCTCTCAGCCCCAGCCAAGGTAGTCAATGGTGAAGATTGTTTTAAGTTGCAGTCCAGCTGCCTCAGAAGTGCTACCCTACAATCATCCTTGAATTTGACGGCACAGTGACTGCTGGAGGGCTGTACTTTGCTCACCCTGGTCTTATTTATACTAAGAATGTATAAATAACGAATGTGTATTTTCCCTTCAGTTACAGTCTTTCAAATATTTTTTTTTAAAAAAAATCATATCTCTGAAAGCTGCCTCTACTGAATGACCCAATAACGTCTGTCTCTTGCTTTAAGGCTGTTTCATGTTTTTTTCACTGTGGCTCTGGAAATTGCTTTTATTCCATTCTTTAAATTTCAATTTTATTGTGGACAGGAACATCTTTTTTCACCTTCATTTTAAAGTTCTCTTTCTGTATTATATTAAAGTTCTCTTTTTGCAATTTTTTATTTTAAAGTTATCTTTTTCCATTATTTTATTTTATTTTATTGCTTTCATTCTGCTCATTGACTCTATGTAAAGGTAAAGGGTAAAGGTTTCCCTTGCTCTAAAACTAGTCATATCTGACTCTAGGGTGCAGTGCTCATCTCTGTTTCCAAGCCGAAGAGCCCAGCGCTGTCTGCTTCTGCAGACGTTTCTGTGGTCATGTGGCAGGCATGACTAGACACCGGAGCGCACGGAACACTGTTTCCTTCCCACCGAAGTGGTCCCTATTTATCTACTTGCAATTTCTTGCTTTCGAACTGCTAGGTTGGCAGGAGCAGGGATGAAGACGGGAGCTCATTCCATCCTGCAGTACTCGGGAATCAAACTGCTGACCTTCTGCTTCCCAGTCAGTGTCTTACCTACTTGAGCCACTGCAGTATCCTGACTCTATGTACTTGCTAGAAAAAGGCATCCTGTTTAAAAAATACAATATAATGTAAGGAATGTTGTTATTGCTACCAGATCTCTAGCTTACAATGCAGATTTTCTCTGGTTCTTGGTGTGTCATAAGACTTCCTGCCTTGACATAAGACTTCTACAACTAGAAAGCTCAACTGGATTTATATGTTTCTAGAAGTTACCAGCAAAAAATAAACCCTGCAGTTTTCCCTAAGCTGATCCTAAAATGAATTATTTCTGTTCTTATCATCAACACAAGCCCAACATGTAATAATTTCTAGATTTAAAACTTCTGCTTATCCATGTGCATCTGGGGTTTGTGATTAATCCATAACATAGAAAAATACTTTAAGCCCTCAGAACGCTTTCCAGCAGTGAAGAGAACTGTTTTGTTGTACTAGTAGGAGAGCCAGCTACAAACTTCACATCTTCATTAAGAAGAGCATAGAAATTTGATCTTTGTAGATTCAAATAAGAACAATTTGATCCCACCTCCTGGATAAATGCACAGCTTGGAAAGCTATCCACTGACTTCTGCTCCTTCCAAATGGTTTGGTCTTGTCTAAAAATGTTTTAAAATACATGTTGAAATGTATATGAAGGTGGAAGTGTTTCAAAACACATATTTAAAAGGACTATTTTGATACATTTTTAAAACAAAATAAGCAGCATATTCATGTGAAAGTAAGATGGAGCAGATTTATAAGGGAGTGCTCATCATGTTGAAATGGAATGTCAATAGAGTGAATTCTCTAAACCTAAAATTCAATTTTTTTGATGTGATGTGAACTCACTGAGGCTTACACAACTTCACCTCAACCTCACTGCTATTCCACATTACAGGAAAAACAATATTGGCTTCATTTATGGAATCTGGCATAATTTCAATATTACTTAGAACATGCCCAGACAGGACATGTACTATATAGCTCTGCAGCTGGAGCTTTTTGGGTTTGCTCATAATCACAGTGCTCACATTTTTTTTTTTCATTAGAGCATGCCACATTTTAAAGCTGCTGTGCTTCAGGCATCACAAATGAGTGGCATCTTTCTTTTTAGTGCTCACAAAGATCTCACTGTATAGTGTGTGTGGATGGTTAATACACACCTAAATAGAGCTGTGGGCCATGTTGTCTAAGGTGGCAACCCTGTGACATATGTAGTGGTTTGTAACATGAAAATAGCTGTATGGGTGTGTTGTGTCTTGAGTGTTTGGTCTGGGTGTGGTGGTGGTGTGTGTGTGGTGTGTCAGGTGTGTGTGTTTTGTGTTGTGTATCTGGGTGGGTGGATGTTGTGCAAGTGTGTTGTGTCATGTGTGATGTCTGTCGTATGTGTGTGGGGGGTGGGGGGGTGGGGGTGTGTGGGTGGGTGGGTGGGGTGGGGGGGTGGGGGTGTGTGGGTGTGATGGGTGGGTGTTGTATGGGTGTGCTGTGTCATGTGTCATGTGACTAGGGGATAATTAGGCCACCTCCAACCCTGTCTTGTGCCCATGGGACCACCGAGAGAACAATGCACAGGTGCACAAAGGTAAGTCACCCAGGGGGCCCCACCAGAGTCACTCCTTGCCCCGGGTTTGGTCCCCCACCCAGGCAACGCCGGGTACCCCTGCTCATATTTTCACTAACTATTGCAGTGTGTCTAGATATTTTTTTTTTAAAAAAATGTATTGTTAGGCACTGTAATATTACTATGTCAGTTTATTTAGCAAAAAAGGGGATATTGCTATGCTGTCCACCACTGCTATTGCTGCTGCCTCCTTACTCATGAGTAAACTGGGTAAACTTTACTCATGGGGAAAATGGTGAGCAAAAACCTGGCATAAGCATCCTTTTGGCACCCATGATATGCAGGTGTTCCCCCTCTCAGGGTAAACCTGACAATGCACTGCTTGTCTATCTGACCCATATGTGTATCCCTAGCCAGCACCTGACTGAGAAGTTGAAAAAGAATTGAACTATCCAGCATTCCTTGTTGAGAAGTCAAAGGGAAATGATCCTATGTTTGATTTGCAGTGTAAATCATAATGTATCCTGCTTGATTGTATCTCAGTTTTCTATGTATCTGAATTCTGAAAATGGCAGTTATGTTCCTGTGTAATATTTCTATAAAATAGTTTTGATAAATGTGTTGATCTTCAAGCTAATGTTGAAATGTATCCCAATAGAGTTACTGCATGGAGAGATTGGTGTTGATCCTAATGCTCTGTGTTTCTAAGCTGTGAATCATGTAGTAATTTGCATAATTTCTTTTAAAGTTCCTGGAACTTCCTCTCTATGTAGTGTATTATACCCACCTAGATTGTTTTTTGATGGAGACAGTTTGAGTAATGTAGTTATAGTAGACATCTGGGGTGACACTGTGATCTTGAAACCTGAATTGTATTTTTCCCTATGATGCCTCTACTTATTCACACACACACACACACACACACACACACACACACACACACACACACACACACACACACACACACACACACACACACACACACACACACACACACACACACACACACACACACACACACACAGAGGCACTACAGAAAACTCCAAGAGAAAGTAAGGGCAGAAGCTTGTGAATGATGCCCTCAAAAGAAGGTGGGGAAGGGGTCAATAAGTGAATAGAAGGGCAAGGTCAAATGATTGGAAGACATGTTTGAACCCTTGATTTAGAAAAACAAGTAAAGTTTGAATGGTAGGAACCTTTAAGGGATCCTCCGTGACAGATAACCTTATTCCTTCATACAGTGAAAATGAATAGCAATATGGATCCATTGCACAATATGTATCCATTGGTGCTGGGAGTGAACACATCTTGCTGCAGAAATCATATGCATTTCAGAATAAACTGCTGACAGATTGAGGAAGGTAACAGAATCAGGCCTCCAGTAGTATGGCTAGTAGTACACGATTGAGAGAAAAATCATTAGTGGGAAACTGCCACAATTTATTGGCCATATCATATGCTCTCATTTTTGGAATACATTCCTCCATTTGAAGAATTGTCCTACTTCTTAATGTTCCATGTTTTCCTTTTTGGTGATTATTTAAGTGGCCACATTATTCCCAACCTGTGAGTAGAGGCTTTGGTTGGGGAAAAAAGGTCATCAGCATTTTCTCATTTTTAATGACAAGGGAGACATTTTATATTAAAAATCCCCCCAAACCACACATGCTGATGCAAGTACTGTACTGATGAATGACAGAAAAGATGTGACATGATATGGCAGTTCTGTATGAAAGTCTGAGGTCAATCTCATGGATTAGTGATATGCTAAAGATTCTATATTTGTTCTTAAGGGTTTTGTGCAAACTTCTCTTTCTCCTTGTTCCTGCTCACTGGAGATGGAGAAATGTGGAGAAGTAAGGACAAAAGAGATTGCAAGCGTGGCGCCAAAATGGCCGCCGCGCTCTTTGCGGGGGCCCCCCCACAGGACGAAGGCATCCGGGTAGTTAGGGGCGTGGCCAGCTCCCTTATAAAAGGGGTTGCCACGAGGCAGCCGAGCTGCCATTTTGCGAAGCGGCGGAGCGGAGAAGTTTTTCCCTCTTACTCCGTCGCTTTTACCTTGATTGGGAAGCCTTTTGGCTGCTGACCTTCCTCTTTTCGGCTTCCCTTAGGTCCGACTGAGATGCCTTCGAAGAAGAAGGCGGCCGCGGGCGCGGCTCGGGCGGTTCGGAGGCGCAATCCGGGTCGGAGGACCGCGGCTGCGCCTCCCCACCCGCTGCCTTTGCCGGCACCCACCGGGACCGGTGGGATGGGGTCTATTACCCCCTGGCCGGAGGCTGGGGATCCGAGCAGGGGTCCAGCATGGGCTGCGGCCCGCGGCCCGCAAGCGGCGGACGCCGCTCCTGGTGCCCATTCTACTGGGCCTCCCTCTATTGGGGCGCAGCTCACTCCAGGGCCTTCCAGCCTTGGTGGGTGGTGTGGTCCCCCCCCCTGGCAGGTGCCTACGTCGGCCCTGCCGGGCCTGGGTGTGGGGTCATGGCCATATTCGGGCCCCGGGGTGCAAGGACCTGTACCCACACCCGTGACAGGCAGGCCGGCTGGCCCGTGGCCCCACGCCGGTGTGGAGGCCTTACTGGCCCGCGTGGCGGCACTCAAGGCTTCCCTTGCTCGGGCCAGCCACGCTGGGGCTCCTTTTGGGGTTCACTTTGACGCATCGTCTGCTGGGCAGCGGCAGGCGACGGGACGGGTCGAGCAGCTTGAGGCGCGTGGCGCGACTTCGGCCACTGCCTCGCAGCTCCCCAACCAACAGGCCAGCGCGGGTCAGGCCCCAGCGACGAGCTCTACGGCGGTCGTGAGCTCCGACGCCCCCAGTGGGCCGGAACCCCCGGTGGGGGCGGCCCGCGGGGGTGCAGCATGTGAGTATGCGGTACAAACTAGTGCACCTACACATGTGGCTACGTTGGGGGGGGCTTTCCAATGGCCTTGGCCTCGCATGGGTGGTGTGGCGGTACAGCCGCTGACGCACCACCAGGCGACGTCAACCACCACCCAGGGCCCCAGGGTGGGGAGCGTTTCCTACCCTGTGGGAAATGTTTTGGGGGTGGCTGGGCTAGTCCAAGCCCCTTTCCAGATGCCTGCAGTTTCTGCTGTGCCTGTCTCGGCCTTGCCGACAGCGGGCTATTCCTTGCCACTGGGTGACCACTTGGCACAGGCCACCAGAGAGAAAATATGGCGAGGGGAGTATGTAGATATCTTCTCACTCCTAAACAGGGAGCCCACCAAGGAAGAGAGGGAGGGGCAGGATGAGAAGGATAAGGAACAGGCACATCGTCGCAAGCCACCACGAACGTGGGCCAACTGGCTGCCGGCTTACCTCATCTACATGGCGGTGTACCTGAGGGCCCGGCCGGATTTGGCAATTCCGATGGTCCAGTATTTGGACAACATCTATCGGGCGATGGTTGATTTTCCGGGCCCGTCGTGGTTGGCTTATGATGAGGAATTCCGTATGCGAATTCCCCTGCACCCTGAGATGAGGTGGGATGAGCCATGCCAGAGGCTTTGGCTTCTGTACATGACGCCCACGCGCCCCGCGCCAGGGGAAAGATACCATTGTGGACATGCGGTCCAGCGAGTGGCCCCAGCACAGGTTCCCCGCCAAGTGGCGGGGCAGGGGGTTCCAGCCCGCCTGCTGTGCTGGACTTTCTCGTCTAATGGTTCATGCAATAAGAAGAATTGCAAGTACAGACATGAGTGTCCCACCTGTGCGGGCCCCCATGCAGCCTCTGCCTGTCCCAGGCCTGGAGGGACGCGGGGCAGAGGGAGGGGCGGACAGTGGGCTGGCAAGACTGCCGCAGATGGAGCTGGTTCACCGAAAGGCTCCCTCCCCAATTAATGTGGACATGTTGGAGCATTGGCTCGCATTGTACCCGAAGGGGGAGGATGCAGATTATCTCCTTCAGGGCTTTAGGCAGGGGTTCCGTATTCCTTTCATGGGTGATAGGTCCCCTCAGGATGCCCCCAACCTTTTGTCCCTTAAGGGGAGGGAGGAGGTGGCTGCCGCCAGCATTAATAAGGAGGTCAATGCGGGCAGGGTCGCTGGCCCTTTCCCTGCACCCCCGTTCACTAACCTTAAGGTATCGCCCCTGGGCTTGGTTCCCAGGAAGTATCCAGGCGAGTTTCGCCTTATCCATCACTTGTCCTACCCAGCCGGCCGATCGGTCAATGATGCTATCCCTGACGACCTTTGCTCAGTCAGGTATACATCTTTTGACCACGCGCTGCGCATGGTGCGCTCATGTGGCCCAGGTGCGCTGCTGGCTAAGTGCGACATTAAGCCGGCTTTTCGCCTCTTGCCAGTGCACCCGGGCGACTTTGAATTGCTGGGTTTCAAATTTCGGGGCGAATATTATTTCGATAAGGCCATGCCTTTTGGCTGTTCCATATCATGCTCGGCTTTCGAGCATTTCAGTACCTTCCTAGAGTGGGCTTTTGTCCACAGGTCAGGGTCCCGGTCTGTAGCCCATTACCTGGATGACTTTTTATTCGGGGGTGAACGGGGCTGGGACACGTGTATACGTCTCCTCAACACATTTCAGACGCTAATGGAGGAACTCGGTGTCCCTTTAGCGCCCGAAAACACCGAGGGCCCATCTACACAGCTAGTCTTCCTGGGGGTGGAGATTGACACGATAGCGCAGGCGTCTAGGTTACCGCGCGATAAGGTGTCAAGGATAGTGGCCCTTATCTCGGACTTGTTGGCCAAGCGCAAGGCATCACTGAGAGAACTGCAGGTGCTGCATGGTCACCTTAATTTCGCATGCAGAGTGGTCGCACCGGGCAGGGCTTTTGCCCGGCGCTTGTGCGACGCTATGGCAGGATTATCCAGGCCTCACCATAGGGTTAGGCTTACCCGGGGTATCAGGGCAGACATGCTTGTCTGGTTACAGTTCCTGAGGGAGTTCAATGGGGTCTCATTTTGGTGGCATGACCTCCTGGCTTCCCCTCAATTTCAGATCCAGTCTGATGCCTCGGGATCCCTCGGTTATGGGATGTACTTCAATGGGAAGTGGGCCTATGGTGGGTGGCCACCGGCCTGGGCAGGCACGGGTTGCCTGCGTGATCTCACATATCTGGAGTTTTTCCCTATCCTGGGTGCTTTGATGCTATGGGGCCAGGAGTGGTCCAACTCGGTCGTGCATTTCTGGTGTGACAATGCGGCTGTGGTCCACATTGTAAATGCACAGACTTCCAAATCGCCCAGGGTTATGGACCTAGTGCGCCAATTTGTGTTGCGCAGCCTGCGCCTCAACGTACTGTTCAGGGCCAGGCATGTCCCAGGGGTTAATAATGATATTGCTGACGCTTTGTCCCGCCTACAGATCTCCCGGTTCCGTGCCTTGGCCCCGGATGCGGAGGAATTTCCCTCGCCACTCCCGGAGGAGATATGGACCATTGGCAAGGAGAGGTGAACCGGGCGATTGGCCTGTCGCTAGCGCCACGCACCCGTAAGGCGTATCACCACGCAATTAATTCTTTCAGGGCATTCTGTACTCAATTTCAACTGCCAGGAACCTGGCCAATCCCGGTAACCCATGTTCTGCGGTTCATGGTTTACCTGCATTCTCAGGGCCTTGCACCTCGCACCATAGCATCTAAGCTTTCAGCGTTGGCTTTTATGGCCAAGGTGGAGGGTCATGTGGACAGCACCTCTGACTTCCGTGTGAGACATGCTTTGGAGGGGTGGGTGCGCGAGCGCGGGCGTTGCCCGGACGACCGCCACCCGATTTCCCCAGGGGTCCTTACCCAGTTGGCCCGGGGCTGGCCTTGCCTCTGTTTTGATGCATATGAGGCAGCCCTGTTCCATGCAGCCACAACGGTGGCATTTTTTGGAGCGCTCCGCATCAGCGAGCTTGTGATGCTGTCTAAGGCAGATGCAAGTCGTAGGGCACTGGAACTCGAGGATGTCTGTGTAGCCAAAGACTGGGCTCAGTTGAGGATACGTTCCTCTAAGACCGATCAGCATGGCGTCGGCAGTGGTGTGCGACTGCTACGGTGTTCTTTGGCAGACATCTGTCCGGTTGGTGCCCTACAGGAATTCCTGGCACTGCGTGGCACGCACCATGGCCCGTTTTTCTGTCACCAAGATGGGTCTCCCCTTACTAAATTTCAATTTTGGAAGGTGACGGGCAAAGCGCTGGCCAGTGTGGGCCTCCCAGGCGCCCGCTATGGCACTCATTCATTCCGTATAGGGGCGGCCTCAACCGCAGCTGCATTTGGGTACTCAGGGGCTGACATACGTAGCATGGGACGGTGGGGTTCGCAATGTTTTCAGTTTTATGTGCGCCCACTCCCGCCGTGAGTACCAACCCAGTCACCTTACCTACTTTCCCTCATTTTTCCTTTACAGACCCGGGGTGTCGTATTACACCGGTGACAGTATGGCTGGTGGGCCATAGCTACGTGCACAGGGCTGCGCGTTATGCTGCGGCGACAGAGTGGGGACCCCGACTGGGACTGGGTGCATACGCAAGTCTCACATGGCATGGTAAGCCCGGGATGTTATGGCGGGAGCTGCTGCCTTTCCTTTTTTCAGGCCAGAATGCTGACCCGCCTGACATTCTGATCATACACCTGTGGCGGCAATGATTTGGGCCAGGTCACCGGCTTGTCGCTGAAGCATGCGATTTGCGAGGACCTCGCCTACCTACATTACGTCTGGCCCGCCACAACCCTTGTTTGGTCGGACATGGTCCCGCGCCATTCCTACAGAGGGGGTGTTGACCTCCTGGCCCTTGACCGTGCTAGACGCATGGTGAATAGGGCAGTGGCGCATTTCCTTGTCGACAGGGCTTGGGGGAGGGTCAGTCGTCACCCCACTATTAGCCTCCAAAGTTATGACTTGTATGCAGGGGATGGGGTCCATCTGTCGCGAGGAGGTATGGACCTCCTGTTGGGTGATTGGCGAGCAGGCCTGTTGACTGAGCTGACGGTCTGGGTGGGGGCGTTGAGCCTTCTTTGAAGCCCCTCCGTGTGGCGGGTAGCACTGGTAAGGTAAACATTATGACCCACAGGTATCCGGCAAGTTCGCAATTGACTGGACAACACTAGACAGGCATAAGTTGGTTAAACGTTGTCCGGTCAACGACGAACTAGGCGACGGGGTGATGGCTATAGCTAGACAGCATGCATCACCCCGTGATTTTACGGATACGCGTCAGAGGGTGGGGTCATTAGTTAGATATTGACTACGGTCAACAATTTGTTTGTGGTCAACAAACAAATTGATACAAATGGATACATTGTAGCAATTGCCGTTGGCAATTTTGGGTGGTACCTTACCAGTGTTACTTCGGCCTGCTTGCCTTAAGAATTATGATTGGTCAATTACCAATAGAAATTTATAATTCGGACTAGGGCATGAATCAATAAATGTGGCCCAATGCCGTTATCCACTTTCATTGGTGTCTGAGTCCTTTATTGGGGGGTGCGCCTGCAATGCAAGCGTGGCGCCAAAATGGCCGCCGTGCTCTTTGCGGGGGCCCCCCCACAGGACGAAGGCATCTGGGTAGTTAGGGGTGTGGCCAGCTCCCTTATAAAAGGGGTGGCCACGAGGCAGCCGAGCTGCCATTTTGCGAAGCGACGGAGCGGAGAAGTTTTTCCCCTCCACCCCCTCCCTAGTTAACAGTGTGATATTTGGTCGCTTCGGGGCCGGGTGGGAATTTTTGGCTGGGACCCATATTGGCTTCCGGGTCCTGGTTTTTTTGCCCATCCCGCACTGTTGCTATGGTTTGACATAGGGGTTTTTCTGTTGCTGCTGTTGACTTTGGTCACATGGGCGGGTAGCACTGGTAAGGTAAACATTATGACCCACAGGTATCCGGCAAGTTCGCAATTGACTGGACAACACTAGACAGGCATAAGTTGGTTAAACGTTGTCCGGTCAACGACGAACTAGGCGACGGGGTGATGGCTATAGCTAGACAGCATGCATCACCCCGTGATTTTACGGATACGCGTCAGAGGGTGGGGTCATTAGTTAGATATTGACTACGGTCAACAATTTGTTTGTGGTCAACAAACAAATTGATACAAATGGATACATTGTAGCAATTGCCGTTGGCAATTTTGGGTGGTACCTTACCAGTGTTACTTCGGCCTGCTTGCCTTAAGAATTATGATTGGTCAATTACCAATAGAAATTTATAATTCGGACTAGGGCATGAATCAATAAATGTGGCCCAATGCCGTTATCCACTTTCATTGGTGTCTGAGTCCTTTATTGGGGGGTGCGCCTGCAATGTATACAATGCAGAAGGAAATGAAAAGGATCATCATTTAGACATGAAATAATCAAAATGTGCTGTGCATGATTACTAAGTGGAAAAAGCATTCAAGAGACAGGAATAGATATCATTCTTAGAATACAAGTTTACTTTGCAGAGAACTGATTAAAATATATATTTCTGTATAATTATTTAATGAAAAATAGAGAATGACTATGATCCAAAAATAATTATGATTCCAAAAGATGCAGAAAGGGCACAAGGACAAAGGTCGCACACCAGGGGGGAAATGTGGAATTATGTCAAGCAAGCTTTAAATCTGCCTTTTCTGGGAAACTTTACTGCTGTATAGCATGTGCAAATGTCCCCATGCGTAATCCAGCCAACAGCGGAGGTCAAGAAAGATCTCAATATAAATAGTATAAGTTGTGGAAAAGAAATAGCTTGGGACAGACAGATGGAGAGCTTACAGGAGACTAAATTAAGTCAAGAAAAATGAAAACCTGATTTACTACATGCTCTTTGTTCATGCAATTGGCACATTTTATTGGTCAGCAATAAAAATCTGAAGGATGGTAAAATTAAAAGCAAAAGACTGAGATGTAAGGGTGTTTTTTTTTAAGAAAAAGAAATTAACAAAAAAAAATTCTTAAGTAACAAAATTACCTGGGGGGGGGGGGAGTTTCCCTGAAGGAAGGCAGCCTCTTGTTGACAGGCCAGATATACCTACTGTGTTTTTAAAGAATGTGAAAGAGCTTCTTTGAATATCAGCACTTGAAAATAGCCAAATAATATCAAAGCTAAGTTCAGGGTTGTAGCCAGAATTCTAGATGTGGGTGGGTGAATATTTTTTTTCAGGATGGGCAACAATGTCATATATCTGTAAGCAGCTGGGAGTTTGAGGGTGGGCAAACTGCTAACTCAGTGTGGGCAATGCCCACCCAGGCCACCCCCAGGCTACGACCCTGGCTAAGCTACTACTATCTTTTATAGTAGCAAAGGCAACCGACTGATTTTGGCCATCTCAACACAACAGGACACATTACAGTGGAATTTTTCACCCAGAGGATCACTGGTCTATGGAACTCCCTGCCAGAAGAAGTGGTGACAGATGTCAGTCTTGACAGCTTTAAGAAAGGATTAGACAAGTTCATGGAGGACAAGGGTATCAATGGCTATAATTATGGATACCTAAGGACAACCTCCGGGTTGGAGAGATAGGCAGGATATCTCTCAATGCCATTTCCAGAGAATCCTAAGCAGGTGAATGCATCTGCTTGGGAATACCCTGAAGCAAATGGTGAGCCACTGTGTGAGACAGAATGCTGGACTGGATGGGCTCCTGTGGCCTGTTCCAGCAAGGCTGTTCTTATGTTCTTATGTTAACTCATACAGAATTTTGAATTCTGAGAGAGGTTATTTCCATAAAAATCATCCTTACAAATGTACAAATGCTTCAGGCCAACAGAAAATATTGTGTGTCCTTGCAGGGGTGGAGAACAATGTTGCACTTTCTCCTCCTTGTGCTCAAGAGTCAGGTAAGTTTACCTCCCCATTTCACAGTAATGCAGGCATATTTTGGAATGTATGGAAACTATATCTGTTTTTTCTGCTATGGAATAACATATCTATTTATTTATAAAAAGAGCTTTTGCAATGATGACAAAACTCTTTAAAATAAATCTATAATACATCTTTAATTTCCACCTGTGCAGCTTTAATGTTGTTAGCAAATGTGAATAAATGAATAAAATAAAGCAAAAAAGCAAAGCAATCACACTTATATACCACCCCATAGTGCTTAGTGGACTCTGTAGATAGTTCACAAGTTAAGTAGCATTTTTGTACCCGGCATGCTGGGTACTCATTTTACCAACCTCTGGATAGAGTTGCCATATGCCATGGAAAACTGTGAATTTCACGTTTTGTAACTGTCCCGCATGGTTCCAAACAAAACACTGAAAATTCAGGGTTTTCAAACCACTTGATTTGGAAGAAAAAAACATGGATTTTTCTTCCTGTGCTTCTATTGGAATAACCAACAGGTGGTAGCAGATTGGTGAACAAGGAGGGGGGGCACAGCTTTTTCTATCTTGTAGCATCTCATCTCCTGTAGCAGCAGTTTGACCGAATACTGCAGGATGGAATGAGCTCCCGTCTTTGTCCCAGCTCTTGCAAACCTAGCAGTTCAAAAGCAAGAAATGGCAAGTAGATAAATAGGGGTCAAGTTCGGTGGGAAGATAAACAATGTTCCATGCACTCCAGTGGCTATTCATGCCTGTGGCTGGGGTTTTATTTCCTCCTTCCCATCTCTCCCCCCTTGCATCTGAGGCTCCCGGTGCCGGGAGTGGGGGGGGGAGGATGGGTGATGGGGAGGATGGTGGTGCGGAGAACACCCCCCCCCCCACTCCTTGCATGCACTCTCAAGTTTGGACACTGAGCCAAAGGACCTGGTTTTCTCACTCCCCCCCCCCAAGAAAGCAATCCTCACTTGGGCCACTTGCGGAATGTTGGGACATCAAGAGAGCCTCTGAGCATGTGTGGACGGCCTCACCTGGCAATTAGCAATTACATTTCTCCAATGTTCTGGTGTCTAGGCATGTCTGCCACATGACCACAGAAACATCTGCAGAAGCAGACAGTGCTGGCTCTTTGGCTTTGAAACAGAGATGAGCACTGAACCCTAAAGTCGGATACGACTGGCTTTTGAGCAAGGGCAACCTTTACATCTGTCCCATTTTTGTGAGAGGGAATTATGGTAACCCTACCTCTGGAGGATGGAAGGCTGAGTCTACCTAAAGCCCTGGTGAGGATCGAACTCATAAAATTTTGGTTGCAGGACAGCACCTTAACCATGTGCCACCAGGGCTCTGGAGTGAATGACTCAAGTTAACAATACATTTCACAGCATTAAATGAAGTGACAAAAATTATAGATGTATCACCCTGAGTCATTCTAAATTTAATGTATTTCAATGTAGGTGTGGGCCAATGTTGAATTTTTATCAAATCTTGGGATGTTTCCTTGCTGGCTTTGTGATATACAGACACAAGAAAATGTAATTGAATGATTCTCTTCTTGTTTGCACCAAACTGGAACAAGTTCCAGGTATATGCACACTGTTGATCCCACTGACATGTTTCCAAAGTCTGCCAGGTAGGAGAACTGCAACATCACTTCTGTGATGTGTGAACAATATAGTAGCATTTGTTCAAGTGTAGCTGCCTTTAAGATGTCACTCATTTTGAAACTCTAATATTTTCCTGAAAGAAAAAGTCACTTTGTAAGATAGTCAAGTCCTTCTATACACACTGAACAGATTTACAGATACTGTACTCAAAATAAAGCTACCAAGACCCCACAGTAGTTAGCAAACATCAGCTGAATCTTGTTTCATGAATATAGCACCGGTCTTATTCTGCCTTTGACGCTGGTGTATGAAGAGTATTTTCAATCATGCCATTGTAATCAGACCAGCTTAAAACCCATTTAAGTGAGAGAGGAATCAAGTACAATGAGTGACTTCATAATGCAATCAATAATGTCTTGATTTCCTTGATTCACCTAAGAAGGTTAGCTGTAAAATCAATTTACAATCAAATCGGGGCGTCTTGCATTTGCAGCAGACACAACTCTCAGTTGTCAATCAAAATCAGTTATTTCTGATCTCCTTGACAGCTTCTCAGCTTTCTAGTTACTCAGGTAGCTCAAGTTTCGGTGGCAAATTAAAACAAAGCAAATGCCTGCTGAGGCCTTGAGTGATTTTGTTCTTTGTTCTTTCCTCTTCTTCCAGACTTCATTGTCCATGTCAAGAGGTGTGAGATGCTAAGCAGGGTGAATAACATTTTGACTCCAGCTGACCATGCTGAACTGCTGGTGCTGAGATTGGATATTGATAAAATATCAGACATATGTTTTGCATTATATAAAATAACAAGTGTCCACCTTTCTTTCCTGCATCTTCTACATGTATTTTGAGCATGACCAAAAGCAAACTTTTATCTGTGCAACATCAGATGAAGAGTTTAGTGTAAGAAGAGACAATGAAATCTAACGTAGAGATGTATGATTATTAATTGCAAATATCACCTAGGATTTCTGCTTCATATATGTTGGTCTTGAATTTTATTAGGGACTGTGGTGAACTTGATGACTGGAAGGTTGGCAGGTCAGCAGTTCAAGACCCAAGTGCTCATAACAGAGTGAGTTCCCATCTCTGTCCTAGCTCTTGCCAACCTAGCAGTTTGAAAGCAAGAAATTGAAAGTATAAATAAAGGTACCACTTTGGCGGGAAGGTAAACAGTGCTTTGTGCACTCTGGTGTTTAGTTATGCCTGCCACATGTCCACAGAAACATCTGGAGACACAGACAGTGCTGGCTCTTTGGCTATAAACAGAGATGAGCACTGAATCCTAGGGTCAGATATAACTGGCTTTTGAGCAAAGGCAACCTTTACCCTTTAGCTGAATTTTACTGAGAGTAGGAAAATGTTTGTTAGAGGGGGGCAGACATTGTTCAGTAGTCATGCAAAATGAGTGCAATCAGAGCTCTACGTATTTTAACTCCATCGCTTTCCAAATACACCCGAATTTTATAACAGGCTGCTGTAATTTTGTAACCACCTTGTTTTTCCATATACTGTAATATACAGTAGAGAGAAAAAAGATATCAGTTGAGTCTGCATAAAGTGCCCATTTTTCACTTTCAAAGACTAGCAGTGAAATGATGTCAATCTCGCCTCAAAAATCTTTTCATTTATAAGGCTTGTGACATGATTGAGCAAAGAAAAAAATGCACAAGTTCATCCATACATTTGAAAAACATGCACAGATAAAATATATATTAGTAGAAACTTGCATAGTTTTCATGGAGAAAGAAAATAAAAATTGGGCAGCAGGTGTGGAACTGGGATTGGATGTAAATTCTCTTGGGTTTTAGAGAACAACAAAAATTAAAATTAAAACTGACAGATTTTCGGATCCCTAAAACTAAATTGAATTGCTAGTCTAAGCAGCTGACTGGTTTATTGTTAGCTTACAAGTCTGCTAGACTCCAATTAGGACGAGCAATTAAATTAAGCAGCTAACATCTAGTAAGTAAAACAGTGTGCTGGATGTATTATGCCACAGGTTTTTCCAGGGCCTTTCATTTTCAGTAGTTTCTGCCTAGGATGGGAAACACACAGACTACTCCCATGATAGTTGGTATCATTAAATACAATCAAGGTGAAAGTAAGAATAAAATGGAAACAAACAAATAGAAAAGAATAAGTAGGAATTGATTATCATAATTATCATATCTGAGATTGGTTATTACTAAAAATGAAAAATGATTTGTGAATTTGATCTGGATGAATAGTATAACGAGATGTGGAATATGGCAAATATATATATCTTAACCTATAAATCCAAGGGTTAACCGTTGGAACTGGCTATAGGTTGCTATGCCTTGCCCTACTTGCCTGCACTCACCCTTCGTGCACACGGCCGATCTGGGTACGCAGGTCAACGAAGGATTGAAAAAACCGGCAGTGGGGCAACAGCCCCACAAACGCGAAGAAAGGGAAACAACTTCACTTCCCAACATTCCTTGCGCCGAGCCGCGCCAGAGCCAATCAGGCTGAGAGGCTCTCGCACGGGGCAGCGTTCGGAAACACGCTGCAGCCAATCGAAAGAAAAGCATTTTAAAAAAACGCAGCACAAACAGAAAGCACCAACCCATTACTACAAGCCCCAGCGTCCTGCGCGCCATGAGCACGCAGAATGCTGAGGAAAACGGCGCCCAAAAAATTAAAAAGAAAAACAACTCACTGCGACACAGCCAAACACACACCAGCCGGCTTTCTATCCCTCACCCACGGCGCCTGAAGGACCCGACTGGAGTTTCCCCTTTAATATCAGTGGGTGGGGGTTGCGATCCCCCTCTCCGCTGGCTACCCTAGGGTTGGGAGGTTTGTGGGGACAAAAGGGGAATGTTTCCCAAACCCTTCTGGACTCAGGACACCAGGGAGAGGGGATCGATTCCCACCCCCCTCCTTAAAAAAACTCCATCTTTTCTACTCTTTAAAAACGGAGTTGTTTTAAGGAGGGGGGAGGGAATCGATCCACTGTGCCTGGTCTACTGGGTCCAGAAGAGTTGGGGGGACATACCTCTTTTGTCCCCACAAACCTCCCAACCCCAGGGGAGCAAGCGGAGAGGGGGGTCGCAAGCCCCACCCACTGATATTAAAGGGGAAACCCCAATCTACTTTCACAACTACACACAAAAAAGCACCATAAAACAATAAAGCCACCCTCCCCACCACCTAACCCACCCTTCCTAACCCCCAACGACCATGCCCCCCTCCCCACCACCTAGCCCACCCTTCCTAACCCCCAACGACCATGCCCCCCTCCCCACCACCTAGCCCACCCTTCCTAACCCCCAACGACCATGCCCCCATCCCCACCACCTAGCCTACCCTTCCAAACCCCCAATGACCACGTACCTTCCCCACCACCAAATAAATAATTTTTTAAAAAATTACTAAAAACACTCAAACACAGCCAAAAACACACAAAAACAAAAACACCAAAAACAATACGAAGTAAACAAAGACACAATCAAAAACAAACCAAACAGACAAAAAATACAAACTCCAACCCCCCCTCCCCCCCCCGCCCACACACACACACAAAAGAAAGAAAACAAGCAAACTTACCAAAACAGGTGCTACCACCACCAGGACTGAAAAAGAAATGAATACAGAAAGAGACTACTTACCAGAAGAAGCTCCACCCAGAGGCCAGGAGAGAAACAAAAGTCAAAATACAATAACCCCTACCAGCACCACCTGCTGGCCACAATAGTAAAAACAATTCAAAATCACACAACAGTCCCAAACAAAACACAAATTCACAATTTTACACAAAAGGTCACACCAAAAAAACAAGTAAAAAAAATTACACTAAACACACTTTCACACAAATCACAAATATATGTCAATAAAATACAATAGAAACTTTAAAAAATCCTGTGCTGAGTTATTATATCATACTTTCTTCTTTTATTAATCCTAAAAAAAACCCAAAAAAACAGGTCACAGTTAATAACAGCCAAGCCAAACAAATGTAACATAAATAAACATTTAAAAAATTAAAATTACAGACTAAGCAATTTTTTTTTAAAAAAAACACAATTTAACCTTCCAACACAATGTAACACTATTGCAAAAAAAATTTGCCTCATTTTTAATTAAAAAACACGGGGGGGGGGAAGCCCGGCAACGCCGGGCAACCCTTGCTAGTATATGATAAATTGACTTGTGAATTAAAACTTTTAAAGGGATATTTTTAAAAATCTGATTTTAGAGAGATGTGGAATGAATTTATTTAATATGTTTTAATGAAGATGAAAGGAGTAAAGCCTGGACAAGAATATTTAAGGTTTTGGAAAAAGGGGGCAAATATAAACATACAAATGAAATGTTATTTATAGAATAATTTAAAGAAGATGTACAATGTCCCACTAAGGTAGCGGATGCACATAGTAGTTATATATGTTTTGCCCCCTTTCTCCCCTCATTTTCTTTCTTTTCTTCTTTTTTATAATATTATATTTTGGGTTTTTAAAAATATTATTGTGTTTTTCTGTTTATTGTTTAAAGTTTTTTAAATAAAAAAATAGAAAACCCAGGGAAGATCCATGACTTGTTTCATGCTCAAAAAATGTAAAGAGGGTAGCAGACATATTTGTTTTTAAAAAATTACAATGTTCACTATTGTTGAATTGTATGATTTTCTAATATTTGGTATCAAGGGTGAAATCACAGTGTGAGGGATAAAGAGCTATTTATTGTACTAGATGTTAGTAGTGAACAGTATTGTCATCCGTTCTGGATAGAAATTGGAACAATATACCCCACCAGAAAGGAAGCCACAGAAGTGGCCTAGAATGAAGTGTGTGTGTGTGGGGGGGAGTTCCCCTCCATTGTGTGAAGTAAGTAAGGCTGGTGCATGATGCATTCATCATGGTGGCATGGTGGAATGTAGGCCGGGGCATTGGAAGCCTTATTTATCCAGCTTTGCCCTATCTCTGGCCTCTTTGTTTGGGAATCTGGATGGTCTGTCCTCCTGTCCTGCAGACCAGAGTACTGATTCGGGGGCAGGATAGGAATTTTTGGGCCTGGTCCCTGACTGGCATGAAGAGGAAGCATTTTTCGCCTATCCTACTCTGGACTGAGGGATATGGAGTTAGATGGGCAGTGCTACTTAAATAGGTGGTGGGTAGTGCTGAGTTAGAGTGGTAGTGGTGAGGCCCAGCACTGATCAGAGGATAGGGATTCACCCATCCAGACTAGAGAGTGGAGAAATAGCCTCCTCTGCTCTGGGACCAGGTTTGATGCACTACAACAGAAGTTCCCAAACTTTTTATGCTGTGGACCTGGCCACATCCCATGGACAGCTGAGTGGGCCTGACCACATACCCCAGAAACAGAAGTGGGTGTGTTTACTACAGCCATAAATGTGTCTACTTCTGCATTTATAACAGGTGTGGGCGCATTTTACAGCTGATGTAAACGTGTCTGCTTCCACTTCCAGGAGTGATGAGGGTGGCCACAGACCACATGAAATGGTGCTGCAGTCCGGGTCCAGCCCGCAGGCCATAGGTTGGGAAGCCCTGCTCTACATGCTCCACCACAGGTCAAGTGCTTTAAATTTCAATAAAAAATGTGGCTCAGGTTTTGCAGGCGCACCCCCCAACAAAGGACTCAGACACCGGTATAAGTGGATAACGGCATTGGGCCACATTTAGTGATTCATGCCCTAGTCCAAATTATAAATTTCAATTGGCACTCAGCCAATTATAATTCTTAAGGCAAGCAGGCCGCAGTAACACTGGTAAGGTTCCTCCCAAATTGCCAATGGCAATTGGCTACAATGTATCCATTTGTATCAATTCATTTGTTTACAACAAACAAATTGTTGACCGTAGTCAATAATCTATCTACTGACCCCACCCTCTGACGTGTATCCATAAAATCACGGGGTGATGCATGCTGGAGAGCTCCTGCCATCACCCCATTGCCTGGTTCGTCGTTGACCGGTCAACGTTAACAAACTTGTACCTATCTAGTGTTGGCCAGTCAATTGCGAACCTGCCGGATACCTGTGGGTCATCAATCTTTACCTTACCAGTGCTACCCGCCCATGTGACCAAAGTCAAGAACAAACAAACCCCTGTATCAAACCGTAGCAACAGTGTGGGATGGGCAAAAAAGCCAGAACCAGGAAGCCAATTGTAGGTTCCAGCCAAAAGTTCCCACCCGGCCCCGAAGCGACCAAATAATCACACTGTTCACTAGGGAGGGGGTGGAGGGAAAAACTTCTCCTCTTCGTCGCTTTTCTAAAATGGCAGCTCGGCTGCCTCGTGGCCACCCCTTTTATAAGGGAGTGGCCACGCCCCCTAACTAACCCGGATGTCTGCGTCCGGGTGGGGGGGCCCGCAAAGAGCGCGGCGGCCATTTTGGCGCCGCGCTTTCATTATATCAAAATCCTGTATGTCTTTCCTACTTTATTTTTCTATGGGGAGGAAAAGTGGGATATGTTCACAGAAAGGTCATCAGAAGTAAGGAAAATTAATTATAATAGGAAAGGTTAAAGGAGTTGTTTGTTTGTATAGAAAAGACAGAGTGTGTGGATGATAGTTTTCCTAAACTGAAATACCTGAAACATTATCACACACAAGAGGACAAAGATGTAGATTTTGATTGATTGTTAGGAGAAACATAACAGCAGCTTGGTAATTAAACCAGTCAACCCTTTTTTTAAACATAGAAGCAAAAAAGCCAACTGTTGGGGATGCCTTAGCCTTGAATGTCTTGCATTGAGAACATTATCCAGTTACTATCTGCTTAATGTCTGGCCTAGAAACAAACAAAAAAAAAAAAACACGTCCTGGTGAAGACCCTAAAAGTCAGATATTAGCAACATTGTCATATACATATGTTGGAAGATATATATATGACAATGTTGCTAATATCTGAATATATACAGGAAAAAGTCTTGTTATTCTTCTGGAGGTGAGGAACTGAAATATAGCAATGTAATGATAGAGAAAATAATCATTTGATAGTGTTTATAAGTCCCACAGGTGGACGAAGTACAATATAAGTCTAATAAATAAACAAACAAGCAAGCAAGCAAGCAAGCAAACAACCAAACAAACAAATAAAATGTTGTGTATATGTTGTTTATGGGGGTTTGGGGTGTATGTTTGTAATTTCTTTTTCAAAAGAAAAAGAAAAAGGTTCTACTGATTTTATTGGGATGCAACAATGTACAGGACTGATGACTGACAGAGGTTCATATGAGAGACAGCAGGCCTGCAGTTGAAGCAATAATTCTGTTACGGTTCTTTCATTGTTCTGCTGGATTCTTTCTGCTGGTTTCTTTAATTTTATAGTGGTAGGTCTTTGATTTTGATTACAATGGCAGCATTCTGCTTTTCTAAACATTTTTAACTCTAGATAGATAGATAGATAGAAAATTATTTTTCCATCCTGAGCTGTTGTTTCCCAGGCATCAGCAAAATAGAGACACAATGACATTTATGACTGAATAGAGATTTTACAATAGATAGGCTTCATCTGAAATAATACTTCTGCCACTGGTTTGTTAGGAATCAATCAGTCCTTCTGTTAGATCATGCCCAAAATGTTGAAAAATTAATGAGTTTAACATAGTGCAAGTGCAGAATATCCATCCAATGTTTTTTCCTTCTTTTATTGTTATATTGACTCATATCATTTCACTGTTGAATATCTAAATTTTTTGGTGTATAGAAGAAATGGAAAACTTTGCTCTCTCACTAATGTGAATAATTATAGTAATTGGAAAGGATAAACAGTCTATAAGCACTGGCATGGCTGAGCTCCTGTGAAGCTCTATTTACTGACACCCCAGTTTCTCTTGCTTTCTTCCTTGCTCTCTGTTTGTTCACCTACCTTCCAGCTCAGACAGAGTGAGATCAAGAATGTGGTAGAGATAGCAAGGATGAAAGCAAGGGTTATCTGCTTCTTCATTTCCCAGACACTGTATAATTGGTGAGTAGATAACACAATGCACATAGCAGATCTATAACTCTATTACTGTGCTTCCAGATTTAAACTTTTTGGAATAGTAGCCATGTTAGTCTGTGTTTCAAGCACATCAGAGAATAAACAAAACAAAAACACTGTAGCACTTTGAAGACTAAGTGTCTGATGAAGTGGATTTGATTCACGAAAGCTAACATTAAAATATAACAGTTAGTCTTCAAAATTGCTGCAGCATTTTTGTTTTTGTTTTGTTTATTCTCTGACAGATTTAAACTTAGTTCAGGAATTTAAAACAGGTCATTTCATATTACAATGCAAATTAGATGTGTGTGCTTCAAGTTTGGAATGACATGCTCTTTAGATTTAAGCAAATTGGGCGTATTTGCCTATTTTTTCTGAAGCAATCAAACAAGAAGCAAGGGAATTGAAGCAACACTCAAAATAAAGCTGGGCTCTCCAAAGCCCAAAATATTGCTTTGGAGTTTTAGGGGCTGAACTCTTAATAGGAAAATGGAAATAATATTGCAATAGAAGCAAGAAGCCCAAAGCAGAAGAATATTTACATCTTAAGTGCCAGTGAAAAACCTAGGCTCTCCTCGAAATTCAAACCATGAAGACCAGGGGGTGAATTTCTTTGCCCACATGATTAGTGGCAATTTTTTGGGGAGGGGAATATATTTCTTCTTACACTAAACCATTCACCTGATGTTGCTCAGATGAAATTTATGTTATGTTTATGTAATAATAATAATAATTTTGTGTCAGAAATTATTCTGGGTTGAAAGGATTTTTGCTGAAGAAACTCTGCTCAGGGGACACCTGCATGAGACTCCTTTCATGTCCCCAAGATCTTTTCCCATGGAAGTAGTCCCTGTTTATCTACTTGTAATTTCTTGCTTTCAAACTGCTAGGTTGGCAGGAGCTGAGACAGGAATGGGCACTCACACTGTCATGCAGTACCCAGGTCTTGAATTGCTGATTTGCCAGCTTTCCAGCTAACTAGATGAGCTTCTTAACCACTGAGCCACCACAGCCCCATGTTTATGTTATATTTCCAAATAGTGGGGGGGGGGGGGAATGAAAACAGGGGAAATAAATAGCTCTGCCCTAGGAAGAGGGGTAACACATTGTTACTCTCATTTTCATTTTCATGATCCAAGAATTGGAGGATTTCCCCTTCCTCTAGGCAAATCTTGGTCAATTTTATTACATGTATAACATTTATGCCATTGTGTAGGATTTGAATGAGATAGGTCATAGTAAGGTAAATGTAAATGTGGCCCTTGCTCGAAAGCCAGTCATATCCAACTCTAGGTTTCAGTGTTCATCTCTGTTTATAGCCAAAGAGCACTGTCTGCATCTGCAAATGTTTCTGTGGACATGTGTCAGGCATGACTGGACACCAGAATGCACAAACATTGTTTACCTTCCCACCAAAGCAGTACCTATTTATCTACTTGCAATTTCTTGCTTTCAAACTGCTAGGTTAGCAGGAACTGGGACAGAGATGGGAGAGGGTGGAGAAAGAAAAGGAAATGCTCTACCAACATACTGGTGGTATATTAGTAGCTGATGAGTGTTACCTCACTTCCAAGATCAGAGCTTTTTATTTCCTATGTTTTCATTACTTTTTCACTATTTGGACATATAACATACAAATACTTTGTAATATTTAGGTATAAACCAAAACAGGTGGACAACAAATCAGCTGGGCGTAAATTGATTGTGGCTTGGGGGATGGGGGGCTGTGATTTGATCAAATTAATGCAGATGAGTATTCACATATCTATGATAAAAACTAAACACATCCTACCTCCTACAAATTGTAACCCACAAACTATTCCTATGAATAGAAATTACAGTTTGGCTAGTCCTACATGATTCTTTACTCTTTCATAAAATGCTACAAAACATCAAAGTTGCTTATTCAAGGGAACACACATTTGAAAATGTTCTTTTTGCTCTGAAAATTTGGTGTGAGCTGGACAAGTTATTATTTTTTAATCAATTTGATATTTAATCACAGAGGTCAATAAATCTGACATATCATTAAACATGTTTTGAAGAATATGCAGATTTTCCCCTAGGGAGCCATTTATCAGTATTACAGCAATTTCAGTGATTTCAATTTCAAGAAATTTTATTAGGCATTCATCTTTCTTCATGAGCAGCAGCTTCAAACAGTTTAAAAGAGATTGTTGTTTAGCTAAAATTTATTTTGTAATGTTTTGGCACTGAACAACTGATAACATTTGCGTAGCACAGGCTGTACTATACTATGAAAACTTGAATCTGCTTCACAGTAAGTTTCCATACATCCAAATAAGAGAAGCAAACATTCTTACAACCCAACAGAAAAGTTCTCATGACATTTTCTAGTTTTGTTATGCTACGAGAAAGAGTGGCTCATTCAGTGTGAACAAACCCAAATACAGAACAGCCTGCTTGTTTTGGGTGCATAGATCAACCTTCTTAAATTTAACTAAATTAATCTGGCCAGAACCAAATATAGGAAAAAACCATTGCAATGTATTTATTTATTCAGATTTATATATTGCTGCCCAATCGAATGAGCGACTCTGGGCGGCATAACAATAATGATAAAAACACTACAATAATAAAGCATTAAAAACCCTTAATAGACTTTTTTTAAATTACCCTCCCCATCCCCATCAATTGTTTAAAAATTAAGTTAAAAGAGTGACTAAAAGACAGAGAGGCCTACATTATATAAGCCAGCAGGGTGAGGTCATCATGTCACTAGTGCCCCACACCTGCTTTGCCAGCCAGGTCTTTAGTCCTTTCCTGAAGGGCAACAACTATGACTGGAGGCTCAGCTCAGTTGGTAAGAGGTTCCATAGGGCAGGCGCAGACACAGAAAAGGCCCTTCTTCTAGTACTAGAGAGTCGAGCCTCTCTAGCTGATGGTATCTTCAGAGAGCCTCTCCGGTCCGCTCTGGTGAGATGGACAGATGTTCTTGGGGTGATGCGGTCTCTTAATTATCCTGGCCCACTACCATGTAGGGCTTTGCCTCCACCCTCTGGCCCCAACATCGCCAGAAGTCGGAATGCCATCAGCTGTGGCCGTCGGGTGGTGGAGCTCAGCTCCCGCCCTCCCTCCTCTGGGTCCTGCTTTGCCCGGGGAGGGATAAAAGACTGGCCATGGCCCTGAAGATACCGGGATGCTTTGCCTCCACCCTCTGGCCCCAACATTGTCAGAGGTCAGAATGGCATCAGCTGTGGCCATCAGGTGGTGGAGCTCGGCTCCCGCCCTCCCTCCTCCGGGTTCTGCTTTGCCAGAGGAGGGATAAAAGACTGGCCGTAGCCCCGAAGATGCCGGGACACTTTGCCTCCACCCTCTGGCCCCAACATCACCAGAGGTCGGAATGGCATCAGCTGTGGCCATCGGGCAGTGGAGCTTGGCTCCGGCCCTCCCTCCTCTGAGTCCTGCTTTGCCCAGGGAGGGATAAAAGACTGGCCATGGCCCCAAAGATGCGGGGACCCTTTGCCTCCACCCTCTGGTCCCAACATCGCCAGAGGGCATATTTTGAGTATTGTTCCATTTGACTATGTCAGTTTATTGTGTTGAGTGTTATGTATCTAATTTTTTATTGTATCTTTTCACTTTCCTGCTGATGGCTGCACTGCAGTCAGCATGCACCAATGTTAACCACTTAGAGTCTCCTTTGGTAGAATGAAGCAGTATACAAGAATAAAGTGAAATGAAATAAAGTGAAATAACCATCATCTTGAATTGGACCCGGAGGCACACTGGTAGTCAGTGCAGCTCCCGGAGTAGTGGTGAGGCACAGGCATAATGCCCGCACCCCATCACCACAGGGCAGTCACATTCTGGACCAGTTGCAGCCTCTGAATGGTCATCAAGGGCAGCCCCATATAGAGTGCATTGCAGTAGTCTAGTCTAGAGGTGACCAGAGCATGTGTGATAATGCAATAGGCTACTTATTTCGGGTCTACAGATCAACATTCCACTGGCCAAAGCAACTGCTGAAATGGCACTTTGTGTACTCACCCTCTACTTCACACATTCTGTCCACCACCTGAGCAACAGAAGGCTATATTCCAGGTGTATGACTTTAACAGAAAGGAGAGTGATAGCAAGGGATAAGATGGAATTTTTGATAGGGTTGGGCTGAGTGACAAGGACTGGGAAGAACATTTAGGGGAATTACAGGATAGCCTTGAAAAGTGCCAAATAGGGGAAGGTAGATAAAGAAGATGATTGTGGAAACGGTGCTCATGCACATACACTGGCAGAGATGTGAAGAAATGCCAAAATATCTTATTTGCCTATTCCAGCTGTGCAATCATTGATTAAATCATCAATGTGCCCAAATTCTGTGCATCTTGATGCCTCTTCCAGTGAATCCTGTGCAAGAAAAATAACCATTCTGCAGAGTAATTATCCTGGAAAGTTGGTGGATTTTCTGTTGGGGGAAGGGGAATGGCTATGAATCAATTTTTTTAAATCCTTCATAATTTCCCACAACATTCCCTGGTTGGTATAGTAATCACACAAAGTAATTGCACTGTGAAGAAGAAGGAAAAGGATCATTTTCCCCCTCAATTTCTCTCTGAAATTGACAGACTACAAATTTTGCACCCCCTACTATCCAGTGCAAGTCCAACAGTTACCTTATCCTCCTGTTCTGAACAGTTAATTGACATGTGTAATAATCATCCTAAAAATGTGTAATCTGTCTCCAAGATCGCAGTCTTACACTGAGGAGATATTTGTGTGTTGACCTATTTGCCAAGGGAGGAAGAAACAATTCAGGATTTACATTTAAGTACATCAACAAACACATTGTTTCCTCTTCTTTATTTTATAACTGTATGCTCCAGCTTAACCTGTTCCCTAAATAAATTCAGTCTTTGCTCACATTACTTGATACGTTTTGACCTGGCTAGGTGCAAGTCTAATGTATCTAAGTGTTTTAGTCTTTCTCTGAACAATCACGCACCTTTAAGTGGGAGCCTTATTGCTTTGTAGCTCAGTAGATGGCAGCAGAAGATTACCTGAACATATTAATGAATAGCTTGAACCCAACAGGAAATCAGGATCACTAGACACCTAGTCATTTTGGTTTACTCTGTGTAGTTCAGAGACCAGGTCCTGATGGAAGGAGAATCATGGGGCTACTCAGTCTAAAACATAGTCTTAGATAAGAAGACCTCAACTTATTTTTCTTGTCTTGAAATAATCATTTTACTGAAGGGTCCTATATACTTGATTTATAAAGGAGGGGATGGTGGTTTATTGGGTATTGTTTCAGGTAAGTAACCAGCATGAATTTAAATATAATTATACCTTTATTGCTTTAGAGAATGGGTTTCATCATTATCTGTTATCAGAACCAAATGAATAACCAGTACACGTGTCTCAATTAAGTGGCAGATTATTTTCCGTTTCCTAAATTGTTCTCACAGATAGGCAATTTAAAAGATTGCTATCCTGATGTACGGGTGTCTTTAATGATTAGCTGCATATTAAGAATCGGAGTGTAATAAATATACAGGGATTCCATCAAGTATCAAACTATAAGCAACTATTAAGTTATCAGAAAGCTTGTATCCCTAAGAAAACTATAATTTGGCTGTGAATGATAGAACACCTGGTTTATGCAAATTGTTTGGCTTAATCCCCAGTGTTTACTGTTATGTCGATAATAATGCTTTGCTTAAAAAGTGACATTTCCCTGAGGAGGGGAAAAATCGAAATATTGTGGCCATAGTGAAAGTATAATATGGAACTTAATGAGTGAAAACATTGTAGTTAAGTACTACTGCTTCTTCATTGTTACGTATTGGGACAAAGGACAAGAGTAGCCATAATTCATTATATTTTACTAAGTTTCACTTTATACTTCAAACTTCTAACTGTTGCACACTAACATGCACACCTTGGAACACAATATCAAAAGTATGTTCTTATTGCCTCAATTTGCTAATGAGATTTGCAAAAATTAAACACAGGCATAAAAACTTAGTGGAATTTTGTCCCCTAGGTGGAAGAGAAGGAAAGGAATTCCTGGAGATTCTTGGTAAGGATTTTTTTTTTTAGAAGGCACACTCATCTTCATTAATTCAACAATGAGATTTTAAAACAATCAAATGTGGGACAAGATGAAGATGACAGATTGGCTGAGAAGGGTTTGAGTGCTTAGTTCTTAGAATCCTGGCTTTAAAACCCTGAGAATTCACTTATGTTTTTGGGGCCAAGTCCATTTGCTATCTCTTCTTTTGACAGGCTTCTTCTCTTTTTAACAAAACCAATATGGCAGGCAAGTCACTTTGCCCACACTATACTGGGAATAGGTTCACATATTGAATGTGGTTAATGCAAATGGCTGAGATTTGTATCCCTTTTTTAAAAACATAAAAATTTGCACATTTCTTGATAACTAGGGTGAATATTGTTACTGTTACTGTTATTGCTATTGTTATTGCTATTGCTATTTTGAAAAAGAGAATTATGGAGAAAGTGAAGCAGAAATAATTATCTATCTTCTCTTCTTGTGTTTATTCAAACATAATTTTTGGGGGGTCAGAAAGACTTGTATCCAAATAAATATGCATAAGACTACAGTTTACGTAATTTCCATTGTTCATCTAATCTATTGTGTATTGATATGCAGCTTCTACCTTAAAATATTCTTCATAATCTACTTTGTCTTTTGGAATGACTTTTTGGAATGACTTTTCCAAACTGTGATTTAAAATAGGTAATCCCACCACTCTGTATTGAATTTGACATTATCCAAAGGTTTTTTTAAAAAAGCATTCATTCAAACAACTTTAATCTATGATTTAAAAGGCATTGGAAATCTTCCATCCTTTCCTATTACTTAACATTTTCAAGGACTGTACATCCCTTTGCAATGTACTTAGTGGGGGGGGGGAGGGGGAGACAGAAAAGCATTCTCCATATGTGGCAATAAGAGGAACATCTGGAAACACCAGTGAAGCAAAGAAAGGCATTTGTTTTCTCCCTGGCACAAAGAGGCATCTTCTGGAAGGTTTACAGAGGAAGGAACAAGAGTCTGTAAGAAATTAGACAGCTGGCATTGACCAAAGAACTGATCTCACTGGTAAATGAGAAACGATTTACAGTGGCCTCTTCCTGATTATATAAAGTAGTACATGGGCAAATTTCACTGCTTATTCTGATTTCCATGTAAAAACTGCTCCTAATCATTTGGCTGAAGAGAAAGAAAAATGTAGCATCTGCCTTGTTCTTTTTTGGCATTTGGGTCATACTTCTAGTGTAGCACAGAGAGTACAGTAAGCTGTGGACCAGGGATGTTCTTCAGTCAGATCTTTGCAATTCCTTTGAATTCATTTTGTGATCTTAGACAAGCTAGAACTTCATGGCCTTTGCTCCATATAAAGATTCTTTCTAACACTGTTGTAAGAATTGCGGATAGAAAATCGTGTTTTGGTATTCTAAATGTACCACATTGTGTCTATATTTTCTGACTTTTTACAACCAAAGGGCAGCACAATGACGCAACCACTCCTTTTCCCCTTGAAAACTCTGCATCAGTCTTCATGGTTTAATAATGAGAGGGCAGTTAATACTTGCAAGCGAACTTATCCATCTGGTCATGGAGGAAACAGCCATTCTCCCAATTATCATTTTGGATCTTAATCAAGCCACTTGTATAAAATAGCATGAGTTGAAATGCTGAGGGAGATTTTACCCCTGAGGATAATCCTATCCTAGCAATATATCAACTTCCAGGGTATAATCTTTTCTTTCTTTCTTTCTTTCTTTCCTTCTTTCCAAATAAATTTTATGAATAAAATTATTTTTAATATGTTGTATTGATTCCCCTAAGGACTGCAGTGGCTCAGGTGGCTAAGACACTGACAGGGAGGTGGAAGGTCAGCAATTTAATTCCTGAGTACTGCAGGACAGAATGAGCTCCTGTCTTTGTCCCAGCTCCTGCTAACCTAGCAGTTTGAAAGCAAGATGTTGCAAGTAGATAAATAGGGACCACTTTGGTGGGAAGGTAACAGCATTCTGTGTGCTCTGATGTCTAGTCATGCCTGCCACATAACCACAGAAACGTCTGTTGAAGCAGACAATGCTGGCTCTTCAGTTTTGAAACAGAGATGAGCACTGAACCCTAGATTCAGATACAAATAGCTTTCCAGCAAGGGAATCCTTTACCTTTACTGATCCCCCTAAGAAAGTGCCCCTTCCTTCCTTCCTTCCTTCCTTCCTTTCTTTCTTTTACTGGAACCCTACTGTCTCCCTCCCTCTATATCGGGGGCTTTGGTTCATGCTACAGGGAAACATGGGTGGGTGACGTTGCCTCCTCTTCCTGGTGCCATGACAGTATTTACATCTCTGTAAGAATTTTTTAAAGTTTGAAAAAGAAATAGATCAGCAAATTGCCAGGGGTCAGTGTTGATCTAACAGATGTAGTATAGCTGTGTCAACAAAAGAGATTTGTGCACCAAATTTTAATTTGCTTCTTTCAGAAAAATCCTTGGTATTATTGTAAGAGGGCAAGCCTTAAATATCAGACCTTGGCAGTGGCAGGTAGCCACTTAGACTAGTACACTAAGGAATAATGGCAGTGATAGTTTTTTTCTTGGTTGAGATTTCTTCAACACTTAAAGATTTACTAGCATCATATCTGATCAGAAGTCATCCATGGTCTGGAAAAAAAAGACTTAGTAAAACAACAAAGAAAGAGGAAGGGTGCATAATTGAACTAGGGTAAAGAGATTGAGAGCATACAAGTTATTTGTGTATTTATTAATTATGTCACTATCATAACATGAAAGTAGTAAAAATAATAAGTATTAATAAATACTAGGGGCTAAATCCAGGTTAGTGTCAAATAGAATAGACCTATTGAAATAATAGGACTAGCATGAGTTGTTGTTGTTGACTGCAACTCATATCTGACAATGCATTTTTTTTCTGAAGCAGGAAAGATGTCATAGGTGTGAATGTGTTTGTGGTGGATCCCAGCTTGCCATGAAGTGAACCAAACACTATGATCACAGAGTCATATTTTGCTGCACACATGAAATGAGACATGCAGGATTCAGCACAGGGACTGCAATGGACTGCTGCAGCATTGAGGATATGTGATTGTGAGGATATGAGATTGTGAAGGTGCACTAGCATAAGTAGCAATTTAACAAATCCTATTAAATTAATTAGTCTCCTCTTCCTGGAACTAAAAGTTGGATCTATCCCTAGAAATGCTGAAACAAGAGGGAATGTCTAAAGATTTTTTTAAAATAAAAACTTAACAAAAATCATGAGAATGTAACTCCACACTTGTCCTTGCATGCAAGGAGAAATTAATATTTCACAACCGAAAAGTAGGCAGATGAAACAAAATTATACAAATAGTACAAATTGATAATCATTACTTCTTTTGTTGCATGAAATTGTGAGGATTAGAAGCACTAAGGCAATTGGTTTGAACTATCCGCCAATTGTTCTGAGCTTGATAGAGGTATATGGATGTCCTTGGTTGAATGTTTTTAAAAAGAAAAATAGCACTAGTTTCATGCAGGGACAGTTTGTAAAAAACTATGAAGATCCTGAGGAAAAAATGATATAGCTCCGTGTTTCTTTCTTGCCTATAGGTGAGAATCTCAAGGATCCTAATATTTCCTCATCAAGTGTCTCTTCAAGTTGCTAGCCTAAATCAACAAGAACAGTGAATTTAGTGTATATAATATTGAACCTTGGCATGTTGCAGTCTTTGTTGCCTGTTTCTTGAAGGCATCTAAAATGCATAATAGATAATGTCTCCAGTATAACATGAAGAATATTTCAGAGAATACTGTGGTGTAATCGAGATTTAGGCCATCTTATTTCTGGGTCAATGGCCAATTGCAGTAATGGTCTCCTTCAGTGACTTTGAAGGTGTCTAGCATGATGCTACCTGATATGATTGGCATGAAATATATCAGGTAATTTCCATCTCTCCTACCCAAGAATCTTCAATTTGATCCTGATCTTTCATTTGACATCTGTCAGCATCTGATGGAAGCTGCAGCCCGACTCAGTCATTCCAAAGGAACTGGTTTTCTAACAATCAAGTGTGGCAAAGTTATGTCCAAAATTACTTACAACCAGACCCATACCTGATTATTTCTTCTTCCTCCTCATACGTAAATTCCATGCCTTCTATAAGAATTAAAACCAGGAGTTGCCTAAATACTTGCTGAAGAGGAATCAAGCTACACTTTCATTCAACCACAAGAGAAAACAATAATTGATGTATGCCAAACACTGCCATCCACAGAGCTGCAAGTAAATGATTAGGAGCAGAAACAAAATCTCCCAGATAATTCTATTTCAAACTGAGATGGCACCAGGTATCTATATAGACCAGTGGTTGTGAACCTATGGCACGCGTGCCAGAGTTGGCACTCAGAGCCATCTTTGTTGGCACCCATGCAGTCACTCCAGCACAGAGTTCGCCATGCCCCTCTGCCCAACAGCCTAATGGGAGAACTTCTTCCCTCTCCCCAACACAGAGTTCACCCTGCCCCTATGCCCAGCAGCCCAACGGGAGCATTTCCTTCCTCCCCTATTGTTATGTTGGCACTTTGCGCTAAATAAGTGGGTTTTGAGTTGCAGTTTGGGCACTCGGTCTCTAAAAGGTTCACCATCACTGATATAGACAAAGGTAATGAAAGAGAGTAACTAAAGTCAGAGTCCAAATAAAATGTTACATTAAAAGCAAGAAAAAATAATATGGGCAAAATAATATTATACAATAAAAATGGTAAAACACAGAAAGTTTTGCTTTTCTACAAAAGAGAAAAGGAAATTCTTCTTGGTCAAAAAAGAGGAAGTAGTAATAGTATTTATTTCTTTATATAGAATGTTTATTATATGTCAACTTCCTTTAACAGTTATTATTGGGACAGTAGGAAAATAAAGAAGAAAATAAAAGATAAGACCAAACGTGCTTACTTTTTCTTGAAGCACATTATTTAAAGGAAACTACAGTATATGTTATTACTGACCAGTAATTGCATAAACACAAGAAATTGACCTATTTTAGAATTCAGAGATATTTTTTAAAGAAATGCACACAAACAAGCAAAACCACTAACACCAGAGCATTTATAGAATAGTCCTCTAGATGTTTATTAAATAATTAACCCCCCTAAGTGCATTAGAGCTTCTTCCCAAGCAAGTGAAGCAGATCTAAGTGAACAGAGCTTAAGTCATGCTGGCTGAGAGATTCTTGGGATTCTGGAAGTTCAATCCAGTAATGTTTTCAATCTGTGTAAATGAATCATGCTTATGTGTTGTACTAAATGTTTACATATGCCTTTAAAATAGCATTTAAAGAACTGAACCCATGTCACTCTAACTTCCGGTCTGCTCATGTAGTGAACAATGGTAGCTCAAACAAAGTGCAATACATAATAGAGGCAATTATTGTTCCTATTAGATGGTGAAAGTTTTTGTATACTTTAGTTCAATCATCAATCGAAGACTGCAGCCAAGAAATCAGAAGAAGACTGAGACTTGGAAGAACAGCAATGTAGGAATTATAAAATTCATCAAGTGTAAGGAAGTTTCACTGAAGAGCAAGAACAAGATCATCCACACTATTGCATTTTACCACCATGTATTGATGTGAAAGCTGGACAGTAAAGAGATCTGACTTTAGACTTAGATCCTCCCACACTATGTAACATATTGGGCAGTAAAGGATCTCCAATAGTTTTGGTCTTGGGCAAGTACTTTGGCATCCTCTCATATCATTTTCAGAGAGCTGACAGGGAAAAATGATTTATTTGAAATATTGTGTTGGAGGAGAGCGTGGTAGATGTCCTGGACTACCAGAAAGATGGACAAGTGGACTGTAGAACATATCAAGCCTGAACTGTATTTTGGGCACACGATGAGAAGGCAAGACATTAAAAAATAACCATTGTTTTTATAAAACAATCTGATTGTAAAAAACCATTAAATCCAGTCAAGTATACATGCAGCTGATATATCACAATACATTAAACAGTATTGTAACCAAGTTCAAGAAAACAAGTGTCTTCACATCTTTTATAAAACAAAAGTGGAAAGTGATAGCAGCTCTGAGGAGTGTTGTACAGGCTTAGGCTTAGAGCCTCAAGGGAAAAGCCTCTTCTAAGTGTTTGTCAAGTAGGCTTTTGCAGGTGTTGGTGTACCCAAGCATTGCAGGCGCACCCCCCAATAACGGACTCAGACACCATTGAAAGTGGATAACGGCATTGGGCCACATTTATTGATTCATGCCCTAGTCCGAATTATAAATTTGTATTGGTAAAACGACCAATCATAATTCTTAAGGCAAGCAGGCCGAAGTAACACTGGTAAGGTACCACCCAAAATTGCCAACGGCAATTGGTTACAATGTATCAATTTGTATCAATTTGTTTGTTGACAACAAACAAATTGTTGACCGTAGTCAATATCTAACTCATGACCCCACCCTCTGACTCGTATCCGTGAAATCACGGGGTGATGCATGCTGGCTAGCTGTCGCCATCACCCCATCGCCTGGTTCGTCGTTGACCGGACAACGTTTAACTAATTTATTCCTATCTAGTGTTGTCCAGTCAATTGCGAACCTGCCGGATACCTGTGGGTCATAACTGTTTACCTTACCAGTGCTACCCGCCACACGGAGGGGCTTCAAAGAAGGCCTGACGCCCCCCCCCCCCCCCAGACCGTCAGCTCGGTCAACAGGCCTGCTCGCCAATCACCCAACAGGAGATCCATACCTCCTCGCGACAGATGGACCCCATCCCCTGCATACAAATCATAATTTTCTAGTCCAATAGCGGGGTGACGACTGACCCGTCCCCAAGCCTTGTCGGCAAGGAACCGCGCCACCGCCTTATTGACCGCGCGCCTAGCGCGGTCAATGGCCATGAGGTCAACTCCTCCTCTGTAAGAATGGCGCGGGACAATGTCCGACCAAACCAGGGTTGCGGGAGGCCAGACGTAGTGCAAGTAGGCGAGGTCCTCGCAAATCGCATGTTTGAGCGACAAGCCGGTGACCTGACCCAAATCGTTGCCCCCCAGGTGCATGATGAGAATGTCAGGTGGGGCAGCACTTCTGCCTGAAAACAGAAAAGGCAGCAGCTCCCGCCACAACATCCCAGGCTTACCATGCCATGTGAGACTGGCGTGTTCACCCAGTCCCAGTCGGGGTCCCCACTCTGTCGCCGCAGCGTAACGCGCTGCCCTTTGCACGTAGCTGTGGCCCACCAGCCATACTGTCACCGGTGTAATACGACACCCAGGGTCTGCAAGAAAAAATTGAGGGAAATGATATAAGGTGACTGTGTCGGTACTCACGGCGGGAGCGGGCGCACATAAAACTGAAAACATTGTGAACCCCACCTCCCCATGCTGTGTATGTCAGCCCCTGAGTACCCAAAAGCAGCTGCTGTAGAGGCTGCCCCAATACGGAATGAATGTGTGCCATAACGGGCACCTGGTAGGCCCACCCTGGCGAGGGCTCTGCCTGTCACCTTCCAAAACTGAAATTTAGTGAGGGGAGACCCATCCTGGTGACAGAAAAACGGGCCATGGTGCGTGCCACGCAGTGCAAGGAACTCCTGTAGGGCACCAACCGGACAGATGTCTGCCAAAGAACACCGTAGCAGTCTTACACCACTGCCTACGCCCTGCTGATCAGTCTTAGAGGAGCGTATCCTCAACTGGGCCCAGTCTTTGGCAACATATACATCTTCGAGTTCCAGTGCCCTACAACTTGCATCCGCCTTAGACAGCATCACAAGTTCGCTGATGCGGAGCACTCCAAAAAATGCCACCATTGTGGCTGCATGAAAAAGGGCTGCCTCATAATGATCAAAACAGAGGCCTGGCCAGCCCCGGGCCAACTGGGTAAGAACCCCTGGGGAAATAGGGTGCCGGTTGTCCGGGCAACGCCCGCGCTCGCGCACCCACCCCTCCAAAACATGTCTCACACGGAAGTCAGAGGTGCTGTCCACATGACCCCCCACCTTGGCCATGAAAGCCAGCGCCGAGAGCTTGGATGCTATGGTGCGAGGTGCGAGGCCCTGGGAATGCAGGTGAACCATGAACCGCAGCACATGATCCACCGGGATAGGCCAGGTCTCTGGCAGGTGAAACTGGGCAGAAAATGCCCTATAAGAATTAAAAGCTTGTTGATACACCTTACGCGTGCGGGGTGCCAGTGACAGGCCGATCGCCCGGTTCACCTCTCCCTGCCAATGGTCCATATCTCGTCCGGGAGTGGCGAGGGAAATTCCTCCGCATCCGGGGCCAAGGCACGGAACCGGGAGATCTGCAGGCGGGACAAAGCGTCGGCAATATCATTATTAACCCCTGGAACGTGCCTAGCCCTGAACAAAACGTTGAGGCGCAGGCAGCGCAGCACAAACTGGCGCACTAGGTCCATAACCCTGGGTGATTTGGAAGTCTGTGCATTGACAATGTGGACAACCGCAGCGTTGTCACACCAGAAATGCACGACCGAGTTGGCCCATTCCTCGCCCCACAGCATCAAAGCCCCCAGGATAGGAAAAAATTCAAGGTATGTGAGATCACGCAGGCGACCAGTGCCTGCCCATGCCGGTGGCCACCCACCATAGGCCCACTTCCCATTGAAGTACATCCCATAACCCAGGGATCCTGAGGCATCAGACTGGACCTGAAAATTAGGGGAAGCCAGGAGGTCAGACCTCCAAAATGAGACCCCATTGAACTCCCTCAGGAACTGCAACCAGACAAACATGTCTGCGCTGATATCCCGGGTAATCCTGACTCTATGGTGGGGCCTGGACAACCCTGCCATGGCGTCGCATAAGCGCCGGGCAAAAGCCCTGCCCGGTGCGACCACCCTGCAGGCAAAATTAAGGTGACCATGTAACACTTGGAGTTCCCTCAGCGATGCCTTGCGCTTGGCAAGCAAACCCGAGATGAGGGCCACTAGCCGGGACACCTTATCCCCCGGTAACCTAGACGCCTGCTCTACTGTGTCGATCTCCACCCCCAGGAATACTAGCTTGTTAGATGGGCCCTCGGTCTTTTCGGGCGCTAAAGGGACACCGAGTTCCTCCATTAGCGTCTGAAATGTGTTGAGGAGACGTGTGCACGTGTCCCAGCCCCGTTCACCCCCGAACAAGAAGTCATCCAGGTAATGGGCTACAGACCGGGACCCTGACCTGCGGACGAAAGCCCACTCCAGGAAGGTACTGAAACGCTCGAATGCCGAGCATGATATGGAACAGCCAAAAGGCATGGCCTTATCAAAATAATATTCACCCCGGAATTTGAAACCCAGCAATTCAAAGTCGCCCGGGTGCACTGGCAAGAGGCGAAAAGCCGACTTAACGTCGCACTTAGCCAGCAGCGCACCCGGGCCACATGAGCGCACCATGCGCAGCGCACGGTCAAAAGATGTGTACCTGACTGAACAAAGGTCATCAGGGATAGCATCATTGACCGATCGGCCGGCTGGGTAGGACAAGTGATGGATAAGGCGAAACTCACCTGGAGATTTCTTGGGAACCAAGCCCAGGGGCGATACCTTAAGGTTGGGGAACGGGGGTGCAGGGAAAGGGCCAGCGACCCTGGCCGCATCGACCTCCTTATTAATGCTGGCAGCAGCCACCTCCTCCCTCCCCCTGAGGGACAAAAGGTTGGGGGCATCCTGAGGGGACCTATCACCCCTGAAAGGGATACGGAACCCCTGCCTAAAGGCCTGAAGTAGATAATCTGCATCCTCCCCCTTCGGGTACAATGCAAGCCAACGCTCCAACATGTCCACATTAATTGGGGAGGGAGCCTTTCGGTGAACCAGCTCCATCTGCGGCAGGCTTGCCAGTCCACTGTCCGCCCTTCCCTCTGCCCCACGTCCCTCCAGGCCTGGGACAGGCCGAGGCTGCGTGGGGGCCCGCACAGGTGGGACACTCATGTCTGTACCTGCAATTTTTCCTATTGCAGGAACCATTGGACGAGAAAGTCCAGCACAGCAGGCGGGCTGGAACCCGCTGCCCTGCCACCTGGCGGGGAACCTGAGCTGGAGCCGCTCGCTGGACCGCATGTCCACAATGGTATCTCTCCCCTGGTGCTGGGCGCGTGGGCGTCATGTACAGAAGCCAAAGCCTCTGGCACGGCTCGTCCCACCTCATCTCGGGGTGCAGGGGAATCCGCATGCGAAATTCCTCGTCATAAGCCAACCACGAGGGGCCCGGAAAGTCGACCATCGCCCTATAGATGTTGTCCAAATATTGGACCATCGGAATAGCCAAATCTGGCCGCGCTCTCAAGTACACTGCCATGTAGATTAAATAAGCCGGCAGCCAGTTGGCCCAGGTACGTGGTGGCTTGCGACGACGTGCCTGCTCCTTGTCCTTCTCGTCCTGCCCCTCCCTCTCCTCCTTGGTGGGCTCTCTGTTTAAGAGTGAGAAGATATCTACATACTCCCCCCGCCATATCTTTTCTCTGGTGGCTTGCGCTAGGTGGTCACCCAGTGGCAAAGAATATCCCGCCATTGGCAAGGCCGAAACAGGGACCGCAGCCAACGCGGGCATCTGCAAAGGGGCCTGTGCTGACCCCGCCACCCCCAATACATTCCCGGCAGGGTAGGGAACACCTACAACCCCAGCGAGCTGGGTGGTAGTCGTCATCGCCGAGTGGGGCGCCGGCGACTGGGCCACCGCACCACCCGCGCGAGGCCATGGCCATTGAACGCCCCCCCCGTAGTGGCAATGTGTGTAGGTGTATTGGCTTGTACCGCATACTCACATGTTGCACCCCCGCAGGCCGCCCCCACCGGGGGTTCCGGCCCACCAGGGGCGTCGGAGCTCACGACCGCCGTAGAGCTCATCATCGGGGCCTGACCCACACCCGCTTGCTGGCCGGGGAGCTGCGAGGCAGTGGCTGAAGGTGCGCCACGCGCCTGCAGCAGCTCAACCCTTCCTGTCGCCTGTTGCTGCCCGACCGACGGCGCCCCAAAACTAACCCCACAAGTAGCCCCAGCATGGCTGGCCCGAGCCAAGGAGGCCTCGAGGGCCGCCACACGGGCCAGTAAGGCCTCCACACTAACCATGGGCCAAGGGCCGTCCGGCCCGCCTGTGAGAGGCGCGGGTACAGGGCCCTGTACCCCAGGACCCGAGTAGGGCCATTGCCCCGCACCAAAGCCCGGAAGGGTCGGTGCCGGCACCTGCCAAGGCAGGGGGCCACACCACCCCCCAAGGCTAGAAGGCCCCGGGGGGAGCTGCGCCACCGCTGGTGCAGGCCCAGCAGACTGAGCAGATCCAGGGGCGGTGTCCACCGCATGTGGGGCGCGGGCCGCAGCCATCACCGAGCCCATGCTCAGGTCTCCCGCTTCCGGCCAAGGGGTAATCGACCCCATCCCGCCGGTCCCGGCGGGTGCCGGCAAAGGCGGCTGCTGGGGAGGCGCCACCGTGGTCCTCCGACCCGGATTGTGCCTCCTGCTCGTGCGAGCCGCACCCGATAGCGCCTTCTTCTTCGAAGGCATCTCACGCAAGGCAAAAGGAAGCCGAAAATGAAGATTCGCCGCCAAAAAGGCTTCCACACTAGGTAAGGAGCGACGGAGACACAGAGGGGAAAAAACTTCTCCGCTCCGTCGCTTAGCTAAAATGGCAGCTCGGCTGCCTCGTGGCCACCCCTTTTATGAGGGAGCTGGCCACGCCCTAAACTACCCGGATCCTTCGTCCTGTGGGGGTGGCCGCAAAGAGCGCAGCGGCCATTTTGGCGCCGCGCTTGCATTCTCCTCTGAAGATAACCTCTGGACAAGCACATAAAAAAACAGGTAGTCCCTTTGACAGTCAGCCTTTTGAGCACATTAAAAATGTTATAATAATAATGTTGTGTCATAGATTACTCAGGGTTGAAAGGATTTTTGCTGGAGAAACACTGCTCAGGGGATGCCCGAATGAGGCTCCTTTCATGTCCTCAAGTGCAGCTCTCGGGTATTGAAACCCGACCTTTCAGTCTCCAGCTCAGTGTCATAACCACTAAGCCACAAAAAGAGCTGCTTTGACACGAAATTATTAAAAAATTTAAAAACTAGGAAAGGGACTTTCAGGAAAAACAACTTCTAGCACTACAATTCAGAAAGAAAAGCCCACCCCCCCCCCACCTGAATTATGTGACTGGGTGCCATTGAAACAGCAGGAAGTAGAGAAGCCTTCTTATTTGCATGTCATTCCCATGCTGTTTTGTTGTGCTGTCTGAAAATCACAGTGGCAAATTGGGAAGGTTTCCTGTGACTCATAAAAGTGTATGGGACAATAAGGTCTGATGGAGGCTTCCTCTGTAAAATTGTATGGGTAGCTTCCACTAGAACTCATTCTCCCATGCATTTCAGTAAGTCCAGGATAACTTTTCAGTTCAGAAGAACTAACATAACCAAGCTCTCGTTATCCATTCCAGGTCATCTATCATAGCTACCAAAGTAATTTTGTTCCCATATCTTGGCCGAAAGCTTAATTGAAAAAATACCCAAATAATTTTTGCTATTGGGAATTACAGGGCCACCACTTTCTTAACTACCTTAGCCAACAATGGTAAGTTTGAGACTGACCTATAATTGGTTAAGACCTTGGCTCAAGAAAAAGTGTTTTTAACACCCTTTTTTTGTAATGGCTTCCTTTCAACAACCACTTCCATAAGGAAGTAGTAATTGCCTCTTTTAAAATCAAGTCTAGTTTAGCCTGGAAAGGGAAGAGTCACATGAGCAACTGGTAAGCAGGTGGTCAACTGTATAGTTATTTACATAACCAAGGAATTTGCAGGCGCACCCCCCAATAAAGGACTCAGACACTGGTAAAAGTGGATAACGGCATTGGGCCACATTTATTGATTCATGCCCTAGTCCGAATTATAAATTTCTATTGGTAATTGACCAATCATAATTCTTAAGGCAAGCAGGCCGAAGTAACACTGGTAAGGTACCACCCAAAATTTCCAACGGCAATTGCTACAATGTTTCTATTTGTATCAATTTGTTTGTTGACAACAAACAAATTGTTGACCGTAGTCAATATCTAACTAATGACCCCACCCTCTGACGCGTATCCGTAAAATCACGGGGTGATGCATGCTGTCTAGCTATAGCCATCACCCCGTCGCCTAGTTCGTCGTTGACCGGACAACGTTTAACCAACTTATGCCTGTCTAGTGTTGTCCAGTCAATTGCGAACTTGCCGGATACCTGTGGGTCATAATGTTTACCTTACCAGTGCTACCCGCCACACGGAGGGGCTTCAAAGAAGGCTTGACGCCCCCCCCAGACCGTCAGCTCGGTCAACAGGCCTGCTCGCCAATCACACAACAGGAGGTCCATACCTCCTCGCGACAGATGGACCCCATCCCCTGCATAAAGATCATAATTTCGCAGACTAATGGCGGGGTGAGGGCTGACCCTCCCCCAACCCCTACTTACAATGAACCGGGCCACAGCCCTGTTCACCATGCGTCTAGCCCGGTCAAGGGCCGGGAGGTCGAACCCTCCCCTATACGTGTGCCGCGGCACCACATCAGACCAAACAATGGTGGTGGCGGGCCACACGTAATGCAAGTAGGCGAGGTCACCGCAAATCGCATGCTTTAGCGATAAGCCGGTGACCTGGCCCAAATCATTGCCCCCAAGGTTTATGATGAGAATGTCAGGTGGGTCAGCATGCCGACCTGAAAAAAGGAATGGCAACACCTCCCGCCATAACATCCCAGGCTTACCATACCATGTGAGACTTGCGTATGCACCCAGTCCCAGTCAGCGTCCCCACTCTGTTGCCGCAGCGTAACGCGCTGCCCTGTGCACGTAGCTATGGCCCACCAGCCATACTGTCACCGGTGTAATACGACACCCAGGGTCTGTCAAGGGAAAAAACGAGGGAGAGAAAAGACGTGGTGACCAGGCTGGTACTCACTGTGGGAGAGGGCGTACATAAAATTGAAAACACCGCGAACCCCACCTTCCCATGCTGCGTATTTCAGCCCCGGAGTACCCAAAAGCAGCAGCAGTAGAGGCCGCCCCTATTCTGAACGAATGGGTGCCGTAACGGGCCCCCGGGAGGCCTACACTGGCGAGCGCTTTGCCTGTCACCTTCCAAAACTGAAACTTAGTAAGGGGAGACCCATCTTGGTGACAGAAAAACGGGCCATGGTGCGTGCCACGCAGTGCAATAAACTCCTGTAGGGCACCAACCGGACAGATGTCGGCCAAAGAACACCGTAGCAGTCTCACACCACTGCCTACGCCATGCTGATCGGTCTTAGAGGAGCATATCCTCAACTGAGCCCAGTCTTTGGCAACATAGACATCCTCGAGTTCCAGTGCCCTACGACTTGCATCCGCCTTAGACAGCATCACAAGCTCGCTGATGCGGAGCGCTCCAAAAAATGCCACCGTTGTGGCTGCATGAAATAGGGCTGCCTCATATCTATCAAAACAGAGGCCAGGCCAGCCCCGGGCCAGTTGGGTAAGAACCCCTGGGGAAATCGGGTGGCGGTCGTCCGGGCAACGCCCACGCTCCTGCCCCCACCCCTCCAAAACATGTCTCATACGGAAGTCAGCGGTACTATCCACATGACCCCCCACCTTGGCCATAAAAGCCAATGCTGACAGCCTAGATGCTACGGTGCGAGGTGCAAGGCCCTGGGCATGCAGGTAAACCATGAACCGAAGTACATGGGTCACTGGGATCGGCCAGGTTTCTGGCAGCCGGGATTGAATACAGAAGGCTCTGAAAGAATTGAATGCATGGTGATACGCCTTACGCGTGCGTGGCGCCAGTGACAAGCCAATCGCCCGGTTCACCTCTCCTTGCCAATGGTCCATATCTCTTCCGGGAGTGGCGAGGAAAATTCCTCCGCATCCGGGTCCAAGGCATGGAACCGGGAGATCTGCAGGCGGGACAAAGCATCAGCGATATCATTATTGACCCCCGGGACATGCCTGGCCCTGAAAAGTACGTTGAGGCGCAGGCAGCGCAACACAAACTGGCGCACTAGGTCCATGACCCTGGGCGATTTGGAAGTCTGTGAGTTGACAATGTGGACGACGGCCGCATTGTCGCACCAGAAATGGACAACCGAGTTGGCCCACTCCTCACCCCATAGCATCAAAACCCCCAGGATAGGGAAAAATTCCAGATACGTGAGATCACGCAGGCGACCCGTGCCTGCCCAGGCTGGTGGCCACCCACCATAGGCCCACTTCCCATTGAAGTACATCCCATAACCCAGGGACCCTGAAGCATCAGACTGTATCTGAAAGCGAGGGGAAGCCAGGAGGTCAGACCTCCAAAAGGACACTCCATTGAACTCCCTCAGGAACTGGAGCCAGATAAACATATCTGCCCTGATACCCCGGGTGAGTCTAACCCTATGGTGGGGCCTAGATAAGCCTGCCATGGCGTCGCACAAGCGCCGAGCAAACGCCCTGCCCGGTGTGACCACCCTGCAAGCGAAATTGAGGTGACCGTGTAGCACCTGCAGTTCCCGCAGGGACGCCTTGCGTTTAGCAAGCAAATCCGAGATAAGGGCCACAATCCTTGACACCTTATCCCCCGGTAACCTAGAAGCCTGCGCTACCGTGTCAATCTCCACCCCCAGAAATACTAGCTGAGTAGATGGGCCCTCGGTCTTTTCGGGCGCTAAAGGGACACCGAGTTCCTCCATTAGCGTCTGAAATGTGTTGAGGAGACGTGTGCACGTGTCCCAGCCCCGTTCACCCCCGAATAAAAAATCATCCAGGTAATGGGCTACAGACCGGGACCCTGACCTGCGGACAAAAGCCCACTGTAGGAACGTGCTAAAACGCTCAAAAGCCGAGCATGATACAGAACAGCCAAAAGGCATGGCCTTATCAAAGTAATATTTACCCCGGAACTTGAAACCCAGCAACTCAAAATCGCCCGGGTGCACTGGCAAGAGGCGAAACGCCGACTTAATGTCGCACTTGGCCAACAGCGCACCCGGGCCACATGAGCGCACCATGCGCAGCGCGTGGTCAAAAGATGTATACCTGACTGAGCAAAGGTCATCAGGGATAGCATCATTGACCGATCGGCCGGCTGGATAAGACAAATGATGAATCAGGCGAAACTCGCCCGGCGATTTTTTGGGTACCAAGCCCAAAGGTGACACCTTAAGATTGGGGAACGGGGGTGTAGGGAACGGGCCGGCAACCCTGCCCATATCGACCTCCTTAGTAATGCTGGCAGCAGCTACCTCCTCCCACCCCCTAAGGGACAAAAAGTTGGGGGAATCCTGGGGGGACCTGTCGCCCACAAAAGGGATACGGAACCCCCGTCTAAAACCTTGAAGAAGGTAAACCGCATCCTCCTCCCTCGGGTACAATGCGAGCCAATGCTCCAACATGTCCACATTAATTGGGGAGGGGGCCTTTTGGTGAACCAGCTCCCTCCACGGCAGTTTTGCCAGCCCCCTGTCCGCCCCTTCCTCTGCCCCGCATCCCCCCAGGCCTGGGACAGGCAGAGGCCGCATGGGGACCAGCGCAGGAGGGACACTCATGTCTGTACTTGCAGTTCTTCCTGTTGCAGGAACCATTGGACGAGAAAGTCCAGCACCGCAGGCGGGCTGGAACCCCCTGCCCCGCCACCTGGCGGGGAGCCTGTGCTGGGGCCACTCGCTGGACCGCATGTCCACAATGGTATCTTTCCCCGGGCGCAGGGCGCGTGGGAGTCATGTACAGCAGCCACAGCCGCTGGCAGGGCTCGTCCCACCTCATCTCCGGGTGCAGGGGAATCCGCATACGGAATTCCTCGTCGTAAGCCAACCACGACGGGCCCGGGAAGTCAACCATCGCCCGGTAGATGTTGTCCAAATACTGGACCATCGGAATCGCTAAATCAGGCCGGGCCCTGAGGTATACCGCCATGTAGATGAGGTAGGCCGGCAACCAATTGGCCCACGTACGTGGTGGCTTGCGACGACGTGCTTGCTCCTTATCCTTCTCATCTTGCCCCTCCCTCTCCTCCTTGGTGGGCTCTCTGTTAAGGAGGGAGAAGATGTCCACATACTCCCCCCGCCAGATCTTCTCTCTGGTGGCCTGTGCCAAATGGTCACCCAGTGGCAAAGTATATCCCGCCGTCGGCAAAGCCGACACAGGCACGGTGGAAACTGCGGGCATCTGCGAAGGAGCCTGGACTAACCCGGTCACCCCTAGAAAATTCCCGACCGGGTAAGAAGGACCCCCTACCCCGGGGCCCAGGGTGATAGGTGAAGTCACCGGGTGGGGGGTAGGTGACTGGACCACCGCCCCGCCTGTGCGAGGCCAAGGCCATTGAAAAGCCCCCCCCAATGTGGCCATGTGTGTTTGTGCACTATTTTGGACCGCATACTCACACGCTGCGCTCCCATCGGCCGCCCCCACCGGGGGTTCCGACCCACTGGGAGCGTCGGAGCTCTCGACCGCCCTAGAGCTCGTCGACGGGGCTAGATCAGCACCGGCCTGTTGATTGGGGAGCTGCGGGGCAGTGGCCGAAGCCGGGCCACGCGCCTCAGGCAGCTCAACCCGTCCCACCGCCTGCCGCTGCCCAGCAGACGATGGACCGATCAGCCCCACAAAAGGGGCCCCAGGGTGACTAACCCGGGCCAGGGATGCCTCAAGGGCCGCAACGCGGGCCAGGAGGGCCTCCACGCTGACATAGCCACCTAAACCAAGGGGAGGTAAAGGGCCAGCCGGCCCACTAACTACAGGCGTCGGCACCGGTCCCTGTACCCCGTGGCCCGAATAGAGCCACGATCCAAAGCCCAGGCCCGGTAGGGCCGGGGAAGAACCCTGCCATGGAAGGGGGCCACCCCACCCCCATGGCTGGAAGCCCCCGCATTAAGCTGCACCCCAACGGAAGAAGGCCCAGCAGAATGGGTGACGCCAGCGGCGGCGGCCGCCGCTTGCGGACAGGGAGCCGTGGCCCCTACTGTGCCTGCACGCGGACCCCCTGCCTCCGGCCAAGGGGGAATCAACCCCATCCCACCGGTCCCGGTGGGTTCGGGCTGAGGAGGCCGCTGAGGAGGCCGCTGGGGAGGCGCAGCCGCGGTCCTCCGACCCGGAGTGCGCCTCCGCGCGGAACGAGCTGCGTTCGCAGTCGCCTTGTTCTTCGAGGGCATTGCAGCAGGTCAATGGGAAACCTAAAAGGAGAGAATCAGCAGCCAAGAGGCTCAAGTGGACAAGCGACGGAGGTAGGAGGGAAAAATTTCTCCGCTCTGTCGCTTCGCAAAATGGCAGCTCGGCTGCCTCGTGGTCACCCCTTTTATAAGGGAGCTGGCCACGCCCCTAACTACCCGGATGCCTTCGTCCGGTGGGGGGGGCCCGCAAAGAGCGCGGCGGCCATTTTGGTGCCGCGCTTGCATTATTTGAACTCATCTTAACAGGATGCCCAAATAAGGCTTACTCAGGTCTTTATAGAGCTTTTATTTCTTATTTGTTTCTGTAAATTTCTTTTTGAGGGTAAAACCTTAATGCTGAGTACTTGCTCCATTGGGAAAATAAAATAAAATAATAAATAACTCTAATTCAGAGCCATGATCAACCACACTTTTTATGGGTTAAGTAGTTACAATTAATATGCTGAACTCACTGACAGGAAGGTCAGAGTTTGATTCCTGGGTACTGCATGAAGGAGCAAGTTCCCGTCTCTGTGCCAGCTTCTGCCAACCTAGCAGTATGAAAGCAAGAAATTTCAAGTAGATAAATAGGGCCCACTTTGGTGGGAAGGTAAACAGTGTTCCATGCACTCCAGTGTTGACACATGCCTGTCACATGTCCACAGAAAGGTCTGCAGAAGCAGGCAGTACTGGATCTTTGGCTATAAACAGAGGTGAGCATTGAAACCTAGAGTTGGATACAACTGGCTTTCGAGCAAGGGCCACCTTTACCTTACTTACAATCACATTTATTTTCTTCTCATTTTTTCTTTAGTATTTTGAGAACCTACTAATTTTAGAGAATTTAGTTGAGGGGGAAAAGAATCCTACAAAGCTTGTCCATCCCTTTTGGTGAAGATTTTGAAAGACTGCAAAAAACCTTTAAGCAGTTACGGAGGATGACTGTATGTTTTCAGATGTCAAGAATAGCTCTACCACTCTGTAAAGAAAATAGTTATTTTGGTCATTCTTGTTTTTACGTTTATTTTTAGTATTGTGGATAGTGGTAATGAGACATCACAGAGTATGACATATCTTATTTTCCCCCTTCTATGTTCTTCTTTCTTTGATTTTATTATGCTGGAAGAGTGCTATAATGGAATTCTCCCACTCATATTTTAAGTTGCAAATGTCTTTTGTTATATGTGTTTCTGTATCTCCAGCCAGAGAGGAATCTGTCGTAGAAAATAGTTTTAGATAACTCAGGCCAAACTTTACATTAAAGGTCACCTTATCAGCACAGCCCTGCTTTGGCTTATTTGGTTATAATCAAAACCTGTTCTGACACATGAAGGATGCTCTCATTATGCAAAACAATATCTGGCCCAGCATAATAATTTGAAAAACATCCAACAACTTCACTTTTAAAATATCAGAGCTTCCTTTTATTCATTCACTCCCCAATGCCCTTGGTAACAGACCTTTACTTGCTTATAGACAACCCTCCAATCTCAAACAACTATTGACAGAGAACAGACTACACAAAAGTGAGACAGAGATTGGAAGGAAACCCTGCTGCAAATCCAGTTGTCAGCTATGCCTCCACATTCACTCTGGCAACAGTATTACTGGACCCAACGCCACACACAATATTGCCAAAAATGCCCTTCTGCACTCTACATAGGACAATCTTTGTGCAAAAGAGTTAATGGACATAAATCAGACATCCAGGATGGCAGCACAGAAAAACACATTTCAAAAAAATTCAATCTACCTGGATATATTATCCAAGACTTGAAAGTTGCCATTCCCATCACAGTTAAGTTAAATAGTAAGCAGGAATGTGAAAAAGACTACTCTTCACAGATAATTTATAAACAATGAATAGCTTTAATTACTCTGTAGCTCATTGGATTGTTTATACAGCCCCCTTTTATTCTCCTGCATGTTTGCCAGCCATTTGATGCTAATTTGCTAATGAGTGTTTTGTAGCTTTCTTACCATTTAAGGCACAATCACTAAGAGGTTTCCTCCACCACTCTCCTTATTACTAGGAAGCCTTGGTTTTTTTTGTTTGTTTTTTTTTTTACATTAAAGAACAGCTCTTACTATTTTGATAATTCTTCTTTTTCATATGGATTGGCCTCCTCTTTTTATCTGGGAGAGCTAAACTTCTTGTCAAATATATTACAAGCTCTAATGCTGTAACCAAAGCTAGGACATCCACCTAGTCCCGCTACACTCAAAATGTCTGTTATGCTATACTGATCAAAAGGCTTCTTGGGCTCCAACAGTTTAGGTCTAATGTGTCAACCTCCCCTCTGCCATTGTCCCTGACTCTGAAGTTAATCAAGTTAGGTACGCCTGACTTCCATATTGATTTCCTCTGTCCAGTCTAAACTGTCCCTGGAATTTACTCTGTCTTTCTCAAACTTAATTAAACAATGCAGTGCAAAACTATTGTCATTTTAAAAAGACCAAACAAATTATGTTAATCCGCAGAACTAAGTGCCTTCTGCATCATTGGGGTTGTTTTCCAAAATACAGTACAAAATACATCTGTATTAAAACCGGCTGTTCTTAAACTATGAGAAAGTGCTCATCGCACCCCTCTCCTGAAATTTTCATATTTTTCTGTAGATCCAAAAGCTATGCTTTGATATATGTTGTCATTAAATTGTTTTTGAGAAGTAGCAGGGTGTCTTAGAGAGTTCTGTACAATGTTGGCATTGGCTTCCCTTATATAGTTACCTGGAGGGAACTTTGTTATTTCACTGGCAAATTCTCTCTAAGTATACTTTGCTTTGGACCTTGGCTTGGAATAATTAAAATGTACAGCTTAACACAGAACTTAGTCTTGCAGCTGACTGGGCCATGCTTCACTCCCTGCATCTTATTTGTTTCATCAAAGACTTTGATGAATTGAAAGATGCTGAACTTTTTTAAAAAAAATGTGGAAGAAGGTAAAATTAACAAACCTGCCCATTCAAAGAGAGGCCTTTGAGTGATTAACTTGTGAAGGCCAATTGAATCCCTTTGTATTCAGCTACATTTATAACACTGAATTAGATTGTCACTTCTTTTTTCTGACAGGCTCATCTTTAACATCTGGCAGTTAACAGGTATAATAAGGTTTTCTGTGCACTGGGAAGTTTGTTCCATTTGTTTTCAACTGAACTTATCAAAACAGTTATTATTCATAAATGTAAAGGAAATAATTGTATTTTAAATATCTAATTGAATTCAGCAAAACTTACAGATTCTGTTTTTCCCTCCTCCTGGAATAGCTTCTAGGTGCTTCAGGAGAACACAATGCTGATTTAAGTGAAGTTGAAATTTAGTGTAAAATGAATTTGGTAATAAAAGAAGTAAGCAACCTGAGTATTAAGCAATCAGGCATTTATATGCAATACAGCTGCCAAAATGTAGTAACACTGATGCAAATTAGTTTTGGATCTTTTGAATGAAAGTTTCTTAATTCAAAGTTAATGAAAATCTTATTGTATTGTGTAAGCAGATTGTGCTGCTTCTTGTCGCTGTCTCCTGATCCCACCATTAAGTGCAACTACCCAGAAGAAAAACACACTTGAATACATGCTTTCAGTGCACTGACCTCAACATGATGTGTTTTTAATGGAAAACCAATATAACTTCTATCATTTGTCATAATTCTAAAACATCAGTCACTCCTGGTAAACTAGAAAGGCAAACAGCCTTCTCCCTCTTTCTTAAAGGTCAAATCAGCCTATCAATTATGGAAGGGAAATTCTTGCTTAGTGATAGCAAGTTGATAGCTTTATTGGACCACACACAAAAAAAACCAACAACACACAACCCTGACTATACTAGCTTTCATGAATTAAGTCCACTTCTTCAGGCATGCATCAGTTTATTGTGGATAGTGCAGGAAAAGTATACATGAGATGTGAATTTGATTCATGAAAGCTATTACAGTGATTTTAATGGTGATCCAATAAAGCTATCTCCTTGCACCCGATTTTGCATTGTGTAAGGATCACATGCTTTGCTAGGCTTGTTCCAACATGATGAAATGAAGACAGACATGCCAGATAAAGTATTTTTGCATTTGATACCAAGTGATAGCAGAACAATCTGTAGAACAATAAAAGGCCAGAGTCCTATTGATTGCCGTATATACTCAAAAATAAGCTGATATTTTCAAGCCCAAGAATGAGCTCAAAAAAGTGGACTTAGTTTATCCTTGGGTCACTGAGTGTGAGGGAAGAAGGTGGCAGTGGCTAATTGCCTTCACCACCTGCTTCTCCCATCCTGTCATTGGTGCATCTCAATCGGGTGCGGAGAAAACCAGTTTCTTCCAAGACACAGCAGGAAATGAGTTTTCTCTGTGCCTGAATTGAGATGTGTCAACAACAGGACAGGAAAAGCGGGTGGTGAAGGTTATTAGCCACCACCTTCTTCCCTCACCCCAGCCTCAATCGGGCATGGAGAAAAACAGTGTCTCCAAAGATACCACAAAAAAGGAGAACCACAGAGCTGCTACTCTCTCATGATGAAGACATGATGGGAGAAGTGAGTGGTGAAGGCTATTAGCTCCATGGTTCTCTCCCTGCTCCAGAACAGAAAAAGGCTGCCTGGCAGTGCGAGCAGTGGGGCTCTCAGGGGTGCAGGGAGAAGGAACCACGAAGCCTCCATTCTCTCATAGTGAGGCAGAGCCAACTTCCTCTCACCCCATGCAGCTTCACTTACCCACCTTGTCGTCCCTGCTCCATGGGGCATTCAATGCCAGATGGGGGAAGCCTTGCTCTTTTGTAGCAAGAAAGAGAGAGAGAGAGGCTGGAGTGATGTTTTCAACCTTCTGCTCTGGTACTATTGACCTGCCCACCCCATTCCCCAGCAGTATGACTGCTGGTTGGGTGGTACCAACTCAAATACAGTACCACAAATATTCAAAAACATTACCCCACAGATGTCTCAATTAATTAAATTTAATGTATTTTGATTATTGAAATTCACTAGCAGCTGCTGCATTTTCCACCCTCAGCTTATACTCGAGTCAATCTATTTTCCTGGTTTCTCAGGTAAAATTTAAGTACCTCGGCTTAAATTCAGGTAGGCTTATACTCAAGTATACTAGTTTGCCAGTGTGGGTGCAATAGTGTAACTGGAGCAGTGAACTGCTGCTACATAATGAGATGCTACTTGTATCCAATACTGTGCACCAGTTACATGAGTGAGTGAACAATGAGCAATGCAAGAGGTGACTTGTTAAGCAGCAAGAATTTGCACGAGTTGGCTTTGCACTTACATTGGTATTAATTAACAGAAAGAATTGTGGCCAAAATATAAGACAACTCTCCTCAACCAATGTAGATTCACGATGCTATTTAGTCTACTTTTTTTAAAGTGTGATTAACTAAATAGCAACTGGGTCCAATTAATCCATTTTTGTGCCTTGTTGGCCTCTCTCTTTCTTCTTCTTCTTCTTTTTTTTGCATTTATAAGATTTATTTTTGAAAACAACAAAAACAAATATCTGTAGTAGTTTGCAAAAAGCAAAAGTTCATTTTACTATTTTTCCATGCCAAAACAGAATAAATATTGCACAATTTATGTGTACTTTGCAAATTAGTTCTTGGCATCTTCTGAAAATGGCTGAAATCTTGGTGATGTAATCATGCCTGCAGAACACAGATGATCTCTATGTTGCCTACTCAGACTGGCTGGGTCTGATGGGCTCTAGGTTCTTTTTTGGCTCTCAGAGACAAAATAAACACTTCATGGGTATTCAGATAAATTTCTAGGCAAAAAAAGCACATTTTAGAAAGAGAGCACAAGCACATAACAAAAAATGAGAGACAAGAATTTAAGCAAGTTTATTCGTATTTACCCAATGGGTTCCCACTGTCCTTCCTTCTTATGCTACGTGAAAGCTCAGGCAAGGTAGCAAGACACTGCTTTCTGGTCCAAAGTAGCTTCAAATTCTGGAGTCTATGGCTCGTCCTTTTATACTGTAAAGATGCTGTGTTATCAGCCTTGGCTCTATTACTAGTAAATGTCATCACAGAAGAAGTGATTTTGATAATTAAAGACTTCCTCCTTCCATCACACATTTCCCATAGCTTCCATATGGTGAAAGGAATTTAATAGGATACATGGGAGAAGTGATTTGATTCTGAAAATTGTCCCTGTCATCCTTCTGCAGGTGTACTTTCATCAATGTAATTTGTTAATTTCATTAAGAAGGTAGTGTTCCAGATTCAATTAAACCATTCATGAATGTGAAGACCTTCATTTTCCCAGTTTATTGCTATAGCTGTGTTTGCAGCTACAATTAGACTTGAGAGCAGTTCATTGGCTATTCATTAACCAATACTTAAATATAACCCAAAAGAGTTACCTTAAGATCCCATGATAAATTACTACCTAACAAGTGGTGGGCTCAAAAAAAAATTACTATCACACTGTGGGCGTGGTATGGTGGGCATGGCCAGGGGGAAAGCCCTGTGTTGCACCCAAATTAATACTGCTTTATTTCAAAACTTGGATGGGTGGCGCCAGCAAGAATTTCTGCTACCAGTTCTGGCAAACTGGTGTGCACCTGCTGATGCCCACCACTGTACCTAACATATAATTCATAAACTCAATCACAGTATGCTAGGAAAAAAATTGTGTTTTCAAACAGGTCAAAATACGAGCAATAAATCTGTGTGCTTTGAATCATGTCTCCAACATTTATCCAACAATTGCTAAATTATAAGGGATAAGATTCCATTGAAAGAGTATTCTACAAAAATAGCCCCACCAAATCATTTAAATTAGTTTTGAAGTGGAATGTTATTTTTCCAAATTCATTCTTTTATGCTGATACTCAGTGACAATCATTGGTTTCTCCTTTGATGTGATCCAGCACAAAAAGGTGGCTACATAGATTCCAGCACAGCTTCCTATTTGTCCAACCTTCTGAATGTCAAAGCCCTCTCCAGGTGGCTAGCTGGATCTTGGCTCATTCAATTAACAATGGTTAAGAAAGAAGCTATATTCTACCAGAAGTACAGTAGAACTCCAGATAATGTCCAAACTTGGTTCCACAAATCTGGTTGTTAGCCAGATTTGGATGTTATGCAGTCCCTATGGGAGATACTCCAGATAAAGTCGCAAAAATGTCCCAAACCGATGTTATCCGGGATCATGCTCTGGATAAAGTTGCAAAAATGTCCAAAACCTGATGTTATCCAGGATCATGCTCTGGATAAAGTCATTTTTCAGCCTTTTTGTGACATTATCTGGAACATCACGTGGTGCATAACGAACACGGCGTTATGTGGATTTGACATCATCAGGTACCTACGTTATCTGGAATTCTACTGTATGGTCTAAATCTCTACCTCAAATCCCAGCTACAGATTTCATGTACATGCATAAGCACAGCTATTTTTTCTCTGAATGAGATTTTGAAAGCTCTTTGATGACATCTTCATTGCCAGAAACCACCTCTTAAAAATTGATTAGGCACTCTCTGGCTGGAATATTCAAAAATCTAAATTTATTTGGCATGCTAGCTATGGTCTCTGAGGACATAATGAAAATAAGTATCTTTCCTTTATGTAAGTAAAAATGAAAGTTGCAATAAAATCATTTATTTTCTTCTGAGAATGATACTCAGTACAAAACTTTTGAAAAGTCAGGCTGTGATTGCCTTTTATATGCAAATAATATGTTCACTGTTCTACTACTCGCTATGGTCTCTCTACGGGAAAAGGAAAAATCAGGGTTATCACCCAATTATTTGCTGTACAAGTGAATCAGAGAAGGCAGAGTCAGAATGAATCAATAAATCACTGAGATCCTAAATTAAATAGATATTTATGTAGGTTTCAAACCCACCAAGTGATATAGAGGCCTGAAAAGATAAAGAGTTCCAGTCATAACTTTGGTGGTTTGCAAGCTAGTGCTCCAATCAGTGATATCAAATCAAGATGCAGGGAAATTAAGAAAAATAGTGTCTAGAGCTAGAGATTCACTGAAGTGCAAGAGTGAGTTCACCAGACATATGAACTCCATTAGTTTAAAGGAATAACAGGTGTAAAACAGAATGTCTACCTTTCAGTGATTCTCAGAAAGAAGCAAGAGATCTACAACAGATACAAACTTTAAAGGGGGAAAATTACCTGAGGACCCCACCACATCATTAATGCAATCTGTGTTAATTCCGAGCTGAAAGACAGGAAGGGGAAGGAGGTGATCTAAAAGTCTTTTCTAAGCCAATGAAAAACTAGAAGTGAAACAATGAAAGATGGATAATGTGTATCATATGATCTCTTTGCTGCTTTAATTCAATAATAGGAACTATTGGGTGTAATCAGCCATGGATCTACAGTTTATGGAAGTTCACCCATCTGCCTGTTCACTAAATAGCAAGTCCTTACATTGCTCTTTTTGTGGCAACCCTAATGGGACTTATACTTTGCCCTTTGAGAAGCATCATCAGCAAATTATAGCTCTTCAATCACCATCAGGATTCTAGGAATATAGGCAGTTAAACATTATGCTGGGTGATGCCATTAGTTTCTTTATCCCAATAATATTAGTTGGAGAGCTGCCTCAACTGACAGCATCTCTCCAGGTTTTCAGGCAGTACTTTTAAAAAAGAGGTACTTCAGGAGTTTTCCCTGGCACATGTAGAAATTATTTGATTGCCGCTGGGAACAATTCAATTTGTCCTGAGCGGGTGGGGCAATACCATTTGCTACTCCACTTCAAGCAGCAAAACTTCTTGGAGTAGCCTTTGTTCTGAAAGTCATGACAGTTAAGCATTCACACTTGTCAAAAAATACCAATGACAATTGTTTTTTATTTGGTCAGGAATAGTTAACTGATGAAAAAAGGAGTCTATTTTTGGGATTTTCCCTTGCTTGGTGTCACTTTGTGAATGATAGTGGACACAAGAGGGTATCCTGTAAACTGTCTTGACTGCTTGTTTCTATTGGTGTGTCATCATTTGGCATCATTTTTTTCTGCAAGAAGCATGGGCACCTTATTGTGCAGAAATATAAAATATTTCTAGGTGTTTTGAATTGTAGATACAAAAGCACAATATCCCATATTCATAAACTGGATGGTTTTTCCCCCTGAAGAATTAAATCTTCTATAATCTCAAGTAAACACTGAAATGTTAGACTGACTTGTCTCCATTTATATCCCATTAGTCTTTTCTTGTCAGATTGAATTTTTCCCCCACAAGCTTTCACTTGTATTGTCTTTACAGTATCATAGGGCAGTTTTGTGGGGTTGGTGGTTGTGGGGATGGAGATGAAAAGAAAGCTCAGCTTTCCTTAAGTGTTAAATTCTGTTAATGACAATGCTTTTCACTTCTCGTAGACTTTATTTACTTGATTAATTTTCCCAAATTTACTTGAGGTTTATTAGGCATTTAAAACCAAACTAAAACAAAGAAAAACCACTTTACTCAAGAACTATGGCTTCATCGCTATGATAGATTTGATCAATAGAAGAATTTCAGTAGACAAAGTAGTGTTAAAAGTTTATTCATTCTGTGCACTCTTTAGAGATGATTAACTGTCTTTATTATATTAAAGCAAACCCAAAGCCATCTGCCAAAGGCAATTGTGTCCAAGCACTGAAACCATTTCATGTGAAAACTCATTTTCTGGCTCCTAATTATTTTTCATTATAGTGGCAGTGTGAAATAGATTGGAATTGGACAGTAATTGCCAGGTCTGAGCAGTGTGGACCATTGCAATGTATCAGTTTAGATGAAGTGTGACAAGGATACATCTAACTACTATATAAGTTCCATTAAGCAACTTCCCTGTCCCTGCTCATGTAACACTTCATAGTATGTGGCCAGCACAAGGTCATCATAATGGCTTTCTGACTGACTCCAAGCATTTTGTACAAGCAAAATGTTTAACACCCTCCTTCCTTTTATTAGCACAATTCTGACAATGTCCAGCTGTTACAGTTGTTAGGGATATACTTGCAATATTATTTCCAATGTGAGACCTTTCAAAGACACCTGTGATTAGGTAAAATCTCTGTTTAAAATTGTGCCTGTATTTTTGAAAATTCTGTAACATATGTATGAGACCTTCAAAATGCATTAGAGAGTGTTGCTAGGAACCTTCACCTATCATTCTTTTTATTTAAAAAAATCGAGTAAGATCTTACTTCAGACTCCTAAATCGGGTTCTGCAATTTGTTGCTCCTTTTTTCAAATCCTAAAGCTAACTCTAGCTAAACAATTGAAAGTAGGTAACTTTGTTATACATTTTAAGGAGTCATAGCTTCTCTTATTAGAGTTTTTTTATTTTAAAAAAACTTCTTCAAATACTGGTTTCTCAGAAGTATTGATGAGAAAAAGGAAAAACAGGAGAAAGAAATTCTATTGTTACAGTGTTGCAGTTTTATTCTTTAGTATTGCAACCCCCACAATTTTCCCTGTCAACGTGGGAGGTATTTTGAGCACTGTAGTCCAAAAATGTAATATCTGCATTCTCAAATTTTACTTGAGGTACTTATTTCAAGACTAGATTCAAATAATGAGTAGGTATTATGCAGCTTCTTTAAATCCAAACATAGAGAGATTGACCAACAAAGCAACAAAAATAACTGTATATGGTTATAGTTAAGGGAGCATGGATTTAGTCCAAATTATTTGTCTTATGATTTGTGTCAGAATATTCTGAAACATTTATATGTATTTGTATATGTCCCCCCCCCCCCCCAAAAAAAGAACTGTGGGAACTCAAGTAGTTATAATGCTGACCTTGATGACTGGGAGGTCAGCAGGTCAGCAGGTCAAGATCCAAGTACTGCATGATGGAATGAGCTCCCATCTCTGTCCCAGTTCCTACCAACCTATCATTTTGAAAGCAAGAAATTGCAAGTAGATAAATAGGTGCCACATTGGTGGGAAGGTAAACAGTGTTCTGTGCACTCCGATGTCAAGGCATGCCACGTAAACATCTGCAGATGCAGACAGTGCTGTCTCTTTGGCTATAAGCAGATATGAGCACTGTTATAACTGGCTTTTGAGCCAGGGCAATCTTTACTTTTATATGTCCCAAAGGAGGGTTAAAAGAGATAAATGGGTGAAAATTAAGGGATCTATCATGGGATAAGGGATGAAATCCAGTGACATTGATTACTGCTCACCTCTAGTATGGAGACAAGGGCCATGTCATTTTCATTGCTTCCCTCCTGCAGTGCAATTTAGGATGCTTAGCCCTAATTCTGACTGCTGCTGCGATGTATGCCTCTCAAATCCTACACAATGGCATACATTTCATGCATACATATCTACTCAAACAGTTTGACTGAGATCTGCAGGTGTCCAAAGAAGAAGAAATCCACCAACTCTCTTTTCTTCCTGAAAATTAAAGTGAGGTAAATAGCTGTTACATTCTGTTCTCCAGCATTTTGACTTCACAAAGCAGTCACTGATCATACTGGCAAAGAAATTTTATCTCAGGAATTTCCTGATTGGGAATAGTCTGGGCTTTTCCTTGGCACTTGAGCTATCAACCTTCTTCTGCTGTTGGCCTCCTGGTTCTATTACAGGATTACTTTAAGATGGGGTGCCCAAACTTTACAGGCCATGGGCCGGTCATGTGGTTAAGCAGGCTGGTCACATGGTTCCTCCCACCAAAAGCGGAAGTTAAATGCACCCACACATGCACAAAACACTGCCATAAATGCACCTGCACCTGTTGTAAACACGTTTACAAAAGCCATGGGTGATTGACAGTGGTGTTTTGCACTTGTGCGGGCACATTTAATTTCCACTTCTGGGAACGGTGAGGTTGGTGTGCACCAGATTATTAGATGCCATGGGCCGGATCCAGGCCATGGACCATAATTTGGGCACCCCTGCTTTAAGTTATCCAAAGTAACCCAACCCCACCCACACCCCTTAATTTCTCCCTTATATAACCCAGTGTTTCCCAACCTTTGTTTTTGGGACTTCAATTCCCAGAAGCCTAAGTCAATTCTCCAAAGCACTGTTCAGCAAATGTACTAACTTAGGCTTCTGAGAATTGATGTTCCCCTGTGGGGCCACTGTTTTAACCGCTAAAAAACCAAAGCAATGTTTTGGACTTTGAAGAGCCCAGCTTCTATCCAAGCATCACTTCCAGTTCTCTCATCTCACTTTGGATTGCTCTGGAAATGGACAAAAGCACCTGGTTCACTTCAGAGGTCAAATAAATTCTGAAGATTAGGCAAATCACTATTTATGTATTACCCAGATACATCATTCACTTTATTATGCATATTGTATATATTATTGTGATACATTGTTTTTTTTTTAATGATCTCACGGTCATTTGGTATCACATAAACATCATTATTCTTTTTTGTTGAAAAGCTGATAAAATATTTGGGAACAATTAGAGTTAGAATGTAGAGCATAATAATGCTGTAGGACTTCAGATCTTAAGGCACATTGTGCACACAGGTGCATTCACAAACACCAAGTTGTTATGTAATTGGCATATATTCAACAGACATATCATTTGATTTGATTTGATTTCTGAAGCCTCTGGCTGCCACTGAGTAATGAATAATAATAAATTATCCCACTTACACTAATGCACCCACCCAAACGGTGAAGTCCTTAAGCACGGTAACACACTGAAATGTAATTAATGCTGAAGTTTACATAATAGAATACGATGTCATGAAATCATGCAGATCCACATATATATTTTGAAACAAAGATGCTAAAGGTTAAAATAATAGCTTTAAAAGCATTAGGATAATTGTTAAAAGCCTTAAGGCAATGTTCCAATATGAGACAAAACAACAACAATTATAATCTGGAAGGAAGGAGATTCCTGCTGGAAATCTTGTTGGAAACCTTTATCCCTTTATTGAAATGTGTGAACCAATTGACTCTCCAAACAGAGACTGCATCTATGGTTCTGAAGCACATGTCTGAAATATATCCATGGCTCACGTCCTTCAACAATAATTTAATTGTACTGTAAACATTGGTGTCAGTTGTTGATATTCCCTAGTCCAAGGGTGACCAACCTTGGTGCCCCAGATGTTCTTGGACTTCAATTCCCAGAAGCCCCAATCAACAGGTTTGCTTACTTGGGCTTCTAGTAATTGAAGTTCAAGAACACTTAGGGCACCAAGGTTGGCCACCCTTGCCCTAGTCAGTCTTGAAAATGGGGTAGTCATTATGAAAAATGGATTCCAGCTACTACCTGAACCCAGGTGCACACCACTCTTACAGGTGTTGAAGTTTTCCTCCCACTTTCTATTTAAAATGTCAATATGCAGTGGCCATATTAACACAGGGATTCCAGGAAATATAGTCCAAAACAATAACTTTTACAAGCTCTGTTCTGTATCCATCTATACCTATAAAATGGTGCGTTAAACATTGGAATGTGACAAAGGATGTTGCACCAGGCCCCACTAGTCCGTAATGGGCCTGCGTTCACTCGCCCGAACCCGGTTCGCAGGTAACTGTCGGGTCGAAATTTTCGACCCGGGGGCAGGAGCCCCCCAGTCGCAAACAAAAAAAGGGAACTTCAATTCCCAACATTCCTTGTGCCGCGCCGCACCAGAGCCAATCAGGCTGAGCGGCACGGCAAAAGGAACGTTCGCAAACGCGCCGCAGCCAATCAAAAAAAGCCGCAGGAAAAAAACGCCACAGTAAGCAAACACACGCAGGCAAAACTACAAGCCCCAGCGTCCTGCGTGCCATTAGTGCGCTGAACGCTGAGGCGGCCTGCATGCGAAAAATAAAAATTAAAAAAAAACACCCGCCGCCGCTGCCCTTCTTCCCCACAGGCCAGCCAGCATGGCCTGTGGGGAAAAAAAAGAACCCCCCCCCGCCGCTGCTGCCCTTCTTCCCCAAGGGCCAGCCAGCATGGCCCGCAGGGAAAAAAGGGAACACCCCGCCACTGCTGCCCTTCTTTCCCATGGGCCAGCCAGCATGGCCCGTGGGGGAAACCCCAGCCACCGCTGCCCTTCTTCCCCAAGGGCCAGCCAGCATGGCCTGCGGGGAGAAAAAGGGAACCCCCTACCGCCACTGCCCTTCTTCCCCACGGGCCAGCCAGCATGGCCCGTGGAGAAGAAAACAAAAAAAGCACCACCCCCGCCATTGCCCTTCCTTCCCAATGGGTCAGCCATCATGGCCCATGGGAAAGAAAGCCACCCCCCCGCCATTGCCCTTCCTTCCCATGGGCCAGCCAGCATGGCCTGCAGGAAAGAAAGCCACCACCCCTCAAAAAGTAAACAAAACAAAAACACTCAAAAACACACAAAAAACAGAAAATGAAACACAAAAACAGCCAAAAACAAACAAAAAACCCACACAGAATCACCCACCAAAAAAAATCCCAAACACCCCCCCCCCCAAAAAAAAAACCCAAGAGAGCTTACCAAAACACGTCTTCCATCCATGAAGACCGGAACTCAAATGAGAAGAAAAAAAACCGGAAGCGACAGCCAGAGGACAGAAGAGAACAATTGTAGAGAGGCAGAAAAGCTCACCACCCCCACCCAGAGGCCAAAAGAGAAAAAACATTAAAAAATATTGAAACTAATAAGATTAATTCAAAAATTAATCAAATAAGTTATAAAAACATTCAAAAATAATCACACTAATCTCAAAAAATACCAAAAATAACAGAAATCTCTTTTCACTCAAAAAAACCAAAACAAAAAATAAAAATGCGTAAAAATAAAGATTTAAAAAACAAAAATTAAATTTTGAACTAAATAATATTAAATAAAATAAAATAAAATAAATTAAAATAAAATTTGCATAAACAGAAAACAAAAACCTTCAAAAACCAATTCAAAGAGCTCGGCACTGAGGAAACTGGCACGCAAAAAAAAAAAAAAAACAACCAAAAAAACCCCACTGGGAGCACAAGTCTGCCGCAGGCGGACGCAGCGCCTCGAAGTTAAAAAATCACAAAAACTTACAACACCATTTAAAACAGCCCAGCACCATTGGTTCAAGAAAAAAAAGAAACCCTTTACTATCCAACACAATTTTAAAAAGCCCGGCACTGCCGGGCAAAATATGCTGGCTCTTTATATAATTGACATTTTTGGTTCACGGTATTTTGATATAGCTGCAGAATGCCAATAAAAACTTGCAAGCACAGACAACAACAAAAAATGATATAATAGTTGTTAAACTAGGGATACCTTTATTAATAGACTCTCAGAGCTATAAAGGGATGTGAACATGGCTATCCCATACCTGTCAAGCATGGCTCTGGAAAATACAGGACCTACCCAGAACCCTTTTGCGCATGCACAGATGGTTCTGCACATGTGCAGAAAGGTTCTGCGCAGATCCCTTCCGTGCATGTGCAGAAGGGTTCTGCACATATGTCCATGCACAGTGACTACTTTCCCCACTGGTCAAATTACGGGATGGTGGCGGGAATGTGGAGGAAGCAGCACTGAAATACGGGAAATCCTGACCAATCCGGGATACTTGACAGGTGTGGGCTATCCTAAGTATAATACAAGCAGCTTGCATGCTATAGTCAACCCTGCTCCTAGGGAAAAAACAGCTGATCAACCACCCCATATTCCACCATCATAAGTATAAAGATATCTTGCCATAGGAGTCCTTTGCAGGCCTCAGAAGAGTCAGATAAGTGAGTGGAGGTGGTCCCAAAGGCAGTCCCTGTCAACCCAAAAGGTTACATAACCTAAACAGGAAGCTTGTCTGTATTCTTCCACCTACATTTTTATATATCCAGATCTGTAAATTCAACTGTTGTGTATTGCTTCAGAGCTACATCTGGCCATTCCACTTTGATTCTGACCTAAAATCAAGCTGATTTTATTTGAAATTCAGGAATTGGTCAAAATAGATATATAGCATACCTGTCAACCTTCCCGATTTGGCCGGGATTTCCCCATAATCCTGCACCAATTGACATCACTTCCCGACCCGTGCTGCCAAAACCCCGTAATTTGGCAGCGGGGGAAAGGAAGTACTGTGCAGCCCTTCTGAACAAGTCACCTTCTACGCACTCGTGTAGAACCCTTCCATGCATGCGTGGAAGCCTATGCCGCTTGCGTAGGGGGCTGTGCAAGCGGTGTAGCCTTCCACGCATGCGTGGAAGGTGACCTGCGCGGAACCGCTCTGCACAGGTCCCATTTTTTCTGGAGCCACGGGTTGACAGGTATGAGATGTATAGACCTAATTTAAATAATTTACTACCATACATGTATGACATAGAAACATTACTTTTGGCTATGTTTAACAGCTAAGTAAACAAGTCTGGAAGATATAACAGTAATAGTTTGAGCCCACTGAACCAGGCTGATTTTTCACTAGGTTTTTCACTGGGATCCTGTGCACATTGCTGTTATTTTTAGTTATTGTACTGGTGAATGAACATGATTTTTGTGTTGTACAATGTTTTATGGCTCTTTCTTTTTAATGTGTGCAGACAATCCCCTGTACTAAACAAGACAAACTGGACCAGAATGTAAAGAGAATACTGAAAGAAAAAATAAACATGAGAAAAATTACAAAGTTGTAAGACTAGCTGTTCCTGTAGCAAATAATAGTTATAGAATAGACTTATCAGAAGGAACATATTAAAAGAAAATAGTTTGAAGCCAAAAGTTTTGAGAGAGAGAGAGAGATCTGTATTAGGAAAGATATCAGCAGTAAATGCTCACACATACTCAAAAGAAATAAGCCATGTGAATTTCCCAAAAAGGCATTGATTTCTGCAATATATTGGAGCTGTAACACTTGTAGTTTATGCAAACCATCATGCCCAGATTCTCCTGACATATGAAGAGCTGTGTAGCAATCTCGTGCTGCACTCAATCACATAAGTGAAGCAAAGCGTGAAGAGGGAGTATAATTTTGTCAAGTTCCTCATCCTTAGAATCAAGTGCTGAGTGGATTTTTCTAAGGATCAAGTCTGTATATAGAAGTGCAGAGCTCTTTGGTTACATTTTCCCCAGCACATGGTGCAGTAGATGACTATGAGCTAGTTATCATCTGAGAGGGCTGTTTTTCGGATTCTGAAAAAAAGAGGGGGGGGGGTGCCCAAAGAAAAAAAATAAATTAAGATCATTTTTCATTTAGTTTGATAGGCAGCGCAATCCAGAATCAAAGATAATTGCATCAGATCCTGATAAAGGATTGTGCTGCACATTATTCACAAGGAGACCCGACTATGTCAGACCTCCCAGAGTGATTCAGAAGTCTCAGCAGACAAAGTTATTTTATCAGTGGATTACCTGCTGAGAGGTCCTGTACCTTAGCAGTTCAGTAACAGTTTAAACTCCTAATGGCGAACATTGGCTCTCCAGGTGTTCTTGGACTTCAATTACCAGAAGTCCAAGTCAGCAATCCTGCTGATCAGAGCTTCTGGGAATTGAAGATCAATAACACCTGTAGTGCCAAAGTTCACCATCACTGCTTTAAACCATTTGGGCATCTCTGTTGCAATACAGCAAGGCAAGGCAAAATGACCATTCTGCAAGCATGGGAATGGTCTACCTTCTTTTGCCTTGCTTTTAAAGCATTTCAAGGTTGTTAAAAACATATAATCGACACATGGTCTGAAATAACTTTGCATCAACTTAAAATTACTTAGAATTGTACATGTGTACTTAGAAAAATGACATTTTGAACACAGAAGAAGGCGGCAAAATATTTTGGGGAAAAATCCAAAACAAAACACACTCCAGAAATATTGCAGACATGTAGCAGATACAAATTGAACCCAAGTTACAGGCAAGTTCTTAAATGTGAGTTATAAGTTACAGGCAAGGGTTTGACTTACAAGTTATGAGTTACAGGCAAAGCAAAAAAGCACTTCTTTAACACATTAGAAGACATTAAAAGTAAAAATATTAAGTAAAAATATTTCTTAGCCTTTAAGCATGTTAAAATGACTCCTAAAAAATCATATTAACAATTCACCCAGCCATGAGTAGTTGAATCTATGGAAGGAAATCCATGCTGCTGCTCCTTTTCCTTCAACCATGTGATGCTTTTTTGGGATGTCATATGTAATTTCCTAACAGATCACAATCTATACCTATAATGCAAGCGCGGTGCCAAAATGGCCGCCACGCTCTTTGCGGGCCCCCCCCACCGGACGAAGACATCTGGGTAGTTAGGGGGCGTGGCCAGCACCCTTATATAAGGGGCGGCCACGAGGCAGCCGAGCTGCCATTTTGCGAAGCGACGGAGCGGAGAAGTTTTTCTCTCTTACCTCCGTCGCTCTTGCCTTGCTCAGGGAAGCCTCTGGCTGCTGATTTTCTTGACTTTTAGGCTTCCCATCGTTAGCCGCTATGCCCTCGAAGAAGAAGGCGACTGCGAACGCGGCTCGTTCTGCGCGGAGGCGCCAGCCTCCTTTGCCTGAGCCCACCGGGACCGGTGGGATGGGGTTCATTACCCCTTGGCCCGAGGTGGGGGGTCCGCGTACAGGCCCAACTGGGGCCGCGGCCCCTGGCCCGCAAGCTGTGGCCACTGCCTCTGGCACGGCACATTCTGCGGGGCCTTCTTCCATGGGTCCGCAGCTTCCTGCGGGGGGTTTCAGCCATGGGGGGTGGCTGGGTTCCCTCCCCTGGCAGGGTACCCCCCCGGCCCTGCAGGGGCCGGGTCTGGGGTCGTGGCCGTATATGGGCCCCGGGGTCCAGGGACCTGGACCGGCGCCTGCACCCAGTGGGCCGCCTGGCCCTTTGCCCCCACTTGGCTTAGGGGGCTACGTTAGTGTTGAGGCCCTTCTGGCCCACGTTGCGGCCCTCGAGGCATCCCTCGCGAGGGTTAACCACCCGGGGGTGCCTTTTGGGGTGCAGGTTGATCCATTGTCTTCCGGTCAGCGGCAGGCGGCAGGACGGGTTGAGCTGCCCGAGGCGCGTGGGCCGGCTTCGGCCACTGCCTCGCAGCTCCCCACTCAACAGGCTGATGCTGGTCAGGCCCCGTCGACAAGCTCAATTGCGGTCGTGAGCTCCGACGCCCCCAGCGGGCCGGAACCCCCGGTGGGGGCGGCCCACGGGGGTGCTGCATGTGAGTATGTGGTTCAATCTAGTGCACCCACACACCTACCCACGTTGGGGGGGGATTCCAGTGGCCGTGGCCTCGCATGGGTGGCGCGACGGTTCAGTCGCCGACGTCCCACCCGGCGACTTCACCGATCACCCAGGGCCCAGTTTTGGGTGGTACCTCTTATTCAGTTGGGAATGTGTTAGGGGTGGCTGGGTTGGTCCAGGCTCCTTTTCAGATCCCCGTGGTTCCCACTGTGCCAGTGTCGGCATTGCCGACAGCGGGGTATTCATTGCCCCTGGGGGACCATTTGGCCCAGGCCACCAAAGAGAAGATCTGGCGTGGGGAGTATGTGGACATCTTCTCCCTTCTTAACAGAGAGCCCACCAAAGAGGAGAGGGAGGGCCAGGATGAGAAGGATAAGGAACAGGCACGTCGTCGTAAGCCGCCACGTATGTGGGCCAATTGGTTGCCGGCGTACCTTATATACATGGCGGTCTACCTCAGGGCCCGGCCGGATTTGGCAATTCCGATGGTCCAGTATTTGGACAACATTTACCGGGCGATGGTTGACTTCCCGGGCCCGTCATGGTTGGCTTACGACGAGGAATTCCGTATGCGGATTCCCCTGCACCCTGAGATGAGGTGGGATGAGCCCTGCCAGAAGCTGTGGCTTCTGTATATGACTCCCACGCGCCCTGCGCCTGGGGAAAGATACCATTGTGGACATGCGGTCCAGCGAGCGGCCCCAGCACAGACACCCCGCCAGGTGGCGGGGCAGGGGGTTCCAGCCCGCCTGCTGTGCTGGACTTTCTCGTCCAATGGTTCCTGCAGTAGGAAGAATTGCCGGTACAGGCATGAGTGTCCCTCTTGCGCTGGCCCCCATGCGGCCTCCGCCTGCCCCAGGCCTGGAAGGGGGCAGGGCAAAGGTAGGGGCGGACAAGGGGCTGGCAAGACTGCCGCAGAGGGAGCTGGTCCACCGAAAGGCCCCCTCCCCAATTAATGTGGACATGCTGGAGCGTTGGCTCGCATCGTATCCGAGGAGGGCAGATGCGGTTTACCTGCTTCAAGGTTTTCGACTGGGGTTCCGTATTCCTTTCCAGGGTGATAGGTCCTCCCAAGATGCCCCCAACCTTTTGTCCCTTAAGGGGAGGGAGGAGGTGGCTGCCGCCAGCATTTCTAAGGAGGTTGATGCAGGCAGGGTCGCTGGCCCTTTCCCTGCACCCCCGTTCCCCAACCTTAAAGTGTCGCCCTTGGGCTTGGTGCCCAAGAAGTCACCGGGCGAGTTCCGCCTGATCCATCACTTGTCCTACCCAGCCGGCCGATCGGTCAATGATGCTATCCCTGATGACCTTTGCTCGGTCAGGTATACATCTTTTGACCAAGCGCTGCGCATGGTGCGCTCATGTGGCCCGGGTGCGCTGTTGGCTAAGTGCGACATTAAGTCTGCCTTTCGCCTCCTGCCGGTTCACCCGGGTGACTTTGAGTTGCTGGGTTTTAAGTTCAGGGGTGAATATTATTTCGATAAGGCCATGCCTTTTGGCTGTTCCATATCGTGCTCGGCCTTCGAGCGTTTTAGCACCTTCCTACAGTGGGCTTTTGCCCGCAGGTCAGGGTCCCAGTCTGTAGCCCATTACCTGGATGATTTTTTATTCGGGGGTGAACGGGGCTGGACACGTGCACACGTCTCCTCAACACATTTCAGATGCTAATGGAGGAACTGGGTGTCCCTTTAGCGCCCGAAAAGACCGAGGGCCCATCTACACAGCTAGTCTTCCTGGGGGTGGAGATTGACACAGTAGCGCAGGCTTCTAGGTTACCAGGGGATAAGGTGTCAAGGATAGTGGCCCTTATCTCGGACTTGCTTGCTAAACGCAAGGCATCACTGCGGGAACTGCAGGTGTTGCATGGTCATCTCAATTTCGCTTGCAGGGTGGTCGCACCGGGCAGGGCATTTGCCCGGCGCTTGTGCGACGCCATGACAGGCTTGTCCAGGCCCCACCATAGGGTCAGACTAACCCAGGGCATTAAGGCAGATATGCTTATCTGCTCCAGTTCCTGAAGGAGTTCAATGGGGTGTCATTTTGGAGGTCTGACCTTCTGGCTTCCCCTCGTTTCCAGATACAGTCCGATGCCTCTGGGTCCCTGGGTTATGGGATATACTTCAATGGGAAGTGGGCCTATGGTGGGTGGCCACCAGCCTGGTCAGGTACGGGGCGCCTGCGGGACCTCACGTACCTGGAATTTTTCCCCATCCTGGGGGCCTTGATGCTATGGGGTGATGAGTGGGCCAACTCGGTCATTCATTTCTGTTGTGACAATGCGGCCGTTGTCCACATTGTCAACTCACAGACTTCCAAATCACCCAGGGTGATGGACCTGGTGCGCCAGTTTGTATTGCGCAGCCTGCACCTTAATGTACTGTTCCGGGCCAGGCATGTCCCGGGGGTCAATAATGATATCGCTGACGCTTTGTCCCGCCTGCAGATCTCCCGGTTCCGCGCCTTGGCCCCGGATGCAGAGGAATTTCCCTCGCCACTCCCGGATGAGATATGGACCTTTGGCAAGGAGAGGTGAACCGGGCGATCGGCATGTCGCTAGCGCCACGCACGCGTAAGGCGTATCAACACGCATTCAATTCTTTCAGGGCATTCTGTGCCCAATTCCGGCTGCCAGATACCTGGCCGATCCCGGTGGCCCATATACTTCAATTCATGGTTGACCTGCATTCCCAGGGCCTTGCACCTCGAACCATAGCATCCAGGCTGTCAGCGCTGGCTTTTATGGCCAAAGTAGGTGGACATGCGGACAGTACCGCTGACTTCCGTGTGAGACACGTTTTGGAGGGGTGGGTGCGGGAGCGTGGGCGTAGCCCGGACGACCGCCACCCAATTTCCCCAGGGGTTCTTACCCAACTGGCACGGGGCTGGCAGGACCTATGTTTTGATAGGTATGAGGCAGCCCTGTTTCATGCGGCTACAACGGTGGCCTTTTTTGGAGCGCTCCGCATCAGCGAGCTTGTGATGCTGTCTAAGGCGGATGCTAGTCGTAGGGCACTGGAACTCGAAGATGTCTATGTGGCCAAAGACTGGGCTCAGTTGAGGATACGCTCCTCTAAGACGGATCAGCATGGCGTAGGCAGTGGAGTAAGACTGCTACGGTGTTCTTTGGCAGACATCTGTCCGGTTGGTGCCCTACAGGAGTTCCTTGCACTGCGTGGCACGCACCATGGCCCGTTTTTCTGTCACCAAGATGGGTCTCCCCTTACTAAATTTCAATTTTGGAAGGTGACCGGCAAAGCGCTGGCCGGTGTTGGCCTCCGAGGGGCCCGTTACGGCACCCATTCATTCAGAATAGCGGCGGCTTCCACGGCGGCTGCTTTTGGGTACTCCGGGGCTGAGATACGCCGTATGGGGCGGTGGGGATCGCAATGTTTTCAATTTTATGTCCGCCCTCTTTCACCGTGAGTACCAGTCGAGTCACCGTACCTTTTCTCTACTCGTTTTTTCCTTGACAGACCCTGGGTGTCGTATTACGCCGGTGACAGTATGGCTGGTGGGCCATAGCTACGTGCACAGGGCAGCGCGTTACGCTGCGGTGACAGAGTGGGGACCCCGACTGGGTGCATACGCAAGTCTCACATGGTATGGTAAGCCTGGGATGTTGTGGAGGGAGCTGTTGCCATTCCTTTTCTCGGGCCGGAGTGCTGACCCACCCGACATCCTGATCATACACCTTGGGGTCAATCATTTAGGTCAGGTCACCGGCCTATCGCTCAAGCATGCGATTTGCGGTGACCTCGCCTACCTGCATTACGTGTGGCCCGCCGCAACCCTCGTTTGGTCAGACATGGTGCCGCGGCACGCGTATAGGGGAGGGTTCGACCTCCAGGCCCTGGACCGGGCTAGATGCATGGTAAACAGGGCTGTTGCCCGGTTTATTGTCAGCAGGGGTTGGGGGCGGGTCATTCGTCACCCCTCCATTAGTCTGCAAAATTATGGCCTGTATGCAGGGGATGGGGTCCATCTGTCGCGAGGAGGTATGGACCTCCTGTTGGGTGATTGGCGAGCAGGCCTGTTGACCGAGCTGACGGTCTGGGGGGGGCGTCGAGCCTTCTTTGAAGCCCCTCCGTGTGGCGGGTAGCACTGGTAAGGTAAACATTTATGACCCACAGGTATCCGGCAGGTTCGCAATTGACTGGACAACACTAGACAGGTATAAATTGGTTAAACGTTGTCCGGTCAACGACGAACCAGGCGACGGGGTGATGGCTACAGCTAGACAGCATGCATCACCCCGTGATTTTACGGATACGCGTCAGAGGGTGGGGTCATTAGTTAGATATTGACTACGGTCAACAATTTGTTTGTTGTCAACAAAAAATTGATACAAATAGATACATTGTAACAATTGCCGTTGGCAATTTTGGGTGGTACCTTACCAGTGTTACTTCGGCCTGCTTGCCTTAAGAATTATAATTGGTCAATTACCAATAGAAATTTATAATTCGGACTAGGGCATGAATCAATAAATGTGGCCCAATGCCGTTATCCACTTTCATTGGTGTCTGAGTCCTTTATTGGGGGGTGCGCCTGCAAAGAGGGACGTTAACCATTGGATTCTGGCATACCCTCCCGTACCCAGCCCAACCATCCCTAACCGAGCCGCTTGCACTTACATTACCCCCGCCTCACGAACCCCACAAGGGTCTGGAGGTCACCAGTGGGGCAGCTGCCCCACGAACGTGACCAAAAAAAATAAAACTATGAGTCCCAGAGTCCTCTGTGCTGTGCAACCCCTTAGCCAATCAGGCTGAGGGATGCGAGCGCAGAGAAGGCCGGAAAAGCGCGGTGCGCCGACTTAAAAAAAAACACAGGGAGGGAAAGACCCATCCGGAGCCGGCAAAAGGTAAATGCATCAGTGGGGGTTGGGGGGGGGAAACCACGAAAATTCCATTCCCAGCCAACCCAGAGAGAAGCAAAGCCCCTCCGTGATGGGGATTCGTTCTCTCTGGGAGGCAAAGGTGCTGCCTTTGTCTCTGGTAGAGAAGAAATCGCTTCTCTCTGGGTTGGCTGGGAATGAAACTTTCATTCCCAGCCAACCCAGATCTCTCCCTCTCTCTCCCTCTCTCTCACTCACATACACACACACAAACAAAACGTGGGAAACACTACCCACACACACACACACACTGCGGGACAACCCTCCCCTGCCCCATTCACCCACCAACCCACACACACATACAACTAACCTTCCCTCCCTCTTCACCTGTCTCCTCTGTCTGACTGTCTCCTCCCTCACTCTATCTAGCTCACTAACCCCCCTCTGGTGGTCTACTCTGTCAGTCTCTCTTCCTCTCTCACTCTCACTCTCTCTCTCACACACACACACACACACTGCTTCTCTCTCTTTCACACACACACACACACACACACACACACACACCACTCCTGCCTTGCCAGGAATTTTTAATGTGCGTGTTGGTGGTTGGAGTGGTATTGTATGTGTGGTGGCGGTTGTGCACACCCAAAACCACCCCTAACCACCAACACACACATTAAAAATGCCCGGCTGGCCGGGCACAAATGTGCTAGTCCTATTTAAAATGATCGTCAAAATGTCTGGTCACTTGTTTTGCTATCCAGCTTGTCACAAATGTCACTAAGCTTTGTTTACTTCTCACAGGACCTTTCCTGAGAGATGAAAGGCTTCTTTCCATCTACCTCTACCCACTCACAACACCTGCATAATAAACAAGTCTAGTTCAAGGACATACTCATGGCTTACATTCTGACAGTTAATAACATTTCTTGCCTTGCATTAACCTCATTATCTCCCACCCAACAGGCAACATTTGAATGCATTTTTCACTTGATATCTGTTGAGACTCCTGATATGATTTGGAGCCTTCCTTTTCTAGGTTTTTAATAGAAACAACAACCATGAACTGCCTCCACAGATAGAAGAGTTTATATTTAGGAAGTCAACTTGAGCCTTCAAAAAATGTGGGAATTGGTGGATGTCAAGAGAGGCCTGTTTGAATAGTATGGGATACGGAACCTTTCAAAACTTACGAGGGAAGTTTTTGCCTAGGTTTACAGAAAATCTCACTCTTCTAATAATGACTAATTCATCTAATTAAGGTAGATAATTAGATGGCAACTGCATTAAATATGTTTAATTGTTATTTGGCTTACACTGGGGGTGCACAAACACTTTACACAGATTACAAATTAAAATTTGTGTAGGCAAATAAGCAGTTTGAAACCTGGGTGTCTATGTAGTCAGTTTATTCATGTAATTCAAGTAATAGTACTGTGTTTGAAAACGAAAATGAAATAAATTATGGCACAGCAAGAGTACAAATGCTCAGATATTAGCAAGCATTCTGTCTTCAACCCTAAATCATTAAGCTTTCTGTAAAGTTGATATAATGGCAGATAATTAAATATTAGTAATTCAGTAATTTGACCTTAATGACCTTCAGAAAATTTTATATCTGCCTGTTCAGTATGCCTTAATTGTTCATAAGGCACATGCTATATAAAGGCAAAGGTAAAGGTAAAGATTTCCCTTGCTCGAAAGCCAGTCGTATCCAACTCTAGGGTTCAGTGCTCATCTCTGTTTCAAAGCCAAAGAGCAAGTGCTGTCTGCTTCTGAAGACATTTCCGTGGTCATGTGGCAGGCATGACTAGATACCGGAGCGCACGGAACGCTGTTACCTTCCCACTGAAGTGATCTCTATTTGTCTACTTGCAATTTCTTGCTTTCGAACTGCTAGGTTGGAAGGAGCTGGGACAAAGACGGGAGCTCATTCCATCCTGCAGTACTCAGGAATTGAACTGTTGACCTTCCGCCTCCCAGTCAGCATCTTAGTCACTTGAGCCACTTCAGTACATGCTATGTACATCAAATAAAATAAGTGGTATTTTAATGTTGTGATTTTTAATACCTTCAGTATAAATTAATTTGTTGGGGCTAACTATTTTCTTGTAATTCTTATTTATAAAGCCTCCTAAATGTTTGATACATGAATGGAACATTGTATTATGAAATAAATCTGATAAGTGGGATAGTCTTGTTCCCTAATTAAAAAGGTAGTGTCCATCACATTCCAAGGCAAGCCATCTCACTTCTTCTTCTTCTTCCATGTCCAGGTAAGATATGAAACTGCCAAAATGAAGGTACACTTTCATAAATGTATTCTGTAGTTCTTTTTGCCTGACCTAGTGTGGTTCAAGTGGCTAAGACGCTGACTGGGAGGCGGAAGGTCAGCAGTTCAATTTCTGAGTACTGCAGGACGGAATGAGCTCCCATCTTTGCCCCAGCTCCTTCCAACCTAGCAGTTCAAAAGCAAGAAATTGCAAGTAGACAAATAGGGACCACTTCAGTGGGAAGGTAACAGTGTTCCGTGCACTCCAGTATCTAGTCATGCCTGCCACATGACCATGGACATGTCTGCAGAAGCAGACAGCACTTGCTCTTTGGCTTTGAATCAGAGATGAGTACTGAACCCGAGAGTTGGATATGACTGGCTTTTGAGCAAGGGAAACCTTTACCTTTACTAGTGTGGAAACAATTATCTGGCACAAGGTGGCCATTGCCCAGGGCATGCCAGATTGTGATTCAAAAACACCACAATCTTCGAGGAGGCTCTTTCTGTGTACCCCAGCCATTTCAGTATTCAACAGACACTGTCCCTATTCTTCCTAAAGTTGAGGCCAAATATCCTTTCTTATAATTTTAATCCATTGGTTCAAGTCCTACAATCTAGAGCATGGTTTGCCAACATTTTTGAGTTGGGGGCTGGGCCACACTCCCTCAGACAGTTGAAGGGGCCAGACTGGTGGTCCCCAAACCATTTATGGCTGTCATAAATGAATTTACGACAGCCGTAAATGAGTCCGTCTGATTCTTGCAGTCGGTCAGATTATTTGGCACCATAGGCCAGATCTGGCCCACAGGTTGTATGTTGCCTACCCCTGTTCTAGAGTAGTATTTCCCAACCTTTGGTTTTTGGCCTTCAATTCCCAGAAGCCTAAGTCAGTACATTAGCTGATCAGTGCTTTTGGGAATTGACTTAGACTTCTGGGAATTGAAGTCCAAAAGCCAAAGGTTTGGAAACACTGCTCTAAAGCTACAAGCTCTCTCCACCATGTGATAGTCCTGAAAATGGCTACTATGTTGCTTCTTAGGCTTCTCTTCTCAAGGCTAAACATTCCTCCTAGGGCTTGATTTTCAGACATCTTATTGCCATGGTTGTTCTTTTCTGGACGCATTCCAACTTCTTGATGTCCCTCTTAAACTATGTGTGGCCAAAACCTGACACAGTTTTCCATGTGAGGTCTCACCGACAGAATACAGTAGAACCTCGGATAAAGTCCAAACTCTGTTCCACAAGTTTGGACTTTATCCGATTTTGGACTTTATCCGAATCAAATGGGTGATGCATCGGATAATGTCCAAAAATGGACTTTATCCGAGGTTCCTATTTTGACACGATAACATCTACTATTACAGCAAAATATCACATCATCTTTTTTTTCTTGCCACATTACATTGCTAACTCATATTGTGACTTTCTGTGTGACAGGAGAAGCCTTATTGATAAACCAGGCAATGAGCCTTAAAGCCGTTATCCCATCTTCAACACTCCTAGAGCTCTTAAGACAGTATATTTCGACAGAACTGCAAAATTTAAAGTATAATGTCTGTTACTTCAGGGCAACTTTAGTAATAGAAAGCATTGTTGTTACTTGCCCTCAAGCCACTTCCAATAAATGTTGATCCTATGAAGTTATAATGTGTTTTACCACTAACAGCCCTCCTCAGATTTCACAAACCAATATACCTGTACAGGTAAGTTCCAAGCTTGAACTGTTACAAAATATTTTTGGTTCCACAAAACTTTTTGGAACTTGAAGCTTTATTTCACTTAAAATGTACAGCAATGTTTACTACATTACTACATTAATTCATAGTATTTTATCCTACCTTTCATCATCATCCTTATCTTTTACTTTTAATGCAGCTAGCTAAACTGAAGATAAGGTTGCATAACCTAGCAACCCTTGAAAAAGACAGTTGATCAAAAAAAACTACCAAAAATTGCAACCCATCTTCTGATAACACGTTAACACTTTTTAAACATACATTTCATCATAATTAGCCTGGCACAAATCCCAGACTAACAGGTGTTTGTCCCTTATTTTGAGCTGCAGCTGATTGCCAACTTGGCCCATCTCCCAAATACTTCCTACAGTCTTCCACCTTGTGTTCAAATTAGCTTGTCAGCCTTATTTATATCATCCTAAAATGCGGTATAAGATTATCTGGTGTCAATCAAGTCTAGATATGAAGGAAATGAAATGAAATGAAAAACTGTTCTGAGTAGGAAAATTCATACTTTTTCCATTAGTTCGGTAATAAGAAATACCCAATTGTTCACAAACAAGAGCTTCTAAACTAACACATAGTATCAGCAAACAGGTCCCATAAATGGCGTCTCATTTCATGAAGATGGAATGACTGAATTCTTGGGCCTTCTAGCTTGGCAAACACAAGTTGGAGAAAGGTTTGAGTAGGATGCCAAATTCTACATTTTTGGATGATAGCTCCCTGAATTCTCCAGTTTTACATTACCACAGTTGGTGCTGTATTCTGTGAGTTGTGACACACAATTAAAGAGTAATGTTTCCTATCTTTTAGGACAGAACTCTACATTACAGATAACCCATCAGTAGAAGAGCCAATTTTCCTAAGTCCTGATGGTGTTTAGTTGTCACAGAATTTTTTTTTTCATACTTAGGTTCCTTTTGTTATGCATACCTGTCAAGTTGCAGTGGTGAAAAAACAGGAAGCACCGCTGTGTGTGACGGGCACATATGTGCAAAGGGGTTACTGCAGCAGTGCACATGCATCAAGCGGTAACTGTGCATGTGCAGTGACCCCTTTGCACATACACACCACTGCAGTAACCTCTTTGCGCATGCCCACCACTTCCTTTGACGGGAGCGCATGCGCAGTAACCCCTTTTCTGGCCATTCAAATACGAGATGGCTGCGGAAAGGACCGGGAAAGAGGGGTGAAATATGGGATTTCCCTGCCAATACAGGATACTTGAAAGGTATGTGTTATGTGATTGGTCTTCAGTGCATAAGCACATTTTTCCTTTGTTACATATCATTTCTCAGACAATAAGGAATATGTAGTCATATTTCTGGAACACAAACAAACTTTCAGCTCTAACTACAGATTATTGCTAATGTGCAATTTGGCTCTGAATCTGAGGATGGCCTACCAAATGTCTTGGTTTGTGAAATCACATTTTAGTAAAATTTCAACAAGCTCATAGTCCAAGTATTTCGTTTTAATAGAGTCCAGATATTAAATATTTGTTCCTTTGAGAGAATTTCCATACAGCAACGTTCAATTGCTATATTTTAACAGTGTTGTAATTACTTCAGAGGAAAATATCATTTAAAAATGTGCTTACTCTTCCAATTGGAAAGGTCTTCCCTTGGCAATTTGAAATCCTGCTCAGAGTCAGCAGTTCTGCCTCTCCCCACTGTTGCTCCCTCCACCACTCTACATCTAACTCTCTAATCTGCCAAGGGTAAAATGTATGTTTCAAAAATGATGATTAAGTAGGGCCCTATGCTAAACATGCAGATTCTGTGGAGTTGATACTCAGGGAATCCTCTTTTCTACTTACTGAAGTGTGAAAGCAAAATACATTGTGAAATAATGGACGAGCGTCAACAGCAACTGACGTCGGCGTGCACTATTCCAGCCCCCCCCCCGGGGAGACGGGAACAGAAGGACGTACATCGGGGGCGGAGCCAAGCTCGTCTTTGCCATTTGGCTTGGCCTGGGGCATGTTTGCTCCCTCTAGCTGAAAGAGACACAAGGCTAGGCCCAACTTTCGGCAGCCTGCTGCTTTCATAGCTGGTAGTCCGGCGTGATTGCCTGTGGGCATGACATGGCACCTAAGAAGATGCCGGGGTTGCCCTATACACCTAGGGTCACTCCCCTGCACCTGCTTAGGAGGCCAATTAGGCCAGGCATCGGGGCTTCTAGGGAGGCTCCCCTTCTTGACCCTTGGGCCTTGGTAGCACTGGTTTTGGCCCTTGAACGCACCACTGGGCTCGATGAGTTGCCCATGATGTGCCGGCCTGCATGCCAGTCAGCCAGGCAGGTCACTGACCCATTTACCACTGACTGGCCGGTGCTCATGGCGTTCCTCAGGGACTGGCTTGCCCAACTCGAGGCCACTCAACAATCTGTGCTGTCTGAAACCACAGCTCCTTTGGCCCCTGAGGTGCTGGCTGTTACCTGGGAGGCACCTGGGCTTTCAGCATCACCTGTTTATTGGGGGGGAGGGTGATGGCCCTATTCCAATCCAGGGCCCCGATGCTTGGATACAGCTGGAACCCCCGGTGGGGGGTGGCTGTTCCTGGCGCTCCTGGTGAGTATGGTGGTCAAGTTAATGCACAACACATGACTCCACTTTATCCCCAGACTGCCCATAATGGCCTTGGCCTCGGCAGTCTGGGTATGCCACCCCATCGGCCTGGGTACCACCCAGTGTTCTGCAGCATGTGGCATGGACCGCCCTATACCCACCTGTACCACCCGGCATTCCAGCAGCAGCATCCTCCTTGTCCTACCCTGTCTGGATGTATGGCCTGCCAGTCAATCCAGCCTACCACTTGGTGCCACAGTCTGCCCTCCCCTCAGGGGGGGGGGGGTTTGGCCTTGCCTTTGGGTGACCACCTGCTTCCTGCGACCAATGTTAAGATCTGGTGCAGGGAATATATAGACATTTTTAGTTTACTCCACAGGGATATGACCAGGGAGGACAGGGAGAAGGAGGACAACCGTGACAAATAGTTGGCCTACCGCAGGAAACCACCCCGTACATGGGCAAATTGGCTGCCTGCCTATTTGATTTATCTGGCAGTTTCTGTGAGGGCTTGCCCGGATCTGGCCTTGCCTATGATCCAATATTTGGACATAATATATCGGGTGTATGTTGATTTCCCTGGGTCATTGTGGTTGGCGTATGATGAGGAATTTCATATGTGCGTGGCCTTGCACCCCATGGGATGAGCCGCAGCAATTGCTTTGGCTCCAATATATGACCCCTCCCTGCCCGGTGTCGGGTGATAGGTATAATTGTGGCCATTTGGTTCAATGCCCCAGCCCAGCACAGATGCCCTGCCCTCTGGCAGGGTAGGGGGTTCCAGCCCACCTACTGTGCTGGGATTTTACATCCACGGGATGTTGCAACCGAAAGCCGTGCATGAATGCTCTATCTGTGCTGGACCCCACCCCACCAGTGCTTGCTTCAAGTCTGGAGGTGCTCGAGGGCAGGACTGTGACCAGCCCAGACACAGACACCCCCTCCTGACATCCTTGCCTCCAAAAGGCCCCGTCCCCAATTTGGCTTGAGGTACTCAGGCGTTGGTTGTGCATTTATTCCAAATGCCTCAATGCTATCTACCTCGATGACAGATTTTCATTTGGATTCTACATACCTTTTGTGGGTGTCGGGCCCCACAGGATGCCCGGAACCTCAGGTTGCTTTGCAACAGGGAGCATTTGGCGCAATCCAAATTTTTTAAAGGAGGTTGCGGAAGGTAGGGTAGCTGGCCCTTTCACCCAGCCTCCCTACCCAAACTTAAAAATATCCCCCCTCGACCTGGTACCCAAAAATTGTCAGGTGATTTTCATTTAATACACCACCTTTCTTATCCGCAGGGCAATTCTGTGAATGACGCAATACCGGACGAGCTGTGTTCGGTCCGGTATACATCATTTGACGAGGCATTAGTGATGGTTCACTCACGTGGCCCAGGGGCCCTGCTTGCTAAATGCAACATTAAGTCCCCTTTCCAACTCCTCCTGGTGCACCTGGACGACTTTGAATTACTCGGTTTTCAATTTGAAAGCCAGTACTTGGTTGATCGCATGATGCCTTTTGGCTGTTCAATTTCCTGTTCGGCTTTCGAATGCTTTAGTTCATTTCTACATTGGGCTCTCGTATCCAGGACCAGAGTACACAAGGTGGCCCATTACCTGGATGACTTTTTGTTTGGGGTGGCTGCGGGACTCTGGTGCCTGTGGATGACTGCTCCAGGCATTTCAGAATCTCATGAGTGAATTGGCAGTCCCCTTGGACCCTGAAAATACAGAAGGGCTGGCGACTTCCCTTACCTTTTTATGTATTGAAATTGATATTCTTGCACAATCTTCCCAGTTGCCCCAGGAGAAGGTTGACCATATCTCCGCAAAAAAATTGGCCATGTTGGGTAAGCATAAGGTTATGCTCGGGGACCTCCAGGAGCTTCATGGGCACCTCAACTTCGCTTGCAGGGTAGTAGCACCCGGGCATGCCTTTGCGCATCGCCTCTGTGGTGCAATGGTTGGGTTGCACCGGAGGTTCCACCTGGTAAGGCTTAACAGTGCAACGCTGGCCGAACTGCGCATTTGGTGTCTCATTTTGGCGCTCAGAGGCTTTCCTGATGCCTCGTTTCCAGGTTTACTCTGATGCTTCGGGCTCATTGGGCTAGTGGATGTATTTTGAGGGACTGTGGTGCTGCGGCGCCTGGCCAGCTCATTGTCAGGGCTCTGCCTTGCTGAGGGACCTGACCTTCCTCAAATTCTTCCCGATTTTGGGTGCATTGTTGATGTGGAGTGACCGATGGTCCAACTCGGTGGTTCACTTCTGGTGCGACAATGCCACTGTAGTCCAGATTGCCAACACCATGACGTCATGGTTTCCCCGGGTCATGGGTCTGGTTCACCCTTTTGTCCTCCACTCCCTTCACTATAATATCTTGTTTAAGGCATAGCACATCCCTGGCCTTGACAACAGCATCGCTGATGCTCTGTCCTGCCTGCAGATCTCACAATTCAGAGCACTAGCTCCGGGGTCCAACAATCTCCTTTCCATTTTGCCTGATGAGATCTGGACACTTGGAAAGGTGAAGTCGACAGGGCTTTAAGTCATTCCTTGGCTAGTTGTACCCATCAAGCATATGGGGCTATGGTGGCGACCTTTGCTGCTTTCCATTTTGACATACACCTGCCTGATGCATGGCCTCTGCCAGTTGAGCATGTGCTCTGCTTCATGGTGCACCTGTATGGAGAGGGTCTTGCCCCTGCACCATCCGGAGCTGCCTTTCCACCCTGTTTTTTACAGCCAAGGCGTGGGGCTTCCCTGACACTCTGGGTGATTGTCAGGTTTAGGGTGTCCTTAAGGGATGGTCCAGGGAGAGGGGTGCTTGTCCCGATTCTAGGCACCCTGTGTCCCCTGCTGTGTTTGGTTGCAAATTGGACTCAGCTGTGCTCTGATTCCTTTGAGGCCTCTCTATTTCACGCTGCCACTTCCACGGCCTTTTTCAGGGCCTTGTGGGTCAGCAAACTGGTCACCTCTTCTGGGGGTGACTGCTCGCGCAGAGCCTTGGATCTCTCTGACGTTCTGTTTTCTGAAGCTTCTATCCAATTGACTATTCGGACCTCTAAGGCTGATCAGCAAGGGTGTGGAGCCACAGTGGTCCTGCTGTGATGTTCCTTACCTGAGGTTTGCCCGGTTAGGGTGATCTCACAATTCCTGTCTGCCTGGGGCATCCTTGCTGGCCCCCTATTTTGTCATCAGAATGGCCTACCACTCACTAGATACCAATTTTGGAAGGTTACTGCTTCCGCCCTTTCTTTGGTAGGTCTGCCTGGGGCTAGGTATGGTACCCATTCATTCCGGATTGGCACTGCTTCCACTGCGGCTGCCTTTGGTTATAATGCAGAGGATATTAAACGTATGGGGTGCTGGAGTTCTACTAGTTTTAGATCATATATCCGCCCTCTGCTGCAGTGAACACCTTGCTGGCCATCTTTCTCTTTTCCTTTTTTGCACGTACTATGGTTCACTCACCTCCTGCCAATGTCTGGATGGTTGGGCGTAGTTTCATGTTCTGGGCAGCTTGTTACACTGATTTTCCCCCATTTGGCATCCACCTGGGGCTCCAGGATGCGGTGGTCCTCACCTGGTACAGATTTTGCAGGATTTGATGGAGCCATCTCCTCTCCTTTGTTCTAGATGTATGGGATCACGTCCCACTGGATCTGATGGTGTTTCATTTGGGCGGCAACTATCTGGGCCATACCATAGGCTTGGACCTGTGTGTGTCTATCTGTCATTATCTGGCCCTTATCCAACAATGATGGCTGGCAGTTTGGTTCATGTGGTCTTCCATCACTCCCTGCACTGTGTTTTGGGGGTCTCTTCACCGGGGGTGCATCAACTGCGCTGGGTGCGCAGTCAACTGGTTGGTGGCCCAGTATTTCAGCCAGGAAGGCATTGGCACCTTTGTGGAGCATCCTGGCATTCGCTTGCTGGAGCGTCATCTGTTTTGCAGATGGGGTGCAGCTCTCTGACAAAGGCTTGCACATTTTCCTGTCCTCCATCTGCACGGGCCTGTTGATCGAGTTATCGGTCAGGGGGTGGGTCTCAGAGTAGAAAAGGCCTACTCCCCGTGTGGTGGTAGTACTGGTAAGGACATAATTCGACCCCCAACTACCCGGTAGGTACATATTTGGTACGCCATGAGACTTGACAGCAACAGAGAGAACGTGGTTGGTGTATCAAGTGTGGACCATGGTCAAGGGACTTGAAAACTGGGCGGTTTTGCAGACCCGATTGTAGAGTCAGAAACAGAAGTGCCCAAGGAGGATTTCTGATGGGGTAAAATAATTGGTTAACAAAATCATAGACTGAAGTTTATAATTCAAACCAGTGGAGGCTGCAGAATGATGATAAGTCTTTACCAGTGCTATTCCGGCCCGTTGCTGTTTATGTTAACATGGTTTATGGTTAAAAAATTAAAGCGGTCCAAATTTTAAACCAAAGAACGTGTCAGTCTCCTTATTCTGGGGGTGGGCTGGGCAAAGCACATTGGTGCAGGGACCATTTATGTATGTTTAGTATTAGGAGGGTCCAGGATGAGAAATCTCAAAGCTAGATGAATAATTGCCCTGGCTATGAGTTCAGAAAGTAAAAATTACACAAGGTAACTTTTTCAAAATTTCTTAGGTAAAGTTCTCCCTTGCTCGAAAGCCAGTCTTATCCAACTCTAGGGTGCAGTGCTCATCTCTGTTTATAGCCAAAAAGCCAGCACTGTCTGTGTGTGTAGACGTATCTGTGGACATCTGGCAGGCATGACTAAACACCAGAGTGCACAGAATGCTGTTTATCTTCCAACCAAAGTGGCACCAATTTATCTACTTGCAATTTATTGCTTTTGGACAGCTAGGTTGGAAGGAGCTGGCACAGAGATGGAAGATCACTCCATCATGCAGCACTCAGGTCTCAAACTGCTGACCTGCCTATCTTCAAGTCATCAAGTTCAGCTTCTTTTGCTATTAAGATGTATTAACATGTATTGACAAAGATCTATCCAAAGAAGTATTCTGTAGGTGCTGTCATTCCTTTCATTCCATTCATTTTTATCCAAGGGAGCAAAATATTTTCCCCCATAAATACTCATTCAAATTAACAAGTATCCATTTCCCTTTTCTTGGTAATATTTTCCTATATGCCTTTCCAGTTTACCAAAGAGAGGAAGAGAATACTGCTAAAATTTAGTGACTTATTCTGTAAACTGGCCAGAGTAGTGGATGCTCGCTAATGGGGTGGCATACAAGCCAAATGGATAGATAAAATTGAACATTTCAAGTGTGATTTTAGTTTACACCATGCAGGAAAAAAGGGGAAAGGCAATGCAGGCTTTGAAGGGGAAAGGCAATGCAGGCTTTGAAGTTATCACAAAGGTGATACCTTTATTAGATCACTGAAAATCAAACAGACAACATGCTCTCATTGGTGGAAAAAATCTATTTCTTAAGGTTAAGCACAATTATTTGATCGATAGTACAAAATAGTGTAAATAAAGAGTCTCAAAAATACATGACAGTTATCTGTGCCAGGTCTGCTTGTGCCAGGTGGGTTTTGACCAGGGGTTCCCAACCTACAGCCTGTGGGCTTGACTCAGTCAGCAGCACCGGTTCATGTGGCCCATTGCCATCACCACCAGAAGTGGAAGCAGGTATAGTTATGACAGCTGTAAAATGCACCCGCACATGCATAAATGCGGTTACATCAGCCATAAATGCACTTGCAGTTGTCATAAATGCGGAAACAGGTGCATTTACTCCCGATTCCAGGGGCGTGGTCCAACCCACTCAGCCCCCATCAGAATGTTGGGTTTAGAATTTGGTTGGTTTGCCACATTGGAAAGGCCAGTTAAAGCCAAATTGAAGCCAATTAATTAAATGATTTACATGAAACTAGTTTAGATAGTTAACCAAGCACAGAAGTGTCCATAGTTTGGTAAAGCACCACATTTTTTCTCAGATTCCCAAGTGCAGTGATAGCTTCAGCTGTACTCATGATATTCTGAAGTGGTACAAAATTGCCTAATCACATTTTTATATAAAGGTTAATGATAATGCTTATATTGAATACAATACTTTTTCTTATAAGATTTTTAACAATTTAGTTCTCAACGGTGTATGGACAAACCAGTTTGGTTCATGTGCACGCACTGAAATACAGGCTTTTTAGGTGGCATTTAGAAACAGACTGAAAACTACAAATGTACTTCTACTGAGCAACACGATTTTGACTGATACATTTCTTCATTGAAACGATTATGCAAAAATGCAATTCCACAGTAGCAGAATTGCTGCTGGAGAAGTCAGGAATAAGAAACCACAGCATTCTAGATTGGTAAAATGTGGATTCACTGTTGTTGCATACAGTTGCAGAACCTTGGCAATACCTAGAAAACAGATCCAGGCACTGGGTATCCCATCTGCCATTTGGTGACCCTACCCACCAGATGGGATATGGCCATATATTCCCTAAAATTAGACTCTATTGCCTGCTCATGATGCTTACAATCAATAAAACTGGGAATAGGGGGAAAGCCAATTGCAGCACCATGTATCTGATCTCCAGAGGCACTGTGCAACTGCACAGGCATTTCTAACCTATGTCCAAAAACATATGTGCAATGGCAAGCAGAGCCTGTTCTCTTCTGCTACACACATGTTCCCCATATGCACATAGACTGTCATGTGAACAAAGCAGTTCATCAAAACCTTTTTTAGAGTTGAAGTTGACAATAAGATGTTTCCACTGTGCTGCTTTGTTTTAAGCAGTATTGTGTGAATTTATTGTTATGTTAATGTTTGTTCGGAAGTTAATTACTATACCCTTTGAAGCATGCAAAATTTGGACCCTTGAGTTTTGTACAGAATGAAAACACTTTAATTTCATTGTTTTGATTTTGGTTGGCATGAAATTTAAAACATAACATGCTGCCACATATCTATAACTTAACAGTGATCAAACAAAACAAAACAAAAAACAGCAACCCACCAATACACCAGCTGCCAAATTCAGTAAAAAAAAAAACAATAGTACTGCTCATCAGCTACTGAGTTCTGTTAATTTCATTCTCTGAGATCGAATTTGATAAGTGATTTCAAATATTGTCAGCTGTCAAACTAGGATATTGAAAAAGTAGTAAACATCTGGCAAATGTGCAGAGAATACCAGCTGAATATTTGACAGCTCAGTGTGCAGAAGTCTGAAAGAGGAATGTTCAGAAGGAAATTCACTTCAGTTCTGGACCTCTGAAAGGCAAAGTAGGCTTTGCAGGCACACCCACCCAAATAAAGACTCAGACACCGGTATTGGATTAAAGGCATTGGGCCACTTTTATTGAATAATGCCCTAGTCCGAATTATCACTTTCAATTGGTGTATCATCCAATTGTAATTCTTTAAGGCAAGCAGGCCGCAGTAGCACTGGTAAGGTTCCACCCAAAATGCCAATGGCTATTGGCTACATGTATCAATTTGTTTGTTGACACAAACAAATTGTTGACCGAAGTCAATATACTATCTACTGACCCCACTCTATGAAGTGTATCCGTCCAAATATCAAGGTGATGCAGGCTGTGAAGTTCCAAGCATCACCCCTTTCATGGTTCGCCCTTGACCGGCCAATCCTGTTTCCCCTGTACCTATCTACGTGTTGGCCAGTCAATTGCGAACCTGCCGGATACCTATGGGTCATAAATCTTTACCTTACCAGTGCTACCCGCCACACGGAGAGGCATCCATGATGACTCACCGCCCCCCCCCCCCCGACTGACAGCTCGGTCGCCAGGCCCGCTTGCATGTCCTCCAGGAAGAGGTTCATACCTCTGGCCAATAGGTGGACCCTATCTCCTGCATACAGGCTAAAATCCTGCAACCCTATCCCCGGGTGTCGAATGGCTGTCCCCAAGCCATTCTCAACAAGAAACCGGGCAACAGTCCTGTTCACTGACCACCGGGCATGGTCCAAACCAAGGAGATCCATGCCTCCTCTATAACAGTGTCTCGGCACGATGTCAGACCATAGCAACCGTGTGTACAGCCATAAATGATGTAGAAACGCCAGGTCACTGCACACTGACATTTTTAAGGAAAGGCCAGTGATCTGTGCGAGATCATTGCTGCCGAGGTGCAGAATCAGAACATCAGGCGGTCCAGCATCCCTGATGGACATCAGGAATGGCAACAGTTCCCGCCATCTCATGCCGCGCACACCATACCACCGCATACGTGCGGATGCACGCAGCCCGAGATAGGGTCCCCACTCCGACGATGCAGCATACTGTGCCACCCAGTGCACATAACTGTGGCCCACCAGCCACACTGCCACTGATGTGCATAGACACACAGGGTCTGTAAAAGAAGGAGAAGGAATTAAGGCCATAACTAGGTACTCATACAGTGAGGGGACGTACATATAAGGAAAAATGTGCGGACCCCCCACCTGCCCATCCAACAAATATCAGTCTCAGAGTACCCAAACGCAGCCGCAGTTGATGCGGCGCCTATCCTGAATGAATGGGTGCCATAGCAAGCCCCAGGGAGGCCCACACTGTGAAGTTCCGTACCGGTCACCCTCCAGAACTGAAATTTGTTAATGGGAGACCCATCCTGGTGGCAGAACAATGGGCCAGGGTGCATACCACGCACTGCCAAAGTTGCATGTAGGGCACCAACTGGACAGATGTCAACAAATGTACATTGTAGCAGTCTAACACCACTGCCTACTTCATGCTGATCAGCCTTCGAGGAACGAATCCTCAACTGACCCCACTCCTGGTTGATAGACACATCTTCGAGTTCCAGTGCCCTATGAGACACGTCCCCCTTTGACAATGGGACCAGCTCGCTGATTCTCAGAGCTCCAAAGAAAGCTACGGTGGTAGCTGCATGAAAAAGAGACTCCTCATACCTATCATAACACAGTCTATGCCAACCTCGTGCAAGGTGGGTCAGAATACCTGGTGAAACAGGGTGACCTGTGTCCGGACAGCGGCCACGTTCACGTGTCCACCCTTCCAATACACGGCGTATGCGGAAGTCACTCACCCAGTCAGTAAAGCCCCGTGCCCTGGCCATGAATATCAAGGCGGAAAGCCTGGTGGCGATGGTGCGTGAGGCCAAACCCTGATCATGAAAGTGCACCATATACTGTAAAACCTGGTCGACCGGTATCGGCCACATTTCAGGCAGCTGCCTTTGCCTACAAAAAGTCCTAAATAGAAGGAGTGTATGCTGATACGCCTTACGCGTGCGAGGTGCCAAAGACATGCCGATCGCCCGGTTCACCTCTCCTCGCCAAATGTCCATATCTCGGCCGGGAGTGGAGAGGGAAGTTCCTCTGCATCTGGAGCCAAGGCACGGAACCGGGAGATCTGCAGGCGGGACAAAACGTCAGCAATACCATCATTAATGCCTGGCACATGTCTGGCCCTGAAGAGCACATTAAGGCGCAAGGACCTAAGAACAAATTGGCGAACTAAGGCCATAACTCTGGGGGATTTAGACGTTTGGGCGTTGACAATGTGCACTACCGCAGCATTGTCACTCCAAAAGTGAACCACCAAATTAGCCCACCTGTCCCCCCAGAGCATAAGGGCCCCCCAAAATTGACCACAGGCCCACTGTCCTTCAAAATAAATCCCATAGCCCAGGGAGCCGGAGGCATCCGACTGTACTTGAAACTGGGGGCTGAGCTCAGATCTCCAGGAGGATACGCCATTAAAGTCCATTAGGAATGTGAGCCAAACTGAAAGGTCTGCTCGTAAACCCCTAGTCAGCCGTACACTGTGTTGTCGTTTAGAAAGGCCCACCATAGCGTCACACAGACGCCTGGCGAAGGCTCTGCCTGGTGTCACCACTCTGCAGGCGAAGTTTAGGTGGCCGTGAAGCACCTGCAACTCCCGGAGAGACACATTACACTTGGCAAACATTGCCAAAATTGCATCAGAGATCTGCCCCCCCAACCGACAATTCAGTCACCAGAGGTGCATCCTCTTGCTGACAGGTGAACCCCATCTCCAGAATACAGGCTAAAATCCTGCATCCATGATGACTCACCGCCCCCCCCCCGACTGACAGCTCGGTCACCAGGCCCGCTAGCACGTCCTCCAGAAAGAGGTTCATACCTCTGGCCAATAGGTGGACCCTATCTCCTGCATACAGGCTAAAATCCTGCAACCCTATCCCCGGGTGTCGAATGGCTGTCCCCCAAGCCATTCTCGATAAGGAACCAGGCAACAGCCCTGTTCACTGACCGCCGGGCACGGTCCAACCACGGGGGTCAATGCCTCCCCTATAATAGTGCCTCGGCACGATGTCTGACCATAGCAACCGTGTGTACAGCCATAAATGGTAAAGAAACGCCAGGTAACTGCACTCAGAATTCTTTAAGTCCAGGCCAGTGATCTGTGCAAGATCATTGCCTCCGAGGTGCAGAATTAAAACATCTGGTGGTCCAGCATCCCCAATGGACATCAGGAATGGCAACAGTTCCCACCACCTCATGCCGTGCACACCATACTACTGCATACGCGCGGTTGCACGTAGCCCGAGATGGGGTCCCCACTCTGACGAAGCAGCATACTGTGCTGCCCAGTGCACATAAATTGTGGCCCACCAGCCACACTGCACCGGTGTGCGGAAACACACAGGGTCTGTAAGAGAAGTAGAGAGAATTGAGGGCATAACAAGGCACTCATGCAGTGAGGGAACGAACAGACGGAGAAAAAAGGCGCAAATCCCCACCTGCCCATGCGACGTATGTCAGGCTCCGAGTACCCAAATGCAGCCGCAGTTGATGCAGCACCTATCCGGAATGAATGGGTACCGTAACAAGCCCCAGGGACCCCTGCACTGTGAAGCGCCATCCCGGTAACCCTCCAGAATTGTAATTTGGTAAGGGGAGACCGATCTTGGTAGCAGAACAACAGGCCAGGGCATGAACCACGCACTGCCACAAACGCATGTAGGGCACCAACCGGACAGATGGCAGCATCATGCTACTACCCTTTCCCCGCTGACCAGCCCTTGAGGAGCGAATCCTCCACAGAGCCCATTCCCAGTCGAGCGACACATCTTCCAGTTCCAGTGCCCTGCAGAACATGTCCCCTGTTGAAAGTGTGACCAGCTCACTGATTCTCATAGCCCCAAAGAAAGCCACGGAGGTAGTTGCCTGCAAATAGACTCTTCGTACGGAGCATAGGTGCTGGCCGCGTAAGGGTCATATACAGTAGCCACAACTGCTAGCAGGGCTCGTCCCACCGCATCTCAGGGTGAAGGGCCGCCCTCATCCTAAGTTCTTCATCATAGGCCAACCATGACGGGCCAGGGAAATCAACCACGGCCATTGGGATGGCCAAATCAGGACGGGCCCTTAGATACTCTGCCATGGATATCCAATATGCCGGTAACCAATTGGCCCAAGTGTGAGGCGGGTTACGATGACGGGACAACTCCTTGTCCCTGTTGTCCTGCCCCTCCCTCTACTCCTCAGTGGGTTCACGGTGCAGGAGGGTGAAAATGTCAATATATTCCCATGCCATATCTTTTCCCTAGTAGACTGGGATACATGGTCCCAGGGGTAGGGAGTAACCGGCTGTCGGCAGGGCCGCTGTTGGCACGGATTGGAGAGGGGGAACACATAATAGGCCCTATTGGACCCCCGAGAAGTTAGGCGGAAGCATTGGGGCGGTCACCCCTGTAAAAAACTGGGGGTAATTGGCCTGTTGCGGCCATGGCCACTATACCCCCCCCCAATGTTATGAGCTAGTGTCACGGTGTGCTTATTTGACCAGGATACTCACTCGGTGCACCCCCATGGGCTGCCCCCACTGGGGGTTCTGGCCCGCAGTGGGCGTCGGAGCTCGTGATGGTCATCGAGCTCTGTGTCCCGGTGCGTTCCTGCCAAGCAGGACCGGTCCCTGGTGGAATGTCCTGCTGTAATGGCCTGATGGGGAGCTGCGAGGCACCAGCCTGCGCTGGCCTGATGGCCTCCAGCAGCTCAACCCTGTTGGTGGCCCGCTGCGCGGCCGTGGCCGGCATGTGGGTCGGAGCTGAAGAGCTGCCAAGCCCACCATCCGAAGGTGGTGGAACAATTCCTATAGATGCCTCGAGTGCCAATATGCGGGCAAGGAGAGCATCCACAGCGTCAGACCCACCAGAATAAGGTGGGCCGGATGGACCGGATGGACCGCCAGGCAATTGATGAGTGGGCGGAAGGAGAAAACCGTGTGGCAATCCCTGGCCAGAATAGGGCCATGCCCAATAATCCGGCCAATGGGGGGCCGGTGGAACGGTGGGGCGCAATCCCGCGCCGCGCCCAAATGGGCTGCTATGCCCCATGCCGGGCAAAGGTTGGATAAGGGTAGAAACCCCAGGGGAGCAGGCCTGTGCAGCCCCCGCCTGAGTCCTCCGAATGGGCGGATAGGCAGAGGCCTGGTCACCCTCATTGGTGGCAGTGGGGATTGTAACCCTGCCACCCCCTGTGGGGCGGCCGCCTGAGCCCTCCGGCCCGGTGGGGGTCGAGGGGGTGGGCTGAGCCCTCCCCCTAGGTCACGGCCTATGGGCCGCCTGAGACTTGCGCTTGGTTGCCATAGCCACCCAAGCAGTGCCGCGCTGATCGGGGGAGAAATATCCTCTGATCAAGATTGCAATAAAAAAAGAAAGGTGATCAAGCCGGGGGGAGAAGCATCGGAGCGAACTTCTACACTCCGTCGCTTCTCTTTAAAATGGCAGCGAGCCTGCCTCATGGCCACCCCTTTTATAGAGGGATGGCCACTCCCCCTGACTGACCCGGATGTCTGAGTCTGGGTGGGAGCCCCGCAAAGAGCGCGGTGGCCATTTTGGGGCCGCGCTTGCAATTGTTATCTTATAAGAAAAATTCGCACATCTACAGTCTCACAGTACATTCTGTTAGGGCTAATGAAAAATATGTCACAAGACAGAGTGATGTTTGTAGTTTTTCAGAACATCAGGCTGAATGTTAACTCCAGGCTGTTGGAGACAAAGGAGAGGAGAGAAAATGGCTTAATATTTTGTTAAGCCACCAACCCTACATTTAGTTACATTCCTAAACTAGGGTGTTGAAAGAGAGCAGCCTTCTCTTGTTTAAAGGTAAAGGTCTCCCTTGCTCGAAAGCCAGTTATATCCGACTCTAGGGTTCAGTGCTCATCTCTGTTTCATAGGCAAAGAGCCAGCACTGTCTGCATCTGCAGACAATTCCGTGGACATGTGTCAGGCTGCCTAGACACCAGAGTGCATAGAACACTGTTTACCTTCCCACCAAAGTGGTCCCTATTTATCTACTTGCAATTTCTTGCTTTTGAACTGCTAGGCTGGCAGGAGCTGGGACAGAGACAGGAGCTCATTCCGTCACGTAGTACTCGGGTCTTGAACTGCTGACCTGCTGGCTTCCTGTCAGCATCTTAACCACTTGAGCCACTACTAAATCTGAGAATTGCAGGTAGAATTTTTGGCTGCAGAAAAGGTCTGTAGTTTCTGGACAAATGGTCATCAATTATTGTCATTTAGGTCAAACTCTTTTTATCCCGTCATGAGAGGAAGACTGATTTTCCTCATCCATCACTCTAAAAGCAGGACCTTTCTCCATTAATTAAAAATAATTAGGTTGTCTCACTTTGGTTCTAATAAACATTATCTTATTCTACATACAGTGGTACCTTGGTTTATGAATGCCTCAGTTAACGTAATGCCTCAGTTTACAAATTCTTTGCAATACAAAACATCCCAGAGAACACGTTAAATTTGTAAACTGAGGTACCACTATACAAGGAAATTAATAGGGATTGCTTTTGCTGTAGTGTTCTGAAATCCCAGTATAGGTTCAACTAATATGCTCTGAGAGGCAATAAAACCAGGTTTTGATTGAGCAAGGCTCAACAATGATGACCATTACAGCCAATAGCATTCTTCAAGTCAAACATGACAGAATCTATTACCTTGATTTGGCTGTATACCCAGTCATATTATGGGCTATATACAAGTAGATGATTGAATGTGAACAATACCTCTATCAAGAGTGGAAATGGGATTTTTGGACCTGAGTGCTGGTCCATTAGTGACATAAAGTGCTGACAACCAGAACAAACAGTGAGAAATGTAATGTCAAGGCCTCCAGAGAAATGAAGTTTCATAACTTCACTAGAGTTGATGGATGGGTAATGATGACATTTTCAACTGTAAGTATACACAGTATTACAAACTTTGAAGCTTTCTGGAGAAGTAAATTGATGTTTTGGAGCTCATCATAAGTAGACAATGATGCAATTTGTTGTATAGAAAAACACCTCTTGGGCTGTAGAAATGCTATCAAGAATCCTCAGCATCAAAGACTTATGAATCCAATTATAATAACATGTTATCAATTGGTAATTAATTTAAAGGGAAAGACTTGTATTTGGATTTCTTTTTTAAAAGGTGTCCCTCTAGATAATATCTGACAAAGGAATCCCAGTCCTCTGTTCAATGTAATCCTTTTTGCTCACTTTAGATTACAATACAGTCATTTTTAGAATCATTAATTGTGAAGAAATTCAATACCCCCAAATTATTTATACTCACATAAAGCAGATCAGGGACAAACTAATGACAGATGTATGTTCCTTTTCATTAAGGCTTCAGTTTCTTCTTTGCCCCTCTATGAAGAGGGACACAGGGTTACACTGCTGCTGAGCTATTTGTAAAAATAATAATAATAATAATATTGTGGATAGTGCAGGAAAATTATGAATGAGAGTTCCAAAACATAAAGGCAGATTTTAATGCCAGGCCTTGTTTCTTAGAGGTGAGTTAGAGTTCTTCTTGCATTGTACCATGTGAGCACCACATGGCTCTCTAGATATCTCAGTCATAAATACGTGTTATTGCTTCAAACTGTAGCAATAGCTATGCAATATAATAATGTCATGATTAATAATGCCACCAGTTTTCATGAGGCCTATTTTCTTGGCCTGCTGATTTACAAATTGCATTTGGCTGCATTCAATGGTGCATTTTCCCATGTAAGTGTAGGGCTGCAGCTTTGATGTCAGTTCTTTTTGAATGTCGAAAAGGCAAAAGATGGGGAAAATACAGCTTGTTTAGAGATTCTTAATTCACTGTGAAGTATGCCTCTATGTTAAAGCCAAGTGCACATCCCTTGCCTTGTAAATTGTTACTGCTGCTGTTACTGCTTAACATATCTTTACTGCCAAATGCATTGTCGCTGTCAGGAACACAGAAGCAGGACACATCCCATCTGGAGGCCTGCTCTTTGACCAAGACAGAAATGATGGAAAATCAAGTGGGTTGATGTATAGAAGAAAATGTAAATCAATGGGTAACAAATACATTAAAGAGAGTATTAATATGCATCAACGCAAAGATATCTAAGATACATTGATTTGAGATAGTGCATCAAATACATTCAATCTGCCACAGAGGTTACTGGCAGATGCCCTGTTGAATAAATCAGGAACTAAAACTGGCCAAAGGTCACTACAACTCTTGTTAAATCTTTTATTGCTTATGTAGGGATTCTAATGTTGTCTGTCTCCTGCAGGAATGAATAGTGTTTATTTGAATAGTGCCTAAAGTATATTATATTGATTTAAAATGTGCTTTGCACAGCTGCCCCTATCACTTCTATATATCATTTATATATGCTTTCTTTCTCAAGTAGAACTGAGGCAGTCAAAGAGAAACATCTTGGGCTTTTATATTTTGCCATATAGCTAGACTAATGTTTTGATGTTTTGTTTTGAGAGGGGGGTCATATTATTATTGTCACTACTGCTGCTGTTTTCCTCCCTTCATATTATTTCAGGACCTTGTTCACAAAATCCTTACTTTCAGGGAGTAAGATCCTCAGATCCCTGAGTTTGAAAAGCCACCAATGATGTTTTGCAAACCCTTAAGATACTTGGTAAGAGCACTTCTGAATCAGATTAGTAGATCTGTCTAGTCTACTACTTCAACACGGAATCTCTTTGCCCAAGAAGCCAGTAATATGTGCTGAACATTTACTTGTTGTCAGTCATTCTTGTTTGACTTGACAGAGAAGTTGGTTTGTGGTGGGGATTTACAGGATAAATTTTTGGAAAGTCTCTTGTAAGAAAAATGTAGGCTTCTTCTCTTTATTATACTTATGCCATGACCCATAGCTGTATACAAACATCCCATTTTCTATCACAGAATCAATTCTTTGCTGTCTGTAGCTTCTCCTGCTTTTCACTTCTCAGTAAAAGCCCAATGGAAGTTTTAGTGACCAGGACTGTATTGTTATTTCTAAGCAGAGTAAATCCATTCACTCAGTAGGATTTCTGATTTAGTTGAACCAATGGGTGTACTCTAGTTCCAACTAGCAATATGATACTACACAGTGAGGAAATCCCCCCGTGGGCATATTCATATCAGGAAGGATAGGTAACCCGGGAGACAAAAATTGTAAAGAATTGTGTGATAGGAGGGATAAGAACATAAGAACATAAGAACAGCCTTGCTGGAACAGGCCACAGCCCATCCAGTCCAGCATTCTGTCTCACACAGTGGCTCAACATTTCCTTCAGGGTATTCCCAAGGAGATGCCTTAATCTGTTTAGGATTCCCTGGAAATGGCATTGAGAGATGTCCTGCCTATCTCTCCAACCCCGAGGTTGTCCTTAGGTATCCATAATTATAGCCATTTATACCCTTGTCCTCCATGAACTTGTTTAATCCTTTCTTAAAGCTGTCAAGACTGACAGCTGTCACCACTTCTTCTGGCAGGGAGTTCCATAGACCAGTAATCCTCTGGGTGAAAAAGTACTTTCTCTTATTTGTTTGAGAACTAGTACCCAAAAGTTTCATGGAGTGTCCCCTAGTTCTAGTGTTATGTGATAGGGAAAACAGTTTTTCCTTATCTATTTTGTCTACACCGTGCATAATTTTATAAACTTCAATCAGGTCACCTCTTAGACTCCGTCGTTCAAGAGTGAAAAGGCCCAACCGTTGCAGCCTCAGATGGTAAGGAAGGTGTTCCAGTCCCCTAATCATTCTGGTTGCCCTCCTCTGCACTTTCTCCAACTCCATAATATCCTTCTGGAGGTATGGCAACCAGAACTGTACACAGTATTCCAGATGAGGCCTCACCATAGATTTATAAAGAGGCAAAATGACACTTGCTGACTTATTTTCTATACCTTTCCTAATGATCCCTAGCATTGAGATTGCTTTTTTCACTGCTGAGGCACACTGGGTTGACACCTTCATTGAGTTGTCCATCAGGACACCAAGGTCCCTTTCCTGGTTTGTTGCGGAGAGTTCAGACCCCATCAGTTTATAAATGTAATTGGGGTTTTTTGCCCCAACATGCATCACTCTGCACTTACTAATGTTGAAGCTCATTTGCCACTGTTTTGCCCACTCCCCCAGTGTCAAGAGATCCCTCTGGAGCTCCTCACAATCTCTCACAGTTTTCACTACCCTGTATAATTTAGTGTCGTCAGCAAATTTGGCTACCTTGCTTTTTACTCCTACCTCTAGATCATTTATGAAGAGGTTGAAAAGTAGGGGTCCCAGTACTGAACCTTGGGGGACCCCACTCTTTACTTCCCTCTACCTGGAGAAGTGTCCATTTAGTGCTACCCTCTGTTTCCTGTCCCTTAGCCAGTTGCTGATCCAGAACAAGACCTGTCCCTTTATTCCATGACTGGTAAGTTTTTTCAAGAGCCTTTGGTGTGGGACCTTGTCAATAGCCTTCTGAAAGTCCAGATAAACAATGTCAACTGGATCCCTCTTATCCACATGCTTGTTGACACTCTCAAAAAATTCCAACAGATTAGTGAGGCATGATTTGCCCTTGCAAAAGCCATGTTGGCTCTCCTTTAGCAGCGTCTTCTCTTCTATGTGCCTATTAATTCTATCTTTTAGGATTTTTTCCATCACTTTGCCTGGGACACATGTCAAACTGACAAGTCGGTAATTTCCTGGATCACCCCTGGATCCTTTTTTGAAAATTGGTGTTACATTCGCTACCTTCCAGTCATCAGGCACAAAGCCTGATTTGAGGGAAAGATTATATATTTTGGCTAGGAGATCAGCAATTTCATCTTTAAGTTCCCTGAGAACTCGTGGATGGATGCCATCTGGTCCTGGTGATTTGTTAGTGTTTAGCTTAGCAAGACATGCAAGGACCTCCTCCCTTGTTATTTCTATCTGGCTTAATTCTTCGGTTTCCCTCCCTACGAAGATAGGCTCTGTTTTGGGCATGTGGTCTCTGTCTTCTTCAGTGAATACTGAGGCAAAGAATTCATTGAGTCTCTCTGCAATCTCTGTTTCCTCTTTAATAACCCCTTGCTTTCCATTGTCATCTAATGGTCCAATATCCTTCCTAGTTGGGTTCTTACTTCTAATGTACTTAAAGAAGTCTTTGTTATTTCTTTGAGTATTTTTAGCTATATGCTCCTCAAAGTCTTGCTTTGCTTTCCTGATTGTTGCCTTGCATTTGTTCTGCCAGAATTTATATTTCTGCCTGCTGTCCTCATTCGGACAAGCCTTCCATCTTCTAAATGAGCTTTTCTTGCTCTTTATCACTTACCGAACAGCTCCTGTAAGCCACACCGGAGTCCTCTTGGACCTGGCAGTGCCCTTTTTCCTTTTGGGTATGCATTCCAATTGGGCCTCTGTTATTGTTTTTGTAAACAGCCTCCATGCCTCTTGGAGTGTTAGAATACAATACTTTTGTATTGTCCTATATTTACTCACAAACAATAACCAGCATTACTCACAAACAATAACCAGCATGTAGCTGCCAGAGGCAGAAAATCAAATGTATCACCCAAATACTAAAGACACATCAAGGAAGTTATTTTGATACATGGGGCATGAAATCTCACACGCCCCTTTGCCCATCTCTAGCAACACAAATATATTGGTAATAACTAGTTAACTATTCACTTCCCTGTTGACAAGGGTAGTTGTTTAATTCTGCTTGATGGTAGGCCTAATGTTGACAATAAGCTCAAAAATAGCACCGAAGGGAGTTCTAAATTATCACGAGAATGTAGACGTTGCTGTTGAGTTGTATTAAAAATAACTCTACTTTCTGAAGTTGGAGTGACTAGAAGGAACATTTTGGGGCTGGAGTGACTTTTTCTAGCTATCCAGCATTAAACAATCATTCCATCACATCTCTAAATTCAAAGAGCATCCTGCCTCTCTCTGCTCTTTTGCTCTCTTTGTTGGTTGGTGCCAACTGTGCATTGCTGTCGATCTGTTGGTTGGTAGTTATCATGCAATTCACACACATCTGTAATAGCTGTAGGTAAATAAACATTTTAATTCTTTCTCATACAAATGTATCAGAGTGAGTTACTGAGACTTTCAGTGCCAATTAACGATAAACAGGAGGACTCTGAGAGTCTGGTACCTATTCTCTTCTGTGTGGCTCTGAACACCTACTGCACAGCTAAAGAGAATGTTACCAGAAATTCAAAATAATTGTAAAGCGAAGTGAAATCTTCTTTTGTGTTTCAATAAACTGGAGAATACATTTTGCACAGCACTAGCAGGCACTTAGATTTTTCCAGGAAAGGCACAAAGGGTACATGAAGGCAATAATTTGCCTCTAGTGACTATTCACTCAACAATGAAATTGGAAAATATCATAGAAATGCCTTCTAAATATTCTTCATCTTAATCATGGGTATGGAAACTGAGGGGGAGGTCACCTGTTTTTCCCCAGGTGCAGTACAAAATTCTCCAATCAGTTCATTATGGATATGATTCAGTAGTTTTCTAGGAAAAATTATGGCCACCACCACACACAAAAAGCCAGGTTATATTGGGAGGAAATTTGCAAATGTGTCTGTGTCAATGGTTAGATAGGACCACAATGTGTATCCTATATCTGACCACTGAAAACAATGGATTGACCTGATCAGCTGCATTGGTGTCAGGATTCTGGCTTATTGTGGATGCCACAGTGGCACCCTGCAGCTTCACAACCAAGAGATACCGTGAATGCAGCTGGTACAATTTTAATGCAGGAAGAAGCAGATTTGAGGACTGCTTTGAATAAACAGAGGCGAGTCAAGAGAATAGACATAGTTGCCTACAGCTGTATTTATCATCTCCTCCAGGCAAAAGATTCAGCACTGCTTTCATAAACCTAGTTTTTTAGGATTACAATCTGAATCAAATTAAAAGACAGCCTCAAACCAGGAGACGAATGAGGAAAAGCAACTCCTGTAAAACCTCTACATCATTCCACTTATTAGACTTAAACATACATGTGTTGCTATATATCATATTTATCTTTCCCTCTTTGCATTTGCTACATAGACTGGACCTGCTTTGGTTCATTCATTGAACCATAATCCATTCAGCTTTTTGCAGAAACTTGATTCTGTTTTATTTATGACTGTCATGTCTAATGGCCAGTTGATACCCACCCCACGTTCATATACATCACTTACTGCTGATAGCACCCAGTAATGAGTGGTTTCTGTGAATGAGTCATTTGTTTCATCCAATGCACACATGTCTTATTTTAGAGTTCACACATCTGGCAAATAACCATATGGCATCCAGGAAGTGAAAACAAGTCCAGTGATACCTTTGTGACATATATTCATGGGGTTATCATTGCCTCTAAAAGTAAACTCAGGTGGTGAGTGCTAGAAGCCAGACCGAGCCATTGAGAAATGAAAAGGATTGAACAAGAACATTAGGGGACTGAGGATAAGCAGCTAAGATTTGTTTCAAGTTATACCTAGTCTTCCCAAATGGCCGGCAGGTTTTGATTGTATCTCAGTAAATAGCGGCAGCATACAAGGGATAGATAAAACTAATTTTATGCACTGCTTCAAAAAGTTCCCTTGACACCCAACAGGGTGGTGGTGGTGGTGATGGTGGTGGCGGCAGCAGTGGTGGTGGTGGTGGCTTGATCTGGACAAGAAAGAAGAAGAATTTGATAAAAATGTTTATACTTGTGTTCCAACTGTGTTTCAGCAATGATAGGACCATTAAAAAGTCTTTTTTTAAAAAAAAAATGTCCAATGAATACACTGAGGATATTCTATACCAGCAGAGGTTTTCCTTTACACAGCAACTTTCTTTATCACACATTTTCTGGTAACTTCCTCTTTCCCTATCTCTTGTTCTCATTTAATTGAGTTGGTATTACATTAATGGGATATAAGCAGATGCTTTCTCATTTAAAAGTAAATGTTACACTGCTTTGCATCAGCCACCAATATTGACACCAATGCAGACTGCAATAAAAAATTAAGTTGTTTCAAAGGGAAACAGACACAGAGAAAGACTTGTTAGCTGGAAGGCTGGCAAGTCGGTAGTTTGAGGCCCGGGTACTGCATGATGGATTGAGTGCCCGTCTTTGTCCCAGCTCTTGGGGACATGAAAGGAGCCTCATTTGCATGTTTTCTAAATTGAGTTTCTTCCGCAAAAATCCTTTCAACCCAGAATAATTTCTGACATGAATTTATTACTAGTATGGATGTGTGTACCAACCCAAACACCATGTGACCTTAAAACAGGGTTTAAAACCCTGGTGTTTTGTGTCAGTGTAGGCCTGTTCAAAGACTGTGAAGTATGTGGCCTTTAATCTAGATTCTAGTATTACATTGACAGAAAAAAGAAAACTGGCTTTACAAATTTGGAAATTACTAAGCTCATCTACCAGACTGATAGCTCTGTGACTAGACCTATCCCTACAGATAAATTTCAGAAAGAAACAAAAGCAGGAAACATTAGAGGGACATGTTTCTTTTCAGACAGAAGGGTCAGGCTGCTTTTTTGGTAAACAAATCATTACATAAGCTCTAAGGCATTCCTTGGCATTCTGGGGAGACTGCGGTAGGGGCCATAAAAGATCGGCCTGCCCCTCCTCTCCTGCCGCCACCACCGCTGCGAGCAATGCCGTCATGAGCTCCTTTCTGGCCAGGGAATTGGAGCACCTGGGGAGACTGTGGTAAGGGCCATAAAAGTCTGGCCCGACCTATCTCTCCTGCTGCCACTGCTTGAGCAATGCCATCGTGAGCTCCTTCCCAGCCAGGGAAGTGGAGTACCTGGCCAGCTGAAGTGCAATGGGTGTTTGCCATGGTGACAGCTGCTGCCGTTGCCCTGGGCCCTCCCCCTGGCCCTGAACTGGCTGTGGGGGAGTGGGAGGGCTTGTGCTTGGTTCCGCGGTTGTGGGGTGAGTGGGAATCACCTGTGTTCAGCTCTGTCTGGCTTTTGATATGTTTACTGAACTGTATTGTGTGGGATGCTCGCCTGCCTGCCCTTGGCCGGTTTGACGGGAAGGAGGAGGCAAGACTGGTTGCAGTTTCTCCCTCGGCCAGTCTTAGCTTCGAGTGAGATAAAGACTATGTTGTACTTCCCCTGACTGTTTAGCCGGGAGATGTTCTGTAGTATTGACATTCTGCATTTATTGCTTTATTTTATTGTATTTTGTGTGGTTTTATTGTGTTATTGATTTATTTATTGCCTTGCATTGTTTTTGCTACTTGCCGCTTCGAGTCGCCTTCAGGCTGAGGGAAGCGGGATATAAATAAAACTATGAATGAATGAATGAATGAATGAAGCCTCCTAGGTCCAGGATCAGCCTCTTGGTTTCTTCTACCCCATACAACCTGACAGCCATACTTCTGTTGACTTTATTACAGTACTTCAGGAGGAACATGCTTATCAACAATGGATGAAGAGCCTGTCAACCCAAATCTGCCATTTGTCATGGTGAGGATCAGTGGAGGCAGATATCTCTTGGACAAAGTTGCAAGGATCATTGCCTGCCTTTCCCACAGACAGTCACTAAGTGGACAGCTTGCAGTTTGGCAGATTCCCACGCAGATGCAAAATGCCCTAGGATGATTTGGTTCCTCTTCAATTTCAATTTTCCCTCTCCTACATCCTTTTGCTATCTTGGGCATGAGCTCAAGATGTCATGCATTCAGCCTGATCTTATCGGTAGATACCAATAGCATTTACTCCCCAGCAAGTGTCAAAGACTGCAGCTTTACAGCTTGGCTTTTATATTTTATTTTTTAAGAGTTTGGTGTCTGTGCTGATATGCTAGAATGCTTAAACAAACAAACATCAAATGAGGAAATAGGGGTATATCAACTGTTAAGATAGCTCCTTTGAACTGTGCATTTTACAAGGACTTCAACAGAGTGGAAGAGAGGGCACAGAAGGGCATTTTTCCTGTTTCCCTGTATGACTCTTAGCCTGAAGAGACCCATGTTCCGTGGGGTGACTCCACAGTTGAGTGAATGTGAGTGAATTCATATTTCCCTCACTGTGCAGTCGCACCCTAAAACATCCTTTAGCTAACACACATTTTTGTCAGGCAAATATATGCATTTTAGTCCTGTACATTTTCACACTGCATGCTTGTGCATGGTGCAAGCTTCTAAAACATATGGACAGGATAAATTTTATCCTACTGCCACTCTTTGGAGTGTGAAATTCATGCTTCTATAGGATAGAGTGACCCCCAAAATGTATCTTTTGCCACCCTAATTATGGCAGACATTGCTCTATTTTTTGCAAGGGAAATGGCTTGGCTTCTTTTGTCCATCCTATAAGATGCTGACTGGGAGGCTGAAGGTCAGCAGTTCGATCCCTGAGTACTGCAGGATGGAATGAGCTCCCGTCTTTGTCCCAGCTCCTGCCAACCCAGCAGTTTGAAAGCAAGAAATTGCAAGTAAATAAATAGGGACTACTTCAGTGGGAAGGTAAACAGTGTTCCATGCACTCCGGTGTCTAGTCATGCCTGCCACATGACCATAGAAATGTCTGCAGAAGCAGACAGTGCTGGCTCTCCGGCTTTGAAACAGAGATGAGCACTGAACCCTAGAGTTGGATACAACTGGCTTTCGAGCAAGGGAAACCTTTACCTTTGCTACTTCAGGCAAATGGAAAACAGTAGCTATCACTGGATTTCACCACCTGGATTGGGTTTCTTTTAGACGAATAACTCTTTCTGGCTCTTCCTCAGTTATTAAACACCAAGTAGAATCTGACGTGGTAATGAAGCCTATGCCAGACTCATCAAAATCAAAGCTATTTCCTTGCTCTTTTGAATGCCCATTATATGTGAGGAAGTTTAACAAAACCGTTTGAGCATGGACACTAAAGATATATTTGCTGTCATCTCCAACCCTCTCTGATTAGGGTATATCTTCTTTATTGCTCGAAGCTTTGTGGCTTTGCTGCTCAACTGTTTCTCTCGGTCACATTTCATGGTGGAGAAACTTGGAAACATTAAACATCCTTTTATTTTGCTGGAACAAGTGATCTTTTGCAGCCTCTCCAAAAGATGTGCTCCGTTGCTAAGAAGAGTGGAAGCTTCGCCACAGTTATTTAGAGACTTGTCTCCCCTCTGCTGCTCAGTAAATCAAGCTGTGGTGAGCAATCTAAAAGGCAAAACAAACAGTTTGTCCCAACATGCTGAAAGTTGCAGTGTAAGCATCAAGTTGGTAGATTCAAAAGCCATTTATCTTTTTCTACAGAGCTCCCTGTCACCTTCTCTTTGCCAGTGACAGATACTCAGGTCTACACAGAAAATGAAGAATTGCTATACATTGTTGTCAAAGTTATCCAGCTTTTTAGTTGTAGAGTCCTGGCTTTGGTTGTTGGTCCGTTTGTTTTAAAAACCTAGAGGGAAATCCATGGTTACGTCTTAAGACAGAAAGCAATGAGAAACCCATGGCGATTGTTCTCAGTGCAATGTCAAGTTTTCTGCAGCTATGTGACCCTAGTAGTAATATGTAACTATGCCAAAGAAGGGTGGGGGTCAAGAATTAAAAGAAAAGGGGCAGGCATAAAATGAAAACTCAGAAAGTCATATTGTTGCAATGTTCTCCAGTGTTCCAATCTTGTTCTCTACTTTGTACTTTGAAAGCCAGAGGTTTAAAAAATGTTACTAAGATTTAAGAGTAGTATAATTACATTACAATTAAAAATAGAAAAGTAACAGAGAAAAATGTGTTCAGAGTCAGTACAAATCTAAAGCAAAGTTACCATCAGCTAATAAAAATTAAAATCATTCTGTAGTTTGAAAACTTGCCATATTTCTTGGCATGTATAGAACATTGGGATGGGACTGCAGTGGCTCAAGTAGCTAAGATGCTGAGTGGCAGGTGGAAGGTCAGCAGTTCGATCCCTGAGTACTGCAGGATGGAATGAGCTCCCGTCTTTGTCCCAGCTCCTGACAACCTAGCAGTTTGAAAGCAAGAAATTGCAAGTAGATAAATAGGGGCCACTCTGGTGGGAAGGTAAAAGCATTCTGTGTGCTCCGGTGTCTAGTCATGCCTGCCACATGACCACAGAAATGTCTGCAGCAGCAGACAGTGCTGGCTCTTTGGTTTTGAAACAGAGATGAGCACTGAACCTTAGAGTTGGATATGACTGGCTTTCGAGCAAGGGAAACCTATAGAACATTGGACTAATTTAAATGTTCTTTAAAAGTGAAAAAGCATGACCTATATTGTCACCCCCTTTATGATTAAATCAGCATTTATTCCTCTTGGGAGGCTGCATTTCTGCACTTGATCTGTTTGGGTTGACTGTAAATCTGTGCAGTTGGAAGCCACAACAAGAAACATGATGAGGGTAGGAGGATGCGCCCAGCATAGACTACATCTATAATCCATATATAATCCAGAGAACCTACTTTCAGCAATATTGGATACAAACAAATCAACTTCCAGAAATATTATGCTAAAATTAAAATTATCTGCAAAAATTAATGTCAATAAAACTAACCAATTTATTTTGAAAGATGTGTCTGGAAATGGGGGAAATGAATCTGGTATCATTGATCAGACTTAATTTATTCAAGAACAACAGAGCTATGTTCACACACTTTCTTATCTAACTCCTGTTTAGGGAAGAATTATGCTTCTCTGGGATCTTCCATTGATACAGAATACGGTGAACAACTTATGCATTACCAGAGAGTAGAGCAGAAGAGGACGCTAATGTGCACAGAATTGCTATTGCTTCTTTTTTAGATAGATATAGAATCAGGAATGGGTTTTGCAATTTAACTAGAATCAAAACACATTTCACTCAAGAAGGGAAGACAGCGACCAGGTGACATGAGCATCTGTTACACCCAGTGTTTATTTTGAATAAGCACTTTCAAAGACCTTGCTCTTTGTCTTTGTGGTTTTTCATTGTTAAAATAGATTTAGACAGGACAGCTCTTTACGTGGCTTCCAAAAGGATTATTTCCCCACCACACTCCTTCACATGGTGGATTGCTCTTCCTAAAAAAAGATATGTAGTTACCCTGGTAAAGGTGTGTGTGTGTGTGTGTGTGTGTGTGTGTGTGTGTGTGTGTGTGTGTGTGTGTGTGTGTGTAATTAAGTGAAAACAGCCTAGCATTTTTATTTTTTTTGTAAAGTGGGTTTCCACCTTTTTTGAACTATGAAGAAGACATCATCAGAGATCTGTCCTAGTAAAGCAACATGCTGCTTCTCAATCATGTGCTTCTTCCTAAGGCACTGGCAGGCTGCAAGAGAGGCAAGGGGAATAAAGAGCTGTGAAGCTGGCAATAAAGTTACTGGCAGGTGCACTGGGCAAAGGACATTATCTCAAGAACTGGCAGTTCTGTCAGCAGCCATCTAGGCCTACAGCTAGAGGCCATGGGACTCAAGCTGGTAACAGAAGGAAGAGCAAATTAATTCCTAGAACACCTCATCCCTTCTTAACCTTGTATCTGAATACACAGCATGGCCCCCGTTTCAAAATGGGAAAAGAATTGGTATGTAATTTTAATGGTTAAAAGTGGCAGATCTCACCACACTGAAAATTGATGAGGTAGCATGTGCCAAACTACAACTGTTATCTTGAGTGTGGGTGAAATAGTGACTATTGTTAAACAAAGGAATGTTCACTCAATGGGACCTCTTTTTAAGGCATTATTTATTTATTTATTGTGCCATGTTTTCACTCTACAAAGACTAAAAACTCTCTTTCCTAATGAATCTCCATGCACTTTCTGGAATTTCCATAGAATCCTATGATTCTATGGTAATGAAAAGTACTTTCATTACTTGGGCTATAATCTTTCAACATTCCATCTGCCTTTGGTTGCTAACTGATTGCATAGAAAAAGGAGGTACCTCCTCTACAAAGATTGGCAAAATAATATAGTTACAACATCTTGAACAATTGAAATAGTCCACTTCATAAAGCTATGGATTGAATTTGTTCCTGAGGGCTGATATAGGATTTAAAATCTGAAAAGCCTTTCCTTTGCAGTGAGCTACTGTACATTTTATGGGCTAGACTGTCTATCTTATGGTATATTAATTGGCTTGATGGGGAGAATTAATTGTAAGGATGATACAGAAAACAATTTAGAAGGATATTTGTGCCATTCTAGAGATAATAACACCTGCATAGCCTGGAAGAGATTGAACCAAGATAATTAGTACTAATCGTGCATCTATTAGTTCAAAGCTATATGTTCATAATAGTAATTCACATCCTTTTAAGGCAGGCCGGGTGTCTTTAAGACAAATTTGAGTGTTAGCTTAAAGTGGCATATTGCTGAAGGGTGACTGTGCTTGTTAGATGAAATTTGCAGTTCATTCTGGTAAATGCAAGCTAGATAGTGAGAGAGTCAGTTTACCTCATCCTGCCAGTGAAGGTAGAAAGAACCTTACCAAGTAGGAAAGGAGAGTTCACAGGGCAATGACATTTATTGAAGGAGAGTCAATGGGCGTCCTCGCCAACCTGTGCAGGAGCATTGGAGTTTTCATCTGGGGTGTGGCCCGAGTGTAGTGTTGGGCGTGTCGGCTGCCTGTGGTGGCCTTGCCTCTGCAGCCAAGTGCTGTGCAACACTCCCATGGGCAGTGGTCCTCTAGGCAGTCCTTGCGTCCCAGGGTGCATTGGGACACAGCCCTGCACGCCAGGTCACAGTTGCCGCCTCCAGCGGCCTTGCCTCTCTGGCCAGGTCTTCCAGATGGCTGGTGGGCTTTCCTGTGCCAGGCGCATGCCGTTTGCCCAGCCTGTCTCTCTCTCAGCCTGGCCTCCGTGATTGGCTGCTCTGCCCCGCAGTGGCCGCTGGGAGTTGCAGTGGCTGCTGGGGGTGGCAGTTTTGTGGTGTTTTGCTTATCTGTGGGGCTGGCGCCCCACCCATGGCCTCTGGACCTCCATCTTTGACCTCCTCCACCCGGAAGGTAGGTCTAGGCAAAGTTTCAGGGGGTAGGGTGGCAGGGAGGAAACACATTGAAGACTATCAAAAGTACTTCTTTGCTTTATTTTTATAGATTGCAAGTGTGGCGCCAAAATGGCCTCCGCGCTCTTTGGGGGCCCCCACCCACCCGGACTCAGACATCCGGGTTAGTTAGGGGGCGTGGCCACCCTCTTTAAAAGGGGTGGCCACGAGGCAGCCTGGCTGCCATTTTAGAAGCGACGGAGCGGATAAGTTTTTTCCTCCACCCCCTCCCTAGTGGACAGTGTGATTTTCTGGTCGCTTCGGGGCCGGGTGGGAATTTTTGCTTGGACCTGTATTGGCTCTTTGGTTCTTGGCTTTTTTGCCCATCCCACACTGTCGCTAGTGTTTGAGATACGGGGTAAGTTGACTTTGGTAACTTTTGGCAGGTAGCACTGGGTAAGGTAAAGATTTATGACACATAGGTATCCGGCAGGTTCGCAACTGACTGGCCAACACATAGATAGGTACAGGGGAAACAGGTTTCGCCAGTCAAGGGTGAACTATGAAAGGGATGATGTCAGAAGATTCACAGCCTGCATCACCTTGATATTTGAATGGATACACGTCATAGGGTGGGGTCAGTAGATAGTATATTGACTCCGGTCAATAATTTGTTTGTGTCAACAAACAAATTGATACAAATTGATGCATGTAGCCAATTTCCATTGGCATTTAGGGTGGAACCTTACCAGTGCTACTGCGGCCTGCTTGCCTTAAAGAATTACAATTGGATGATACACCAATTGAAAGTGATAATTCGGACTAGGGCATTATTCAATAAAAGTGGCCCGATGCCTTTAATCCAATACCGGTGTCCGAGTCTTCTTTGGGTGGGTGCGCCTGCAATGCCAGGGGCCATTTATAAATACATGTACCTCTATTGTTCCATTCGAGTTGAGACTGCAGAAAAAGTGATTTTTCCATTGTTGAAGTGTAGTTTTATACGTCAGAAGGGAGCTAGAATAAGAGATCAGCAGATGTGTAAAACTTGAGCCAGTTAGAGCTCTATGGTATCCACGTTGAACCTTGCTGCATGTTAGTTTTCCAAGTTTGAAGAATAAACAGCATCAGGACCTCAAACCTCCTGGTAATTAATGTGAAACAACTGAATGAATGCAAGAGGCATGCTTGTGCTTGCTGAGTCAGCTAAGTGTGTAAGACAACTTCTGTAGTTGTCTGTGCTTATTTTGCCTGTTAAGACTCCTTGGAACTGCTGGTTGATAAAGTGACTAATCTATTGTGCTGAATTTTTGACTTGACCCATAGTTTTAAACAAGCACCTAGGGTGCAGTGCTTATCTCCGTTTACAGCCAACGAACCAGTGTTGTCTGTATTACACATGTTTCTGTGGTCATATGGCAGGCATGACTAGACATGGAACATTGTTACCTTCCCACCAAAGCAATACCTTTTTATCTACTTGCAATTTCTTTCTTTCAAACTGCTTGTTTCGCAAGAACTAGAACACAGGAGCTCTGTCATTGTAGCACTCGGCTCTCGAACTGGTAACCTGCTGACCTTCCAGTCATCTTAACCATAGTAAAGGTAAAGGTTTCCCTTGCTCAAAAGCCAGCCATATCCAACTATAGGGTTCAGTGCTCATCTCTGTTTCAAAGCTGAAGAGCCAGCACTGTCTGCTGCTGCAGACATTTCTGTGGTCATGTGGCAGGCATGACTAGTCACCAGAGCACACAGAACGCTGTTACCTTCTCACCGAAGTGGTCCCTATTTATCTACTTTCAATTTCTTGCCTTCAAACTGCTGGGTTGGCAGGAGCTGGGACAAAGACTTGAGCTCATTCTGTCCTGTGGTACTTGGGAAACGAACTGCTGACCTTCCGCCTCCCAGTAAGCATCTTACCCACTTGAGCCACTGCAGTCACATAAGGACACACTTAATCTGTGAATTTGGCCCTTCAGATGAAATGCAAGACTAAATCAGAGTATGCTATATTTCCACACTAAGCAGAAGAAAGAAGGTGCAGCAATTCATTTGCTTTGCTTGTAGGAATGAATGAAGAAAAGGATGACCTTATTTCATTTGGAACAGGAAGACTGTGATAATGGCCATAATTAATATATTTAACACATTCCAGTGAGTGAACTTCTTGATATTTTCTGGAGTGCTATATAAGGGTTTTCATTGTATTTATATAAAATGATGGAGAAGCTCTTTAGACTTTATCTCCTGTCCTTTTAGTGGGTTGTTCATTAAATCCTTGACTTCTTTCACTATTGTTCCCCTCCATCAACTATAACTCTTCCTGTGTGATAGAGGTCAACACTTGATCTTTCTTGCAATAATGGCTTTTGAAGGTGACATATATGCATTTGCATCTATTTTGCTCTGTCAGATGATCTAGGTTATGTTTTATGGAATTTATTTACTTGCCTCCTTTTTTTCAATAAAAAAAATAACTTTAGGGGTGGTAGTGGATGTATTAGATTGAACAGTGAAGGAGAAATATACAAGTAGCACTGAGAAAGGGCATTAAGAGGAAATGTCTTATTGAACATCAATCATGTGTGAAACAAAAGGTCAGTATCTAGTTTTCTCTGATTAACAGAGAGACAGAAACTTTTAAAGTTCCTAATCGAAATAATAGGCAGGAAGCATAATGTGGGCATGACAAAGTATAAAAGCCAGTCTAATTGTAACTTTCTCTGCTTGTTCTCATATTAGCCAGATGTTGATCTAATAAGGGTAACACACTGAAATTCTTTATGTTTGTCACAATTAGTTAAGGTAGAGTTCAAGTCATATAACAAACATGTGATTAGTAATATGTCAATTACATTTTAACTGGCATTATTGCTAGTTAAAGCTTAGATCAGTACTACAGGACTAAAAAGTGAGAAGTAAAATTGAAAAAATGATCCATTGCTGGACCCACTCCCCCAATAAAGAGATGGACAACAATGCTGGGATTAAAACTGGGCCACTTTATTATTTGTAATTCAATAATGCCAGCAGGCCGCCATAGCACTGGTAAGGAGGAATGGTTATAACCAATTATATCGACCCCGAACAGAAGCGCAAATGACCAAACCTCTGCTTCTGACATGTGTCCGGTGAACCAGAAGGATTTGCAAGCTGTATCTAGCATAGCATCACCTTGTTCCTGAGCACACACGATTGGCCAGCTGCTCTACCTCTATCTTATCCTTCCTGTGGCCAACCAAGTGTGCTCCTGCCTGACTCGTAGGGGTCACCCAGTGCCTCCTTACCAGTGCTAGCCACCAAGCAACCAAAAAGGGGACCAAAACTACCCCGTAACTAGCCCAACAGTGACAGTGTGGGATGGGCGAAAACACCAAGAACCAAACAGCCAATCTAGGTTCAAGCAAACATTCCCATCCGGCCCCGAAGCAACCAAAAATAATCACACTGCAACCCAGGGAGGGGGGGAGGGCAAACACTGCCCGGCCCAGTCAGCAAGAAGGTGGAAGGGCGGTCCGAGCCCCTCCTTTAAAGGAGGCCGGCCCTGCCTCTTCCTGCCTCACACCGTCTCTCATGGGGAAGGAGCCGGCAAAGTGCGTGGCAGCAGATCCACGCGGCCGCGCGTCCCGTTGTCAATGTATTAATGGTGAAACATATTAATTTTAAAAATATATTTTTATTAAGGTTTCAAAAATGCAGACAAAAGAAAAATACATACAAGATACTACAAAAAAGCAAAAACTAACACACATACAATTTCCAAAAAAAATAAATAAAAATAAACAAGATACAGTAAGGTTAAAGGTAAAGGTTTTCCTTGCTTGAAAGCCAGTCGTATCCGACACTAGGGTGCAGTGCTCATCTCTGTTTCAAAGCCGAAGAGCCAGTGCTGTCTGCTTCTGCAGACATTTCCGTGGTCATGTGGCAGGCATGACTAGACACCGGAGCGCACGGAACGCTGTTACCTTCCCACCAAAGTGGTCCCTATTTATCTACTTGCAATTTCTTGCTTTTGAACTGCTAGGTTGGCAGGAGCTGGGACAAAGACGGGTGCTCATTCTGACCTGCAGTACTCAGGAATCGAACTGCTGACCTTCTGCTTCCCAGTCAGAATCTTGCCCACTTGAGCCACTGCAGTCCCTCCAAGATACAGTACATATATTATAATCCAATACATGATTAAATTTTGTCATATCTCAGTAATACCTCATGACAGAAATCAAAACTTATCAAAATTCAATATAATGTATATTGCTCTTTTACATATTTTATTCTTATCTATACACCAATTCTACAATCAATTACATGCATATACCTGATTTTATAATAACTCTAATTGATATGACCAAAACCTATATTATATCTATCATTATCCTACATAGTCACAACAACAACAAAAAATACAATACAATCAAGTTCACAATAAATGGACAATGCCCTGGAGGATGCAGTGTGTCATAAAAGTCTTTCGTTATTTCCAAAAACTCTTTTGATCTGTTGCTGGCCTGCCACCTTCGCCACTGGTTAATGTAGAGTCCACAAATAATTTCTAAATTTTCCAAAACCTACTTTCTTTAATTATGACTTTTTTATTCAGCTCCCACGTTAACTTATCATTCAAGGCAAGATCCCACATTTCCTTATAGCATTCCTCAATTTTTAAAGTCACCTCATTTTTCCAGTTTCTTGCTATACATTATCTACCTGTTGTCAGAATAATAGATAACAACTCTTTTTTATCCTCATCTAAATCTATATTATCTGTGTCTGTCAGCAAAGCAGTACCCAGCCCCAACTTAATTTTCATCCCCATAATTCTAGAAACATATTAATTTTGATGGAAACACACAGCACCATAATTTAAAAGAATGCTTGTAGAAGAACAATGATATTCCTTTTTCAAGCCTATTTACTGTAATAAATGTTTTTGTAAAATTGTAATGTGATTTTTGTAGTGTGAGGTAATGGTAAATAAGATTGCGGTGAGGGTCATGATGTAGATAGCTAATGAATTATGGATATCATGTTCAATCCTGCTCTAATTATTTTCAAGTTTCATTTTTTGTCAAGTGGAGCTGCTATGTTCAAAGCACTTCAACAATTTTCCATTTGGCTACCCTGTTCATAAAATATAAAATCCTGCATTTGCTTCTGTTAGTAAAGCTATCTAAGGTTATGACTACACTGGCCTCTTTTGGACCAATACTGTAAATTGAAAGTGGAAGGAAGCAAAGTAAATAGGGTTACTTAAGGTCAGGGGTAGAGAGATATACCATTTGGATGTGAGGCATATGGACTTCAAATGACCCTATTTACTTTGGCTCATTTTCACTTTCAATTTCCAGTATTGTGTCGTAGATTAATAAATGAGCCACTTCAAGATATGGCAAATTGAACACTCCCCCTGTTCTTCTGTAGAAGGTCAGGGAAAGTGCACGTAGAATAGATTTTTGAACATATTTTCAGATGCCTGATATGTAGTGCTCAAGAAACTCCCTGCAGCTGCAATTTTAATTGGCACTATACGCAAGACAAAGAATTTTTTTTTATTTAAGTGATTCAGAATATCAGTGAGAGTAGAAATGCAAAAATTTATCATTTTAGATCCCCTGCCCCTCTGCAGAGGAGCAGAAGAAGTGTTCAATTTGCCAATATTCAGAAGTGGCTCACTTAATAAGACACTTCACAATACTGTACTGAAAATGCATAGTAAATGGAGCCATGACAACTTTTACAGCTTCAAAGTTCAATTTTTGTGTGTTCCCAGCAATGACATGTGCTGGAAATGAACCAAACTAGAGCACACTTACCAGCATTAAAAGGCAGAAGACCCTGACAGTGGCTCAAAAAGGTAGAGTGCTCTGGGGACAGATTGGCTATCTCTAGCAATCAGGTCATCTAATTGCCAGAAAAAAGAGATACAGAATCCAGCTCATTTACTAGTCTACTAACAGAAACATGTACGGATGAGGATTTAAGTTTGGCCAACAACAAAGTCAAGCATTTGGCTGCATTTTGGCAGTCCAGGGTTTGATCGAGATGCCAAAGAAGAATTGCCAGGGAAAAAAAGAGTGAACCAGCCTGTCCCTGAAGCACCCCAAAACAACAGGACAAATGCCTGTCTGATCAAGCCCAAAGATTGAAAACAACAGAAATGTGCATATGTACAGTAAAACTGATGTAAAAGCAGATTTTATCAAGGAAAAGGTTCCTCTCTTTTCACTCTTTGGGAGGAGGTCATTTAAGAATAGTATTATACACCAAGATCAGGAAGAGAGAGATTCAAAGGATTTCCACCCCCACCCCTAGCATTTTAGCCACATGATTGAGAATCCTATGAAATATACCTAAACTCATCCAATTTGCTTCAGCCATAAGCCCGTAGTGTTGAATTTAGTTTCCCCACATCCAAGTGAAACTATTGCAACAAGCTGGCTTTTTGGGTGGGTTACAGAATGAGATGGGGACTGCAGTGGCTCAAGTGGCTAAGATGCTGACTAGGAGACGGAAGGTCAGCAGTTTGATTCCCAAGTACTGCAGGACGGAAATGAGCTCCCATCTTTGTCCCAGCTCCTGCCAACCTAGCAGTTCAAAAGCAAGAAATTGCAAGTAGATAAATAGGGACCACTTCAGTGTGAAGGTAACAGCATTCCGTACACTCTGGTGTCTAGTCATGTCTGCCACATGACCATGGAAACGTCTGCAGAAGCAGACAGCGCTGACTCTTCGGCTTTGAAACAGAGATGAGCACTGCACCCTAGAGTAGGAGACGACTGGCTTTCGAGCAAGGGAAACCTTTACCTTTACTACAGAATGAGATAAATTCATTATATTTGCCATGTTTACTATGATGCATATAAAAATCCTAAATGAGGCTTGTTCCCTATTTGTCACACCTTGGATGACTCAGGCAATTGTGAAGTGTTCCTTAATAAAACAATGTGGACCATTTCCCTTTTCCCTAGTGAAAGGAGAAATAATGTGAATAATATTTCTAATAAATGCATGCCTTCACATTGAGAGATACCAATCTTAGTTAATGGATGAGAGAACACAATATAACACAGATGTGAAGGGGTGAGAGCCCTTCATTTCCAGCTTCCAGAGACTTCTTGGGTCATCCACAAGAGGAAACAAAACCCATTTGTTTCCAGGAACAGTGGTTCACTTTCTGAACAAAGTTCAAGCATCACAACCTTTTTAATGTTTCAAAAAATATTTTTGCAAAAATGAGAATTGTACCTTTTACCACTTATGGTTATGTTTTCTGCACAAAGGACCTCTAGCATCCTTGGGTTGGTTCTGAGGCTGGCAGCTAGTCTTTAGACTACCAGAACTTGTCCATCCCACCCCTTGCACACTATAGAATCAGATCCAATAGAAAGGAAACAAAGAAATGGAAATCTCCACTTGTATGGACAGAGGGATGTAGACAATGCTATCCAAAATCTAGAGATTTTATTGCATCATTCTAGTCACTGATTTCCTTTGGTATTTTGTTCTGGTATTTATCCTACACATGTCTAGCAAACCTGTGTTCATAAAATCCAAAATAAATTTAGTTGCTTTTCAATCAACTAAACTAGATGGGTATAAGTTCTGCTTTACTCAGTATTGAAAAAAGACTCCATTGCTTTGCGAACTTTCTCTTAAAATCTGAGTGACTTTTAGTGGGGAAAAAGCATATGATGAAAGATGCTGGAAAGACTAGTAGCTTTCAGTGATTGCTTGGAAATATCAATAACGCAGATGTATGGAATATTTTTCTAACACATAGTAGTTGAGCACTTTCTCTGGGAAAATCACAGTACTGTATATTGCTATTTGCTTCCATCTAAATGGGTGGTAGTTTTTCATTCCCTCAGAATAATTACAGCAAACAGTTTGAAGGATTTCATGTCTTTTGAAGTCTGCACACTTCTTTTGCAGCGTTCACCGTATTATTGGATCCTAAAATAGCAATTTCAGCTACAAGATATTAAGGGGAAAATAAGTGTATGCCTGTGATCAATATGTGAGTTACAAAAGTAACTGAAACTATTGCATCAAAATGTCCCAAACTTTTCCCATGAATCATTATAGGAGATGAAAGTATTCTGCTAGGTTTGTATGTTCACCTCTGCAGGAGTGTGAACTTATCAAGTGGCTTAAACTGACCAATGCTTCCGATTCCTAAAGCTTTACAGTAAAAGCATTGAGAGGGAAAGTCCATTGTCATATCATATCGTAGCTTTAAATTGTTGGTGTTAATTTTAGGCAATCTGTCTATAAATTCCCATATGCTGTAAGACAGCCTTCCACAGCCTGGGAGTTGAATATATCTGTTTGGACCAGTGATGCGCTGCAAAAACACACACAGAGTGGCTAACTCTGTGGGCGTGGCTAACTCTGTGGGCCATGCCCACTTGGCCTCCCTACGCCATGGCATGGGGTAGGGAGGTGGGCGTGTCTGGCCAAGTGGATGTGGCCTGGGGAAATTTCCAGTGCCTGGGCACCTGTGGGCACCTGGAGCAGCTCAACACTGGTTTGGACCTACACAAGATTATGATTTTCAGCTGAAGAAAAGATGTAACAAAATCACACCATAGCCCGGTCAAAGGTGTACAGAAACAGGAGGTAAGCATTCAAAGAACAAATAATTAATGGAGTATGTGTGAAGAGATCTTCTGGATAGCAGCATTCTACATCATGGCTCCACAACCAAGATTCATATGATGAAGTTTATGTTGCTAATATTATCATTTCCCACTTGGTCAGTTGCTTGATTTTCTTCATTCATACCAAGTTGTCCTTACTAATTAATTATGTGCTGTCAAGTCAACATTCACTTAAGGTAAGTCTTCTAGGTTTTGCTGCCTGGAGCATTCACAACTTCAAAAACAAACATTCACCTCAGATTTTAAACTAGATCAAATCTATAATAAATAAAAAGGCAGAATAGGACTTATGTGTTATCAGGGGAAAAGAAGGAAACATTTACATTATTATTTTATTTTGAGGGATTATGTGAGTGAAACATTTGGTGATCTCCTTGAGCAGCACTAATCCCCTGCTTGGATTCTCACAGAAGCTGTGGCATGCTCTAAATCCAAAGTCAGTGCAGAAATGTCCAAATGGCTACTTTTCTAGCTAAAATGATTAAAGCATTAATGCTTAAACATTGGTGAACTTTTTTCCAAGAGATAAAAAATAAATATAAAATTTCAAAAGAGCCCAGTACAAATTCCCTCTAAAAGACTTAAAAAGCTTGTAAGGAGTAAACAGTCATTCCACACTATATCCTAAAACAAAAACATTTACATGCTTACTTAAAGTTGTATCTCTTCACACACAATTCTGTCTGTCAATTGTCTGAAAGGATCTTATTGTCTCCAGGTGCCAACCCTGAGGTTAGCAAAATAAAAGGGTAAGACTCATAGAAGAGTCTTCTGCATGGCGGCAACAACACTTAGGAACTCTCAACCTGATGAGCTGCACCAGGTTCCATCTTTAGGGAAAGGTTAAATAATGGTCACCCTTGCTTGAAAGCCAGTCGCATCCAACTCTAGGGTTCAGTGCTCATCTCTGTTTATAGCCAAAGAGCCAGCACTGTCTGCATCTGCAGACATTTCCATGGACATGTGGCAGGCATGACTAGACAACTGAGTGCATGGAACACTGTTTAGCTTCCCACGGAAGTGGTACCTATTAATCTGCTTTCGAAATGCAAGGTTGGCAGGACCTGGGACAGAGAAGGAAGCTCACTCCACCGTGCAGCACTCAGTTCTCGACCTGCCAACCTGCTGACCTTCCAGTAGTGAAGTTCAGCATCTTAACAATTAAGCCACCACTGTCCCTACTTTTCCTATAAAGGTAAAGGTTTCCCTTGCTCGGAAGCCAGTCTATCCGACTCTAGGGTGCAGTGCTCATCTCTGTTTCAAAGCCGAAGAGCCAGCGTTCTCTGCTTCTGCAGATGTTTCCGTGGTCATGTGGCAGGCATAACTAGACACCGGAGCACACGGAACGCTGTTACCTTCCCACCAAAATGGTTCCTATTTATCTACTTGCAATTTCTTGCTTTTGAACTGCTAGGTTGGCAGGAGCTGGGACAAAGACAGGAGCTCATTCCATCCTGCAGTATATTTACCTATATTCAAAAAGTAATTAAAATCCTTTTCCTTTAAAGAGGCTTTAAAAGAGATCTTACCAATTGCCAAGTAATAGGATTAATTAATTTATACTATAACATCATCAATATATATTGTTTTGGGGGGCATCATTATTGTATATTATTTGCCCATAATTTATTTGTATGGAATTATCCATCCAACGTAAACATTATCTATGTTTAATTTTTATCTTGTTATTGTAATTTATTTTAATTTGTTGTATGCCCAGAGTGGAAGAATATCCCAGATAGGTGGGATATAAATGCAATAAACAAATGAAATAAAAATAAATATTGCTCACATTATTCTTCTGTAAGCAGGATTACCAGCTTGTACAGATGATCTCAGGCCTCATATTGCATTTTTGGGAGGCATGGCTTCCATAGATCCTGAGGAAGATATGCTAAAATGTTTGGACTTATCCCTAAAGTGATATTTTGTCATTAGGGGCACACAAAAAGAGCCTCCTCAAAGATTGTGGCATTTATGAACCACAGATGGGTGTACCCCGGGCAATGGCGACCTTGTGCCAGCTAATCTTTCTTACACTAGGTTGGGTGAAAGGAACTGCAGAATGAACTCACAAAAAGGTGGCTTCATTTTGACACTTTCAGGGAAAAAATATCTTGTCACTAGATTTACATGCCTGAGTAGAAAGACTTTGCTGCCTCTCCCCAGAGCCCATGCCACCGGCCAGGAATTAGAGGCAGCTACTGCGGACACCGTCTTTCCCCCTCCCAACCTCGCTTGTGGGAGGGTTCAAAAAAGACACCCGCAGCTACAGGCTGAAGGACTGTATGTTCTATGGACTTAGTGGGTCGGTTAAGGTAGAGATGCTTTATAATTATGTGATTTTGTAATGGGGTTTTGTTGGAATATTTTGAAATGTTTTTCTGCAGTGTGATGTTCTGTGATTGTAGCTGCGACAGATTGTAAGCTGCCCAGAGTCGCTTCCAGCGGCATATAAGTAAAACAATAAATAAATAAATAAATAAAAATCCAGACACTTCGCAAGTTTCTGTGCCTCAGCATTGTCAAAATTCAGCTGTTCTAAAAAAATGGCAAATAGGAATTGGAAGAAATTTGTGTGGTACAATAATTGATTACTTGGTTCCAAAGAGCCACTTTGGCTGCACATTTGGTGCAAAGGCAGAATCACATCACTAAAATTAAAATGTCTGTGCCTCTGCTCAGTTTGAAGAGTTTATCTACAGTGAACTAAAGCTCCTACCACTGCCTTTTCTGCTTTCTCCTCATTCTTCTGCTCCTGGTGAGATTTGAACGCTATTGGGAATAGAAAAAAAAGAAGGAGGCAAAGAGGGTTTCAACATCCACGATCACCCAGAGGGAAAGTATACATCATTGGGGCATGGACTCATGTGAAACATGTAGCAAAGACGCCACCACTCTCAGGACAAGCACATGGTTGTTTATGCATTTTTCAGGTGACTAAAGCAAACAGAGTAGATGACAGGATTCTTCCTGTGTGTGCATGAGAATTGAGCTTTTACTCGTGTATATCAAGTGAATTTCAATGTCTTCCTTTTCCATTGGGGAAAAAAGAAATATGGCCAATACTCTGTGCAGTTAAAGATCTCATTTGGTATGCTTCAGCACAAATTATGGTGAGCACAGAGGCATACACTAGTCTAATCTGCACAATTTCAGAAAAAGTCTTTCCTTTCAGATTCAAATAGTAACTTCCATAATTGGATTCGGGGGGAGAAATCCTTTAAAAAGTAAACAACCCCAGCCCCTCTCCACATCCTCTCTTTATCATTACAGCTATTGCCAATGGCGTTTTGAAGGAAGGAGCAAAAGCCATCATCAGTTTCAGCAGAATATACAAAATGCTGAACACACATTGTGTTAAAAAGTAAATAAATACATCAAGCCCATGGGGTGGAAAGTTGCAAGAAAACAACTTTCTCCTTATAGACTTCTGTAAATAGCTTCTGGGGGGGGGAGTCAAAATCATGCACATTTTCATAGCTATGGCAGAAATTATTTCTAAAGTGGATCTTCAAATGGGTAAACGTATCTATTGGTTCAACAAATCACAGAAGATAAAAATAAGCATAACTATCTACAAATATTTTATAATAGAATCTATATGCTTTAATAACTCAGATAACACTAAAACTTAGTTCCACAAGTCTTAGCGTTATCCGGTTTTTAACGTTATGCAATACATTTATCGCACAACATTTTTAAAAAAGAGCCTGGTTCCCTTTCCGAAGAGGAAAGGGAACCGGAGATCGATCCGACTGCCTCTTTGGAAAGTGCAATGGGGATTGAATGCATGGAATACCTGCTGCCTTTTCCAAGGAGGCAGGCAGATTGAGCCAAGCCCCAAAGTCGGCAGGACTGGTCTCCACCTGGGAAGGGCCTTCCCAGGCAGAGACCAGCCCTTCTGAGTTTGGGGCTTGGCTCTCCGGCAAGCATTGGCTTGCCCCAAAAGGAAGTTGCGTTGGGACATTCTGAACACTGTCTTCATTTCAGGGAAAGGAGTCCGCCTTCCCCCAAAGGAAGCCGGGGATCGGAGTTGCCCCACCCTGGCAGGGAAGGAGCCAAGCACTTGGCCTGTTCCCTTCCAGGATGAGCTGCGGGTGTGTGTCTGCACACATCCGCAGCCTGTCCTGAAGGAGAAGCAACCAAGCGCCTGGCTTGTTCCCTTCCGGGATGAGCTGTGGCTGTGTGTCTGCACACACCCACAGCCCATCCAGAAGGAAAACAAACCAAACACATGTGGCCCTTTCCCTTTCAGGACGAGCTGCACTCACCTGCAATCCATCCTGAAGGAGAAGGAGCCAGGTGCCTGGCCCTTTCCTTTCTGGGGTGAGCTGTGGGTATGTTTGCATTGACCCACAGCCCATCCTAGAATGGAGGGAGGGGGCCAAGCTGCAGGTGTGTGAGCTTTCCAAAGTTCTGCTCCTGCACACCACTTTCTTTACATTGAAAGTTTCTATGGAACTGTGTGTGTGAGGTGGGGGTGGATGGGAATCTATAAAATCAGGTTCACGTCCATTATTAGTCTCAGATTCTAAAACTACACCAATAAGGCATCTCATCCAAAATTAGCTCTACATTGATTTTATTGAGAAATCTTATCATACACCCATGGCTGTGGCCCTTTTCTAGAACAGGCAATAATTTAACGTGTGTTTACATCCTGTCTTTCTGGGCAGGTTTTTTTTTTTTGGTAGCAACTACATGAGAAGGATCAGGCTTAAGTCACTTCTGAGTGATGTTTGTCCCCACCCCCCAATCCTAGACCAATATGTTCACCACTCTTGTAAACAAGGCCTAGCTCATTATCTCCCAGATCCTGAGGGATCTTTAAGTGTAGCTTTGCTTAGCATGAGGGATAGGGAAAAGGAAGACAGCTGCTTATTGCAGGCGCACCCCCCAATAAAGGACTCAGACACCAATGAAAGTGGATAACGGCATTGGGCCACATTTATTGATTCATGCCCTAGTCCGAATTATAAATTTCTATTGGTAATTGACCAATCATAATTCTTAAGGCAAGCAGGCCGAAGTAACACTGGTAAGGTACCACCCAAAATTGCCAACGGCAATTGCTACAATGTATCCATTTGTATCAATTTGTTTGTTGACAACAAACAAATTGTTGACCGTAGTCAATATCTAACTAATGACCCCACCCTCTGACGCGTATCCGTAAAATCACGGGGTGATGCATGCTGTCTAGCTATAGCCATCACCCCGTCGCCTAGTTCGTCGTTGACCGGACAACGTTTAACCAACTTATTTATTTATTTATAGTCAAATTTGTATATGCCGCCCGCTCAGGCAGAACCCGACTCAGGGCGGCATCACAACAATTCACAAAAGACATAAAAACAATTATAAAAAATAATTATAAACCCCCCCCCCCAACCCACCCACCCACTATACAAAGGAGGAGGAGAAAGTTCTTATACAAGCCAGCAGGCGGGCACCATAGTCCCATTCGGGCCCCACACCTGCCCTGCCAGCCAGGTCTTCACTCCTTTCCTGAAGGGCAGCAGTTCACTTTGGAGTCTTAGGTCTATTGGCAGGAGGTTCCAGAGAGTTGGTGCGGACACGGAGAAGGCCCTCCTTCGGGTGCTAGACAAATGTGCATCCCTAGCCGGTGGCACCACTAGAGAACCCCTCCTGTCCGCTCTGGTTGGACGGGCAGACACTCTTGGGACGATGCGGTCTCTAAGGTATCACGGCCCCCTGCCATGTAGGGCTTTAAAGGTCAAAACCAGCACCTTAAATTGCACCCGGAGACAAACTGGTAACCAGTGCAGCTCCCGAAGTAGGGGAGAGGCATGGGCATATCGCCCACACCCCATCACCACCCGGGCTGCCGCATTCTGGACCAGCTGCAGCCTCCGAATGGTCGTCAAGGGCAGCCCCATGTAGAGCGCATTACAATAGTCTAGTCGGGAAGTAACCAGAGCATGGGTGACCATAAGCAAGGAGCCCCGGTCCAGGAGTGTGCGCAATTGGCGAATCACCCGAAGTTGGGCAAAAGCCCTCCTGGCCACAGCCGCCACTTGTTCTTCCAGCAGCAGCCGCGAGTCCAGAAGAACCCCCAAGTTGCGCACTGGGTCTGTCTGGGGCAGAACGGCCCCATCCAGTACCAAAGATGGTAACTCCCTGGATAACGCGGGGGCCCCTTATCCACAGCCACTCTGTCTTGCTGGGATTCAGCCGAAGCCCATTGGCCCCCATCCAGACCCCAATGGCCTCTAGGCATCCGGATAGGATTTCAACAGCATCACTGGGGTCCCCACGGGCCGAGATTTACAACTGTGTATCATCCGCGTACTGATGGTACCGCACCCCGTGGGAACGAATGATCTCACCCAGCGGCTTCATGTAGATGTTAAATAAGAGAGGAGAGAGCACAGAGCCCTGAGGCACCCCATATTTGAGGGGCCTAGGGCTGGACCTCTCACTCTCTAACCATACCGACTGGGTACGGCCCTTCAGAAATGAGGAAAACCAGGACAACACAGTGCCCTGGATCCCCAGTCCTTTGAGCCGTTCCAGAAGGATACCGTGGTCGACGGTATCAAAAGCCGCTGAGAGGTCAAGAAGAGCAAGGACGGATGGACAACCCCCGTCCCGCTCCCGCCAGAGATCATCCATCAGTGCGACCAATGCCGTCTCCGTTCCATATCCGGGCCTGAACCCTGATTGAAAGGGGTCTAGATAATCCGCTTCCTCCAGGACACTCTGCAGCTGACGCGCCACCGCCTTTTCCAAAACCTTACCCAAAAAGGGCAGGTTGGAAACTGGCCTGTAGTTGTTAAGGACAGCTGGGTCGAGGGACAATTTCTTCAGGAGGGGGCGCACCAAAGCATGTTTTAGCTGTGCAGGAAATACCCCCTCCCGTAAAGAGGCATTTATTATCCCCCCTATCCAGCCACCTGTTACCTCCTTGGAGGCTTTCACCAACCAAGTAGGACAGGGATCCAAAGGACATGTAGTGGCACGAACAGCTGCAAGGAGCCTGTCCACTTCATCAGGGACAACAGGATCGAACTGATCCCAGATCGTACAGCAAGACAATGCTCCGGCACCTCCCCGACCCTCCCCATCCACGCCAGGATTCAATCCTGAACGAATCCGATCGATTTTCTCCACCAGATGGTCAGCAAAGTCCTCAGCCGAACCCTGCCAACCGGGCACCGATCCCCCTCTACCAAGGAGGGACCTGGTCACCCGGAACAGGGCGGCTGGGCGATTATCAGCGGAGGCAATAAGGGTGGTGAAGTATTGCCGCCTCTCCACCCCTATCGCCACTAGATAGGCCCTAATAGCAGCTCTAGCTAGTGTCCAATCGGAGTCATCCTGGGTCTTCACCCAGCGGCGCTCTAGGCGTCTCTTTGCCCGTTTGAGTTCACGCAGTTCATCTGTGAACCACGGAGATGACCTAGTCCCCCGGGCGTGGAGAGGCCGCAGTGGCGCGATTTCATCCAAGGCTACTGTTGCCGACCTATTCCACAGGTCGACGAGTGCCTCGGGTGAATCGTGTAGCCGATCCAGAGGAACATCCCCCAGTTCCCTCTGGAATCCATCTGGTTCCATTAGTCACCGAGGGCGGGCCATTTTAATCGGCCCAGCCTCCCTACGATGAAGTGTCGCCCCCAGGAAGTCAAGAGTCACCAGATAGTGATCAGACCATGGCACAGGTGAGATGACTAAATCCTGTAATCTTAGATCACTCTGCCACTGCTCCGACAAGAAGACTAGGTCTGGCATGTGACCACTGCCCCTGGTCGGACCCCGGACTACCTGAGTCAGGCCCATGGCTGCCATGGAAGCCATGAACTCCCTTGCCACCTCAGAGGCCATCCCCAGCGATGGCAAATTGAAGTCCCCCAGAACCATAAGTCTCGGGAACTCCAACGCCAGCATCGAGGCGGCCTCGAGGAGCTCAGGCAGGGCATCCCTTACCCTGCAAGGGGGCAGGTACAGGAGCAAGATCCCCAACTGACCCTTGGGGCCCAGCCGTAGAAGCAGGGCCTCGCAACCAGACACTTGTGGAGCAGTGGCCCTAGCAACTCCCAAAGACTCCCTGGCAACAATGGCGACACCACCGCCCCTCCCCTCACCTCTAGGCTGGTGCCAAATACCGAACCCAGCTGGACATATGTCCGAGAGAGGTACTCCATCTTCAGGAGTCAACCAGGTTTCGGTGATGCATGCCAGGTCGGCCAGCCCTTCCTGGATGACATCTTGAATCAGGGGGGCCTTATTGCAAACCGACCTGGCATTCACCAGCAGCAGCCTAAGGGCGGGGTCACTCCGGATCTGCTGCTCAGGACCCAGAGATGTACCTGCAGGGCTGGAATGAGGAACCGCAGTTAAACATCGGACCCGCATTCCCCGAGTGCGGCCCGCCCCACGGTACCCGCCATACCGCCCCATGCCCGTCACAACACCTATATGGTTCTCCGGAGCCTCCCTAGATTATACCTGTCTAGTGTTGTCCAGTCAATTGCGAACTTGCCGGATACCTGTGGGTCATAATGTTTACCTTACCAGTGCTACCCGCCACATGGAGGGGCTTCAAAGAAGGCTCGACGCCCCCCCCAGACCGTCAGCTCAGTCAACAGGCCTGCTCGCCAATCACCCAACAGGAGGTCCATACCTCCTCGCGACAGATGGACCCCATCCCCTGCATACAAGTCATAACTTTGGAGGCTAATAGCGGGGTGACGACTGACCCTCCCCCAAGCCCTGTCGACAAGGAAACGCGCCACTGCCCTATTCACCATGCGTCTAGCGCGGTCAAGGGCCAGGAGGTCAACGCCCCCTCTAGGAATGGTGCGGGACCATGTCCGACCAAACAAGGGTTGTGGCGGGCCAGACGTAATGCAGGTAGGCGAGGTCCTCGCAAATCGCATGCTTCAGCGACAAGCCGGTGACCTGGCCCAAATCATTGCCCCCCAGGTGTATGATCAGAATGTCAGGCGGGTCAGCATTCTGGTCTGAAAAAAGGAAAGGCAGCAGCTCCCGCCATAACATCCCAGGCTTACCATGCCATGTGAGACTTGCGTATGCACCCAGTCCCAGTTGGGGTCCCCACTCTGTCGCCGCAGCATAACGCGCTGCCCTGTGCACATAGCTATGGCCCACCAGCCATACTGTCACCGGTGTAATACGACACCCCGGGTCTGTAAAGGAAAAAATGAGGGAAAGTAGGTAAGGTGACCGGGTTGGTACTCACGGGGGGAGTGGGCGCACATAAAATTGAAAACATTGCGATCCCCACCGTCCCATGCTACGTATGTCAGCGCCTGAGTACCCAAAAGCCGCAGCGGTCGAGGCCGCCCCTATACGGAATGAATGAGTGCCATAGCGGGTGCCTGGGAGGCCCACACTGGCCAGCGCTTTGCCCGTCACCTTCCAAAATTGAAATTTAGTAAGGGGAGACCCATCTTGGTGACAGAAAAACGGGCCATGGTGCGTGCCACGCAGTGCCAGGAATTCATGTAGGGCACCAACCGGACAGATGTCTGCCAAAGAACACCGTAGCAGTCGCACACCACTGCCGACGCCATGCTGATCGGTCTTAGAGGAACGTATCCTCAACTGAGCCCAGTCTTTGGCTACACAGACATCCTCGAGTTCCAGTGCCCTACGACTTGCATCCGCCTTAGACAGCATCACAAGTTCGCTGATGCGGAGCCCTCCAAAAAATGCCACCGTTGTGGCTGCATGGAACAGGGCTGCCTCATATGCATCAAAACAGAGGCAAGGCCAGCCCCGGGCCAACTGGGTAAGGACCCCTGGGGAAATCGGGTGGCGGTCGTCCGGGTAACGCCCGCGCTCACGCACCCACCCCTCCAAAACATGTCTCACACGGAAGTCAGAGGTGCTGTCCACATGACCCCCCACCTTGGCCATAAAAGCCAACGCTGAAAGCTTAGATGCTATGGTGCGAGGTGCAAGGCCCTGAGAATGCAGGTAAACCATGAACCGCAGAACATGGGTTACCGGGATCGGCCAGGTTCCTGGCAATTGAAATTGAGTACAGAATGCCCTGAAAGAATTAATTGCATGGTGATACGCCTTATGGGTGCGTGGGGCTAGTGACAGGCCAATCGCCCGGTTCACCTCTCCTTGCCAATGGTCCATATCTCCTCCGGGAGTGGCGAGGGAAATTCCTCCGCATCCTGGGCCAAGGCACGGAACCAGGAGATCTGTAGGCGGGACAAAGTGTCAGCAATATCATTATTAACCCCTGGGACATGCCTGGCCCTGAACAGTACGTTGAGGCGCAAGCTGCGCAACACAAATTGGCGCACTAGATCCATAACCCTGGGCGATTTAGAAGTCTGTGCATTTACAATGTGGACCACGGCCGCATTGTCACACCAGAAATGCACGACCGAGTTGGACCACTCCTGGCCCCATAGCATCAAAGCACCCAGGATAGGGAAAAATTCCAGATACGTGAGATCACGCAGGCGACCCGTGCCTGCCCAGGCCGGTGGCCACCCACCATAGGCCCACTTCCCATTGAAGTACATCCCATAACCCAGGGATCCCGAGGCATCAGACTGAATCTGAAATTGAGGGGAAGCCAGGAGGTCATGCCTCCAAAATGAGACCCCATTGAAGTCCCTCAGGAACTGTAACCAGACAAGCATGTCTGCCCTGATACCCCGGGTAAGCCTAACCCTATGGTGAGGCCTGGATAATCCTGCCATAGCGTCGCACAAGCGCCGGGCAAAAGCCCTGCCCGGTGCGACCACTCTGCAGGCGAAATTAAGGTGACCATGCAGCACCTGCAGTTCCCTCAGTGATGCCTTGTGCTTGGCCAACAAGTCCGAGATAAGGGCCACTATCCTTGACACCTTATCCCGCGGTAACCTAGACGCCTGCGCTATCGTGTCAATCTCCACCCCCAGGAAGACTAGCTGCGTAGATGGGCCCTCGGTCTTTTCGGGCGCTAAAGGGACACCAAGTTCCTCCATTAGCGTCTGAAATGTGTTGAGGAGACGTGTACACGTGTCCCAGCCCCGTTCACCCCCGAATAAAAAGTCATCCAGGTAATGGGCTACAGACCGGGACCCTGACCTGCGGACGAAAGCCCACTCTAGGAAGGTACTGAAACGCTCGAAAGCCGAGCATGATATGGAACAGCCAAAAGGCATGGCCTTATCAAAATAATATTCGCCCCTAAATTTGAAACCCAGCAATTCAAAGTCGCCCGGGTGCACTGGCAAGAGACGAAAAGCCGACTTAATGTCGCACTTAGCCAGCAGCGCACCCGGGCCACATGAGCGCACCATGCGCAGCGCGTGGTCAAAAGATGTATACCTGACTGAGCAAAGGTCGTCAGGGATAGCATCGTTGACCGATCGGCCGGCTGGGTAGGACAAGTGATGGATAAGGCGAAACTCGCCTGGTGACTTCTTGGGAACCAAGCCCAGGGGCGATACCTTGAGGTTAGTGAACGGGGGCGCAGGGAAAGGGCCAGCGACCCTGCCCGCATTGACCTCCTTATTAATGCTGGCGGCAGCCACCTCCTCCCTCCCCCTAAGGGACAAAAGGTTGGGGGCATCCTGAGGGGACCTATCACCCATGAAAGGAATACGGAACCCCTGTCTAAAGCCCTGAAGGAGATAATCTGCATCCTCCCCCTTCGGGTACAATGCGAGCCAATGCTCCAGCATGTCCACATTAATTGGGGAGGGAGCCTTTAGGTGAACCAGCTCCATCTGCGGCAGTCTTGCCAGACCACTGTCCGCCCCTCCCTCTGCCCCACGTCCCTCCAGGCCTGGTACAGGCAGAGGCTGCATGGGGGCCCGCACAGGTGGGACACTCATGTCTGTACTTGCAATTCTTCTTATTGCATGACCCATTAGACGAGAAAGTCCAGCACAGCAGGCAGGCTGGAACCCCCTGCCCCGCCACTTGGCGGGGAACCTGTGCTGGAGCCACTCGCTGGACCGCATGTCCACAATGGTATCTTTCCCCTGGTGCGGGGCGCGTGGGCGTCATGTACAGAAGCCAAAGCCTCTGGCATGGCTCATCCCACCTCATCTCAGGGTGCAGGGGAATTCGCATACGGAATTCCTCGTCATAAGCCAACCACGACGGGCCGGGAAAATCAACCATCGCCCGATAGATATTGTCCAAATACTGGACCATCAGAATTGCCAGATCCGGCCGGGCCCTCAGGTACACCGCCATGTAGATGAGGTAAGCCGGCAGCCAGTTGGCCCATGTCCGTGGTGGCTTGCGACGACGTGCCTGTTCCTTATCCTTCTCATCCTGCCCCTCCCTCTCTTCCTTGGTGGGCTCCCTGTTTAGGAGTGAGAAGATATCAACATACTCCCCTCGCCATATTTTCTCCCTGGTGGCCTGTGCCAAATGGTCACCCAGTGGCAAGGAATAGCCCGCTGTCAGCAAGGCCGAGACAGGCACAGCAGAAACTGCGGGCATCTGGAAAGGGGCTTGGACTAGCCCAGCCACCCCTAAAACATTCCCCACAGGGTAGGAAATGCTCCCCACCCCGGGGCCCTGGGTGGTAGTTGACGTCGCCTGTTGGTGCGTCAGCGGCTGTACCGCCGCACCACCCATGTGAGGCCAAGGCCATTGGAAAGCCCCCCCCCAACGTAGCCACATGTGTAGGTGCACTAGTTTGTACCGCATACTCACATGCTGCACCCCCGCGGGCCGCCCCCACCGGGGGTTCCGGCCCACTGGGGGCGTCGGAGCTCACGACCACTGTAGAGCTCGCCGCTGGGGCTTGACCCACGCTGGCCTGTTGGTCGGGGAGCTGCGAGGCAGTGGCCAAAGTCGCACCACGCGCCTCAAGCTGCTCGACCCATCCCGTCGCCTGCCGCTGCCCAGCAGACGACGCGTCCAAGTGCACCCCAAAAGGAGCCCCAGCGTGGCTGGCCCGAGCAAGGGAAGCCTCGAGTGCCGCCACGCGGGCCAGCAAGGCCTCCACACTGGCCTGGGGCCACGGGCCAGCCGGCCCGCCCGTTACGGGCGTGGGTACAGGCCCTTGCACCCCGGGGCCCGAATATGGCCATGACCCCACACCCAGACCCGGCAGGGCCGGCATGGGCACCTGCCAAGGGAGGGGACCGCACCACCCCCCAAGGCTGGAAGGCCCCGGAGTGAGCTGGGCCCCGATGGAGGAAGGCCCAGTGGAATGAGCACCAGGAGCGGCATCCGCCGCTTGCGGGCCGCGGGCCGCAGCCCATACTGGACCCCTGCTCGGGTCCCCAGCCTCTGGCCAGGGGGTAATAGACCCCATCCCACCGGTCCCGGTGGGAGCCGGCAAAGGTGGCTGGTGGGAAGGCGCAGCCGCGGTCCTCCGACCCGGATTGCGCCTCCGCACCGCCCGAGCCGTGCTCGCGGCCGCCTTCTTCTTCGAAGGCATCTCAGTTGGACCTAAGGGAAGCCGAAAAGAGGAAAGTAAGCAGCCAAAAGGCTTCCCGCTCAAGGTAAAAAAGCGACGGAGTAAGAGGAAAAACTTCTCCGCTCCGTCGCTTCGCAAAATGGCAGCTCGGCTGCCTCGTGGCCACCCCTTTTATAAGGGAGCTGGCCATGCCCCTAACTACCCGGATGCCTTCGTCCTGTGGGGGGGGCTCCCGCAAAGAGCGCGGCGGCCATTTTGGCGCCGCGCTTGCAATGTTAGCCAATCTGCAATCTATGTGTGATATCAGATCAGCGGGGTGAGTCCAGTTTCATGGGGAGGTGAATCTGTTCCAGGCTTTAGTCTAAACCTTGCGAAAACTATCTAGAGTACTGAAATTTACCACCAAAATAGGTCAGCACCTTGGATAGCTCATTTAAAATTTGAACTAAAACCCAGAGAGGATGCCCACACATACATGAATTCAGAGCCACCATCCACCAATTATATTTGGTAAAGAATATACACATAGAATTTCCATCAAATCATCTCCATTTTACTGCAAACTAAGGAACATATCTATTATACAGTTTTTAAACTAATTGACCAGAATCTTGTTGCTGATTTATGCATGCATAGGTAAAGGTTGCCCTTGCTCAAAAGCCAGTCATATCTGACACTAGGCTTTGGTGTTCATTCCTGTTTATAGCTAAAGAGGCAGCGATGTCTCCATCTACAGATGTTTCCGTGGACATGTGGCAGGCATGACTAGACACTGGAGCACATGGAATGCTGCTTTCCTGCCAACTGAAGTGGTACCTATTTATCTACTTGCAATTTCTTGCTTTTGAACTGTTAGTTTGAGATACTTTAAACTATATAATTCACTGCAATCATCATCATCAGCTGCTACTCGTTTCCGAGTATGACTACCAGGGAAAATGCCATTGGCGTGATTTGTTTAAGGTGGAACCCAGCTTGCCATGAAGTGACCCACACACTATGATCACAGAGCCATCTCCTGTGGCACATATGAAATGAGACATGCAGGATTTGACACCAGGACTGCAATGGACTGCTGCTGCCTTGAGGATATTATCATGGTGCGATGTCACAGCCAGTCCATCTGGCATGGCCTCTTCCACCTCCATGACCATTGGGAATCAGAATGGTTCCTCCTCTGCTCACTTTGCCAGTGGTCCCAATATGATGGTTTAAGTGATATAAGCTTTAGGGATCACATACTACCAGTCATTTAGGTGGGAAAACCCCAGTACATCAGCAATTCATTTGTTTCCTGTTCAAATCAGATGCTAGTCTTAACTTTTATTGGTTCTATAATTTTACAACTAAAGGAAATTGATGCTAACTAACAGTGTGTGAATGACATCATTAGATACACCCTTGTTGTGTAGCTGGGTGCATACCTCATAACATAACCAGTATAGTGGAACCCCACTTTACGGATGCCTCACACAAAAGAAAACTCACTACATGATAGGAAATCCCAAGGAAATGATCCATCGGCTTACCGGGGGGGGGGGAGGGGTGTTGCTACATGGTCATTTTTTTTTCCAACAGCAGACTCACATGTGGTTGCTCCCAGTGCTTGGCACACAATGTTCGGAGTGTGTTTGCTCCATCTTTGGAATTTTTAACACTTTATTGCCACTTTTTGGTAGCTTAAAAGTGCCATTTTGGTACTTTCAGGTGCTGGGCGAACTAACAGCTGATTGTCAGGATGAATCCACCACATTATTAGAGCTGGCCACTAGAGGCCGCTGTAGGAAGTGCATTGAAAACTAATTACTATACAGTAAATCCCTTCAGGAGGTCAGAAATAAGTGGATAGAAAGTATTTTAGCTGTACAAATCTCTTTATAAAGTGGGGAAAATGCAGAAAAAAATTCCAAAGTGCATTTATGAAGAGTTCTGAACATAAAAAAAAACATTTTTGACATTTTTTCTGACCTCCAGAATGGTATATTTGGTTTTAAATGCATTCCTATGGGAAACCCCACTTTGCGACAAAGAATTTTTGCTACAAGGAAAACCCCAAAGAACAGATTCATTCCTTAAAGTGGAGTTTTACTGTACTTTGTTATGCTATTCATCTGGCACACATATAAATCATCAACTGGCTTCAGACTGTATTTTCTACATAATATTTTTAATAGAAACATTTTCTCTAGACAATAGCCCATTAACAGGACAGAAGTATAACATAGCATATTTATGAATGCTGTGCAAAACCTAATTGTTACTATGTGCACCAATCTGTGACAGATTCCTTTCACTTGGGCCTTTCCATGCATTGCTAGGGTGACTTCAGTGTCTAGCATAGTATCCACAGGCATTTTCAGAGGGATTGAATCCTTTGCGTTAAGTCCAGCATTCATGCATTATGATTAGAAGTGGGAAAATAATTTCATGTCAGAAATTATTCTGGATTGAAAAGATTTTTGCTGGAGAAACTCCGCTTAGGATGAGGCTACTTTCATGTCCCCAAGAACTAGGACAGAGACTGATGCTCAAGCCATCATGCAGTACCCAGGTCTCGAACTGCTGACTTCTTGGCCTTCCAGCTAACAAGATGAGTATGTTAACTGGTGAGCAACTGCAGCCCCAGTTATTGATTAAATTATCACAATCATCATTGCGACAACAGTACTAATTTCAGATATGAGATTGGGGGAGGGGAAAGGACAGCAATTGTAACAAAGTACAGGTTCCCTGCATTGCCCTTATAAGGAAGAATCAAAGAGGGCCATGTTCTCTTTGATTCCTGCCATTTAAAGTCCCTTACTTTGTAGAGGCTGTGTTTGGAAGTTGATGTTTGCTTTCTGCTAGCAATTGGGAAATGGGGAGGAAATAAAAATAAGACAATGCTCATTTCTGCAGACAGTCTCCGCCTGGCAGGAACTCTGCTGCCTTGCCTGCTCCATTTAGTCTATGACCTAACCTTGCCATTTGTATTCCTCCACTGACAGGAACGAGGTTTCCTGGGGAATTAGAAATCGACATATACTGACATGAGGCAGAATAAGTATCAGGTTAGAGCAGTGTTTCCCAACATGGGGCCCATGCCCCACAGGGGCACTTCAATTCCTAGAAGCATAAGTCAATACATTGGCTGATCAGTGCTTTGGGGAATTGACTTAGTTTTCTGGGAACTGAAGTCCAAAAACCAAAGGTTGGGAAACACTGGGTTAGAGTCTCTCTAAAAGGGGACAAGGGGGCATGGATACCAACCTGTGTGCCCTTATAAAGGCACGGAGAAAATGGGTGGAGCAATGCACATCCCTAATTTTTGCTGTCAATGGAGAAGAACATTGCAATTCTTCCTCCTAACCTATAATTAGAGGCAAGAAAAAATTTGCATCTCTAATAAGATATGGTCACTGCCAGTCATTCCATGAGGTCATGAATATATTAACACCAGCAGACATGATTGCATAAATGCCATTTCCTGACTGCAAGCCATTATTTTGAGTTATCCATTCAGAAGCAGAACTATGAGAAGCAAGAGGGCAGGTTCCTCCTCAGAGGAACACAAGTCAAAGAAATATTGATATGGTTTGTCCCATCAGAGAGGAGACCCAAGGAGAATTAAGAGACTGGCGAGAACAGCCAAACAAGTTCGGTATGGAAACATCACTGAACAGCAAACCATGCTTTGTTACTTCATGCAATTGTTATGTTTCCATGGTGCCACATGTGTTTGATAACAAAATGTAAAAGTACCTCTCACAAACTATACGAGAGTGATATACGATAGTGTGACAGTGATGCATAAAGAGAGGAAGAACCAACTACAGACAGAACCACATGTCTCTGAGGCGTTGTGCTGCACAACACAGCCAAGCTTTATCCTGATTTTCCAGATCTCATAGAAGTATCTAATTATCACACAGTAACCATTTCCCCTTGGGTTGTCTCACTACTTTCAGAAAACTTTACATCATGGAAAATATTGTTGGTTCTGGAAGAAAATGTCATTAAAAATGGAGAACAGCAGCCTTAATTTTGTTATTGTTGTTTGAGGGCCGATGAGAGAATATGAACAAGAAAATTTATATTAGGCACTCTCCAGAGTTCAGTTAATTACTTCTGATGTATTTCTTCTCCCTTCCACACATTTTTTTTAGTTCTTTCAGTGGTGCATACAATATGACAACAAAACAGGAAAGCCTCAAATGAAGAAGCAGAAAAGAAAACCTTCATCCTAAAAACAAGTCTACAAAATAAATAAGGCAGACAGTGAGAAAGAGATGGACTGTACTAAGGTGTCCAACTCCTCCAAAATGCAGGCAGAGCATGAAGAAATTGGACCACATGAATCCTATTGCTCAGTAAGAACTAGAATGTTTTTCTTCCAAAATCTTATAAATCTCCTGACTTTTCTAAAATACATTGGTCTTTACAATATACACCTCTGGCAAACAAAATTAAGAAAATTGTGCTTCGACATTGGGATATAGTTGCTAACATTCCTGGGTGTCAGAATTTGCCATATATTGGGTTTAGGAAGACCCGTTCATTTCACCAAATACTGACCAAGACAGATTTATCTGATTCCTCAGATGCTCTTTGTTATTTGCGAAAGTTTGACACTGGGCATCATCGATGTTTGAGCTGTTCCATATGTAGGTTTACAATTGAAACCCAATCTATTCCTTCCACTGACCTTACATTTACGCATACCCTTAAAGGGTTCACTAATTGTAATTCCAAAAATATTGTGTATATGATAAAATGTCCTTGTGATTTAGTCTACATTGGGATTTCTACTTGCCCTTTGAGGACTAGGATCAATGAACATCGTTCCAGGATTTGAACTCAGAACCTTTTAGCTCCTCTAGTATCTCATTTTGTTAGTCATAATCACACTGAAGACCATATTCGGGTTTTGACTCTTGAGGTGATTAAACCTTTGCTTTATGAAAAGATAAATTTAGAGCAATGTCTTCGCCAATGTGAGGCATTTTTTATACATAAGTTTAACAGTTTGAACTCGGAGCTTGAGCTTGCCTGCTTTTTGTAAATGCTTGTGGGTCTTTTAAGAGTTTCCTGGTCTCAAGCATGGCTTATTGCAGGTGCTTTCCATTTAGTGTCCCTGTCCATTTTCTGTGCTATATATCCCCTGTGCTTTTCTTATTTCCTTAATGTCTTGAGCACTAAACGAATAAACATTTAGAGGCTCTTCTGACACACAATAAGGTAATATTGGTGAATGCACTATGTTTTCCTTGTTATCCAGAGCTTGTATCTATATTCAATAATGCTTCTACTATATGAATTATTGTTATTTATTATTGTTATTATTATTTTTTATGTTTAGAACCAATGTCCTGATGAAGCTGAAAGGGAAAGACTAAGTTTACCAGAACAGTCTTGACACGCTTTGGACATAAGTTGACCTACTTATTTTTGCAACTATCTTGTGCTACATGTGAAGTATTGAAGATATTATTTTGCTCTCCTTCGGATATTTTGACCTCTTTGTCACATTTTGAATGAATTCAACTTTATTGTGCCTTGAATATTTTTTATAAAATACTTGACTTCAATATTTCCTTTGAGTGGTCTCCAGTTTTTTCCTGTATTTCTACCACTCTAGCCATACTTGTTTTTGCTTTTCATTATAATCACCATCATTTTAAGCTCTTTGTATAACAAGTACCCACAGAGCATCAGTTTGGGTTTTAATGTATTAAAGGTTGCAACACATTGCAACAAAATAATAATTTTTCTTTGTTAAGGATGTGGAACAACAAAGGTAGAATACAGGATAGCACTTGATCAAGGTTGAAGCAGGGTGGAAGCAAAGGGCCATAATGTTACTATCTAATAATCTTCCTCATTCCATAAAATGCTAATTTGTAAGCACAACAGTTATCTCTATTATATGTAGTTGCACAACAAAAGTGGGACAATGATTCATCTCATCCATTGAAAGGCCAGCCAAGCCAGTAAGGAAGGCAAGTGTGCTTGGAATGCCAATTGTGTCACCATGTTCAGAGACTGAATTTCTGATTCAACCCACAAGCCCATTGAGAACACTTGTTAGAATTTCAAACATAACTGAGGTTCAAAATAAACCACAGTGTAGTCATGCCCAGAATTGACTTGCTGGCACATGGTTATTTATTATGACAATTAATAAGTAGCAAGAATAACTTTTTGACATTCCTCTGTTATTGGCCAAAATTTTGTGGCTTGGCATAGGGAAATTTGTAATATTCAATCCATTTTCAGCCAGCAAAAAAAAAAAAAAGAGTCTTAAATGTACAAATTTCAAACCTCTAAGAAGTATGGGGGGACTCTTTATTTGCCAGCTAGGAATGAACTAAAAGTTTAAAAAAATCTTACAGTATATGAAACAACAAGATTTCAGTCTTTATGTATAAATATGTTACATAAGGTTGGATCAAAATGTGGCCTTTCACGAAACAAAGGAAATTAGAGTGAGGAGACATTTCCAGGAATATAAGAGGGATGGAAAGCAATTTGTATTGATTTTTCTCTTGCTCCTGTACCCCTTCACATCATCTCCAAAGCATTTTGGAAGATTCCCTAACCTTGGGATATTTTTAGACTTTCCATGTTCTTTGGTCTGCAAAATTCACGAGTAAGCATAATAATTTTAAAATGTTTACAATGTCCCCCTCTAACACATATATATGAAAAATGGTTTCTGAAATATTTTTAACAAATAAATGCTATCCCAGGATGGTAGTTCCCCATTAGTCTTGTGCCTATATGGTAAAATTGAGTTACAACCATGATAACAGTTGATGTCGTTGTTTCACATTTTCCTGTTGCTGCGTCTCATTTTTTGTCAAAAGCAGGAAACAGTAGGGCATTTGCAAATAGTTCCTGTCTGCTTCTAGCAAGCATTGATTTCTAACTGGCTGTCTATTACAAGACAAGCAGCAAATGTCCAATGAAATCTTTATTCACATCCACATTATAAACTGTCATGTAGTCTTACATCAGATCTTGTTTCATCCTGCACTGACAAGGAAGTTGGAATAGTAGGAATTTTGTGAGATGAGAGGATAGCGAACAATCATGAAGTAAGGAAATGGGTACATTCTATTTTATATTTAAGATTCAAATAAAAATAGAAAGCATTTGAGGTTATTATAACTGTATTTTCACAGCAATTTGTAGTAGTGTGTGCATAAACCCTCTTACCCACTGTGGACCTGATTAAAGGGCGTTCAGTTCAGAACTGACCAAAGCAGAATGCTTTTAAGTCATTTCTTCAGTACAAATAACTGACCATCTTTTTGACTGCTGAATGGCATGCAAAGGATTAACGGAAACGATGCTACTTGTTCAAAGCATAGCTGCTCCAGAATTTGTTAAATGCTCCTGGTTTGGCCCATTGTTGTGCTTTTGTTCAGACACTGAGCCTGCTAATTTATTGTCGCTGATAAAGATTTCATCAAAAGTAAGGTTTTAATTAAGGGATGGCTGGTGATGCACTTTGGGGTGAAACGGAGCCCAGGAAAAGCCTTTCATGAAGTGGGAAATTGAGCCAGTCCCCTCCAAAGCCTTTTCTAGGAGGAGGAGGTGGTGGCTGAGGCGGGGAGTTGGCCTGGGTCAACCATTTTTACTACAGGTACACGTGAACTGATGTAAACCTGCTGATACCCACCACTGCATATAACGCTGCCATAAATGCACCTGCAGCTGTTATAAATGCATTCACGACAACCATGGGTCATCTACAGCAGTGTTTTGCATAGGCGTGGACATGTTTTCCTTCGGGGATCAGTGAGGTGTTCGAGCCTAATGGAATGGTGCTACTGGCCATAGTTTGGGCACCCCTGGTTTAATTACACAATGACTTTAGCTATTGTTATAGTTATATGAGATATTTAGTTATAGTTTATGAGATATTTTATGCCATTTTCCTAATAGAAATGAGTGGTGTTGACAACCTGTTTTTTTTTTTTTTTGCATCCCTTTTATTATGGCTATTATAGGGGCACAAACGTGCCTCTCTGATAATCATGTGATGAGTCGAAACAACATTCTGTGAGGCAGTTCTAAAAATAGGGGGCAACCAAAACAAAAACATCTAACATTGAAACTGAGCTTCTGATCATGACCATATTCAATAGAGAGCCTGCTGTTGATTTGTGCTAAATTTAGGAACCTTTGATCAAATCATTTTAGAGTTATATCTTCTTACAAATTAGAACTGATTTACATCCCTGTTCAGACACAAGCAGTCAGAAAATGTAGGAGGCAAGAAATTCAATAACAAAAAAAAATCATGAAATAAATTTATAAAGCAGTGGTTCTCAACCTTTTTTGGCCATGCCCCACCTAAGCATCTCTAAAATCCTGTTTACACACACACACACACACACACACACACACACACACACACACACACTTTGACATATAATTCTTGTTATTCCTATTCACGTGGAGGAAGCCTAAAAAGCCATTCACTGTTAATAACTAATTCTCAAATTGCCCCCCTTTAAAATCAAGTCGCTCCCCCGTGGGGCATTTTCCTCACATTGGGAACCACAGGTATAAAGCCTAAGTTTTTTTGCCTTTGCCTTTAAATTGTTTGCATCCCTTTATTTGCAGAAAATCAGTCAGAAGTATTAGTTAAAATAGTACCTTTTAAACAGGAAAATCGTGATTTTTACAACTGCAAGCTTGCATAGGAGAGCAAGACCAACAATGGTGGGAGGCAGGGCCACCATCAGGGTAGTACTACCAGTACTGCCATATAGGGCCCTGAGCTGACAGGGGCCCTGCCGCCACCGGTCATAACTGTGACATTACTATATGTGTGTGTGTGTGTGGGGGGGGGGGAATAGGATTGCTCAGTATGGGCCCCAGAAATTTCTGATGGCGGCCCTGGTAGGAGGTCACAGAAACTTTGTTGCACTCACTTTGCAAGAACCAAGGAAGGTTACCACACACGACTCCTCTTTTCTGGGAGCAACAGGCTCCATCCTGGCTCTCTGGCTCTTTAATTTGTATTTACCCTGAAACCAGTCTTTGATGACCACAAGCCTCCCTTATACACTGTCAGTTGATGGGGGTTTCCAAAAGAATCACTTGGGCAGGTTGCAGTGCTTCAACTATCCATGAAATCTGGACACATGGAGCCTTGAGCAACTTGCAAGTGCTCAAAAAAGCCGGCTAAGTTCTCATATAGACATACTCTGAGTTGCAAAATGTGTCTTTACAATAGAACTCTTTAAATCCATGGTTTTTACTTGAGGTGAATAATGGTTCCATCATTGGGTAAAGTGACAGATGCTGAAGTTACAATACGGTTCTAAGTACACTATACCTAGAAAACCATGAAAAGATATACCTAGAAAACCATGAAAAGAGACACTGTGAATTGGAATTCACTTGATGGCCTGGATGATCATGATGATGGATGATACAAGTACTATTTTCTCCCTCTACTTTCTCAATATTTCCTCTGTTCTGTTTGCTGTGGCCGGTGCAACATGTACTGGCTTCTTTTGGTGTGCTGTGTGGCTTCTGGGTTCAGGCAGCAGAATGTCAAGATGATGAATGTACATCTCTGAGTTACCGATGATTTGTTGGGTAACTGGAGGCCAGCTAGTCTTCAGAGACCTCTCATTTGTGCTCCATGGCATAAGTCGCTATACTGTAGCTGTTTTAAATTTGTTTTATGGAAGGGTAAATAACTGAAGTGACTCAAATGGTTAAGATGCTGACTGGAAGGTGGCAGGTCAGCAGTTCAATACCCAAGTACTGCAGGATGGAATGAGCTCCTATCTCTATCCCAGCTCCTGCCAACCTAGCAGTTTGAAAGCAAGAAATTGAAAGTAGATAAATAGGGACCACTTTGGTGGGAAGGTAAACAGCATTCCATGCACTCTGTTGTTTAGGCATGCTTGCCACACGTCCAAGGAAACGTCTGCAGATGCAGACAGCGCTGTCTCTTCGGCTATAATCAGAGATGAACACTGAACCCTAGAGTCAGATATGACTGGCTTTCGAGCAAGGGTGACCTTTATTTTTACCTTTACTAAATGACTTTTGTAGCTTGTAATATGACTAACTTTTTTCTCTCTAGGAAAGACAAGGCTGCGTGCATTGAAAGTCCATTTTAAAAGTGGTAATGGCTCTTATTCTAACCAGTCCTTCCTTCTCTTACACCTTCTGCATTTCACAATTTATATGACACCCAGCACACATGGTGCCCAGCACACATGGTAACTCAAAGATGTACATGGTACCTACATTTGTTAGGTACAGATTCCATCATAAACATCAACCTTGTTGTCATCAGGAAAAAGGATGGCAGGCTATATATAGCGAAGGCCAGCCTGTCATCTTTGTTTTTTGACAAGTTCACTAGCTATCTATTGCATGGAAAACAGATAATCATCATGTGCTGGTTTGGAAACTTTCTTTGTGGTGGACAAATCACCAGGGACTTATTCATGCAGGTGATCAATTATATCTATTTGTGAATAGCCCTTGGATTGATTGCAGGTGTGTATACAGGGGAAGGCTTTTATTTCACATTTCAGATCCTGAATTTGGCAAATTCTGAAGAGGGGCCATTTTCCTCTCATTTTTACATTTGTATGAAGTACCATTCTTCTCTTTGGTGAATCATGGTGCTAGCTGAACCTGATCTTTGCTGCTTTTTGTTTCTTTTTTAAAATCTGTGATTCTGTCAAGATTTCAAATACAAGGTGAGGAACCATATATTTTGGTATTAAGGAAGGATCCAGAAGGATAGTTAACAACATTTTCTGTTCTATTCACCTTGACACAGAACAGCAAATACAGAATGGTGAATGATATTTAACTTGATTGGTAAATAGATACAAAATGACTTGCATTGCACACACCTGAAAAACATTTGAAATCACATTTTACAGCAAGTTTCCACACCTTTCCTTTTGCCTTACCCTTAATCCAGATGTGCTTTCCTGTGCTCGTCACCACCACTACCACCACCACCATCACCATCACCATCATGAAACAGTAGATCATCTAATGAGTGGATGCAGCAAAATTTCACAGACTGATTTATTTGCAACACCATAACAGGGTTGCAAAAATTATCCATTGGAAACTTTGCCAGAAGTTTGGATTTGAATGCAGTAAAAATATTGGGAACATCAAGTATAGAAAGTTTTGGAGAATGAGAGAGTCAAGATCCTGTGGGACTTTAAAATTCAAACAGATAGACATCTGCCTCACAACACACCTGATATAACTGTTGTGGAGAAGAAGAAAGTCTGATTTATTGACATTGCTATACCAGGAAATGCACGAATTGAAGACAAACAACTGGAGAAAATCACAAAATATCATGGTTTGCAAATTGAAGCCGAGCGTCTATGGTAGAAGAAATCTGTTGTTGTTCCCATAGTGATCAGAGCCCTTGGAGCAGTACCTAAAGGACTCCCTAGATATTTGGAAATTTTGGACTTATCTGATTTGAACATCCTAACTCTCCGAAAAACAACTCTACTGGGGACTGCATATATACTCAGACGTTACCTTAACACCTCTTAGGTCCTTGGTTAGGGCTTCAACTGTTAATTTTACTCCAGTCCTCGACTATGAACCAAATGGTTGATTTGTATAATAATAATAATAATAATAATAATAATAATAATAATAATAATAATAATAATAATAATAATAATAATAATAATAATAATAATAATAATAATAATAATGACCACCGCCCGGAGCAACGCCACAGCTGGGGGGTGCCTCTCCCCCCCCGCTCCTGTTGGGGAGGGATAAAGGGCCACAGGCCACCGGAGCCAGGCCGAAGACTGCCGCCCGGAGCGCCGCCGCAGCTGGATGGGGCCCCGCCTCTCCCTCCCCCGCTCCTGCCGGGGAGGGATAAAGGGCCATGGGTCACCAGGGCCAGGCCTAAGACCGCCACCTGGAATGCCACCGCAGCTGGGGAGGGCCCCGCCTCTCCCTCCCCTGCTCCTGTCGGGGAGAGATAAAGGGCCGTGGGCTGCCGGGGCCATCAGTGAAACTGTTGAGCTGGTGGTCCTATTACTTGTGGACCTTGTTGCACAGAATTTTGTAACTTTATATTGTTTTTTTGATTGCATTGTTGTTATTGCTGATATATTGTATTTTCTGTAATCTGTATTTCTAATATTGTATTTTTATATTCTTTGTAAGCCACTTCGAGTCATCCATTGGATTGAGGGAAGCGGGATATAAATAAAACATCATCATCATCATCATCATCATCATCATCATAATTGGTGTTTCTGTAGCTGTTTTAAATTAAGGGGTATGCCTTATTCGAGTTGATATATAGCAACCAAGAAATTTCATGGTTCCTGCAAGGGGACAATGACAATAAAGATCTATCTATCTATCTATCTATCTATCTATCTATCTATCTATCTATCTATCTATCTATCTAATAATAATAATAATAATAATAATAATAATAATAATAATAATAATAATAATAATAATAATAATAATAATAATAATAATAATAATAATAATAATAATAATAATAATAATAATAATAATAATAATAATATGTTGAACCTCCTGCCACCTGAACTGTGCCTCCAGACAGAGCTGCTCCCCTTCAGGAAGGCGTTGAAAACATGGTTATGCCAGTGAGTGTGGGGCATGATTGGTGTCACAGCCCAATCCCACTGGCTCATGTAGCCCTTTAACTGTCCCTGTTTAGCTGTCCTTCCTTTTTAATGAGTCAGGGAGGGATTAGGGTAGTTTTTAGAGGGTTTTGATGTATGTTTTTGATTGGGTTTGGATAAGGTTTTATCTGATGTTTTATCTGATGTTTTCAGTTTGTGCTATGAACCGCTTTGGGTCACCAATTGGTGAGGAAGGCGGTATATAAATATTGTAAATAAATACATTATTATTATTATTATTATTATTATTATTATTATTATTATTATTATTATTATTATTATTATTATTATTATTATTATTATTATTATTATTATTATTATTATTATTATGTGTCAGAGATTACTCTGGGTTGAAAGGCTTTTTGCTGGAGAAACTCCACTCAGGGGACATCTTGAACATTAATAACATATTAGAGGCTGATGTGTCTTTCTCAATACAGATGAATAGGAGTGCTATGCATGGAGTGGCTTGCCACAGAAGCCCTCCAAAATCATATGAAATTGAAATTCCTTAGGGAGTAACACTCAAATCCCTTCCACCCGTGCATAGATCTATATAGGTGCACAGAGTTGATTTGGTAAATTTCTTCTAGGCACTTGTTATTGAAGCAATAGGTATTTAGAGAACTTGTAAAAAAGACATGACTATTGCTTAGGGTTTGTATAAGGAATGGTTCTGGGATTTTCTCTTGCTTGGTGTCTCTTTGTGAGTGGTAGGGAGTGCAAGAGTGCATTCTATGTTGATCATCTCAACTGGTGACATTGGTGTTATTAACATTTCAGCTGGCCTTTGCTATGTATAGATTGGCATCCTTTTTCCTGCTGGCAAGATGGGTTCAATATTTCACAGCAACATGAGAACATTTCTTGGCATTTTGAATTGTGGATACAGAAGCAATATATTCCACATTTGTAAGCCAGAGGCTTTTTGATGGATTGAATTAACAACTGATGCTGCAATTCTGCCCTTCAGCTCTACCATGTTGTACAAGTGTGAACTTGTTACTTGTACCACAGTATGGTGTAAGTTATGAATGAGGAGTTACAATTGTAGTTTTCTAATAATTTAGTTTGATAAGGCTAGAATGTTAGGATTAGATGTGTTTCCCAAGGGAAGCTACTTTGTAGCACGTCAGCAGCCTATGGTGACAGATGTCATATGCAGGGTGTGTCTTTTTTATTTTTTAAAAATAAGCTAAACACTAATTCCATTACCTCAAAGAATTAAATATTGCTAATTTTGATGTATCAAACATTCTTCAGGCTTTGCACCAATATTTATAGTTTATTTATTTATTTATTTATAGTCATATTTGTATATGCCGCCCACTCAGGCGGAACCCGACTCAGGGCGGCATTACAATAATTCTAGAAATACATAAAAAACATTATAAAAACCCACAACCCACCCCCTTTAAAAAAAACCCATATCCCGCCCACCCATCCCACCTACTATACAAAAGGAAGAAGAGAGAGTTCTTATAAAAGCCAGCAGGCGGGCACCATAGTCCCATTCGGGCCCCACACCTGCCCTGCCAGCCAGGTCTTCACTCCTTTCCTGAAGGGCAGCAGTTCACTTTGGAGTCTTAGGTCTATTGGCAGGAGGTTCCAGAGAGTTGGTGCGGACACGGAGAAGGCCCTCCTTCGGGTGTTAGACAGATGAGCACCCCTAGTTGGTGGCACCATTAGAGAGCCCCTCCGGTCCGCTCTGGTTGGACGGGCAGACACTCTTGGGACGATGCGGTCTCTAAGATAACCTGGCCCCCTGCCATATAGGGCTTTAAAGGTCAAAACCAGCACCTTAAATTGCACCCGGAGACAAACTGGTAACCAGTGCAGCTCCCGAAGTAGCGGTGAGGCATGGGCATATCGCCCACACCCCATCACCACCCGGGCCGCCGCATTCTGGACCAGCTGCAGCCTCCGGATGGTCGTCAAGGGCAGCCCCATGTAGAGCGCATTACAATAATCTAGTCGGGAAGTAACCAGAGCATGGGTGACCATAAGCAAGGAGCCCCGGTCCAGGAGCGTGCGCAATTGGCGAATTACCCGAAGTTGGGCAAAAGCCCTCCTGGCCACAGCCGCTACTTGTTCTTCTAGAAGCAGCCGCGAGTCCAGAAGAACCCCCAAGTTGCGCACTGGGTCTGTCTGGGGCAAAGCAGCCCCATCCAGTACCAAAGGTGGTAACTCCCTGGATAACACGGGGCCCCTTATCCACAGCCACTCTGTCTTGCTGGGATTCAGCCGAAGCCCATTGGCCCCCATCCAGACCCCAATGGCCTCCAGGCATCCGGATAGGATTTCAACAGCATCACTGGGGTCCCCACGGGCCGAGATGTACAACTGAGTATCATCCGCGTACTGATGGTACCGCACCCCGTGGGAACGAATGATCTCACCCAGTGGCTTCATGTAGATGTTAAATAAGAGAGGAGAGAGCACAGAGCCCTGACGCACCCCATACTTGAGGGGCCTAGGGCTGGACCTCTCACTCTCTAACCACACCGACTGGGTACGGCCCTCCAGAAAAGAGGAAAACCAGGACAACACAGTGCCCTGGATCCCCAGTCCTTCGAGCCGTTCCAGAAGGATACCGTGGTCGACGGTATCGAAGGCCGCTGAGAGGTCAAGAAGAGCAAGGACGGATGGACAACCCCCGTCCCGCTCCCGCCAGAGATCATCCATCAGCGCGACCAATGCCGTCTCCGTTCCATACCTGGGCCTGAACCCTGATTGAAAGGGGTCTAGATAATCCGCTTCCTCCAGGACACTCTATATATAGCCCTTAAATTCACTAAAGTCACAAAAGACACACACACAAAAAACCTGTACCAGTTTTTTCTCTTTAAAGATAAAAAAAGGCTTCAGACACAGGACAGGAATGTAGACTCCAGATTCCACCCTTGGTGGCCTTTGGTTGGATTCTCCGTCTAATAAAAGTATAATTTGCCCTGACTTTTTAATTTCCTTTGTGAGAGAAAATACGTAACTCAGACATAGGGCTCCCATATTGAAACAGATTAGTCTGCCTTATACAGTGAGTATTGCTTGTTCTGTTTATTTATGTGGTGGATTTTTCATTTACCTTATGCCAAACAATAAAGACATGTTCTATTCTGTATGCTTATATTAATTTGTTTCAATCTTTCAAAAATCAGGAAAAATTCTCCCCTATTCAGTTTAAAACAAGAGTTGTAGTGAAAGAGTGTTAATACATCAATGAGAGTGACCCCTGTTATATTTTCCAACTCAAAGACTACCCAGTGACTATTACTTTTATCTGAGCCTATATGGTGAGAAGGATAGAGTGACATGCTAGGACTCAGGGAACCTGGGTTCAGATTCTTGCACGGCCATGCACATTCACAGGGGAAAGGGTTGACGGCACTGGTAAATAGGTTTTGTGGCAGAAATTACTTTGGGTTGAAAGGATTTTTGCTGGAGAAACTCCACTCAGGGGATGCCCAAATGAGGCTCCTTTTATGTCCCCAAGATCCATCATGCAGCACTCAGTTATCGAACCCTGCGCTTCCAGTCTCCAAGCTCAGCATCTTAACCACTAAGCCACTGTTTAAACCTCTCCTTAAATATCTTAGATACATTGAAAACTCTATCAGCACCCTCAACTTCATTTAAAACATGGTGCATCCTCCTTGTTCCTGAATTTCTATCCCTTTTAAATGCAAGAGGCAAGTCTACTTTTTGTACTCCCCCCCCCCCCCACAAAAAAACCTTTCCATTTGCCTAGGGCTGAAACCATTAAAGAGAATGAGACTTCCATCCCCAAAATAAAGATTTATTGGACTGAAGTAGTATGAACGGTGTGACTGTGGATAGGACCAGGCTGTGAATCTACTGTGCATAGATGCTGACTCTGCCAAAATCTATGTTTCATTTCAGCTATTCCATTATCATCAGTGGTACACTATACAGGGAATGGAGAGGCTAATGGAATTATTCTGTAGTGTTTAACCGGATTAGAAGTTAAAGCCCAAGAAGGATAAAACCCAAAGAGGATATATCTGTGTGCTCATGTTTCGAGTTAAGGTTAATCTGCAAAGTTTTTTTAAAAAGAATATGACATCAACTATACCCTTTGCCTTGAACCGAAGGTTTTTTCCTCTTTTGTGAGCTTCCAAAAAAAAAAAAAAGCAGAATTGAAGACATTGTGCATATTCACTACAAGAAAGTACCCTTATCTCTGATGTAGTTTTACAATTTTCCACTGAGAAGTTCCATTGGTCCTGAATAGAAAAGAGAGAGATACCTTTAAAGTGATACACATAAAAAGCCACCTTTATACTTGGAATACTGACTCAGGTATGCAGAATATCTGTACAGGAAATGTTTGGTTCATCATATACACAAACAGAATAACCTGGGCAAATTTATATTCTAAAACTGATTATTATGCACATCAAGGTTGCCTCTAGTTTATTCACTCGTGGGTGAACAAATTTGGAATAGTGGTTTTCAGTAATTTCTCCCTTGCCGATTCAAAACTGATCTACTGTATAACTGCCATACTCAAAATATAGTTTAAATGTTAATATGACAATTCTGTTGCTGTTGGTGATATTTCAGATTTATAATGGGTGGAATTGATTACAGTGTGGGGGGAAGCAAAAATTTCTAAAGGGTCCCTACAGACTGAGGACTTTCTTTCAAATAGAGTACTGCCCACTCTGAAATAGGATACATGGGGACTCAAGGAAGTAGGATATGTTATTGTCTCCTTAATAAGCAAAGCAAAGATATGAAAATGTTTAGCAAATGCAGCTTTGACCGGACAAGGTTAAATTCAAGTTGGTTAAAAATAGTGGAAATAATGTGGCAGAGCAGACATTCTGCATAATTTATAAAGTTAGACCGCTGACTTCTCATGAAATTGTAGAAACAGCAAATAAATGAATAAGAAGGACACATCTACAATCTGCATCCTTAATATAATTACCACCATGGTAAATAAGTTAATGCATATTTGATGTACACTAGAAGTGGAATATACGTCCAATTTGAACGATCAGTAGAGACAAAATGCTATTAAATATAACCAGAAAGTAAGCCAGTTGCTATACAGCCATACCAAATCTGCAAATACATATATATGACACAAGGTTCCAGTGGGGAATCCCTGATTACTTGGCAAAGCTTCTTATATCTTCAAGTTTGTTCTGCTTTCCTCCCAGCATGCTGGTAGCTAAGCTGTGGACAGGATTGAAAGTTTTAGCATGATATTATAGGGTGATAATAATAAGAGGAACAATAAAATTGAGCCTGTCTTTACACTGCAGGATACGTTTAGTTATTTTCTCTATCCAAAAGTTAAAAAATCATAACCAAAGAAGAAGTGATTAACACACAAAGCAATTCCCTGCAGTGTGGAATTAAGCAATTTTATTATATTGTCTCACAGCATCCGCTGAAATAAACCAGAATATAGTTCAATTTAAAAAACAGATGGGATATTTTTACTTTCTGAATGTTTTCTAGCATATAGCTGAAACCGATGCATGGCTACTCAGAGGTAAGCCAAGTTGTATTCTGTGGGACTTAATATATGGGGTTAGCTCTGCATATAGTTTTTGCAATCTTCAGCATGCAAAATCTTAACACGCACATGCACATGCACACATGCGGACATGCACGCACGCGCGCACACACACACACATTCTCCCCCAATGCACTATGGGATTTTCAGCCACTTCATTCTTCTTTTAGTTCCTCCATCATTTAAACCAGGGGTTCTCAATGTTTTCCCGCTATGGGCTGGACCATGCCCCCTCAGACAGCTGAGCGGGCCAGACACATGGTTTCCCCCACTACCACCAAAAACACTGCTGTAAAACGCATCCATTGCTGACAGCCGTGGTTGCATTTGCAGTGCTTTACTGGTTGTTTTTGCCACTTCTGGCGGAGGTGAGAGTGAGGGTGGAGCATTTTTGGCTGTTTTTTCTGCTTTTGGTGGGCCACATGAAGTGGCACCACTGCCCAGGTCTGGCCCATGGGCCATAGGTTGTGAATCCCTGGTGTAAACAATAGTGTTTTCTTCTTTTAAAAAAATGCATCACATTGCACATCTCTCCAAACATAAGTTAACAGACAGTCATACAGTGGGGATAGTGGAGCGTCATGGCACTGGTGGAAAATTAGTTACATCTACTGGAATTCTGGGGCCCACTCCATGGACTGTGAAAGAAAAGTAAGGAAGCATTGAATTCTACCAATCCATGTTTTTCTCCAATATGTACTGGAATGGGCACAATCACCTTTTTTTTTCCTCTCATGGGAAAATGCCAGTGGTGGATCTATGCATGAGGAGATTTCTTCTAGAGTGGGATACCTGGGATACCTGAGAGACCGCATCACCCCAAGAGTATCTGCCCGCCCAACTAGAGTGGACCAGAGGGGCTCTCTAGTTGTACCATCAGCTAGAGGGGTTCATCTCTCTAGCACACAAAAGAGGGCCTTCTCCGTGTCCGCACCAGACCTCTGGAACCTCCTGCCAATAGAGCTAAGACTACAGACAGAATTGCTGCCCTTTAGAAAAGGCTTGAAAACCTGACAGGCAGGGCAGGTGTGGGGTCCTAATGGAAATTCGGCCCCCACCTGAGCCCCTTTCTCTTTCCACTTCTCTTTTTATGTACAGGGTGGGATGGGTGGGTGAGATAATTGTTTTTTTAAAATTTATTTTACATGTTTTTTAGAATTGATGTAAGCCACCATGAGTCATGTTTGCCTGAGTGGGCGGCATAGAAGTTTGAAAATTAAATTAAATTTAATTAAATCCAGTAGAGTTACAGTTTTACTAATCCTAATCTAATTGATAGTGGAGTTAGAATTGCAGCCTGACTCTTTTTTTTTAAGGCAAAAGCCTTGGATACTGAAGCAAGTGGGCTGGTGCTTAGTCTTGTGAGTATTCAAAATGTACATATATACCATAAGCTGTCACCTTCCCAGTTCAGCCCACTTTCTAGATGCTATGCTAAATCCCAACATGGAATGGCATCAGAGCATTAATAAAATGCTCATAGTTGTATAGATGGCAATGTAGATCACTGCATTGGGGAAATTTTAGTTTCAAAATCCATGGCACTGGGAGAACCCCTTTGCATGCCACATTGACATCAGCCTTGGCATGCTAAGAGGCTCTTGCAGCACCGTGGATTTTGAAATGGAGACGGCTTTGAAAATTTTCCCAATGCAGTGATCCACGTTGCCAAAAGGTTGATGAAGTGATGGGACCGAGCCAGAGGTTGCTCTTAGCTGTGGGGACAAAGTATGATCGCTGCCACCACCACCACCACCACCACCACCGTAAGTGACATCAAGTGTGGGGGCAAGTGGGGGGCAGTCCGGAGAGGGCCCAGGTTCTCAGTCTGGGCCGGATTAATGAGATGTGCAGGCCTAATTGGGCCCGTGGTCCGTAGTTTGGGCACCACTGACCTAGTGCAATGGATGAGCATCGCCCTGGGAAAGCCACCTTTGTGATCATGCTGTTTCCTCCACCAGGTAAGTATTGAGCTTTAAGCCTCCACTGCAAGAAGCATCCCTACCTGATATTTTGCTATGAGACTCCTCCTCTAACATGGCCTAAAGCTAACAGCTCAGTCCACCTGCCCCTGCCACCCCAAGCCCCCAAACATGCCAGCCAAAGGCAGACTTCCATCCAGGGGCAGGAAAAGACAGCAAAAAAGCCCCCCCCTGATGTGTCTCCCCCCCCCCCCCCAGAAGGAGAGGGAGCACCAAGAAAGAAGAAAAGAGAAAAAAAGCAGATCGGAGAAGTGAGTAATAAATATTTTACTCTTATCACTGCCCTGCCACCAGAAACATTTCCAAATGAGAAAGAAATCCCACCAGGGGAATATACAGTAATACCTCATACAAAGTCCGCTTCATACAACATCGGATTCATACAACATTGCCTAATTCCTTGAAAAAAGTTGCCTCATACAAAGTCGTGTGACGTTGTATGAGGCATTGGGGTTTTCCCAGGTTGCATTGTGCCTGGGCAGTATAAAAGGCAGGACACATGAGTGCATTGCTCTTGTGGGTTTTGTATGAGGCGAAGAGTGTTTAGGAGTGGTTTGGAAAACGATTTTGTTCTTTTGTTGTTGTTTTTTAATTTTTTCGTCAGAATTTTTAGAAGCATTCCTGGGATTTTTGCAACATTCTTCAGATTCTTGGACAATCAGGGTTGTTTGACATGTTTTTGTAATGTATTTAGTCTTTTGACAATGATTTCTTAAAGTTCTGTCAGTTTCCTGTCTGTTTCCTTGACTTTGCCCTGAAGTCTGTGCTGTTACAGTACAATGTATCTCTCTGCAAATGACATTGTACGAGGCACCGCAGCAAGGATTTGGACGTTGTATGAGGCATCGCGGCTAGGATTTTGCATGCCTCATACAAAGTCCAAATCTATATAAAGTCCAAACTTGTGGAACCAAGTTTGGACGTTGAAAGCGCAGCGCCAAAATGGCCGCCACACTCTTTGCGGCCCCCCCACCCGGACTCAGACATCCGGATGAGTTAGGGGGCGTGGCCACCCCTCTATAAAAGGGGTGGCCACGAGGCAGCCGAGCTGCCATTTTAAAATAGCGACGGAGAGGAGAATTTTTCTCCGTCGCTGTTTGTTCTTTCCCCCTTGGTCCTTCCCGGCTGGGAAGGAAGGTTTTACATGGAGCCTTTGGCTTGCTGGCTCATCTGTGCCTTTTTGCACTCTTCGATCCCTGGAAAGGGATCCTGCTCCTTCCTTAAGATATGCCTCCCAAACCGAGGGCCTCGGCGACGAAGCCGTGGCCCACGGGGAGGACTTTTGGCCCTGCACAATGTGGGGGCCAGCCCTCGGGTTGGAGGACCAGGGCTGCGCCCACGCGGCAGGACTATACCCCCACCGATACCAGTGGGGCGATGCAGGCTGCTTGGCCCTCGGCCGGTCAGCCTTCGTCTGGCCCTTCTGGGGCTTCGGCCCTAGGCCCGCAGCTACCGACCATGGGCCCGGGCAGCAGGGGTGGGCCCGGTGCTGGTGCACAGCACGTTCCACCTCCGGCCCCTCATGGGCCGGAGTTTTGAGCATGGCCCTATTCGGGCCCAGGCTCTCATACTGGGGTTCCTGGTCCAATGCCTGGTGGGCCGTCCGGCCCACCCGGCCCACTTTATACTGGGGGATCTGTGGCAGTTGATGCATTGCTAATGCGTTTAGCTGTGCTTGAGGCATCCTTAGGGATGGCACACAACCCCATGCCTGGTGGCCCTTCATTTGCTGCGGGGGGCCCTTTGGGTCCACCGGCTACCTCAATGGCCGCCACACTGCAGCAAGCGGCCAGCTGGGTTGAGCTGCTGGAGACGCTCCGGCCTACCCCAGCCGGTGTCTCGCAGCTCCCTGTTCGGCCAGAGCTACAGCGGGAGAATGGTCAGGTGCGGCCCCAGAGCTCGATTCCTTTTGCGAGCTCATACGCCCGCCGTGGGCCGGAACCCCCAGTGGGGGCGGCTCACGGGGGTGCACCTGGTGAGTATCAGGTTCAAGTTAATGCACCCACATCACAGCCCGCTTCCAATGGTGGGGTTTAGTGACCATGGCCTCGTCATGTCGACGCGAGTGGGCATCAGTTGCCACCCTATCCCAGTGCCCCTTGGTTCCATACTGGTGCAACGTTGGGGGTGGGGGTTTCCGCCCCCGGGCCAGTGCCGGGCATCGCAAGGGCTGTCCAGGTCCCGCTGCATATGCCCCGGGTACCTAATGTGCCGGTGACGGCCTTGCCGACGGCTGATTATTCATTGCCCCTTGGTGATCAGTTGTCCCAGGTCACGAGGGAAAAGATTTGGCGGGGGGAGTACGTGGATATATTCTCCCTAGGAACCGAGAGCCCACTAAGGAGGGAAGAGACGGACAGGATGACAGAGACATAGTGCTGTCCCGCCAGAGTAAGCCACCACGCAGGGGGGTGTCCGCCCCCGGGACAGTGCCGAGCATCGCAGGGGCAGTCCGGGTCCTCCTGCGTATGCCCTTTATACAGAATGTGCCGTCATTGGCTTTGCCGACAGCTGGTAATTACTTGCCCCTGGATGACTATTTACCGCAGGTCATGAGGGGTAAGGGCTGGAGGGAGACATGTGGATATTCTCCCTATTGAACTGTGAGCCCACTGCGGAGGAGAGAAAGGGACAGGACGACTGAGACAAAGAGCTGTCCCATCATCGTGGGCCACCGCACACCTTGGGCCAACTGGTTGGTGGCATACATTGTATATGGTGGTATGCCGCAGGGCCCAGCCTGATTGGGACATCCTGACAGTTCCATCCATCGCTAAGATTTACAGGGCGATGGTTGACTGGATGGGCCCATAGCAGTTGGCTTACGGTGAGGAATGCGGATGATGGTGGCTCTATACCCTGAGAGGAGGTGGGATGAGCACTGTCAGCAGTTGTGCTCGTGTACATCACTCCCACGTGACTGGTGCCTGGTGATAGGTACCATGGTGGTCATGATGAGCAGCGGGCTGCTCAGACACAGGGTCCACGCTAACTGGTCGGGCAGGGGGTTCCAGCCCGCCTGCTGTGTTCGACCTGCTCAGCTGGCGATGTGTGTGCTAAGCGCTAGTGTCGTTACCGACTTGGTGTCACCTTTTGCGCCGGCCCTTACGCCGCCTCCGTGTGCACGCGGGTTGGTTGGTTACAGGGCAGAGGTAGGGGTGCACAGGGGCGATCAGAGCTCCGTCTAAAGAACTAGCCTTGACAAAGCTCCCCCCTCCCCAATTGGTGTACTCAGGCGGGAGAGATGGCAATCAGCTCATCCAGGAGGGGATGGGGCGGGGTACCTGCTGGAGGGTTTTCCATGGGGCTTTTTGTATTCCATTCAGGAGTGTTAGGGGTCCCAGGATGCTACTAATCTGGTTCCCTTGAAGGGTAACAAAGAGGGGGCTCCACTGTGCAGCTGAGGGAGTTGGGGCTATGAGAGTAGCGGGGCCCTTCTTGGAACCACCTTTCCTAAGTCGACTGTCTCCCCTATGAGGCTCGTACCGAGCTAGGACCGGGGTGAATGTCATTTAATCCTCCATTTAGCTTACCCTGTGGGTTATCCATTCAGGGATGCCATTCCTGATGACCTCGCTCAGTCAGGTACTCGTAGTTGATTCGGCCCCTATGGGTGGCACGATCACCCAGTCCTGGTGCTGTTCGGGCACAGTGCAATGTGCACTCGGATTTCAGATTATTGCCAGTGCACCCAATGGATGTGCAGCTATTGGGTTTTTAGGTCCCGAGGGGAATTTTACTTAGATAAGGCCAACCCCTTCTGACTGAGCTAATACATGTTCAGCACTCGAACGATTCAGGATTTTCATTCAGTGGGCCTTTCCTCACAGGTAGGGGTCTCGGTCTCTAGCCCATTACCTCGATGACTTTTGGTTCAGGGGTGAACGGGGCTTGGACACGTGCACGCGTCTCCTCATTTCATTTCAGACACTCAGGTGGGAACTGGGTGTCCCCTTGGCGCCTGAATAGACCGAGGGCCCAGCTACTAAGCTCACATTTCTAAATCTACTCTGTCGCACGGGCATCCGGGTTAACCATGAATAAGGTGGCTTGGATCTCCGCGGCAATTTTGGCATTGATTGCCAAACATAAAGTGTCCCCTTGGTAGGGGACCATGGTAGCTTTTTTGGGAGCACTCCGCATCAGTGTGTGGGTGCCAGAGTTGGTACCACCTGTGTAAGGCGGATGTGTCTCATAGGGCACTGGAACTCGACGATGTCTCTGTCACACATGAGTGGGCTCAAGTGGGGATACAGTCCTCACAGGTTGTTCAGCATGGCGTAGGCAGCGGAGTTAGACAGCTACGAAGTTTTCTTGGAGACATCTGTCCGGTTGGTGCCCTACATGAATTTTCGACAGTGCCTGCTGCGCGCCCCAGCCTGTTTTTCTGCCATCAGGATAGGTCTACCCTTGCCGAAGTAATGTTACGGAGGGTGACTGGTGCCGTGCTTCGCGGTGTGGGGGCCCATTTTGGCACCCATTTATTTAGGATAGGTGTCGCGTTGATCGCGGCTACGTTTGGAGTACTCGGAGGCCGACATGCGTGTACGCGCAATTTCTTATATGTACATGCCCTCACTGTACGAGTACCTAGTTATGACCTTAACCTCTTCTCCTCTTTTACAGATCCTGTGTGTCTCTACACACCGGTGGCAGTGGGGCTGGTGGGCCGCAGCTATGTACACTGGACAGCAGTATATGCTGCAGCGACAGAGAGTGGACCCCGACTTGGGCTGTGTGCATCCACACGTATGCGATGGTATAGTATGCGTGGCACAAGGGGGCAGGAACTGTTGCCATTCCTGATGTCCGTTGGGGATGCTGGACCGCCCGATGTTCTTAATAAGCACCTCGGTGGCAACGATCTTATATGGATCACTGCTGTTGCTAAACTGTCGAGGGGCTGTGACCTGGCGTTTTTAGCACGTATGGCTTACACACGGTCGCTATGGTCTAATATCGTGCCGAGACACCAATTTAGGGGAGACGTGGATCTCCATGGTTCTGACTGTTCCAGCAGTCAGTGGATAGGGCTGTTGCTCAGTCCCTTGCTGAGCATGGCTGGGAGACAGCCATTGGACACCTGAGGATAGGCTTACAAAAATTTTGCCGGTAGGCAGGGGAAGGGGTCCACCTGTCGGCTGGAGGTATATACCTCGTCTGGTTGTGGTGCAAGCAGGCCTGGCGACCGAGCTGATGGTCTTGGGGGGGGGGCGGTGAGTCATCATGGACGCCTCCCCGTGTGGCGGGTAGCACTGGTAAGGTAAATATTTATGACCCATAGGTATCCGGCAGGTTCACAATTGACTGGCCAACACTTAGACAGGTACAGGTGTAATAACGTTGACCGGTCAACGACGAACCAGGCAAGGGGTGATGGCAGGAGCTTTTCAGCATGCATCACCCCATGATTTGAAGGATACACGTCAGAGGGTGGGGTCAGTAGATAGTTTATTGACTACGGTCAACAATTTGTTTGTGTCAACAAACAAATTGATACAAATGGATACATTGTAGCCAATTGCCGTTGGCAATTTTGGGAGGAACCTTACCAGTGTTACTGCAGCCTGCTTGCCTTAAGAATTATAATTGGATGAGTACCAATTGAAAGTTATAATTCGGACTAGGGCATTATTCAAAAGTGGCCCAATGCCTTTATCCATATACTGGTGTCTGAGTCTTTCTTTGGGGGGTGCGCCTGCAATGTATGAGGTATCACTGTACAACCACCAGCATATCTATTACCTAGTGGTTAAAGGTTCCTTCCTTTTGTAGTGTGGCTGTGATGATGTTAAAAAGTCCATGTAGTTCTTGATAGTGTTGTCAGTCATAATTTTTTTGTATCCTAGTAGTTTGGTTGTTTGTATTACTGTTTGTTACATTTATATCTTGCCTGTACAACAATATTTCAAAGTGATGTACATTGGTCTCCTCCTGTGTTTTGTAGCCACCTAGCAATGCCTAGTTTCTTTTTTTATTTTGTTTTTATGCCCTCAGCCCTTTCATTCATCTCTTTAATTGTTATTTTCCAACTACTGCACTCTCATTTCTCGAACAGTGCAGCTTTGGCTACAAAAGAGCTAGAAACAAAAGTCAGCTTCAAAAAGAGAAGATAAGAAGGACTGTTGGGTATAAAACTCTAGTATAAGGAGCAACAACATCTTTAAGTTTTGGTGGACAAAGGAGAGCCTGTCATTACACCAAAAAATTTCAACTTTATCTGCCTTGTTCATTTTTAAAAATCCAAATTTTTAAAGGACATATTAAAAGAAAAATAAAATTGCATAACATGCCTTGATTACTGAAAAAAAATAAAGAATAACAGATCTGATTCCATTCCAAGTGGTACAGTATGTTACAGAGGTTTCCTTTTTTCTTTTTCTCTGGACATAATATTTTGCAATACACTTAATCTTCATCATTGTCCAATAGGAGTTGAATCCTGGGTTAAACTTCACTTTTTGCCAACATCAGCAAAAATGTTGGAAGTACATTTTTATGTATATATCACTTTTTCCAATGGTCTGAGGTAAACTCTTTGACAGTAAAATGATTAAGATTAGTTTTCCAATCTCTTCATACCATAACTGGATGCCTCAGAATGTCATATACATATGATGAAAGTCTTGCCATATTTTAAAGTAACTTTTTCTTTAAAAAATGAAATTGAGGTTGGAAAACAAATTACAGCCAATTTGGACTGCTTAGTATTTACTTGCTTTTGGCCAGTACACTCTCATGAAAGTGGTTGACTATTCCACATGACCATTCTAGCACACTAACAAGATTTCAGTGTTCTGAGCACATTAGTGCTAGAGGCAGTCTTTACTGTTTGTGAAACCAGACCTCAAAGGAATCTAGTGGTTAAATCCTGATATCTAATCACACACACACACACAGTAAACTGATTTGCATACTCTGAAAGTAAGAGAAGCTGCCTCTGTGACACTCACACATACTTAGCATTTAAGGATTTTCCTTATCTAAATCTGGGTTTTCACTAGTGTCTGTTTATATCATCTGTCTTTCCAATTTGAAAAGCAAGTAGATCAAGAAAAATTGGTCTATAGGTAAAATTTAACTGCTGCTTCTTGAAAATGCAGCTCAGAGAAAAGAGACATCATGCTCCTCATAATGTTTGTAGGCTACAGTTTTCACCATCGCTACTAATGTGCTGTAGAGAATGATAGCAGTTGCGGGGTCATTAGCTGGAAGGGGCATGGATTCCCCAAACTTGCTGAAACTACTGCAGAGCAATTTTACTAAAAGTCCAAAAACCATGGAAAGAAACTGAAGAAATGCCTTTTCTAACCCTGGATCTTATAAGTAACTAGTTACAAGTAATTAAATTATATTACAAGTTACTTTAGGGAAATTAATTTCAGTATAAAATTACTTTTACCCATATGAAATTACTTTTAAAGTACACAAATAATGCCTTCGTTAATTAGGTACAATGAGCTACTTTTGAATGTTACTTTTAAAATACATTGTAAAACATTTTAATAGGTTTTTGAGAGCAATTTTCCAGTCAAATTTTCATCTCTTATCAGACTTAACAAACCCCGATAGCAATAGATCTAGTCTCCATTTTTGTACAAAAGTAGTGGTAGCCTTGTTGGCCAAATTCTATACTGAGCTGATGCCTTTATAAGAAAACCAAAAGGGGCAAGAAAGTGTAGGTTGGGGAGAAAGAAATGTACAGGCTTTGAGAATGTACTCTCTTCATCAGATGTAGTGTTAAAAGTACTGTATGCAGGAAGGAGTGTTTGTGTGTGTGTGTGTGTGTGTGTGTGTGTGTGAGAGAGAGAGAGAGAGAGAGAGAGAGAGAGAGAGAGTTTGGAGATTTGCCAAAAGCTAAAAAAAGCTTGGGATGGGTTAAAACCCCTCTGTGTAAATAACACAGCTGGCTTCTACTCTCAAATTCTTTTTGCCAGAAGCAAATCCTTTTTAAGGATGTAACTCTCCATATCAATTGTCTATCAATCTGACTGAGGCTAAGTAACAGCAGGCTCAAGCAGCCGGAATGTCTTCCTCTGATGGTCTGCTTATCTTGACACTCCCCTCTAGCCCATTTAGCTTTTTCTTTCCTTTCTGTCTAGTTGAACTGCTTTTCCATAAGCTACTCTTTTGCTGTGAGTTGTTAAACGTCTTAAGGACCACCTGCACAGGAAGGAAGGCCTTTAAGAACTTTCTATTATGTGCAAGAGGAAAGAATTGAGTGAACTTACACCTTCGCCTTTTAATCCTCCCCATCATGCCCGTAATTTTCATTTTCATAGAGCTATTTTTCAGTTCCTCTCCTTTAGGATTCTTGTTGCAAACCTTTCCTATTGGAAAAGCAGCATGTGGGGAGGGAGAGGAAGTAAGCTGATGCACACCCCTCCCCGCGAACAAAAAGAGAAAGTGAGTGAGAGAGAGAGAGAGCACAAAGCTCTGAATTGCTAAGAGCAAGACCTATGTGTTATTTGAACAATGCTTCTTACATCAGCAGATGGACCTTAGCCAGCCCAGCCAATGGCCTCTCAGGTGAAGGGAGGTTAAATCCATCAACATCTAGACTACTGTAGGTTCCCCCAACCTTGCCATAGAAGGATGAGCACTGCATTTCTATTTTTGCCATGGCTTACAAAACAACAGGCATTATTGTGTCAATGGCTATTATGTCCATTTTCACAAGGAACGCGCGGCACCAAAATGGCCGCCGCACGCTTTACTGGCCCCGCCCCTGAGGCATGGGCACAGTAAAATGGAGTTGGGGGCATGGCCGGCCACCGCTTTATAAAGGGTGGCCGATCCACCGGCCCCGCTCTCCTCAATTCGGCAGGGCCCCGGACACGTTTCTTCTTGGGTCCAGCCGATATTCGCAGCACTGCTGCTTGCCTGGGAGCGGGCTTGCGGCATTATTTTTGCTTCCGCCCTCCCCCTCCGGGGCTTGGGTGTCACTCGAGGGACTGCGGACTTGCGGGTGGTGGGCCACGGCCTTAGCCACCCCGTCCCACCGTCCGGACCCCTGGGCCGGCCCGCTCCGTGTGCTCAGCTGGGCCCCGGGCACGTTTGTTCCCGGGTCCAGCCGATCTTCTGCTCACTACGTGCGAGCCCAGGCTGCAGGCTGCCTGCCCAGGAGCGGGCTTCCGGTCGCACGGCCCTCATCAGGCGACTCACTCTGGCCTCGCTCACCGACTGCAGGCCCCGCCTGCATTCGCCCACCAGAGGACAGGCTTGGGGCCGTGTGGCGCTTCGGGTGTTTTGCCCCGATCCTGCCGGATCACCCGGCCGGGGAGGGCGGTTTCCGGGCCTGCATGGCTCCAAGGAGAGCGCACCCTGGGACTCCTGGGCCCGCGGTGCTGTGTTGCTGGGCCTCACCTGGGCCCGGTTAGGCCTGGGGCCTTGCTCACTTGTTGGGCCCTCTGATGATTCGGCCTCTGCCGGCCACGAGGTGGCTGCTGCCCCCGCTCCCTGGTAGGAGGATCCAGGTCCTGTGGCCTCGTGTGGCTCGGGTAACTATGACCCTGACTGTGAGGAGGGTGGCCTGCATTTTTATTCCCAGACTAGCTTCTTTCTTGGTCCCAGCTCCAGCCATCCCAGTCGCTCGAGAGCACAACATTGCAAGTATATCAATGGGGATCAGTTTGGTGGGGAGGGTTGCAGCACTCCGTGTGCCCTGGTGCCTGGTCATGCCTGTCAAATATTTTGATCAGCCTCCCACAACTTGGTAGGATAAAGTCCATTCCAAAAGGATTCCACAAGAGTAGAATTTTGGAGTTTTAGAAATTGCAAGTAGGTGAATAGATAGCATTTGATCAGGAAAGGTAACAGCATTCCATGTGCTCCGGTGTCTGGTCATGCCTGCCACATGACCACAGAAATTTCTGCAGATATAGATAGATAGATAGATAGATAGATAGATAGATAGATAGATAGATAGATAGATAGATAGATAGATAGATAGATAGATTAAGTTAATTGATTTTTGGGATAAAACTCATGAGCACAGTTCAGAATTCTTACTGTTACCTTGCTTATAATAATAATAATGATAATTTCATGATGGGTTGAGTGCCCGTCTCTGTCCCAGCACTTGGGGACATGTACGGAGTCTCATTTGGGGTGTTGCCTGCGTGGAGTTTGTTCTGCGGGAATCCTTTCAACCCAGAATAATTTCTGACCCGTCTTATAATGAGGATGAAAGGGATCTGTACATGTTTTGTCATTTTCTGTACCATACTTTCTGCTCAATTCTCGCTTTCCGCACATGAGTTAAAATCCGGAGTAAGATTTCATATTTTCTTCCAAAGGGCTTTTCCAGGATTATGGCCAGCCAGAGCAGAAAGAAAAAGACTACCTTCTTCACCAAGTGCAGTCCTCAGATGTATGGGTTTTGTGATTGCGCAGGACTCTGTACAGCTATCAGAGCTATCAGAGCTTGTTCTCATTTGTTTTATGGCCCCTGCTTCTTATTTTGTTCCGAAGCCTTTGTCTTCAGGCTGACATTTTGAGGGTTTTTGTTGCATGAAGGAATTCTGTCAGGCTCCAGGCTTCACATGCGATAAAGATTTGGCCCCCCGCCAAAGGACCTCTCACATGGGGAAAATACTTTTTGGGGAGGCCAAGAGCACAGGAGGGCACGACAATCACTGGTAGTAGAGATATAATAAATTGCTTTGTGATTGGCTTTTGGACCAATACACATTCTTTGTTTCTACATATGATATCTTAGATACTAGAATCTATATGAATCATCCCTCTGGTCTTCAGAAATTCCAGCTTCTATTGCTAGACTGTGAGTAATAAATGGTTTGGTCCTTGGTCGCCATTCCTTCTCCCTGCCCTGAGCTCCTTACGCCTGCCCCTAATGAAATTTCCTCTCCTCTCATTGAATCGAGACACCAATAACAGGAAATGACTAGTGTCCAGGATATGCCCTGGTGGCGCACAGTGGTTAAAGGGATGTTGTACTGTAACCAAACGGTTGTGGGTTCGATCCTGATGAAGGCTCGGGGTTGACTCAGCGTCCATAGTTCTGGGGTTAAAATAAATAAATAAATAAACAAAAGAAAAAATGAGTACCCAGCGCTGTTAACTTGAACCGTACAGGGAGTGCGCCAGGTGCCATTTGGTGGTATATACATGTAATTGCCTTGTACTATACTGATACTAACTCAAAGTCAGAGAATTAAACTAAACAGTCACTGGTGGGTGATTTATTGGATGCACCACTCAGCATTTGGGGCTGGTTGTCCGGGGCCGCCCTCGCCCATAAGGCTTTATTACCTGCATGTGAGCATTCTCAGTGTTTCTTAGCGTCCTACCCGTCATGGCCCAGCTATTGCCTGGTGTCCTATTTAGCTCAGTTCAGCACCCCCCTTGGGTCTCTCTTACACCAGGATGCAGGCCCCTCCCCGATGCCATGTCGTTTTACGGGGCTCTGGGCCACCCTTGCTGCTTTGGTTCGCTCGAGTACATTGTGGGATGTCTTTGTCCCATGAGGACCATATTACAGTGGCCGGCAGCGGGGGCTGGCAGGGATCCACCCATTTTCAGTCGACTGTGCTCCCGTTGTTTCAGTGAGCTACTTGCTTGTTCTGTCTTTTTCTTTTCTCTTTCAGCTCATGGACACTTGGAAACACCGGTGCGAGCGTGGATAGCCCATCGCAGCTGTGTCTACTGGTCGGTCGGCCACACTGCCTTTACCTGGGGGGGCATACGTTTGGGGCTCTGCGCTGTTGCGCATTGGAGGTGGTACGTATCCCGCGGGCCGAGGAGGCACGGCCTGCTTCCTTCTGGGGTGCATTGCTTTGTTTGCAAGGGACATATTTAGCACTCAGTATGGGCTTGTAATTGCTCCTTGCTGTACGTAGGGACCTTGGCCTACTGGTCATCACTGGTCACTTGCATTGCCCATGGGGTAGTGCACATCCTGTATTTACCGGGGCCAGCAGTCTGTTCACTGGGCAGTAGCACGGAACTTGCCCAACGGTTCCCGGTGTCAGTAGCCCGGCAGCCCTTGTTCCGCATTGGCATCTTGCCGTACAGACCAAGCCCGGTGGTCTGTCACAGGGCCCTAGCCCGGTGTTTCTGTAATAGATGACCCAGGGGTGGTAGCCCATATCCTTTTGCTCACTGGGCGGCAGCCCGGTATTTGACCGAGCAGGGTTCGGGGTCAGTAGGACGGCATTAGCCTGGTAGATTGGGGCATGTGGTTCTGTGATGGTAGTCCAATACCCAACACCCTTGTTCTGATGGGGCAGTAGCCCGGTCTTGGACATATGTATTTGGGGACAGTAGTCCACCTGGTTCCGGGCAGTACTACGGCATGGCTCGTGGTCAGTAGTTGGGCATGGTTCATGGACAGCAGTCCTTCATGGTTCTGGACAGCAGTCCCACATTGATCGTGGTCAGTGATCCTACAGGGGCTGGGGACATGGGTCTGACATGGCTTGTCGACAGTAGTCCACCATGGGTCGTAGCTAGTAACCTAATCTCCTTGTGCTTACAGGGCCATACCCGGGTGTTTGGCAGAGCGGGGTTCGGGGGCACTAGTCCGGCATTCCTGGTCCCCATGGGTCAGCATGGTAGTTCGGCCCACGTGGTACCGGGACAGTAGTCCGACACCCTTATGCTAACAGGGCAGTGGCCCGGTTTTTGGCGGGACAGGGGTCGGGGATGGTGGTCCGCCACCCCTATTACTTGCTAGGTCAGTACTGGCCACAGCCTCCGATCATGTGGTCCCGGATGGTGCCATGCGTGCCCTGCAGGGGAGGTAATGCTTCTTGAGGTGTTGACTGGGCCCGCAGGCCGATGACCGGGGAAGTGGCCCATTACCTTTATGCCAACGCTTCTCCTACTGGCGAGGTGTTGATCCTCGTGGGGTTCACCGTGCCCGCAGGTCTGTGAACAGGGCAGTGGCCTGTTACCTTTATGTCAACGCTTTGGGGACAGTGGTCCCACATCCCCTGACCCACATACAAGACTGCAGTCTGTACCGTGGTGATGGGGTGCATTTGTCAGCCCTGCAGACGAGCCTGTTGACCATGCATGCGGTCGTGGTGGGGTGGTGAGTCATTCACTCCTCCCCGTGTGGTGGATAGCACTGGTAAGGGGCAACTGCATTACTACTTAATAGGGCAAATCCAGTTGGTTGGCCATAGGGAGGACAAGGTTAGCCAAACTTGCATGGTCAGCCCACTTACTTACTTAGGATTACATCCAGATCGGGTCAACAACACGCTTCCGCAGAAGCAGGTTATTGACAGAGGCTCACACCTTGTTGCCGCAGTTAAAGGTGGTGAGTAGCATTTAATTAGGGTTATAATTGGATTTGCCCCTTACCAGTGCTATTTCGGCCCGTTTGATCCTTAAACGTTGTTAAGGTACGTCTAGTTTGAATTTCAATAAAAGTGGCCCAATTATTCAATCCAAACTATGTGTCCGTGTCATTATTGAAGTATGGGTACAGCAACAAGCTAGCCAAGAAACAGTTCCAACCCTTTCACTAGCCATCCCTATCTGCTCTTTATGGTGTTTAAGGTTTTGGCAGTGTAATGAATCTATATGGAGCCTTTGCTTTTAGTGGTTTTAAAATGGTTACTGTATTCCTTTGTTTCCTGAGCGGGGATGAAAAGCATCTTGGAATGTGGCCTTCAAGCCAGGCGCAGCTTTCTGTCCTCTTGGAATTCATACCAATTTTGTACTGTAGGAACGGAAGTGCAGAAGATGGACATTGACTGTGCAGTCTTATTGGTTAGGAGACAGGAAGTGGTGGAATGAATGATGAAAAATGGGTTTGTTTGAAATTGAATGGGTTTGGTTAATGTTAAAGAAGAAAAACCATTATTAGTGTGCATGTTCCAAAAACAGGTGGAGACAGGAATTACCTATGCTTGCTTGTTAGTAGAACAGTAGAAAGATGTAATCTTGATTTTGGTAGATGCTTATTCCAGGGAATATAGATACAGTAGAACCTTGTACAACGAATGCCTCTTACAGCGAAAAAATTGTACAATGAAGAGGATTTGAAAAAACCATTGTGCCTCATATAATGAAAATTTTCGCTATACGATTGTTGTGTCCATGCATTGTTGTGTCAATGCATCTTTATGGGGGAAAATCATACAACAAAAATCTCTGTAAGAAAAATGATACGACAAATTTTGTTGTTGTTGTATGGTATTTCCCAAGTGTGTGTGTGTGTGTGTGTGTGTTGCCCCCCCACCCACCCCCAAACCCAGGGGGCCAGGCAGAGAGGGGGTTCCCCCACAGGACACCGCATTATTAAAGAGAAGAAACCAAGCAGTTTCTTCTCTTTAAAAACAGAGTGTTTGGGAGGGGGTGGATTCGATCCCCTCTCCTTGGTCCCCTGGGTTTGGAAGGGTTGGGGGGACAAAAGGGGTCTGTCCCACCAACCCCTCCAGAGCCAGGGGACCCTGCAGAGAGGGGATTTACCCCCACCCTTCCAGGACACCCCATTATTAAAGAGAAGAAACCAAGCGGTGTATTCTCTTTAAAAACGGAGTGTTTGGGAGGGGGTGGATCCGATCCCCTCTCCCTGGTCCCCTGGGTATGGAAAGTTTGGGGGGAAAAAGAGGTAGGTCCCCCCAACCCTTCTGGGCCCAGGAGACCCAGGAGAGGGGATCGATTCCACCCCCTCCCAAACACTCTGTTTTTAAAGAGAAGAAACTGATTGGTTTCTTCTCTTTAATAATGGGGTGTCCTGCGGGGGGGATCCCCTCTCTGCAACACCTTTGCCTCCCAGAGAGAAGGAATCCCCATCCCGGAGGGGCTTTGCTTCTCTCTGGGTTGGCTGGGAATGGAACTTACATCCCCAGCCAACCCAGGGATAAGTGAGGCCAAGGACGTAGAAGGCCACACCGGGAGGGAAAGACTTTTAACGACCCAGCCGGAGCCAGGAGGTAACCACAGTTGGTGGGGGTTAGGAAGGGTGGCTAGGTGGTGGGGCCGGGGGGTGGTTGGTGTGGTTACCGGGGGTATGCCTGCCCCCCCTCCCTAACCCCTGCTGACCACGCTTACCTCCTGGCTCCAGCTGGGTCTTTAAAAGTCTTTCCCTCCCGGCGGTTTTTTAAACCGCCGTGCTGCATTTTCCCAGCCTCCTCTGCACTCGCGTCCCTCAGCCTGATTGGCTGAAGGGTTGCACAGTGCAGAGGACTCTGGGAATCGTAGTTTTATTTTTTTGGGTCATGTTCATGGGGCTGCTGCCCCAATGGCGATGATCAAAACCCTGTGGTACTGGGAAGGCAGGGGTTACGGTGAGTGTGGAAGGCTAGGTCGGGGATGGTTTGGCCTGGTGGGGAGCCTTTGAATGAACCCAACAGTTAAGGGCTCTTTTTATAGGTATAGATAAGCTGGTAGGAGATTTCCAGTTCCTTTGTTTCTTTATTGGCAACATTACATACTGCTTCCTAATTTACATTGCTATTTCCTGCCTGATCTGGCTGATTTGTAATTATAAACAGTCAGTGATAGAAACCTATCATAGATTTCTGTAGCCTGCAGCAAAACTACATGTACTCAGAAGCAGCAAAAGATTTTATGCTGGCATCCTGCATGTGTGCAGGTCTCTGTCAGGTGAAACCTGTCCTATGGTAGTGGAATAATGGGCTTTGTTATCCTTACAGGCAGTGGAAACCCTACAGAATGAAAGTCTGAGTCGGGTTCTCCTGATTGGGCAGCATATAAATTTAAATAAATAAATAAGTCTACAGACATAGAAATCCTATTATAAACATGGCGGTCCAAGCAGGCAATGAAGGGGCCATAACTCACTGTTACAGTATGGGATGAGATGTCCCTCAGCAGCTCAGGAAGTTTATAAACAAGCTCTGTTTATAGACGTGATTTCTTTCTCCTCTCTGTATTTTTATTTTATATAAATGTTTAAGATTAGGAATGTGTCAAATTCTAGACTCCAATCCAAGCTTGAAGAATTGGAAGGTATGACATTTAATGTATCTTTGATGCAGGGGGAAGACATATTGAAGGAACTGCTAAATTAATCTTTTATTTTATCTAAAATTACATTGTATAGAAGCCACTCCCTAACCATAGTTCACAGCATAAAACCTCCTTATGGAACCTTCCAAAAGAAATGAAGAGGTGATTTTTGCCATGTTAAGGGTCTCCATTATATCTTATGGGCATGGCAGAATAATTGTGTGTGCAAAAATAATAAAAATAACAATTCATTGACTGTTAGGTTAACAGACTAGAAATATTATTGAATGTGGCCCATTGCATAGCAAGGAATAGCAGCATTCTCCCTCTTCTTGCTAACGTCTCTAAAATTACTGTTACAATCACTTCCTCCTGTCACATTCATTGCTGCAGAACTAGAACCCCAGTCATTTGTGTGATCTAATAATGGTTACTCACTCTTGCCATAGTTAGGTAGTCAAGCATGTATGCCCTCTACTGCAAAATTTGGCCAATTAGCTGATTAATACCACAATTTATTTTGATTCAGTGCCCTGAAAGAATACCAGATTCAGATATATAGCTTCTTATCAGATTTAGGCAAAATGCCTTACTCCAGGTCCACTGCCATTCTCTAAGTGTTAAGCTAGTTTTTTGTTTGAAATACCAGATGCCTGGCAGCCTGGTCCTATGTCTGATGTGTACTTGGAAAATCTGCCTTAAATACTGCCTTGAATAATAATTTTAGTAAGAGATTCCCTATTGGATTGAAACTGTGATCATCAGATAGGATATCTCCCTGAAGAATGGATTAGGAATGTAGCAGAAGGATTGCCATCACTCATTAAGCCCACAGATGCAGATCCCTTTCTTCTTGTCCATGTGGCAACAAAGGACACAGCCCAGCGGAACTAAGAAGAAATCACATCAGACTTCAAAGCCCTGGGATGGAAACTCAAGGACTTTTGGGCCCAGATAGGATGGATGAAAATACTACCAGTGCTTGGAGTAGAAATAGAAAGACAAAAGGAAAACACTCTCAGTGAATGACTGGCTACAAACATGGGGCCGACATGAGGAATTTGGATTTGCTGACTGTGGGCTACATTTCCTGGAAGATGGACTGCTGGCAAGGAATGGGTTACTACATCTCACAAGAATTGGGAAGAATGTTGTTGCACACAGCATGAAGAACTTCATCAGGAGAACTTTAAACTAAGGGAGTTGTAAGCTCAGAAGTAAAGAATGATGAAGGCTCGTGCACAATAACTGGAGCAGACTGAGTACCTCTAGTGAGGAACTATAATAATAATCTTTACAAAAATGTAGAAAGAAAAGCAGGCCACAAATCATGCAATCTCCAGTATCTATATATGAATTTAAAGATTATGGGAAACAAACAAGAAGAATTGGAAACCTTAGTTCAGCATTAAGCAAAGAAAGCTCCAATACCTTGGCCAGGAAGGACATAAAATATAGAATACTCCAGCTTGCTCTTCAAGAAAAGATCCCTGGGAAGAGAGGCCCTGGATGTAGATGGACTTCATGGCTGAAGAACCTGAGAGACTGATGTGGCATGTCCTTGGAATAACTGTTCTGAGGAGATAAGAACAGGAAGACTATCACCATGATGATAGTCAATATCCGGAAAGGATACGGCACCTGAAGAAGTTCAGTACAGTAAATACTACCTGACTCCCACAACTAGAACATAGCAATTGACAGATATAAAGTGTTAACAAAAACCAGAAAGATAGAAGGTGAGTTAATAATAATAATTTCATGTCAGAAATTATTATGGGTTGAAAAGATTTTTTTCTGGAGAAACTCTGCTAAGGGGGAGCCTGAATGAAGCTAATTTCATGTCCCCAATATCTTTTCCCACTGGAGTGGTCTCTATTTATCTACTTGCAATTTCTTGCTTTCAATCTGCTAGGTTGCCAAAAGCTGGACAGAGACGGGCACTCAATCCATCATGCAGTACCCAGGTCTTGAAGTGCTGACTTGCCAGCCTTCCAGCTAACAAGGTGAGCTTCTTAACCACTGAACCACCGCAGCCCCTAAAAAGAGAATTGGTATTTTATTATTATTATTATTATTATTATTATTATTATTATTATTATTATTATTATTATTATTATTATTATTATTATTATTATTATTATTATTATTATTAATAATAATAATAATAATAATAATAATAATAATAATAATAATAATAATAATAATAATAATAATAATAATAATAATACAAAAAATATGAAAAATACATACAAATAATAAGCAACAACTCTAAGCTTAATAATAAAATAATAAAAACACTAATACAAGTACTCCCACTACCACTGGGACATTATTATCCTATTCATATAATGAAAACACATTTCCCCATTCTTATTCATATCCCCTATTTCCAAAAAGTTGAATATTCTTGTCCTGGTTTTATCCCTTTATTTTTTAACAAATACATAATCAATAAAATCACCCTAGATGTCTTTAGTTTTAATTCACATGTCAATTTATCATTTGTAGCAATATTCCTTAATTCTTTATACCAATCTTCTATTACAAATCCCAAATACATTTTTTTATTTTTTTTATTTATATTCATATTTATATAGCCACCCAACTCACAAAGACTCTGGGTGGCATACAATCTTAAAACCCTTAAAACAAGGACAACCCCATTAAAACAAATTACCCCGCTAAAACCCCCATACATTAAAAAGTAGAAGAAGTATTAAACCAACCAGCAGGTGGGGGTCACAACATCTTCAGGACCCCACACCTGCCCCGCCAGCCATGTTTTCAGATCTTTCCCGAAGGGCAGCAATTCCGTCTGCAGCCTTAGTTCCCCTGGCAGGAGGTTCCACAAGGCCGGAGCGGACACAGAGAAGGCCCTCCTTCGTGTGCTATAGAGACAGGCCCCTCTAGCAGATGGTACAAGCAGAGAGCACCTCCAGTCTGCTCTGGTTGGATGGACAGACATTCTTGGGGCGATGCGGTCTCTTAGGTATCCTGGCCCACTACCATGTAGGGCTTTAAAGGTAATGACCAGCACCTTGAATTGCACCCGGAGGCAAATTGGAAGCCAGTGCAGCTCCCAAAGCAGTGGTGAGGCGCAAGCATAATGCCCACACCCCATCACCACCCGAGCAGCTGCACTGCAGCCTCCAGATGGTCGTCAAGGGCAGCCCCATGTAGAGCGCATTGCAATAATCTAGTCTAGAGGTGACCAGAGCTTGAGTGACCATGAGTAAGGAGTCCCGGTCTAGTAGCGGGCGCAACTGGCGAATCACCCGAAGGTGGGCAAAAGCCCAACTGTCTGGGGCAGACTAGCCCCATCCAAAACCAACGATGGTAGCTCCTGAGATAACACTGGGCCCCTAATCCATAGCCACTCAGTCTTGCCAGGGTTCAGTTGTAATCCATTGTCCCCCATCCAGACCCCAACAGCCTCCAGGCACTCGGACAGGACTTTGACAGCATCACTGGGATCACCACGAGACGAGATGTACACTTGGGTGTCATCTGCGTACTGATGGTACCACGCCCTGTGGCAACGGATGATCTCACCCAGCGGTTTCATGTAGATATTAAATAGGAGAGGAGACAGCACCGAGCCCTGAGGCACCCCATATTGGAGTGGCCTAGTAATCTCATAGTTGTAACCATAATATCGATCATATCTTTTTTTAATATTTATCTACTTTTATATTTCCAAAATCCATTAACAAAGCTATTCTAGTACTCATTTCTTACTTTAATGACAATATTTGATTCATTTCTTCACACACTTTTACCCATATCTTATTTACAACCTTATTTGTGGTAAAGGAACAAGCAAGATGTTTCTGCGGGTTAAATGTCAAATATCCAAAACGTTGTCATAGGTAAAGAGATTTAGTCTATAATGACAAGTATTTTGGAATTAGTATGCATAAGTTAATACATTTAGTTATACATTGTCAAGTCAATTCCAACCTATGCCAACCATTTTTAAAGCATTTTAGATATAGATTACTCAGAAGTGGATTACTGGGGCCTTCTTCTAAAGATTTTCAAGGCCACATAGACTGACATTTCTCCTGTAAGATACATAGTGAGGAATAAAACTCCTGATCTAGTTATTAACCCGGGGGCTCTGACTTTCTGAGCTATTATAGTGATTTTTGCATCACTGGTTCATAGATGTATAATATTTAAATTCTCATTTCTTATGCTCATTTATATTTTACTAGTTATGCTGATATATGCCTTTCCAGATTCAGCAGTAGATGGAAACTATTTTATTATTATTATTATTATTATTATTATTATTATTATTATTATTATTATTATTATTATTATTATTATTATTATTATTATTATTATTATTATTATTATTATTATTATTATTATTATTATTATTATTATTATTATTATTATTATTATTATTATTATTATCATCATCATCATCATCATCATCGTCATCGTTATTATTATTATTATTATGGGGGATTTTACAATCCTGTCAAATGTAATGTTTCTGCACTTTCTGAAATTCAATGGCTAGAATTCTACTGCTATTAACCTATGCTGCATAAGACTGATGATGTATGTAATTGGTCACTGTGATTTTTCTGAAATTACAAATTTCTCTTTCCATACAAGACTCCATTAAGATCCCTTTTAGTGTCTAGTGATGAAGTGTCTAGAGGCTGCAGGACAGCAGGAGGAATCCTTAATTTCCAGAAAAGTGCCACCACTAGGAAGATATTACTAGGAGTTGTGATATTTGAAAATTAAAGACATGGCTCCTTCAGTGGGAATCTTTTTTTCTTAAAAAAATTACCATAGCTGATGGTATTTTTTAATTCTACATTGCAGTTCTGAGACTATGTAAAAAAGAATACATGTTTTGTAAAATGCAAATAGATGAATGTGCCCTGTTAAAAATACACATGAGTTCACTTTGGCCAACTAGGAAGTTTTATATGTGATGGGGGGGGATGTTTTGTCATACACTTGCTTTTCAGTGTTGAAAGGAAACACAACAGTCTGAATCCTGGTGGGAAGTGAATATAGTTTGTGTAATTTAGTGCCGCTAATTGGTGAGTTCTAGATTGCATCTCAATTGCATACAACCACGCACATGACCATGGCACATTTCAGCATTCCATCAAGTAGCTGCAACAGGAAGGAACACTAATAGGATTTTGGCCTCAATCTCACAAATGATGCATTTCTAGGTAGGATTTAGAGAAAATCAATGGAATTAAAAATAAGACACTTTCATGTAGCTTTTTCAAGCAAATGTTTCATCACAAGGATATTCATAGTGATTTAAATATCCCCCTTTCTCTTTGGAAGCTTTGAACAATATTTTGAACAACACTATCTAAACAGTTTTAAGCACAGTTAAATAACAGTATGGACATGATTTCTCTTAATTTAAGTGAAGCTTTTGCCAAAATAGTTGCACATAAAATCCTATAGCTAAAGATTAAAACTAACATTATTTTTCTCTGTATTATTGTGTGACATACTAGTAAGCAATAAAAGACTGCAGATGGTTGGAGATGAAGTTGAATATCACAGGGACCAATTTTTGTGCAATTAAATGAAACGTTTATGCTCAAAAAATAATATTTTTAAAATAATTGGAAAAGGCAGATTATGAATACTAATTTTTGTGTTTCCTTGGTACAGAAATGATAATTCTGGTGCTTGTATTATCTGCCCAGCAGACATCAATTCATAGCTGATGAGATCAAAAACTAATTAAGACTAGCATTAAATAACACACACCAGGTATCCAAAGCTATCTGTTGAGAATTCTGGGCGGTGCTTATTGAGAAATGTTGAAAAGGGCATGCTGCTAATGTGTTTTTTTAATCTATCAGTTTCTCAAATAAACAGACTCAACCCAACTCTGTGGCTTCTTCGCTACAGAACAACTAGCCAGTAAATTATCCTTAGAAGTCAAAATACATTTATTAAAGTGTAATATTAATTCTTAGCACCACCAGTTACAGAATAAATGTTTCCAACAGTGAATACACAGCAGTCACACATTAATGGCCTTTTCTTAAAATAAGGCTGGCCCTTCTTACTTGTCGAAAAAGTAACTGTGTCTTGGAAATCACTGAAGTAAAAACAGAAAGTAAAAGTTATCTCACAGGTTTTAGTTACATTTGCAGCCATGGGCTGATTTTCACTGACATTGATATATCTATTAGAAGGCCTAGTAAAGAGAAGGCAATTACCTAGAACAGGGGTTCTCAACCTACGTCCTGGGGTCCAGATGTGGCCCACGACACCATTTCATGTGGCCACCACCACCTACGACACACCTGGAAATGCCATGTGTGGCAGGCAGGGCAAAATAGCCATCTGGCCCCTGAAGCTGTCTGTGGGAGTGTGACCCAGCCCTCGGCTCAAAAAGGTTGAGAACCCCTGACCTAGAAGCTAGGGGAAAAGTTTTCATTAGGGTTCATCTCCCCACCACCACCACCACCCCAAAAAATTTTTTTACAAATGTTCCTAGCTTTCTTCTTATTCAGAATGTTAAGAACATAACTATTAAAAGATGTTAGTGGGTAATGAAAACAGAATTTGACAGATTAATCCTTTTTAATCCATGACTTCAGTGTGTAACTAAATTCACTTTCTTCCACACTCAAAGTTTTAATACCTCATTTTTTCCATCCAGAATATTTGATTTCCAATTGTTTGTAAAAAAAAATCTTCAGCAACAATTTGAAATTAAATTGTCACTCATTTTCACTGGCCAAACACAGTAAATATAACTATTCTCAATCTACAAAAGAAATGATGCCCTATATATGCTAAAAATGGGACATCTCAGAAGAAGAAGAAAGAGGCAAGAAGTGAAATTTAGCTCAAACACCTGAGCTTTCGGATACACAATATACTTGTCTCATTATTTACTCAACAGGAATTCAAAAGTAAATTTTTAAGAGTTAAGTCAGCTTACATCTGGGTGGATGACTCTACCAATTTTTATTTCTCCTACTGTTGGGGTCTGAGGGCTTTCCCTTCTTACCAATGCTTGCCAGATGTTGGACCAATTGCATTCAGACAAGGAGAGATCTAAAATTTAGTTCTTTTATTCATCTGAGCAAAAAACAACAACTGGGCAATACACTGTAAGCAGATTGTTAGGAGTGGTGCATCAAACAAAGAGATCATTCTCTTCTTATAGTCTCTAAATCCATACCTTCTTTAGTCCTGTCCCCCGCCCCCTTAATTTTCTTAACAGCAAGAGGAATTGGAAGAACCAGTTCATTCCTGTTTTTCCTGGCTTTGAAATTAGCTGTACAGTACACAGAAAACCTCCCTACCCCTTTATCTATTGCAGGCGCACCTCCCAAAAAAGGACTCAGACACTGGTGAAAGTGGATAACGGCATTGGGCCACATTTATTGATTCATGCCCTAGTCCGAATTATAAATTTCGATTGGTATTCAACCAATTATAATTCTTAAGGCAAGCAGGCCGCAGTAACACTGGTAAGGTACCTCCCAAAATTGCCAACGGCAATTGGTTACAATGTATCCATTTGTATCAATTTGTTTGTTGGCAACAAACAAATTGTTGACCGTAGTCAATAAACTAACTACTGACCCCACCCTCTGACGCGTATCCGTAAAATCACGGGGTGATGCATGCTGCCTAGCTCGTGCCATCACTCCATTGCCTGGTTCGTCGTTGACCGGACAACGTTTAACAAACTTGTGCCTATCTAGTGTTGTCCAGTCAATTGCGAACCTGCCGGATACCTGTGGGTCATAAATATTTACCTTACCAGTGCTACCCGCCACACGGGGAGGCTTCAATAAAGGCTCACCGCCCCACCCCAGACCGTCAGCTCGGTCAACAGGCCTGCTTGCAAATCTTCCAAAAAGAGGTTCATACCTCCTGGCGACAGATGGACCCCATCCCCTGCATAAAGGTCACAATTTTGAAGACTAATATCGGGGTGTCGTATGACGCGCCCCCAACCCTTGTCCAACATGAACCGGGCAATCGCCCTGTTCACCGAGCGGCGAGCACGGTCAAGGGCCTGGAGGTTAATGCCCCCTCTGTAAGCATGACGCGGTATGATGTCCGACCAAACCAGGGTTGTGGCAGGCCACACATAATGCAAGTAAGCCAGGTCACCGCAAATCGCATGTTTCAAGGACAGGCCGGTGACCTGGCCCAAATCATTACCCCCGAGGTGTATAACCAAGACATCAGGCGGGTCAGCATCCCTTATGGAGAAAAGAAATGGCAACAGTTCCCGCCACAACATCCCGCGCTTACCGTACCACCTTAGACATGCGGACGCACGTAGTCCCAGCTGGGGTCCCCACTCTGTCGCCGCAGCATACTGCGCTGCCCTGTGCACATAGCTATGGCCCACCAGCCATACTGCCACCGGCGTGATCCGACACCCAGGGTCTGGTAAAGAAAAAAGGGAAAGAACAGTGACTTAACTGGTACTCACAGTTGAAGTGGGCGCACATACAACTGAAAACACTGCGATCCCCACCTTCCCATCTGGCGTATCTCAGCCCCAGAGTACCCGAATGCAGCTGCAGTAGAAGCAGCTCCTATTCTAAAAGAATGGGTGCCGTAACGAGCCCCGGGAAGGCCAACACTGGATAATGCCTTACCGGTCACCCTCCAAAATTGAAATTTAGTAAGGGGAGACCCATCTCGGTGGCAGAAAAATGGGCCAGGGCGCATACCAAGTAGTGCAATGAACTCTTGTAGGGCACCAACCGGACAGATGTCTGCCATTGAACCTCATAGCAGTCTTACACCACTGCCTACGCCGTGCTGATCAACTTTTTAGGAACGTATCCTCAACTGAGCCCACTCATCAGAAACATAGACATCTTCGAGTTCCAGTGTCCTACGCGTCGCATCCGCCCTGGACAGTAGCACAAGCTCACTGATGTGGAGCGCTCCAAAAAAGGCCACCGTGGTAGCCGCATGAAACAGGGCTGCCTCATACCTGTCAAAACACAGGTCATGCCAGCCCCGTGCAAGGTGGGTAAGTACCCCTGGAGATATTGGGTGGTGGTTGTCCGGGCAGCGTCCACGCTCCCGCGCCCACCCCTCTAAAACATGTCGTATACGGAAGTCATTTGTGCTGTCAGCATAGCCCCACACCTTGGCCATGAACGCTAGTGCCGACAGCCTGGATGCTATGGTGCGGGGAGCTAGGCCCTGGCTGTGTAGGTAAACCATGAATTGGAGAATCTGCACCACTGGTATGGGCCATAGCCCTGGTAAGTGAAATTGGGCACAAAAGGCCTGGAAAGTACTGAATGCATGGAGATACGCCTTACGCGTGCGGGGCGCCAGCGACATGCCGATCGCCCGGTTCACCTCTCCTTGACAAACGTCCATATGGTGTCATGGAGCGGCGAGGGGAATTCCTCTGCGTCCGGGGCCAAGGCACGGAACCGGGAGATCTGCAAGCGGGACAAAGCATCAGCAATGTCGTTATTAATACCTGGTATATGCCTAGCCCGGAATAGCACATTGAGGCGTAGGCTGCGCTAAACAAACTGGCGCACTAGTCCCATGACTCTGGGTGATTTTGAAGTCTGAGAGTTGACAATGTGCACAACTGCAGCATTGTCACACCAGAAATGGACGACCGAATTGGCCCACTCCGCACCCCATAGCATCAAAGCTCCCAGAATGGGGAAGAACTCAAGGAATGTGAGATCGCGCAGGCGATCCGTGCCCACCCATGCTAGTGGCCATTGACCATACGCCCACTTCCCCTTGAAGTAAATCCCATAACCCAGGGACCCTGATGCATCCGACTGAACCTGGAAACGAGGCGACACCAGGAGATTGGACCTCCAAAATGAGACCACATTGAAATCCTTAAGGAATTGAAGCCATATCAACAGATTGGCCCTCATGCCCCTGTTCAGTTGGACCCTATGGTAGGGCCTGGACAAGCCAGCCATGGCGTCACACAAGCGTCGAGCAAAAGCTCTGCCAGGTGCAACCACCCTGCAAGCAAAGTTAAGATGACCATGGAGTACCTGTAGCTCACGGAGGGACACCTTGGGCTTGGCCAGCAAGGCCGAGATCAACAAAGTGATCCGGGAAACCTTGTCAATGGGCAACCTGGATGCCTGGGCAACCGTGTCAATTTCAACACCCAGGAATGTAAGCTTGGTGGATGGGCGCTAAAGGGACACCGAGTTCCTGCATTAGCGTCTGAAATGTTGTGAGGAGACGCGTACACGTGTCCCAGCCCCGTTCACCCCCGAACAAAAAATCATCGAGATAATGGGCTACAGACCGAGATCCCGACCTATGAACAAAGGCCCACTGGAGAAAGGTGCTAAAGCATTCAAATGCCGAGCATGAGATGGAGCAGCCAAAAGGCATGGCTTTATCAAAGTAAAACATGCCCTGGAATTTGAAACCCAGCAGCTCGAAGTCGCTTGGGTGCACAGGCAACAGTCGGAACGCCGACTTAATGTCACACTTAGCTAACAGTGCACCCGGGCCACAAGAGCGCACCATGTGCAGGGCCTGGTCAAATGATGTATACCTGACCGAACAAAGGTCAGCAGGGATAGCATCATTGACCGAATGGCCAGCCGGGTACGACAGGTGGTGAATGAGACGAAACTCCCCCATTGTCTTCTTAGGGACCAATCCCAGAGGGGGAACCTTCAGGTTGGGAAATGGCGGGGCTGGAAAGGGGCCAGCCACCCTACCTGCACTGACCTCCTTGGCAATACTGAGTGCTGCCACCTCCTCCCTGCCCCTAAGGGAAAATAAGTTGGGCACATCTTGGGGGGACCTATCCCCTTCAAATGGAATGCGAAACCCCCGTTGAAAACCTTCCAGCAAGTAAGCTGCTTCCCCCCTCCTTGGGTATGCTGCGAGCCAGCGCTCCAACATGACCACATTAATTGGGGAGGGGGCCTTTTGATTGACCAGCACCCCCAGCGGCAGGTCTGCCCTGCCCTTGTCCACCCCTACCCCTGCCCCGAAACCCGCCCGCTCGCGGGCACGCAGCAGCGGCGTGGGGGCCAGCGCAAGAGGGACACTCGTGCTTGTACCGGCACTGCTTTCTATCGCACGCACCATTGGCTGAGAAGCTCCAGCACAGCAGGCGAGCTGGAACCCCCTGCCCCGCCACCTGGTGGGTAGCCTGCACTGGAGCGGCTCGCTGGACCGCATGTCCACAATGATACCTCTCCCCAGGCGCAGGGCCACAGCTTCTGGCAGGGCTCATCCCACCTCATCTCCGGGTGTAGGGGCACTCTCATTCGAAATTCCTCGTCGTAAGCCAACCACGACAGGCCGGGGAAATCAACCATTGCCCTGTAAATGTTGTCCAAATACTGGACCATCGGTATGGCCAGATCAGGCCGGGCCCTGAGGTACACCGCCATGTATATCAGGTATGCGGGCAACCAATTGGCCCACGTGCGTGGTGGCTTACGACGGCGGGACTGCTCCTTGTCCTTTTCGTCCTGCCCCTCCCACTCTTCCTTGGTGGGCTCCCTGTTCAGAAGGGAGAAAATATCCACGTACTCCCCCCTCCAAATTTTTTCCTTTGTGGCGTGTGCCAAATGATCCCCGAGGGGCAAAGAGTACCCAGCAGTCGGGAGTGCCGAGACCGGCACGTGAACAGTGCGGGGCATCAAAATTGGGGCTGCAACCTGCCCTGAAACCCCCCCACAGAACTCCCCGCAACAGGAGGACCCCCACCCCATGTGGGGCCTACGGCCGGTAAAGCCGGACCTGAATAGACCGGGGGTTGCTGACCCCCATTTCCCACCTGACGTGGCCACAGCCACTGTGGGCCCTCCCCTGTGGTGGATGATGGTGTGGGTGCATTTGTTTGAACCAGATACTCACAAGTTGCACCCCCGTGGGCCGCCCCCACTGGGGGTTCCTGCCCACGGCGGGCGTCGGAGCTCGCGACCGGATTCAAGCTCGGCGGACACACCTGACCCCCACCAGCTGGAGGTAACTGCTGTGCAGGGAGCTGCGGGGCCGCAGCGGGCACCGGCCCGCGGGCCTCAAGCAGCTCTACCCGGCCGGCCGCCTGCTGAAGACTGGCCGGCGGCGTGGTAAACTGAAGGCCAAAAGGCGCCCCCGATTGAGAGGTCACCCCCATGGACGCCTCCAAGGCCGCCACGCAGGCCAGAAGGGCGTCGACATTCACGGAGCCCCCGACGCAAAGAGGGCCAAGGGGGGCGTGCGACCCACTGGCCGCCATTCCTGGGGCCGGTGGAAATGCACTTGGGCCCGAGTATGGCCATAGCCGGAACTCCGGCCCCGGAGGTACCTGGGGCATACCCTGCCAAGGAAGCGGCCCAAGCCCACCCTTCTGAGAAAAAAACCACAGCCGGGGGATGCAGGCCAGGGGCCGAAGGCCCAGCGGCGCTATGCCCACCCACCTGTCCCAGGCCCATGGCCGAGGATTGCGGGCCGGGGGCTGCAGCCCCCGCTGGGCTGGCCTGGGGCTGTCCAGCTTCAGGCCATGGGTTAATCTGGCCCATTCCACCGGTCCCGGTGGTTGCCCCCATCAAGGGGGCCAGCTGAGGGGGGCAGTCGTGGTCCTCCAACCCGGCTGCCGCCTCCTTGCCGGGCGAACAGCATTCGCCATCGCCTTCCTCTTTGAAGGCATCGATCCTGGATGGGAAGCCTGAGAGCAGGCGAAGAAACTGCGTGCTGCCCGAAGGAGGCTTCCCTACAGCGCGGAGAGCGACGGAGCCAAAAACGTCTCCTCTCCGTCACTTTAACAAAATGGCAGCTCGGCTGCCTCATGGCCACCCCTTTTAAAGGGTGCTGGCCACGCCCCCTAACTACCCGGATGCCCAAGTCTGGTGGGGGGCCCTCAAAGAGCGCGGCAGCCATTTTGGCGCCGCGCTTGCATTCTATCTCCCTACCACATTGTAGTAAAGCTTTTCATCATCCAGCTCAAGTGAGTTGCAGGGGCTGCAAGGACTCAGTGGTTAAGAAGCTCTCCTTGTTAGCTGGAAGGTTAGCAAATTGGCAGTTCGAGACCTGGGTACTGCATGACGAATTGAGCGCCCATCACTGTCTCAGCTCTTGGGGACATGAAAGGAGCCTCATTTGGGTGTTCCTTGAATGGAGTTTCTTCCCCCAAAATCTTTTCAACCCAAAATAATTTCTGACATGAAATTATTGTTATAAGTAAAAGCAGTTTACATGTTTATACATGGTGCACTTGTATGTTTATGGGGAAAGCGTTCATATGGTTATGCGTTATGCATCTATGTGATTACAGTACAAACAATACTAAAAATATTTATATATGTAATGATTATATTCCTATAACTTGAGATCCTATCACTAACTTTGATAATTTTTTTTATTTTTTATTGCTCTCATGCTTGTATAGATCTTATACTGTACATTGCACAATTCACAATTTGGGGAAAACTCTGTTTAAAAATAAATTTTCCCCATTCATAATGTCTTTCAGACCTCTTCTTTATTCATTTCTTATGTACTGTAAGTCTCTGTGGCTAAGGAATGACTACATGCTAGAACAAATGCATTCTGTTGCATTCCAAGGGGAAATAGTGGATTATGATGCTTGAAGTGATTAGAAGGTTAGGGAAGGTTGAGGAACACCGGAAGGAATTAGCAGAGCCATGAGGAAAATACTTCTTGTAAATGAAAGTTGAGGTGATTGTTCACCTCCTACAGGAGTGTCAATGATGAATATAGTTGAAACAAGTACTTTCTCAATTAGTTTTATTCCATTTATTTATGCAGATCATGCATCTCAATTAATATTGTAGCCATGTTAATATTCACCTCTGCTTCCTTCTTCCATATATGATGGGAAGCATCTTGTTCAGCTTTACAAGGTCCCTTGCCCTACACAGTCTTGAGAGGCTTTTTACACCAGCACTATTATAATAACTATCTTCCTTTTTTTAACTCACAAGGTTCTTCACTTGTTTCTCATCTCTCTTCAAAGGCTCCATCTGGGACCTGTGTGCAGCAGCAATGATAAAAATACCAAGAGGCTTATAGTTCTTGGTAAATGAAATGAGGGTTGCAGAAGTTAATACAGATGGGCTGTAAAAGGAAATCATGAAATGCCCTTTAAACAAGAAAATAGAACCTATCATGCAAAGATGGATATGGGACTCCAGTCCAGTAAATAAGGAATAAGAATAATGTCAGAAATAAGAGTTAAGCATTCCTCTGCATTCTCCAAGGGGGAGCTCTAAATAAATGAGAAACGTTAAATTTAAAGGCATAGATTAAATGTAAAAGATTTCTGAAGGAACTCTGGCAGTCCCTCATTTCCCCTTTGGCAAGACTGCCTCGAGAAAAAGACAAATGCAAGCGCGGCGCCAAAATGGCCGCCGCGCCCTTTGCGGGCCCCCCCCACAGGACAGAGAATCCGGGTAGTTAGGGGCGTGGCCAGCTCCCTTATAAAAGGGGTGGCCACGAGGCAGCCGCGCTGCCATTTTGCCTCAGCGACGGAGCGGAGAAGTTTTTCCCCCTGCGCCTCCGTCGCTCGTTGGTATTGCCGGGAAGCCTTTTGGGTCGATTTTGCTTAGCTAGCTTCCCTTTTTTGCTCGAGATGCCTTCCAAAAAGAAGGCTGCTGCGAATTCAGCTCGGGCTGTTAGGAGGCGCAACCCAGGTCGGAGGACCGTGGTGCCGCCTCCTCAACAGCCACCTTTGCCATCCCCGGCCGGGGCTAGTGGCTTGGGGTCTATCGCACCTTGGCCCGTTCAGAGTGCGGGCGCGGAGGGCGCTCCGGCCCGCGGCCCGCGAGCGGTGGACACCGCTCCTCCTTCCGCCCAACCCGTTGGGCCGACTACTTCTGGGCCGCAGCCTCTCCCGGGGCCCTCTAGCCTTGGGGGGGTGGCACGGTGCCCCGCCTTGGCAGGTTTCCTCACCAGCCCTACCGGGCTTCGGCCCTGGCCAATGGCCATATCTGGGCCATGGGGTGCAGGGAACTGTCCCCATGCAAGGGTCAGGTGGGCCGGCCGGCTCTTTACCCATGGTTACTGTAGACACCTTACTGGCCCGTATTGCGGCCTTAGAGGAGTCTTTGGCCCGGGCCAGTCAGGCAGGTGCCCCTTTCGGGGTACCTTTGGAGGCGCTATCGGCAGCAGGACAACGGCCGGCGGGGAGGGTTGAGCTGCTGCAGGCGGGTGGCGCGGCTCCGGCCACTGCCTCGCAGCTCCCCAGCCAGCAACCTGGCGCGGGTCAAGCCCCGGTGATGAGCTCTACATCGGTCGTGAGCTCCGACGCCCCCAGTGGGCTGGAACCCCCGTTGGGGGCGGCCCGCGGGGGTGCAGCATGTGAGTATATGGTGCAAACGAGTACATCCACACACATTCCCAATATAGGGGGGACCTTTCAGTGGCCTGGCCTCGCGCGGGTGGTGCAGGGGCCACGCCGCTGGCGACCCACCCGGCGACAACTACTGCCACCATGCCCGCTGGGGTGGGCATTGGTTCTTACACTGCTGGGAACGTACTTGGGGTGGCAGGGTTAACTCAGGCCCCTTTGGGTAGGCCAGCTATCCCCTTTTCGGCTTTGCCGACGGCAGGGTATTCCCTGCCATTGGGTGATCACTTGGCTCAGGCTACCAGAGAAAAGATATGGCGAGGGGAGTACGTGGATATCTTCTCACTCCTGAACAGAGAGCCCACTAAGGAAGAAAGGGAGGGTCAGGATGAGAAGGACAAGGAGCAGGCACGCCGCCGTAAGCCGCCGCGTACCTGGGCTAACTGGCTCCCCGCTTATTTGATATACATGGCGGTGTATTTGAGGGCGCGGCCGGATCTAGCTATTCCCATGGTCCAATATTTGGACAACATATACAGGGCGATGGTAGATTTCCCGGGCCCCTCATGGCTAGCATATGATAAGGAATTCCGTATGAGGATTCCCCTGCACCCCGAGATGAGATGGGATGAGCTGTGCCAGAGACTGTGGCTCTTGTATATGACACCCACACGTCCTGCCCCGAGGGATAGATACCATGGTGGACATGCGGTCCAGCGAGCAGCTCCAGCGCAGGTTACCCGCCAAATGGCGGGGCAGGGGGTTCCAGCCCGCCTGCTGTGCTGGACTTTCTCGTCCAATGGTTCCTGCAGTCGGAAGAACTGCAGGTATAAGCACGAGTGTCCCACATGTTCTGGTCCCCATGCAGCCTCTGCTTGTCCCAAGCCTGGGGGGGTGCGAGGCAGAGGGAGGGGTGGACAGTGGGCTGGCAAGCCTGCCACGGATGGAACTAGTTCTCCGAAAGGCCCCCTCCCCAATTAAGGTGGACATGCTGGAGCGCTGGCTCGCATCGTACCCAAGGGGAGAGGACAGGGAGTACCTCATCCAAGGTTTTAAGCAGGGATTTCGTATCCCTTTTATGGGTGATAGATCTCCTCAGGATGCTCCCAACCTTTTATCCCTCAGAGGAAGGGAGGAGGTAGCCGAGGCCAGCATTAAAAAGGAGTTAGACGCGGGCAGGGTCGCCGGACCTTTTCCCGCACCCCCTTTTCCCAACCTTAAGGTTTCACCATTGGGTTTGGTTCCTAAAAAGTCCCTAGGTGAGTTTCGCCTTATTCATCATTTGTCCTACCCAGCCGGCCGATCGGTCAGCGATGCGATACCTGATGACCTTTGTTCGGTCAGGTATACATCGTTCGACCATGCGCTGCGCATGGTGCGCTCGTGTGGCCCGGGTGCCTTGATGGCCAAGTGCGACATTAAGTCAGCTTTTCGCCTCTTGCCGGTGCACCCGGGCGACTTTGAATTGCTGGGTTTTAAGTTTAGAGGGGAGTATTATTTTGATAAGGCCATGCCTTTTGGCTGCTCCATATCATGCTCGGCTTTCGAGCGTTTTAGTACCTTCCTGGAGTGGGCTTTCGTCCGCAGGTCAGGGTCCCGGTCTGTAGCCCATTACCTGGATGACTTTTTATTCGGGGGTGAACGGGGCTGGGACACGTGTGCACGTCTCCTCAATACATTTCAGACGCTAATGCAGGAACTGGGTGTCCCTTTAGCGCCCGAAAAGACCGAGGGCCCGTCGACCAAACTAGTATTCATGGGGGTTGAGATTGATACAGTAGTACAGGCTTCTAGGTTACCGGGTGATAAGGTGTCCAGGATAGTGACCCTTATCTCGGAATTGCTGGCTAAGCGTAAGGCATCCCTGAGGGAACTGCAGGTGCTACATGGGCACCTCAATTTTGCCTGCAGGGTGGTCGCACCGGGCAGGGCTTTCGCCCGGCGCTTATGCGACGCCATGGCAGGGTTATCCAGGCCCCACCACAGAGTCAGGCTTACCCGGGGTATCAGGGCAGACATGTTTGTCTGGTTGCAATTCCTGAGGGAGTTTAATGGGGTCTCATTTTGGAGGTCTGACCTCCTGGCATCCCCCAATTTCCAGATCCAGTCTGATGCCTCAGGATCCCTGGGTTATGGGATGTACTTCAATGGGAAGTGGGCCTATGGTGGGTGGCCACCGGCATGGGCAGGCACAGGTCGCCTGCGGGATCTCACATACCTGGAATTTTTTCCCATTCTGGGGGCTTTGATGCTATGGGGCGAACAGTGGCCTAATTCGGTGGTGCATTTCTGGTGCGACAATGCTGCCGTTGTGCACATTGTCAATGCACAGACTTCTAAATCGCCCAGGGTCATGGATCTAGTGCGCCATTTTGTGCGGCGCTGCCTGCGCCTCAACGTCTTGTTCAGGGCCAGGCATGTCCCAGGGGTTAATAACGATATTGCTGACGCTTTGTCCCGCCTGCAGATCTCCCGGTTCCGCGCCTTGGCCCCGGATGCGGAGGAATTTCCCTCGCCACTCCCGGACGAGATGTGGACTATTGGCAAGGAGAGGTGAACCGGGCGATTGGCCTGTCACTAGCGCCACGCACGCGTAAGGCGTATCAACAAGCATTCAATTTGTATAGGGCTTTTGCTACTCGATTTCGATGGCCAGAGACCTGGCCCATCCCGGTGGACCATGTTCTGCGGTTCATGGTTCACCTGCAGGCACAGGGCCTTGCACCTCGCACCATAGCATCCAAGCTCTAGGCGTTGGCTTTTATGGCCAAAGTAGGGGGTCATGTGGATACCACCTCTGACTTCCGTGTGAGACACGTTTTGGAGGGGTGGGTGCGCGAGCGCGGGCGTTGCCCGGACGACCGGCACCCTATTTCCCCAGGGGTTCTTACCCAGTTGGCCCGGGGCTGGCCAGGCCTCTGTTTTGATCATTATGAGGCAGCCCAATTGCATGCAGCCACAACGGTGGCATTTTTTGGAGCGCTCCGCATCAGCGAACTCGTGATGCTGTCTAAGGCGGATGCAAGTGGTAGGGCACTGGAACGCGGAGATGTATATGTTGCCAAAGACTGGGCCCAGTTGAGGATTCGCTCCTCTAAAACAGATCAGCATGGCGTAGGCAGTGGAGTAAGACTGCTACGGTGTTCTTTGGCAGACATCTGTCCGGTTGGTGCCCTACAGGAATACCTGGCACTGCGTGGCATGCACCACGGCCCGTTTTTCTGTCACCAAGATGGGTCTCCCCTTACTAAATTTCAGTTTTGGAAGGTGACTGCCAGAGCCCTCACCAGGGTGGGACTACCGGGTGCCCGTTCTGGCACACATTCGTTCCGTATTGGCGCAGCCTCTACAGCGGCTGCTTTTGGGTACTCTGGGGCTGACATACGTAGCAGGGGGAGGTGGGGCTCACAATGTTTTCAGTTTTATGTGCGCCCACTCCCGCCATGAGTACCAATCCAGTCACCTTACCTTCCTTTTTCTCAATTTTCTTACAGACCCTGGGTGTCGTATTACACCGGTGACAGTATGGCTGGTGGGCCACAGCTATGTGCTCAGGGCAGCGCGTTACGCTGCGGCGACAGAGTGGGGACCCCGACTGGGACTGGGTGACCACGCCAGTCTCTCATGGCACGGTAAGCCTGGGATGTTATGGCGGGAGCTGCGGCCTTTCCTTTTTTCTGGCCTGGGGGCTGACCCGCCTGACATTCTAATCATCCACTTGGGGGGCAATGATTTGGGCCAGGTCACCGGCTTATCGCTCAAGCATGCGATTTGCGAGGACCTCGCCTACTTGCATTATGTCTGGCCTGCCACAGCCCTGGTTTGGTCGGACATTGTTCCGCGCCACTCTTACAGAGGGGGCGTTAACCTCCTGGCCCTTGACCGAGCTAGGCGCGCGGTCAATAAGGCAGTGGCGCGGTTTCTCACCACCAGGGCTTGGGGACGGGTTAGTCATCACCCCGATATTAGTCTACAAAATTGTGACTTGTATGCAGGGGATGGGGTCCATCTGTCGCGAGGAGGTATGGACCTCCTGTTGGGTGACTGGCGAGCAGGCCTGTTGACCGAGCTGACGGTCTGGGGGGGGGGCGTCAGGTCTTCTGTGAAGCCCCTCCGTGTGGCGGGTAGCACTGGTAAGGTAAACAGTATGACCCACAAGTATCCGGCAGGTTCGCAATTGACTGGACAACACTAGACAGGAATAAAGTAGTTAAACGTTGTCCGGTCAACGACGAATCAGGCGATGGGGTGATGATGATTGCTAACCAGCATGCATCACCCCTGTGATTTCACGGATACGCGTCAGAGGGTGGGGTCATGAGTTAGTTATTGACTACGGTCAACAATTTGTTTGTTGTTAACAAACAAATTGATACAATTTGATACATTGTAACCAATTGCCGTTGGCAATTTTGGGGTGGTACCTTACCAGTGTTACTTCGGCCTGCTTGCCTTAGGAATTATGATTGGTCGTTTTACCAATACAAATTTATAATTCGGACTAGGGCATTGAATCAATAAATGTGGCCCTTTGCTGTTATCCACTTTCAATGTTGTCTGTGTCCGTTATTGGGGGGGTGCGCCTGCAATGCAAGCGCGGCGCCAAAATGGCCGCCGCGCCCTTTGCGGGCCCCCCCCCACAGGACAGAGAATCCGGGTAGTTAGGGGCGTGGCCAGCTCCCTTATAAAAGGGGTGGCCACGAGGCAGCCGCGCTGCCATTTTGCCTCAGCGACGGAGCGGAGAAGTTTTTCCCCTCCACCCCCTCCCTAGTTAACAGTGTGATTATGGTCGCTTCGGGGCCGGGTGGGAATTTTTGGTTGGGACCCACATTGGCTTCGGGTCCTGGCTTTTTTGCCCATCCCACACTGTTGCTATGGTTTGATATAGGGGTCTTTCTTCGTTCCTACTGTTGACTTTGGTCACATGGGCGGGTAGCACTGGTAAGGTAAACAGTATGACCCACAAGTATCCGGCAGGTTCGCAATTGACTGGACAACACTAGACAGGAATAAAGTAGTTAAACGTTGTCCGGTCAACGACGAATCAGGCGATGGGGTGATGATGATTGCTAACCAGCATGCATCACCCCTGTGATTTCACGGATACGCGTCAGAGGGTGGGGTCATGAGTTAGTTATTGACTACGGTCAACAATTTGTTTGTTGTTAACAAACAAATTGATACAATTTGATACATTGTAACCAATTGCCGTTGGCAATTTTGGGGTGGTACCTTACCAGTGTTACTTCGGCCTGCTTGCCTTAGGAATTATGATTGGTCGTTTTACCAATACAAATTTATAATTCGGACTAGGGCATTGAATCAATAAATGTGGCCCTTTGCTGTTATCCACTTTCAATGTTGTCTGTGTCCGTTATTGGGGGGGTGCGCCTGCAATGAGGTCATTTGCTTCCACCCAGTCAATTGTCAGAAATAAGCCTATTTATAGTTGCAAAGTGCAGGCCTAATGAAACATCATTATTTGAGCATTTGAGATGTATCTCTCCATGTTTATAATACACAGCTGTGGAAAAACAAAGCTCGACACTAATTGTCAAATAAGTCCAATCTCCCCCATGTGATTTAAATTGAAATGACTTTTTTTTCCTAACTGGGAACCATTGGAAGAAACTCTATATCCTAACATGTGCATTTAAAAATATGTGTGTTTCTTATCCTATTGTAAGCTAAAAGCACAAGCTGGCTTCACACTCTTGTGTAGCAACAGCTTCTGTTCACACCATATCCAAATTGTCTTTATGTGAAGGATGCTCCAGCTGCCCTTAGTGGGCCATCTGCCTTGGACCCATGCCATCTGGTAGACTTCATAGATATTGAGTATATTAGAGCAACCCCACCATGCAATGAGTAGTTTATGTTTATGTTTATTCAATTTATATCCCGCCCTACTCAACACATGACCGACTCAGGGCAGCTAATAACATATAAATGACCCCAGGGCAACACAAGGGGTTTTCATATAAGATACAAGATACAATGTTCAAAATACAATAATAAATACAATGTTTCAAGTAAATACAATAACACAAATTACAATATAAAGCAAAACAATCCACAAAATGCAAAATATAAGCACCACATCAAAATAGAAAACAATTCAACCGAAACCACCCACAAAAAAACCCTGCCTCCAGAGTCTTATAAAGGGGAGGACAGGGCCCTGGAACGCCGGCTGGTGGCCTGGCTGGAAGGCCTCTTCGCCCCCACCGGGGCCGGGAGTGCTGCGGCGGTGGATTTGCCCAGCAGACCCCCTCGCCTTTTAAGTCCTGGCGAGCGGGGAAGGGTGGGGCCCGGAACGCTGGCCGGTGGCGTGGCCGGAAGGCCTCTTCACCCCCACCGGGGCTGGGAGCGCTGCGGCTCCCGGCCCCGGTGTAGTTAATGTAAATTGTATCTCTAACTAGCCAATAAGAAGAGCCTTCTATTTTCCTGCCCCTAGGGTCACGTGACAACTGCTACTCAGTTCAGTTCTGTTCTGCTCTCTCTCTCGCCTCTCATTATTATTGTTGATATTTGTCATAAAAGCAAAACATATATGTTTAAGACAACCGTTTGTTTACCTGATGGAAACTTATTATATAGAAATGTTCACAAAGAAAAGCACCTGTTTATATCTTTGAAAGAACTGTAAGTAAAGAAACTACAGTGGAACCTCATGCAACAAGCACCCCATATAACAGCAAAATCGCATAACAATTAGGTTTTGAGGGGAAATGGCATCCCACATAACAATTTTCTCTATGGAAAAAAATCCATACAACAATTTTTCAATGGGAAAAACAACTTAGCGAAAAAAATCATTGTACAATGCATCCCATAGGGAAGATCGCTATACGATGCATGCATCATATAGCAATTGTTTCATACAACAACAAGCCCTGTGGAACGGATTAAAATCATTGTATGAGGTACCACTGTATTTTGTTATATTTCATGTAGAGAGTTTAATTGCTGGACTAAAACAAAGAATGTAAGGCTTGGAGAACATGCAAACTCAAACTAAATCTATTTGTAAAACTGCCCCATTTTACTGCTGCATATAAGAGACTTAATAGAGGCCCTGGTGACAGGGCTGCCTGAGGAGGACAGCCTGAGGAGGACAGCAAGAGTGAAATCCCAGGTGGAAGGACGATGGCAGGGGATGGGCTCCACCAGTGATGGGCTCCACTGGTTTGGGTATGGATCAGTGTGCCTAAAGAAATGGATTTAATCCATGAAAGTTCACATTAACATATAGAAGTTAGTCTTTAAGGTGGCACAAGGTTTTTGGCTTCTCTATTTATTTATTTTTGGTTGTACTTTTGTTTTGTTTCTTTCCAGAAATAACTATCAAATTGTGTGTGGTTTTTAAGCATGATTTGTTTTAATTGTGTTTGTTTTAATCTTCTCCAGTGACTTATTCATGTGTGAAAAAGAATACAATAATCTAGTAATCTAGAAAGCTTTTACGATTGGTCCAACAATTCAGTATAGCCAGTGATCTTCGGGAATATGAGCTGAAAAGATAAATATGTTAAGTTTAGGTCTGCCGACCAAAGATCTGTCAAGATGATAGTTTGCAAGAATGATTAATTTACAAAAAAATGGGCATACGCAAAGGTAGAGACTGATGTGTTTTTTAGAACCAAGTGCCATTGATTGTTTTTTTCCTGCATTTTGTGAGTTCTGGGCTGAGAAGTGAAGTAGCCCGGGACTGATAGTATACATGGCAATGTCTGTGCACCAGTATACTGTTTATCTCTCATTATTTAATTATAAATAATTTAATAGTTTGGGACCATATTATCTAGAGAGTGCCTCTGCCTTAGGAATTACACCCATTCATATTAAATGCTCATACATTTGTAGTCACCCCAGAAGAGGTGAGAAAGTTGTTGATCAGGTTTATAGCATTCTTGGTCATTTCCCCCAATCTGTGGAATAATAATAATAATAATAATAATAATAATTTCATGCCAGAAATTTTTCTGGGTTGAAAATATTTTTGCTGGAGAAGCTCTGCTCAGGAGATGCCCGAATGAGGCTCCTTTCATGTCCCCAATATCTTTTCCCACTGAAGTTGTCCCTATTTATCTACTTCCAATTTCTTTCTTTCGAACTGCTAGGTTGGCAGGAGCTGGGACAGAGATGGGTGCAAAATCCATCATGCAGTGCCCAGGTCTCAAACTGCTGACTTGCCAGCTTTCCAGCTAACAAGGCAGGCTTCTTAACCACTGAGCCACCGCAGCCCCTGGTATCTGTAGAATGAATTGCCAGGAGAAGTTAGCTCAGTCCCAATCTTGCTGGCATTCTGGAAATTAGTAAAAATTTCCTTGTTTAACCAAGCCTTCTTAATTTGTTAATCTTGTATTTTTTTCTTTTATAATGGGTTAGTTTTGACCAATGTGGTGTCCTTTTGGAGGGTAATTGACTGGGAACCTGTCTGATTTTGTTTATTACTGATATAGCTGCTGATTGTTTTTATTTTGATCACTTATTTTTATATTATGTCTTATGTGATTTGATACTTTGTAAGCTGCCCAGAGTGGTCTTTTACCAGGTGGGTGGGGAATCAATTAATCTTGGTGTCTCCAACCACAGTCCAACACCAGTAAAAAACAAATGGACAACAGGGAATGGGAGCTGATTCCTGATCTTCAAAGTGTGACAGGCACCATTGGAAGAGATAAATTTCTTCTTAAGCAATTCAATCCAGAATGTGACAGGCATTCAAGCTGAAATCCTATTGATACTTCCTTGGAAGGAGTTCCATGAGTCATGGATCTAAATGCAAGTGTATAGGATCAATATTTTGCTTATAATTCATTTTTCTGTTTCCTCTGGACCAAAAAATGCATAGGTTCACAGGTAAGGTAAAAGGGCACCCTTGCTCGAAAGTCAGTCATATTCAACACTAGGGTTCAGTGCTCATCTCTATTTATAGCCAAAGAGCCAGCACTCTCTGTGTCTGCAGACATTTCCATGGACATGTTACAGGCATGCCTCAACATGGAATACTGTTTACCTTCCCACAGAAGTGCTCCCTATTTATCTGCTTGCAATTTCTTGCTTTCAAACTGCTAGGTTGGCAGGAGCTGGGACAGAGATGAGAACGAACTCTGTCATGCAGTACCTGGGAATCAAACTCCGACCTTCCAGTCAGGGAGTTCAGCATCTTAACCACTTGAGCCACCGCAATCCCCAGGGTTCACAGGTACGACACTTGTAGTTTGCATTTGGGGTATGATGAGGGTGACAAAAATATATAGAAAATAGTCGCCTGAATGGCATTGACAGAGAATTAAAATAAAGGGAGCAGAAATGAATTACTTTCTAAGAAAGCATTTATTTTATTTCATTTTAAAGAAGAATTAGGGAGACAATGTTACAGTGCTGGCTTTTTGAACAGAAAGGCTGCCTTGAAAGCATCCCTGCAGTTTCCTAAAATAGCACAGGCAAGGCACAAATAGGTGGTGAGGGGAAATAGGGGCTCCAGCTTTTGAAGTTCAGCTTCTTGCTGCCACATGTGCCAAGATTTCAAAAGACGGCACTCTTTGTTCCCATTCCATTCCACCCATTGTGCCTTACTGTTCATCGGCATCAGCTGGGCAGCTTTCAAGTTTCCCCTTTCATTTAAGAAAGGTAAATTAGAAGTTTTAAAACTTCAGAAGATCCGTCTGCTCTAAAGCTCTGCAGAGTGCCTCAGCAAGGTACAAGAAAGGAGAAAGAAAATGACATGTTCTAGACCTGCTTTTCTGCTAAAGTCAGCAGTAGGTGTTAAAGCCACTTGCATCTTGCCAGGAGAACTGCAGGGAAAATTTTTTTTTTTACTGCATTTTAATCCAGCATCATTTGCATTTAATTTTAAGCGATAATTTAGATCAACTCTTGACATCCTTGCTTAGGCAAATGTAAGGTGACTTTCCTAATTCCTGTGTTCATTAAAGGGAAAGCAGTTGTATTTGTGACTGTGCTACAGCTGGAGATTATGTGTGAGAGGCTGGAAGGAAGAGTTACCATAGACTGAATTCCGAATATGAAAAAAGTGGATAGAGAGTACTCTGGGTGGAATATATTGGCCCCACTGGTCTATTATTTTGCATGAATGAGAAACAGGAAAACAGACTATAAGTTTGGAACGAGGACATGTTTTAACACAGAAAACAGAGTCATTATTGGACTTCAAAACCCTGGTGGATACCACTACTCAAACATGATGTTTCTGTGTGAGCAAAGGTCAGTCATCACTCTCATCTAATCTAATTTATTTTACAGGAGTGTTTTGAGAATAGATTGGACATAAATAAATACAGCCTGAGTTGTAAATAAATAAATACAGCCTGAGAATAAGGGTGGTGAGCTGTGTGATTTTGAGAGAGAAAAGTAAACAAGCCAAGGGATAATTATTGTTCTATATGTATACCGGTAATACAGAAGAAGAAGAATATACTGTAATAGGATCGCCCTCAGAATTTAGAAAATCTTTACTACATAAATGTTGCTTCAGTGTTTCAGAATATGAATTAGGGCATCCCTTAAGCAGAGTTTCTTCAGAAAAAATCCTTTCAACCTAGAGTAATCTCTGACACAAAAGTATTATTATTGTTGTTGTTGTTGTTGTTGTTGTGGTTGTTGTTGCTGCTGCTGCTGCTGCTGCTGTTGTAGGCATGTGAGAGTATCATCCACTTTTGGTTTGTCCATATTATTTGTCATGTAAATCACAAACAATTATCTTTCAAACAACCTGCAGCCTATTCACTTCTATCTTTATCAAAATGTTTTAAACAATTTGTATATATTTGCATTTGTTCAAATAGTAAGAGAGAAAAAAACACAAGAAGGTAATAAAGGTCTGTGACCTGGGATAGATAGTGAAACTCAGTATCATCAATTACTGCTCAACCTCCCATGTGCAGGCAAGTTCTTTCCTTCCCTTCCCTTCTTCCTTCCTTCCACCTGGCTGGGAGTAATGCAATTTACTCCTTCCCTAGCTCCTGATCTTCCATTAATTCATGCTGCACTTCTGAAACACTGAACCAAAGTTTAGAATTTTGAAGGTTCCTAATTCAATTTGAGAATTTCTTTGTGTTTCCTGGCTTCAATTCAGATGCATTTGGACATGGACCAGTGTCAGACACTTTGCTCCCCCTTAGAATTCAGGATCTATGTCACTTTACTGTACATTTATTCATAAGTCATTTCTTACCTTGATCTACAATTTGTCTATCCTGATCTACACTTTTAATCAATCTGCATAGGAAAATAGTATTTAGTGACCAAATTATAGAAATAATCATTTTGAACTATATCATATATTTTTAGTGTCATAAAATGTAGATAAGGATGAACAAGAACTACTTTCTAATCTTTACATTGGTTTGGTAAAGAGACATTGAACCATTTAGTATCACAATTCATAAGGAACTAAGTAACCATCCTTAATTAAACTAGATAAGACAGAGAATATTAACATTGTTTGTCTTCAGGTTAAATGGAATTATGAAACATAAGTTCTCTGGTCAAGTGTTGTGCTTAAATCTAACAGAGCTACATGACTCCTCAACCAGTGGTTCCCAACCAAACCCCACAGAGGGATTTCAATTCCCAGAAGCCTAAGTCAGTACATTGGCTGATCAATGCTTTGGGGAATTGACAGGCTTCTGGAAATTGAAGTCCAAAAACCAAAGGTTGGAAAACACTGCACTGTACAAGTATACTGCATTATACAAAAGCTAGTCTCCCCGATTTTCCAGTTCATGAATTATTCTCTTTCTTCTTCTGTTTCTTTCATCATAAATTTTATGATGAATGATTACTTCAGTCTTTCCCATTATGTAACTGAAATATTCAAACTTTCTTCATTGTATGTGTTTTATGTTGTTTAGCTGTTATTCATTTGCTGTTCACCCTTGTGTTCCAGGAAATTTTTGTGCAGTTATATGCATGTGTCTTAAGAACATAAGAACAGCCTTGCTGGAACAGTTCACAGCCCATCCAGTCCAGCATTCTGTCACACACAGTGGCTCACCATTTCCTTCAGGGTATTCCCAAGCAGATGCCTTCACCTGCTTAGGATTCCCTGGAAATGGCATTGAGAGATATCCTGCCTACCTCTCCAACCTGGAGGTTGTCCTTAGGTATCCATAATTATAGCCATTGATACCCTTGTCTCCATGAACTTGTCTAATCCTTTCTTAAAGCTGTCAAGACTGACAGCTGTCACCACTTCTTCTGGCAGGGAGTTCCATAGACCAGTAATCCTCTGGGTGAAAAAGTACTTTCTCTTATTTGTTTGAGAACTAGTACCCAAAAGTTTCATGGAGTGCCCCCTAGTTCTGGTGTTATGCGATAGGGAAAACAGTTTTTCCTTATCTACTTTGTACACACCGTGCATGATTTTATAAACATGGTTCTCTGCCTGAGATTCTAGATTCTTTTCATTTCTTTCCATGTTGTACAACATGATTTCCTAATCCCACTCACATTGTCTTCACAAGCTGAACTACATCATAATAATTCAATGGCACTCAGCTATGCTGAAGAACAAATAATGTGAGTTATTGCCACATAATTCACATTCTGTCACATCTTCGTGTTTAATTATCCCTTTGTCAGTTACACCCACTACTGCTAGGAGACTGAGAAACCTGAATACATGCAAGCTACCTAATAAAAAGTATTTAGAAAAAAAGATCATACATATGGCTCATTATGTGTGGAACTTGCTATATCACCTCACTGACCAACTAGTCCAAAGTCTGAATGAAACAGGATGCTCTGATGGAAAAATAATTGTAAGGGTTGAAGCAAATTTCCACACAGCTCATAAAAGACCAAAAGTTTCACCCATAAAGTTAAACAATAACTACCACTGTTCTGGCTTCAGTTGACTGGAATAATCATGTGAAAGCATTTCAGGAGGTTTACTTGGGGGACTTACAAGGTGACAAAAATGGGTGATGGTGGAATGAGTTAGAGAAACAGAGCTAAAAAATGTCAGCTGAAGGGTGAAATGACCCTGAGCACCTGTCTTTAAAGGAACCTATAGTCCCTACCATGAGTCTAGTTCTGTAGCACACACAAGCAATCACAAGACATAGATAGATAGATACAGAGTGCAAATAACTCAAATTCAATAGGTTGGGATCATTTTGGAATGTCTACAAAAAGTTGTTTGAAATCCATACCAGCTTTCCAAAGTGATCTCAATGTTTTATACCTGTTTTTTTGCTTGAGTGTTCAAACATTTAGGCTCCACTTACATTTACTTTAACTTTTCTACAGTTTAGGACACAGGTTGCAGTTGTGACCCTCCAGATATTATTGGATGGGACCTCCTGCTGGCCCTAAATGACATAGATAATGGTAAGGTTTTAAAGCAGTGTTTCCCAAACTTTGGTTTTTGGACTTCAATTCCCAGAAGCCTAAGTCAATTCCCACAAGTAGAGATCATCCAATTTAGGCTTCTGGGAATTGAAGTCCCACTGTGGGTTGTGGGTCCCATGTTAGGAAACACTGTGTTACAGGAACCACACTGCAATGTTATCTATGGGATGGTGGTTGTCCACTTATTGTTTGGGACATCAATGCACACTTGCAAGTCCACTCATAGAACACAGAACATTTATTAACTTGGAGTTGTGCAGCCTTCACTTGATCTGCTATGTAATCCAGTTCAGATTCAGGCCTGAGTGAATCTAAAATGGCTTTGAATCTGGATTGAAATACAGTAATTGAAAATATCACATCTCCCATTGACTGGTGTTGAGACAATAAAAAATATCTGTGAAAATGAATTAAATTGGGAGACACAGTAGCCTCCCATAATCTGTACCAAACTACAGACAAATAAGTCGAGGGTCCTGTGAACCCTATACAATTAGTTTCACTTTTATCAAGAAAAAAACTGGAAAGCATCATCAAGAGTTTTACACTTAATTCATTTATTGCCCATTTATGATTATATAATTGATTATATCATTTTTAATGTCATACTGTTTTTATACCTGCTGTAAGAGATCAATAAGGCACAGCGGGGGCAGCATTATTATGTTGGAAGGGCTTTTAACTTTTTATATTGTTTTTTAATTTTTGCTGAGTGGCCAGGGAGACGTTGGCTGGGCTGTATACACTGCCCAGAGTCTATTGATTGGGGCGGTATATAAATCTACTGTAAATAAATAAATAATCTCTCACTTGCAGTGTTCAGGCTTACTCCTTTCTTTGGGTAGCAATTTATATAGGTAGCTGCTCATGATGACTAACATTTTCTTTTCACCAATCAGTTCCAATCAGGGGGGAAATGGCAGCCATCTGGTAGTATTTTTTCTCATATGCATGCCACCTTCAGGGCAGGCTATATGGAGTCCTTCCTGGCTAGTAAGAAGTCTTTCTCCAGCTTCCAGACTCTTCCCTCCTTTTTACAAGTCAATTATGGAGTCTGCAATATTCTTCCATCTTGCGTGTTTGAATGTTGGGGAGGTGGAAAGGAAGAACTAGCAAATGGAAAGGATCATTTTGACTGGCTGAGAGTCAAATAGCCCAAGGCCAGAATAAGTATGGGCTATAATAACTCCAAAAGACAGATTGAGATGTTATAGCCCTTTTCTTTTTAATACTCCCACCATCCCTACTGTAAAGAGGCAATGAATGGGGGAGGAGAGGCAACTGCATATTTTTTATCTATGTTGACACACAGAGTGTTTAAGATTCTTTTTTCCTCTGAAGGAGAGTGTAGCACCGGTTTAAAGAAGCACAAAGTTACAGATAAGCTTCTACATGAATGCCCAATTGAATACGCAGAATGCTTTCTCGGTACCTGAACTATGAAATTATTCTCAAAGGTAAAAAATTTCCTCAGCAACTAATACCACTACATAGCCAATCAATGGTTCCAGGTTTAGTGTGTAATTCCCATAAGATGCTCCATGGTTCAGTGACCCTAAGAAAACAATACAAAACATAAGGAGCTATTTAGCGCTGTCCAGAAGGAATTTATTGAGTGCCAGTCATCCTCTACACAGCTATAGCTCTTAATGTCCAAAGATTTTTTAAAAGTCACATGCATTATTTTGTTCACATTTTTATTGTGCCAAAAGCATTTAACTTCCTTGGCTTCTTCAACAATAACTCTTCATGGAATGCAGTTTCCCTTTAAATAAGGGTCAGTGTTAAATAGTCAGTGGCTGAAAACATCTCTCAAAATCAGTTTCATTCCAATAAACACACAATTTCTTGATGTTGCTTCCAAGTGGATATATAAGTTGAAGGCACTTTTCTCACAGATTAAATGAGGGAGTTATGAATTCTGGTAGTTTACTTCTGAAGAAGGTAGTGAAAAGGAACATGGGGAAGCTATTAAGACAGGAGGAAGCAAGGTTGCTAGATCTGAACCCCATTATACTATCCTCTTGTTGTCCAGTCGCACAGTCGATTCTGACCCTTTGCGACCCCATTGACCATTTTCCTCCAGGCACCTCTATCCTCCACCATTCTCCTCAGCCCACTAAGCACTGCGCCCACTGTGTCCACAATACCATCTATCCATCTCATCCTTGGACGCCCCCTTCTTCTCTTTCCCTCCACCTTTCCCAGCATCAAGGCCTTCTCAAGTGAGTCCTCCCTTCTCATTTGATGTCCAAAGTACTTTAGCTTCATCTTCACTATTTGTCCCTCCAATGAACAGTCAGGATTGATTTCTTCCAATATTGACCTATTTGTTCTCTTTGCTGTCCCAAGGGACTCTCAGGACTCTCCTCCAACACCACATCTCAAAGGCATCTATTCTTCTGCGCTCAGCCTTCCTAATGGTCCAGCTCTCACAACCATACATTACCACTGGGAATACCATTGCTTTGACTATGCGAATTTTTGTTTTCAAGGTGATGTCTCTGCTTTTCACTATATTCCCAGGTTTCTCATTGCTTGTCTCCCCATAATCAGTCGTCTTTTTATTTCATGGCTACAGTCGCCATCTGCAGTGATCTTAGATCCCAGGAAAGTAAAATCTGTCACTGCTTCTACTTCTTCCCCATCTATTTTCCAGGGACTGATCGGACCTGTTGCCATTATCTTGGTTTTCTTGATATTGAGTCTCAAGCCAGCTTTTGCACTCTCCTCCTTCAATCCAATCAAGAGGTTCTTTAGGTCTTCCTCACTTTCTGCCATTAGGGTGCTATCGTTTGCATATCTCAAATTGTTGATGTTTCTCCCAGCAATTTTGATCCCATGTTGTGATTCCTCCATCCCTGCATTGCGCATTATGTGCTCTGTGTATAGATTGGATAGGCAAGGTGATAAAATGCAGCCTTGTCTTACTCCTTTTCCTATTCCAAACCACTCTGTCATTCCGTGTTCTGTCCTAACTGTTGCTTCTTGGTTCGTGTACAGATTTCTCATGAGGCATATGAGGTGTTCTGGTATTCCCATCTCTTTAATTACTTGCCACATTTTGTTGTGGTCCACACAGTCAAAAGCCTTGGTGTAGTCAATAAAACAAAAGTAGACTTGTTTCTGGTATTCTTTTGTTTTCTCCATGATCCAACGTAAGTTGGCAATGTGGTCTCTAGTCCCCCTGCCTCTTCTGAAACCGGCCTGCACCCCTGGTAGTTCTCTCTCCACATGTTGTTGAAGTCTATCCTGTATTATCTTGAGCATCACCTTGCTGGCATGTGGGATGAGTGTAATTGTTCGGTAATTTGAGCATTCTTTGGCATTGCCTTTTTTGGGGATTGGAACGTACACTGATCTTTTCCAATCCTGTGGCCACTGTTTTGTTTTCCAAATTTGCTGGCATATTGAATGCAGTAGTTTGATTCCATCATCTTTTAGGGCTTTGAAAAATTCAACTGGGAAGCCATCATTTCCACTAGCTTTATTGTTTGCAGTGCTTTTTAGGGCCTTTCTGACTTCACTCTCCAGAATGTCTGGTTCAAGTTCAAATTTCTCATTATTGTTATTATCAGGAGTGTTGAGGTCCTTTTTGTAGAGTTCCTCTGTGTACTCTTGCCATCTTTTTTTGATCTCTTCTGCTTCAGCTAACTCTTTTCCATCTTTGTCCCTTATCATGTTCATTTTTGCTTTAAATGTTCCCTTGATTTCCCCAATTTTTTTGAAAAGATCTCTAGTCCTGCCTCTTTTGTTGTTTTCCTCCATTTCTTTGCACTGTTCGTTCAGGTATTTTTCCTTATCTCTCCTTGCTTTTCTTTGAAATTCTGTATTAAGGTGGTTGTATTTTTTCCTTTTTTCTTGGACTTTTGCATTCCTTCTTTCCTCTGCTATTTTAAGAGCCTCATCAGACAACCACTTTGCTTTCTTATGCTTCTTTTCTTTTGGTATGGTTTCTCTTGCTGCCTCCTGCATGATGTCCCGCGTCTCTGTCCATAATTCTTCTGGTACTCTGTCTATCAGGTACAGGACATTAAATCTGTTCATGACCTCCACCGTGTATTCTTTAGGGATGTTGTGTAGGTCATATCTGTATGGTCTAATTGTTTTCCCCATTTTCTTTAGTCTAAGCCTGAATTTTGCGATCAGTAGGTTTGATCTGAGCCACAATCTGCTCCAGGTCTTGTTTTCGCTGACTGAATGAAGGTTCTCCATCTTTGACTGCAGAGTATGTAATCAATCTGATTTCGATGCTGGCCATCTGGTGATGTCCATGTGTAAAGTCACCTCTTGTGTTGCTGGAAGATGGTGTTTGCTATGACTAGTGCATTCTCTTGACAGAACTCTATCAATCTTTGCCCTGCTTCATTCTGTGTTCCAAGACCGAACTTGCCTGTTATTCCATTTACTTTTTGATTTCCTACTTTGGCATTCCAATCTCCTAAGATAATGTGGACATCATTTCTTGGTGTCTGTTCTATGAGGTGTTGTAGGTCCTCATAGAACTGGTCAACTGTGGCTTCATCTGCACTAGTGGTTGGTGCATAGACTTGGATTACAGTGATATTGAAAGGTTTGCCTTGGATTCTGACTGACATCATTCTATCATTTTTTATGTTGTATCCCATTACTGCTTTCCTCACTCTTTTGTTGACAATTATGGCTACTCCGTTTTTTCTGAGGTTCTCTTGCCCACAGTAGTAGATATGATGGTTTCCAGAGCTGAATTCACCCATCCCTGTCCATTTTAATTCACTGATGCCCAGGATGTCAATGCTTATTCTTTACATCTCGTTTTTAACCACTTCCAGTTTTCCTTGATTCATAGACCTCACATTCCATGTCCCTATGCAGTATTGTTCCCTGCAACACTGTATTTCTCCTCCCCCTTTCGTATCCCTCCCCCTTTTCAGATCTGCTGTGCTGAGCATCCCCTTGTTTTGCCTTTTGTTTTGGTCCATAGGGTTCTCTTGGCAAACTTTGTGGCGTGCCTTGCCGGTCTCTACGCCAGTCTTTTCCCATCACACATGTTATCACAGTTTAAACAGTTTTAAAACCAAAGTATTATCATGCACAATATCACAGTTTATTACATAGTATCAAAGTAAAAGTTGACCTAATTAATGAAAGGGAAAGAGAGAAAGAAAAAGTCCACTATATCAAGTCTCTATGTAAGTCAGTTTCTTGTACAGTCACTATGTCAGTTGCCATAAGCCATCTATGTTTAGTCAACTATATTATTACAGTTCGATTACTTATCCTTTGCATGCACACAGCAGCTCTTGCCTCCCTTCGGCCACATGGAATCGGTCAAAGGCACCGGGTCGGGTCTTGCTGTGATGGTGGTTGTGGATGATATCTCCTGGGGGTGGTCGGGGGTCTCCTGAGGTGTCCTTCTCTCTGGTCCCAGGTCTTTGGATGGGGAAGGAGGGGCAAGATCCTTTACTCACCTCCCCTGTGGGCCTCTCTGGATGGAATGAGCAGCAGAGCTGGGCCTTCCTGAGGTCTTTTCTTCCTCTCCAGGCCCAGGTCTTTGCATGGAGAGGGAGGGGCAGGATCCTTTACTCACCTCCCCTGTGGGCCTCTCTGGATGGAATGAGCAGCAGAGCTGGGCCTTCCTGAAGCCTTTTCTTCCTCTCCAGGCCCAGGTCTTTGGATGGGGAGGGAAGGGCAGGATCCTTTACTCACCTCCCCTTTGGGCCTCTCTGGATGGAATGGGCAGTAGAGCTGGGCCTTCCTGAAGCCTTTTCTTCCTCTCCAGGCCCAGGTCTTTGGATGGGGAGGGAGGAGCAGGATCCTTTACTCACCTCCCCTGTGGGCCTCTCTGGATGGAATGAGCAGCAGATCTGGGCCTTCCTGAGGTCTTTTCTTCCTCTCCAGGCCCAGGTCTTTGGATGGAGAGGGAGGGGCAGGATCCTTTACTCACCTCCCCTGTGGGCCTCTCTGGATGGAATGAGCAGCAGAGCTGGGCCTTCCTGAGGTCTTTTCTTCCTCTCCAGGCCCAGGTCTTTAGATGGAGAGGGAGGGGCTGGATCCTTTACTCACCTCCCTTGTGGGCCTCTCTGGATGGAATGAGCAGCAGAGCTGGGCCTTCCTGAGGTCTTTTCTTCCACTCCAGGCCCAGGTCTTTGCATGGAGAGGGAGGGGCATGATCCTTTTACTCACCTCCCCTGTAGGCCTCTCTGGATGGAATGAGCAGCAGAGCTGGACCTTCCTGAAGCCTTTTCTTCCTCTCCAGGCCCAGGTCTTTGGATGGGGAGGGAGGGGCAATATCCTCTACCTCCCAAATATTTCAAGGAGGCCAAGATGGTACATATGGCGCTGCACCAAAGCTCTCCTCATGTGGGGAACCAGCAACAGTAGCAACTGGAATAAAAATTAAGGCAGGCAGCCTCCAGAGCTGCACAGATCCCCAGAATTCTTAAAGCCATACTCAGACACCAAAAATGGCAAAGAAGCCTATAACCAGGAAGAGAGCCTTCACAATGTCAGCTACTACAGTATATTATGGAATGCTCTGTCTATGAAGCTGTGTCAAACTCCTGGGACAGCTTTAAAAATATATTTAAGGACATAATTTTTTAGAAAGGCAATACAGGTTGCCCCCTTATCCATAGGGGATATGTATGAGATCTACTGCAGATAGCTGAAACCACAGATAATAGTGAACCATATAATTACAATGCACATGTTTTTATTGAATATTTTTAAACCAGTGGATAACTGAAACCATGGATATTGAAACCACAGATATGGCGCTTGACCTGTAGTTTTAAACATATCAGAGTGGTGAATTTTTCTTTCACCAGATGGGCAGTATAAAAAAACCAAAACAACGGACAATCGAAAGGAAATGTGTCAATTACCTTTTTGTTTACTGGGAAAACAAGCAGAGAAAGAGGACAATTCTTATTATACACTGCACAAGAACTTCCCCACAGGAAAATTTCACTAGTCAGATAATTGCCTAATTGGCATCAAAGAAACAAATGTTTCTGAAAGGGCAGATTGCAAAAAAAAAACAAAACCCACCACCCAAGAAAACAAGACATCCTAGATTAGAAGGTCGACAAGTAAGCTGCTTTCTGTGGCCAATTTGAATGCCACACTATAGCTTTATCATGGCAAGGAAGGCAAAATCAGTTTAAATGTCACACTGAGTAATTAAGTACTCTGAAGGCAAGCCTGCATTGCTTTCAAAACACTTGATCAAATATGCTCTGCATACTTTTTAACTCTCCCCCAAAGTCTGGAAAGGAAATATAGCAGAAATGGAGAGAGAGAGAGAAGGAAAAAGTTGTGGAATGGATCTCATCCCTTTGGATCAAAAAGTGAGAGAGAAGGAGAGAGAGAGAGAGAGAGAGAAATCATAGATCAGTTTACTCTATATTGCGAAAGGGGCATTTTCTTTCCCACTGCAAACATTTAAACAGCAATGTTTGACCAATATAGTCACAGCCGGCATAAAAAATCTACAACAAAAGAAAGAGGAAGTGTGAATTGTTGGCCAAATCCTTTTGGCTGAAGTCGGCACTGGCATAGCTTGGTTGGGAGCTGGAAACATTTCATATGTGTTCATGGAAAGTTTCCTATTATCCCCAACCTTCCAAGTTCCAACAGTCTCAAAATCTCCCTGGGGAAGCCTTTGAGGCCTAAGGATTCAAAGAAGAGAAGCCTTTAATGATGAAAAAATTGCTGTCTGATCACCTCTGGTAATCGCAAATCCAGGCTCACATAATCATAGTCAGAATGTATCTGGCTCAGTGAATTGAGGAAAACTGTTAGAAGACAACAGGTGCTTGGTAGGGGGGAACTGGCATCACTGTGGGTGCCATTTCACATTAGATCATCAGCTCATACAGGAAAAGCAGTTGGTCTGTTGGGAGCAAAATAAAACCACCCCTGATGGCTGAACAAAAAGAAACACTTCCCCACTGAAAAGAGATGATTCCCAATGGTCTTTCCTGCACTGAGCTTTATGTCACATAATCACCCATTTTTGTTTTTGTTTCATCCGTGCCTAACCTAACATAAACGGCAGGGTAAATGAACAGCATAGTCAACCTCTTCACTGGATTCAATTGGAGACCTTCCAGCTGACTAAGAGCTTGGTTGCAGCAGGCAGCAGCAAGTTGAAATGAAAAGTTAAATAGGGTTACTCTTCAGGATGCCATTTTGTGCAGTCCTTGTATTCAAATAGCATATGGACTTCCAGCGACCCAGTGGTGTTGAGAATATGTGTTTGTTGAAGGGAGGGGAGAGAAACATGCCGTGCAAGTCCTTTTGACAATCTGATCACCCTCTTGGGTTACCACCAGAGAGCTTCCCATGCACCTTCTTCTTTCCTCCTTGCTTGCTGCAGAGTCCTTGTGCGTGCATGCCCATGTGTGTTCTTCTAATCTTGCCTTCTCCAATATAAGAGCCAGACATCCTGGAGAGCGAAGTCATAAAGGCCCTAAAGAGCACTGCAAACAACAAAGCTAGTGGAGATGATGGTATCCCAGTTGAATTCTTCAAAGCGCTAAAAGATGATGGCGTCAAATTACTGCATTCAATATGCCAGCAGATTTGGAAAACAAAACAGTGGCCACAGGATTGGAAAAGATCAGTATACGTCCCAATCCCAAAAAAGGGCAATGCCAAAGAATGTTCAAATTATCGAACAATCGCGCTCATCCCACATGCCAGCAAGGTGATGCTCAAGATAATACAGGATAGACTTCAGCAACATGTGGAGAGAGAATTACCAGAGGTGCAGGCTGGTTTCAGAAGAGGCAGGGGGACTAGAGACCACATTGCCAACATACGCTGGATCATGGAGAAAACAAAGGAATACCAGAAACAAGTTTACTTTTGTTTTATTGACTACACTAAGGCATTTGACTGTGTGGACCACAACAAGATGTGGCAAGTAATTAAAGAGATGGGAATTCCAGAGCACCTCATATGCCTCCTGAGAAATCTGTACATGAACCAAGAAGCAACAGTTAGGACAGAACATGGAATAACAGAGTGGTTTGGAATAGGAAAAGGAGTAAGACAAGGCTGCATTTTGTCACCATGCTTATTCAACCTATACACAGAGCACATAATGCGCAGTGCAGGGATGGAGGAATCACAATATGGGATTAAAATCGCTGGGAGAAACATCAACAATCTGAGATATGCAGACAATACCACCCTAATGGCAGAAAGTGAGGAAGACCTAAAGAATCTCTTGATTGGGCTGAAGGAGGAGAGTGCAAAAGCTGGCCTGAGACTCAATATCAAGAAAACCAAGATAATGGCAACAGGCCCAATCAGTTCCTGGAAAATAGACGGGGAAGAAGTAGAAGCAGTGACAGATTTTACTTTCTTAGGATCAAAGATCACTGCAGATGGGGATTGTAGCCATGAAATAAAAAGGCGACTGATTCTTGGGAGACAAGCGATGAGAAACCTGGGGAACATAGTGAAAAGCAGAGACATCACATTGCAAACAAAAATTAGAATAGTCAAAGCAATGGTTTTCCCAGTAGTAATGTATGGATGTGAGAGCTGGACAATTAGGAAGGCTGAACGTAGAAGAATAGATGCCTTTGAAATGTGGTGTTGGAGGAGGGTTTTGAGAGTCCCCTGGACAGCGAGGAGAACAAATAGGTCAATCTTAGAAGAAATTAACCCTGACTGCTCATTGGAAGGTCAAATAGTAAAGATGAAGCTAAAGTACTTTGGACATCAAATGAGAAGGGAGGATTCACTTGAGAAGGCATTGATGTTGGGAAAGGTGCAGGGCAAAAGAAGAAGGGGGAGGCCAAGGATGAGATGGCTAGATGGCATTGTAGACACAATGGGCACAGAGCTGGGAGGGCTGAAGGGGATGGTGGAGGACAGAGGCGCCTGGAGGAAAATGGTCCATGGGGTCGCAAAGGGTCGGAGTCGACTGTGCGACTGAACAACAAACAAAATATAAGACCTACATGGGTGCAGGTGACACACCAATGTTGAGGACATGGACACACATACTCACACACACTGCCACCCTTGCCACTGCTCCTTCTTTATTCATTGAGCCTGTTAGCAAAACTCACATAAGAACAGCCTTGCTGGAACAGGCCACAGCCCATCCAGTCCAGCATTCTGTCTCACACAGTGGCTCACCATTTCCTTCAGGGTATTCCCAAGCAGATGCCTTCACCTGCTTAGGATTCCCTGGAAATGATATTGAGAGATATCCTGCCTATCTCTCCAACCCGGAGGTTGTCCTTAAGTATCCATAATTATAGCCATTGATACTCTTGTCCTCCATGAACTTGTCTAATCCTTTCTTAAAGCTGTCAAGACTGACAGCTGTCACCACTTCTTCTGGCAGGGAGTTCCATAGACCAGTAATCCTCTGGGTGAAAAAGTACTTTCTCTTATTTGTTTGAGAACTAGTACCCAAAAGTTTCATGGAGTGTCCCCTAGTTCTAGTGTTATGCGATAGGGAAAACAGTTTTTCCTTATCTACTTTGTCCACACCGTGCATGATTTTATAAACTTCAATCAGGTCACCTCTTAGACGTCGTCGTTCAAGAGTGAAGAGGCCCAACCGTTGCAGCCTCAGATGGTAAGGAAGGTGTTCCAGTCCCCTAATCATTCTGGTTGCCCTCCTCTGCACTTTTTCCAGCTCCATAATATCCTTCTGGAGGTATGGCGACCAGAACTGTACACAGTATTCCAGATGGGGCCTCACCATAGATTTATAAAGAGGCAAAATGACACTTGCTGACTTATTTTCTATACCCTTCCTAATGATCCCTAGCATTGAGTTTGCTTTTTTCACTGCTGAGGCACACTGGGTTGACACCTTCATTGAGTTGTCCACCAGGACACCAAGGTCCCTTTCCTGGTTTGTCGCAGAGAGTTCAGACCCCATCAGTTTATAAGTGTAATTGGGGTTCTTTGCCCCAACATGCATCACTCTGCACTTACTAATGTTGAAACTCATTTGCCACTGTTTTGCCCACTCCCCCAGTGTCGAGAGATCCCTCTGGAGCTCCTCACAATCTCTCACAGTTTTCACTACCCTGTATAATTTAGTGTCGTCAGCAAATTTGGCTACCTTGCTTTTTACTCCTACTTCTAGATCATTTATGAAGAGGTTGAAAAGCAGGGGTCCCAATACTGAACCTTGGGGGACCCCACTCTTGACTTCCCTCCACTTGGAGAAGTGTCCATTTAGTGCTACCCTCTGTTTCCTGTCCCTTAGCCAGTTGCTGATCCAGGACAAGACCTGTCCCTTTATTCCATGACTGGTAAGTTTATTCAAGAGCCTTTGGTGTGGGACCTTGTCAAAAGCCTTCTGAAAGTCCAGATAAACAATGTCAACTGGATCCCCCTTATCCACATGCTTGTTGACACTCTCAAAAAATTCCAACAGATTAGTGAGGCATGATTTGCCCTTGCAAAAGCCATGTTGGCTCTCCTTTAGCAGCGCCTTCTCTTCTATGTGCCTATTAATTCTATCTTTTAGGATGGTTTCCATCACTTTACCTGGGACACATGTCAACTGCATTTTCTGCACTCAACTGCATTTTCCCAACCTCCTCAATCATTGCCTCAGTTTGTCAACTGAATGCAAAGGAATGCCAGTGATGCAGTTTCTGAATGTGGGAAAGAACCTGCCTGACTTGGCTACTGAAAGGTTCCCAAAGCAAACGAAGGAGTGCAGCAGCTCTAGAACTGTCAAGGTACTGGGTCTAACCCCCCTCACCCATGGGTTTTTCAGCACCTTTGCTCTTTTCTTGTCAGTGCAGTATAGCGAACCTATAGCATGTGTGCCAGAAGGGGCATGCACAGCCCTCTCACCCCATGCCTCACCCCATCCTGTCCCATGCTGCTGGCACCAATAGCAGTGCCACTTCCTCACCCACCCCTCTCCCTCCACCAGTGAGAGGGTAGGCTGAAATCCCACCTGGGAGGTGGTGTCGGGGATGAGGTGAGGTGATCAGACACACCCCCTCCTAAGAGGCAGAGGTGGCAGCGGTGCACCCATGGGTCGTGTGCACACCCACTGGGGGGTACACACACACACCCAAGTGACATCACCAGAGGTGCACTGGCAATGTCACATGGGTGCATGGGCATGCATGGTGCCTGCCTGCATGCTGCCTCCTCCTCCTTGGGCACTCAGTCTCTAAACGTGTCACCACCACTGTCCTAGTGTGTGGAGATTAAGACAGAACCAAGAAGCTACCATTAGAACAGAACAAGAAGAGAACAAATGGTTTCTGGTAGGCAAAGGTGTCGGGCAAGGGTGCATTTCATCCTCTTATCTGTTCAATCCTTACCTGGAATTATCATTCAGAAAGCCAGACTAGAGAAGTGAATATTGGAGGTAGGGGTCAATAATTTAAGACATGCATTTGACTCCATCCTACTGGTAGAAAGCAGTAAGAACTTGAAACGACTTTTAGTAAAAATGAAAGACAAAAGTGTCAATTCAGGACTGCAATTGAGCAATAAGAAGACAAAAACTGTGGCTACAAAAGAGCTACACAACATCTTTTAAGGTCGTTGAGCCTTGGATTCTGACCTCCCCCCCCCCCTGGATTATTGTATTTTCCCCTTCTTTCTTTGATTTGTAAACTGTTACTGTAATCATAGTTGTATATTTTGTAAACTGTTACTGTATTCATAGTTGTATATTTTCTTGCAATTGTATCCTGATATTGTATCTTGATATTTTTTCTATTGTATTTTGTTTGTGTTTAATTTGTATTTAATTACATTTATTTGTATTTAATTATGTTGTAATGCTGCCCTGAGTCGGTCTTGCGCTGAGTAGGGCGGGGTACAAATCCAAAAATAAAATAAAAAATAAATTAACATTGACAATGAAGAAACTGAAATAATGAAAGATTTTGTATACCATGGTTCAATGCGGTGAAGAAATCAGAAGAAGACTGATATTTGGCAGATCAGCAGTGAAGGAATTAGGAAAAAAGCATCAAATGTAAGATTGTCTTACTGGAGAACAAGATCATTCACATTCTTGTGTTCTTGATCACCAGGTATAGATGTGAAAGCTGGAGAGTAAAGAAAGCTGACAGGGGAAAAATTGATTTATTTGAAATATGGTGCTGGAGGAGAGTTTGCAAATATTCTGGACTGACAGAAAGAAGAACAGGTGGGTCCTATAGCAAATCAAGTTTGAACTACCTCTAGAACAGCGTTTCCCAACCTTTGGTTTTTGGACTTCAATTCCCAGAAACCTAAATCAATTCCCTGACGCACTGATCAGCCAATGTACTGACTTGGGCCTGTGAATTGAAGTCCCCCCATGGGGTGTGGGCCCCACATGGGGAACCACTGTTCTAGAGGTAAAAATAATTAAACTGAGGCTGTTCTACTCTGGGAACATCAGGTGTAAGGAAGATTCATCAAAAAGTTTGAATTTATTAAATTTTTAGCAGGGCTGTTGAGGACAGAACATTGAGGAGATCTTTCATCCATCACCATAAGTCAAAGGTGACTTGATGTCATAACAACAACCTCATTGAAATCCTGGATTGGCAGGTCTCTCAGATTCAATTTTTTCCTGATATTTGCTTTCCAAATATGATAAATTCTGATCAAAGCCAAATCAAAATAAAATTCAGAGTTATCTGAATTCATCCATTCAGCATGATTTTGGGATGCCATCAAGAATGTTTGAAAACTAGGAGCAAGGACCTGCTTCTGGCATATGTTCCTATCAACTCTTTGCATATGTTGCTTGCAGTGGAAACTCTCCTTTGGCCTCTTGCACTATTGAACTGCACTAGAAGACTGGAGCTATGCCAAGGCATTTTAGCAAGGGTTAGACACTAGCCAAAAGTTTGAATATCTGCCAGAGCATGGAAACTGTTTCCTAAATTAAAGCACTCATTATTCAGTTCACACAGGACACTACTAATGCTACAGTTTTCCATCATCATAATTCAGATTACCACCCCTCTCTTTTGGAAGATAATTTGAAACCTTGTCTTTGGCTTTACTTACATGGACTGGCTCTTCAGTGGAGACCCTGCCCTTTTCCCATATCAAAGCTTTCTGCAGAAAGTTTCCTTTTATTCTATTAATTTTACTAAAATTCCCAGAATGGCTGTAAGGCTCTATTGTACAGTAAAACCCTGGGTTACGACACTACAGCTGGGGGAGACATGCATTCCCAGCTGTAGTCCTGCCCAGGGAGCTTGGTCAAAACAACAGAACTGAGTGGATAAGGTCTCCAGACTCTCCCGGTGCCGGTAGAGGTGGCAGAGAGTACAAAAAAAAAAAGATGCAAAAATTACGCTGACACCAATGCCAACAGCATCTCTGCAGTGGTAAGCGCTGACTTCCAGTGGTGGGGGAAGGTGCCATTTTAAACTCTAAGATTGCACCAATCACAATTTTAGAGTTTAAAATAGCATGAATTTTGGTTGTAAACAAAAAAAAATCATAAACCAGGACATTAATTTCATAAAATTTGCCGTCGGAGACTATGGCAAATGTAACCCAGGGCAATTGTAACCCGGGGTTTTACTGTATATCTTCAACTCTCCATGTGAAAAGTTTGAGATGTTTTAATAAATGTCAGATGACTGTGTAGTGAAAAATATGTTAGTATATCTGTTTTAAAAACGTCTTGATTCAATAAAAACAGAAAAGGTGATTCATAAACAATCCCATACTGACCAACTCAACTAAAAAGTACTATTTATATATGCCTCACTTTCCTGTCTCATAAGAGGTCTCAAAGGAAGGTTTTACAGATTCGTTTTCCTTGTGAAAGGAGAGAGTTAGAGGTTAGACTGCAGTTATGTACCACATGTTATGTTACATGCTGTCAAGTTTCACCCGGCCTATAACAACTGAAATAGAATTTTCAAGATTAATTCAGATACTTAAAGAGTGGTTTTATTAGTGTCACACCCCTTCTGTGCTTCCATAGCCAAATGGGGATTCAAACTTTGGTCTCCAGATTCCTAGTCCATCATACTATCCAATACATCTCATGAAGTATGTGGGATTTCCATACTTGGAGTAATCCCAAATGAATTCAGTGGGACTTCTTAGAAGGCTCACACGGTCTCTGTTTATGTTTAGATGTACAAGCTGAACAGGTGGAACCAGGTAGACAAGAAGTGATTATATTTAATACAGCATTGTTTTCCCTAAAAGAGAGCAACCAACTTGTGGAACCCTCCATAGTTCCTTCCTGCCAATGAGCATGATTCAGATTTCTGTCTCCTTCACTGCATATATCCCAAGTACAGAGTGTCTCTCACCTCCATCCAAGGCTGACAATTCTGATGAAGTTCCAAAGACTGAAGAGTTAAAATTTATTCCGAAGTCAACTTTCCTTCAGATGTTTGTATTTAGGGGAGAGGTCAACAACTCCATAAATACTTCTATACTACTAGTTTTTCAATCTTTCCTCACCCCTAATGGTAACATACCGATAAGCTTGTGAAGTTTAACTGTGAACAAGTTGAATTCAGGTTAGAGAACAATGCCTGCAAACAAACCAAAAATGTGTGAAATATCACACTTTTGTTTCTGCAGCTCTTCCTCCTTTCACACACACTATCCAATATGGTTTGAATATCCATGCAAAGCTGAACTATTGTCGAGTGTGCATATTTTGAAAGGGTTTTTTTATTTGAAAAAATAACTGAATGCTGCACAGATTCTTTCCCTTTTTTTAGATTTTAGCACTATGATCTTAAACCTTTCTCCTGGGGGATCAAATTGAAGCACAGCATCATTCATGGTTTTTTTGAAAAAAATGCAAACCTTGGACAGAATTAAAATTTTACCCATTTGCCCTTGCTGTGGCCTGATCCAGTTTGCACCAAATATAGCTTCCCTCCTGATGCAAATAGCAACCAAAGGGATCTGAATCAGGAAGGACCATGGTGAAACAAAAGGTTAAAATCACTTTGAGTGAGGTCCAGCAGTCATTTATTTAAGTAAAACTGCCACTTCAAGTGCTGATTTTTGGATTATGTCACAACTAATTTGGTTCTCAAACATATTGAGTTACCCACTTTGAGACCCAGTGAGTTTTAACTATAAGAAGATGTTGACTAAACCTGAGGAAGAATTTCCAGTATAAAGATCAATCCATCAATCACTCAATCACTTTATTATGGTCTAGGACCAGCACAGTAAAACAAGGGGTGAACATTTTAAATTTAAATGCTTAGAATGTAGTTAAATATATTATATATTATTTAAAAAGCATATCCATTCAAAGTTAAAAGAAATAGAATAAAATCAGTTTTTAAAATTAGTGCTACAGTAACTGCTACTGCAGGACTGCAGCGGCTACGATGCTGACTGGAAGGCAGGAGGTCAGCAGTTCGATACCCAAATACTACAGGACGGAATGTGCTCCCATCTTTGTCCCAGCTCCTGCCAACCTAGCAGTTTGAAAGCAAGAAATTGCAAGTAGATAAATAGAAACCACTTCAGTGGGAAGGTAAACAGCATTCCATATACTCTGGTGTCTAGTCATGCCTGCCACATGACCACGGAAACGTCTGCAGAAGCAGACAGTGCTGGCTCTTCAGCTTTGAAACAGAGATGAACACTGAACCCTAGAGCCAGATACAATTGGCTTTTGAGCAAGGGAAACTTAACTGCTACTGCAATATGGCATTCACAGTTTATGCCACTGAGGGTCCTTCTTGGCCTTTTGGCTAAGATCAAGTGTAGTATCTGTTCTTATCCATATAAAGATCTGCACAATGTATGATGTGAGAGGCTACTTTAAAAGTTAGCAGATTCCCCCCTGTTAGCGTTTTTGTTTTTTAAATGGAAGTTGAATGACATTCTATCAGACCATCAGCCAGGTCATTTACTTAAGCTGGATTGTCATGATCCTAGATGATCCTTTACCAGTTTACAATTCTTCTGTCATTCTAAACCTTTTGCTAGCAGATTCCATTAAAGCCCACTTACAGAACAAGGATAGTTCTTCAAAAGCAGTAACATCCCTATCTTACACATAACGGATTTCCAGTTAAAAGACTATCTGGTGGTGATGGGGTGCGGGCGTTATGCTCGCGCCTCACCATTGCTTCGGTTACCAGTTTGTCTCCGGGTGCAATTCAAGGTGCTGTTTTTGACCTTTAAAGCCCTACATGGTAGTGGGCCAGGATACCTAAGAGACCGCATCACTCCAAGAGTGTCTGTCCGTCCAACCAGAGCAGACCAGAGGGGCTCTCTAATTGTTCCATCTGCCTGAGGGGCTCGCCTCTCTGGCACATGAAGGAGGGCCTTTTCTGTGTCTGCACCAGCCTTGTGGAACCTCCTGCCAGTAGAGTTGTGGGAGCAGATGGAGCTGCTGCCTTTCAGAAGAGAATTAAAAACCTGGGTCGCGGGGCAGGTGTGGGGCTCAGATGGAAGAGTGGTCCCCGCCTGTTGGTTTATAAAATGAAGCCCCCCCCCATCTTTTTAATGCGGGCAGTTTTAATTTGGTTAGTTTTAATAGGTGGGTGGGTATGTTGGGGTTTTAATTGTTTTTTATATGTATGTTTTAATCTTGTTGTGAGCTGCCCTGAGTCGGGTTCGCCTGATTGGGCAGCCTAGAAATTTGAACCATAAATAAATAAATAAATAAAATAAATCTGTCTTTGAGCAGTAAGCAAAAATAAGCCATGTGACCCATCCGTAAAACCAAACAAATGCAGAAGGAAGGCAATACCTTTCATAGATCACTAAAAACATTTTTAAAACATTGCAAGATTTTGTGACTCAAAGGTCACTTCATCAGGCAGACTTTCATGGCATGATGTTTAAGCCAGGTTGGTTTGCTTAGGTTTTCCATGGGAAAAACAGGAAGCCAAGGAAGTGATCCTATAAAAGGATCACTTCCTTCTGCATTTTTCTTAGAGGAGAATCTTAGAGAAGAAACTAATAATCATGAAAATTTGAATGTTGTCAGTTTTTAGAAAAAACACTGTAAAATTCTGGGACTTTTAGGAAGAAAGCTACATTGTATGAAGTCCTTTCTGTTTAAAATGAGATCTTGTTTTCTTTGTTTAAAAGGGGAGAACATTGAAAAGTGCATTGTTCTGCCCTGTATTTAAAACATGGAGGTGACCATCTACTACCTGATGTAAATAGTTGAATAATTTCTGGTTAGCTTCACTCACACGTCTATTAGAAAATACACTTGGGGTATGCATCTTGTTGACCTTTGACTCACAAACCACTACTCTTTCATAATTTAACTGATTGGAGCAATAGCTGTTGCAGGAACAGTCTGGAAGATGAGTGACGACAAGGGAGAACAAGATCTACCCATATAATTTTGCAATATATCAGCAAAAATTACAATAGATAAGCAAAAGTTTCTGTCTCCCACAGTTCTAACAGCAACAGCTCAAAGGATTACTCCCCCTTTCCCCCACTATTAAGTTGCTGGGGGGAAATATATATATGGAAGGAACACCTCTTTCTTGAAAAGGGATTTTTGAATAACAGCCCTTGGGTTGAACATGGGTTCAATGGTTTCCTGTTCTTGCTTATTTATTTGGCCTTCTGAACCACTACTGTAATGCAACAGCAACTAAGAGCTGCAGGAAACTAAACATGGCTCCCCTCCCACACACCATACATTGCCCACCCACATCTCAAGCTGATGTCCCTCTCACTTGTTCTTATGGCTTGGAATTAGATGTAAAGGATGCCAGAGGACAGGGTGAGAGTGGTGGCAACACAAACAGGAATCAGCTGCATCAGAAGATGCCAACCCTACAAAAATACAGTAAAACCCCGATTTACAACATTAGTCTGTTCTGACAGCCTTCATCATAAACTGGAAAAATCGTAAACCAAAGAATGTTTCCCCACAGGAATGCATTGAAAAATGAAAAATGGCCCCACTGGACAAAAATAATAATAATATAATAAAAAAACTCCAAATAAAATCCAACAATTGTCAGACACAATCCCCTCCCATACCCCTCTCCCATACCCCCATCAACCCCACCAGCTGGTATCCCACTCCTCCACACCTTGATCAATCAAAATCCCCAGCTGATTAGCAGCTGGAGTAGAAAAGAGGGGGAGTTCTTGAGGTGCAGGAAAGAAAGGGGAAGCCCCTAAGAACATCCCCTTCTTTCCTCCACCCACCAGCCAACTCCCAGAGGTGGAGATTGATTGATCTAGGTGCGGAGGAGGTGTGGGGAAAAAGAGGGGGGAAACGAAGTGATCTCCCTATCTTTTGCACACTGCTGCTTCTTACTATGCAGTTTGTCAAGTCACTGGGGGAGCCCAGGTGATGTCGGTGGCGTCGGGAGACTGTGGAGACCATATCTGCTCCGTTCCAGTCTTCATCCGAGGTTGCCACATGGCACTTCAACAGGGAATGCATGCCACTCTGGAACTTCTTGGTTATGTGCTGGGCACCTGCTGCCCAGGCACATGCTCCTAGCTGTAGCACAATGGAGGAACCTTAGACAAAGACTGAAATGGAGCAGATTTGGTCCCCACAGTCTCCCATCACTGCCACCACAGCACTAAGTGATGAATTGCAACTTCCGGAGGTGGGTGGATGCTGTTTTAGAGTCTAAAATGGCGGAGGGCTGCCGTGTAAGCCGTGATGTCATTTTCATAGAATTTGACATCGTAAACCATGGTAAAGATAACCCAGGCCAAGTATAAGCCAGGGTTTTATTGTAGCTCAATCTGAGACAAAAAAGGAGGTGGAGGTGCACATTCTCTTCCAGTAGATCCAGGCAAACTGCCCTCTTTCACTTCTCAGCCTCCTTCATTTTTGCCACTATTCTTGACCCTTCCTCTTCCATGGAGTCAGACAACCAATAAAAGAGGCTGTGTTTTGATGCAGCTGACTCTTATTTTCCACCATTGGTACTGCCATTTCCTCCTTTGGCAGTGTCCATATTGTGTCATCAGTTGTACATGAGACTCAGGAGAAGTTTGCACTGTGTGCATGGGAGATGCAGGTTGAGAAAGAACCATAGAGACAGCTACTCAACTTTTTGGAGGCTGCAGCAAAGGACAGCAGCATGAAGACTGAATCAACCATCTTGTATACTTAATGTTAGGAGAGCCTGAGCTGGTCAACACGGAATTTCCATTAAAACACCAGGTACATTCCACAAGCCTGCTCATGCCTGGTCTAATGCAACCTTTCATTTTGGTATAATACAGTAAAACCCCGGGATACGACTGCCCTAGGTTATGTTTGCCCTGGGATCTGACTGTGAATTTAATTAAAATAATGCCTCGGCTTACGACTGATTTCTGGGTTACGATTATCCCCCTCCCCACAAAAACAATAGAGCAATATCCTTACCTTTTCCATGGTGTTTGGAGACCTTATCCGATGGTGACGATGTTCACATTTCCGGAGCAATAAACAGTCCAGGTGGAGTGGAGGCAGCCATCTTATGTCCCAAGATGGTGGCGTTGGCCATTTTGAACTGCCAAAATTTCTGGGAGATGTAGTTCTGAAGAACAAATGGGTGATGCCACCATTTTGGGACATAAGATGGCTGCTCCCATCCCACCCAAACTGCTTACTGCTTTGGAGATACAATCGTCGTAGTTGGATAAGGCCCCCAAACAGCATGGAAAAGGTAAGGAAGTTGCTCCTTTGCTTTTGTGTGAAGGGGGCGGAATCGTATCTGCCATTTTTTTGTGCTTTTGTATTTTTCTAATATTATTTTTGCTCGGGTCTGCAACTTTTTAAAATGTTCAATGCATCGCTATGGGAAATCATGCTTCAGGTTACGACCATTTCAGGTTACGACAGATGGTATTGGAAAGGACCTCCGTCGTAACCCAGGGTTTTACTGTACTTTACACTTGTCTCACATTTCAGGGTTTAATTCCTATAAAATAATTCCTGAAGTTGCAATCCTTGAACATTCTTGAGAATCAGTCCCACAGAACTCAGTGTGGCTTATTTTTGAGTAGACATACTCTGTATATAGGGCTGCACTGTGAGTATGCATTCTTTGTCAGTTATCTCATTTTCAATGGAATATATTTTAGCCACCCGGAGTCGCTTCGGTGAGGGGGCGGCGATACAAATATGAACAATAAAATAATAAAAATAAATTAAATAAATATTACTCAGAAACAATATATTACTTTCAAACTGTATGTGTTCTGAAAAGTTCTTAGCAGGCCTCAGTCACAATGGGCCACAGGCTCTTAAAGAGCAAATATAATATGAATATGACTTAAAGGAAACTGTTGGGATGTTCTTTATGGGTGAAGGATGACAATGGGAGGAGCCTGAGGGAATTAAAGCAGGGTACAAGGGGATATGGGAATCTTTTGACATCATTATCTCCTTCCATATCTTCTTGGAAAACAGCAACAATTTACCATGTGATCCCATTACAAAATACCTTACACAGAGTTTAATGGATCTGACTATCATTAGAACTTTCAAGCACAAGTCACCTCTTCCCATATCCACAAGTTCAGTATCTACAGTTTTAGTTATCTACAAGTCTTAAAATGTTCAATAAAATATTCTGCATTGCAAATATAGGGTTTGCTGCTATCTGAGGTATCCGGTGTCTGTGGTAGGTCTCAGAAGGTATTCTCTGCAGATAAAGAGGACAACCTGTATAAATTATATCATGATACCAGATATTATACCAGATTACTCAGTATTTTACAACATGAATGGACATTCATGATTTTATTTATTTATTTATTCAAATTTCTAAAGCCACCCCAATCACGAGGACTCTGGGTGGCTTACAATACTAATTACTCAACCACTGGTTGGAAAGCGTAGTGATTTAGGTATCTGGTTGTGGAGCCAGAGATTGTCAGTTCAGTTCCCTACTGTGCATGGGGTGTGGGCGTTATGCACGTGCCTCGCCACTGCTTCGGGAGCTGCACTGGGTGCAATTCAAGGTGCTGGTGATTACCTTTAAAGCCCTATATGGTAGTGGGCCAGGATACTTAAGAGACTGCATCACCCCAAGGATATCTGCCCAACCCACTAGAGCGGACTGGAGGGGCTCTCTCATTGTTCCATTGGCTAGAGAGGCTCACCTTCTCTAGCACAAGAAAGAGGGCCTTCTCTATGTCCACTCCGGCCCTGTGGAACCTCCTGCCTACTGAACTTTGTCTCCAGACAGAGCTTTTGCCCTTTCATAGGGGCGTGAAGACATGGCTCATGCAGCGGATGTGGGGGGAGACGGGGGAGTCCACCACTGTGGGTTGGCTAGTATGAATGGTTTCTCTCCTGAAGTCTGGGAGCTGGTTTTGGTGGGGTTTTAAGGGATTTTTAAAGGATTTAAAAAAAAATAACTTAAGAGAGTTGTTTGATGCTTTTGAATGTTTGGTGTGTTTTTATTGCCTGTAGGCTGCCCTGAATCGCCTCTGCGAGGGGGGTGGCGTAGAAATAAAACTAAATAAATAAATTCCAGAAGAGCCAGACTGTGTAGCCTTGGGCAAGATGCACAGTCCTGGGGTGCCCATAGAAGAAGGAAAGGTAAACATCTTCTGTCTATTCTCTATACATAGAAAATCGTAAAAAGAGTCAACGTAACTCAGAATTGACTTGCTGGAACACAATTAATAATCAGTCTCCTTTTGTGAGGATTGGCCGTAGTCATTGCTGCCTATTTCTAGACTTTCTATCCTGTTAAAAACAAATAAACAATATCAAACAAAAATTAGCCCCAAAGTGCACATAGAAATAGTAGAATCCTGATCCTGATATATACATGAATAATGTAAGTTATGTGATTCTGATCAGACATGCACCCAGAAACACAACGGTCACCCAATTAACAGACACCAGTTTGCCACTCAAACCTACATGATTTCCTTTATGCAAGTATAAATCAGCAGCAGAATTCTGTCTGCTAAGTGCCAGAGAAATGCAGTAGTACATATTAGCAAGTAGATGCACATAAGGAAATAAAATGGAAGATTTCACCTCTATATATTCTACCACAGTTGCGTTCTCGATTATATCACTGAATTATTTAGACTCTAATTTAAAATATATTTAAATGGTAATTAACAAATCAGCAGTTTATTATACATGATAGGACTGTTGCATCTTTAGAATCTCAGCTGCCATGTGACACAGCACTTTGGAAATGATTCAGAATAGCTCCCAATTATAACTAAACTTGATTGCTTGGAAAATGTGCTATCTCCAATGAGATGACATGGGGAGCCAACATGGCTCTATTTAAAGTTCTACTGCTCATAATTTAGCATTTTAGATGCACAGTTAAAACTTTATTGGCTTGCCTCGGTGCCAGCAGTGCTATTCAAATCCTGCCGATGTATCATTCAGAGCCAATATTGGACTGTGATAATGATCAGACAGGCCCATTGATTTGCCTTGGGCTACAATCTCCAGCTTACCAACAGTGCTTTTGTTCCAGCAGTGTTTCCTACCCTGGAACTTCCAACAGCCTCCAGTTAAAATAGGAAAAGATTTATTACCAGCAATCTTCTCCCCTCTGAGCATGGCTGATTAGACTCTGAAGGGGCATGCTGTTTTAGCTGTAACATGTGGCATCTTTTATCTTTTCTATAATATGGCTTGGCCTGTGAGATACTAAACACACTTTCGTAGGCCACAAACATGCCAGGTAGCTAGCCGTCTTGATTACTTATCATAGAATAAAAGTGAAAGTGTACGGGGATGTCACAGGGATGAAAACTGCAACTACTCCTGCTCAATTTACTTTTGGCCTTTTCTTTGGCTTCAGGTATCCTTGATGTTCCTGATGGAAGGCAAGCCTTCTAGTGTTGAAAAGCACACTCTGGACTGAAAAAGTTTTACCAGAAAAAGAATTCAACCTGAGAAACAAGGCTGAAAATGATTAAAATCTCTAAAATATTTGTACTTGAATTGCAGTCTAGTTTTCACCAACTATATAGTTGTTCCAAAGAGCTTTAAACTGTATTATGTTAATTGCTTTATCTATTGATTATGAACTAATGAACCTCGCTTCAGATTAAAACCCCATGAGTCTCGCCTTCTAGCAGGTACCCTTTCATTTCTCCCTCCTCTTGCTTCCTATTTTATTCCTGTTCATCATCTTCTTCTTTTTCTGTGTCTAGCCAAGATGTGAAACTGCCAAAATGAAAGCACCTTTTGGTGAGTTCATTCTGCAGTCCCTTTTGCTTGACTTAGTGTGAGAAAGATTAGCTGGAAACACAAGGTAACCATTACCAGAGTACGCCCAATTGTGGTTAAAAAAAAAAACCACAATTTTCAAGGAGGCTCTTTCTTCATATTGATACTCATAAGTTTTGCCGAAGGAATCTCATTACCAGCATGTCTCCCAACAAATGAACTTCTGAAGTTCTCCCACTCCCTCCCTTCATAAAATTACAAAATAAATTAAAACGTATAAGTTTCTGAAGTCCACTTGTGGAGATCTTTAAAATTATATGCTAGACAGCTCTGTAAGCAACAAAAACAAGTGATTTCATGCACGTCACATAGCCTTCAGATTTGGTGCAATCCACCCATGCCACTTAAAACAAAATAACGAGAGTGGTCTCCAGGGCTCCCACATTGATTTATATGTATGGAGTGCAGCCTGTTCACAAAGAGCATGTCCATACTATCCTTTGTGAGATGGTCTGGGCTTCCTGATTTTCAGGTCCCTTTAGTAAGGGGGAGGTGCTAAATAACATTTAGCCTGTTCCCCCTGTCCAAACACTCAAAGCAATCTTTGTCCACATGGCTGAAGAACTGCTATTGCATATGGGCAAATGAAACACAATGTTTTGATAGTGGGAGTTTGGGGGCTTCTCTACCAGATAGATGACTGCTGCAGTGATGGGAGTGACTCTGGAAGGTTTCCAAGCCTGTGCCTAACTGTTGAGAAGCAGTAGGTTCAGCCCAGTTAGGTAAAAATAAGTTACAAAGGAGAAGAAAGGAGAAATCACCAATCTGATTGGTGGCGGCAGTGGCAGCAGGGTTAAGTTTTTTTAAAATGTTACATTCAAGAAAGAAGAGCAAATTACTGCCTTACTACAGAGGAACAAGGAAAGTGTTTAATTCAAACATTGGCTATACTAAGGGTGCTTGTTAGCTCCTACAGCATACTGGATGTTGACACCAAGTTGGCTGTTGCAAGCCTCCCTTTTATGCCACTCCCTACATCTGCAGGCACTGTAAAAACAGTAGAATCCCTTGATGGGAGTCTTAAAAAAATGTTCTAGGGAATGCTCCAGCATCCACAAAATGTGGACGCATGGAGCCCAGAGCAAACCCCAAGAGCCCAAAAGAGTAAGCTGAACACATACTCTAAATCAGATTACTCCAAATCTTTTCTCCAAATCTGGTGCAAATATTTTTATAGCATGTATTTATTAAATGGTCAGACAGTTAAAGAACCAGAGAGAAACTTACACTGATTTATACAGATAACACACCCTGAGATCTGAAGGTGTATGTTGGATTTCGAATGTTATAAGAAATACTTTTTTGGTTGGTTTATCATTGCTTCTCATGACCTTTCTAAAGTATGCAAGCACCCATATTCTGCATTGGCATGCACATACAAGCTAATGGCTTGGAAGTCTTGTGTGGCATGGCTTGATTTTGCATGTCTTTCAAAGAAGCTCAGTTGGTGCCTGCTGCTGCTGTGGAGTATTGTCTAACATACATGCAGGCAGGTTTTTGGTGGAATTATGCTTGCCAATTTTTCTCTGGCAGGATTACACATTTTTGTAGCGACCAAACAGTGACCAGGTAATCTTCTCTTGACTTAGTGCAAAAGTCTTGAAACAGGAAAAAGACAGAGCTGCTGAATGTGAATAGATTATACACAAACTTCAAAGAAGTACAGTTAAAATGAAAACTGTCAGTGCTCTCTGGGATAGGGGCATGATTAATGTTTTTAATATTCCAGTGTTTGCCTAATATTAAGGTTATACCTACCTTTGTTTCCATACTTTGTTTCTGAGACATTTCTATTGAGTAATACTAGGTGATTATACAAAAAAACTAAAACTGCAAAAGAAAGTATTGCTTTTCTTATGATCTGTAAAATTTATTATATTGAAATACTGTGTTGGTAACCTTGAAATATTGTGTTGGTGTGTTCATCCATATACTGTATATCTTTGTGTCTGTCTGTCAAGCTGTTTGTCTCTCTGTCTGGTATTGCTCAAATGTGTCTTTAATAATGGTTGAGGGTAGATTTTTTTTTTTGAAATCCCGCAATAGTTTACTTAAAACCTACTCTGACTGGCTTACATTGTGGGAATTATGTAAGTGCTGGGAAATGCATTTCTGATGCTACTCAGATTCTGTTCGGTCCATGAAATCAATGAGATAGCAGTGAGTTTTAGAGAGAGAAACTAGATTGGAATAGTAGTTTTATCTAAAAACTGTGCTAAACTGCAAGGGTGGGAAATAATGTATTTGTATCAATACTCAAGGTTTTCTGTATAGGAGATTGTTATCTTTCAATTTTTCTGCCAAATGTGTACTGTATATCAGTGCACATGAAGGGACAGAAAAAATCAAGACATATTGGTGCTTTAGAATCAAACTACAGAAGGCACTTAGCACATATTTACAAATAATGCTCAAATAAAGACATTTTTTAATCACAGGATATGCCTTTCCTTATCTCTATGTTTTGCATTCTACAATTATTTGTTTCGTGATTGGTTGGGCAAACAGGAACTAATTTACAAGTCTGACTCTAAGGAAATTGGTTGTGGGAAAAGTGACTATCTAATTACAGGAAATAATCATTTTCAAAAATCAGGCTGTATCAATGAAATGCTATCACTCTTTTTTGACCAAGAAACCAAAATCTTTGCCATGAAATATAATCTTGCTGGGAAATTCCTTTGCCAAACTGTAGAAAGAATGGGAGGTTGACAGCCTTTGAGTGGGTTGATCACAATGGAAAGGGATGGTTGGTTACATAAACATCCTGTCCACGTGATCAGCATCCCTGATTTTTCAAGATTAATCACACCTACCACTAACTGTGCCCGAAGAGACAATTGCAGGCAGTAGGATAGAGCTAGGACTTTGTCTCTTCTCAAGCATTCATGTTAACTCTTTCCTGAATACTGGGTTTGGATTTATAAACATCCCGAGTGTCTACAATTTTAAATGGAATATTCACTGCTTGGGAATGTTGGTTAACATAAAGAAAAATAAATAAATTATATACAGTTTGATTTGGTCCAAATTATTTGTCCCCAAATTTACAAACAATTTGCTTTGAGCCGATTTGTAGCCCATCCAATGTGATTTGTTCCCAAAGAAAGCAAAGTATTTTCATATATTGTATATATCTTTGTTCAATTAGTGGAAGAAAACATGAAAATAGGTGAAAATAAATAACTGTGACCTGGGATAGCAGGTAAATCTCAGTGTCATTAACTACTGCTCAACCACCAGTGTACAAGCAAAGTTCCTACCAGTTTCCTTCCTTCCTTCTCCACCATACATTAACTCAACCAAAGTATTTGTTGAAAGGGAAAGGGAAATAGAAACTCCTAGTTAATGGTTTCACTGCCCTAGCTGCTAGAGCACTTGATTATTTTCTTGTGTCTCACATATGTCACCAGCCCCATCTGAAAGACAGAAATATGTGGTGAAGACAAAAGGCAAAGTAGCACAGAAATAAAAGCCAGAAGTAGGGGCTTGTGGACAAAATAGTTTACATCTTGTTCTTAATGCAGATGTTACTTAGCCCACACAAATCCTGCAAGAAAAGCTCAAAATATCACTACACATTCATATACACAAACACTTGATTGCTCAGATTCTAAAGTGTAATGCAAAATCAAACATGCAGCTGTTTAAAATTAAAGAAGAAAACAATTATCCCATGCAATACGTTTGATGCAAAGAGCAGTCTCTACCAAACTAGCATCCTTCCTTTTCCCTGCCTAGGTAACCATGGGTGTGGAAGGAAAAGGAGAATTTAACTGCTCCATCTGAGCCCTTCATGAGGGGCATTAGGGGTGTTTCCAGCTAGCCTGGACTCAATAATTGGTATTTGACCTACCAACCCCCTTTTGCTTTGTGTTTCTTGGTTCTTAAAGTATTACTTTTGTTTTCTGAGTGAGACTCACTGTCACCAAGTCCAAGGTGATGTTTTTTTAAAAGTTTTCTTTTTAACTTTCAAAGTGCCAAAGTTGCTTTGGAAATTCCTGGATTGATCTGACTGACACTTTCATGCTCCTTGAATGACTTTGGATCATTTAAGACAGGGGTTCCCAATCTAATGCCCAGTAACTGGCTAGGCCCAAGTTATTCAACATGAATTCTCTTTGGTTTAAAACAGCCTTAGAATTGTAGCTTTGCTCTTTGCAAAGGCCTCTGGATATTTTCCAGCAGCTCTTATCTTTGCAGGTGGCTCACAGAAGCTGTGTTTGGACTTTCCAGCTCAGCCTGGAATGTTTGTCCTGTGTCAACAGCCTGCGGTGGAAAAATGCAGGCTTCGTTATGAGAACCGTGTCTGTTAGCCCTGGATGCTGATTGGCTGTATGCTAATTAGGTAGACCAAACTCATGTTTTTCTATTAGGCACATGGGTTTGATAGTCAGTTTGTTCCTGCTCTGTTAGAGTGAGAGTTTGGGATATCCAGAAGACCAAGCCTACCCAAAATGATCACTTAGAATTAGAGTTAGCCAGGTTTTCTTTCTTTTGTGGGAGAAGCCTGGGTGTGTATTTCTCTAACTGTACATTTTGGTCAGTATTTTTGCATGCTGTACTTCTGTATCCTGAACTAATTGAAAAACTCTTATTTCTACAATATGCTTCAAGAACAATAAAACTACTTTTATTTCATCAACAATGCCTGTTCTTTGGGAAAGGGGTAAGGAAAGAGTTAAAGCTAGACACCACTGTCACCAAACAATTAATCTACAACTCTCAATAATACTTGGCTGGGTTCGGCCAAGGCAGGTAAAGCTCAGGTAATTTGCAGCCTTCGGGTTGGACAGCATACAAGCCTGCTGTGTTGTAGTCAGTTGGGAGCTGGAGAGCCACATCTGGCAAGGCGCAGGGCTAGACTTGTCCGTTATAGGCTCATGGGCTGAATCTGGCCTACCATGCCATTTCATGTGGCTCCCCACCCCTCAAAGGGCATTTGAGAAACAAAATGGCCACCCCTTTGAAGCTGTTGGGACAAAATGGCCATCCCCATTGTGCAGGTAGGGCAAAATGGCCATCTGGCCCTTGAAGCTGACTGAGAGAGTGTGACCCGGCCACCAGCTTGAAAGGTTGGCAACCCCTGATTTAGAAAACTGACAAATATCCCTGCTTTGTTTCATTGTTCTGAATAAATTCTGAATCCAAAGTCATCTTTAGAAATAAATAAATGAATAAATATTGAAAGGAGTCAAATACTTCGATTGCTGCACAATATGGGCTAAATGTTTTTAATTTCATAATTGTTCTTTACCTTTACCTAAGCATGGAGAAGTGGCTTAGAAATAATGTAAGTTTCATAATGGGTTATTACTGTGGCTATCAGGCTAAATTTAGTTTATGGACTAAGCTTTGATGACCTGTGCAGCTATTCACTTAACTACATAGGAAACTGCCTTACAGCAAATCAGTCTATTAGTTTAAAACAAAATGAGGGAGAGGTTTTTTAAAAATTTTATTTTTTTGCTTTGCATTTCATTGCAGATTAACCTAATTTGTACATTCTGAACAAATGAACGTAGTCATCTTTTGGTATTCAGATTTCTCCGTATTGGGTGTTGTTTTTTAGACAAAAGCTGCATACAAAAATGCAAACATTAAAGAAAATATACTAAAAATGTGTGTTTTAGTGCAAATAAAATACAAGGATGCAGTGTGCTACATTTTGGCTATGATTCCCAGAATGGATATGTGATATAACATTGTGTGCATTGTTTGGTTAATTTGAAAAGTGTAAACAGATAGAGAAATGTTATGTAATGGCAGACTGGGAAAATGAGAAGCTGAGGCTACTTAATCTATTGAGATTACTGCCAGAAACATGCACCGATGAAGACTTAAGTTTGGCCAATGACAAAGCCAAGAAAGTGGCTTCATTTTGGCAGTCCAGGGTTTGATCAGGACATGAAAGCATACGCGTCAAGCACGGCTCCAGAAAATATGAGAAATTGCTTTGCGTGTGCAATCGCGCATGCTCAGCAACCCGTTTGCGCATGCACAGAACCCGTTTGCGCATGCACAGAACGCCTTTGCGATGGGTGCGTATGTGCAGTAACCCCTTTTCCTGCCATTCAAAATACAGGATGGCAGCGGGAAAGAGGTGGAATGAGTGCTAAAATACGGGAAATCCCAGCCAATATGGGATACTTGACAGGTATGCATGAAAGAAAAGGAAAAATCTACTGAGATTTTCTCCCCATTATTAGCAATGATCCCTCTTTATTTTCAGTGCTGACTGGCAACAGCTCTCTAAGGTTTGATAGGGAATCACTCCAGTAACAGGGATGAAATACAGGACAGCTTCAGTGCAAAAGCCTGTGCTCTATGACCAGCCACTGGGTCAATGTGGCCCATCTTCACCTACCTCTAACTTCTGTGTCAAGAGAAAATACAGCCATATGGGATATACATGCTCACAAAGAAGCTTACAGCAACAACTCAAAGATTGACGTATTCTGCCCTAACACCCGGCATAGAATGCATTCCCAGGAACCTTCTTGTATTCTGAATGTACAAGATGAGTAGATTTTGAAAGCAGTTGTTTGTCTGACCATTATTTCACTGTGCCGTTAGTGCCACAAATCCACTTTTCCTCCACCAAGTTATTTTCTCTTGCTGAATGGCAAATAGATAATTATGTGGTTGAAATAGTCAAATGCTTCTCCACAGGCAGAATTTGAATATAGAAAAAGCTGGCATGCCATGTAATCTGACTATATATTTAATAATAATTGTGGCCCATCAAGTCAGTACCAATTTATGATAATCCCTCCTGGGTTTTGAAGCTATAAAGGAGCGGTTTATCTGTTTCAGCTTTTTGTGGAATTGTGGGACCATGCAGCCTTCTCAAGGGTGAACAGGTGACAGGAAACCTATCCCAAATGGCCATACATTTTCCTAATGATCTCAGTTATCACTCTCCCAAGAGGCATAGTGTGTATTCAAGTTCCCAGCAATGGGAAATTTTAGACAGTTCCTTTTCCAACAGACCAAGAGCAAGGCTACATCTCTGTCCTTGCCCACTCTTTTAAATTAACTGTATTTTGAATGTTCGAACAGTGCTTGAACCACGGCCATAGCCAGGTTTCTAGATGTGGGTAGGCGAATATTTTTTCAGGATTTTTGATTTTTTGATTTGAAATTTAATTTATATACCACAATTCTCTGCCCAAGGGGCGACTCAATGTGGATGGGTAACAATGGTGTGTGTGTGTGTGGGGGGGGGGTGCATACACACACACACTCATGAGAGAGAGAGAGAGAGAGAGAGACAGACATATATAAACAGTCAGGAGTTTGAGAGTGGGCAAACTGCTAACTCATGGTGGGCAAAGCCTACCTTGGCCAGCCCCTGGATGTGGCCCTGGCTTGAACAGGAGCCCTGGTAGCGCAGTGGTTAAACTGCTGTACTGCAACCAAAATGTTGTGAGTTTTATCCTGACCAGAGACCAAGGTTGACTCAGCCTTCCATCTTTCCCAGGTCTGTAAAATGAGTACCCAGCATGTTGGGTGCAAAATGCTAATTAACTTGTGAACCATCCAGAGAGTGCTCTAAGTGGTATGGGGCGATATATGTGTGATTGCTTTGCTTTGCTTTCTATGCAATCTGATCCTGATGTCAAAATGGTGAGTCCTTTAATTTCTAATGCCATCTCTTTGAAATATCAACTTGTCTTCCTTGAGTCACCTTGTCATGGTAGAGCCTACCATGGGCTCACAAGTTACACCAGATGTAATTTAAAATCCATATGTTAGGCTTTGTTATCTCTCTTTGCTGGACTCTAACACCTTGTTGCTGGGCAGAATGCATGAAGGATACAGGGAGGTACCTGATTGGCTCAGTGGTGGGCTCCCAAAAAATTTACTACCACACCGTGGGCATGGTATGGTGGGTGTGGCAGAGAGAGAGTGTGTTTCAAAGGAGGGGGAGAAGAGAAACTAGAGAAAGTCAGGAAGAGAACTGGCTTAGAGAAAGTTTTCTGAGAGAAACTTTTGGAAAGGAATTTCGAAGGTGATTCAGTTTAGAATTTCTGAGGAGATTCAGAAAGAGAACTTAAGGGATATTCTAAAGAACTTAAAAGAAACTTTCTGAGGTAAATTCTCAGAGTGAAAGCTGAGGAAAACCATTCTCAGGTAAATCTAAAGTGATTCTGAGGTAAATCTAAAGAGATTGAGAATAGAATCAGAATAATAATAAAAGAAGGAAAACCTGTCCTCTCAGAAGATTCAGAATAAATTAGAGAGTGAGATTATTTTATGTTGTGGGGGAATCCTAAGTATCGTTTTTTCCTGAACCTTTTTGAGTAGTAAAGGTAAAGGTAAAGGTTTCCCTTGCTCGAAAGCCAGTCGTATCCGACTCTAGGGTGCAGTGCTCATCTCTGTTTCTAAGCCGAAGAGCCAGCGCTGTCTGCTTCTGCAGACGTTTCCGTGGTCATGTGGCAGGCATGACTAGACACGGAACACTGTTACCTTCCCACCGAAGTGGTCCCTATTTATCTACTTGCAATTTCTTGCTTTCGAACTGCTAGGTTGGCAGTGATGTATATAGTATTTAGTTACCTATTTTGTGAACAATGTATCTTTAATATCCTTTATGAGAAATAAACCTCAATTCTTTTAATAAATTGTTGTTTATTTAAGGGAGTGGGAAAGTCAGCTTAAGCCAGGAGAGGCCATACTGTTACCATTCTCTCCTTTTAATATTCTCTGGGGATCACTTTTAAAGTGGATCTTCCAGGTTCAATTTTCAATTTCAATTCTAATTTATACCCCGCCCTACTCAGCACACGGCTGACTCAGGGCGGCATTACAACATATTAAGGGTACAGTATACAATAAAAATACAATAAACAATCCGTATATCCATACAGCAAGACAATATAAGTACAATATAACAATATAATACAAAATTAATGATCAATACACATTGCAATGAGATCAATAAAAATACAGTATCTTACAAACAAAAACATGGCACTAAACAAATACAGCAAATATCATCATAAATAACAGTACAATGGTATAACAAGTGAGAAAATAACAAAATATCAGACCAAACTATGAAGGCAGCAGAGCGTCCATGGCGATGGTGGCGGTCCCAAAGCTGAGCTCCCATTGCAACTGCAAGTGGCCACCAGTCCGCAAAGGTGGGGATCTGGCGAGTCCTGCGGCTCCGGCAGCAGCAAGGTCTTGTAGTCATGCCGGTCGCACCACAGCTGGGAGCCAGTCTCTCTCACAGCTGGGGCCAGTCGCTCTCCCCGCCCTTGGTCCCACCAAGGTCGGGGGTCCAGCGAGTCCCAAAACCCTGGAGAGTACAGCTTGGAGGGCAGAGGCGCACAGCTGTCTCTCATCCCCAGCCGGTGATGAGTGCTCTGGGGAGAGAGGAGAAGCAGAGGGTCCCAGCAGCGGTGGTGGCTTCCAGGGCGCCTTTTAAAGCCCTCTGAACAAAGCAAGGCTCGGAGGGCAGAGGCGCACAGATGTCTCTCATCCCCGGCTGGTGACGAGGGCTCTTTTCCATTTTTCTCAGAGGTTGCAGCAAAAGGTAATATTTTGCTGGACTAGCACTCTATTGAAAACTGATTGGAGTCTCATTAGTCCCAAATTGGAGCTGCCTGCGTATGGGATACCCAGGAGGGGACAAAGAGAGGACTGAGACAGAGGGGGTTTAGTGCCAGGTAATATTAAGGTAATGTTGCCACATGTCCAGTTGGAGTCACTGACACACCCACATAATATAACAATTGGTGGCAGTGAAATCATGGGATGATGGAAAGAGCGCCCATCTCTGTCCCAGCCAACCTAGCAGTTCAGAAGCAAGAAATTGCAAGTAGATAAATAGGTACCACTTCAGCGGGAAGAGAAACAGCATTCCATGCACTTTGGTGTCTAGGCATGCCTACCACATGTCCATGGAAATGTCTGCAAATGCAGACAGTGCTGGCTCTTCGGCTATAAACGGAGATAATCACTGAACCCTAGAGTTGGATATGACTGGCTTTACCTTTACTAAGGCAGATTGGTTTAAAGAGAGAAGACATTTACACAGGTTGACTCTTTTGGGATACACATTGGGGAATTGGACTCCTGCTTAAACCACTGAGGGCAGCAAATGCATAGTTTATTTAAAATTGTATCAACAATACATTTGGAATTTTGACATCTTGGTTTAAGTCTGTTTGTTTAGCAGTTTAAAATATTTAAACATATGTCAGGCATTCTTTTTCCCCCAAGGAGCATTCTGTAAAATGCTGAGAATTTGGTCTTCATCAAAGATGTTTGATAAGGTTGGGGAAAATCATGACATCTCTCCATTGGGGCCTCCTTATTAAAAGTTACTGTGCACAACAATTGTTCCATGCTGTGCCTCATGTTTCAAGAAGGATTTGTGCTAACTAGTATTCTTTGGAATACATTCAAATTACTATCAGAATATTTTTGGCACTGAAACCTCTGTCTGATGACTAATGCAGTTTAAAAGGTCAAAAAAGAATATGCTAAGGGCAGAGCGTCAGCACTAGAACCCCATTAATATGCAAAGATATGGCATATCTTTCAAGATATATATTAGCAGTAACTCTAGTTGTTTGCTGTTTCTGGCACAATATATGTAACTGATCGAAAGGTTAGCCACAAGTGGAAAAAGAAATAATAAGCAGAGGCTGGGCAGAAATACTTGACAGAAGAGTCTGGAAAGCAGTGATTAACTCTGGCAATGTTGATAAGGTGTGCAGAAATCCTATATATTTATTAGCTGGCAAACATTTCAGGGTGTGTGGGGGAGGTAATCACCTACAGAATCCTTGGATTACAGGTATCAAATGTGCCGCCTGTTTAGCATGGGGCAGGTCCTACATTTCTAATATAGGTTATATTCCTATGAGTATCATAAAGGTGATAACACTGTTCCTGAGCTTTCCAGAAACTGCTGGTTAACCACTGGAGCATCTCATAAAGTGAAAGCCCTTCCCAATAGATGACATACATAAATTGAAGAAAATTGATACAGAGGGGAAGACATGAGAATATGACACAACACTCTTTGTATAAGGTTTCTGTGATAAAATGAAAAATCACTAGGATATGAAATTGCAATAGTGCAATGAATTAAATAAGGCTTGATTGGAAAAGGGAAATTTCCCTTTAAAAAACAAGTAACAAAACAATTTCCCATTTTCTCTTTCATCTGTGTACATATTAAAGTCATACATTGTGGACATATTTATGAATGATATTATGAAATAGGGAGGCAAGAAAGAAGCTGAACCTAAACTGGAGAGGCCACACATTAAACCACTTTGACAATCCAAAATATCTGGGAGTAAAACTGGAGCATGCTTTAACCCAGGGAGTCTCAACCTGCGGCCTGCAGCACCATTTCATGTGGGGCCCCACCACCACCTCCACCACACCAGGAATTGCCATGTGGTGGGAAAAGGGCAAAATTGCTGTCGGGCCCCCAAAGCTGTCTGAGGGAATGTGACCTGGGCCCCAGCTTTATAAGGTTGAGAACGCCTACTTTAGCCTATAAACATCACTCTCAGGATATTAAGCAGAAGGTATGTGCCAGGAACAATTTCATCTGCAAACTTACAAATACCACATGGGAAGTGCAGCCTAGCGCCCCTGCCCTGTGTTTCTCTGGTACAGAGTATGCTGGCCCAGTCCAGAAAAACTCTGCCCATGCTAGTAAAGTTAACATGGCCCTTTATGAAACAGACAGTATAAGTACAGGTTGTTTGCAACTGACACCTGTTAATAAAATCTTCTCACTCATGGGTATAGCATCTCCAGATGTAAGAAAAGAAGTAGCAGCAGTTGTTGAGAAGAAAAGGTAAGAAACAGACCCAAGGCACCCAAGGTTTGGATTTTAACACATAGCTATCAAGTATCCCGTATTGGTCGGGAAAACCCCTTATTTTACCCTCTTCCCTGCCATCATCCTGCATTAATTAGACTGCAATGCCCTATTGCCGCCATTGGAGGGCAGCAAAGGATAAGCATAGCTGTCAAGTATCCTGTATTTTCTGGGAAATTTCCCTTATTTCCAAATCCAAAACTTGACAGGTATCCTTCAACATCATCCATCAAGGGTGAAGTCAAGGAAGAGCTTCTGAAAAACAAAAATAGCTGCAGTATTACAGCTTAACCATGAAGCCACAAGGGATCATGGGAGCAATTGTCCAAAAGTCTCCAGAGAGTCATAGTTGCCTCCTTATATAGTCCTGGTGACCAACCTTGGCACTCCAGCTATTCTTGGACTTCAATTCCCAGAAGCCCTTATCAGCAGGTGTGCTGACTTGGGCTTCTGGTAATTTAAGTCCAAGAACACCTGGAGTGTCAAGGTTGGCCACCAGGGTAATATATGGTGACACAAGGATAGTAAAATTTCTCTCATTGTTAATTTGTTCTAGAATATTTTCAATGATTTCCTGTATCTAATATCAACAATTCCACAGTCCCCAATTTTATAAGTGATGCTATACTCAGATGTGTTTTTCTTTAAATTCACATATTAAATTTTAATATACAATGAAACTCCATATAATGATTGCATCACACAGCGATGAAATTGTACAATGATTGCCTTTTTTAAAATAAAAATTGTATCATACAACAATTTTCATCGTATGATACAATTTTTTTTTTTAAAGGCAAAAGCTGGGTGGCATAGGGGAGCTTTCCCCCCCAAAAAAACCCCTTTGTGAACTGGCAGCACTGGGCTTCTTTACCCCTGGGAAGCATGTTCCCAAGGGGCAAGCAGCCCAGTGGGCTTCAAGAAATGGACCGAAGCAAGGGTCCATTCTCTTAGAGAAGGGGATTCTTGGTGGTCCCCTTGCTTTGAAAGGGCAAGCGAAACCACCGTGGATCCCTTTCGCTAAGAGTGCTGGGCTGCTTTTGCTCTGGGAAGCAGCCCATTACTCTTCTGGGGAGACATCTACGGAGGTCCCCTTGCTTCAAAACAGGAAAGGGACCTCCGTAGATGCCTTCCCTGACCTCTGCAGGGCTCCCATTGCCCTGAGAACACGCTTCCCAGGGGAAAAGCAGGGCAAAAATAATTCTATGAATCATCCCATAGGGAAAATCGCTGTACGATACATGTATCATATGGTGATTTTTTCATACAACAATGGACCCCTTGGAACCAATTAAAATCGTTATTACTGTATCATTAAAAATTACTACTGATTGTTGTTTCCTGTTGTCCTTGATGGGCTATTTCAGAATATTTTGCTTACTTCAGATTTCCAATAGGAAACCTGTGGCTGATAGAATGTTGTTGTTTTTTTTTTAATGTGGACAATTCTATACAGGTTATGGTCACAACACAGTAGTTAATTACACCAGCTGCAATGAGATTAACCAGTAAAATACACATATTGAAGGCACAGCACCCATGTAAAAAAGAACATTAACTATATGAGCACAGGGAAAAGAAAAGGAGAATACACAACTTTAAATTTATAAAAATAAACAAGTAGATAATGGTATATTTTCACAATGGAATGTGAGTGATCATTGGGATTAGAAAAGCTACAATAAGAAATGCAACTACAGTAAAACCCCGACTTACAAATGCCTCGAGTTAAATAAAATTTGACGTACATAATGATTTTTTGCTAAACCCATGTCACAATTTACACAATTTCCTATGGGTTTGCTTCGAGTTACATAAAGATTATTTTTCCTATGGTTTGCTTAAATTTACATAAAAATTTCATTTATCCTATGAGTTTGCTTCAAGTTACGTAAAAAAATAGTTTTTCCTATTGTTTTGTTTCAAGTTACATAAAAATTTGATTTAAGCAAAATCCTATGGAAAGGACTTTTTTTGTAAATAGGGGATTTACTGTACTGTATTAGGATTAATGTAGAAAGTTATAGATTAAAATAGAGGTTAATACTGGGGAATTGGAGGAAGTTCCTTTAAGATGGTTACTTTTTGTTTATTTGTTTGTTTCTTGTTTGTCTCTTTTTCTCTTTTCTTTCTTTTTTAAAAACTAAATTTTTAAAAATATAAATAATTTTCTTTCTTTCTTTTTCTTTTTTCTTTCTTTTTGACTCCCCTTTCTCTTCTTCCTTTTAAAAATGTTAGCAGATAATATTTGTGACGTTCAATTTAATGTTTTTTTTAAAAAATTTACAATATATGCTTATTTGTTTAGGATTTTTGTTGTTGTGTCATCATTTGTCTTTTTTTCTCTATTTTAATTAATAGAATGTCAAAACAAATTTTAAAAAGGATTGTTTAGTCATCAGCTTCCCTGAGATTTAAGGGCCAAAACCTGAAACCAGTAGTGCTGTCCCTCTGGGCTGTAAATTAGACAGATAATCATGTTTTATTGGAAAACATGGCATTATGAAGCATCAGCAAAAAGCAATGTGCATGGTTGCTTTGCCACATTTTACTCTCCTCCTTTTTTAAAATATGTGCATCTTAAAATCAGTTTTCAGTTCTGAAACTGAATTAAAATGCTGCAACTCAGAGGTCACAAATCACCTTTAGAAAGAGATGATGGTCATTCGCAGAGATGATCTAGAATGAATAATAGCAAAGTAATGATTTAAATGGCGATTAAATCGTGATAGATTAGGACAGAGAACACATGAAGATTAGATCAATTTGTTACAATCACTGTCAAGCCAATCAATTTTGCAGAGAATTTAAACCTTTCATAATGAATCGACACTTACATTGTCACCACTCTCAAAATACTTAAACCTATGCGCAGACATGTTTTATTACATATGTTCACTTGCTATGCGTGTATTTTCCCTTCTCAAACATTGGTCAATGGCGTTTGATGGCAGATGCTAAAATATCTATGAGAATGCTTCCAAAATTTATTTCATAAATAAAATTCAATAATTTGTGACTGCCATTAAGCATTTATTTCAATATATTATAACAATTATGTTTCATCATGATAGAGCTGATTCATACATACTGTTGGTTTTCTTACCTAATTGCTCCTGGGGAGGTCATGTTAGAAGTTTATTTCAGAAGTTATATCTGATGGGACCACCCCAAGCCCTCCCCACTGCCCCCACCAACGCTGATGCCACTGCTGAAGGTGGCAGCAGCGGCGGCAGTGGCAGAACCACCGCTCCAGCCCCTAAACTGTCTGAGGGGGCATGAACTGGGCCCCGGCTTAACAAGGTTGAGGAGCCCTACTATAGATATTATAGATAATACTATATATATATTCATATATATATATAATATTTATCCCACATCTGTGAAAAACACACCAGCTGTGACAATCATTTGTCATAAAAAAAATCTTAGGTTAAACCATTTTATTCCTCTTGTCCACAGATTCCCCATTTCTATGTTCTCCTTGCCTGTTTCCAAATACAGGAGTGAAAATAAAGAGCGAAAAAGCAAAAAGTAATGAACAGAGGATCATTACTCTATGAACAGAGGATGCTGGGAGGACACATATTTCAGAGTCTTTTCCCCAAGGCTTTTAGAACAGATTTGCTCATACAGTATTTTATCTTTGACATCCAGTCTACTCATTTCATCTGCATCCAGCTGTCCTTGGTCGCTCCATGAGTTCTGCTTTCTATTAAGCTATACCTCCTACCATCCATTTTTGGTTATTTCCATAGTTATCAAGTTGCAGAGCTTCACAGGAGCCCAACTTACCAACATTCATCCTGGTCTATATAGATCTGTGTGAACAAGAGCTTCTTGCGAAGGATGGGATTTATAGGCAACGGGCACATTCTTTTACCAAATGGGTCCTGAATTCTTAATTCTCCCATTTGGGAGAAAAGACAATATACATTTTATCAAAGCCATGATTTGTATTTTCCTTCATATTAGAAAGTTATAGTAGATTGTGCAGCTGAAAAAGGAGGAGTTTTCTTCAAATTCTTCCTTCTTTCCTTTTTATTTTCTCAGTGCATCTCTTTGTGAGCATCCATGACTATCACACAACAAAATATCACACTACATAATCCTGCCAAGACAGGGGATGCAAGGAATAACTAATCAAATATGTCACTTATATCCCACCAAACCATGATTTTTTTCATGTCCCATGAATCTATATCTATGAAACAGAGGTGTGGGTTTGTATGTGCTCTAAAGGAACCCACACCCCTGGACCAATGTTGCTGAAATTTGGCACATCAATACCTTGGGCTTGTGAAATCAGCACTGTGGGGGTCAAAAACCATTTGGGGGGTTTATGCCCCCCAAAGTGGAACATAATGGGGACACCCCCACTGACAGGAGAAAGAGCAACGAAACAGCAGTACTGCACACACACACACCAGTACTGCACATGTGCACCACAGTGTGCGTGCACCACAGCCTCCTTTTTCCCTAGTCGATCCCAATGCAGGCAAGCAAAACTACAAGGTAGAACATGCCAACAGAACTATACTTCCTTTAAATAAAATAAAATAAAAATGAGCAAGGCCGGGTAATCAGTTAGTATCATATATACTCAGAAAGAATGTACTAAGGTACTTTCAGATTTATCATGTGGGGCTTAAGGGGAGTCATCTAATCATTGGCTTTCTCATTAGTTTATACTTATAAAAAAGCAATTAGTTTGACTATGGCAGCAGTCAGCCTGTATTAAAATACAAAGAATTTTAAAGAGCATATCTTATGCATCTATTGTTTTGTTATATGTTATTAAAATTCATTTCTGTGACCTGTAGGAGTTTCAAAGGCAACTGTTGTATGGTCACCTTTCTTGAAAAGAAAGGCTCTTGAACTCATTGAGAGTTTTTACACACTCATACACACACACACTTGAACTCATGAAGAGTTTTTACACACACACACACACACACACAAAGGCATGTCTTTGTAGTGTAAGGTTTTTAAATTGGTCTGGCAAAATTCAGAGAAGCAGACTGAATTGTTAAAGATGTTGTGACACTACTTGTTCCAAAGCACTAGAACATCCTAATTCACCCCAAACTCTCTTTCTTGTTAGCTGAAAATCCAGTCTTGTTTGCAGGCGCACCCCCCAATAACGGACTCAGACACCATTGAAAGTGGATAACGGCATTGGGCCACATTTATTGATTCATGCCCTAGTCCGAATTATAAATTTGTATTGGTAAAACGACCAATCATAATTCTTAAGGCAAGCAGGCCGAAGTAACACTGGTAAGGTACCACCCAAAATTGCCAACGGCAATTGGTTACAATGTATCAATTTGTATCAATTTGTTTGTTGACAACAAACAAATTGTTGACCATAGTCAATATCTAACTCATGACCCCACCCTCTGACTCGTATCCGTGAAATCACGGGGTGATGCATGCTGGCTAGCTATCGCCATCACCCCGTCACCTGGTTCGTCGTTGACCGGACAACGTTTAACTAATTTATTCCTATCTAGTGTTGTCCAGTCAATTGCGAACCTGCCGGATACCTGTGGGTCATAACTGTTTACCTTACCAGTGCTACCCGCCCATGTGACCAAAGTCAACAGTAGTCGCAGAAGAACCCCTATATCAAACCATAGCAACAGTGTGGGATGGGCAAAAAAGCCAGGACCCGGAAGCCAATGTGGGTCCCAGCCAAAAATTCCCACCCGGCCCCGAAGCGACCAGAATATCACACTGTTAACTAGGGAGGGGGTGGAGGGGAAAAAACTTCTCTGCTCCGTCGCTTAGCTAAAATGGCAGCTCAGCTGCCTCGTGGCCACCCCTTTTATAAGGGAGCTGGCCACGCCCTAAACTACCCGGATCCTTCGTCCTGTGGGGGGGGCCCGCAAAGAGCGCGGCGGCCATTTTGCCACCGCGCTTGCATTGCAGGCGCACCCCCCAATAACGGACTCAGACACCATTGAAAGTGGATAACGGCATTGGGCCACATTTATTGATTCATGCCCTAGTCCGAATTATAAATTTGTATTGGTAAAACGACCAATCATAATTCTTAAGGCAAGCAGGCCGAAGTAACACTGGTAAGGTACCACCCAAAATTGCCAACGGCAATTGGTTACAATGTATCGATTTGTATCAATTTGTTTGTTGACAACAAACAAATTATTCACCGTAGTCAATATCTAACTCATGACCCCACCCTCTGACTTGTATCCGTGAAATCACGGGGTGATGCATGCTGGCTAGCTATCGCCATCACCCCGTCGCCTGGTTCGTCGTTGACCGGACAACGTTTAACTAATTTATTCCTATCTAGTGTTGTCCAGTCAATTGCGAACCTGCCGGATACCTGTGGGTCATAACTGTTTACCTTACCAGTGCTACCCGCCCATGTGACCAAAGTCAACAGTAGTCGCAGAAGAACCCCTATATCAAACCATAGCAACAGTGTGGGATGGGCAAAAAAGCCAGGACCCGGAAGCCAATGTGGGTCCCAGCCAAAAATTCCCACCCGGCCCCGAAGCGACCAGAATATCACACTGTTAACTAGGGAGGGGGTGGAGGGGAAAAAACTTCTCCGCTCCGTCGCTTAGCTAAAATGGCAGCTCAGCTGCCTCGTGGCCACCCCTTTTATAAGGGAGCTGGCCACGCCCTAAACTACCCGGATCCTTCGTCCTGTGGGGGGGGGCCGCAAAGAGCGCGGCGGCCATTTTGGTGCCGCGCTTGCATTGCAGGCGCATCCCCCAATAACGGACTCAGACACCATTGAAAGTGGATAACGGCATTGGGCCACATTTATTGATTCATGCCCTAGTCCGAATTATAAATTTGTATTGGTAAAACGAACAATCATAATTCTTAAGGCAAGCAGGCCGAAGTAACACTGGTAAGGTACCACCCAAAATTGCCAACGGCAATTGGTTACAATGTATCAATTTGTATCAGTTTGTTTGTTGACAACAAATAAATTGTTGACCGTAGTCAATATCTAACTCATGACCCCACCCTCTGACTCGTATCCGTGAAATCACGGGGTGATGCATGCTGGCTAGCTATCGCCATCACCCCGTCGCCTGGTTCGTCGTTGACCGGACAACGTTTAACTAATTTATTCCTATCTAGTGTTGTCCAGTCAATTGCGAACCTGCCGGATACCTGTGGGTCATAACTGTTTACCTTACCAGTGCTACCCACCACACGGAGGGGCTTCAAAGAAGGCCTGACGCCCCCCCCCCAGACCGTCAGCTCGGTCAACAGGCCTGCTCGCCAATCACCCAACAGGAGGTCCATACCTCCTCGCGACAGATGGACCCCATCCCCTGCATACAAATCATAATTTTCTAGGCCAATAGCGGGGTGATGACTGACCCGTCCACAAGCCTTGTCGGCAAGGAATCGCGCCACTGCCCTATTGACCGCGCGCCTAGCACGGTCAAGGGCCATGAGGTCAACTCCTCCTCTGTAAGAATGGCGCGGGACCATGTCCGACCAAACCAAGGTTGCGGGAGGCCAGACGTAGTGCAAGTAGGCCAGGTCCTCGCAAATCGCATGCTTGAGCGACAAGCCAGTGACCTGACCCAAATCGTTGCCCCCCAGGTGCATGATGAGAATGTCAGGCGGGGCAGCACTTCTGCCTGCGAAAAGAAAAGGCAGCAGCTCCCGCCATAACATCCCAGGCTTACCATGCCATGTGAGACTGGCGTGGTCACCCAGTCCCAGTCGGGGTCCCCACTCTGTCGCCGCAGCGTAACGCGCTGCCCTTTGCACGTAGCTGTGGCCCACCAGCCATACTGTCACCGGTGTAATACGACACCCAGGGTCTGTAAGAAAATTGAGGAAAAAAGGAAGTAAGGTGACTGTATTGGTACTCACGGCGGAAGTGGGCGCACATAAAACTGAAAACATTGTGAACCCCACCTCCCCATGCTGCATATGTCAGCCCCGGAGTACCCAAAAGCAGCTGCTGTAGAGGCTGCCCCAATACGGAATGAATGTGTGCCATAACGGGCACCTGGTAGGCCCACCCTGGCGAGGGCTCTGCCTGTCACCTTCCAAAACTGAAATTTAGTAAGGGGAGACCCATCTTGGTGACAGAAAAACGGGCCATGGTGCGTGCCACGCAGTGCAAGAAACTCCTGTAGGGCACCAACCGGACAGATGTCTGCCAAAGAACACCGTAGCAGTCTTACACCACTGCCTACGCCCTGCTGATCAGTCTTAGAGGAGCGTATCCTCAACTGGGCCCAGTCTTTGGCAACATATACATCTTCGAGTTCCAGTGCCCTACAACTTGCATCCGCCTTAGACAGCATCACAAGTTCGCTGATGCGGAGCGCTCCAAAAAATGCCACCGTTGTGGTTGCATGAAAAAGGGCTGCCTCATAATGATCAAAACAGAGGCCTGGCCAGCCCCGTGCCAGTTGGGTAAGAACCCCTGGGGAAATAGGGTGCCGGTCATCCGGGCAACACCCGCGCTCACGCACCCACCCCTCCAAAACATGTCTCACATGGAAGTCAGAGGTGCTGTCCACATGACCCCCCACCTTGGCCATGAAAGCCAGCGCCGAGAGCTTGGATGCTATGGTGCGAGGTGCGAGGCCCTGGGAATGCAGGTGAACCATGAACCGCAGAACATGATCCACCGGGATAGGCCAGGTCTCTGGCAGGTGAAATTGGGCAGAAAATGCCCTATAAGAATTAAAAGCTTGTTGATACGCCTTACGCGTGCGGGGCGCCAGTGACAGGCCGATTGCCCGGTTCACCTCTCCCTGCCAATGGTCCATATCTCGTCCGGGAGTGGCGAGGGAAATTCCTCCGCATCCGGGGCCAAGGCACGGAACCGGGAGATCTGCAAGCGGGACAAAGCGTCGGCAATATCATTATTAACCCCTGGGACGTGCCTAGCCCTGAACAAAACGTTGAGGCGCAGGCAGCGCAGCACAAACTGGCGCACTAGGTCCATAACCCTGGGCGATTTGGAAGTCTGTGCATTGACAATGTGGACAACAGCAGCGTTGTCACACCAGAAATGCACGACCGAGTTGGCCCATTCCTCACCCCACAGCATCAAAGCCCCCAGGATAGGAAAAAATTCAAGGTATGTGAGATCACGCAGGCGACCAGTGCCTGCCCATGCCGGTGGCCACCCACCATAGGCCCACTTCCCATTGAAGTACATCCCATAACCCAGGGATCCTGAGGCATCAGACTGGATCTGAAAATTTGGGGAAGCCAGGAGGTCAGACCTCCAAAATGAGACCCCATTGAACTCCCTCAGGAACTGTAACCAGACGAACATGTCTGCCCTGATACCCCGGGTAATCCTGACTCTATGGTGGGGCCTGGATAACCCTGTCATGGCGTCGCATAAGCGCCGAGCAAAAGCCCTGCCCGGTGCGACCACCCTGCAGGCAAAATTGAGGTGACCATGTAACACTTGGAGTTCCCTCAGCGATGCCTTGCGCTTGGCCAGCAATCCGAGATGAGGGCCACTAACCGGGACACCTTATCCCCCGGTAACCTAGAAGCCTGCACTACTGTGTCGATCTCCACCCCCAGGAAAACTAGCTGGTTAGATGGGCCCTCGGTCTTTTCGGGCGCTAAAGGGACACCGAGTTCCTCCATTAGCGTCTGAAATGTGTTGAGGAGACGTGTGCACGTGTCCCAGCCCCGTTCACCCCCGAATAAAAAGTCATCCAGGTAATGGGCTACAGACCGGGACCCAGACCTGCGGACGAAAGCCCACTCCAGGAAGGTACTGAAACGCTCAAATGCAGAGCATGATATGGAACAGCCAAAAGGCATGGCCTTATCAAAATAATATTCGCCCCAAAATTTGAAACCCAGCAACTCGAAGTCGGCCGGATGCACCGGCAGTAGGCGAAAGGCCGACTTGATGTCGCATTTAGCCAGCAGGGCACCCGGCCCACACGAGCGCACCATGCGCAGCGTGTGGTCAAAGGATGTATACCTGACCGAACAAAGGTCATCAGGGATAGCATCATTGACCGATCGGCCGGCCGGGTAAGACAAATGATGAATAAGGCGAAAATCGCCTAGGGACTTCTTGGGGACCAAGCCTAGGGGCAATACCTTAAAATTGGGGAACAGGGGTGCAGGGAAAGGGCCAGCGACCCTGCCTGCATCAACCTCCTTCCTAATGCTGGCAGCCGCCACCTCCTCCCTTCCCCTAAGAGATAAAAGATTGGGGGCATCCTGAGGGGACCTATCACCCATGAAAGGGATACGGAACCCTTGCTGAAAGCCTCGAAGGAGATACTCCGCATCCTCCCTCTTAGAGTACGATGTGAGCCAACGCTCCAACATACGCACATTAATTGGGGAGGGGGCCTTTTGGTACACTACCTCCATCTGCGGGAGGCTTGCCAGCCCACTGTCCGCCCCTCCCTCTGCCACGCGTCCCTCCAGGCCTGGGACACGCAGAGGCTGCATGGGGGCCCGCACAGGTTGGACACTCATGCCTGTACTTGCAATTTTTCCTATTGCAGGAACCATTGGACGAGAAAGTCCAGCACAGCAGGCGGGCTGGAACCCCCTGCCCCGCCACCTGGCGGGGAACCTGAGCTGGAGCCGCTCGCTGGACCGCATGTCCGCAATGGTATCTCTCCCCTGGCGCGGGGCGCGTGGGCGTCATGTACAGAAGCCAAAGCCTCTGGCATGGCTCATCCCACCTCATCTCGGGGTGCAGGGGAATCCGCATACGAAATTCCTCGTCATAAGCCAACCACCAAGGGCCCGGAAAATCGACCATCACCCTATAGATGTTGTCCAAATATTGGACCATCGGAATAGCCAAATCCGGCCGCGCCCTCAAGTACACTGCCATGTAGATTAAATAAGCCGGCAGCCAGTTGGCCCAGGTACGTGGTGGCTTGCGACGACGTGCCTGCTCCTTATCCTTCTCATCCTGCCCCTCCCTCTCCTCCTTGGTGGGCTCTCTGTTTAAGAGTGAGAAGATATCTACGTACTCCCCCCGCCATATCTTGTCTCTGGTGGCTGGTGCTAAGTGGTCACCCAGTGGCAAAGAATATCCCGCCGTCGGCAAGGCCGAAACCGGGATTGCAGACAACGCGGGCATCTGAAAAGGGGCCTGTGCTGGCCCCGCCACCCCCAATACATTCCCGGCAGGGTAGGGAACACCTGTAACCCCAGGGGTCTGGGTAGCAGTCGTCATCGCCGAGTGGGGCACCGGCGGCTGGGCCACCGCACCACCCGCGCGAGGCCAAGGCCATTGAAAGCCCCCCCCCCGTAGTGGCAATGTGTGTAGGTGTATTGGCTTGTACTGCATACTCACACGTTGCACCCCCGCAGGCCGCCCCCACCGGGGGTTCCGGCCCACCGGGGGCGTCGGAGCTCATCATCGGGGCCTGACCCACACCTGGTTGCTGACCGGGGAGCTGCGAGGCAGTGGCCGAAGTTGCGCCACGCGCCTGCAGCAGCTCGACCCGTCCCGTCGCCTGCTGCTGCCCTACCGACGGCGCCTCAAAACGAACCCCACAAGTAGCCCCCGCATGGCTGGCCCGAGCCAAGGAGGCCTCGAGGGCCGCCACGCGGGCCAGTAAGGCCTCCACGCTGACCTGGGGCCAAGGGCCGGCCGGCCCGCCTGTCAGAGGTGCGGGTACAGATCCCTGTACCCCAGGACCCGAATCGGGCCATTGTCCAGCACCGAAGCCCGGAAGGGTCGGTGCAGGCACCTGCCAAGGCAGGGGGCCGCACCACCCCCCAAGGCCAGAAGACCCCGGAGGGAGCTGCGCCACAACTGCTGCAGGCCCAGCAGACTGGGCAAAGCCAGGAGCGGTGTCCACCGCTTGCGGGCCGCGGGCCGCAGCCCCAACCGAGCCTGTGCTTGGGTCTCCCGCTCCCGTCCAAGGGGTAATCGACCCCATCCCGCCGGGCCCGGCAGGTACCGGCAAAGGCGGCTGCTGGGGAGGCGCCACCGTGGTCCTCCGACCCGGATTGCGCCTCCTACCCGCGCGAGCCGCACTCGAAAGCGCCTTCTTCTTAGGAGGCATCTCACTAAAGGCAAAAGGAAGCCGAAAGAGAAGATTCGCCACCAAAAAGGCTTCCAAGCTAGGTAAGGAGCGACGGAGACACAGGGAAAAAACTTCTCCGCTCCGTCGCTTAGCTAAAATGGCAGCTCAGCTGCCTCGTGGCCACCCCTTTTATAAGGGAGCTGGCCACGCCCTAAACTACCCGGATCCTTCGTCCTGTGGGGGGGCCCGCAAAGAGCGCGGCGGCCATTTTGGCGCCACGCTTGCATTCTCCTTTGCTATACAAGCCTCCTCTTTCATCCACATCATGAGAAGTGGTAACAGTCCAAAATAAGAGACTGCTAGGATTGGGCAAAGTATGGTGTGGCCTTGTGCCATTGGCATGAAGCAGAGGCATGAAGGCCATCCTGGTTCACCCTCAAATGTTCTAGTAAAAGAGGTTCTGGTGAAGTTGTGACAGGCCCAGCAAGCTGACAATGTATAGTTTATTACTACAGAAATCTTCTTCATTACTTTACATCTCACTCAACACCCAAAGTTGTAAAAGAAGAAAGAAAAGATGTGGCAATGGAGGAAAGCCCTGTCCATATAGCAACATCCAAACATAAAGAAGATTGCCACATCTTCATTGCAAAATTATTCAGCAGCTCCTGATCTGCTTTATTTTATGGTGATATGGGATGGGGAGGGTTTAAATGACCAGTCACTCCCCCCTTCATGATTTCAAGTCTACAGAATAAGCCTTATATTTAATGTATGTATGGTTTTGTCTTGTTTTTTAAAAAGCAAAGTTTCAATCTCTGCAATCAGTTTGCCTGCTTTTTGTCTTTACTAACCCAAAGATTAGCTAGCACAACAAGGTTGCCTTTCTCCGGGGTAAGCTAGAAACACGTAAAGCATCTCTCTGACCAGGACTTGTCTGCAGTCAGCTCTGACTGCTTTCTCTCCCCACCCACTTGTGTAATTATGGCTGCTGACCAAAGATCTGTGTAAGACAACTGGCTAAGACCTGTGTCAAAGACACAAGATAATATTTCACTCTTCATATATTTGTGTAAGGAAACAAAACACTGTGCTGGAACATAAAAAATATATATTACAGAATGAAAACTGTAAGTGAGTAGATCCCTTCTCATCAATTTTGCCTCTCTTTTTACCTTGTTATTTGTGTTTACTTCAGATCAGACGCCAACCAGAATTCAAAACCTCATTTCAGACAGCTTGTTTGGCCATATTTTGCACCTTTCTGTTGTTCAACATTGATGAAGATGCTGAATGCCTGTAGAGTCTCTAATACACGGTGTCCATCTCTGTGATCTTTTGTGAACTCTCTGTGATCTTTTTTTAAAAGAAGGATTTTATATTGAGGGAATGTTCTACATTAATAGTTCCTTTTCCTTTCAGAATTTATTATGCTGACATGACTTGGGCTCAGTTAGGATGAGAAATCCCTGCCTTCCGTTGTGAGATGCAAAGAGCTGAGGTTGTGGGAAATGACAACTTTTTAGAAGTAAGCAGTAATTTTGTTTGTATTAGAGGGAAACAGCAGCTGCTGTTTTTTCACGAGACAGGCAGATATATGTGGAACATATTTGTAGAATGGATTTTTGTGGTTTGCCTGTGAAGTTTCTAAATGAACTAAAGAGGAACAAGCCTTATATTTTCCCCAAAGCTTATTACAATGAAAACATTTCCACAGAAATAATTCAAACAGAAATTAGTCCACATTATTATTATTTTTTAGAAAATGCATACAGTGAGAATACTACTTAATTAATGCAAACTAGGCACATTTTTGTCCACTGGGGGGAAAACACTAATTCCCTTCTCTAATGGCTTGCATATAAATCTTGGGAATGTCATTGTACCTGATGCTGAATCAGACGGTACCACCCTTGTTGCTCTTAAGCTTCTTTTTGAGGAAAATGTTGTTTTAACACATGTCTAGACTGCACCTTGTTAAAAAGCTTTTAATCCCTAAGTAGCACTCAAAAAGAGAGAGAAAGAATTACAGCAATACACAATTAATACAACATTTAAATTATTTTCAACAGTGGGTGGAAAATCTCACACCATTTTTCCAGGAACTGTTGAGTTTGGCCGAACATTAAACTTATTATGAAGTCCATCTGTTAGAAAATAAGACACTAAATAAGACTTTAAAAATTGAGCTTTCAGCATCCTAATTTATCGCATAAGAACAAAAGAGAAACATGTAAAATATTGTATATTCTACAATGTTGGAATGATTTGCTCTAAAGAGATTCCAAATGGACAAAGCTTTCAAACATTCAATATTCTTATTTTATTCAGTCATATGTTATTCAGTGATGCCATAGTTACTTTAATAAATCTACTGGATAATGCAAGAAATGTATCTTGATTTACTGAAGGGATGGGTGGGATTTTTTTCTATTTGCTTTTTGTAAGAATTACTAAATGAAAAGATGAACCTGTAACAATTCAGTGACCAAAATCCTATTGCTGTTTCCAGAAGTTTTGCATAACCCTTTGATAGGATACAAAACATATATCTAAATTATGTCACTGGTCACAAACCCAGTTTGGCAGTCAACCCCGTACTTTGGCAGTTAGCTGCAATTAGTCACAACTAGTTACATTGACCTTACAGGAAGGCAAATAGGATTCTGATCAATTTGGAAAAACTTGAAATTGATAGATCCAAGCCCATGATGTTAATTCGTAAAGGTGTGGGTGTGAATTCCTGTACATTCAATAGTATGACTGCTGAATGAGGGTTGCTACTCCTTCTTTCTTTTCTCTAAGATGGTCCTCACTTAAATTGATACATCACAAGAAAGACAACATGAATTTTGTTATGTTGGGAATATGTATGTCTGTTGAATTTGTCCAGTATAGTTGAAGGAGATGTTTGAGTTCACTTCACATCAAGGGTTTACTTAAATTCCTGTCTTCATATGTGGGATGGAATCTGGAACAAGAGGTTTTTAAAAGATCAAATTCAGATCAAAGAAATGGTGTTTTCCTTCATTTGATAACACTGCATCAAATCTCACCCTCTTGATTAGGTTCTTGTGTTGATCGCATGGGATTTATTTGCCACAAATAAAGCAAAAATTGTCTGGTTTATTAACACAGCTGCACCTACTCATTTTTAGCTCAAAATAGACTTGCTATGGCCTAGCTGTACAATCAAATAAGATGGTTTCACATTAGAGACAAGCCCTTGGTCCATCTCACTTTACATACCTATTTCTGACTTCAGCTCACTGACTTGCCCAGACATGCCCAGCCTCTGCTGGAACATGCATACCACCAGGGGACATGATTCAGCTGAGGAAACAGCAGGTGTAGTGGTAGCTGCAACTGTTATAATGTTCCCATGTAGAAATAAATTACCCAATTACTAACCATTTGTACAGCTATAGTACACCTTAAAATCTGTACGTGATAGGCAAATTCTGAGTTCAGATTTGGAATCAGCATACTCAATATCATGTAAATCACGTGTTATTCCCAGTAGCAAAATCATTGTTGTGCCGTGTAATAGAACAGTATCTGCCAGTGAATATGATGAGGGGACTCAGAAGGAGCCCTCCAGAAGAAGGTGACCATAAGCAGATTCAGGTATCTCCTGAACACAGACAGAATCCTGTTGGCTGAATCAACTATGTGACACAGGCTGTTACACAGCTCAGTAGCTCTAGGAATAACACCATTTAAGTGTTATCGTATTTCTATTGTAAAGAACTACTTTATTAGTTTAGTAACAAGGCAAAAAGATTTGTAAAGTGCACTTAGTAGAACATGAAACTTGTATGTCATCATCTTGACAGAAGTTATTTCATATTATTAAAAAAAACTGGATAATAAAAATTGACAGATTCATTGTACTAGTAATTTTCCCTCTCAGCATGCCATCTCATTTTATGTCACATTACTCATCTTCCATTCTATTAATAAACTAATTAATTAACATGACACAAGGTTCACTAATTTGATTGGAATTTGTTAGTAAGCTACCATTGTTTGATGTCTTATTAGTAAATCTCATGTTTTGTTAAAAATGATACATTCCTGAGTACATTTCAGGTGGTGGATTTAGCAATATCTGTTTCAAGGTAACACTCTCCATCTTAATGTAGTACAGATAGCATCATGTGCAAAGAGTTGGTTTTAGTGCTTCACTTTGAAATGCTTTTTTCTCCTAATGGTCACGTCACGTGAATTAACATATGCATGCATTTTGCCGCCTATCCACCTCAAGGTGGCAACTACCCAGAGACCTTGATGTTTTGGGGAGGAGCTTTTGCTCTATAAGAGTGTGTCTATTTCCCGCCTCGCCCTCTCTCTTCTTTTTCATAATCTGGCAAAAGCACATGCCTCTGAGCTTCCTCATGTGATACACATGGAATAAATCTCTAAGAAGAGAGAGCCTTGGAATAATGACACCTAATTGTCATGCCTCTTCCACTTCAGGTGCGGGCATGGAGAACAGAGCTTCTCTGCGCCTCGTGTGGGATTCGCCGGTACGCATGGCCTTGGCCACACTGGATTTTACAGATTTGGTGGCCAGGATAACGGCCTTTGAGCGGGCCACTGCACTAAGTCCAGCAACATTTCCACGAACCCCATTGATGAGACATTGAGGGACCCCAGCGGATGACATCCTTACCTGTAAAGAGATTGCCCAGGCACTCCAGAAGCATGTGGATGCTCTGGATGTGGCAGAGGCATCGCAACCAACAGATGTGTTGGCAGGGGTGCCTTCAACATCATCTGCACAGGACGTAGAAGTTGAAGAAGCTGCCCAGTCATCTGGTGCTTCTGCAATGACTGAACCTGAGAGCACTGTGGCAGTGTCATCTACACCTGAGCCAAGAGTAGGTGAGTATGTGGGATCAGGGAACGTGATGGGGTGTGGTACCCCATTGCCTCATTCTATGCCTACACAGCCACCTTCATGGCCTTGGCCTTGGTCTAGCCCTGTACAGGCTACAAACTCCCCAGGTAGGCATTCAGCTGCTATGGTTCCATGGACGGCCCCTTATCCACCTACCACTCTGCAAGGTTCTGGGATGCTTGTGCAGGCTGGGTTTTTGGCTTCTCCGACCCTTTCAACCATGCCTGCATCTGCATTGCCCTTCGACGACCAGTCCCTAGCATTGGGTGACCATCTTCTCCTGGTCACAAGGGATAAAATAGTATGTGAATGTCGATATATTTTCCCTGTTTAACAGGGATCCGGACAAGCTGGAGAAGATATGGATGAGAAGGACAAGGAGTCCGCCAGGAGGAAGGAGCCTCCTCGGACCTGAACTAATTGTCTGCCTGCTTATTTGATCTATGCTGGGGTGGCAGTATGTGCCAGGCAACAGCTTGCATTACCATTAATTCAATACTTGGACATTATTTACTGAGCTTATGTAGACCTCCCAGGAACAGGCATGGGTTCTTTATGATGAGAATTTCCAACCACATGCTTCACTATTTAGATGATTTCCTCTTTTGTGGCCCTGCACAATCTTTTGAATGTGCTGAACTCCTGCAGGAGTTCCAGGCTCTGGCCCTCAAATTAGGTGTCTGTTTGGCAGATGACAAAATGGAGGAACCGGCCATTTCCCTCATTTTCTTAGGGGTCCCGCTAGACACCTCAAGACAGCAGTCTCGTCTTCCCTGAGATAAGCTGTCGCAGTTACAAGACTGACTGAAATGCTGTCGAAACGTAAAGTGATGCTGAAAGAGTTGCAAGTTTTGCATGGTCACTTAAACTTTGCCTGCAAGATGGTTCCGATACAATGGCACCTCTTTTTGGCATTCTAAACTTATGGCTGAGGTGCAAATGGCTGTGTTCACTGATGCCTCAGGCAGTTGTGGTTTTGGTTTATACCATCGTGACTTTTGGTGCTATGGCACATGGCCCACACATTGGAGGGCATCAGGCATTATGAAAGACCTTACATTTTTTGAACTATTCCCGGTGTTTTTATGGAGCGAGACCTGGGCAAATTCCGCAGTAAAATTTCAGGTCAACAATTTGGCCATTGTTCATATTGTCAACACCATGATGTCTTGATCCCTGGGGGTCATGTGTTTGGTCTGCAAATTAGTTTTAAAATGCCTAGTGTTCAAAGCCCAACATGTTCCTGGCATAGATAACCAATTTGCCAATGCTTTATCTCAACGGTAGATGCAATTATTTCGCACACTTGCCCCAGACACCACAATAGACCCAGACATGCTGCTGCCAGAGATTTGGAACTTTGGCAGATTGAGATAGACCATGCTATAGGTGCAGCTTTAGCACCTAGAACCTGCCGCAGGTATGCCACAACTGTTTCAGAATTCTGTGGGTTCCGCCAAACCCGGCTGTTACAGCCAGATTGGCCCGCACCTGTGGAGCATATTTTGCAGTTTATGCTTCACTTGTACCACTCAGGGATATTCCCTCAAACCATCCAATCAAAATTATCTGCCCTAATATTCTATACCAAAGCGATGGGACATGCCGATACTGTTGCTGATTTCAGGATTCTTTAAGACCTTGGAGGGGTTGTGAAAAGACCGGGGTAGGTCCTATAATCACTGCGTACCAATTTCCCATAAATTGCTCACAGATATGTCAGCCGCTTGGGTTTTCACATGTGCAACCCAATTTGAGGCATTCCTATTCCACACTGCGGCAACAGTGGCATTTTTGGAGCCCTCCGTTTGGCCTAATTTTTGGTCCCGTCAAAGATGGGTGAAGCTGGCCAAGTTTTGCAGATGGCCAATGTGAGACTTGGTGACCAGGTGCTGGAGTTGACGATCCGCTGGTCCAAGAGAGACCAACTAGGCAACAGTGCCCAAGTCACTTTGTTTCACACTGGCCCAGCTCTCATTTGCCCTTGTGCTGCCCTAGAGGCATATCTCAAACTGTGAGGAACTGACACTGAACCTTTATTCCACCATTTGGGTAATAACCCATTGACGCGATAACAGTTTTGGACAGTGACAAAGAGAGTGTTGACTCATTTAGGAGTCAACGTGCAGCTTTTCGGCATGCACTCTTTCCGGATCAAGACCACATCCACTATGGCAGTGGCGGGTTATTCCCATGAAGACATTCAAAGGGTGGGCCGGTGGAAGTCCAGGGCTTACCAAACGTATATCATACCTATGAAGTATTGAACAAAGGACTGCTGCTTTGTTCCTTGCCTTCCAGGTTGTGTTCCTCACTGCCCCCGGCAGATTGTGATCATTGGACACAGTTGTATTTTCTGGGCCAAACAACATGTGACCTGACCCACGTGGGGCAATGACCTTGGTCTGCACAGCAGAGCCTATGTGGATTGGCATGGAGGCAGGGCATGCGAAGGGGTGAGCTGGTGCCATTCGTGAACTCGGGAAGGGGAGGCTCCCCTCCGGATATTATGGTCATCTATCTGGGTGACAATGATTTGTGCCTCATGAAGGGCATTGAGGCACGGCAGTGAAAAGGGACCTGTCCCATGTGAAGTGTTGGTGGCCTGGCTCCACATGGTGTGGTCAGAGATCTTGCCCTGATTTACTTGGTGCTGCACTGGAGACCCTCACAGAATCGATAAGGTGTACTGCAACATGAACAAAGCCGTGGCTAAGTTTATGGCCGAAGAATTCAGAAGAGTTATTGAGCATCCTGCAATTAAAATTGAATTTCCTGGCCTTTACCGGCAGGATAGAATACATTTATCAGATGAAGGTTTGGAAACATTCTTCAATGATCTGCGGTGGGGCATCAAGGCCAAATTAGCGGCCTGAAGTGGGGCATCTGTCCGTAAATGAACATCCTTAGTGGTGGTAGTGGGGTAAATGGTGATCAAAACTATGTTAATTACCATCACAGAAGGACAGAGGCGCTGGAGGAGTCTACTGCCATGGATAGGAACCCTCAGTTACAGGGAACAGGCTTGCTCGCCTGAAGGAAATTGTGATCTAAGAGGTATGGAGTGAGACGTCATCACTCCATACAAGGTCATAATCAATAATCAGGATATGGGTAGATGCACCCATAAGTTAATACCAGTTACCCACTAGGATGCCCCATTTCAGGTCATGTTAATATTGTATTGTATTGTTATCAATAAAGTGACCCATGTTTTGACCAACAGATGGTTGTCATCTGCTTCATGGGGTGGATTGGGTGGCAAATTGAAAACATGTTAATTAAAAGTAGAGAGGGATACCACCCAAGAAAGGTATCCAAATGAGGTGATGTATAAATATTTATGCATGTTTTGATCAGTTATGGTGTGGTTCAAGAAGTCCCCAGTCACCCTTGAGTTAGTCCCTTTGTCCCTAAAATCACTCAAGCTTGCATCAGTATTTGGGAGCTACAAGCACTGAATTTTTGTTTTTTAAAAAATCCAGTTATGAGTTATGAGAAAATTAATGTTGTGACCAAAAATGGAGTACCTAATAGAAGATTGACAGCTAGACCCAATAAAAGCAAAAACCTCCCCTAGAAATTCCCAATTGCTGAGTGGATTTGGAAATATCAATTTCATTGGAGGTGCTTATCCACACAAGCAACAGTTTTACATGTTTTTTGCCATTTTCTGTGTGACAGATTTCAGATGTTTTAATACCATTGTTGTGTCTAGTTTGGTGTACTGCCATATTGATTGTTTTGTTATATGGGGTTATGTAGGTGCTGAGTAAACCACCCAGCGTAGTGTGTGTTCAAAGGGGTGGTGTATGTGTGTGTTAATCAAGTCCAGGATTCTATTACCTTTTCAGAAGGTATTATAGCTAAAATCACACATATAAATTGACTTGACTTAAACAACTCAATATTATAACATAGTGTGTATGAAAGCATAGAAAAGTATCAGCCCTGCCTCCATCCATTTTGTACATTAAATCTAGACATCCAGATAGTAACCTACCTGCTATGCCAAAACAAAGTAAATAATACAAACAGCAATTTGCTACAGTTTATACAATCCTGTGTAACTTGTGACCTATCAAGCTGAATCCAAGCCGTGGGCCATGAATTAATGGCCAGCATCCTATTAAGCAACTATATACAGTACTGTGCAAAAGTCTTAATCCACCACCAGCTGCTTTGGGAAAACTTCAATAAGTGGTTTAGGGGGCATAGCTTAGCCCCCAAGTAATCTAGACACACCAAAAATGGGGAGTCTCCTGCTGACTCAACCCTCCTCATGTTTGGCGAAGTTTGGAGTTAAGGTGTCCAGGTTATGCCCCCCCAATCACTTATTGAATCCCCCCCACACACACCAGTTGGTGGTAAACTAAGACTTTTGCACAGTATTGTAGAATAAACAGCTGTTTGAGGTGTGATGTGGAAGTTACCCTGGATTGCACAGTTCCATAATTTGTCATGTGATGAAAATCTTAAACCTGATATACATGCTGAGAAATGGAATATCAAGCCTCAAAAAGTGCAACTGAAATTACAGTGGTTTGGGTGTGCAATAACGGTGTGAGATAAAGACAAATGCTGATGTGCTCTGACAACTTGTCTGTATAAATGGGTTATTGAGTAACAGACATGTTTATAGTCCAAATAAACAAATAATACATGTTACATGCTAATGCTAAAAACTTCCAAGTCAAGTCGGGGTATCTGGATCCCTTAGTTACAAAGAAGAACGCAGCTACAGGAAGATGAACAGGAACCAACCTATTTTAGTTTTAATAATTTTATCTGTTTTCAGACTATATTTTTAATTGGAGTGTGTTTGTTTGCAGGTGTGTGAATTAGAGTAGGAGGGACAGAGAGAGAGAGAGAGAGAGAAGAAAAGCTGTATCAGTGCTTCAAAAAATATTTGCCTTGCTGGCCATGAGAAGGTAGAACCTAGAAGCACCACCACACCTACTTATGCATCTGACCTTTGTCCATCAGGGCTTGTGCAGTTGGCTCTCTAGAAATATGTGTATCAATGATACGACCTGTGCTGGAAGCAAAACCTTTGGTTCTATCTACCTGTATAACAGCTGACCAATTACAAACTTACAATTTCTGAATATAGTATGTTAACAAGCAGCAGTTTCTAAACTCCATAGATTTAAGGATGAAACTAGATCCTTTCCAAATTGGCATTTGGGTTTGGCATGCAAAGTGTATTGCTTATCTAAGGTGAATGGCAACAGAGATAGCATACTGAACTATTTACTTCCTGAGATGGAACCAAAGAGTTTGATTGGGGTGGGGGTGGGGTCACTTCTTCCCTCCTTTGAGCAGTTTATGTAGTTTCATAGGATTCTATAAAATGACACCATGCTTCACCATCTACATGGAGTTTAGATAACATCATTTGAGGAGATGAGTGGCAGAGAATTATGTGGAGAACTTCTCATTTGGTCGCTCATTTCCATTTTTCTAGGGGAGTGGAAGAACTATAAACTGTATGGATTCCAGGAGGTAGTGGTGGTAAAACAAGCTGGTCCTTAAATTGGAGAAGATGAAAGCATTGCTTTTAGTTTGATTACCAGCATTGGGGTTAAGTGTGCAATCTGTTTGGAGTGCTGTAGCAATCCATTTGAAAAGATCAAGGGCAGGACTTAATTGCGTACATCTGCAAAAGGAAAAATACAGTATTTTTCCATGACAGTGCCCACAATAGAGCTTCTTCTTCTTCCCTTCTCATTCTGGCCCTATGTTGTGGAGGGTCCTTTAAGTCTCTGAAGTAGCTGCTGAGACTGCATAGGGCTATAGATCACTTATTTTTGGGCTTACTGATGGAGCTTGTTTCATTGATTTCCCCCCTCCTGTTAGATGTACAGGTGGTGCTGGATTTTCAGAAGAATAGTTTGTTCCATTTATGTCTCCCATTTATGGTTATCCCTAGCAAAGATGTATCTTGTCATTGTAATTCATGCCATACTTACCTGCAGATTAAATTATGTAGAAATGGCACTGAAAAGTGTCTGGCTTTTTGTATCATCAGTAATAACAATATTCTGTCAAATAAATTCTAACTTATAGAGACCCTTTCTAGGTTATTTTTTAGCAATAGAGTATTCATAAGTGGTGGTTTGCCAATCCACTCTTTTGGGGACACCCTGGGAATATGTAGCTACACAGATCAGTTTTTCTTCTGGGTGGTACAGTGAGTAACTGAACTCCCAGACATTGCAAGCGCGGCGCCAAAATGGCCACCGTGCTCTTTGCGCCCCCCCCCCACTGGACGAAGGCATCCGGGTAGTTAGGGGGCATGGCCAGCACCCTTATATAAGGGGCGGCCACGAGGCAGCCGAGCTGCCATTTTGCGAAGCGACGGAGCGGAGAAGTTTTTCCCCTCCACCCCCTCCCTAGTTAACAGTGTGAAATTTTGGTCGCTTCGGGGCCGGGTGGGAATTTTTGGCTGGGACTCACAATTGGCTCTTGGGTCCTGGTTTTTTCGCCCATCCCACACTGTTGCTATGGTTTGATATAGGGGTTTTCTGTTGCTGCTGTTGACTTTGGTCACATGGGCAGGTAGCACTGGTAAGATAAACATTTATGACCCACAGGTATCCGGCAGGTTCTCAATTGACTGGACAACACTAGACAGGCATAAGTTGGTTAAACGTTGTCCGGTCAACGACGAACCAGGCGACGGGGTGATGGCTACAGCTAGACAGCATGCATCACCCCGTGATTTTACGGATACGCGTCAGAGGGTGGGGTCATTAGTTAGATATTGACTACAGTCAACAATTTGTTTGTTGTCAACAAACAAATAGATACAAATAGATACATTGTAACAATTGCCGTCGGCAATTTTGGGTGGTACCTTACCAGTGTTACTTCGGCCTGCTTGCCTTAAGAATTATAATTGGTCAATTACCAATAGAAATTTATAATTCGGACTAGGGCATGAATCAATAAATGTGGCCCAATGCCGTTATCCACTTTCATCGGTGTCTGAGTCCTTTATTGGGGGGTGCGCCTGCAATGGGAACTAGATACCTAATTCATTGAACTATAATAAAGTTGTAAAATTTTAACTGATTTGCACTGCCTGCCATTTCATTAGCAGATGGGGGGAAAAGGTGTTTTTGTTAACCTGGACAATATTAATGGCTCAGAACCTGTTCTAAGTGCACCTCTCATATACAGAGGTCATCATGCAAAGGACTATTTCACATTCCAGAAACTGGAAAGCTTTTTTTTTTAAAAAAAAAAAACTATAACTCTCAGGGCATATGCACATTTGAAGGATTATGCAAGTTGTGGTCCCTGAAATAACATTTCAAAATATTTTCAGGCTACAAGCCTTATAAAATTTGATAAGTGTGCAAAAGATCTAGCGCCAGTTGTATAGAAATGTCCATTCTGTGGCTGGCCTTGTCATCCATGATCCATCAAGTGCTGACAACATCCGATTTTAAAAGAAAACATTTTGTTAAAAGTTGAAGGAGCTATTATGTGTGTAGTTAAAATAGGTTTGCATTTGCTCTTCCTGACTAACTGCCATTACAAATTGTTTTGTTGTTTATTAATTTTTAAAAGATAATTGAGAATACAACACTGAGTTTCCTTACAGGGAAATAAGTGAAATGCAAGCTTTTGACATGATTAATTAGAATGCTATTTAGTACTTTTGTGTAGCAATATAGTACAAATATAGCTACAGGGATGGTGGATGTCTGCCCCTCCAGATGTTGTTAAAGCTCAATAGCCATCTGTTGTAACCAATGTAACTGTTGCTACAGTCTAGCAACATCTGGTGGGTAATATATTCCCCTTGATTGCTATAATACATAGGTTTTTATCCTTTGCACTAGGGTATGAAATTAAAATGCCTATGATGTTTTCTGTTACTCTCACAAAAGCCATTGTAGTGACAAAATCACGCACAAAATCACAGACTCTTCTCTGCCTGCCAACATATGGTAAAAAAATTAAATTTAGAAACAGGAATTTAATTTTTCTGTATTTTGTGCTAGTAAATATGAAAATGATTTGTTGTTGTTCAGCAGCACAGTCGAGTCCGATCTTTGCTAGCTTGTAAAAATCCACATACAGTAGTATCCCGTATAATGAAAAAGCTCCGTTCCACGGACCTCTTCGTTATACGATTTTTTTCATTATGCGAATCATATTGGCAATACCCCGCATAATGAATTTTTTGTTATACAAGGTATATCCTATAAAACAAAGAAAAACTCAAACAAATGTTCGTAATACGGGGTAAACCCCGTGTAATTTAAAAAATTTCGTTATGCGGGGCATCGACAATAGTGCCAAAATGCTTCATTATACGAATTTTTCGTTATACGAAGCATTCGTTATATGGGGTACTAGTGTCCTGCAATACTTTCAAAAGATAAACAAGTACATTTCATTCTTTTTAAATCCCCAAATTCAATGTATTCCTTCTATAAGTGTATGGCCTCTTTTAAAAAATAACTCTATTTTTAATCCTCACCACATCTGTAAAAATTCTTCAGACAAATCACATAACTGTTATTCAGGTTCTTGCCAGGATACCTTTGAATGTCACACACTACTGCTTTTAAAAACTATTGTATCAAGCCATGCCTTCAGAAAGTCACCTAAATTACATAATGCGGCATTTCACAAGACTAAGATCTTCCAATATTCCCATTAGTGGCACTGAAGCTATTGTGTTATATATCATATCATTTTTTATTTATATACCGCTTTTTTGGCCCGAAGACGACTCAAAGCGGTTCCCCAACATATTAAAGCAACATTACAGTGATGACTATACAATAATAATAAACAAAATAAATACAAATTATAATAGCTTCAATGCAAAATCTCAATATAAATAGAAAACTTAACAATAGTGTTAATACAAAGTACCAAAAACACAGTAACACATTAGCACAATATCAAATCAGGATAAATTACAGTTCAAAAACCTCACAACAACAAAATGACAGTCAAATTACAGAGTCAAATTACAGTTCAAACAATATAACATAATCATAATAATAAATTACAAAATATATGCTACTTGATAAGATTAGAGGCCTGAAATTACACTGGAAGAGAAAACATCATGGCATCTGATGGAAATCTTTAAAAGGCAATATAATTCTTAGAGCATTTGTATTGTAGAAAACATGCTTAAAACTTATTCAACAAAAAATCCTTGACTTCAGGCAACTTTAAATGGTGAAATAATTCTTAGAGCCTATATGTAGTAGAAGACATGCTTTTAAACGTATTCAAAGTCTGTGCCGGCTGACAAAATGCTTTTCAGAACCGAAGTTCTTTCTTCAGGAATCTAATACAGTCAAAATATAATAAAGAAAATATTTACAACAATACAAAATGCATGCATATTTGCAAAAAACGTCATATGATGTGATACATCTAAACATCTATGGACAATAATCCATATGAAAGCTAACAGTAAAAACACACTCACCAGTGATATAAGTAATCATATAGAAGTAATATAATTCACATCCATCGCCTCTATAGTAATTTATTCTGTGTGTCAGGACATTAATAAACCGAGCAAAGCTATTCCTATATATGCAAGAAAGGGATAACAGCTGTGTAAAACAAGCAATTAACAGAGACTTACTACCCCTGGTTCAGAAAAAACTTACATCCAAGTAATCATAGAAAAGATCTACAATATAAATGCTCCAAGAATTATATTGCTATTTAAAGTTGCCTGAAGTCAAGGATTTTTTGTTCAAGTACCTTTTGGATTTTAGTTACCTGTTAATTTTGAAAAAAGAGAAATTACCTGATGACAAGGATTTTTTGTATCTTATTGGACTTTAGTATTTTTCAATTACTCTTATAAGAAGAATTATATATAAAAATAGTTGCACATTTTGCAGTGTGTACGTGTTTTTTGCTCTACAACGGTTTTTTTCTTACTTCTTGTACATTACCGTTGGGCCCCTCACTGTACTAATCTTATGGAAATCAACATGATGTCAGAGTCATAGAGCAAAGGTGGCACATGAATATTCTCATGTGACTTGACATTTCTGAGTGAAATCAGAAGGAACTTTTTTATCGTGTCAGAAGCACACAAAGGTGCTTTCTGATTGAAAGGATTTTTTTGCTGGAGGAACTCAGGGAATGCTTGAATGAGGCTCATTTCATGTCCCACTGAAATGGTCCCTGTTTATGTACTTTGCTTTCATACTGCTAGGTTGGCAGGAGCTGGGATAGAGACGGGTGCTCATTCCATCATGCAGTACTCGGGTCTTAAACTGCTGACTTGCTGACTTTCCAGCTAACAAAGCAAGTTTCTTAACCACTGAGGTACCACAGTCCTTAGAGAAGGAACTAAGCAGCTGCTTCAATACTAATGTTACAAATTAAGGAGTACTTTTAAACTTTCATCAGCTCTGGGCAGTGCAAAAGATGTTGAGAGAAGTTGAGAGATGAAAGAAACTTCAGTCCAACAGTATCTGTAGGGTGGCAGGTTCCACATAAGTGAACTAGCATATTTGTGCCCGGCCAGCCGGGCAGTTTTTATTTGTGGGTTTTTTGGGGGGCTTTTTTTGTTTAAGGGTGGTGTGGGTGTGGGTGTTTTACATTTGTGGTTTGTGACTTTTTGATCTATTTTATTAGATTTATTTGTGATTTTGATTTATTCTTACTTTTTTTGACTTGTTTTTACTCTTGTGGCCTCTAGGTGGGGCTGTTAGCAAGAGGGCTGCTTTGCATTTTTTTACTTGCTTTTAACCTTCCAGCCTGCAGGTGGGGCTGTTAGTAATAGTGTTAGATTATTTTTTTGCTTGACATGTTTTTTCTCTCCCAGCCTCTAGGTGGGGCTTCTTCTGGTCTTTGTTTCTTCATTTCTGTTCCAGAGTCATGGAGGGAGGACGTGCTGATGAGTTCTCTGGCTTTTTTTATCTGGGTTTTGTTTTTTTGTTTTGTTTTTGGGTGTTGAGTTGGTAGCTGTTTCTGTTTCTTCTTTTGTGTGTGTTTTTGGGTTTTAGATATGTTTAATTGTTTTGTTTATTTCTGGTTGTTTTTTATGTTTCTGATTTCTTTAGTGTTTATTTGTTTAATTTCTGGTATTTTTGTTGTTTGAGATAGGTATTTTCGTGTTGTAGTTAGGTGTTTTTTTCTGTGCTGTCATGGTATTTTGGGTGTTTTGTTTGTGGATTTTGTTGTTTATTGTTTTGTTGGTTAATGTGTTTTTTAAATTATTTATTTATTTGTGTTATATTAATTTTCGCGGTTGGTGTTTTAGGTAAATGTTTGGTTTTCTTGTTGTTTTGTTGTTTTGCGTGAAGAATGGCCTGTCTGTTGGTTCCTCTTTTCCCCATTGCTGCTTTGAAATTTGGTTTTGATGCAGCAATGGGGAAAAGAAAGAGCCAGCAGTCAGCCCGCTCTTCGTCTGGTAAGGTTTGTTAGGTAGGTCAGGTGAAAAGGAGGCAGAGAAGAGATATCTGCCTGATGATGGTTCTCTCCTCTCTGTCTCCTTTTTCTCCCGGTTTACCTAACCGGAGATCGGCAGGCAGCGATCCGTAAGGGGTGGTGCTCTTCCTTGTGGATTGCTGGCTGCTGCTTTTGTATGACCTCCACCGCTCTTTCGTGCTAGTTCTCGAAACACTGGTGTCGGTAGTACAAACGCAGCAGCCAGTCATTCGCCAGGGAGTGTGCTTCCCCTGATGAACTGCTGCCTACTGCTGGTCTTTTTTTCCACCCCAGCTCAACTTACCTTCAGGCCAGCGGTGGTCTTGCCGTGTCTTCAGCGGGGTGGCAGGGAGGAGAGGGAGTCCCTCTTCTCCCTGTTGCTTTGGGAAAGATGGCCGACGGTGGTCTCGCCGTGGTTTTTTGTGGGTGTTTGTTTGCGAGGCCGTGAGGCACTGTGTCCGCCTGTGGTGGCCTTGCACTCCTGTTTCGGGAGGCCGGCGTGTTTTTATGTTATTGTTCATGTGCCGGCTTTTTCAGTGTTCTGTGCACTCGCACCCTTCAGCCTGATTGGCTGAAGTGCTCACGGCGCGTAGGATGCTGAAACTTGGAGTTTTGTTTGTTTTGTTGGTGTGGGTGGATCGCCGCCGCGTTGCCTCTTCCTGGGGCCCTCGCTACTCGGCCCGGGAATGGGAGGCAGGTGCGTCTCCCCGCCCTCCAAGCCCTGCCTGCCGAGAGGGCTCAAAAGGAGATGCCGCCAGAGCCCCGACATCGCCATCGCCACCGCGTTGCCTCTTCCCGGGGCCCTTGCTACTTGCCCTGGGAATGGGAGGCAGGTGCGTCTCCCCGCCCTCCAAGCCCTGCTTGCCAAGAGGGCTCAAAAGGAGACACCGCTGGAGTCCCGCCACCCCCGCTGCATTGCCTCTTCCCGGGGCCCTTGCTACTTGGCCCGGGAATGGGAGGCAGGTGCGTCTCCCCGCCCTCCGAGCCCTGCTTGCCAAGAGGGCTCAAAAGGAGACACCGCCGGAGCCCCGCCATCGCCGCCGCGTTGCCTCTTCCCGGGGCCCTTGCTACTTGGCCCGGGAATGGGAGGCAGGTGCGTCTCCCCGCCCTCCGAGCCCTGCCTGCCGAGAGGGCTCAAAAGGAGACGCCGCCGGAGCCCCGCCATCGCCGCCGCATTGCCTCTTCCCGGGGCCCTTGCTACTTGGCCCGGGAATGGGAGGCAGGTGCGTCTCCCCGCCCTCCGAGCCCTGCTTGCCGAGAGGGCTCAAAAGGAGACGCCGCCGGAGCCCCGCCATCGCCGCCGTGTTGCCTCTTCCCGGGGCCCTCACTACTCGGCCCGGGAATGGGAGGCAGAAAAGGGACGATGACGCCTGCCGCCTCGAGCATCTCCCAGTCTCGCCACGGGAGCCCACACCACCGGCCCCGTTGGGGAGAGACAGGTGGCAGCCATTGCCGCCGCCAACGCAGCTGCCTCACAGACATTGAACTATAGGGTGCCTTTGTGGCTGCTGTGTGGTTGAGGTTGATTTTTCTGTGTAATTTCTCATTGTGATATTGCTTAATTATTTATATTTTGTATTGTATTTTTGCATATTCTGATGTTTTGATTGTATTAATTATGTATTGCCTTTTGTAGCTTATTGTATATTTTGCTCTGTTTATTGTATTTGTATATGTTGTAAGCCGCTTAGAGTGGCACTTGTGTCAGGAAAGCGGGATAGAAATTAAACATTATTATTATTATTATTATTATTATTATTATTATTATTATTATTATTATTATTATTATTATTATTATTATTATTATTATTATTATTATTATTATTATTATTATTATTATTATTATTGTTGTTGTTGTTGTTGTTGTTGTTGTTGTTGTTGTTGTTGTTTGCGTTCATGCAGCGTTTTTTTTCTGCAGCTTGATTTAAGTTGGGCGCGCTGCGTTCCCCAGCATTCTTTTTGCTCATGCCTCTCAGCCTGATTGGCTGAGGCACAACATGGCACAGAGGATGTTGGGAATTGAAGTTGTTTCCCTTTGTTCTCATTCATGGGGCTGTTGCCCCACTGCCGGCTTCGGCACCCATGCAGCGCTCTGCGTTCCGGGTTCGGACGAATGCAGGAGGCTCCGTACGGGATACGATAGTCGGGTGCAGGAATGTATACCGGAGTCCAACGGTTAATGCTCCTCTTTATAGGTAAAGATTAAAATCTTAATCCAAACCATATTGGCATTTTAGTCCTTGTGGTGCAGTGGTTAAACTCTGCTCATAATCTGAATGCGATTCCAATGGGCTCAAGGTTGACTGAGCAGTCCAGCCTTCTGACATCTGTAAAATGACACCCATCTTTTTGGTGGAAAAACATTATCTTGTGACCTGCCCAGAGAGTGTTCTAATCACAATGAGGTAGTATATACAGGTAAGTATAATTGCTATTGTTATTGCTATTTCCCATGCTTGCAAGAGAAACTGTAGAAGATGCTGGAGCCAATGGACAAGGTGGCAGATGCATGATGGCCAGATGCAGTTGTGTCCCTGAATGCACCCAGAATGCACTCAGAACCTTCAACTTTACCTTTACTTTCTACTAAAGGTAAAGATTTCCCTTGCTCGAAAAAGGGGCAGTACTCATGACTGTTTACAACCAAAGAGCCAGCACTGTCTGCATCTGCGGACATTTCTGTGATCATGTGGCAGGCTTGACTGTGTGCTGGAGCACACAGAATGCTATTACCCTTCCTGCCAAACAGTACCTATTTATCTACTTGCAATTTCTTGCTTTTGAATTGCTAGGTTGGCAGGAGCTGGGACAGACAATGGGAGCTCACTCCATCACAGAGCACTCAGGTTTTGAACTGCTGACAACATGCCAACCTTCTGGTCATCGAGCTCAATGTCTTAATCACTAAGCCACTGCAGCCTCTATACCACTTCTATTTGTGGCAATTAATTGCAGCAACTCAGGCAACTCCTCTGACACATGTGTAAAAATCCAAACAGGGTTTTTGGAGTTGGGGTTTGGTAGCAGCTTGCAGGATGGAATGATTGTTCCAGGTTCTGTGGCTGTCCTACAAGGGCAGACAGGAGGGGATCGATGGTAGTCCCTTCCACAGAAGAGAGCCTACTCTGTGTCTGTCCCAGCCCAGTGGAACCTCTTACCACCGGAAATTCGACTCCAGTCGGACCTTCTCCCATTCAGAAAAAATGCTGAAGACCTGGCTATGCCAGCAGGTGTGGGGCATGCTTGATTCAACCACGCAAGCCCGCTGTCTCATTTAGCCTGTCTGAGGGTTCCTGTTAGCTTCTGTATGTTTTTATTTTTAGGGGGAGGAGGAGGTTGACGGTTTTTTTTAAAATTATAATTCGATTGGTTTTGCAGGCGCACCCCCCAATAAAGGACTCAGACACCAATGAAAGTGGATAACGGCATTGGGCCACATTTATTGATTCATGCCCTAGTCCGAATTATAAATTTCTATTGGTCATTGACCAATTATAATTCTTAAGGCAAGCAGGCCGAAGTAACACTGGTAAGGTACCACCCAAAATTGCCGACGGCAATTGTTACAATGTATCTATTTGTATCAATCTGTTTGTTGACAACAAACAAATTGTTGACCGTAGTCAATATCTAACTAATGACCCCACCCTCTGACGCGTATCCGTAAAATCACGGGGTGATGCATGCTGTCTAGCTGTAGCCATCACCCCGTCGCCTGGTTCGTCGTTGACCGGACAACGTTTAACCAACTTATACCTGTCTAGTGTTGTCCAGTCAATTGCGAACCTGCCGGATACCTGTGGGTCATAAATGTTTACCTTACCAGTGCTACCCGCCCATGTGACCAAACTCAACAGCAGCAACAGAAAAAACCCCTATATCAAACCATAGCAACAGTGTGGGATGGGTGAAAAAACCAGAACCCAAGAGCCAATTGTGAGTCCCAGCCAAAAATTCCCACCCGGCCCCGAAGCGACCAAAATATCACACTGTTAACTAGGGAGGGGGTGGAGGGGAAAAACTTCTCCGCTCCGTCGCTTCGCAAAATGGCAGCTCGGCTGCCTCGTGGCCGCCCCTTATATAAGGGTGCTGGCCACGCCCCCTAACTACCCGGATGTCTTCGTCCGGTGGGGGGGGGGCGCAAAGGGCGCGGCGGCCATTTTGGCGCCACGCTTGCATTGCAGGCGCACCCCCCAATAAAGGACTCAGACACCAATGAAAGTGGATAACGGCATTGGGCCACATTTATTGATTCATGCCCTAGTCCGAATTATAAATTTCTATTGGTAATTGACCAATTATAATTCTTAAGGCAAGCAGGCCGAAGTAACGCTGGTAAGGTACCACCCAAAATTGCCAACGGCAATTGTTACAATGTATCTATTTGTATCTATTTGTTTGTTGACAACAAACAAATTGTTGACCGTAGTCAATATCTAACTAATGACCCCACCCTCTGACGCGTATCCGTAAAATCACGGGGTGATGCATGCTGTCTAGCTGTAGCCATCACCCCGTCGCCTGGTTCGTCGTTGACCGGACAACGTTTAACCAACTTATACCTGTCTAGTGTTGTCCAGTCAATTGCGAACCTGCCGGATACCTGTGGGTCATAAATGTTTACCTTACCAGTGCTACCCGCCCATGTGACCAAAGTCAACAGCAGCAACAGAAAAAACCCCTATATCAAACCATAGCAACAGTGTGGGATGGGTGAAAAAACCAGAACCCAAGAGCCAATTGTGAGTCCCAGCCAAAAATTCCCACCCGGCCCCGAAGCGACCAAAATATCACACTGTTAACTAGGGAGGGGGTGGAGGGGAAAAACTTCTCCGCTCCGTCGCTTCGCAAAATGGCAGCTCGGCTGCCTCGTGGCCGCCCCTTATATAAGGGTGCTGGCCACGCCCCCTAACTACCCGGATGTCTTCGTCCGGTGGGGGGGGGGCGCAAAGGGCGCGGCGGCCATTTTGGCGCCACGCTTGCATTGCAGGCGCACCCCCCAATAAAGGACTCAGACACCAATGAAAGTGGATAACGGCATTGGGCCACATTTATTGATTCATGCCCTAGTCCGAATTATAAATTTCTATTGGTAATTGACCAATTATAATTCTTAAGGCAAGCAGGCCGAAGTAACGCTGGTAAGGTACCACCCAAAATTGCCAACGGCAATTGTTACAATGTATCTATTTGTATCTATTTGTTTGTTGACAACAAACAAATTGTTGACCGTAGTCAATATCTAACTAATGACCCCACCCTCTGACGCGTATCCGTAAAATCACGGGGTGATGCATGCTGTCTAGCTGTAGCCATCACCCCGTCGCCTGGTTCGTCGTTGACCGGACAACGTTTAACCAACTTATACCTGTCTAGTGTTGTCCAGTCAATTGCGAACCTGCCGGATACCTGTGGGTCATAAATGTTTACCTTACCAGTGCTACCCGCCACACGGAGGGGCTTCAAAGAAGGCTCGACACCCCCCCCAGACCGTCAGCTCGGTCAACAGGCCTGCTCGCCAATCACCCAACAGGAGGTCCATACCTCCTCGCGACAGATGGACCCCATCCCCTGCATACAGGCCATAATTTTGCAAACTAATGGAGGGGTGACGACTGACCCGCCACCATCCCCTGCTGACAATAAACCGGGCAACAGCCCTGTTCACCATGCGTCTAGCCCGGTCCAGGGCCTGGAGGTCGAACCCTGCCCTAATCGCGTGCCGCGGCACCATGTCTGACCAAACGAGGGTTGTGGCGGGCCACACGTAATGCAGGTAGGCGAGGTCGCCGCAAATCGCATGCTTGAGCGATAGGCCGGTGACCTGACCTAAATCATTACCCCCAAGGTGTATGATCAGGATGTCAGGCAGGTCAGCACTCCGGCCTGAGAAAAGGAATGGCAACAGCTCCCTCCACAACATCCCGGGCTTACCATACCATGTGAGACTTGCGTATGCACCCAGTCCCAGTCGGGGTCCCCACTCTGTCGCCGCAGCGTAACGCGCTGCCCTGTGCACGTAGCTATGGCCCACCAGCCATACTGTCACCGGCGTAATACGACACCCAGGGTCTGTCAAGGAAAAAACGAATAGAGAAAAGGTACGGTGACTCGACTGGTACTCACGGTGAAAGAGGGCGGACATAAAATTGAAAACATTGCGATCCCCACCGCTCCATACGGCGTATCTCAGCCCTGGAGTACCCAAAAGCAGCCGCCATGGAAGCCGCCCCTATTCTGAATGAATGGGTGCCGTAACGGGCCACGGGAAGGCCGACACCTGCCAGCGCTTTGCCGGTCACCTTCCAAAATTGAAATTTAGTAAGGGGAGACCCATCTTGGTGACAGCAAAACGGGCCATGGTGCGTGCCACGCAGTGCAAGGAACTCCTGTAGGGCACCAACCGGACAGATGTCTGCCAAAGAACACCGTAGCAGTCTTACTCCACTGCCTATGCCATGCTGATCCGTCTTAGAGGAGCGTATCCTCAACTGAGCCCAGTCTTTGGCCACATAGACATCTTCGAGTTCCAGTGCCCTACGACTAGCATCCGCCTTAGACAGCATCACAAGCTCGCTGATGCGGAGCGCTCCAAAAAAGGCCACCGTTGTAGCCACATGAAACAGGGCTGCCTCATACCTATCAAAACATAGGTCCTGCCAGCCCCGTGCCAGTTGGGTAAGAACCCCTGGGGAAATTGGGTGGCGGTCATCCGGGCTACGCCCACGCTCCCACACCCACCCCTCCAAAACGTGTCTCACACGGAAGTCAGCGGTACTGTCCGCATGTCCGCCTACTTTGGCCATAAAAGCCAGCGCTGACAGCCTGGATGCTATGGTTCAAGGTGCAAGGCCCTGGGAATGCAGGTCAACCATGAATTGAAGTATATGGGCCACCGGGATAGGCCAGGTATCTGGCAGCCGGGATTGGGCACAGAATGCCCTGAAAGAATTGAATGCGTGTTGATACGCCTTACACGTGCGTGGTGCTAGTGACATGCCGATCGCCCGGTTCACCTCTCCTTGCCAAAGGTCCATATCTCGTCCAGGAGCGGCGAGGGAAATTCCTCCGCATCCGGGGCCAAGGCACGGAACCGGGAGATCTGCAGGCGGGACAAAGCGTCAGCGATATCATTATTGACCCCCGGGACATGCCTGGCCCGGAACAGTACATTAAGGCACAGGCTGCGCAATACAAACTGGCGCACCAGGTCCATCACCCTGGGTGATTTGGAAGTCTGTGAGTTGACAATGTGGACAACGGCCGCATTGTCACACCAGAAATGAACGACCGAGTTGGCCCACTCATCACCCCATGGCATCAAGGCCCCCAGGATGGGAAAAAATTCCAGGTACGTGAGGTCCCGCAGGCGCCCCATACCTGACCAGGCTGGTGGCCACCCACCATAGGCCCACTTCCCATTGTAGTACATCCCATAACCCAGGGACCCAGAGGCATCGGACTGTATCTGGAAACGAGGGGAAGCCAGAAGGTCAGACCTCCAAAATGACACCCCATTGAACTCCTTCAGGAACTGGAGCCAGATAAGCATATCTGCCTTAATGCCCTGGGTTAGTCTGACCCTATGGTGGGGCCTGGACAAGCCTGTCATTGCGTCGCACAAGCGCAGGGCAAATGCCCTGCCCGGTGCGACCACCCTGCAAGCGAAATTGAGATGACCATGCAACACCTGCAGGTCCCGCAGTGATGCCTTGCGTTTAGCAAGCAAGTCTGAGATAAGGGCCACTATCCTTGACACCTTATCCCCTGGTAACCTAGAAGCCTGCGCTACCGTGTCAATCTCCACCCCCAGGAAAACTAGCTGGTTAGATGGGCCCTCGGTCTTTTCGGGCGCTAAAGGGACACCCAGTTCCTCCATTAGCGTCTGAAATGTGTTGAGGAGACGTGTGCACGTGTCCCAGCCCCGTTCACCCCTGAATAAAAAATCATCCAGGTAATGGGCTACAGACCGGGACCCTGACCTGCGGACAAAAGCCCACTGTAGGAAGATGCTAAAACGCTCAAAGGCCGAGCACGATATGGAACAGCCAAAAGGCATGGCCTTATCGAAATAATATTCACCCCGGAACTTAAAACCCAGCAACTCAAAGTCACCCGGGTGAACCGGCAGGAGGCGAAAGGCAGACCTAATGTCGCACTTAGCCAACAGCGCACCCGGGTCACATGAGCGCACCATGCGCAGCGCTTGGTCAAAAGATGTATACCTGACCGAGCAAAGGTCATCAGGGATAGCATCATTGACCGATCGGCCGGCTGGGTAGGACAAGTGATGGATCAGGTGGAACTCGCCCGGTGACTTCTTGGGCACCAAGCCCAAAGGTGACACTTTAAGGTTGGGGAACGGGGGTGCAGGGAAAGGGCCAGCGACCCTGCCCGCATCAACCTCCTTAGAAATGCTGGCGGCAGCCACCTCCTCCCTCCCCTTAAGGGACAAAAGGTTGGGGGCATCTTGGGGGGACCTATCACCCTGGAAAAAAATACGGAACCACAGTCGAAAACCTTGAAGCAGGTAAACCGCAGCTGCCCCCCTCGGGTACGATGCGAGCCAACGCTCCAGCATGTCCACATTAATTGGGGAGGGGGCCTTTCGGTGGACCAGCTCCCTCTGCGGCAGTCTTGCCAGCCCCTTGTCCGCCCCTACCTTTGCCCCGCACCCCTCCAGGCCTGGGGCAAGCGGAGGCCGCATGGGGGCCAGCACAAGAGGGACACTCATGCCTGTACCGGCAATTCTTCCTACTGCATGAACCATTGGACGAGAAAGTCCAGCACAGCAGGCGGGCTGGAACCCCCTGCCCCACCACCTGGCGGGGTGTCTGTGCTGGGGCCGCTCGCTGGACCGCATGTCCACAATGGTATCTGTCCCCAGGCGCAAGGCGCGTGGGAGTCATATACAGAAGCCACAGCTTCTGGCAGGGCTCATCCCACCTCATCTCAGGGTGCAGGGGAATCCGCATACGGAATTCCTCGTCGTAAGCCAACCGTGACGGGCCCGGGAAGTCGACCATCGCCCGGTAAATGTTGTCCAAATACTGGACCATCGGAATTGCCAAATCCGGCCGGGCCCTGAGGTAGACCGCCATGTATATAAGGTACGCCGGCAACCAATTGGCCCACGTACGTGGCGGCTTACGACGACGTGCCTGTTCCTTATCCTTCTCATCCTGCCCCTCCCTCTCCTCTTTGGTGGGCTCTCTGTTAAGAAGGGAGAAGATGTCTACATACTCCCCACGCCAGATCTTCTCTTTGGTGGCCTGGGCCAAATGATCCCCCAGGGGCAAGGAATACCCCGCTGTCGGCAATGCTGACACCAGCACAGTGGGAACCACAGGGATCTGAAAAGGAGCCTGGACCAACCCGGCCACCCCTAACACATTCCCAACTGAATAAGAGGTACCACCCAAAACTGGGCCCTGGGTGAGCGGTGAAGTCGCCGGGTGGGACGTCGGCGACTGAACCGTCGCACCACCCATGCGAGGCCACGGCCACTGGAATGCCCCCCCAACGTGGGTAGGTGTGTGGGTGCACTAGATTGAACCGCATACTCACATGCAGCACCCCCGCGGGCCGCCCCCACCGGGGGTTCCGGCCCGCTGGGGGCGTCGGAGCTCACGACCGCAATTGAGCTCATCGACGGGGCCTGACTAGCATCAGCCTGTTGAGTGGGGAGCTGCGAGGCAGCGGCCGAAGCCGGCCCACACGCCTCGGGCAGCTCGACCCGTCCTGCCGCCTGCCGCTGACCGGCAGACAATGGATCAACCTGCACCCCAAAAGGCACTCCCGGGTGGCTAACCCTCGTGAGGGATGCCTTGAGAGCCGCAACGCGGGCCAGAAGGGCCTCAACACTAACGTAGCCCCCTAAACCAAGTGGGGGCAAAGGGCCAGCCGGCCCACTGGGTGCAGGCGCCGGTCCAGGTCCCTGAACCCCGGGGCCCATATACGGCCACGACCCCAGGCCCGGCCCCTGCAAGGCCGGGGGGTACCCTGCCAGGGGAGGGAACCCAGCCACCCCCCATGGCTGAAACCCCCGCAGGAAGCTGCGGACCCATGGAAGAAGGCCCCGCAGAATGGGCCGAGCCAGAGGCAGCGGCCACTGCTTGCGGGACAGGGGCCGCAGCCCCAGCTGGGCCGGTACGCAGACCCCCGGCCTCGGGCCAAGGGGTAATTAACCCCATCCCACCGGTCCCGGTGGGCTCAGGCAAAGGAGGCTGCTGGGGAGGCGCAGCCGCGGTCCTCCGACCCGGCTGGCGCCTCCGCGCAGAACGAGCCGCGTTCGCAGTCGCCTTCTTCTTCGAGGGCATAGCAGCTAACGATGGGAAGCCTAAAAGTCAAGAAAATCAGCAGCCAGAGGCTTCCCCGAGCAAGGCAAGAGCGACGGAGGTAAGAGAGAAAAACTTCTCCGCTCCGTCGCTTCGCAAAATGGCAGCTCGGCTGCCTCGTGGCCGCCCCTTATATAAGGGTGCTGGCCACGCCCCCTAACTACCCGGATGTCTTCGTCCGGTGGGGGGGGCCGCAAAGGGCGCGGTGGCCATTTTGGCGCCGCGCTTGCATTATGTGTTCTAATCTTTTAATGTGTGTGGGGGGGGTTGATTATTGTTTTAGCTTTGTTGTTTTTTTAGCTGATTGTCATTTTAAATTGTTTGTAGTATCGTTCTTGTTGTTCTTATGTGTTGTTAGCCGCCCTGAGTGGTGTTCCCTATCAGGAGGGTGGGATACAAATCCACAAAATAAATAAATAAATAAATAAAAGGGGATTACATTTTTAAACATCACATGAAGGTAAAGTATAACCATGTGAATGGCAGTTGAGCCACATACAGGACCAATGTGCATTTTCACAAAGATCCATTTTCCATGGGAAGCCCTCAGGCAGCAACTGAATTATATAGAAGCTTCAAGCAATTACCATGATTTGCTTGGTTCAATACGGCTACATTACAAGCATGAAACAAGCAGAATAGCACAGGGCTACCAATTTATTCTTATGATATGCACATATTTTTAGAGAATATCAAGCTAATTAAAATGGATGTTCCGTAAGCTTCATACTGCACCTTCTACTTTCACAAGTTTGCATTACGATTAAAAGACAAAACAAAACACTGCTTGAACAAAAAACGGCATCCTTAGCATCTTTTGGAAAAGAGGCCAAGGACTTAAACACACATTGCAGTTAGCATCTGACAGTTTATCATATTGATCAATCAAATGAGACTGTCTGGCCATTGTATTGTACTGGGTTGTGAGCATGGTATCACAGATCCCTGGGGTAATCACAACTTTTTTTCAATGCCTGTGCCATGGATCATTCCAGAATGGTAAATCTTTTCTGTCCAAGGGGGGTAAACAGAGCTACATAAATGTCCATATATATGCAGATCAATCCTCTTCCTCCTATCAAATCTAAACCCACGGGGGAATGTGAGCACTGATTAGCTATGAACACTTTCACTCAATAAAACCCATCTACAGCATAAAAGCTGGAAGAAATAAACCTAGCATGAGTTGCCACATGTCAATGAATGCTTTTCCAGGTGTGGGGAAAGAGAGAAATCTTTAGCTATTGAAAAACAAGTGCAAATACCATGTTTCAAGCATCAGTAAAACAGACCTTGAGCAAAGATATGAACACTATCTTGTATCATTTGTTTCTGCTTAAAGACACAACTGGATATTTTTCATTACTTACCAACCCATCAAATAAAGAGGCAAGATACAGCTTCTTTGGTATGAAATATTGTACCACATTTATTAAAATGTATGTGCAGTGGCTCAAGTGGCTAAGACGCTGACTGGGAAGTGGAAGGTCAGCAGTTCGATTCCCGAGTACTACAGGACGGAATGAGCTCCCGTCTTTGTCCCAGCTCCTGCCAACCTAGCAGTTCGAAAGCAAGAAATTGCAAGTAGATAAATAGGGACCACTTCGGTGGGAAGGTAACAGCATTCCGTGCGCTCCTAGTCATGCCTGCCACATGACCACGGAAACGTCTGCAGTAGCAGACAGCGCTGGCTCTTCGGCTTAGAAACAGAGATGAGCACTGCACCCTAGAGTCGGATACGACTGGCTTTCGAGCAAGGGAAACCTTTACCTTTACTATTAAAAACCCAAGCCTATGGATGGGGCTGGTATTGCATCCTTGTCCCCTCTCTATGTTGGCTAGATGACTCCCTTGCCATGGGCTCTACCTTGATATGCACATATTTTTAGAGCCTAGTACTGCTTAGGCCGGCTGAGTTGGGCCGGCTGAATTGGGGAGGCATCTCCATGAACTGATCTAGAGTGTCATAGGTTTTCTGCCTCTGTTAGACCAGGGGCTTCTACTCTGGGTAAATGCCTTTAGTCCATTTCAAGAATTCAGGGAATACAAGATTGAGCCCACCTCTTCTTCTATCTATGTTTTTCCTCCATGTTCTTGAGGAGATGAGATGCTATGGAACATAGCTATGGCAAGAGGCTCAATCCCTAACTCAAATTTACTTTCTGATGCCTCTTCTTCATCTTATTTGTATATGATGTTACTGAGTCAAACCAGTTGATTACTAAACACAATGTTCTTAATTTCAATGAAAATTGAAAGTAAATGTTTGTCCCATTTTAAAAAGTGTAAATCGGCACCAATTTCTTTATCACTCATAGCAGTGGAGAACAGCTATTTTTATGGCAACTGAGGAGGAATGAGTTCAATTGCACCTCTTTATTTCTTTCTGCTTCCTACCTATTCCCCAATTTTTATTATTATTTTTAATGTGATACAATCCAGGGTAATATGTTCAGCTTTAGATTTAGTTTGGCCCTTATTCTACTTTTCACTGCTGTAAATTGTGGCCTATATGAATTATGTATGAAATTAGTTTTTTGAACAACAAATTAATTTTCTCCTATTTCTATATTCTATTTTATTTCTATATTCTATCTTATTTTTTTGGTGCTATATTGGTCACTCTTGTCTAATGGAGAATCTTTATTAATTTTAATAATCTATTCTGGTTGTGTGTCAGCCAGTCTTGTCAGAAGAAATAAAAAAGCACCAGCTGTAAGATGCAAATGTTATAACCAAATAAGCAATTAAATCACATTTTGCTGCTAGGGATAATTTAACTAACAGAGGTGAAATTATTGTTCTTCTTTGAGATAATGTACTGGTGTTCAATATTCATGGAAATATGCAACAGGCACAATCAATTAGAAAACATAATCAATATTAATTTGAGGCTTTGCTCTACACACCCTTATGTGAGAATGGGTCACACTAAATGTTGTGGCTTTTACAGTAAAACCCTGTTTTATGGACACCTCTTTTTACGGAAAAATTGTTTTACTGAAGGAAATTCTGGGGAAATCACGTCCTGATTTATGGGGGGAAATCAACTTATGGAATGGGTTTTCCCAGAGGTCTTTCCATCTGTGAGAATCTAAAATGGTGGTCCTGCCATTTTAGACTCTAAAATGGTGGTCCTTTGCCATTTTAGACTTTAAAAATTCACCCCGTGCTACCCGCCCCAACCACCTGAAATTTCAAGACATCACTTACCATGGTGGTGGTGGCGGAAATTGCGGCAATGATTGCAGCAGTTTTGCCGCTTTTCCAACAGTCCCCACTGCTTCTACTGGCACTGGGAGAGTGTGTGTGTGTGGGGGGGGGGGGGCATATCTGCTCCATTCTGGTCTTTGTCTGAGGTTCCTCCACAGTGTGCTTTATTTTATTTTTTAATTAATTTTCAAAATATAATTACAAAATCTAAATAGAAAAAAAATTACAATACAATACAAAAAATCATATGACAATATACAATACAATACATAAAATTCATGCAATAATAAACCATAATAACCAAAAAAATAACAGTACTAAAGATAACACTATACCAATACCTGTACTTAACAAGGTAATACCTCCCCATCCTTCATTAAATCTTAATTGTTATAGCTCAAACAATTATATGCAACTTTAAAATTACATTTACACTATTTTCTTTTTCTTATAGCAATATCTCCAAATCAAACTCATTTATATTTATCTATAATATTCATGTTTACACCTTTTTTTCTGCCCAAAATTTATTACTTAATACTATATTACCATGATTTTCCCTGAACATATCAGGAAAATATAATAATAAAAACATATACACAAAATCAAACTACACACCCTGGAGGATGCAGGATATCACATCATTTTTCACTGTTTCCAAAATATAAATTGATCAAGTACTGGCCCAACCCCCACACCTCCAACTAATTTTGACTCTACAAATAGTTGCCAAATTTTCCAGAATCTATTTTCTTTAATTATACCCTTTTTTTGTTCAATTCCCATGTTAGTTTATCATTTAATGCAAGATCCCACAATTCCTTATACCAATCTTCAATTTTCAAAGTTACATTGTTTTTCCAATTCTAACTATACATTGTCTACCCATTGTCAACATTATGGACAGTAAATCTTTTTTTATCAGCATCCAATTTTATATTATCCATATCTGTCAGCAAATCGGTACTTGACCCCAGTTTAAATCTCATTCCAAAAATACAACAGATTTCCTTCTCAATTCTTTCCCAAAAGTCTTTTACTCCACCACATATGCATATACATCCCCAGTGTATTCATACATCTCCAACACATTTTACTCTTATTATTATCCATCTGATACAACCTCACTGGGGTCAAATACCATCTCCACAACATTTTATAATTATGTTCTTTTATTCTGACTGACATAGTTCTCATAATCCTTTTCCCCCATTTATTTCTCTATTCCACTTCTGTGTTTTTTACATTAAGATCTTGCTCCCAAAAGTTTCTTAATACGTCTTGGGGATTACCTTCTTTATTTAACATCTTATAAATCCTGCCAACAATGCCCTTAATTCTCTTTTCCCCCTTTCTTGTCTTTAACACCAACTCCTCAAACTCAGTCTTACTCCTTCCCAAACTGGTTTCCATCAAGTATTTACTATTCCACTTGTTTACTAATGCAATCTGAAACCAGTTCATCCTCAATTGCGTATATATTTCGACTTTCTTCTCTCTATCCTCACAGACCTGTAACCAATCTTTCAAAAAGGAAATACTATTTATAATAAAAACTTCCTTCACCCTCTCATCTATTTTTATCGGGAAGTTTTTCATATCCTCCATTTCTATAATTGGGGAAATATCTGGGGCTAATTCCTTTTTTACCTCCTTCCATACATCCATCATTGTTTTCACCATTTTATTTTTATTATTATTTTGCCTACCTCATTATCTAAAAATACCGCTTTACCAATTTGTGCTAATTCTTTCATCTCAACATCTTCCTATATTACCATTTTCCTCATCAAAATCTTCACAATATTTTTAACCTGAAAAATTCTGTAATAATTCTTAATATTCGGCAGTCCTCCTTTCTGAGGTAAGTACCACAGATTTTTAGTAATTCTAGCTTTTTCCCACCATTACAATAATTGTTTAGTAAATTTTGAAACTCCTTAATTTCTTTTTCCTTAAATTGAATTGGTAGGACATCAAACAAAAAAATAAGCTTTGGTAACAACATCATTTTACACAATGCTACCCTACCAAACCAAGTCAGCTTTAATTTAGTATATTGCTGTATTTTATCCTTAATATCCCTCTTTTGTTTTCCATAATTCAATCAAGATCTTCTACCTTATTTGAAATATTTACTCCCAGATATTTCAAACTTTCTTTGACTTGTATCTTATACCTTTATTTTCTCCTGTTACTTTTTGTTCACATTACACAGTATCATTTCGGATTTATCCCAATTTATCCTTAAACCTGTCATCTCTTCAAATTCCCTCAAATGTATCTGTATCCTTTTCAGTGCCTTCATAGGATTTTTCATAATCATCAAGGTGTCATCAGCATACAAACTTATCTTATTACCAACTATGCCCTCAATACTTTTATCCTCTCTTTTCGCATTCACAAGAAATTCCATTGCCATAACGAACAAAATTTGGCGATAATGGGCATCCCTGGCTCGTTCCTGCTTCCAACTTTATATCTTCTGTGAAAGTATCATTAATCCTAACCTTGGTGGACCCCTGCCAATACAATTGTTCTATCATCTTACTGAACTTGTTTCCAAATCTATAATATTTAATTATCTCATTAATTGTTTCCCATTGAAGCGAGTCAAATGCCTTAAAAATATCTAATGCTAGTAACCCTACTTTCTCCTTGCTCTGATCTGTATTATCTATCAAATCTAAAACTTTCCTTGTCAGATCCACCATATGCCTTTCTTTAAGAAAGCCTATTTGATCTTTATTAATATAGTTGCCCATAAAGCTGTTTAATCTTCTTGCTAATATTACAGGGGAAAAAATTGTGTCTTGATATATTAATGAAATGGGTCTGTATGACTCTATTTTTTCTAGGTCTTTCCCAGGTTTTGGTAATAAAACAATTATAGATCTATACCATGAAGTCGGGATTTGTCCTCCATCCACTGTATGCTTTAGCCGGGAATGTGTGTTGGATGAAGACCACTCCACTCCAGTATTTGTTCGATGAGCATTCCCGACTAAAGCACACCACAGAGGGACCTTGGACGAAGACAAGAATGGAGCAGATATGTCCCACACACACTCCCAGTACTGGTAGAAGCGATGGAGACTGTGGAAACAGCAGCAGCATTGGTGGCGGCAGCAGTGGCGGCGTCTCTCCCTACGGCCAGACAAACTGCTCAGGAAGCAGCAACAGAATGGAAAGGGTAGGGAGACCACTTCCCATTGTGCAATGTTTTTTCCCTTTTTTATTTCTTATCCCTCACCTCGATCGAGGTGTGGAGGTGCAGGATAAAAAAGGGAAATCCTCTAATAACACTCCCTCTTCTCCAACCCAGCTGCTCACCAGCTGGTGAGATGATTGGGGTGTGGAAGAAGGTTATGGCTAGCATTTTTGGGGGAATTTATTTTATTTATTTATTTATTTATTATTTTTGTCCAGTCAGGACAATTTTTGTATTTTTCAATGCATTCCTATGGGAAATATTGCTTCATTTTATGGAAAATGTGAATGTTGCAAAAAAAGTTACAGAACAGACGTTATCCATAAAATGGGGTTTTACTGTACTTCTAAGGAAGCATGAATAAGATCACCCACTCATTTTTTAAAAACTTACTCCACAATGTGGGATTCTGACATGCTTCCTTCCAATATTATTGAAATTTTATTTTCATTCCCCTTTCCTCCTAATTACATCTATATTTAGGTAGCTAAACAAAAGCAGTGGCTGTTTAAAACCCACTGAGCACCTTTGCAGCAAGCCTTATTGGAATTAATTATATTAGGATTATATAAATGTAGAACAAACTATTGAATCACACAGGAAATAAAACTCAATGAAAAGATCTCTCTTGACAATTTAATGAGCCTTCAGTTCATTTTCACAGGAACTGTAGGGGGTTCAGCAGGCAGCATGATAACATTTTACTTTATTTTAGGTTGCAAGAGATAGAAATGGAGGATACCACAATATCTCAGACTAAAGAATGCATATTTCTTAATCTTTCTAATGACTTTTAATTCTGTGGACAATTTATTACTATAATAGACTGGTCTTTATATAGGAAATTCAGCACAGTTGTTAATATTATGAAACTGTAATCAATAAATCAATCAATCACTTCATAGTAATAATAATTTCATGTCAGAAATTATTCTGGGTTGAAAGGATTTTTGCGAAAGAAACTCCACTCAGAGGATGCCCAAATGAGGCTCCTTTCATGTCCCTAAGAGCTGGGACAGATACAGGTGCTCAATCCATTATGCAGTACGGGTCTTGAACTGCCAACATGCCAGCCTTCCAGCTAACAAAATGAGCTTCTTAACCACAGAGCCACTGTAGCCCCTTAATCACTTCATTATGGTCTACGACCAGCACAGTAAAATAAGAGGTGTTTTTTTAAAAATAATAATAATTAAATGTGTAAAATGTAGTTAAAAATCTAATTTAAAATGCATATCCATTCAAAGTTAAAGAAATTGAATAAAATCCATTTTTAAAGTGAGTGCAACTGTAATCATATTTTACAACTATGTCCAAAATTACCACTATGTCTACTTCTTCTTTGTACATTTTTCCATTTTTATTTTTTTGAATCAATCCTTTATAGAAGGTTTGTGACCTGATAAAGCAAATCTTAAGTTCTTCTAGAAACCAGTTTTTATACATGACAATGTACCCCATTCCATGTATTGAAAGAAAATTAAGGGGATACTTGATTTTTTAAATATTTCTCAATCAGGATAAAGTATGGGCTGTCTAAAAAAATGTGAACATTATATATAAGGAGGAGACGGGGAGGGAGAAAGGGAAGGAGATATATAATTTTAAAGCAACAAATATCACATTCAACCAGTTTATGGTTCTGAGATTTCCATTACATTCACTATTGTAAGATGATATATTATGGATAAGGATGAGCAAACATCATCCACTTTTATTCATTCCAAATTATTTGTGTATAGATAAATCAACTGACGATTTGTTCTTGAATATTTAAAAGTAATTAAATATTGGTATCTTCTTGAGGTGCTGTATACATTGTAAATATTGGTTATCATCATGGTGATAGTCTTCCTGTTCTTAACTCCTCAGAACAGTTCTTCCAAGGACATTCCACACCAGTCTCTCAGATTCTCCAGCCATGAAGTTCATCTACGCTATCATTATGGTGACCAGCCATGAAGATTGCCCTGAGAACAATATAATGCAGTGGCCTTCCATTTGCCTTCTGCATTGCAGCATGATACTAATCCAATTCCACAAGTCACTTTCTGGTCCTGAGACCTTTGGGCACACAATGTCCTCTTTGGCCCCAGGCAAGTATTGATGAAGCTGCTGTCCTCCATCAAGATAGATTCAAGTGGGATGTGATACACTTGGGGACCATCACTCTTCCCTGTGGACTTTGACATACAAGGCCATTAGTCATTAGTTAACCACTGCCTGACCATTGGCATTGAGTTGCTGGCGGTATGGTCTACTCTATTACAATAGCATACCATACCATACCTGGCCAGGTGGGGAGATTTTCTACACCTCTTTAATTATTCTGTCAGTAGCAAGGATGATTTCTTGTTTTGTACACTTCCAGTGATTGGTGCAAATTTTATTGCTGAAAGAGGGGTTTTAAGGGACATTTAATAGTTTAAAACTTCAACCAGCCAGGGCTTGTTTTTTGTTTGTTTTGTGTACATGATATGCTTCTCAAGAGGATAAGATTCTGAGAAAAATTGGGAAATCTTCAACACAGGAAAGAAGAAATTTGTATCTCTATTAAGTGGTGCAGAATCTCAAATTTCATGCCCTTTTAGATTTTGATAGTCTTATCCAATCAAGATTACAGAATTCTCAAAAGACAAGTAATTTTGCAAGTTGTTTTTCACACCCAGGGAACCAATGATAGAGTGACCAGGAATCTAAGCTAAGTATTACACAGTAGAAATTGATTTTTGCAACCTTAGTACAGTAGTACCCCATATAACGAAAAAGCTCCATTTTTTTCATTATGTGAATCATATTGGTGATATCCCGCATAACGGGGAAAAATTGTTATACAGGGTAAACCCCATATAACGGGGGGGGGGGATCGTTATGCTGGGTATCACCAATATCTCCAAAACGCTTCATTGTATGAATTTTTCATTATACAATGTGTCCATTATACGAGGTACCACTGTATGTTATAAGACAGTCTGCTGCTTTGTAGGCTACAAGTAAAAGAAGAGAAAACCGATTGAGGCTGTATTGGGTCAACAACGATATTTTTACTGAATGCAGTCATATCTTCAATAAATAATAATATCTGTGTTGTCTTCAAAGAGTTAATTCATGAGTTCTTTGAAGACAATACAGATATTATTATTTATTGAAGATATGACTGCATTCAGTATAAATATTGTTGTTGACCCAATACAGCCTCAATCGTTTTTTTCTTCTTTTACTTGATATACACTGGTTGGCCATTTTCTTATTGACTTTTACAAGATTTCTTGGCTTTATGGCTTTTTCACGCAGTTGCTTCTCCCACACAACTATTAGTGTTATGACCTCATTGCTAACCCAGTAAGTCCTAATTATTCTTGCAACTTGAGATTCTCCAGGAAAAGGTAGCAAACTACAGTTTCAATCATTGGAAAGGAGTTGGATTTAATATCTACTATGTTGTGAAGAGATTCATCATATACAAGATTGAGAAGATTATTCTTTAGGAACAATGTATTAGACTCTTCGGGTTTTATTCAGCAATGTGGTCTGTCTCCTTTAAGGGTAACATCTCCTTTTGTGAACACTCTATATAAGAGTTTCATATAGCAATTCTAGTAACGTTCAATCTGCCTGATAACATAATAAGCTGAGAAAGGCATGGAACGCGATAGAATGTAAACAATTTAAGAAAATAAATAAGGTATGATACTCTATCAATTTAGACAAGCAGTAGGAGTTAGCAGTTGTACTGTACATATGATACTTGGCTTGTTATATATCTGTAAACTTTGTAAACATACTTCAGCATGTCGCAGTGTAGTATTTTTATGGGTTTTATGGGGTACTTTATCAGGAATATTAGTTAGTGCAGTTCTTTAGCCTGAAAACTGAATTAGTTCCTAGCACGAAAAGAGTAAAGAAAGCTATAGAGAGGCATGGAACTTGAGATAAGTTGAGAGAGGCAAGGAATGCACTCAAACAAATAATAAAAACAAATCTATATATCCCATTAGCCTAGAATAAAGAATATGTGTATAGCATGTATAAACATTATAACATATTTGTAAATACCTCAATATGTTTCAGCCATGTATTTCTATGGGCTTTATCACAATTATTGGCTTATGCAGTCTTTTTCAAAATACTTGGCATATTACTATTTTCATTTTTGTATTTACAGTAACTATTTTTCTGATGAAGAATGAATTCGAAAAAAGTTTCTAATCCGGAGGACTTTTTAACTCATGAATAAACTCTTTGAAGACAAAAAAAACTAATGAATTAACTCTTTGAAGACAACACAGATATTATTATTTATTGAAGATATGACTGCATTCAGTAAAAATATTGTTGTTGACCCAATACAGCCTCAATCGGTTTTCTCTTCTTTTACTTGATACATACGGGTTGGCCATTTCCTTATTGACTTTTACAAGATTTCTTGGCTTTGTAGGCTACAGCAGGATAACCTGGCTGTCAACCTGGTATTTTTCTACATGTCCCCTACAGAAAGTCCATTATGCCTGAGATACAAAGAGCTTTGCAGGCGCACCCCCCAAAGAAAGACTCAGACACCGATATATGGATAAAGGCATTGGGCCACTTTTATTGAATAATGCCCTAGTCCGAATTATAACTTTCAATTGGTATTCATCCAATTATAATTCTTAAGGCAAGCAGGCTGCAGTAACACTGGTAAGGTTCCTCCCAAAATTGCCAATGGCAATTGGCTACAATGTATCAATTTGTATCAATTTGTTTGTTGATACAAACAAATTGTTGACCGGAGTCAATAAACTATCTACTGACCCCACCCTCTGACGTGTATCCGTCAAATCATGGGGTGATGCATGCTGAAAAGCTCCTGCCATCACCCCTTGCCTGGTTCGTCGTTGACCAGTCAACGTTATTACACCTGTACCTGTCTAAGTGTTGGCCAGTCAATTGCGAACCTGCCGGATACCTATGGGTCATAAATATTTACCTTACCAGTGCTACCCACCTAAGTGACCAAAGTCAAGAGCAAAAACCCCTATGTCAAACCTAGCAACAGTGTGGGATGGGCAAAAAAGCCAGAACCCAACGGCCAATTGTAGGTTCAGGCCAAAAATTCCCACCCAGCCCCAAAGCGACCAAATTATCACACTGTTCACTAGGGAGGGGGTGGAGGGAAAAACTTCTCCTCTCCGTCGCTATTTCTAAAATGGCAGCTCGGCTGCCTCGTGGCCACCACTTATATAGAGGGGTGGCCACGCCCCCTAACTCACCCGGATGTCTGAGTCTGGGTGGGTGGGGCCTGCAAAGAGTGCAGCGGCCATTTTGGTGCCGCGCTTTCATTGCAGGCGCACCCCCCAAAGAAAGACTCAGACACCGGTATATGGATAAAGGCATTGGGCCACTTTTATTGAATAATGCCCTGTACCTGTCTAAGTGTTGGCCAGTCAATTGCGAACCTGCCGGATACCTATGGGTCATAAATATTTACCTTACCAGTGCTAACCGCCACATGGGGAGGCGTCCATGATGACTCACCCCCCCAGACCGTCAGCTTGGTCGCCAGGCCTGCTTGCACCACACCCAGAATGAGGTACATACCTCCAGCCGACAGGTGGACCCCTTCTCCTGCCTACTGGCAAAATTTTAGTAAGCCTATCCTCAGGTGTCCAATGGCTGTCTCCCAGCCATGCTCAGCAAGGGACCGGGCAACAGCCCTGTCCACTGACTGCCGGAACAGTCCGAACCACAGAGATCCACGTCTCCCCTAAATTGGTGTCTCAGCACGATGTTAGACCATAGCGACCGTGTGTAAGCCATACGTGATATAAAACGCCAGGTCACAGCCCCTCGACAGTTCAGTAACAGCAGTGATCCGTATAAGATTGTTGCCACCGAGGTGCCTATTAAGAACATCGGGCGGTCCAGCATCCCCGACGGACATCAGGAATGGCCACAGTTCCCGCCCCTTGTGCCGCACAGACCATACCATGGCATACGTGCGGATGCACACAGCCCAAGTCGGGGTCCACTCTCTGTCGCCGCAGCATATACTGCTGCCCAGTGTACATAGCTGCGGCCCACCAGCCCCACTGCCACCGGATCTGTAAAAGGGGAGAAGAGGTTAAGGACATAACTAGGTACTCATACAGTGAGGGAACGTACATATAAGAAATTGCGTGTACACGCAGGTCCGCCTCCGAGTACCCCAAACGTAGCCGCGATCAACGGGACGCCTATCCTAAATAAATGGGCGCCAAAACAGGCCCGCATACCGCAAAGCGCGGCACCGGTCACCCTCAGTGACATTACTTCGGCAAGGGTAGACCTATCCTGGTGGCAGAAAAATAGGCTGGGGCGCACCGCAGGCACTGTCAAAAATTCATGTAGGGCACCAACCGAACAGATGTCTCCAATAAAACTTCGTAGCAGTCTGACTCCACTGCCTACGCCGTGCTGAACAACCTGTGAGGACCGTATCCCCACTTGAGCCCACTCATGTGTGACAGAGACATTGTCGAGTTCCAGTGCCCTACGAGGCACATCCGCCTTACACAGATGGTACCAACTCTGGCACCCCACTCACTGATGCGGAGCGCTCCAAAAAGGCTACCGTGGTAGCTGCGTGACCAAGAGCCACTTCACACCTATCCGAACATAAGTAATGCCCGCCTCGTGCAAGGTGGGTCAGAAACTCTGGGAACTGGGGTGACGTGTGTCCGGGCGGCGGACACGTTCCCGTGTCCACCCCTCCAAAACACGATGCATGCGGAAGTAACTCATGCAGTCAGTGACCCCCCCCCCCAACGTCGGCCATAAATGCCGGTGCCGAAAGTCTGAAGGCTAGAGTACGGGGGGGGGCAAACCTTGACTGTGAAGATAAACATGCATTGCAGAATCTGGTCCACAGATATTGATAGCATTCTAAATAGCATGAACGCATGGTGATACGCCTTACGCGTGCGAGGTGCCAATGACATGCCCGGTTCACCTCCCCTCGCCAAACGTCCAAATATTGGCCGGGAGTGGCGAGTGGAATTCATCTGCTTCCGGTGTAAGGCACGGAACCGGGGGATCTGCAGGCGGGATAAAGCAGCAGCAATGTCGTTATTAATACCTGGAACATGTCTGGCCCAGAACAGCACATTTAGGCGTAGGCTTCTCAAAAAGGATAGACAAACTAATGTCATGACCCTGGGGGATTTGCATGTCTGGGTGTTGACAATGTTCACCACTGCCGCATCATCACAGCAAACATGGACCACTGAGTAGGCCCACTCATCGCCCCATAGCATCAGTGCTCCCCAAATTGGGAAGAAACTCAAGGAAGGTAAGATCGCGGAGGCGATCCGTGCCAAGCCATGCGTGCTGCCATTGGCCGTAAGTCCACCTACCCTCAGAGTAAACCCCCATAAGTCAGGGAGCCGGAGGCATCCGACCGTACTTGAAATCTAGGGCAGACCATAAGGTCTGATCTCCAGGAAGAGACCCCGTTAAAACCCAGGAGTAATTTGAGCCAGACCGGAAAGTCCACCCGTATGGACCCTGTGTTGACGTTTTAACAGGCCAGCCATGGCATCACACAGGCACCTGGCCAATGCTCTGCTGGGTGGAACCACCCTGCAGGCAAAATTAAGGTGGCCATGAAGTAACTGCAGCTCACAAGGGAACACTTTATGTTTGGCAATCAATGCCAAAATTGCCGCGGAGATCCGAGCCACCTTATTCATGGTTAACCCGGATGCCCGTGCGACAGAGTCGATTTAGAAATGCGAGCTTAGTAGCTGGGCCCTTGGTCTTTTCAGGCGCCAAGGCGACACCCAGTTCCCACTTGAGTGTCTGAAATGTAGTGAGGAGACGCGTGCACGTGTCTGAGCCCCGTTCACCCCCGAACCAAAGTCGTCGAGGTAATGGGCTAGAGACCGAGACCCTGACCTGCGAGCAAAGGTCCACTGAATGAAAGTCCCGAATCGTTCGAATGCTGAACCTGAATTAACTCAGGCAGAAGGGGTTGGCCTTATCTAAGTAAAATTCCCCTTGGAACCTAAAAACCCAATAGCTCTAAATCCATTGGGTGCACTGGCAGTAATTGGAAAGCCGAGTGCATACCACACTGTGCCAGGAAAGCACCGGGACTGCATGAGCGTGCCACCCATAGGGGCAGAACCAACTACGAGTACCTGACTGAACAAGGTCATCAGGAATGGCATCCCTAACCGGATAACCCACAGGGTAAGCTAAATGGAGGATTAAATGACATTCACCCTGGTTCTACCTCGGTACTAGTCTCATAGGGGAGACTTTCAACTTAGGAAAGATGGTTCCAAGAAGGGACCCGCTACTCTCATAGCCTCAACTCCCGTAGCTGTGCACAGTGGAGCCACCTCTTCTTTACCTTTCAAGGGAACTAGATTAGTAGCATTCTGGGACCCCTAACACCCCCGAATGGAATACAAAAGCCCCATTGAAAACCCTCCAGCAGGTACCCTGCATCATCCCTTCTTGGATGAGCTGAGTGCCACCGCTCCAGCCTGAGTACACTAATTGGGGAGGGGGGGCTTTGACAAGGCTAGTTCCTTCAGACAGAGCTCTGATCGCCCCCTGGGCACCCCTACCTCTGCCCCGTAACCCACCAACCCGCGGGCACGCGGAGGCGGTGTAGGGGCCAGCGCAAAAGGGGACACCCAAGTCGGTAATGACACTGGCGCTTAGTACACACGTCGCCAGCTGAGCAGGTCGAACACAGTAGGCGGGCTGGAACCCCCTGCCCGACCAGTCAGCGTGGAGCCTGTGTCTGATCAGCCCGCTGCACAGCATGACCACCATGGTACCTATCACCAGGCGCCAGTCACGTGGGGGTCATGTACACGAGCACAATTGCTGACAGGGCTCATCCCACCTCCTCTCAGGGTGTAGGGCCACCTCTTCCACATTCCTCATCGTAAGCCAACTGCGATGGGCCCATCAAATCAACCATCGCCCTGTAAATATTAGCAATGGATGGAACCATCGGGATGGCCCAATCAGGCTGGGCCCTGCGGCATACCACCATAAATATAAGGTATGCCGACAACCAGTTGGCCCGAGATGCGCGGTGGCTCATGACGACGGGACAGCTCTTTGTCTCTGTCGTCCTGTCCCTCTCTCTCCTCCTCAGTGGGCTCACAGTTCAATAGGGAGAATATCCACATATCCCCCTCCAGACCTTATCCCTCGTGACCTGCGGCAAATGATCACCCAGGGGCAAGGAATAACCAGCCGTCGGCAAAGCCATCGACAGCACGTTCTGTATAAAGGGCATACGCAGCAGGACCCGGACAGCCCCTGCGATGCTCGGCACTGCCCCGGGGGCGGACACCCCCGCCCTTAACGAGGGACCATTTAGCACCATGGGATGCTGGGATAAGATGGTAACTGATGCCTGCTCGCATCAACTTGACGAGGTCAGGGCCACTAAACCCCACCACGGTAAGTGGGCTGTGGTGTTGGTGCACTCAAATTGAATCTGATACTCACTAGGTGCACCCCCGTGAGCCGCCCCCACCGGGGGGTTCCGGCCCACGGCGGGCGGCGGAGCTCGCGACCGGAATCGAGCTCTGGGATCACCCCTGACTGCTCCCAGCCTGTACATCAGGTAGAACGGGGAGCTGCGAGACACCAGCTGAGCCGGCCGGACCGTCTCACACAGCTCGACCCGGTTGGCCGCCCGCTGAAGCATAGTGGCCGGCAAGGTAGCCGGGTCGATGAAGGGGCCCCTGTTGAAAAAGGAGAAGCGCCCCCCGCTCCGAAGGAGGCTAGCATAAGGCGGGCCGGGTGGGCCGGACGGCCCACTAGGCAGTTGGAAAGGTAACCCAAATTGGCGAGCCAGGGCCAGAATAGGGCCATGCCAAAACTCCGGCCCATGAGGGGCCGGAGGGGAAACGGGTTGTATGACCACACCAGGCCCTCCCACGCTGCCCTGACCCATGGCCGGTAACGGCGGGCCGGGGCCTGAAGGCCCTGAGGGGCCGGCCTGTAGCTGGCCAACCACCGAGCTGGAGCCCGGCTGCCAAGTGAACTGCGGGCCAAGGGCCGGAGCCCCTGAGGGGCCGGCTGGAGGCCGGCCACCCAAGGGCCAAGTACCAGCCTGAATCACCCCACCGGTATTGGTGGGCAAGGCTGTGATAGTCCCCTGCCGCGGGAGCGCAGCCGTGGTCCTCCGACCTGAAGGCTGCCCCCCGAGAAGGAGCAGGATCCCTTTCCAGGGATCAAATTTGTAGCGCCAAAAAACACAGAGCAAAGCAAGCTAAGGCTCTGTTAATTCTCCCTTGCCGGCCGGGAAGGATCAAGGGCTAAAGAGCCGCAGAGTACAGACAAACAGCGACGGAGAAAACTTCTCCTCTCCGTCGCTATTTCTAAAATGGCAGCTCGGCTGCCTCGCGGCCACCCCTTTTATAGAGGGGTGGCCACGCCCCCTAACTCACCCGGATGTCTGAGTCCGGGGGGGCCTGCAAAGAGTGCGGCGGCCATTTTGGCGCAACGCTTTCATTTGTGACACTTTGTGGACCAGGAGTTATGATTTTTTTCTATTTCTCTGAAGAGAAGACTCCCACATACTATAAATATCCTCTGAAATTCCCAGAGGTCTCAAAAGGGATTTATCATGATGTTTAAGAAGCTCCAGTGCTCACCCAGAATTTGGGTTGTGAAAAATCATCTCACAGTACTTTTAGACATAGCATGTTATCATGGTTCTCCTGAAGTCTCAGACTTAAGGAGAGATTTTTTTTCAAGTGCCATGAACTGGAATGTTTAACTATTCCCATTCCAAGCTTGAAACTCCTGCAATGTCTGAACACCAAGCATATGATGAAGATATAATGTGATTGCCTGACATGAATTCAATCAATTTAAAATATATACTATCTCTTTTTCTTTTTTGTGGCATTTTGAAAGTGTTAATTATAAATAAAGCAACAGCAAGAGAAGAGCATTGTATATAGGCAAACTAACTTACTAAAGAGAACAAAAGTAGGCAGGTGCTAAGGAAGGCACATAGCCTGTGTTTGTTCAGCATGTTGCAATGAAGAAAACAATGGCTTAGATTGTCATCTGAGACCAGAAATTCTACAGAATGAGTTTCAGCTCAGCATGTAATCCTCAAATGGAGCAAGCAGTGCCATCATGCATGCTTTGCTGATGATATCCTGAGGGTATCCTTCTGTTTATTTCACAACCAGTTTGGACATCCCATTAATATATCCAACTCCGTTACTAAGAAAAGTGGGAGCAGCAGCACATGATTTCATTAGGTTTCCCTTAATAATAGATAACATTTGAAAGTCTAATTTTGAAAATAGAGCAAATGAGGTTGTTATGTTCCCCTTGTTAAAATACCACAGATAAAAAAACAACATTGTGTGTGTGTTAGGATCAGGCTATGCCAGAACACAATGATCTGAATAGCAGAAATGAATATTTCAAGATGCTTCAGGAAATCTTTATTTACTAAGCAAGATCTCTTTAAACATTAAAATGCTTAGAAAATAAACAAAGCCTTATTAGCATAGTATAAGTTTAGCACTGCAATGATACTGATCTTCCATGTATCAAGCACTAAGATGACATTTGTTTGGAGATTTCTAGCTTATTATTGTAAACAGAATTATTGCATTTTAGGCATACACAGTTTTAATGTCAGAACACTAAGCAAAAGGAACTGCAAAATGAACTCACCAAAAGGTGCCTTCATTTTTCCAGTTTCATATCTGGCCTAGACATGGAAAAAGAAGAAATACCCCCTTCTGATTCTTATCCTGAGAGAACTAAGGGGGGGGGGGGAGGAGAGACACTATTTGGCCAAACCCAAATGCTAGCCCAAACTGTCGCAGTTCTGCTGACATAATGGGACTTAAGTTTTGAATGACCATTCAGCAGTGAAGTCAATGAGTTGACCCGAACTGGGATGAACAGTTGTATTTAGGTTACTGGGCTTTATTTAACTGCAGGCCATGATTCAAATGAAAGCGCGGCGCCAAAATGGCCGCCGCGCTCTTTGCGGGCCCCCACCCCACCCGGACTCAGGCATCCGGGTGAGTTAGGGGGCGTGGCCACCCCTCTATAAAAGGGGTGGCCATGAGGCAGCCGAGCTGCCATTTTAGAAATCGCGACGGAGAGGAGAAGTTTTCTCCGTCGCTCTTCGTTTCTCCAGTCTTCGGCTTTTTAGCCAGTTCGGCGCTTGCGATCCCCGGACAGGGATCGTCTTCCTTCAGAGATGCCTTCCGAGAGGAAGGCCACAGCCCTGGTGCGGTCACCCAGCAGGGCTTGCCCCCGGCCCCTCATGGGCCAGAGTTTTGGGCATGGCCCTCTTCAGGACCTGGCTCCCAAATGGGGGTCCCCAGTGTATCAACCAGTGGGCCGTGTGGCCCACCTTGCCATGGCTGCGCCCCTGCAATGGAGCAAGACAACACCTTTACCCACCGTTACCGGTGGGATGGGGCAGATTGGGATATGGCCCTTGGCTCTCAGCCTCAGGCCGGCCCTTCAGGGGATTCGGCCATCGGCCCGCAGTTGCCGGCCATGGGCCAGAACGATTGGGGGGAGGGCCTGGTGCTGGCACACAGCACGTTTTACCCCCTCAGGGGCTGGAGTTTTGGGCATGGCCCCTATTCTGGCCCAGGATCTCAAATTGAGGACTCTGGCCCAATCCCTAGCCGGCCGGCCAGCCCACCTGCCCACCTTATACTAGGGGTTTCCGTGGCAGGGGATGCCTGGTTAGCATGTTTAGCTGTGCTGGAGGCATCATGGGCAATCCAGTGGGAGGGGGCCCTTCCCTATCAACCGGGGCCCTTCGTGTCTACCGGCTACTTCGACTGCTGCCACTCTGCAACAGGCGGCCAGCCGGGTCGAGCTGCTTGAGACACTCCGGCCTGTGTCTGCCGCCGTCTCGCAGCTCCCTGTTTGTCCAGAAATGCAACTGGGGTGTGGTCGGATGTGGCCCCACAGCTCGATTTCGGTCACGAGCTCCGACGCCCGCCGTGGGCCGGAACCCCCAGTGGGGGCGGCTCACGGGGGTGCAACTAGTGAGTATTAGGTTCAAGTTGAATGCACCCACATCACAGTCCACTTCCAGCGGTGGGGTTCAGTGGTCATGGCTTCGCCAATTTGAGGCTGGTGGGCATCACTTGCCAGCCTATCCCAGTGCCCCTTGGTTGCATTCTGGCACGACGTTGGGGGTGGGGGTTTCTGCCCTCGGGGCAGTACGTGGCATCGCATGGGCTGTCCAGGTCCCGCTGCGTATGCCCCGTGTACATCATGCTTTGCCGATGTCTGGTTATTCATTGCACCCCGGTGATCATTTGTTCCAGGTCACGAGGGAAAAGATTTGGTGGGGGGAATACGTGGATATATTCTCCCTATGAACCGAGATCCCAATAAGGATAGGCGGTGCGGACAGGAGGACAGAGACATGTGCGGTCCCGCCATAGTAAGCCACCACGCACTGGGGTGTCCGCCCCCGGGACAGTGCTGAGCATCGCAGGGGCTGTCCGGGTCCTGCTGCGCATGCCCTTTATGCAGAATGTCCCGTCGAGGGCTTTGCCGATGGCCGGCTATTACTTGCCCCTGGGTGATTATTGGCCGCAGGCCATGAGGGGTAAGGGCTGGAGGGGGACATGTGGATATTCTCCCTATTGAACTGTGAGCCCACTAGGAGGAGAGAGAGGGACAGGGCGACTGAGACAAAGAGATGTCCCATCGTCATGAGCCACCGCACACATTGGGCCAACTGGTTGGCGGCATACCTTGTACATATGGTGGTATGCCACAGGGCTTGACCTGCTTGGGCCATCCTGGTGCTTCCATCCATCGCTAATATTTGCAGGGCGATGGTTGATTAGATGGGCCCATGTCAGTTGGCTTACGGTGAGGAATGTGGATTAGGGTGGCTCTATACCCTGAGGGGAGGTGGGATGAGCCCTGTCAGCGAGTGTGCTCGTGTACATCACTCCCATGTGACTGGTGCCTGGTGATAGGTACCATGGTGGTCATGCTGAGCAGCCGGCTGCTCAGACACTGGCTCCACGTTAACTGGTCGGGCAGGGGGTTCCAGCCCGCCTGCTGTGTTCGGCCTGCTCAGCTGACGATGCGTGTACTAAGCACCACGGTCGTTACCAACTTCGTGTCCCCTTTTGCGCTGGCCCTCACGCCACCTCCACGTGTCCGCGGGTTGGTGGGTTACGGGGCTGAGGTAGGGGTGCACAGGGGCAATCTGAGCTCCGTCTGAAGCAACTAACCTTGTCATAAGCCCCCCCCCCCCGCCCCAATTAGTATAGTCAGCCTGGAGAGATGGCACTCAGTTCATCCAAGAAGGGATTGGGCAGGATACCTTGCAGGGTAACAAAGAGGGGGCTCCACTGTCCACAGCTAAGGGAGTTGGGTCTATGAGAGTAGTGGGGGCCCTTCTTGGAAACACCTTTCCTAAGTCGAATGTCTCCCCCATGAAGCTCATACTGAGCTAGAACTAGGGTGAATGTCATTTAATCCTCCATTCAGCTTACCCTGTGGGTTCTCCATTCAGGGATGCCATTCCTGATGACCTTGTTCAGTCAGGTACTCGTAGTTGGTTCGGCTACTATGGGTGGCACGCTCACGCAGTTCTGGTGCTGTTTTGGCACAGTGTGATATGCACTCGGCTTTCAGATTATTGCCAGTGCACCCAATGATTTAGACCTATTGGGTTTTTTAGGTTCCGAGGGGAATTTTACTTAGATAAGGCCAACCCCCTTCTGATTGAGTTAATTCATATTCAGCACTCGACCGATTGGGGACTTCACTCAGTGGCCATTTGCTCACAGGTCGGGGTCTCAGTCTCTAGCCCATTACCTCGATGACTTTTGGTTCGGGGGTGAACAGGGCTTGGACACGTGCATGCGTCTCCTCATTACAATTCAGACACTCAGGTGGGAACTGGGTGTCCCCTTGGCGCCTGAATAGACCGAGGTCCCATCTACTAAGCTCACATTTCTGAATCAACTCTGTCGCGCGGGCATCCGGGTTAACCGTGAATACGGTGGCTTGGAGCTCCGCGGCAAGTTTGGCATTGATTGCCAGACATAAAGTGTGCCCTCGTGAGCTGCAGTTAATTCATGGCCACCTTAATTTTGTCCGGTCTGGATCAAATTACTCCTGGGTTTAACGGGGTCTCTTCCTGTAGATCAGACCTGATGGCCTGCCCTAGATTTCAAGTACGGTCGGATACCTCCGGCTCACGGAATTATGGGGGTTTACTCTGAGGGTGGGTGCATGGATCGCCTCCGCGATCTTACCTTCCTTGCATTTTTTCCCATTTTGGAGAGCACTGATGCTATGGTGCAATGAGTGGGCCTACTCAGTGGTCCAATTTCGGTGTGACAATGCGGCAGTGGTGCACATTGTCAACACCCAGACATGCAAATCCCCCAGGGTCATGACATTAGTTTGTCTATTCTTTTGAGAAGCCTACGCATAAATGTGCCGTTCTAGGCCAGACATGTTCTAGGTATTACTGCTGCTTTCCACCACCTGCAGATCACCCGGTTCCGTGCCTTACTCCGGAAGCAGAGGGATTCCACTCGCCACTTTTGGCCGATGGCTGGACGTTTGGTGAGGAGAAGGGAACCGGACAGGTCATTGGCACCTCGCACGCATAAGGTATATCACTATGCGTTCATGCATTGTGTTTGGGAGGGGCGGACACGGGAACGTGTCTGCCGCCCGTACACCTGTCACCCCTGTTCCCAGAGTTTCTGACTCACCTTGCACGAGGCTGGTATTACTTATGTACAGATAGGTGTGAGGTGGCTCTTGGCCACGCAGCTACCACAGTAGCCTTTTTGGAGCGCTCCGCATCAGTGAGTGGGTGCCAGAGTTGGTGCCACCTGTGTAAGGCGGATGTGTCTCGTAGGGCACTGGAACTCGAAGATGTCTCTGTCACACATGAGTGGGCTCGAGTGGGGATGCGGTCCTCACGGGTTATTCAGCACGGTGTAGGCAGTGGTGTATACTGCTACGAAGTTTTTGAGACATCTGTCCGGTTGGTGCCCTACATGAATTTTCGACAGTGCCTGCTGCGCGCCCCAGCCTGTTTTCTGCCACTGGGATGGGTCTACCCTTACCATAGTAAAGTCCCTGAGGGTGACCGGTGCCGCATTTCGCGGTGTGGGGCCCGTTTTGGCACCATTTACTTAAGATAGGCATCGCGTTGATCGCGGCTACGTTTGGGGTACTCGGAGGTGGATATGCGTCTACGCGTAATTTCAGATATGTACGTCCCCTCACTCTATGAGTACCTAGTCATGTCCTTCACCTTTTTTCTCCTCTTTTACAGATCCCAGGGGTCTCAACACGCCGGTGGCAGGGGGCTGGTGGGCCGCAGCTATGTACACTGGGCAGCAGTATATGCTGCAGCGACAGAGAGTGGACCCCGGATGGGCTGTGTGCATCCGCACGTATGCTATGGTATGGTATGCGCAGCACATGGGGGCGGGAATTGTGGCCATTCCTGCTGTCTGACAGGGATGCTGGACCGCCCAATGTTTTACAGGCACCTCGGCGGCGGCGATCTTATATGGATCACTGCTGTTACTAAACTGTCGAGGGGCTGTGACCTGGCATTTTATATCACGTATGGCTTACATATGGTCGCTATGGTCTAACATCGTGCTGAGACACCAATTTAGGTGAGATGTGGATCTCCCTAGTTCAGACTGTTCCGGCAGTCAGTGGACGGGGCTGGGGCTCCGTCCCGTTCTGAGCATGGCTGTGAGATGGCCATTGGAGACCGGATGCTAGGCTTACACAAAAACTTTGCTGGTAGGCAGGAGAAGGGGTCCACCTGTCGGCTAGAGGTATGTACTCGTTCTGGGTGTGATGCAAGCAGGCCTGGCGACCAAGCTGACGGTCTTGGGGGGGGCGGTGAGTCATCATGGATGCCTCCCCGTGTGGCGGGTAGCACTGGTAAGGTAAATATTTATGACCCACAGGTATCCGGCAGGTTCGCAATTGACTGGCCAACACTTAGACAGGTACAGGTGTAATAACGTTGACCGGTCAATGACGAACCAGGCAAAGGGGTGATGGCAGGAGCTCTTCAGCATGCATCACCCCGTGATTTGACAGATACACGTCAGAGGGTGGGGTCAGTAGATAGTTTATTGACTACGGTCAACAATTTGTTTGTCTCAACAAACAAATTGATACAAATGGATACAATGTAGCCAATTGCCATTGGCAATTTTGGGAGGAACCTTACCAGTGTTACTGTGGCCTGCTTGCCTTAAGAATTATAATTGGTTGAGTACCAATTGAAAGTTATAATTCGGACTAGGGCATTATTCAATAAATGTGGCCCAATGCCTTTATCCATATACCGGTGTCTGAGTCTTTCTTTGGGGGGTGCGCCTGCAAAGCTATTGCACCTACCTGTAGCAGTGGGTTGTCTGATTTAGCAATGCAAAATTGGGAGGATATAGGATTTGTGAGATATTATGTAGGATCCAAAATAGAAGAAAATTATGAACAGAAAACATTTAGGAAGCCAAAAGAAAGGTATTGATTTCTAAGCTGCTAGATGTTTTTACATGACACTAGTGAAAAAAATATGAAAGGGAAGGAGCTGCAAGAAGAAGAATCTGCCATAAAGTTCAAGGTCAGAGAAGTTGTGGGAGTGCTGCTTGGAGTTATTGTATACTTGGAAATAAACAATGTCTCTCTAGATCAGGGCGGCCAAAATTATTAGGCCGTGGGCCAGTCATGTACTTCAGGGTGCCGATCACTATGGCCCGGTGGCCGGATCCAGCCTCCGACACCAATTCATCCAGCTCGCAAAGCCCTCATTGCTCCTGGAAGTGAAAGTAAAATGTGCCTGTACTAATACGTTTTACTTCTATTTCCGGGAGCAATGAGAGTTTTGTGGGCCAAATGAATTAGTGTCTGGGGCCAAATCCAGCCCCCGGGCTGTAGTTTTCGCACCCCTGCTCTAGATTGTCTTTATGCATCATTGTGTATCTTTGCCTCCTGTATCTGTGGTTCCAGTTCTGCCTGTATTGGGGAAGGGCAGACTATCCAATCTATAGCAATGTTCCTGTCAAAGCACTTGTTTTTATAAACCAACAGAGCAGAAACGCTCATAAAAGATGGAGGGCAGAAATAATAAATTACTCTTTCTACTTCATAACACTATACTAAGGGGAGGAGCATCATGGCAGACTGAGCACATCGTTTCTCTCACCACTGCCTGGAAAGGGGAGCCACAAATGTGGATATATAATGCTAAACTGTTACGTTTTTGAAGAAAAATGTTTCTGGAAGGAATGTGAAGTTGATGGATTGTAATTGGAGGTATTTGGAGCCTGGAGGACAACGGAAAGGAGTAAAACTGTTGCAGCTGTTTCTCAAGTGCCGAGAGCTGAGTTAGTGGTGCTGTTGGAGAAGGGAGTTTATGAGCAGAGGTGACAGCAAAGAGAAGCGCTTCCTTGGGAGCTGGCAATAGCTGTGTTCGAGAGAAGTGAATTTTGGCAAAGTCTGGGGTTCGGCAGTGCTTGGAGGAGACTCGAGTGGCGGAGTGGAGCAGAGGAGAAAGGAGGAGAGTCGAGCACGATCTCGCGTGCAGAGTTCCAGGGTGGAAGGAAGTGGCGATTTTGGTCTCGGCTGGAGTGGCGCTGCCGGAGGACAGAGGACGGAGTTTAGGAGGGAGGACTCGGCAAGGAGAAGCGCTTTTGTGGGTGGCTGAAGTCTCGGCGCCACTTGGAGTTTGGGGACGCTGGAACGCAAAGTGGTCAGGAGAGTGCTCTGGTTGTGTCGGGCGGAGAAGGAGTCGTTACTCTGTGGGGATAGGGGTCTGAGGGGAGTCAATTGGGGGGTGCGGAAGTGAGTCCCAATTGATCCCAAAGGGCCCTAATCCGGAGCAGGAGTCTGGGCAGCCCGTGTTGACCAGTGCATTGGTTGGATGTGCGTCCCCTGAAATAATACTGAATGTTGGCTGAAAGTGTGGAAGTCTTTAAGGAGCTGTTATTTCTTCTACCCTTGGAACTTGGACTTGGATTGTGTTGAACTTGTTTTACAAGTTTTACAAGTGGTGTGCTGGAAGGGCAGAGGATATTCTGTTTGATTGATTGTCGGGCAGGGTCCTTCCATGAGCCCTGATCATCGGACCATTGTGGGGGTGTAAAATAGAGCTGGTGCTTAGGTGGTGGAGGGCAATTTGTGACTGTGATTTTGACTGCGGCAGAAAGAAGAGAGAAAGTGAAGAAAAAAAAGAAAATTAGTTTTCACAGCTGCTGTGCCAAGGACAGTGATAAAATCAAGGCTAGCCCTGGAGTTGCTTTATCATCAGGTGCAGCTGTGTACTGCTCAACTGGTTGGACTATAGGAACAATTATTATTTTCTTTCTTCAAGATCTGTGTTTTGTATATATGCCTTGTGTAGAGTAATGAGCTGGATTAACTTGAAAGTCCATAGTGGTTGAAGTTAATTATAAAAGGGATTGTAAGCTATGGTTGTTTATGTATTGGGGCATAAGGAGATAATTGTATAGGGTATTGGCTAAAAGCGTGGATAAAGTTGTATAGACCTGGTTAGACTATTTTAGAATAGAGTGAATGAGTCGAAAAGAAAAAAGAAAGCAGCTGAGAGAAGAGATAGAAATAGATCCAATTTGGCTAAGAACAGGTAGATTAGTAAGAGCAGGCGGTGAGGAACGAAGGAAGTCTTTAAAGGAAGAAATTTTGGAAGCTGAGCAGCTGGATAGGCTTAGAGCAGGCATGGCAGCAAAGAAGAAAGTACAAGAGAAACAGCAATTACAACGGTTAGATATAAATCAAGAAGATCAGCAAATTGAATTTAAAGAGGCCAATGCTCGGGGAGCTATAAAAAAGAAAGTAATAGAAGGAGATGTAGAGGAAAGTGTGGAAGGGGATAGCCCTGATGTGAATGAATGTAGAGGCTCTATCGAAATGAGATTAGATAGTCTTGAGAAGTATCTTCAGACCAAGTTTCAAAATTTAGAAGAGCAGCGAGCGAGGGATAATCAAGAATTTATTAAACTGCAGCAAGAGAGTTTTGAGGCTTTTCAGCAAAAAATGCTGTCAGTGGTGACAGGTTTGATGGAATCAGCTAAAGTTGAAATTGCCAAGATAATGGAAGAGGTGAATGATGTAAAAGAAGGAATGGGTTCAATTTCAAAGGAGGTTGAAAATGTAAAGAGACATGTCCAAGAGGTGCAGGAAAAAGCTAAAGGGAGAGAAGTAAAAGTGGATGATCATGAAGTGAGACTGGAGTTACTTGAAGACCAATCTAGAAAAAGAAATATTATAATTAGGCATGTTTCTGAGGCCCGCCCTGATCAGCTGAAGGCCAGAATAATGAGTTGGTTAAATGATTTAGGTATGGATAGGAAGTTCGAGGCTGAGGATGTATTAAGTGTGCATAGATTAGGGTCTAAGAAACATAATACAGCAGACAGAAATGTGCTATTGAGGTTTGCTAGTGAAGGTTTGAAGGTGATGTTAATGCGACATATCAGGAAATCTGGGTCAAGTATATTGAAAATGGAAGGGAGTAGTATAGAGATCTATAATGATATTTCTATTGGCGAGAGAACATGGAGAACACAAATCAAACCAGTAACCAGGAAGTTGAGGGAAAAAGGAATTGTTTATTTTTGGCTTGCCTTAAAAAAGCTAAAATTCATAGTATCTGGAAAATCATACGTGTTGAGGGATGGGTCATATGTCTTAGACATACTTGCAGAGGCAAAGATAATCGACCGAAACTCCAAGGAATGGGAAGATCTTAAAGAGGAGTTGATAATAGCAGGGGTTTATACAACATATGACAGGGAAGAGGAAGAGCGGATGAAGGATATGAGGGTTGCGTTGTCTAGCCAGGATGAACTAGGTAGTGTGGAATGATATAACGGTGTAAAAATTGCAATTGAAGTAACTGTAAGGCACAATATAAAGCGATGATAGAATCCTCATGTGGAAATAGTATATAGAATGGGTAATTAGGCAGGAGAAGTGGTGGTTTGGTTTGTGAGTGTTGTCTCCCCTCCCCCCTCCCCCCCCTTGTTTGGCAGGGGTGTTTTTCTTTTTCGTTTCGAAATGGCGGGGAGGGTGATGATTTATTGTTTTATGTTTTGTGTTCAGCTGTTTGTTTATGTTTTGTGGGTTGGATTAGCACATGCTTGTAGGAGATGGAATTGTAGCAAGCGAAAAATAATAAAGAATTATGAAATCGATTAGGGTGTTATCATGGAATGTGAAAGGCACGGGCAGTATTATTAAGAGGAAACGTTTGGAAGCGGTAATTAGGAAAGATAGGCCAGATGTGATATGCTTACAAGAAACGCATCAAAAAAGTGAGGATGTAAATAAATTGTATATAAAGGGGATAGAATATTATGAGAAGGCATTGGGTACGTCTAAGGCAAGAGGGGTTGCCATATTAATATCAAAAAAGTTAGGATTTACAAAAGTAAAGACAGTTGTAGATCCAGAAGGGAGATTTCTTATAACAAGGGGATTTATTAATAATGAGGATATAACCTTTGTTAATGTATACGCGCCAAACGAAAAACAGGAGGAATTTTTAGATAAGGTGTATCAAAGTATAGAATCAGAAAGGGTGTCCAAGTTAATAATGGTTGGAGATTTTAATTTGATCAGATCAGGTTTGGATACTACAAATGTGGCTAAGCGTACATGTACTAATAGGGTGATGGATAGGTGGTTAAAAATAACGGGATTACAGGATGTTTGGAGGAAAATTAGAGGCTCAGAACGGGGATATACATTTTTTTCGCACGTGCACAATTCTTATTCACGAATTGACTATGTTTTGGCTTCAGAAAGTATGATAGATAAGGTTGAAAATATTGAAATTGGTATGATTAAGGAATCTGATCACGCTAAAATAATTACAGAATTTAAACTAAGTGATGACAAACAAAAAAGGGGTACATGGAGCTATGATACAAGGTTATATAGAGATCAAAAGAGTAAGGAAACGATAATAAAAAGATGGGAAGAGTGCTGGGAAATTAATGATACAAAGGATGTAAATGATGGAATATTATGGGATACCATGAAGGCAATATTCAGGGGAGAAAGCATTAGGCTCTCTTGTATTAATAATAGGCAAAATAAGGAAAAGGAAAAAGAGTTAGAGGACGAAATAAAGAAGTTGCAGGATATTCATGCAAGAACGGGAGATAGGGACATATTCGATAAAATGCAAAAATTAAAAAGAGAATTTATTGAAAAAGATATTGAAAAGGTAAAGAAGAATTTAATTTATTTGAAAAGAGATTACTTCGAGTACAGTAATAAAAATTCTAAGCTATTAGCTAGAGCCGCTGAAGAAAAGAAAGATAAAAGAGGAATTTCAGTTTTGATAGATAAGTATGGCAGAAGGTGTAATAAGTTAGTAGATAAAATTCAAATTGTCAAGGCTTTTTATCAGGAATTGTATTCGAGGAAGGACGTAAATACGGATGAATTAGAGCGATATTTAGATAAGTGGTCAAGAATAAATTTAAGCTTGGAGCATAGGAGTTACATGGATGAAAAGATAACACAAAAGGAAATAAAGGAGGTCATAAAAAGGTTAAGGATAGGCAAGGCTCCAGGCGAGGATGGTTTATCGGTGGAGTTTTATAAAGATTTTAAAGAGATGCTGTTACCAAAAATGGAAAGGATTTTTAATTATATTTTGGAGGGAGGGAGAGTTCCTAAATCGTGGTATAGTACAATTATAATTTTAATTCCAAAGGTAGGGAAAAATCTGGAAAAAATTGAATCCTATAGACCGATTTCCCTGATGAATCAGGACGCAAAATTTTTTACGGCCATTTTAGCTAATAGATTGAATAATTTTAGTGGTAAATACATTAATAAGGATCAAGTGGGATTTATGAGAGATCGGTATATGTCGGATTTGACGAGAAGGATGGTTGACTTGACAATTATTGCTCAGGAACAAGAGGAGCATGTGGGTTTCTTCTCCCTGGATATATTCAAAGCTTTTGACTCGACCCAATGGATAACTATAAAGGAAATTATAAAGAAATATGGATTCGGACAAAAATTTTGTGGGGTAATTGAGCAGTTGTATCAGCAAGGCTCGGCTAGGGTTAAATTAAATGAGGAATTAACAGGGGAGATTAAATTGGAAGCGGGCACAAGGCAAGGAGATCCATTGTCGGCATCTTTATTTATAATGGCCATGGAATTGTTAGCTAATGTAATAAGGGAAGATAAGGAATTAATTGGAATTGAAGGTATAAAAATTAGCCAATATGCTGATGACACCCTAATAACAATAAAAAATCCACAGAATACACTAGGGAAGATATATGGGCATTTAGAGGAATTTCAAAGGGTGACGGGACTTAAGGTAAACTGGGATAAGTCAGAAGCAATTCTTTTTAATGTGGATTTGGACATACAAGAAAGTTTAAAAGCTAAATTTAAAATACAAATTAGAGATAATATAAAATACCTGGGGATAAACATTTCAAATAAATATGATGATTTAAAAAGGTTAAATTATGATAAATTGGAAAAAGAATTAAAAGAAATGATTTTACGGTATAAGAAGCTAAATTTGGACGCGTTTGGACGTGGTTTGGACGCGTTTCGCTATGTAAAATGACGCTTTTACCCAAATTAAATTTCTTATTTGATACCCTGCAAATATATATGAAAGAGAAGGAATTAAAGGTTTTTCAAACTATATTAAATAATTTTTGTAACGGTGGAAAAAGGGCCAGGATACCAAAGTTTTTATGGTATTCATCACAAAAAAAGGGCGGGTTAGGAATTCCAAATATTAAAAATTATTATTGGGCATTTCAACTGAAGAATATTTGTAAAATTTTAGTGAAAGAAGAATCGATTTGGGGAAAAATTGAATTGCGAGAGAAACTGGGTGAAGAAATATTAATGTTTTTGGGCAAAGGGAAAGCAAAAATTAATGCTACAAATAAATTGTTAAAAGCTCTTTTAAAAACTTGGACATTACTGAAAAATAAATTGGCACCAGGGTTGTCCCCAATATTAGGCCTGAGTGATATGAAATCATTCCCACTGAGAATGGATAAGAGCGTAGAAGAAGTATTGAATAAGAATAATATAACTCTATTAAAGGATTGGATAACAGCATGTAGAGACAAGGAAAGAAAGTTAGATATAGGTAGACAACTTAAATTGAATTGGCTTCAATTGATGTCTATTGACAGTTGGAATAAAAGATATTTAGATGAAATGAGCTTGGATAGGGAGCGGACGAAATTTGAAGAGTTGGTACTTAGTCTAAAAAGTGGGCAGGTAAAAGTTAAGGGGTTAGTAAGCAAAATATATAAGGTTTTAGATGACTCAGATCAGCATCAGAAAGCTTTAAAAGAAACATGGGAGCTAGATTTGAATATCATAATTACAGACGAGCAGTGGAATGCTAAATGGAAAAGGAGAATAATGAGGTCTTTGTCTGTAAGAATAAAAGAGCACAATTATAAATTATTGTGGAAGTGGTACTTGACTCCGGTACGACTACACCAAATTGACAATACAAAGTCGAAATTTTGTTGGAGGTGTAAGGGGGAAATTGGAACATATGAGCATATGTGGTGGGGGTGTAAAGAGACGAACTCATTCTGGTTGAAGGTGGAACACGAAATTGGGAGAATTCTAGATGTAAGAATGAAATTGGATGTAATTTTAATTTTGTTAACAGATGTGGAGGTGGTAGAGCAACAAAAAAGGGAATTATTAGCAATTATGTTATCCAGTGCTAGACAGTGTATAGCGCGATATTGGAAATGTGATGTTACCCCAAAAATAGAGGATTGGTATAAGGAGTTGTGGAATACTGCGCTGAATGATAAGCTCACCTGGGAGTTAAATTTAAGAAAAGGGTTAATTAAAGAAAGCAAATTTCAGGAAATTTGGAAATGTTTGATAGATTATACCTTGATTAATGGTCATGGGCAACTGCCGGTGCCAGATTACATTGCATTTTTGAGATGATAATAGATAAAAGGGGAAATTCTGTCTCCGTAGCATTGTATATAGCACGTGGTGATATTTTGTTCTGTTTCTTTTTTTTCCTGTTCTCTCTTTCTTTGCTTATTTATATTACTGTGTATTTTGTCTTTTATTTTCTTATATTGTTCTGTTTGTTATCTCTTGTTTTTTTAATTATTGGACGTGTATCGAGAAATAAATTTTTGAAAAAAAAATAACACTATACTAAGAGATGAAACAGAGGAAAAGACTTCTAATAAACCGGGATCCTTATTGGAATTAAGAAAATGATATGAAAATGCAAGCACATCCCTAAATGGTATCCCTAAGGCACTTCCCTAATCCTTTCTATATAGAATATTGTAATTAATAGCAACAACCCAACAGTATTAAAAGTATCATCAGTATGTGAAAAGGTGTAACTAGACTCATTAAAGAGTACTTCACAAAGTGCAAAGAAAAAGGATATTCATTAACAATCAGCCAAAGAATAATATAATAGGAAAGTCAGTTACAAAATAATTTAATGCAGGAGGAAGGCAGAGGTTATCAACCTATGGCCTATGGGCCGGATCTGGCCCATGGCACCATTTCATGTGGCCTGCACCCTCACTCCAGTTGCCATTTCCACCACCACCGCCTCTTCAATCCTTGTCTCCTGCACTTGGCTTGGTGTGTCCCTAACGATGCTCCATAGCAGGGCAGATGTTGTAAGCCTTACATCATCCACCCTGCTACAGATCGCCATTAGGGACACACTATGCCAAGTGGAGGAGACAAGAATTGAGGTGGCAGTGGGACAGAAGCAGAAGCAGCAGATGCATGCGTCTGCCTGCATCTTTCCTGGGGGCAACTCAGGGTGACCATGGGTGAGAAGGACAGCCTGGACCCTTCCTTCACCCACACCATGCAGCTCCTCCAGGCTGTTAAGCAGGGAAGTAGTGTGTGGGGCAGTGCTGGGGGCTCAGGGTGGTTCTGCCGCCAGTGGTGGAGGCAGGGGGGAGTGGTGGCGGCAGGACCACCCTGAGCCCCCCACTCCACCCCACTGCCACCAGCAGTCTGAGGGGGTGTGAACCAGCCTGCAGCTTTAAAAGGTTGAGGATCCCTGATTTATAGATCACTTAAAAAGTGAATGAAGAAGTGATCTTGAACCATGAAAGCTTGCACAATGTTTGCTTTTTAAAGTGATCCTATAAAGGTATTGCCTTCCTCCTGCATTTATTTTGTGTATGGATCACACGGCTGTCTTTGTTTGTTTACACAGTAATTTATTAGCTCTTACCTGAAGTCTCCAGTTTATGTATGTGAGACATTGAGATGCTGCATCCATGATTCAAAATGCCAGGAAATGGACTGATTGCTGCACAATATCATGCTCACATTCAGAGCAAGAAAAAGGATGCCAAGCAAAGGGCAGTCTGAATGTTGACAACACCAATGTCAACAGTCAGGATACAGGAAAACCCAGAGTTACAAAAAAAATCAGTTCCCTAGCCTATTTCGTAACTTGATTTTTTCGTAACTCGAGGCATGCATTAAAAAATAATTAAAAACTGAGATATTTCCTACCTTCTGGCTGCTGCTGCTTCCTTTTCTTACACTTCTGGTGGTGTGGGTGAGTGGCTGGGAGTGATTTTTACTGCACAAAATGGAGACGTGCCATTTTGGGTGCTAAGAAACTGAATTTTCGTATCCCAAGGTATTTCGTAACTTGGTTTTTTTCGTCAGTCAGGACCCTGGCTTACGAAAAACTGGATTTTCGTATCCCGAGGTATTTCATAACTTGGGTTTTTGTCCCCGTAAGTTGGGACCCTGGTTTGCGGAAACAAACATTCCGTAACTCAAAAAATTTGTATCTCAAGGCATTTGTAAATCAGGGTTTTACTGTACTCTCTTTTGCTCAATACCATTCACACTTGTTGAAAAACAGTCATTACAGTTGCTGATGGAAAAAGGAGCCAACCTCCATGATCTTTTCTTTCTTGGTATCTCCTTGTGAATGGTGGTGAGCACAAGAGAGGCCATCTTGACTGCTGTTGTCAATGTTCAGCGTGACCTTTGCTATGTAAAGCTTGGTATCCTTTTTCCTGCAGGCAACACAGACCCTTTCCTGGAATTTTGAATCATAGGTAAAGCTAAAGGTCCTCCTTGCTCAAAAGCCAATCATACGTGACTCTAGGAAAGAGTTGCATGGTCTGTGTCTGCGGATATTTCTGTAGTCATGTGGCAGCCATGACTAGATGCCAGAGCCCACAGATAGCTGTTACCTTCCCACTAAAGCAGTACCTATTTATCTACTTGCAATTTCTAGCTTTCAAACTGCTAGGTTGGCAGGAGCTGGGATAGAGATGGGAGCTCACTCCATCGTGCAGCACTTGGGTCTCGAATTGCTGACCTGCTGACCTTCCAGTCATCAAGTTCAGCATCTTAACCACTAAGACACCACAGTCCAGAAGCACAATATCCCATATTCATAAAATAGGTGGGGTTTTTTGAGTGATTTTTGAATGAGGCTACCTAAGAGACCACATCATCACAAGAAATTCAGTCCATCCTACCAGGGCAGACAGGAGGGGCTCAGTGGTGGTCCCATCAGTGAGAGAGGTACATCTGATTGGGGCCAGGAAGAGAGCCTTCTCCGTGTCTGCCCCAGCCCTGTGGAACCTCCTTCCACCCGAGGTGCGTCTCCAGACAGAACTACTCCCCTTTATGAAGATGCTGAAGACATGGTTGTTTCAGAATGGGTGGGGCATGAGTGCCCCCACCTCTCAGGCCCGCTGGCTTGTTTAGCTGGGGAGACAGCCCTGCCCTGTCTTGGATCTCAGTTTTAATGTAGGTGGTGGGTGGAGAGGACTGTTTTCTGAATTATTATACTGGGTTTATGTGTTCTAATGTGGATTTTAGCTGGGGTTTTCAGCTGTGGATGTTTTTAATTGTTTTATATTATATTTTTATTTCCATTTTCCCCTCTCCCTTTTCCTCCTTTGTTGTTAACCGCCCTGAGTGGTGTTTCCCACCAGGAGGGTGGGATATAAATAAAAAAATAAATTTAAAGCTGCAATCACTTTTAAAATATTATTTTGTTTCATATACTTTAGCATATGTATCTAAGATTTATTTACATCAGATTATAAGGGAAATATTTGAAGACATGTAGTGTCTTGAAATAGCTATTTAACTGATGATCAACATATTCCAAGCATTCAGTTAATATCCATAATAAGAAATCAAGGAGAGATTTTTCTTTGTTTTGTTTACCTGAGCAAGTATGAAAAGACAAGGAACAATTCACCTATGTTGTTTGTTTTTCCAAATTGCATTCATCTTTTCTTTTTGCTTTCATGAATCATGGAAATAAATATTCATACTAAGGACTCCATTGCTATTTAATAATCTTTGTGACGAGAAAAGACTGAATGTATGAATGGTAATTAGTTTGGTTATAAACATAACTGGCTAGACCCATCAAAATGTTTATTTTCTTAGCACCAGTGGCTAGACCCATCAAAATGTTTATTTTCTTAGCACCAGTGAAGCACGCAATTTTGCTTCTAATTTTTGTGTTTAGTTAAATGCAGAGAAAATGATAGGAAGACACTAAATCTTTGTCGCATAACTTTTTAATGTTTCCCAGAGTTCCTGGATATGATCGCCTATTCAAAGGAGTAGTGCATTCTCCCTTCATGACACAAACATTAAGGAACTTAATCACAGTTCAATGAAAAGTTTGTATCTCTCACAAATTCTGGAAAGATAAGTGACCAAAACCCAAATTAAATGATTATCTAATGCAAGACTTCTGAAATCTGAGCTGTTCATTATTGCCATTTACAATGAACAGAACATGTATGTTTACATATAGATTCATTCAATAATCAATACTATTATATGGATATAGGGCAAATCATCTTTCAAAGTTACAGGAAAAAGTGAAACTTTTAGTTGAGAATTTGCTCACGAAATCTCCACGGATATTATAATTGCACATTGAGTATGTTTGATGTTCTGGTAGAAATGCGAAGCAGCCAGCATAACAGGGCCAAACAACATTATTAGGCAGTCAGCAGCACTGCTTAATATATACAATCGGGAATGGATACATTTGGGCAGGAAACAACAGGATTGGATGGAAAAGAAGTGGGGTGACTGGAAGGTCATCGGACCGGAGTGAAAACTGTACAAGACTACATAGTTTAGGCAGGAACGCAGTCCCGTGATATTACCGATCCAAATTATATTATAAATCGTTACAGCAATAAATGTATTCAAACACAACAGTATTCAATGGATGATGTATACAGAAGCAATTCCCTTTCAAAAGTTACACTATTTGTGTTAATGCCATCATAACTAGGCAAGAGGATTTGGGCCACAGAATGTTTGTAAATGTGAATAGTTCCGGCCTTCAGGTTTCATCACAGTAGCCTTGACTTCATAGGAGTTTATGATTAATTGGGAAAATGAAAAGTTGTTTTATTAAAAGAGTACCTTTCTAACATCTGAAAGCCAAGTGCAAAAAAATCCGATAATTTTTTTTAAAAAAACATTTCTTGGAACACTGCTTATGCACTGCTTATGTATGTTGCTATGAGAAGTCATTTAGGCCAGTTCTGCTTTGCTTCTCCAGCGTAGGAGTACCAGTCTCAAAGGAGCAAGGCATTCCCTGAGATTTCTGGACCAAAACCTAGAAGGAGAGTGAGAGGCTGTGCACCACAACTATCAGACCTTATTCAACAAGAATGCTCCAGAGTCATGCTCCACTTTCTGCCTTGCTCCAGACACATTGCTGAGCGGAAGTGGCTCCATCATTCAGAACAGCACACACACACAAATATCTTTACTTAGAGTCAATGAGCCTGAGGATCAGCTGCCAATATGAGGAGATATGTGCTCTAGATCTAAAGACACTTTCTGCTCCTGTACATTTCACTGATATTTGTCTCCCTACCTGGAGACCCTGAGAGGAAGAGCAATGTCCTAGGGACAACTCTATTTCAAGGTCCTGTGTAGGAATCTGATTCATGTAAAGATCTCTTCTCAATCAGTCTCATGAAGCAGCAGTTTATATCATCAGATCTTTTAAGATAGAAACTTAAGAGTCCACGAAGTCCAGCTTCATTAGGCTCAGAGTAAGGAAAGAACAGAGAGAGACAGAAAACACAACTGCAGTCTTTGGCTGAACAAAGGATACTAATGGCTTCTCTTTATTCAAGCAGAGTATCTCAGAAACGAAACTTAACTACATAATCAATCAGAATGTCAGAACCCAAATAAGGAGAAGAAAGGAGAATTCTTTTTCACTCTTCTACGCATGCCCAAAAGCAAGCGTTGTCTCTCAGTAAGCAAAGAGGTCTTTGTTTACACAATGTGTCAGAGACAGCCAGACAGAAAACAGATGCATTCCCACATGTCCTCCTTTTTCATTTAAATTTGAGAGAGGGACGGCTAATCATACCCCTGCATGTCATCATACTCCATAACTACTCCTCCATATACATCATCACTGTCCTCCTGGACATCGTACCCCTCTTGACTCCTGGTACCTTGTTCCGGAGGATGATACCTCATTGAGTACAATTGCCGTCGTGCAAAACCCGATGTCTCCCTTCTACGCAGTGGACATGCGTTACACATAGAAATAAGGTTAGGAATACAATTAATGCAAAAACACAAAGATATAAGGCAGATAATAATAATGAACCCATAAAAGAAAACTTGTCTAAGGACAGATAAATCAGGCAACCAAGAAGTCACCCAATCAAAGAGATTAACATCAGTGCGTACATTGTTAATAATGCTCTCCTGTAAATTCTGAAGTTCTTTCTCAATAGTATTATTCAGATCCTGGAATTTTACCCGACATCCCTGGTTCCCGACCAGTTTACAAAATCCTCCGGATTTTGCTAACAGGTAATCTATGGCCAGTCTGTCCTGCATTTGGTCTTGATGAAGCTCAGTGATTTCCATTTGAAGATCCCGTATGACCCTCCCTGTGGCATTGATTGATTTCTCCAGCCTACAGGTGAGTCCCAAAATGGACCTTCTATTCTCCTGGGAAATGACACCTGGGTATGATCCCAAGGTGAGTGCTCCAGTGATAGCACTCCCTATAGCTCTCCCCCAGGAGCTACCATCAGAAAGCTGAACATCGATTATCACTTCATCATTGCAACCAGAACCCATCGGGCCGGCAGTAGCTCTCCGGCGCCGTGCATCTGCCCGAAGCGGCATTTGCACTTGTACGGGTAAGGTAAAATAACCCAATGCTGCACATTGATATTGTCCTGGATGGAAATTCGTGGCAACTCCATTAAAAAAGAACCACATGTTAGGATCCTTGATTTGCCATCCATTGCAAATTGAACCACTATCTATAGCAGAATAATCAGGAGTAAACATAGGAAACACATCATATATATCTTCAATAGTAGTGTTAAACAAGGTATAATTAAGCTTATAAGAACTGTTATAACTACCCCATAACCAAAAATAATCATCACAACCCGTATAATTGCCTACATTCCTCAAAACCCTTTGTGCTTGAGTCCAGTACTTCCATTTACTATTCCAGACTCCAGAACTATGACAGCAGAAACAAAGTCCTTTAGTGTATTTCTTGAATGTCATGCTTCGCCAGCGGGTGTTGTTAAATTGTTCTGGAGGATTAGGGAAGAGCGTAAACCTATCAACATGTTGCAAATGTCCAATAACCAACTCAGGCGTGTTGAACAATGCCGGAAGAAAGGCCATTTGAGACACTGCCAGTGGATGCTCATAGTATAACGTTGCATTCTTACCATGAACCTCAAACATATAGTTATCATGACGAAGCCAGAAGTTGGGGTTGCCCCCATGAGGTATTGTTCTTACAGCTGGAAGCACAGTAAGAAAGAAAAGAACAAATGTCACCATCCTGGAGCTGAGTAACCTTCTTCTCTCTCCATGGGCGGATCGCTTGAGCAAGAATCCACACAGGTCCTGAGGTCGTAGAAACCGCTGCGTATCCTCGTCCCCAGGTGATTAGAGGTACAGGACCCTTCCACTCAGGATCCGGCTGCTGCCGATAAATGACCAATGGCTTAGGAAGACACTCCTCGGTCCTGAAATGCAATTCGACTGGAGAGTGTGACCTGTTATGGGGAGCAAGAAGAAAATTAAGAGTATACAGTACTTTAGCAACAGCTGTAGGTATTTCAGCCACAGGAACCCCTCTATCTCCCACTTGCTTGTGTAACAAATTTTTGAATGTCAGGTGGGCTCTTTCAACAATCGCCTGTCCAGTCGAGTTATAGGGTATTCAATGGGTTAGCTTAATGTCCCACTGACGGCAAAAGTCCTGAAAGGCAGAAGAAACATATGATGACCCATTGTCTGTCTTAAGGCGTTTAGGTTTACCCATTACCGCAAACGAACGAATGCAATGTTGTATAACATGTCTGGATGTTTCACCCCGTAAGGGTGTAGCCCATATAAATCCAGAGAAGGTATCAACAGTCACATGTAACTTAGAAAGCGGAGCCAAAGCAGGTACTTGCGTGACATCCATCTGCCATAGCTGATTAGCTTCTGTTCCTCGAGGATTAACAGCATCAAATGGCAGGGATATAGGAGACTTCGTACAGGAAGCACAGGATGATACAATGTCTCTAGCCTGTGACATAGGAATGGAAAATCGTTTATGCAAAACCTTAGCAGATTGATGAAACATTGCATGACTGTCAATGGGGTTGTCAAAGAGAGAAAAAACCTCAGCAGAGTCCGGAGAGCAGAATCTGCTCGTGCATTGCCCTCTGTCAAATAACCTGGGATCCTTGTGTGAGAGCGTATGTGGGCAATGAAGAATGGGACCGTACGGTTGGAAAGAAAACCTTGAAGCTGTTGGAATAAAGCAAAAAGATCCCTATCCATCGATGGAGACAAATAAGCTTGAGCTAAAGTAAAAACAAGGCGGCAAACATATTGAGTATCCACAATCAGGTTAAAAGGCACATCAGAAAACGTAGAGAAAGCAAGTATGACCGCTGCCAGTTCCGACCGCTGGGCCGATGCTTGAGGTCCTGTAAAAACAACCTCCCATTCCCCAGTAGGACCCTGCCATGTAAGTACTCCACGGGAGGGGGAGCCATCCGAGAAAAGAGTAACGGCATGCAAGATAGGTTGCATGCAAAGCGAGGATGACAGGGAGTAAGAAGTGAGATTCAGCAAGGTAAACCGCTTATCCTTGGGGGGGGGTTAAATTTAACTTGTCCCACAAAGTCCGCCATGGCCACCTGAAATGCTTCAGAATGCTGTAGCAAGGCGGTTAGCTGATCCTGCGAAAAAGGAAAACAAACAAAGTCAACGTCATAGCCAGTCAAATGCTTTGCCCTAGTACGGCATTTAAGGAAAAGATCAGCAATCGCATCAGGCAGGCGATAACAGTTTTTCGAGGGAGTGTGCGCCAAGTGTAGCCATTCCACGATGGCCACCTTCTGAGCGTTGACAGGTGCAAACAAAACCGCAGTGGGCAGCCTCGGTGTGGGAAGAAGAGCGCATGCCAGTGCAATGGTGCCTGAGGGCACCCGATCCACAGCGATGGTATGCAGCTTTTCGTTGAGGCGTTGAAGAGCTGTACGCATCTCCGTTGTGCAGGGAATGATGTCCGCTGGAGAAGTGTGTCCAGAAAGAGCAGCAAAGAGTGGTGACAGTTCCTCCGTGCTCAGGGCCAAGAAGGGACGAGCCCAATTTATGTTCCCTAGCAACTGTTGCAATTGTACAAGAGTGAACTGCTCTGGAATAGCTATTGTTGGCAACAGCGGAGTTGAAGCGGTAGCTGAGAGCCTATGTCCCAGATATTGGAATGGATACATCCGCTGCACTTTTTCAGGAGCTATGATCAAGCCCGCTTGTTGCAAAATGTCTGCTAGGTCCTGCAGGTGTTTCTCCGTGACTTGTGGACCATGCAATAAAATGTCATTGGTGTAATGATATACTTTAACCTCTGGATGACGTTGCCTGAAAGGTTCCAAAGCCATGTTCACAAAATGTTGGCATAGAGTCGGCGAGTTGGCCATACCCATAGGCAAGACACACCATTCAAACCGTTGAGTAGGATGTTCATTATTGTATACTGGCAATGTAAATGCAAATTTTTCTCTGTCTTGTGGCGCTAGCAAGATTGTATAAAAACAGTCCTTCAAATCTATGACCATGAGTTGATGATCTTCAGGAATCATGTTCGGATTAGGAAGTCCAGATTGTAGAGGTCCCATTGGCAAGATGTGCTCATTAACTTTTCTCAAATCATGCAACAATCGCCATTTTCCAGACTTCTTTTTCACCACAAAAATTGGAGAGTTCCAAGGACTAGTGGTTGTTTGAATATGTCCCAGATTTAATTGCTCCTGTACAAGGGCCTCCGCCGCCTGGAGCTTTTCTCTTGAGAGCGGCCATTGATCCGTCCACACTGGCGGGGTGTTTCTCCATTATAGTGGAAGTGCATGCAACGGCGCTGCAGGGGAGGCCCGTATCAAAAATTTGTCTGCAAGGTACACCCTGTTTTAGCCAGGAGATCCCGGCCCCACAGAGTAATAGGAATATCCATAATCAGGGGGTGAAGAGAAACTTTTGTTCCCCCTGAGGTCTCAAAGACGATTGGATGAACACTTTGCTGTGCTGGCTCGTACCCGCCCACCCCATAAACTTCCCTACAGGGGCGGACGGCCCATCCAGTTGGCCAATCTTTTTTTGCCACCACTGAAATATCGGCTCCTGTATCGATCAATCCAGACACTGAACGTCCACCCATAATCAGCGAGCGGGTCGGTCTATCCTCGGTGATTTGTATCACCGCCATAGCTGCTGTTACAGTCTCCTCCTGGGATGGAGTTACAGTGGTCCCTAGTGGGAGCAGATGAAGGCGTTCTACAGGTTGTCCCTTAGGCAGGGTGAGATGTTGCGTGGCTGATGCAGGGATGACAATTTCTTGGTGACCCAATGTAACTGACCCTGCTGCAATGTGTACAGAAGCGGGTAAGACGTCTGGGCAAGGAAGAACAATGCCCACCATGCCCTGGGGAATAACATCATCAACCAGTGTGGGAAGAGCCTCCACACACCCTGGCATAGTAAAAGTACAGTCCTTGGATAACCTCAATAAAAGCCCTTCTTTTAGAGGATGGTTTTTTCTATATCGTGAAATCATTTCTTGGGCAAGTTCCATATCTTCTGCCATCTCTTCCAAAACTTCCTGTATTGCTTCCTCACTGACCTCTGGTAGCCCTATTATTTTGCCTGGGCCCGAGCCTGGCCCGCACTCCCATTTCCCTGCTGCTGTGGAGAAAAGTCAGAGTCTTTGTGCTGAGCAGCTGAGGGGTTGGCATTAGGATTTGAGCGGCACTGATTGGCCCAATGGTACCCTTTCTGGCAAATGGGACACTTCCTTGAAGGGCGTGCTGCCTGCTTTTGAGAGAAGCGACATTGTGCTTTAAAATGTCCTTCTTTTCCACAGCCAAAACAATGTTTGTTTTGAGCCTGAGTTGTGGGCAACTGAACTGCAGCTGCCAGAAGTTGAGCCTTGTAACTGTGAGTCCCCACATTTTGACAAACTTTCATCATGTCTGCTATCGATGTGCCTGGTCGAGCATAAACAGCTGTCAGAGCCCCTTTACAATCCTCATTGGCATTTTCAAAAGCCAGTTGTTTCATGAGCATTTCCCGTGCCGGGACATTTTCCACCTGGCGGCTGAGGGCAGTCATGAGTCTGTTAATGAACTCAGTGTAATCCTCTTTAGGGCCCTGCCTTATTGCTGCAAATGCAGCAACGGAGCTATCCCCTTTGGAAGGAATCTTATTCCAGGCCCGCATGACTATCTGTGCAATATCTCCCAACTGGGCATCAGTGAGTGCCAACTGCTGTGTGGGATTGGCAAAATTTCCCTCCCCACATAACATATCCATCATGAGTGCAGGGCGTGTATGATGTACCTCCCAAGCCATATCCCTCCACTCTTGCAAGCAGAGCATGGCTTCTGCAGGGGGCAGAAGTGCTTTAATCATCTGTTTCCAATCAACTGGTAGCAATTTTTGAGAAGCAATGGCTTCCAACAGAGCTTTAGTAAAAGGTGCATTAAACCCATAGTCACGTATGCTGACTCTTAGTTCCTTCATATATTTGTAATGGAGGGTTTCATATCTATCTGGGACTGCCGGTGCATTGCCCACAGCCGGAGCCCACCTTATCACTGGGTATATTTCAGTAGATTGCACGTCCAGCACAGCTGCAGTTAAAGCAGCAGAGAACTGTGTTTTGGTAGGGCTAAAAGTGCTTGATTGCTGCAAGGCAGGATATAATCTCCCATCTCCATTTCCACCTCCATCAGGGGGCTTATGCTGTTGTTGCTCATATGATGGAGGGGCAGTTGCCATAGCCCCTCCCTTGTCTGGTGGCAAAAGCTTTGGGAGGGGGCCAGCAAGCCCCTGAGACAACAGAATATTCTTTGGAGTGAGTCTTTGAAGGCAGTCTCTGACTTCCTCCCATGTAAATAGCACTGATACAGAAATTCCATTATGCTTCTGCATTTCTCTCCCAATCTGTTTCCACTGTTTTAAGTCCAAACATTCATCAAATTTAACCCAAGGACTGATTTTCCCTATAGCTTTGACTAGCTTTTGTATCTGCTTCTCATCAGCCTTTCGTCCATTCATATGCAAAAGATCTGAGATATCTTTACAAAGTTCATTCCCTTGCGAAGTCAATATGCACCCCATAATTAAATTGTGTTTTCCACTTTTCCACTCACCTAGTTGTAATTCTCAAGCGCTTGATTTATGACCTTTCCTCTGGTCGAAGCGAGTGAAGACCTTGTCCCTGGTCGCCAATTATGAGGTGTTAATTGATGAAGCAGATCTCTTCAAAGCATTCCTTTGACTTTCATTCAATGGCCTCGCAACGGGGCACCAGTTGTAGGAATCTGATTCATGTAAAGATCTCTTCTCAATCAGTCTCATGAAGCAGCAGTTTATATCATCAGATCTTTTAAGATAGAAACTTAAGAGTCCACGAAGTCCAGCTTCATTAGGCTCAGAGTAAGGAAAGAACAGAGAGAGACAGAAAACACAACTGCAGTCTTTGGCTGAACAAAGGATACTAATGGCTTCTCTTTATTCAAGCAGAGTATCTCAGAAACGAAACTTAACCTACATAATCAATCAGAATGTCAGAACCCAAATAAGGAGAAGAAAGGAGAATTCTTTTTCACTCTTCTACGCATGCCCAAAAGCAAGCGTTGTCTCTCAGTAAGCAAAGAGGTCTTTGTTTACACAATGTGTCAGAGACAGCCAGACAGAAAACAGATGCATTCCCACAGTCCTGTTCCTGTCCAGAATCTGTTCTAGACTGTTAGAGGAACTGCAGGGAATACATCATAGAAAACACAAAAGCTGTACTGGGCAAAGAGAATCAATGGAACCTTAATTTTGTTGGTGGAAATATCACCATATGATGGATGCCTCTCTTGTGTCAGGAAAGCTTTCAAACAGGACATCAGAAGGAATGTCCTATGACTTTTCTCATCACATTTTCAATTATCAGCTATTAGTATAGCAGAAAAAGGTTAGAAATCAGGAATATTCCACCATCTGTTTTTCATTATTTTGGTTAAAGGGTTGGAGGGGAATTATCTAAATATGCAGACAATCCCACTCTGGAAACACAGTTCATTTACTGCTAGATCCGGCCCTTATAAGCACGAGTCCAGGACAACGATGAACAAACAGCAACAGGCTTTATTATAACAATCAGTAGAGATTAGCTTACAAGGTGTTCCGGATCCCGAGATGGCTATACAGTCCTAACGGAATCAGTCCCTCTGAACCTTTACCCGGCAATGGGCAATAAACTAGCTACTGAGAATTGTAGCATAATGGAGGGACTCAGGTTTAGCACTACCCAGGCTACCTATATCGTGTACGAAGTATAGATCTGGTCTGGCTCCACCCTTGTTTGTCTGTGGAGCTTATATAGTGTCTTCCTGGTGGTAGCTATTGGATACAAGGTAGCGACCCGCCAGACAAATGTAACTAACCAATCAGTACAGGGGATATATGAAGGTAACCAATGGAGAGCAGGATCCAAAACTGTAACCAATGATTGGGTTTGGATTAGCATAACTAGCATGCCCTTTTACAGGGGATTTTGCACCCCTTAAGACTTCTAATTAGGATGGCAGGAAACCATCATTTTCCTATTGCAAGAGCGCTCCCTGGGCTACTTGCAATAGTGCCTCAATACACAACATTTACTGTCTTGGATGAGTCACTGACAGCAACTCCTTAAAGGAAGGTAGCATTTACAGAACTAGACACAAGTGCTCTGAAGAAACACATAGGGAGCAGAGTCTACTATGAAACAAGTCGTTCCAGCCTTCAGAAGGTTTGAGGTATTTAAGAGAGATGCAGGCAACATTCCTTGATGGCCCATGCCCACACAGAGAAAGAACTACTTCCTGTAGAGCTTACAATAAGCTTTATGCTATCTATACTCTTTTCAAAGCCTTCACTGTCCTAATTACAAAAGGCAAGGTCTGTATTTTGATGTTGTGATTTCTGGAAGAGTTACTTTAGTGTATGGGACCAAAGACAACAGGACAACCGAAGGGTTGGTTTAACGCAGGTTTATTGCATAGTGTTCCGGTGAAGCATGGGGGTAATGGTGGTGGTACATCTCATTATATACTGAGGACTATACATTTGAATCTTGCAGCACGGTAGCTCATTGGCTACTGTCGGCGTGGCCTCGCCCAGGCACGCCTTACTCTCGCAGTTGTATCTTCTTCCTGCTGAATGCGAGTATCTTCATTCTGCTGAATGCGAGTATCTTCATTCTGCTGAATGCGGAGGCATTTCCCGCGGCTGTCCGTGATTGAGCAATGTGAACCATGTGAGGCTGAACGCTCGCAGCTGCCCCAAGGGGTTGCTTGCTCGCGTTCCTTTCAGCTGAGATACATTGTAATTGTGATGGAACATTTATATCTTGATAGCTTTACAGTACATTGATATGCATACATAACACCCCTCCCCCCTAGGATGGGACGAAGTCCCGCAACCATTGTGGCTTGCCGCACGTGCGCTTGGGGCGTGCTTGCGCCTGACCTAGTACTGGAGAGCCTGTGATCCCTGACTCCGTGGGAGCTTGTCCTGCTACGGGAAACGGGGATTCGTTAGTGGCTCTGTGGGGCGTCCGTGCCTGCCTTGCACCCGGGGATGGGAATGGAATGAATAGTTGGGAGGTGAACCCCTGCCTGTTGCTCTCGGACCCCGGGGACCCTCCTATTGTGAACCGCGGAACCGATGAGGTCGCCCTTGTGGTTCTGCTACCTTCTGATCCCCGCTCGGGGGACCTTGAGACTGTGGTGGGCGGACTCGCTGCTGCCTCCCGTCTTGGGGGTGTCGGTCTCCGGGAAATTGGCGCTATATTGCATTCTAACTCACAGGGGCTACTGGGACTGGAAGTACCAGGGGCTGAACTGAAACCCTTCTTTTCGCTAGGACGGGTGGGGGACCACTCCGCTAACTCCCCCTGGTACTGTAAATCAACGTCTAAACTTCTATGGGCGTCTGTGTCTCGGGGAAACTTCCAAGGGGTATGTGTGTGGTCGGGGCTCTTCCTTTCCGCCGCGGACTCCCGCAAAAGATCTCTGTGGATCGATTCCCTTTCCTCCCCCCTTGGTGGGGACCCATGTTCCCCTTTTCCTCCCCCTTGGGCTAAGCGGGTGGGGGAGTACCCTAACGCTGATTCGACGCTATTTTCGTCTCCGTCCTGCTCTCCGGGAACCCTGCGCCTGAGTTGGTCCACGTGTCGCCTCCACAGGAAACCTGTACTGGTCTCCACGCGGTATGAGACGGGGCCGGTTTGTGCTATTACGGTGCCCGGCACCCAGGCTGGCCCCGCGTTGGCGTAGTTCCTGCAGTGCACCGGGGCGCCTACGCTGAAACTCTTTGTGGGTTCCACCCCTATGTTCCACCCTTTGTCCTCTACTCTCGTGGGGTCTAGCTTGGAGATTCCCGTGGCCAGCTTCCTGCGCATCAACAGCTCTGCGGGGGAGTACCCTGACGCCAATGGGGTGACCCTGTACCTTAGCAGGAATTGGCACAATTTCAGGTCGAGGTCTCCGGGGCCCATGCGCAGCAGCGCGTCTTTCGTGGTGCGCACGAGGCGCTCTACTTGGCCGTTGGTGGCCGGGTGAAAGGGGGCGGAGGTGATGTGCCGAATGGCGTTGCGCTCCATGAACGCCCCGAACTCGGCGGACGTGAAACAGCTAGCGTTATCGCTGACGAGGGTGTCGGGTAAACCGAACGTGGAAAAGACCCTCCGTAACTGTTTAATTGTTGTGGCCGAGGAGGTGCTCGAGACTGGGATGACCTCCAACCACTTGGAGAACGCGTCCACCACAAGGAGGAAAAGCGTTCCCCTGAACGGGCCAGCAAAGTCTACGTGTACCCGGGACCAGGGCCCCCTTGCTGCGTCCCACTCCCTATGTGGCGAGCGGGCCTCTTCTGGCCTGGAGCTTTGGCACGCTTCGCAAGTGCCGACCATGTGTTCGATGTCGGCGTCTAGCTGGGGCCACCAAAAGTAACTGCGGGCCAGCGCCTTAGAGCGGACGATCCCCGGGTGGCTGACGTGCAGCAGTTTAAGCACCCTCGGCCGGAGAGACGTGGGGATCACTACCCGCTGTCCCCACAAAAGGCAACCCCTCTCCAGGGACAACTCTAGTTTCTTTTTGAAAAATGTGTCGAATTCCGCTGCTGGGGAAGACACGGGCCACCCTTTCTGTACCCAGGAGCAAATTGTGGCCAACGTTTTGTCCTTTCCGGTCGCTTTAGCGATGTCGGCCAGTACTACTGGAGGGGAGTCTAGGACCTCTATCATTAAGACCTGGTGGTCCCTCTCTACCTCGCCCACGTGGCAGCAATCCCGGGGAATGGGGGACCTCGACAGGGCATCCGCATGGCTGATCTCCTTCCCGGGCCGGTATACCAACGCGTGCTGATATGCGTTGAGAAAAATGGCCCACCTGAGCATTCTCGGGGACAGGATTTGGGGTGTGGGCTTATCTGCGGTGAAAATGCCTAGCAAGGGCTTATGGTCAGTCACTATGGTGAAGGGGCGGCCGTACACAAAATCATGAAATTTCTTGGTCCCCGCAATTATCGCTAGTGCTTCCCTGTCTGTCTGGGCATAGTTTCTCTCCGCTTGGGACAAGGACCTAGAGTAGAACGCTATCGGGGCCTCCCTCCCATTCTCCAGTACGTGGCATAACACCGCCCCCACCCCCACCGGGGATGCATCACATATTAGGACCACTGGGCGTTTGGGATTGAAGTGGGTCAGTACAGCATCTGATGCCAGGAGTCGCTTCAGGTCATTGAAAGCCTTCTCCTGGACGTCGCCCCACTTCCATGCCTCGTCCTTTTTTAACAATTTGTGTAGCGGTTCCGCCACTGCTGCCTTCCGCGGAAGGAAGGAGTGGTAAAAATTGAGCAGTCCCAAGAACGACTGCAACTCGGGCTTGGAGGTGGGGCGAGGGGCCTTCTTGATGGCGGCCACCTTGGATTGGGATGGCCTGATTCCCTCGGGAGTAACACGGAACCCTAGGAACTCAACCTCAGTTGCGAAGAAAACGCATTTGTCTTTCCGCAACCGCAACCCCGCCTTTTCGAATATTGCCAGGACCTTTCCCAACCTTGATGCTAATTCGGCCCAGCTCCCCCCTGTAATCAATACGTCATCAAAGTAGGGTAACACCCCCTCTAACCCCTTCAGGAGGCGTTCCACGAGTGACTGGAAAATCCCGGGCGCCGAATTCACGCCGAATTGGAGGCGCGATACCTGGAACGCCCCTTTGTGGGTGACTATGGTCTGTGCAGCAGCTGCGGTGGGGGTCACCGGGAGTTGCTGGTAGGCTTGGGCCAGGTCGAGTTTAGCGAAACACCTCCCCCCGTGTAACCTGGCCAACAAGTGGCTGACTACCGGCACCGGATACGCATTAGGGCGGATCGCCTTATTGATGGTGCACTTGTAATCAGCGCATATGCGGACCTCCCCGTTGGCCTTGAGCGCTGTTACAATTGGAGTTTCCCACTCCGCAGAATCAACAGGAACAAGAATCCCCTGGCCCACCAATTTGTCCAACTCCGCCTCTATTTTGTCTTTTAGTGCGAAAGGCACTCTGCGTGGTTTAAGTCTGATTGGACGTACTCCAGGGTCCAGGTCGAAAGTCACTGGGGGGCCCTTGAATTTTCCGAGCCCCTTTTTGAAAACCTCGGGGTGCGCGTCGCACACGCTCTGTATTGGATCAGTCCCGGTGGCGTGTGCTCCCACGGCGTGCACCCCCCCAATGAACAACCCCAGGGGCTGGAACCATTGAGTCCCGAGGAGGCTGCATTTTCCTCCCTTGAGGACGACTAGGGGAAGCGTTGCGGTGTGCTTTTTAAACTGGACCTGGAACTTCCCAATCCCCAACACTGGGATGCGGTTCCCTTGCACGTCCTTCAGTGTGGCCCTCAACGCTTTGAGCTTGGGCCGCACGCGGGGGGCGATTTTCATGAACTCCCCTTGGGAAATAATAGAGTATGACGAACCCGAGTCCACCTCCATTCTTTTTATATATATATAAATTTTATTGAATTTTTCAAAGACATACAAAAAAGAAAAGAAAACAATGACTAACAATACAATACATAAACAAATCCATAGTATCATCTTAACAAACATTACTAAATGTTAGCACATAACAATATCTAGACTCATTAATTACTATATAACCACAAAATATTAAGAAAAAAAAACATTGTTTCAAAATCCAAAATAATAAAAACTTTCTGTGCTACCATTAATCTTTAGATGAATAATAACACCCTGTGAATATATACAATGCCCGGAGAGTTTATTTGCTACTCAACTCCAAAAACTCCTTTGTGATGGTACTGGTCCTGAACTATCATTTGCCGTACAAGAATGGTCCACAAATGGTTTCCATATATTCCAAAATCTATTCTCTTTTAAGTTATCCCTTTTCACTTTAATCTCCCATGTCAGTTTATCATTCAATGCTAAACTCCACATTTCTTTATACCACTCTCCAATCTGTATTTCTATGTCATTTTTCCAGTTTCTAGCTATACATTGTCTGCCCGTTGTCAATACAATTTCCAATAATTCCTTTTCATCTTTGTTTAAACCCAAACCTTCCACATTCGTTAAAAGAATGATACTTGACACCAGCTTAACACTTCTACCCATTATTTCACCAAACTCAGCTTCTATTCTCCCCCAGAAATCCCTTATTTTTTTACAACTCCACCACATATGTTCGTATGTTCCATCAAATTCTCTACATCTCCAACATAATTTATCTCTTTTATTATCCATCTGGTTAAGTCTTAATGGCGTCAAGTACCATTGCCACAACATTTTAAAATTATGTTCTTTAATTCTCACAGACATTGTTCTCATAATCCTCTTTTTCCATTTGTTTTTCCACTCCAACTCCCCAATTGTTATATTCAAACTTTGTTCCCACTTCCGTCTCAAATCCTCATGTGGGTCTACCCCTCTATTCAGTATATTGTAAAGCTTACTCACAAGACCTTTTATACTATTTTCCCCTTTTCTAATTCTCCATACCAACTCCTCAAATTCTGTATGTATTCTATCTAGCCCTACTTCTTTTCCATATTTTTTGTTCCAATTTTCCACCTTCAACCTCTGAAACCAATTCAAATTTAATATCTCAAATATTTTTTTCCGCTCAACAAGAGACTCACATATTTTTAACCAATCCTTCAATAAGAGCATCCCTTTTTTATCCAATATTTCAATTTTTTCCTTATCTAACTTTATTGGGAAACACATCATATCAGTCAGTTCTAAAACTGGAGAGAGATTTGGGACCATATCCTTTTTTACCTTCTTCCACACCTCCACGAGACCTCTCATCATAGTATTATTTGGTCTTCTCACTTTATCCTTTATTCCTAGAAAAATCAAATTTCCAATATTTCTATATTCTTTCATCTCCAATTGCTCCCAAATTGTTTTTTCTCTTGCCAAAATCTTCACAACATTCTTAACTTGAAAAGCCCGGTAATATGCTAGCAAGTTTGGCAATCCCAAACCCCCTTTTTTTTGAGACAAATACCATAACTTCTTTGGAAGCCTAGATTTTTTACCTCCATTACAAAAACCATTGAACATCTTTTGAAACTCATTAATTTCTTTCTCTTTCAAATGGATCGCTAGTGTATCAAATAAAAAGTTAAGCTTTGGCAACAATATCATTTTACACATAGCAATCCTTCCGAACCATGACAGCTTTAACTTCTGAAGCTCTTGTATTTTGTTCTTAAATTCTACTTTCAAGCTGTCATAGTTCAATCGTTTAAGTTCTTCTAATTTGTTTGAAATAATTATCCCCAAGTATTTCAACTTATCCTTAATTTGTATATTAAGTGTCAACACTGTCCTACCCATCTCACTTGGTTTCAAATTACACAACATCAATTCTGATTTATCCCAGTTTATCTTTAACCCAGTTATATCCTGAAATATCTGTAAATGATCTTTAATCCTGTCCATTACTAACTCCGGGTGCTTTACCATAAGCAATGTATCATCTGCGTACATACTCACTTTATTACCCATGATCCCTTCTATATTTAAATCCTCCCTTATACTTTTAGCTAAGATTTCCATTGCCATAATAAACAGAATAGGAGATAATGGACAGCCCTGCCTCGTACCAGCTTCTAACTTTACCACATCCGTAAGCTCCTCATTTACTCTAACCCTAGCATTTCCTTTTTGATATAGTAAATCTATAACCCTATTAAATTTATCCCCAAATCCATATTTTTTAACTATTTCCTTGATTGAGGACCACTGCAATGAGTCAAATGCCTTAAAGATATCCAATGATAATAGTCCCACCTTTTCCTTTGTTTGATTTACATTATCTATTAAATCTAATACCCTTCTAGTCAAATCCGCCATATGTCGTCCTTTTAAAAACCCTACTTGATCAACATTTATATATTCTCCCATAAAACTATTTAGACGGTTAGCCAATATTGCTGTAAAGATTTTCGCATCTTGATTTATAAGTGAAATTGGTCTGTACGAATCCACTCTTTCCAAATTCTTACCAGGTTTTGGCAGAAGAACAATTGTAGTATTATACCATGAAGTCGGAATTGATCCTCCATCTAGTATGTAATTATATAACTTCACCAATTTCGGGACCACCACCTCCTTAAATTCTTTATAAAACTCTGTCGATAATCCATCGTCCCCAGGGGCTTTCCCTATCTTCAATCTGCTTATTACCTCCTTAACCTCTTTATCAGATATCTTTTCTTCCATTTTCTCCCTATGCTCTTGTTTTATCCCACTCCCTAACTGTTTCTCCAATATCTTTTTAAGCTTTTCCAAATCTACTTCCTTTTTTGCATATAGTACCTGATAAAATTCCCTGACAATTTTACATTTATCCCTATTCTTATTACATCTTAAGCCTTGCTTATCAACCAGTACACCAATTTCTCTTTTTTCCCTTTTAACCTTGACTGCTCTTGCTAATAATTTTGAATTCTTATTGCTAAATTCAAAATATTCTCTATTTAGGTAAATCAAATCCCGTTTAACTTTATCAATATCCTTACCCATTACTTCTGCCTTAAGTCCTTGTAATTTCGTAAAAGTTTTTTTGTCCTTGTTTTTCACATGCTCCTCCTGTAATTGTTTTATTTCTCTTTCTTTTTCTGTCTGTTCTGCTTTGTATTTTTTATATTTGAAGCTTGCCAATTTTATACTCTCTCCCCTAAAAACTGACTTCATGGTATCCCATACAACATTAAAATTAACCTCATTATTGTCGTTCCACTGCCAGCTTTCTTTCCAACTTTCCATAATTACCTCTTTACTTTTTTGATCTTTAAACAAATTAGGATCGTACCTCCAATTTCTTACTCTTCGTATATATTTTTGTGCTTTTAGTTCCAAATATACTTTAGCATGGTCCGATTCCTTAATAATCCCCATTTCCACACCTTCTATATCCCCGATTAAATTTTCCGAAAGAAAAACATAATCTATTCTTGAGTAGGTCCCATGGACGTGTGAAAAAAAAGAATATGCCCTTTCTGAGCCCTTATACTCTCTCCACGAATCCTTCAAACCCATAACCTTCATCCAATTGTCCAACACCTTCCCTTTCACACCAATTCCACTTCTAGCTATATTTGTACAATCTAATCCTGACCTTATCAAATTAAAATCACCAGCCACAATAATTTTTGCAACATTTTCCAACTCCACTATTTTCCGGATTTTTCCCAAAAACTCTGCTTGGCGGTCATTCGGAGCATAAATATTTACAAACATAATTTCCTCATCCTCCAATTTTCCTCTTAACAACAAATATCTACCCTCTTGATCCGCAATCTTTTTTGTAACTTCAAATCCCAACTTTCTTGAAATCATAATTGCCACCCCTCTTGCTTTCGAAGTACCGAACGCCATCTCATAGTGTTGCATCCATCCCAAATAGCTTATTTGTATCTTTTGACTTCTGATGTGTTTCCTGTAAAAACAATATATCTGGTCTATCCTTTTTCAGCGCCAATTCCAATCTACGTCTCTTAAGAACAGAACCTGTACCTTTTACATTCCACGATATTATTTTAATACTTCCCATAACCAAGTTCTTCTTCCAATTTTAAACTCTCCATCGGGCGTGCCACCAACAACCTTACCATTATACCCACTACATAAAACACACACTTTCACTCTCCCCACCTTCCTACAAAAAGCCGCCTCTGTCAACCAAAGAGGGGAGAGGGGGGACATGCAAGATGCGCCCTACTGTCGGTGTTACGCGCTTTTACCTATTCTACCTCTATTAGCTCTTTAAAATCAGTACAATCTAATACTCATTGCTCCTTACCTACCTCCTCCTCCACCATGATCAAAGACGGCTCCTCCTCCTCCTCTCCCCGCTGTGGTGTTCCACCTGTAGCCCCACCGGCTCCCCCCCTCATATTCCCTCCCCAAAGCTCCAGAGTCCATCAGTTCCTTCTTAAGATTTTTCCATTCTTCCGAATCTGCCCTTACCAATTCCAACATACTCAGATATTCCAATGGATTAGTACCTTCATCAATAACTCGCATTCTCTTATCATAGAAAAAACGCAATTGTTGCGGAAATCTCCAATTATACCTTATGTTTTTACTCATCAGTAGTTTAGTAACAGGTCTCATCTTGTACCTCCATGTTCTTTCTTTTAGTGAAATATCATTATAAACTTCAACATCAAAACCATCAAATTTCAACGCAGCAGAACCAACTCGTTTCAGATGAGCCATTACTTTTAACTTATCTGCCCAATTCGCAAATTTAACCAGCACATTTCTTTGAACCACACTCCCTCTTCTTGGACCCACCCTAAATACACTTACAAGATCCTCCTGAACAAATTCTTTCCCCATATTCAGACCATTTAACCACTGAACCACCCTCTCTCTTAACAAATCCGGTGTGCGTTCCACCACCTGACGGATCACAATGTTCTGCTTTCTCATCAGATCTTCCACAGCATCAATCTTTCTCTCTTGTTCTTCCAATTTCAACTTATTCTCCCGCACCACCTCCTGAGTCCCTTTTACTTCCTTCCTTATGGCATCTATCTCTGTTTGAACCAATTTCAAATTTCCCTCAAATTTTTTAAAATTTAGGTCCACCTTTTTTGTAAGGTCTGCCAATGATGACATCATCTTATCCTGTTTTTTCATCATTTCATTTTTATCTTTCACCCTTGAATCTTCATTTTTCTCCATTTTTTGAAGCAGCTTGCCAATTTCCACCATTATTTGAGTCTGATCATATAACACTGTGGGCGGGGATGATGACTGAGCGGGTTCTTCCATTGGTGCTTTTCCTCCCTTCTTAGGCTTTACAACTGGTTCTTCTTCCTTTGCTTTCCGTCTTGTACCTTTATCCATGACAGTGTGATGTGTAAAAAGCCCAGTGCCGCAGTTCGTTGTAGAAGTTAGTCACTGAAATAAAGCTTGTAGCACTGCAGCCGCTGGTTCCACAGATCCAATAGAGAAATTTATACGCAAACAAAAAATGAACGAGTTGCTGTAATCCACTGAGATAAAACAGAAGGAAACGACTCTCCCAACAGGCAGCTTAAGAGAAATAGGAAAAGCAAAAAATGTTGATCCACAACAGGTCCGTTTCCCCAAAGCAAATAATCCAATCGGTCTTCTTCCAACTTCAGTAAAAAGGCTTCAGGGGAACAGTCAGCCCAAGCTTCTCCTTTAAAACAGCCAAGCCACCAGAAAAGAGAAGAAGAAAAGAAAAAAAAAGAAAGGGGGGGGATCAGAAGGGGGAAAAGCCCAAAATCCAACCAGCAAAAAGAGAAGGTAAGGGGCAATATATTCCACAGTAAAGTAACAGTATTTGTAATCCACACGGTGAAGGAACCAAAAACAAAAGCCACCTACTCCTTCTCTTGAAGCGGACAGTCAAAGCACCATTTTCCAGCAGCTGCCTTAACTTTTGGGTAAAAAAAAAAAACCCTTCTTCTTCTGAGAAACAAAAAAAACAAAAAACTTTCTCCAAGCTGTTTAAGCGGGGAACTCCTAGTCAACTTCCATTATTAAAGCCCAGACATGAATAATTAATCCACTTTGTTGTCATCAAAACATAGCACGGTCTCCTGGTGTGTGGAAAAAAACCATAGCCCAAACACGATCACTTTCCTTTTCCAAAATCACCACCATTAACGAAACAATCACTTGTTTTCAGCTGCTTCCACCCATTTCCATTTCAAAGCCAGGGCTCATTGAACAAGATCTCCAGCTGAGTTTAACCTTTAGTACTCCATTCAAGCACTTACATGCAGCTGTTTTCGTGCCAAACAACTTCTTGCCAGCTCCGAAACTTCCCTCACAGTCTCGCTGATCGCTTTCTTTTTCCAGGACCGGCCGCCATTAGCGAAACCACCACTTTCTCTCATCCACTTCCACCCGCTTCCATTTCAAGGTCCAGGCTCATTTAGTAAGGAGCCCCAGCCAGTTTTAAAGATTTAAAGTTCCACTCGTGCACTTACATGCAGCCTGCTTTCGAATCAAGCAGCACTTTGCCAGTTCCCGCCTTCCCAAGCCTTCTGCACAGTCACGCTGGCCCCGTTCTCGGCTCCTCGGCAGAGAAGCCGCGACTACCGTCACAACTTCAACCGCACAAAGAAGCCTCCCGAACTTCGACCATCCAGCCTCAAAAGATCGTAAAACTTTCCAGGAAGACAGGCAAGGTTCTTATCTTTAGAGTTTACCACTTTAAAACTTCTCCAATTCACTCAGTCACATTAATTACCACTTTGTTAGGCGCGAGCATCCGAAACTAGATGTTAGTCGGCGGCCATCTTAGTCACGCCCCCCGTCCACCTCCATTCTAACAGGGGCCCCTTGTATTACTACCTCAACGAAGTATCGGGGGTGCTCCGTGGAAACACTGCAAACCGGAGCGTCGTCCTCGCTGTCGTCGGAGATGCGCCCTACGCCGTCCCGCGTCCTCGTAGTCCGGGTGCCGTCCTTTGGCCTCGTGGTGCGGTCCTGCCTCGCCGAGCGGTCTGGAGAACTCCTTGTGGCCTCGCGCCGCTTCCGTCAGACCTTGGCGATGTGCCCGCGCCGGCCGCAGTTGTGGCACTCGGCCTTGCGGAATGGGCATTTGGCGCGGGCGTGGGCGCCGCCGCAGCCGTCGCAGCGCCGGCCCTCTCTCTGGACCCTCCGGACGTCCTCGTCGTCGCCACTCTCCGCAGACGAGTCCGAGGCCCGCCGGGCCGCGCGCACCGAGCTCTCTGCCTTGGCGGGCTTCGGGCGCCAGTCCTGGAGCTCTTGCACCCCGGCAGTCGTGGCCTCCACGGCCTGCGCCGTGTCGAGGACTTGTTGCCACGTGGGAGGCGGCTCCCTTTTCATCAGCGCGCGCTGAGTCTCTGTGTCCCTCAGACCGCAGAGCAGGCAGTCCCGGAGGGTGACTTCTGGGATCTCCCACTTGCATGGGCCGGCGGCCAGCCGCAGGGCCGCGGCGAACTCAGCGACCGACTCCCCGGGCACCTGGACTCGCCTCCAGAACGCGCTCCGAGCGGGGAACATCGCTATCGCTGGCCGGAGATGGGCGCGCAGCGCCGCCAGGAGCTCTGTGGCTTTGAGGTCGCCCACCTTCCTCGGCGCGATCAGGTCCACCAAGGTCCTCTTGGTCTCGTGTCCGAGCATGCGGACGAAAATGGCCCTCTTCTTGGCCTCATCTGAGACTTCGAGCTCCACCAGCGCTGCGTTGAAGTCTATCTCAAACAGCTCCAAGTCTCCCGGCTTCCTGATCTCGTAGCCGGCGCATGTCTTGGTCCCGTGGTCAGCCATATCCGACCTTCGTCGCCAATTTAGTGTATGGGACCAAAGACAACAGGACAACCGAAGGGTTGGTTTAACGCAGGTTTATTGCATAGTGTTCCGGTGAAGCATGGGGGTAATGGTGGTGGTACATCTCATTATATACTGAGGACTATACATTTGAATCTTGCAGCACGGTAGCTCATTGGCTACTGTCGGCGTGGCCTTGCCCAGGCACGCCTTACTCTCGCAGTTGTATCTTCTTCCTGCTGAATGCGAGTATCTTCATTCTGCTGAATGCGAGTATCTTCATTCTGCTGAATGCGGAGGCATTTCCCGCGGCTGTCCGTGATTGAGCAATGTGAACCATGTGAGGCTGAACGCTCGCAGCTGCCCCAAGGGGTTGCTTGCTCGCGTTCCTTTCAGCTGAGATACATTGTAATTGTGATGGAACATTTATATCTTGATAGCTTTACAGTACATTGATATGCATACATAACAGTTACATATTAAGCAACTTTGTACACAAGGCAGACATGCCACAGGGTTAGCAGTAGCAAAGAGGGAGCTGTTTCAGATAAGAGTGTGTGTCCATGCATGCACGCACACAAGCCCATGCACATGAACACACATATGTGCAGAAAGTGACTCTGTTCATGTCAACAGCCAGCATGAAAAATGTTTCTCATTCTACTATATGGTCTGCTAAAAATTGGATATAGCTTATCTAATCATGCTAAATGCTTATATCCTGGCCAGACCCACTACATGTGAGTCTGGCCCAGTGCCATAGCCAGGGGTAGCCAGATGAGTTATCAGTTTGCCCACACACAAACTCCTCCGCAACCCCGCCGAAGCCACAGTGGGGCTGGCACCGACCTTCAGCGCTGGGGTGGATGCGGCGGGGGTTTTTTTCCTCATGTGCAGCACTTTCCTGGCCTCCTCCACACTCATGTCCCTCAGCCTGATTGGCTGAGGGGTGGCATGGCATGGAGGATGCTGAGCCTTGTAGGTTTTTTTGTTCATCTTCGTGGGGTGGTTGCCCCACTCTTGATGACAGGACCCTTGCGACGACCCTCAGATGGTCTAAAGGTAAGTGTGGCTGGCTCGGTATGAGATGGTTAGGCTGGGTGTGGCCACTAATGTTGGACACACACCAACCTACCCTCTTCTTATAGGTAAAGATGACATTATTGCCCATCCTGAAAAAAAATTCACCCACCCAGATCTAGAATCCTGGCTATGGAATTAGTCTGACCAGGTTATCCTGCCATTGTAATAGAATAGACCATAATGCCAGCAACTCAACGCTGAGTGTCAGGTGGCAGTTAACTAATCTGACCAATTTGAGGATTAATGACCTTGGGTGCCAAAATCCAAGGTGATGGTCCATTTGAATCCATCTTGATGGAGGACAGCAGCTTTATCAATACTGGCCTGGGGCTGAGGAGGACTTTGTGTGCCAAAAGGGCTCAGGACCAGAAAGTGACTCACGGAACTGGATCAGTGGTATGGGTGTCATGCTATGATGCAGAAGGCAGATGAAAGGCCACTGCATTATATTCTCAGGACAGTCATCATGGCTGGTCATCATGATGATCACCAATATTCAGATTCTGATATGGCAGAAGAAGGTCTTGCTACATGCTTCTATCATTCCTTATAATTTGTCAGTTAGTATCAAAAGCCCAGCCAAAAGAGAGAGAGAGAAAGAGAGAGCAAAAATTGGAAAAGTTAACATTGTGGCTTCTATGACTACTGGTTATACTGGCTAGAGAAATGTGGGAGCTGTAGTCCAAAACGTAACTTCTAGAAAGGACTAATGATATATAAATCAGACACAGCACTTTGGTAGAACGATACGCTCATTCTAGTGATAGGATCCAGAGTTTATTGTTTGGTAGAACAATAAACTCATTCTAGTGATAGGACCCAATAAACTCTTTGTAGTGATAGGACCCAGAAATACAGTGTACATATTCTTATCATTCACCTCCAGAAGTCACCTGCAATTAACTCTAGCAGCTAAAATGCAATGATCCTGTTAATTAAGGGCCAGTATATCATTGAATAGTTCCTAGTAAGATTGATTGATCTGGGTTAATTTTAATGAATGTTATATTTGAGTTGTTAATGGTTATTTTTATTAGTGATTTCTATTACATATTTCAGATTGGTGATGCTTTGTACTTTGTAAAGTACAAAGGACAATAAATATTTTTATGGACAACTAAGATGTTGATATTTGATTTATTGGTGTTTGCAGAAGGTTTGTGCAAAGTGTCATGGCTAATTGTGCAGTTGGGGGACCTCTCTGGGTTGTGTAATTGGGTGCATTGTTAAACACATGACCAAGAGATGCTCCAGTACCTTTGTACTAGCATGCTAGCCTCATGAAACTTGCGTGATCAGTCTCTCTATAGCAGACGCTTTAGACCTTGATTACATGTGTACTGACATTCTTTCAGGGAAATATTGAAACATAGTAAAGGGATGCAGGACATCTCTTGGGAGGAACTCATAAGGCAAACAGGAGTGTTTGCACTCTCATGAACTTGGCTTATGGTTCGTCCCTATCAGATTCCCACGTCCCCACCATCCTCCAACACACCTTGCCAATTAAGAGCAATTAAATGCAATAAGTTAAACAAATTTTACTTAAACGACAGTAGGATTTTGGCCATCATTTTGCAGTATGTTAATAACATGGTCTGGTACATTGTAAAATAATAAATACCGTACCTATTCTTCACAGATTCGTATTCAATAGATTCAAATTCAGATTCAATAGATTGAGTAACTATTCTTCACAGATGCATTTTGGAAGAATAATAAAATACATTAGACACTAAAAGCACTTTCTTGGTGTGCAGTTATTCATTCAAAGCACAAACACAAAAGCTGCAAAGCGTGCTAGAAAACCATAAAATAAGCTCCTAATATCATGGGGCAGTTGTTGGTCTGAGGAGGCTGTGACAAATAATCTACTTTCAGCTTGCTGAAGAAGAAAAATGAATCACACAACACCATAAAGCCATGTACATGGATCCCATTGTAGAAAGCAATCACACAGATAAATCATTCAATTGATAGAGTAAGCTATTGATCACTAAAGAGTAATGCAGAGGAAACTTTAATCTATAATGCTGACAGCAGCAAAAGAAATCAATAACAAACAAGTAATCTGATGCAAAGTCTGTTAAAACAATACTATTAAATAATCAGGGAAAAAGAGTCATACCTTATAGATAAAGAAATATGGACTAAATTTCAATAGGGTACACAATTTTCATGCTTCCTGTCATATTAATAGTAATGATGGTTATAGGTCAGAAGTATTCTGTTTAAAAATGACAACTTCAGCAGAAAGACATTCCAGATTACCTTTTTTAAAAACCCTCAATGCAAAATAAAATTATGAGGTCTCAAAGAAAGGGCAGGCAGTACAACAGTAATATTACAGCTATGAGAAATCTTTGCATAAACAGCTACTTAAAAAGAGCTAGGTGTTTCCAAGTAGAAACTGGGACACTACCTTCACTTGGTATTTATTTAGGAACAAAACAATAAATTGGATTCTAAGTTGTCATAGGTACAGGTGAAAGAAAAGTATAGGCTCAGAGAACAAAGGTGTCTGTGAATCTGAAGAATGCAGACAACTATTTACTAAATTGGAAGAAATGCTTAATGTCACAGAGCCTTCCATGTGTATTAAAATTTCTAGACTGAACTCCCTGTTCACATTTGATTTGAAGAACTCACAGATAAGGTACATTGCACTGGGGGGAGTGATTCAGTTTTCCAATGCTAGGTATCTTTGAACCATAGTCAGCTCTTAATGAAAGACAGTGACAAGTTATGGTACTCCCCGTTATGATAATAAACTATTCCCTTCCCTTTCACTATTTGAGACATGCCTGCTTTGTATAAAGCTTCATTAAAAAACACAACTCCTGGGATGTTGGCCCAACATCTCCTCCACACTGCAGATAAACTGCAGGAGCAGACTTCATATTAAGTACAGTATGTTAAGAATGGCAACCAGACATAATAGTTTCTTATCTATTTCTTGCTTAAAACTTTTCAGAGGCAGAAGTTAATGTGATGCCAATCCAAATGGGGGATGTAATGAAATATCTTTGATTCCTGTTCCTGAAATGGAAACTGCATATTTGTAGGTGAAGATCACAGACTTGAGGGCCATCTTGTCCAACTCTCAGTTTGTGCAGTTTTTGCTTTAAAACATTCTGCTTGGGGAAACCCACACAAAACTCTTGGTAATTGCTTCTGCCATTAAACTGGAATGCTTCTTTAGAAGAAACATTAAAATACTTCTCCTAAAGTTCAACCAACATCTATCCTGCTAGAATGTAAGCTCATTCAATCCAGCCCTGGTACCTGAAACAAAGCTCAAGTACAGTAATACCTCATACAAAGTCCACTTCGTACAACATCGAATTCATACAACATCGCCTAATTCCTTGATAAAAGTTGCCTCGTACAAAGTCTCAGTGACTTTGTATGAGGCATTGGGGTTTTTCCCAGGTTGCATTGTGCCTGGGCAGTACAAAAGGCAGAATGCATGCGTGCATTGTTCTTGTGGGTTTTGCATGAGGCGAAGAGTGTTTAGGAGTGGTTTTGAGTGAGATTTTGGATTTTTTGAATGTTTTCATCAGAATTTTTAGAAGCATTCCTGGGATTTTTGCAGCATTCTTCAGGTTCTTGGACAATCAGGGTTGTTTGACATGTTTTTTGTAATGTATTTGGCCTTTAGACAATGATTTTTTAAAGTTCTGTCAGTTTTCTGTCTGTTTCCTTGACTTTGCCCTGAAGTCTGTGCTGTTACAGTACAATGTATCTCTATGGAAACAACATTGTATGAGGCATCGCGGCAAGGATTTTGCATGCCTCATACAAAGTCCAAATCTGTATAAAGTCCAAACTTGTGGAACCAAGTGAGGTATCACTGTATTCATCTTCTATGTGACAGCCTATGATGTTTCATCACACACAGAGCCCCCTAGCCTGGTCTATCACACTTCACCATAAAGGTACTATGTAACACTTTTTTGTATTATGCTGGTAACATTATATAATTTCTTTTGCTCAAATCACTCACTCATTCTGAGTTGCAATAATAACAAAATGAATTGTTTTATTTAAAAAAACAAGAACATGTTATAGCCTCATTAGTTTCCTAATAATTTAATTTTTAAATCATATTTATAACATAAGTTATATCAGATAACACATCACCTTCTCCCTCCAAGATGTTCCTAAGTAATAGCTAAACAAATTCATTTATCTTAAACTTTTACTCTCTCTATAAGCTACTGTTCTTGACCCCAAATAGAGCTCTTTTGTCTTTGGTATCTGTCAGACACAAATCCCCCACCACACCCTACCCCCCCTTGCCAAAAAACCCCCCTAACTACAAAGCTATTTAAATTGGCACATAGAACTCACTCTCCTGCTGGGAATGTTCTGATTGGTCCATCAGAATGGAACCACTGTGATCTCCTCACCACTTCATCTATACCTATAAAAAATGTCCTTAACTGTTGGGTTCATTCAAAGGCTCCCGCACCAGGCCCAACTATCCCCAACCTAGCCCTCCGCACTCACCATAACCCCTGCCTTCCCAATGCTGGTGGGTTTTGGTGGTCGCCAGTGGGGCAGCTGCCCCACGAATGCAACCAAACAAAAGAACTAATGCAAAAAAAAAGAACTTCCCAGAGTCAATCAGGCTGAAGGATGCAAGTGCAGAGGAGGCTTGGAAAGTGCAGTGCAGCGGTTTTATAATACAAACCTCACTGGCCCAAGAGAAAAACTTTCAAAGACCCAGCTGGAGCCAGGAAAAGACAAGTCTGGTCGATGAGGGTGGGGGAGGGAGGAATGGCCCTGGTAACCATGCCACCCCCATGCCCCACCACCTAGCCTTCCCTCCCTAACCTCTGCCGACTGCACTTACCCTTTTCCGGCTCCGGCTGGGTCTTTGAAAGTCTTTCCCTCCCATTGCAGCCTTCTGCATAGGGAGAAGCACCAGACTGTCCTTCGTCTCTGTGGGCGATGTGGCAAAGGACAGTCTGGTGCTTCTCCTTATGCAGAAGGCCACGATGGGAGGGAAAGTGTTTCCCAGAGGGAACCAATTCGTCTTCCTAGGAGGATGGAGGCCAAAAGATTTGACCCCCGTCTTCCAAGGAAGACGAACACCTTAAAAACAGGAGACAAAAGTTCCAAACGCCATCTCATAATGTTGAATCCATCCCAGAAAAAGTTTATTCGTGTCTTTTGACTTCTGGTGCGTTTCCTGTAAGAACACTATATCGGGTCTATCTTTCTTCAATGCCAGTTCCAGCCTCCGCCTCTTAAGGACAGAACCTGTACCCTTCACATTCCATGTTAATATTTTAATATTTCCCATAATCTATTTCCTTTCTAGTTTCTAAACTCTCCATTGGGCGTGCCTCCACCAACCCCTTCCCCCATAAACATACAAATCTACATAAAACACTCACTATCTCTCTCCCCACCTTCTTCAAAAAAAAAGCCGCCTTTAACAACCAAAGAGGGGAGAGGGGGGACATGCAAGATGTGCCTTCTTACCAGTGCTACGCGCGAGTATATCATTTAAATGCTTTAGTTTTTAATAATCTAATTCTCATTGCTCCTTACTTGCCGCCTCCTCCTAACTTCAAAAGCGAGAGGCGTGGCAATTATGATTTCTAAAAAATTAGGATTTGAGATTACAAAAAGTGTTGCTGACCAAGAGGGTAGATACTTGATTGTAAGAGGAAAAATAGAGGATGAGGAAATCATGTTGGTAAATATTTATGCTCCAAATGATCATCAAGCGGACTTTTTAGAAAAAGTTCGGAAAATAGTGGAACCAGAGAATGTTGCAAAAACTATTGTGGCTGGAGATTTTAATTTGATAAGGTCGGGTTTAGATTGTACGAATATAGCAAGAAGTGGAATTGGCTTGAAAGGGAAGGTTTTGGATAAATTGATGGCTGCGATGGGTTTGAAGGACTCTTGGAGAGAGATTAAGGGCTCTGAAAGGGCATATTCTTTTTTCTCACATGTCCATGGGACTTATTCGAGAATAGATTACGTCTTTCTTATGGAAAACTTGATTAAAGATATAGAGGGAATGGAAATTGGGATCATCAAGGAATCAGATCATGCCAAAGTACTTTTGGAATTGAAATTACAAAAAGATACTCGAAGAGGAAGAAATTGGAGGTACGATCCTAACTTATTTAAAGATCGAAAATGTAAAGAGCAAATTATGGAAAGGTGGAAAGAAAGTTGGCACTGGAACGAAAATAATGAGGTTTCTTTTAATGTTGTATGGGATACCATGAAGTCAGTTTTTAGAGGGGAAAGCATAAAGTTGGCGAGTTTTAAATATAAAAGACATAAGGTAGAACAGATAGAAAAAGAAAGAGAAATAAAGCAGTTACAGGAGGATCATTCAAAAAGTAAAGATAATTTTTTTTTCACAAAACTGCAAAGACTTAAAGCAGAGTTAATGGGTAAAGATATTGACAAAGTTAAAAGAGACTTGATTTATCTAAACAGAGAGTACTTTGAATTTAGTAATAGAAGTTCAAAATTATTAGCAAGAGCAACTAAGGCCAAAAGGGAAAAAAAGAGAAATTGGGGTATTGGTTAATAAACAAGGTTTAAGGTGTAATAAGAATAGAGATAAATGTAAAATTGTGAGGGAATTTTATCAAGCATTATATGCAAAAAAGGAGGTAGATTTGGAGAGGCTCAAAATGATTTTGGAGAGACAGTTAGGGAACGGAATAAAACAAGAACATAGAGAGAAAATGGAGGAAAGGATTACTGACAAAGAGGTAAAGGAGGTAATTAGTGGGTTGAAGATAAGGAAAGCCCTGGGAGATGATGGATTATCGACAGAATTTTATAAAGAATTTAAAGATGTGGTGGTCCCAAAGTTAGTGAAGTTATATAACTATATCTTAGACGGAGGACAAATTCCGACTTCATGGTATAACACTACAATCGTTCTACTGCCAAAACCGGGAAAGAATTTGGAAAGGGTGGAATCATACAGACCAATTTCCCTTATAAATCAAGATGCCAAGATCTTCACAGCAATATTGGCTAATCGTCTAAACAGTTTTATGGGGGAATACATAAATGTTGATCAAGTTGGTTTCTTAAAAGGGAGGCACATGGCGGACTTGACTAGAAGGGTATTAGATTTAATTGATAATGTTAATCAAACGAAGGAAAAGGTGGGTTTATTATCATTAGATATTTTTAAGGCATTTGACTCATTACAATGGTCTTCAATTAAGGAAATAGTTAAAAATTACGGATTTGGGGACAGATTTAGAAGGGTAATTGATCTATTATATCAAAAAGGGAATGCTAGGATCAGAGTAAATGAAGAGGTTACTGATGTGGTAAAGCTTGAGGCTGGCACCAGGCAGGGATGTCCATTATCTCCTATCCTGTTTATCATGGCAATGGAAATACTAGCCAAAAATATAAGGGATGATTCAAATATAGAAGGGATAATGGGTAATAAAGTGAGCATGTGCGCAGATGATACGTTGCTAATGGTGAAACATCCGGAGTTAGTAATGGATAGGATTAAAGATCAACTACAGGTATTTGAAGCTATAACCGGACTAATGATAAATTGGGATAAATCAGAACTGATGCTGTGTAATATGGGGGTAGGCGAGATGGGAAGGATAGTGGGGACACTTAATATACAAATTAAAGAAAAGTTGAAATATTTGGGGATAACTATTTCAAATAAATTGGAAGAACTTAAACGATTGAACTATGACAGTTTGAAAGCTGAATTTAAGAGTAAAATACAAGAGTTTCAGAAGCTGAAGCTGTCATGGTTCGGGAGGATTGCAATTTGCAAAATGATATTGCTGCCAAAGATTAATTTTTTATTTGATGCACTTGCGATCCACTTGAAGGAGAAGGAAATTAATGAGTTTCAAAAGATGTTTAATAGTTTTTGTAATGGAGGTAAAAAATCTAGACTTCCAAAGAAGTTCTGGTACTTATCTCAGAAAGAAGGGTGTTTGGGCATGCCAAATTTGTTAGCATACTATCAAGCATTTCAAATTAAGAATGTTGTGAAGATCTTGGCAAGAGAAAAGGCAATTTGGGAGGAATTGGAGATGAAAGAGTATAGGAATATTGGCAATATGATCTTTTTAGGAATAAAGGATAAACCGAAAAAGACAAGTAATACTATGATGAGAGGTCTCATGGAGGTGTGGAAAAGAGTAAAGAAAGATATGGTCCCAAATCTCTCTCCAATTTTGGAATTGACTGATATGGTGTGTTTTCCAATAAAAATAGATAAGGAAAAAAAGGAAATATTGGATAAAAATGAAATGTCTTTATTGAAGGACTGGTTAAAAGTTTGTGATAATGAAACCAAGAGGAAAAAAAATATTTGAAAAGTTAAAACTGGACTGGTTTCAGAAATTGAAGGTGGATAATTGGAACAAAAATATAGAAGAGAAGTAGGGATAGATAGAACAAAGACTGAATTTGAAGAACTGGTAATAAAGATCAGAAAAGGGGAAAAGAACATTAAGGGTCTGGTAAGCAAACTTTACATTATACTGAATAAGGGTAAAGATCCACAGGAAGATTTGAAACGGAAGTGGGAGCAAAACTTGAATATAAAAATAGGGGATGTTGAATGGAGGAATAAATGGAAAAAGAGGATAATGAGAACAATGTCAGTAAGAATTAAAGAACATAATGGTACTTGACACCACTGAGACTTCATCAGATGGATAATAAAAGGGATAATTTATTGTGGAGATGCAAAGAAACGGTTGGAACATATGAACATATGTGGTGGAGTTGTAAAAAAATAAGTGATTTTTGGAGAGGAATAGAAGGGGAGATTGGTGAAATAATGGATAAAAGAGTTAAGTTGGTGTCAGGTACCATCCTTTTAACAAATGTGGAAGGCATGGGTTTGAACAAGGAGGAAAAAGAATTATTGGAAATTATATTAACTACAGGTAAACAATGCATAGCCAGAAATTGGAAAAACGATGCAGACATACAGATTGGAGAGTGGTATAAAGAAATGTGGAGTTTAGCATTGAACGACAAACTGACATGGGAGATTAAAGTAAAACGAGATAAATTAAAAGAGAATAGGTTTTGGAGTATTTGGAAGCCATTTGTGGATCATTCTCTTATGGCAAGTGACAGTTCTGGACCTGTACCATTTCAAAGAGGTTTTTGGAGATGAAACAGATACTAAACTCTCCGGGCATTGTATATATTCACAGGGTGATGTGTAATTAGTAAAGAAACCAAAAATAGAGGTAGCACTGAAAGTTTTTATTACTGTTATGGTTATAGTAATAACTTACAATGTGGCACTTAATATTGGGGGTTATATGGTAAATAATCAGTTTAATTATTAATAGGTGCTAGCTCTTATGAACTTGAGGTAATACTGTATTGATGTTGTTTTTGTTGTATTATTATACTGTATTGTTATTGTTTTTCTTTTTTGTATGTTTGTTAAAAGTTTAATAAAAAATTTAATAAAAAAAGAAGAAAAACAGGAGACAAAGGCCAAGCACAGAGCACCGTTCTTGGCCTCCGTCTACCACAACCACCCCATAGCTTGGGGGAGGATACCCCCTCTCCCCCCCCCAAGCTTTGGAAAGACAGCAGGAAAGTTCTCCAACCCACTCACAGTTTGAGGATATAAGAACTGGAAAAAGAGGAATTGCCCCCACCTGTCCATACACCTGACAGAAAGATATTTTTCAGTGGAGAGTTAATTAGATAGCATCATGTCACTCAACATAACACCCAATGATTAGGAGGTATTATAAAATAAATGGGGAAAGAACACACAGTAAATGAATGGAACAGAAGACATCAATATAAGTAGGGGATGTAGATGTGAGCTGGAATAAACAGCTATAATTCTGCAACTGAAGCCTGTTCAAGTGAGTTGATCACACATTATCTCCCCAAAGACCAGAACAATATCAGGGCTAAAAGGACCAGTGATAAGAAATAGGGAAATTATTCTGAAAAGAATTAATATAATGGCATACAGCAGCCAACTTTAACTGAGCAGTGTTAGGTTGGTGGTTCAGAAGCCAGGGCATCATCCAGCTCAGTTATGGGTGGCTTTAGCATATCATTATTAGGAATGTGAAAAAATATGTCAAACCCGATGAGGCTGTAGTCCAAACAAGTTGTCCTGTGAAGGATTCTTCAAGCTCCACTAAAGGTCTCTTTTGTGGCATAAGGCACTAAACGCCTTTTCTCATACTTTAACACAGTTGTCAAAAATGCTTCTGTGAAGGATATGTACATACTTATTGATCAAAAAGATGCAAACAACCTATCTGGTGTTGGCATTACTTTTCTAATATTTCAAATTTTTCCCCATTTGGGAAAAATTAGGTTCAGCATTTTCATTTTCAGCTGAATTGCCCATGATTGTTGCCATTGTTTCTGCCCTGGGTTTGCCTAGTGAACTGTAGCATTGGAAACCTGCATTGTGGAAGAGGTCTGGTTGAAGATGCTATTCTCATATATACATTATTTTAAACTATTAACACATAGATCCTGATGCAGCACAAATTATGCAGACCTACTCTAGTAAATTTTGCATGGACATTAAAGTTTCATGTTTCATGCTCCTGGGCACATACCCAGGAATGCAACCAGCAGTGGCAATCTTCTGCTACATCTTCTGCCACTTCCGTTAGGTAAAAGTAAAGGTTGCCCTTGCGCAACAGCCAGTCATATACAACTGTAGGGTTCAGTGCTCATCTCCATTTATAGCCAAAGAGACAGCACTGTCTGCATCTACAAATGTTTCTGTGGACATGTGGCAGGCATGACTAGACACCAGAGTGCACAGAACACTGTTTAACTTCTATAAGATCATTTAAAAAAACTATCTTAAACTCTGTTTTTAAAAAATCATCTTAAACACTGTTAAAAATAATGATAAAACCTTGTTGGCAATTCTTCTTATTGTTCTTATTGATATTAATATTTGCATACTATAATTCATATTGTAAAGCTTTTACTATACCATTTTGGCTTTACCTCTATACATGACCTTTTTGGTTGGTTTCAAGTCTAAGAAATATTTCTGTTATATACTCTGTACATTTTGTATGTTTTGTATATCTTGTATATATTGTACATATTACGTGTGGTCACTATTCGTTTTTATGTATATTTGCACATGGGTTCTTGCATAGGCTTTTCTAACTACTGTTAATTGATTATAGATCCCTGAGGAAAGGGTTAACACCCTGAAAAGCTATGTCACTATCTGGAAAAGGCTTTGGATCTCCTTTCTAGCACTTGTGTATATATAAAAGAAAAAGTTGCAATCCAATTATCAAGCCTGGAACTCAGTTGTTTATATATATATATTATTACCAAACACAGACATTGTCTATTACATAGTTGTAATCTTGCCTATGCAAGCGGAATTCTCATCTTCATTCCAGCACCTTCTCCGCCTTGCCCCGTTTTTTCTAATCAGGCATGACTAGACACAAGAGTGCACAGAACACTGTTTAACTTCCCACCAATGGGATAACTATTTATCTACTGGCAATTTATTGCTTTCAAACTACTAGGTTGGCAGGAGCTGGAACAAAGATGGGAGCCCACTCCATCATGCAACACTTGGGTCTCGAATTACTGTCCTGCCCACCTTCTAGTCTTCAAGTTAAGCATCTTAACTTGAAGACTACAGTTCTACTGGCTCTTCAGTTACACCAATATAAATCAGCAATTGGATTCAAATTACAGTTAAGCTTATTCCATTTCCTTACTTCAATAGGATTCCCTCCTCCATAGAAAAAGATAAGTTAGAAGGGTTTTTTGACTCAACATTAAAAAAAACACTAAGATAATGTGTTGCTCTGGCAAATAGAAGGGGAAGACAAGTCCACATAGTCAAAGCAATAATATTCCAAGTAGTCATGTATGGTTGTGAGAGGTGGACCATAAAGAGGGCTGAGCACAGAAGAATAGATGCCTTTGAAATGTGGTGCTGGAGGAGAATTTTGAAAGTACCCCAGACAGCAAAGAGATCAAATAAGTCAGTCCTGAAGGAAATCAACCCTGACTGTTCCTTGGAAGGACAAATATTGAAGAAGAAGCTAAAGTATGTTGGCCACCAAATGAGAAGAGAGGACTCACTCAAGAAGGTCTTGATGCTGGGAAAGATCTAAGGCAAAAGGAGAAGGGTGTAGCAGAGGATGAGATGGCTGGGCATCAGCAAGTTTGCCCCAGTTCGCCAGAACTGGTAGCAGAAATTCTGGCTGGCCCCACACATCCAAGTTTTGAAATAAATTAGTCCTAATTCAGGGGCAACACACGGCATACCTGTCAACCACAGCTCCGGAAAATACGGGACCTGCACAAATGGTTCTGCGCAGGTCGCTTTCTACGTGACCTGTACAGAACAGTTCAGCACAGATCTCCTTCTACACATGTGTAGGAGATCTGCGCAGAAGGGCTGCACAGTACCTCTTTCCCCCCGCTGCCAATTCCGGGGTTTTGGCAGCTGCGGGCAGGAAATGGTGCAAATCGGCGCCAAAAATTGGGAAATCCCGCTAATCCAGGAAGGTTGACAGGTATGATACAGGGCTTTCCCCCTGGCCATGCCCACCATACCACACCCACAGTGTGGTAGTAAAAATTTTTTGGAGCCCACCACTGGGCTGGATGGCATTGTTGATGCAATGGGCATAGAGCTGAGCGGGCTGTGGAGGATGGTGGAGGATAGGGGTGCCTGGCTTGCAGTGGACCATGGGGTCACAAAGGGTTGAACTCGACTATGTGACTGAACAACAAGAACGGAATGCTTGTAGCTTAAGGTGCTGTGACCTTTGCTCTGGCATGTGATAGAGCTCAGGTTCTGCCTATACAGCCAGATGAGCTGGATTTGCCACTGTTTCAGTCTGGTTTGTGGCCCATTTCAGCAGAATGATAGGGAGTTTTTCTTTTTCTTTTTTAAGATAGGTATTTGTTGCTGTTTTCAGTGTTTTCTTTCCTAAGAGATGACCTTTCCATTAGACATGGCAGAGTGACCACACTGTGGGAAGCTATTTGAAGAAAGTTTCCCTTGTCTTTCCCCCTCCCAAATGGATTTTATTTGTCTGGAAAGCAAATCATTAGCTGTCTACTAGGCTGTTCGGCATTGTTCCTACCAAAAGCTTCAAACCTCTTGAAATACTGGAAGCAAGCCAACTAGTCTGTTCCAAAGCCCAGATAAAAAATCTTTATAGAGAGGTTACATATACCTGAAACTCTCAGTCTCTGTGGGGCTAAAATTGATCTGTTGTAGTGATAGGTGGGAGAAAGCAATCCACAAGTAAAGTGAGACAAACAATTTCAAGGGGAAAACAACCTTGAAAAATAATTTTGAGGTTTGCTATAATATTATAAGGAGGTCATTTTCACTTATTTTTAACATTATAGTTAAACATTATAGTTTCTTCCTAGCTTTTCTATTTTTAGTTGAGAAATAAAATGGATTGTTTGCCTAAAATTAACAGGTATACTGCTGTAATTGTGGACATGTTATCTATATCTATACAACAGAGTTGTATAGGTTTGTATGTGCTCTAAAGGAGCCAACACCCCTGGACCAATGTTGCTGACATTTGGCACATACATACTTTGGGCTTGCGAGATAAACACTGTGGGGGTCACAAAACACATTTGTGGGTTTATGCCCCCAAAGTGGGACGCAAAGGGGACATCCCCACCGACAGGAGAAAAAGCAATGAAACAGCAGTACTGCGCATGCACACCACAGCCTCCGTTTTCCTTAATCGATCCTAACACAGCCAACCCAGCCAACCCAGCCGCACTTTTCCTTCAGGAGAACTTACTGGCAGAATGGTTTCAAAGCTTTCTCAACAGTACAACATGAAAGTGACAAAGACCACAGAGGGTTCCATGTACAAGTAGGGAATGAAGGAAGCATGACACACCTTGACAACGGTTCAAATTTTCCACCCGCCGGTGTTCCAAGCCTGTAAACGTAAAGTTCTGTCAAACCGCACACTCCTTTCGCTGAAGGAAGGAAGACACAGCTTGACATCAGTTTGAATTTACCGCCGGGACATGCCACCGGTAAAGCTTTCTTCAGAAGTGGCATCCCTGGCCCATGTACTTAAAGTTTTGTCCGGCCAGAAAATTCAAACTCCAGCCTCCTTTCAACAGCAAAAGGAGGCCGTGGCTTGACAGAACTTTACGTTTATGGGCCGGCAATGATGACGCTGAAGAAACTATACTTCCTTTAAGGAGAAAAAACCCAAGCAAGGCCGGGTAATCAGTGAGTGCTTAATAAAGGAACACTGAAGTTAATGCAAATTCTTTGCCCCCTTCACTGATGCTGAATACATTTTGCCATTCCATCTATCTACCAGAACAGTACACAACACAACAGTATTATAGCAATCAAGTGATAAAATACTTCACATATATGATAAAAATGCAGAATAAAAAATAAAGCCTATCAAACAAAGTTAATGCAAATTCTTTGCCCCCTTCACTGATGCTGAATACATTTTGCCATTCCATCTATCTACCAGAACAGTACACAACACAATAGTATTATAGCAATCAAGTGATAAAATACTTCACATATATGATAAAAATACAGAATAAAAAATAAAGCCTATCACACAATTCTATCTTATATATATAACGATATACTGTAGTAAATGCTTGCCACATAGGTGGTGTAATAGCAGTTTCCTAACATCCAAAAGCTTGCTGAAACAACTCCACCTTACATCTCCTCCTGATTCCCTTCAGGAATGTAACATTTTGCAGGGACTCAAAGCATGGGTCACCAACACAAAACATATTTTACCTAACATGTTCAGGCTGGAGAACTTTAATAGCTGGCACCTATAGAACTTCTGGAACTGTTCTAGACAACATAAATTAGTACAGGGGCTCATAGTCCTGTAGACACTTTTTTGATAATATAATGGTGGGCAAATCATCAGCGGTTGACTCCAAAGTGGACAGCCAACCTGTTTTCTTCAGAAAAGATAGCAAAGGAAAGGGAATAGAAAGCTCTTATCTTCCCCCAAGGCTGAAGACTTTGGGTGGGCTAATCTGCGAGCATGCAAGAAACTCAGCTACTGCCAAATGTGCACCCTCCTTTCTTTGTCTGTCTGTCTGCCTGTCTGTCTGCCTGTCTTCCATACTGCCCCACTGGCAAACCAGAGTTCTCCACTCTGAGCAGTGCACAAGAGTCAAGACAGCAACAGCAAATGGTATGAAAATAAAAACATCACATTACTAAAAAAAAAAGCAAGTTCTGGGCATTATTATTCACTCATGTTATGTCTGTCTCCAATATTTCATCTGTTTGCTTGTTGCTCTGCATTCCTCTCTGTTGGTCTTCTTCAAAAGGCTGTTTCCTTCCACAAGGAGAGACAAACTGATCAGTTAAATCAGAATTTAGAAATAACAAGTTGACAATTATTATTTTCATGTCAAAGTCATTATTTTTGGAACCAATAAAAAAAACCTTTGAGTTTTAATATTTAAAAATACCTATTCAAAAATTAACGTTAGCAGGAGTTTTATATGTTTAAAATATTGGTTTCATGACCCTACATAAAGGTGACCAATTCAGTCCATATTATCCCTTCTCAAAATGATCTATATTTCCTTTCAGAATCTAGGTAATCCAGATTTGGCCCTATAGATTATAATACCCAGAGATCTTGGTTAATATAACCAAGGGTCTACACTATGTGAGTTCCTAGGAGCTGTAGTCTAAATTAATCAAAATGCTCAGGTACTTCATGGTCTATGAAGAGCCATTTAACCACTCCAAATACTTTTTTTTTGCAGTATAAAAATCTAATTAAGGCATACTGTCTCGAAGGCATACTGGCATATCTGATATTAGGCTGCTCTGCACTGCTACACAAATAGATCTCAACTTTTGTCAGATTACTTTTAAATTTCTTTTGCAGATTTAATTTTTGGTGGGCAGGGGCAGGTTGTAGTTGGCTGAGGATAGTGTGGTGAGTGATGTTAATTCCTTCTTTCTAGCTTGATTATCTGCCAGTGCTTTCAGATCACAGAAAACTTTTTGAGAGGAGTTTCCTCATGAGCTCTTGACCATGCGCTGAGGCATTTGATATTATTTTTGACAAAGAAAGACATATACCATTCAGCTGCCTTGTAACTAAGGTCAGTGTCAGAACCCTACATTCCATCCACAAAAACTGCACTAAACTTTTCTTCTGTGTAGGTTTTGTTTTTTAAAAAAATACATTGATTTTCTATCCAACTGGTATTAGAAAGAAACAGCTGGTGCATGTTTTTTGGAAGTGTAATGCAGGAGTACCGTTGTTAACTAAAACTTATGGAAATAGAAACAGGAGATCTGAAGCTGAACATCCTCACAACATCCTGGCACATTATGTTCTTCCCCTTCTTCCAAATAGCTGAGATGGAAGTGAGGTTCTGAGCTCTTTATCAAGGATTATAATCTCGTAAATGCTGAGCAATCATTCATTTTAACAGCAACTACACTATAATAATAAATAGACACATCTCAGAGATCTGCCCTTCTTTGCTGAAAGCTAAGCCTTACTTTACAGAGAAATAAATTTTTGTCACATTTCTAGTGAAAATGTCATCCAGTTTTTAGGCTAAGTATTTATAGCAAGTATGATACTATTTTCCAATCCTCCCATCCTTTCATCCTTGAGTGTATAGGTCCATATCCTGGTTATCTCTGATGCAAAACAAGTTGTTGTCATTCTGTGAAGAAATTCTGGTTTTCCTGTTCATAATAGTTGTCATTTACTGTAATTACTTCACCAGTGCCAATTTATAACTGTCTGTTTAAGGTGTGTGTGATATATATATAAGATTTGCCTGAAAAGAATGTAGTCTCTGACGTTTTCTTTATTTTCACTGCAATTTTGTGCCCTTATCTGAGTGTTGTGCTTGTGTTTTTTCTTCCATGCATCCTATGCAAAGAATTTCACAGATGTGAGACTGAATAAATAAAGCTGGAGACATAGCTAATCAGCTCTTAAAATATATTGACATTATAAATCTGTACTGCAACTACTACATATAGCAAAACATTTACTGATGGGGGAAATAAAAATCAGACGTTTACTTGAAAAATTATGTATCTTCATGCATGTGTGTGTGTGTTTTATTCATCCTAGTTATTAATTCAGAAATAAAGGGATGGTTGCATCCTTGAGGAAGTAACTGACAGCAATGGCAACATGTACTTCCAATTTCAGGAGTACTATGAATTCATTCTAGGCTTGAGCCCATATAGGTCTCCATATCTGTGGGTTCAGTATACACAGTTTATTTATTTATTTATTTTATTCAATTTGTATAGCTGCCCCAAATGACATGCGACTCCGGGCAACGTACATAAAATCCCCAACATCAAACAACAACAAAAACCAAAATTCCTAAAAACACAGAAGAGAACATCTAGTTAATAACTAAAAACCTGAGTGATACTTCTCTAAATGAGTCAGGGGGGTCAACCCCCTCCACCTGCCCATACCTGCCCTGCCAGCCAGGTTTTCAGCTCTTTCCTAAAGGGCAGCAACTCCATCTGGAGACACAGTTCAACTGGAAGGAGGTTCCATAGGGCCGGAGTGGATACTGAAAAGACTCTTCTTCTAGGGCTAGAGAGGCGAGCCTCTCCAGCAGTTGGCATCTTTAAAGATCAACTCCAGTCTACACTAGTGGGATGGGCAGATGTCCTCAGGGTGATGCAGTCTCTTAAGTATCCTGTCCCACTACCATGTAAGGCTTTAAAGGTAATTACCAGCACCTTGAATTGCACCTGGAGGCACACTGGCAACCAATGCAACTCCTGTATCAGGCGTGAGGCACGGGCATAACACCCACACCCCATCACTACATGGGCAGCTGCATTCTGAACCAGCTGCAGCCTCCGAATGGTCATCAAGGGTAGCCCCATGTAGAGCGCATTACAATAATCCAGTCTGGAGGTGACCAGAGTGTGTGTGACCATAAGCAAGGAGTCCTGGTCCAGGAGCGGGCATAATTGATGAATGACACGAAGTTGTGCAAAAGCCCTCCTAGGTATCCAGATGCAGGTATCCATGGGTCTAAAAGTAGTCAGTTTAAAAAATCCTGAAATAGATGCATTTTGTAGTACATTACCCAGAACTGGCCACTAGAGACTACTGTATGCAATGTAAAATGTAGAGTCCACTGTTATCTGCACTTTCAGGTATCCACAGTAGGTTCTAGAATATATTCAGTGGTCGGCATCAGCAGGTTCACCCCAGTTTGCCAGAACTGGTAGCAGAAATTGTGGCTGGCCCTGTCCATCCAAGTTTTGAAATAAAGTAGTCCTAATTCAGGTGCAATGCAGGGCTTTCCCCCTGGCCAGTGCAGTAGTAAAAAATTTTTGGAGCCCACCACTGAATATATTCCCTGTGGATATGTAGAAGGAGAGCAACATGTACTTTAAAATATGTATCTAAGATGCCAACCTCCTTTTGGAGATTGTGTTCATTTATAGGAACTGTAAAGAAACTGTGTAGTTCCTATAAAGTGCAATAACAGAATTTATTCTAATCATTAGTGGCTGGTGACTCCACTTTTGAGGCATAGCAGCCACATAACTTGAATCAGCAGCTATCATCTGTTAGTACAAGGGTTCTCAACCTTTTAAAGCCACAAGCCAGGTCATGCTACCACAGACAGTTGAGCCGGCTGGACTGGTGGTCCCCCCACCGTAAACACTGCCATAAAGCACATTCATGGCTGTCGTAAATACATTTACAACAGCCGTAAATGCATTTACAACAGCCATAGATGTGTGAAAATGTGTTTATGACAGCCGCAGATGTGTTTACAACAGCCACAGGTGTTTATGTCTGTTTCCATTGCTTCCGCCATTTCCAGCAGTGGTGGGGGCAGGAGCAAGGGCGGTGGGCCACATGAAATGGTGCTGTGAACTGGATTCGGCCCACAGGCCATAGGTTAAGAACCCCTTTGTTAGCATATGAACAAATTGGACCACTTACTTGTATCATCTTCATATTGGTACTTCTATAGCAATATGTTCATTACATTAAAAACTTCATTACATTAAAAAAAATAAGACACACTAAAGAATCAAGTTATCAGGGCTTTTGAGAATGCTGCAGATAAAAAAGACAAAGCCATTGTTTGTTGCTTTGTTAGGATTTAGATAAATATATTATCAGAACGCCTTCTGCCTTAGCTCTTCTGAGAAATTTAATGGGGTGATAATTAAAAGTATGATAGTGCAGCGCAGATACCTGTGGGAATATTATATTAAATGTTACACTCACTTCACTAGGCTTCTAAAATGTATCGACCTCGTTTGTGTTTGGATTTACAAGTTTTTCAATAAAAAGCTCCCGAAAAGAATATGTCTTGTAAATCAGAGTTGTTAGTCTTTGAAGAAAAGCTTCCCAAGTTGTTCAGCACAATGGAAGTCACTAATGAACCAAACTAACATCTAAGAAACAGCAACAACTTTAATCATTAAACTTTAGCTTTCGCTTAAGATGGTCCATAGGAAACTGGTGCAAATAACTGTAAGAAGATAAAGTCACCCCACTTTTTTGACTCTGAACTCTGCTGAGCTTGGTTTTGTTTCAGATATAGAAATGTTAGTAGAAAAGGGGTTAACACTAATTGTCTATTATTGAGCTCCCAAATCTAATTCAGTAAAATTTAATTTAAAGGAAGCATATTTAAATAGTTAAGCTGGTCTTAAATTATGGTTTAATTTTAAATTAGGTGACTACAATAAATCCTTTCTGGTGAGGGGGAAAGTACAGCTATAATTTTATTTCTCTTCCTTCATTTCTGTTTTGAGCTTTGGAGATAAGAAACCAGATGTGCAGCCACTATGTCGTGTCCCATATCAAAATAAAAGGACCGTCATCTTAATGAAAAGAAAACCACTATATCCTTCCAAGATAACCATATAATTGATTGGTATAAGCTTCTTTTAATCTTGCATTGTAAGGCAAACTAATCAAACAAAAAACTACTAGGATGGCATCCATTTATTAAAGTTTTGCATTCTGTACATTTACCAAGAGGCTGCCTTCAATGTTCAAAGAGGCTTACTCTCAGAAGCAGTGTCCATGGGATTACCATTGCTGAGCAGAGTAAACAGAGGCAGATTTACTCAGAAGCAAATCCCACTATGTTCTTATTCCTGCCTATAGTCTGTCTTTTTCTGAACACATTTATTTCTCAATAAAATTTGTGAGCAGGAAGGTAAGCTGTAAGTAGAAGACACATAAATGAGAAAATGACCTCCATGTACCTGCGAGTAAACTCTGTTAGATTTAGCAGTATTTACTTCTGAGTAAACATGCACTAGTAACCTTTTTTTAACCATAACAGCTGCTGTACTAGGCTGCAAACATATTGCTGTTCAGTTTCTTTGCTCTGCACTATTTGCCTTTTACTTAATTGCCAGGCGTAAGTACAAATGTCAAGAGCTCAACAGTCTTTACAAAGTGTTCTGTTCAATGCTTAGCCATTCATTTTTTCATTCAAAAGCTTCAAACAAAAATGTTTGCCCAAAGCAAAATCAGGAAGATTGATTTATGGGGGGAAAGGATTGTAGATAGGGAGATGGCAGAAAGTAGTGCATAGGAAAAGGTGACAAATGTTCAGTGCAAATTCAAGGAGAGAATCCACAAACAATTCAGACATATTGTTAGGGACATCACCATGAGCTTCTCCCCCAGTTTAGGCTAACCAGGGTTTCCCAACCTTTGGACCCCACATGTTCTTGGACTTCAGTTCCCAGGAGCCCGGGTCAACAGGTGTGCTGATTTGGGCTTCTGGGAATTAAAGTCCAAGAACACCTGAGGGCCCAAGGTTGAGAGACACTGGCTCATACCTGTCAACTGTGCATGTGTAGAAGGCTTCTACGATCCCCTTCTGCACAGAAGCCTTCTACGCATGCGTAGAAGCGAGCTGCGCAGAAGGGATGCGTAGTAACGCCTTTTCCCTGCTGCCAAATTCTGGGGTTTTGGCAGCTCCAGGCGGGAAATGGCGAAAATCGGTGCCAAAAAATGGGAAATCCCAGCCAATCCGGGAAGGTTGACAGGTATGCACTGGCTACACTATGCCTACAGCCCACCCAGCTGTGAAGACCTGACAAATTCTGAATGACTTGTCCTCTTGAGATTTCCCATACATACCAAAGGGTGGAGCACATATTACTTCCTCCTTGCTTCTCCTTTGGGAGGGGAACTACTTGGATGAGAGAGGAGCAGGAGTCTGATTGCAACCTTTGCTCCTCAAAACTGCAAAAAAAAAAAGACGTGAAGTGGAGAGCTGCTGAAAACATGTATATTACAAGCATATTTCACTTACTCAAAAGCACATCTGTCTTGTCTGGATTAAGTTTCAATCTTTTTTGCCCACATACAGTCCATCATTGACCTGGAGTCAGAGTATCATCCATATTTTGGTAAGTATGTTGACAGTGCCAAGAGTATGTTGAATTCAGACTCAGTAGAGGAAGTTATGGCATTATGTTTGCAAGACCTGAGAGAGTTGGTAATGAAAAAATAGTTAGGAGGTGACTACATCCTAGGGTTGCCATATATTAGAGGTGATCACATAAGAAGTGTCAAATTTATACTCACACTGTGAATGTTATGCACACTTTTAGTTCTGAGGCATCCCCTATGGGTTCATGAGCTTTCCATCTTTCCAATCAGACTGCATAATATTGCAATCTCAGTTTCCTGCTTGCTACAGCTCACAAAATTCATGGGGTTATCCTCTTAACCTCAAAGACTTTCTTATCAGGCCATCTAATTTCTTTAACAATTTGAATAAAATGTTAATAAGACAGGGTTTAACACCTACTATAAAATCAAACCTAACCTAATAAGATCAACTGTAGTAGACTGTTTGCAAAATTACCTGACATTTACGTAAGTAAAACTAATGTTGGAAATGAGTTGTGCTTAATAATATCCAAACATATTAAGCAAATTATTACCAGCTTTTATACACAAGCCATAAAATCTAGGCTTTATGGATGAGATACATTCCCTGAGTGGCATATCTCACATTATCAGATGCATGAAACAAAATTTAGGAGGAAACATCTTACCTTTAATTGACTTTAATTTCTTTAATCAGGTTACCACTTAGTGTTCAAATGGCACTGATTAACCTCACAATATTCATTCATTCATCTTAATGTCATTCCATCACATCCAGTATAGTCTTATTTTAATAAATTGAGCCCACTTCTTCATTGTTATGAAGGTATAACAATAACGTTCTTTCTCATACACATAACACATCTTAAAGACTAACTGCTGTATACATCTTATGCAAGCGCGGCGCCAAAATGGCCGCCGCGCCCTTTGCGGGCCCCCCCCCACAGGACAGAGAATCCGGGTAGTTAGGGGCGTGGCCAGCTCCCTTATAAAAGGGGTGGCCACGAGGCAGCCGCGCTGCCATTTTGCCTCAGCGACGGAGCGGAGAAGTTTTTTCCCCTGCGCCTCCGTCGCTCGTTGGTATTGCCGGGAAGCCTTTTGGGTCGATTTTGCTTAGCTAGCTTCCCTTTTTTGCTCGAGATGCCTTCCAAAAAGAAGGCTGCTGCGGATTCAGCTCGGGCTGTTAGGAGGCGCAACCCAGGTCGGAGGACCGTGGTGCCGCCCCCTCAACAGCCACCTTTGTCATCCCCGGCCGGGGCTAGTGGCTTGGGGTCTATTGCACCTTGGCCCGTTCAGAGTGCGGGCGCGGAGGGCGCTCCGGCCCGCGGCCCGCGAGCGGTGGACACCGCTCCTCCTTCCGCCCAACCCGTTGGGCCGACTACTTCTGGGCCGCAGCCTCTCCCGGGGCCTACAGCCTTGGGGGGTGGCCCGGTGCCCCGCCTTGGCAGGTTTCCTCACCAGCCCTACCGGGCTTTGGCCCTGGCCAATGGCCATATCTGGGCCATGGGGTGCAGGGAACTGTCCCCATGCAAGGGTCAGGTGGGCCGGCCGGCTCTTTACCCATGGTTACTGTAGACACCTTACTGGCCCGTATTGCGGCCTTAGAGGAGTCTTTGGCCCGGGCCAGTCAGGCAGGTGCCCCTTTCGGGGTACCTTTGGAGGCGCTATCGGCAGCAGGACAACGGCCAGCGGGGAGGGTTGAGCTGCTGCAGGCGGGTGGCGCGGCTCCGGCCACTGCCTCGCAGCTCCCCAGCCAGCAACCTGGCGCGGGTCAAGCCCCGGTGATGAGCTCTACATCGGTCGTGAGCTCCGACGCCCCCAGTGGGCCGGAACCCCCGTTGGGGGCGGCCCGCGGGGGTGCAGCATGTGAGTATATGGTGCAAACGAGTACATCCACACACATTCCCAATATAGGGGGGACCTTTCAGTGGCCTTGGCCTCGCGCGGGTGGTGCAGGGGCTACGCCGCTGGCGACCCACCCGGCGACGACTACTGCCTCCATGCCCGCTGGGGTGGGCATTGGTTCTTACACTGCTGGGAACGTATTTGGGGTGGCAGGGTTAACTCATGCCCCTTTGGGTAGGCCAGCTATCCCCTTTTCGGCTTTGCCGACGGCAGGGTATTCCCTGCCATTGGGTGATCACTTAGCTCAGGCTACCAGAGAAAAGATATGGCGAGGGGAGTACGTGGATATCTTCTCACTCCTGAACAGAGAGCCCACTAAGGAAGAAAGGGAGGGTCAGGATGAGAAGGACAAGGAGCAGGCACGCCGCCGTAAGCCGCCGCGTACCTGGGCTAACTGGCTCCCCGCTTATTTGATATACATGGCGGTGTATTTGAGGGCGCGGCCGGATCTAGCTATTCCCATGGTCCAATATTTGGACAACATATACAGGGCGATGGTAGATTTCCCGGGCCCCTCATGGCTAGCATATGATGAGGAATTCCGTATGAGGATTCCCCTGCACCCCGAGATGAGATGGGATGAGCCGTGCCAGAGACTGTGGCTCTTGTATATGACACCCACACGTCCTGCCCCGGGGGATAGATACCATTGTGGACATGCGGTCCAGCGAGCAGCTCCAGCGCAGGTTACCCGCCAAATGGCGGGGCAGGGGGTTCCAGCCCGCCTGCTGTGCTGGACTTTCTCGTCCACTGGTTCCTGCAGTCGGAAGAACTGCAGGTATAAGCACGAGTGTCCCACATGTTCTGGTCCCCATGCAGCCTCTGCTTGTCCCAAGCCTGGGGGGGTGCGAGGCAGAGGGAGGGGTGGACAGTGGGCTGGCAAGCCTGCCACGGATGGAACTGGTTCTCCGAAAGGCCCCCTCCCCAATTAAGGTGGACATGCTGGAGCGCTGGCTCGCATCGTACCCAAGGGGAGAGGACAGGGAGTACCTCATCCAAGGTTTTAAGCAGGGATTTCGTATCCCTTTTATGGGTGATAGATCTCCTCAGGATGCTCCCAACCTTTTATCCCTCAGAGGAAGGGAGGAGGTAGCCGAGGCCAGCATTAAAAAGGAGTTAGACGCGGGCAGGGTCGCCGGACCTTTTCCCGCACCCCCTTTTCCCAACCTTAAGGTTTCACCATTGGGTTTGGTTCCTAAAAAGTCCCTAGGTGAGTTTCGCCTTATTCATCATTTGTCCTACCCAGCCGGCCGATCGGTCAACGATGCGATGCCTGATGACCTTTGTTCGGTCAGGTATACATCGTTCGACCATGCGCTGCGCATGGTGCGCTCGTGTGGCCCGGGTGCCTTGCTGGCCAAGTGCGACATTAAGTCAGCTTTTCGCCTCTTGCCGGTGCACCCGGGCGACTTTGAATTGCTGGGTTTTAAATTTAAAGGGGAGTATTATTTTGATAAGGCCATGCCTTTTGGCTGCTCCATATCATGCTCGGCTTTCGAGCGTTTTAGTACCTTCCTAGAGTGGGCTTTCGTCCGCAGGTCAGGGTCCCGGTCTGTAGCCCATTACCTGGATGACTTTTTATTCGGGGGTGAACGGGGCTGGGACACGTGTGCACGTCTCCTCAATACATTTCAGACGCTAATGCAGGAACTGGGTGTCCCTTTAGCGCCCGAAAAGACCGAGGGCCCGTCGACCAAACTAGTATTCCTGGGGGTTGAGATTGATACAGTAGTACAGGCTTCTAGGTTACCGGGTGATAAGGTGTCCAGGATAGTGACCCTTATCTCGGAATTGCTGGCTAAGCGTAAGGCATCCCTGAGGGAACTGCAGGTGCTACATGGTCACCTCAATTTTGCCTGCAGGGTGGTCGCACCGGGCAGGGCTTTCGCCCGGCGCTTATGCGACGCCATGGCAGGGTTATCCAGGCCCCACCACAGAGTCAGGCTTACCCGGGGTATCAGGGCAGACATGTTCGTCTGGTTGCAATTCCTGAGGGAGTTTAATGGGGTCTCATTTTGGAGGTCTGACCTCCTGGCATCCCCCAATTTCCAGATCCAGTCTGATGCCTCAGGATCCCTGGGTTATGGGATGTACTTCAATGGGAAGTGGGCCTATGGTGGGTGGCCACCGGCATGGGCAGGCACGGGTCGCCTGCGGGATCTCACATACTTGGAATTTTTCCCCATTCTCGGGGCTTTGATGCTATGGGGCGAACAGTGGGCTAATTCGGTGGTGCATTTCTGGTGCGACAATGCTGCCGTGGTGCACATTGTCAATGCACAGACTTCTAAATCGCCCAGGGTCATGGATCTAGTGCGCCATTTTGTGCTGCGCTGCCTGCGCCTCAACGTCTTGTTCAGGGCCAGGCATGTCCCAGGGGTTAATAACGATATTGCTGACGCTTTGTCCCGCCTGCAGATCTCCCGGTTCCGCGCCTTGGCCCCGGATGCGGAGGAATTTCCCTCGCCACTCCCGGACGAGATGTGGACTATTGGCAAGGAGAGGTGAACCGGGCGATTGGCCTGTCACTAGCGCCACGCACGCGTAAGGCGTATCAACAAGCATTCAATTTGTATAGGGCTTTTGCTACTCGATTTCAATGGCCAGAGACCTGGCCCATCCCGGTGGACCATGTTCTGCGGTTCATGGTTCACCTGCATGCACAGGGCCTTGCACCTCGCACCATAGCATCCAAGCTCTAGGCGTTGGCTTTTATGGCCAAAGTAGGGGGTCATGTGGATACCACCTCTGACTTCCGTGTGAGACACGTTTTGGAGGGGTGGGTGCGCGAGCGCGGGCGTTGCCCGGACGACCGGCACCCTATTTCCCCAGGGGTTCTTACCCAGTTGGCCCGGGGCTGGCCAGGCCTCTGTTTTGATCATTATGAGGCAGCCCAATCGCATGCAGCCACAACGGTGGCATTTTTTGGAGCGCTCCGCATCAGCGAACTCGTGATGCTGTCTAAGGCGGATGCAAGTGGTAGGGCACTGGAACGCGGAGATGTATATGTTGCCAAAGACTGGGCCCAGTTGAGGATTCGCTCCTCTAAAACAGATCAGCATGGCGTAGGCAGTGGAGTAAGACTGCTACGATGTTCTTTGGCAGACATCTGTCCGGTTGGTGCCCTACAGGAATACCTGGCACTGCGTGGCGTGCACCACGGCCCGTTTTTCTGTCACCAAGATGGGTCTCCCCTTACTAAATTTCAGTTTTGGAAGGTGACTGCCAGAGCCCTCACCAGGGTGGGACTACCGGGTGCCCGTTCTGGCACGCATTCGTTCCGTATTGGCGCAGCCTCTACAGCGGCTGCTTTTGGGTACTCTGGGGCTGACATACGTAGCAGGGGGAGGTGGGGCTCACAATGTTTTCAGTTTTATGTGCGCCCACTCCCGCCATGAGTACCAATCCAGTCACCTTACCTTCCTTTTTCTCAATTTTCTTACAGACCCTGGGTGTCGTATTACACCGGTGACAGTATGGCTGGTGGGCCACAGCTATGTGCTCAGGGCAGCGCGTTACGCTGCGGCGACAGAGTGGGGACCCCGACTGGGACTGGGTGACCACGCCAGTCTCTCATGGCACGGTAAGCCTGGGATGTTATGGCGGGAGCTGCGGCCTTTCCTTTTTTCTGGCCTGGGGGCTGACCCGCCTGACATTCTAATCATCCACTTGGGGGGCAATGATTTGGGCCAGGTCACCGGCTTATCGCTCAAGCATGCGATTTGCGAGGACCTCGCCTACTTGCATTATGTCTGGCCTGCCACAGCCCTGGTTTGGTCGGACATTGTTCCGCGCCACTCTTACAGAGGGGGCGTTAACCTCCTGGCCCTTGACCGAGCTAGGCGCGCGGTCAATAAGGCAGTGGCGCGGTTTCTCACCACCAGGGCTTGGGGACGGGTTAGTCATCACCCCGATATTAGTCTACAAAATTGTGACTTGTATGCAGGGGATGGGGTCCATCTGTCGCGAGGAGGTATGGACCTCCTGTTGGGTGACTGGCGAGCAGGCCTGTTGACCGAGCTGACGGTCTGGGGGGGGGGGCGTCAGGTCTTCTGTGAAGCCCCTCCGTGTGGCGGGTAGCACTGGTAAGGTAAACAGTATGACCCACAAGTATCCGGCAGGTTCGCAATTGACTGGACAACACTAGACAGGAATAAAGTAGTTAAACGTTGTCCGGTCAACGACGAATCAGGCGATGGGGTGATGATGATTGCTAACCAGCATGCATCACCCCTGTGATTTCACGGATACGCGTCAGAGGGTGGGGTCATGAGTTAGTTATTGACTACGGTCAACAATTTGTTTGTTGTTAACAAACAAATTGATACAATTTGATACATTGTAACCAATTGCCGTTGGCAATTTTGGGGTGGTACCTTACCAGTGTTACTTCGGCCTGCTTGCCTTAGGAATTATGATTGGTCGTTTTACCAATACAAATTTATAATTCGGACTAGGGCATTGAATCAATAAATGTGGCCCTTTGCTGTTATCCACTTTCAATGTTGTCTGTGTCCGTTATTGGGGGGGTGCGCCTGCAATGCAAGCGCGGCGCCAAAATGGCCGCCGCGCCCTTTGCGGCCCCCCCCCCAGGACAGAGAATCCGGGTAGTTAGGGGCGTGGCCAGCTCCCTTATAAAAGGGGTGGCCACGAGGCAGCCGCGCTGCCATTTTGCCTCAGCGACGGAGCGGAGAAGTTTTTTCCCCTCCACCCCCTCCCTAGTTAACAGTGTGATTATGGTCGCTTCGGGGCCGGGTGGGAATTTTTGGTTGGGACCCACATTGGCTTCGGGTCCTGGCTTTTTTGCCCATCCCACACTGTTGCTATGGTTTGATATAGGGGTCTTTCTTCGTTCCTACTGTTGACTTTGGTCACATGGGCGGGTAGCACTGGTAAGGTAAACAGTATGACCCACAAGTATCCGGCAGGTTCGCAATTGACTGGACAACACTAGACAGGAATAAAGTAGTTAAACGTTGTCCGGTCAACGACGAATCAGGCGATGGGGTGATGATGATTGCTAACCAGCATGCATCACCCCTGTGATTTCACGGATACGCGTCAGAGGGTGGGGTCATGAGTTAGTTATTGACTACGGTCAACAATTTGTTTGTTGTTAACAAACAAATTGATACAATTTGATACATTGTAACCAATTGCCGTTGGCAATTTTGGGGTGGTACCTTACCAGTGTTACTTCGGCCTGCTTGCCTTAGGAATTATGATTGGTCGTTTTACCAATACAAATTTATAATTCGGACTAGGGCATTGAATCAATAAATGTGGCCCTTTGCTGTTATCCACTTTCAATGTTGTCTGTGTCCGTTATTGGGGGGGTGCGCCTGCAAAAGAATAACTGCTGTATACAGATAAATATACAAATAAATATGTTTTTTTACAACTAGCTTGTATACTTATCTGTTGTGCTAATCATTCTGTACCCCAGTACCTGATGTGTATAAATTGATGACATGAAGCCTCACCCTTCTGTCTGATGAAGTGGACTTGAACCATGAAAGCTAACATTAAAATATTGTACAGCAGTTAGTCTTTAAAGTGCCACAACATTTTTGTCTATTTATTTTGTTTTGTTTACTCTCTGACATGCTTGAAACACAGACTACCATTTCAAAAATAACACATCTTGCAAACCTTTTGAAATAAATAAAATCTCAGCAAAAATCATACATCATATTCCAAAAGGAAATTTGTCAAAGGTAGAGTCATTGGAAAATGCATATTTGCCTACATCATATAAACAGCCTGGCCTACAGATACTTTTTATGATGATTCAAACATACTTAAAAGAAAAGGTTTAAGTATCTGTTGAGTCCGGTGCTTAAAAAGTATTCTGACCAGCAGGATCGGGTCAAACACAGTGATTTATTATTCAGCTCATAGATACCAGACTGGGGAGCATGTACAAGGTGGCCAGCTTATATACAGTGGGAATTGCAGTTACACAGGTAGATACATTTCGGCGGGCTTCCGGAGAAGTGGGAATGTTTGTACAAAATCAGCTATTTTGACAGACATTTGAAAATGGCACCTTTGCAAAAGGCATGCGATTCCGCCATAGACTTTATGGTGCTCATAGCGGTTATAACAAATAACGCTTGGACACAACAGTATCTTAATAGACACTGGACTTTTACTGTACTCATAATCTGATCTACCAATGGCTTGCAGGTGCAAACAATCTCCACTGGAAAGACAGTTGTGAACAGTTATAAGGCAATACTTAAGAATTCTGTTGTAGTACTCAATTTATAATCACTGTGTCATGCATTCAAGTTAAATATGCAGGTATTAGATTAAACACAGAAATATATTACTGATCATGACTCTTTTGCATCAGTTTTTGTCACAGGAGCAGAGAATCTGACAGTGCATTGACTGTGCAATTCATTTTACTCTCTTTTTATCCACAAGATCAAGGTAACAAAAATTTAACTCTTTTCTAGTCAAACCTTCTTGTGATGTAAGATCCCTGCAGATAGTGACTGTAGCCAAGACATAAAAAGATGCTTATTCCTTGGGAAGCAAGCTATAGCAAGCCTAGGCAGCCAGTGGACTCTGCACCATGGGAGACCCCAATCGTCACCACGATCAAGGCGAACAGTGACATCCGTATGTGTGCAGACTATGAGTGTACCATTAACAAAGCAATCCACCCTAATTCCTACCCTGTACCTGTTGTGAGCCACCTGTTGGCTGCCCTTCATGGGGGAAATTGTTTCGCCAAATTGGACTTGGCCCAGGCATACCAGCAGTTGCCTGTCACCACGGGCTCTGCTCTATGCCAAACAATCACCACACACAAGGGTGCATTTTGGGTGATGCACCTTCAGTTTGGTGTCAACACGGCACCTGGAATTTTCCAAAGGTTAGTGGAAAAGTTACTGAAGGACCTTCTGGGTGTTTTGCCATACTTTGCTAATGTTTTGATATCAGGGAAGGATCGGGGGGACCTTGCTGCTAAACTGGGCAAGGTGCTGGAGACATTTCACAATGCGGGGTCAGGGTGAAGAGGGGAAAATGTTGCCTGTTCTCTACAGAGGTAGATTTCCTGGGGTTTAAGGTCACCCCTGAGGGTGTGCGAACCTCAGACGCTAAGGTTAAAGCTGTGTAGGACACAGCCCATCCCAACTCTGAACAGGAGTTGCAAGCGTTCCTTGGGCTCTTGAATTTTTACTATTCTTTCCTTCAAAAAAAAAAGAGGCTACCAAAGCCACCCCGCTCCACCATTTGTTAAAAAAGGATATTGTCTGCTGTTGGAAGTCCACACAAGATAAGGCTTTCTGTGAGGTTAAGAAGCTCCTCACTTCTGACGCCGTCCTTACACATTTTGACCCTAGTAAGCCGGTCATTCTGGTCTGTGATGCCTCGACTGTGGGGGTGGGGGCAGTGTTATGCCACGATATGGGGGGTGGAAAAGAGGCACCAATCACCTTTTACTCAAGATCCCTGACCAAGAGAGAGAAAAGATATGCGCAGATAGACAGGGAAGCCCTGGTGATTATTGCAGGGACCAAGAAGTTTCATGACTTCATTTACGGATGGCCCTTCACAGTCGTTACTGATCACAAGCTGCTCCTGGGTATCTTCGTGCCCAACAAACTGACCCCTCAGATTTTGTCCTCGAGAATGCTTCATTGAGCGATGTTCTTGCAAGCATACCAATATGACTTGCAGCATCGCCCGGGTGCTAGTATCACCCATGTGGACGCTCTGTCCAGATCCCATGAGGAGACGGTGGGGAATGTTAGTGTGGACCACCAGGTCCTAATGTTAGAAGTTTTGGATTTGCCACCAGTGTCCACTGAAGACATTGCTGCAGCCACCAAAAAGGATCCCCTCCTTATGAAGGTTATGTCTTTTGTTCAGAAAGGGTGGCCGGTGCCACCGGTCTCTGAGAAATTTTGGGTTTACTACTCAAAGTAGAAGGAGATGTCGGTTGAGAGAGGATGTTTGGGGTGTGTGTGTGTGGGGGGGCAGAGTAGTTGTTCCAATGGTGCTTTGGAACATGGTTTTGCACTCACTTCATGTGAGCCACCCTGGCATTGTTCGCTCTAAGGCGCTTGCCAGGAGCTATTTTTGGTGGCCAAGACTTGATCTGGATATCAAGGCTTGGGTCGGATGCTGTCAAGAGTACCAGTCCTCTCAACTGGAGGAGCACCACCAACCCACCAGGGAATGGGACACAGCGCATGGTTTCTGGTCGCAAGTCCATATTGACTTCGCTGACCCTTTTCAGGGAGCTACATTTCTACTCATAGTGGATGCATACACTAAGTGGTTGGAGGTCTTGCCTGTTCCCAATACTTCTTCTACTACTATTACTAGTCTGAAGTTAAGGAGGTTTTTTTTGCATTTTTGGGCTGCCAGACATAGTTGTGTCCGACAACGCCTCGACCTTTATGTCAGCGGACTTTCAAGGTTTCTTTAAATGAAACAGGGTTTGACATATTACTGTCACCCCACCACAAATGGGCAGGTAGAGAGGCAGGTCAGATCGGTCAAGGAGGCCCTGAGATGAATGGGTTCAGGTGATCTTGAATTGCAGTTATGCCAATACTTGCTGGCTCACAGGGTCACGCCCTTGGCTTCAGGGTTTTCCCCTGCAGACCTCTTGATGAGGAGGAGGCTGTCCATGGCCTTAGACCATCTGGATCCTCATTGCAGGGAGGATAGGGGACTAAACGTAGATATTCACACCACCAAGAATTTCCGGGTGGGGCAAGTGTTATATTTCCGAAACTGTGCACCAGGGTCTCTATGGTTGGTGGGAGAGGTCCTTGAACAGACAGGACCCATATCATATAAAGTACTCATGGACAATGGGAGGAGACATGCAAACCAGATGTGTACCCGTGTGGTGGGGCAAAATGTTCTTTCAGACTCAGTTGAAATTGAGTTGCCACAAGGTGATCCTGCCCAGGGGGAGTCCTGACCTGGATCTGTTCAGTCAACCCCCGCCTCAATTTCAGTTTACCGCTGAGCCAATTGCTAGTGCTAGTCACACACACACCCCAGTAGTCCTCCTGACTCTAACCCCACTGATTCTGTGGTAGAGAATGTCCCTTGTTCTATGGGTACAGTTTTGGCACAGGCACAAGGTAATGCCTCAGAGAGAACTTCCACTGACTTTTTGTTAAACGCCAGGGTGCCCCCAATGACGAGAACTCCTCAGGAGTTGGCAGACCCAGCAACTGTTTTGAGTCCGGGGTGCACGCCATGGCTGTTGGTTCCATTACCGACCTTCGATGAGTCCCCCTCCAAGATAACTTCCCACGAACATTATGCAAAACCTAGCTCACCTAGGTCAACCAGTGAGTCCACCAGCACTTCCACAGACCCTGGTCATCCCATACTCATTGCCCTAAGTCCCTCCAACGTTGGGTCCACCTCAAAGCTATGGAGAGTGGGTTCCCCACTGGGGGTGGGGGGAGGAATGTTGTGTTCAAACATTTATTTATGTATACTGCTTTAAGTTGCATTCACCATTGAGTCCTTGCTGTGTTTGCGCCCTTTTCTGTAAGGCACCTTATTCATATGTTTTCAATGTACCCTGATTGATTCTGCACAGGATTCCCGCATTAACTAGAGTCTGGGCAAATGTATCACTGTAACTGCCTTCCTGTCTCTATATAAGTTGCTACCCCATCCCTGTTTTCCCCAGTCAGAACTGAGTTATAATAAATGCCTTGTTGGTTAACCCCTGATCTGCAGTTGTGTTGCTAATTACTCTTGGACTCAGCTGGGGTTCTCAAACTTTGGCCCACAGGCCAGAGCTGGCCCATGGTGCCTAATAATCTGGCCTGCACCACCCTCACCACTTCCAGAAGCGCAAGTTAAATGCACCCGTGCATGTGCAAAATGTTGCCGTGAATGTACCCATGGCTGTCATAAATGTGTTTACCACAGACATGGGTGCATTTACTTCCACTTCCGGTGGAACCATGTGACCGGCCCACTCAACCATGACCCAAAAAGTTTGGCCACCCCTGATCTACATAGTACTATTAACATAGAGACGTTGTGCAAAGGAGAATCCTGGAACCCGACTCCTTTTGTTCATCAGTTAACTACTCCTCATTCAAACACAAAGCAATTGTCATGGCTGTTTTTCATAAAATGTGAATAGTAGAAAGTACAATGGGATATCCTGTAGATCATCTTGTCTGCTGATATTATGCAGCAATATTAGACTATTTCCTGGTATTTTGAATACAGAGGCACAATATCCCACATTCCAAAACTGAAAGTTTTTTTTAAACAACTGAGTGATTTTTATAAAATGTTTTACATACATGGTTTACAGATTTATGCAACACAAGTGGAAAATAACTGCAATTATAAATATCCAGTTAATAATTGTATTTTACATGTAATGATCCCATTTTCCCATTTGTAAAAATTGTGTGATGATTGCTTACATTATGCTTATTTCAATTCATCAAAAGGTTATTTTCAGACCATCCTTTGCATAAGCAGAAGATTGGCAATTATCTCCTTCCAAGTATAGACATGAGAGAGAGAGAGAGCTGCATACCAGCAATTCCTTCTCTTACCATCATCTAGCACATCTCTATCCATGTGAGGACACTTGACTGCCTTTGAGAGCTAAAAAGCTATGGGGCTGCATTTCACAGGCATGTGACATGGAAAACTCTTAAGTCATTCACTCACTCTTCACTCACTCATTGCATTGCTGATGCCATCCTGATGAGATGTCTTCTACTAGTATTACTTCAAAACCTCTTGGGAAATCCAAGGAATTTTCCGCAAGCACTTTGACTATAATTTATTATATGGATGTTAAGAGCATGTTAACACTGCAAAGTTTTTGGCACACCATAAGGCGTGCTGTGCGTGCCAATTACAATTTGTTAGCCAAAGAGCCTTTAAATAGTGCCATAATTTCTTCAGCATTAAGGTAAATTATTAAGAAGGTTCTCCTAATGCTCAGAAATACATTTAATAAGATTTCTCAGAACAATTTTATGTAAATTACTGTTTAATAATGTTGGCCTTGCAAAGATAATCTTTATCAGAAGAATATTCTGACCAACCTTTTTAATGATAAAATTATCCTCCTGAGTTCATATTTCTTAGAGCATTAACTGTTCACCTAAAAAAAAAGCCTAGAGAGAGAGGAACAAGTAAACTAATAACATTTTCTCTGTGTGTGTGTCTCTTTTACCATTATTTCAGATTATATTAACAGAGGCTTTCCTAATCACTGCCACTTTACAATTTATCATTCATACTTTGGTGTGACATAGTTAAAGAGCTGTTATGGATGCATCAAAGTACAAAGCCACAGAACAATGTCCTAAGGGCAAGTATTCACAAAGTTAGAAATATCAGCCATAGCCAAGTAACTGTAAGATTATATTTCACTAGCTTAGATTTATTAACTTTTCCATCAGTGAATAACTTTTAAGTTTGTGACATTCAAATGGCTGCTCTCCTACTTTTAATGCCCCCATATTTTCAAATGTTCCTTCAAAATTAGGTCTGGCAAGTAGAAGTTCTTACTTCTACAATACTCAATGATTGTTCTCTTTTGGAACAGTTCTCTCAACCGTACTTGAGGCCATTATGATGAAGCATTCTGGAACAGCAAGGCCAGATGAATTTAATTATCCACTACCCAAATTGGGTTGTGTATCTCAAGGATGCTTTCCTTATACAAGCAAAAATAGAAAAAATGACCATAGCAATAAAATTCAAGGCTGCCCAATACCTTTGCAGGCGCACCCACCCAAAGAAAGACTCAGACACCGGTATTGGATTAAAGGCATCGGGCCACTTTTATTGAATAATGCCCTAGTCCAAATTATCACTTTCAATTGGTGTATCATCCAATTGTAATTCTTTAGGGCAAGCAGGCCGCAGTAGCACTGGTAAGGTTCCACCCTAAATGCCAATGAAAATTGGCTACATGTATCAATTTGTATCAATTTGTTTGTTGACACAAACAAATTGTTGACCGGAGTCAATATACTATCTACTGACCCCATCCTATGACGTGTATCCATTCAAATATCAAGGTGATGCAGGCTGTGAAGCTCCTGACATCACTCCTTTCATAGTTCGCCCTTGACCGGCCAAACCTGCTTCCCCTGTACCTATCTACGTGTTAGCCAGTCAATTGCGAACCTGCCAGATACCTATGTGTCATAAATCTTTACCTTACCCAGTGCTACCCACCACACGGGGAGGCGTCCATGATGACTCACCGCTCCCCCCCCAGACCGTCAGCTCAGTCACCAGGCCTGCTTGCACCTACTCCAGAAAGAGGTACATACCTCTAGCCGACAGGTGGACCCCATATCCTGCCTATAGGTCAAAATTTTCGCAAGCCTATCGTCAGATGTCTACTGGCTGTCCCCAAGCCAATCTGAGTGAGGAACCAGGCAACAGCCCTGTTCACTGACCGCCGGGGATGGTCCAGACCACGGAGATCCATGTCTCCCCTCAAATGGTGTCTCGGCACGATGTTAGACCATAGCAACAGCCTTACGGCCATAAATTATATAAAAAGGGCCTGGTCACTGCACCTCGACATTTTTAGAAAAGGTCATTGATCTGTGTGAGATCATCGCCGCCGAGGTGCAGAATAATACCATCAGGCGGTCCAGCATCCCTGATGGACATCAGGAATGGCAACAGTTCCCGCCCTCTCATGCCGCACATACAATACCACCACATACGTCCGGATGCACGCAGCCCGAGCTGGGGTCCACACTCTGTCGCCGCAGCATGTACTGCTGCCCAGTGTACATAGCTGCGGCCCTCCAGCCCGACTGCCACCGGTGTGTGGAGACACACAGGATCTGTAAAAAAAGGAGAAGGGGTTAAGGACATAACTAGGTACTCATACAGTGAGGGAACGTACATATAAGGGAAATACGTGCACACCCCCATGCGCCCACATATATCTGCCTCCAAGTACCCAAAAGCTGCCGTGGTCAATGCGACGCCTATCCTGAATGAATGGGTGCCATAACGGGCCCCACACTGTGAAGCGCGGTACTGGTCACCGTCCAGAACTTAAATTTGGTAAGGGGAGACCCATCCTAGTGGCAGAAAAACAGGCCTGGGCGCGCAGCAGGCACTGCCAATTGCATGTAGGGCACCAACTGGAACGATGTCAGCATATGTACGTCATAGCAGTATACAGCACTGCTCACTCAATGCTGATCAGCATTCAAGGGACGAATCCCCAACTGAGCCCACTCTTGGTTGATATAGACATCTTCGAGTTCCAGTGCCCTACAAAACACGTCCCCTTTTGACCATGGGCCAGCTCGCTGAGTCGTCGCGATCCAGAAAAAAGCTACAGCTGTAGCTGTATGAAAAGAGACTCCTCCTACCTACTGCAACATCATCTATGCCAACCTCGTGCAAGGTGGGTCAGAATATCTGTGAGGATAGGGCGACGTGTGTCCGGGCGGTGGCCACGTACACGTGTCCACCCTTTGAATACATGGCGTATGCAGAAGACCCTCAGATAGTCAGGAAAGCCCCGGGCCCTGCCCATGAATATCAAGGCTTAAAGCCTGGTGGCTATGGTGCGTGAAGCCAACCACAGATCAAAAGGGCGGAGAAGACATGATAAAACCCAGTCGACCAATGTCGGTCACATTTTGGACAATTGCCTTTTGCCCACAAAAGGCTCTAAAGTGAAGGAGTGGATGCTGATGCGCCGTGCGCATGCGAGTTGCCAAGACATGCCACTCGCCCGGTTCCCGTCTCCTTGCCAAATGACCATATCTCAGCCAGGAGTGTAAGGGGTAGTTCCCAAGCGTCTGGATCCCAGTCACAGAACCAGGAGATCTGCAGGCGGGATAAAGCATCAGCAATATCATTATAAATGCCTGGCACATGTTTAGCCCTAAGGAGTGCCTTAAAGCGCACGGACCCAAGAACAATAGGCGAGCTCATGCCATGACTCCAGGGGATTTAGATGATTTGGGCCTTGACAATGTGCACCACCGCAGCATTGCCACACCAAAAGCGAGGCACATAATTTGTCCACCCATCCCCCCAGAGCATAAGGGATACCCAGAATTGAGAAAAATTATTAGAAACGTAAGATTGCGTAAGCAATCCGTGCCCTCCCATCCCTGGGGCCAATGACCATAGGCACACTGTCCTTAAATAAATCCCCCCACCCCAGGGAGCCGGAGGCATCCGACTGTACCCAGAACTAGTGGTGACCAGAAGCTCAGACCACCCAAGGAAACAGCAGGGAAGTCCTGCGGGAATGTGAGCCAAACCAACAGGTCTGCTCGTAAACCCCTAATCAGCCGTACCCTGCGGTGTCGTTTAGCGAGACCCGCCATAGCGTGACCCAGACACTAGGCAAAAGCACTGCCTGGTATTACCACTCTGCAGGTGAAATTGATGCGGCCATGCATCACCTGTGACTCTCAGAGAGGCACCTTCCACTTAGCAACATTGCCCCATTGCAGCCAGGGCCGCTCCCCTTGACCTACAGTTCGGTCTCCTGGCCCTCTTGGACGTTATTCAAAAGAGAGGTGCCTCGACTTGTTGACAGGTGAACCCCATCTCCAGAATACAGGCTAAATTCCTGTAACCCTATCCCCAGACAACAAATGGCTGTTCACGAGCCATTCCAGGCAAGGAACCAGGCAACAGCCCTGTTCACTGACCGTCGGGCATGGTCCGATCGCCAGGTCAAAGTCTCGCCTATGATATTGCACCAGTATGATGTATGACCATAGCAATCATGTAGACGGCCATAAATGGCAAAGAAACGCTAGGTCACTGCACTCGGAAGTCTTTAAGTCCGGGCCAGCAATCCGTGCAAGATCACCGCCACCGAGGTGCAGAATTAAAACATGTGGCGGCCCAGCATCCCCAATGGACATCAGGAATGTCAACAGTTTCCGCCACCTCTATGCCGTGCACACCATACCACTGCATACGCACGGTTACGCGTAGCCCGAGATGGGGTCCCCATTCTGACGAAGCAGCATACTGCGCCGCTCCAGTGCACAGAGTCGTGGCCCACAAGCCACACTACTACCAGTGTGCGGAAATACACAGGGTCTGTAAAATAAGGAGGGAAAATAGAAGGCAAACAAGGCACTCATTCAGTGAAGGGACGAACAGACAGACAGAATTGGGTGAATCCACACCGGCCTATGCAACATATGTCAGGCTCCGGGCACCCAAACGCAGCCGCAGCTGATGTGGCGCCCAACCGGAAGGAATGGGTACCAATTCTAGGTCAGTCAGTGTAGACCCGGCTTGGTAGCAGACGACAGGCCAGGGCGGGCACCACGTGCTGCCACAAACACCTGTGGGGGAGCAACCGGACATATGGCAGCGCCAGGCTAGTACCCTCTTCCGGCTGATCGGCCCTTGAGAAGCGAAGCCTCACCAGAGCCCACTCCTGATCGAGCAACCCATAATCTGGGGCCAGTTCCCTGCCCAACCTGTCCCCCGTTGAAGATGGTAGCAGCTAACTCAATCTGAGAGCTCCAGATTGAGGTTGCCCGAAAGTGGACTCTCCGCACGGGGCATAAGCATTGCCACGTAAGAGTCACATATAATAACTACAGGTGCTAGCAGGGCTCATCGCTGGCATCTCAGGGTGAAGGGCCACCCAAAGCCTAATGTCTTGACCTAGGCTAACCACGACGGGCCAGGGAAAACAACCACGGCCCGGCAATCGTTGTCCAAGCACTGGACCATTGGAATGGCCCAATCAGGACGGGCCCACATATATCCTGCCATGGATGCCCAATAGGCAGGTAACCAATTGGCCCCATAGGGAGGCAGGTCGCGGCGACAGGGCAACTCCTTGACCCTGTCGTCCTGCCCCTAATGCCCTAACCAGTGTGTTCACATTGCAGGAGGGGGAAAATGTGAATATAATCCCCAAACCACAGAGTCTAGCTAATAGCCCAGGACAAATGGTCACCCAGGGGCATAGAGCAACCGGCCGACAGCAGAACCACCGTTGGCACAGATTGGAGTGGATAAACACATAACCGGCCCTACGGGCCCAGAGAAATTAAGGAAAAGCATAAGGGGGGGTCACCCCAGTAAGAACCAGAGTGTAATTGACCTGTTGCAACCATGGCCACTATACCCCCCCAGCGTGATGCACTAGTGTCACAGGTGTGCTGATTTGACCAGGATACTCACTCGGTGCACCCCCACAAGCCGCCCCCACTGGGGGTTCCGGCCCGTGGTGAGCGTCGGAGTTCGCGATGTCCATCCAGCTCCGTGTTCCCGTGGGTCCAGGCCGGATGGGGAGCCGCAAGGCACCAGCCTACGCTGGCCTGATGGCCTCTGGCTGCTCAACCCTGTTGGCAGCCCACTGCGCAGCCATGGCCGGCATGTGGGCCGGAACTGCCGAGTTGGCGCGCGCACCATCCAAGGTGGTGGATCAATGACCATTGATGCCTCCATTGCCAAATTGCAGGCAAGGGAGCATCCGCAGCATCGAACCCACCAGGACAAGGTGGGCCGGTTGGGCCGGATGGCCCCACCGGGTAATTGATATGGGATAACCCATGGTAATCCCCAGCCATAATAGGGGCATGCCTAGTAATCCGGCCCATGAGGGGCCAGAATGACGGCGGGGCGGAAACCCGCACCGTGCCCAAGTGGGCCGCTATGCCCAAGCCAGGCAAATATACAGCAGGGGTAAGAACCCCAGCAGGGCAGGCCTGTGCCACCCCCAGCCCGAGCCCTCAGCCTGGGCTCATTGGACCTGCAGGGTTGCCATCCAAGCCCTCCGGCCCGATGGAACTCTGAAAAATAGAGGGGGTGGGCTGAGCCCCCCCCAGAAGGAACAGTGAAGCATTCCATTCTGCAGTACTCTGGAATCGAACCGCTGACTTTCTGCCTGCCAGTCAGCCTCTTAGCCACCTGAGCCACTGCAGTCCGGTGCTGTGAGAAAGGAAAACCTCCGATTGAAGGAGACTCAAAAGAGAGAGACCCGTAAATGTCTCTCTCCACGGGAATCCTTGCTGAAACAAAGGGCAAATCAAGCCTCTTGCAAAGAGGCGAGAAAAGAGGGGGGGGGAGAAGAAGCCTCGAACAGAGGCTAGCAAGCAAACTCGAGCCTCTAGCAAAGAGGCGAGAAAAGCGAAACAGAAGCCTCGAACAGAGGCTAGCAGGGGAGGAAAGCAAAATCGAGCCTCTTGCAAAGAGGCGAGAAAAGAGCTGGGAGGAAGCGACTGGGCAAAAACTTCTCCGCTCCGTCGCTTCTAAAATGGCAGCCAGGCTGCCTCATGGCCACCCCTTTTAAAGAGGGTGGCCACACCCCCTAACTAACCCAGATGTCGGAGTCTGGGTGGGTGGGGGCCCCGCAAAGAGCACGGCGGCCATTTTGGCACCGTGCTTGCATTATTGGTTGACTAACAACATATATATGAACTTTCCACAACTCTTTATGAAGTATAACTTTGTGTAAGACAAAGTAATAGATAGACAGACAGACAGATAGATAGATTTCTGCACCTTTCACTTTCAGAATAATGAGATCACATATCCATGGACCCCAACATCATGTACTGCAGAAGCTCGTCCCACAACCTACATGTAACAACTGTTTTGCAGAGCCTGTACAAGTACCCACCCAAGACCGAGAGTTTCTCATGGTCATGGTAGTAGACATTCACTTCCACATTGTATGGAGGTGGCGGCCACACAATTTCCACCCACACAATGATATCAGATAACAGGGGGTCACTTTTAGATGCCGCAGAAAAGTTCAGAAACATTTTGAATAAAGTGACAGATAAATCGTCCCAAAAGTCAGGATTTTCAGAGTCCAATGCAGCCATGGGCAAAGGTTCTTGTAACTCAAACAGTTCCGGACAGTCAGTCTGTTGGGCAAAGTCACTGTCTTTGCATGCAACATGTGCATGTCATGAAAACATAGAACTTAACTCTTCAGTGGAGGAGTCGCTTCCTGGGGGCCCTTGGGACAAATCCTCCCTGGGTGGCAACAGCACTAGGGGCTCGTCCTCTATGCGAATGACTGGCTCACTCCCCCCTGCAAGTGAATTCCCATAAAGTGAATGCCTAGGGGACCAAACCATTGGGACCCTAGAATGTATGTCTTACCCGTTTTCGCAACAATGAGGGGAAGGTTCGCATAGATGAAGTTATAATGGACCTCAAAATTGCCTATGCCCCACACTGAAACATTGCAACCCTGCAAGTCCACCAACTTGCCTGGCAGCCCCTTCAGTTTTGGCCACAGATCAGGCGGAATGTGGTGATACTCATCCTCGGTCACAACGGAAAGGAAGGAACCCGAATCTACCTCGAGATGAAAGGGAACCCCTTCAATGCGGACGTCCATGAAGAACCCATCCTTCAGGTCTCGTCTCTCCTTGTCAACCCTGAGACTCCTGAAGACCTGTAGAGTCAGCAAACCTTCAATGTGTTGCTTACACACCTTGGAGATATGGCTATTCTTCCCACATTAGTGGCACTGTGCACTCCTAAAGGGACATTCAGGCAGAGGTGCCATCTCCTGCAACCTTGGCATGGCACAACAGACCCAGGCATTGGCTTTGGTGCCTGTGGACCCTGTAGAGAGCTGGCGAGGCTGAAGTGGACGTGGCTGGAGGCTTGCAAAGACATGGCCACAGTCATGGCTGGACCCGGCAGTTCTTTAATTTCCATCTTTTGTTGGAAGTATTCATGCAGTGTGTGCAGCAATGATGGAAGAGAGATTTGCTGAAGCCTGTCAGGCGGCAATAACTTTGAGACACCGCCGAGAGTCTCTATCCCGCAGTGGGCCAAGAAAGTTGCCTTCCAGAGCGACGGGTCGAGTTTTCTTACTGTGAAGTAGCTCTCCAGCTGGACTTCATAGTAAGGCCACAGTCGAGGCTTGCACGTGTCGAATGGTTGCAGCCATAATGGGATTTGGTCAGCCATCTTGTTTTTTTTTCCAATCCCATCCTCGTCGCCAATGTTGCGTCCGGCCCTTATAAGTAATAGTCTGGGAAATGATGAACAGAACAACAGGAGTTTATTTAACATTCTTTCAGGTTACACTTACAAGGCGCTCTGGACATAAGATGGCTATTTGAATCCCTTGAAATCAGTCCCTCTGGATTCTGCAGTAGAAAAGGCAATGTCTAAGCTGACACCCTATGAGTGATAGCGTTTAGAGGAAACCTAGGCTTAGCATGTTACTGGCTACCTGTGCAAGTAGGGAAGTATATATCCAGTCTGGCCCCACCCTTGTTTACCTGTGGGGCTTATATAGTGTCTCCCCAGTGGTGGCTCCTTGATACAAAGTAGCAACCCTCCGGACAATCATAACCAACCAATCATAACAGGATATATAGGTATTAACCAATGGGGAACAGGATCCAAAACTGTAACCAATCACAGGACTCTGATTAGCATAATGAGCACACTCAGAGAGGGAGATTTTGCACTAACTCTCCTAATTTGGATGGCAGGAAACCACCATTTTCTCTTTGCAAAGGCGTTGTTTGAACAACTTGCAATTCTGCCTTAATACACAACACTCAGTTGGACTAGAAACAGAATCAATTGGATTTATGGAAATGGTGATTTACCATTCATCACGTGATCTAGTAAATTTTCCAGACTTGGGACAATCAGCTGGATGCAGTCCACAAAGTTTAATCTAGACTTCTTGACTTTTTAAAGATTTTGACAATCTTAAAAATTACGTCAAAAGCCCAAGTGTTATCAAGGCTTTGTGATTATCTGAAATGGTCTATCGTGCATTGTTACATGGCATAGTGAGATATACTTGACATGAACAATTTTGACCTATGAAAGAATCAAGCCATAGCAGATCTGCAGTAGCTTTTAGAATGCATTTCATGTAGGCCATATCAACATTTGATGAAGTATATTTAGATGAAATAAGCAGTTCAACACTAACCGCTAGCAGAGAGTCAATTTTCAAAGCCATCTAGAAAAGAATTCCAGAGTTTACATTGAAATTTTGAAATCAATGTGTGTAAATAACATCACAGATAAATTGCTATATAAAAAACTTGGATTGCCAGTTTCTAGTTTTTGTTGTTGCAGAAAATAGAACTGGACTACTTTTGATTACTTTTTCCCTTTCCAAAGTTGTCTGATGTCCAACCCCCACCCCTATTTGTCCTTTTTAGGCCAACAACACAACGCACAGTAGGCTCACATTTTGTTTTCATTATATTTGTTTTCTTTATGCTTGGTTGCACATGCAACGTTGTTTCCCTATGATACTGAACAATCTAGCTTGCAATTTTAAAAGCATCATTCACTGTAAATAAATGTATCTGTCAGATATGAGAAAGGAGTATAAATGTGCTATATCTTCTATGAAAGAACACTTGATAAGAAAACTCTTCAAAGTAATTTTCTTCACTTCGATCATATACACATATTTAATGGCCATCTTTGGCCAGATTACTATCGTTGAAGGTTCACAATAGTTATGAAAATGCAGGAGAAGCTGGTAGTCAAAGTGCAACTATATTGCACAGGATGGAAGGTGAAGCATAACCTTTTGCACTCATACACACAGTATATCCACTATCAATCCATTCCCCTCATGACTCACATGTATAGAGCAATGTACACTGAGAACCAAGCAGTGCTAACCTACTTACTTTTCAGAACTGTTGTTGTTGTTGTTGTTTTCAAATATATTTGCATAATTATTAAGATGCAAACCCTTTTGTAAATGGTAAAAAAGCTTTTTTTTATTTTTATGTTGTTTATTCATAAAAGCATTGTGTGCTGTTTAAAATAGCCACCCCCCTGAGTATGATAAATACATTCTCGGCCACTGAATGATTTCAAACAGAATTAACAAAATAAATTAATAAACCAGTGGAGATGAAAATTTAACATTTAAATTCAATGATTAATCACCACCGAAGGCCAGATGGAGTACAACATTTTACTGCCTACCTCAAAAACATAAGCACTGAACGAATTTAAATTATTTGGGCAGAGAATTTCATCATTGGGATGCTGTCATAGAAAAACTCTGTCTCAAATTCCCACCGACACAACCTATTTAGATGGTATTGCAGACTAAGCACTTTGTGGGGCAGAAGCAACCTTAAGTTGTGGGTTCAGCCCTTTGAAAATTTGCCACAATTGCCTGAGGATCCTTCCCCCTTTACTAAAGAAATATTCTTCCTATAGGAAAGGTGATAGAAGCCTTAATCTTAGCTGGGTAAGTTTGAGAGGCCATCGCTGCTACTTGCAGGCGCACCCACCCAAATAAAGACTCAGACTTTGGATTAAAGGCATTGGGCCACTTTTATTGAATAATGCCCTAGTCCGAATTATAACTTTCAATTGGTGTATCATCCAATTGTAATTCTTTAAGGCAAGCAGGCCGCAGTAGCACTGGTAAGGTTCCACCCAAATTGCCAATGGCAATTGGCTATTATGTATCAATTTGTATCAATTTGTTTGTTGTCATAAACAAATTGTTGACCAAAGTCAATATACTATCTATTGACTCCACCCTCTGACGTGTATCCGTTAAAATATCAAGGTGATGCAGGCTGTGAAGCTCCTAGCATCACCCCGTTCATGGTTCGCCCTTGACCGGCCAAGGCTGTTTCCCATGTACCTATCTACATGTTGGCCAGTCAATTGGGAACCTGCCGGATACCTATGGGTCATAAATTTTTACCTTACCAGTGCTACCCGCCACACGGGGAGGCGTCCATGCTGACTCACCGCCCCCCCCTGACAGACAGCTCGGTCACCAGGCCCACTTGCACGTCCTTCATAAAGAGGTGCATACCTCTAGCCGACAGGTGGACCCCATCTCCAGAATACAGGCTAAAATCCTGCAACCCTATCCCCGGGTGTTGAATGGCTGTCCCAAGCCATTCTCAATAAGGAACCGGGCAAAAGCCCTGTTCACTCACCGCCGGGCACAGTCCAAACCACGGAGATCAATGCCTCCTCTATAACAGTGTCTCAGCACGATGTCTGACCATAGCAACCGTGTGTATGGCCATAAATGATGAATAAACGCCAGGTCACTGCACACCGACATTTTTAAGGCAAGGCCAGTGATCTGTGCAAGATCATTGCCGCCGAGGTGCAGAATCAAAACATCTGGCGGTCCGGCATCCCTGATGGACATCAGGAATGGCAACAGTTCCCGCCACCTCATGCCGCGCACACCATACCACTGCATACGCGCAGATGCACGTAGCCCGAGATGGGACCCCCACTCCAATGAAGCAGCGTACTGTGCCGCCCAGTGCACATAACTGTGGCCCACCAGCCTCACTGCCACCGGTGTGCGGAAACACACAGGGTCTGTAAGAGAAGGGGAGAGAATTGAGGGCATAACAAGGCTGTGTGGACCACAACAAGATGTGGCAAGTAATTAAAGAGATGGGAATACCAGAGCACCTCATATGCCACCTGAGAAATCTGTACACGAACCAAGAAGCAACAGTTAGGACAGAACATGGAATAACAGAGTGGTTTGGAATAGGAAAAGGAGTAAGACAAGGCCGCATTTTGTCACCATGCTTATTCAACCTATACACAGAGCACATAATGCGCAGTGCAGGGATGGAGGAATCACAATATGGGATTAAAATCGCTGGGAGAAACATCAATAATCTGAGATATGCAGACGATACCACCCTAATGGCAGAAAGTGAGGAAGACCTAAAGAATATCTTGATTGGGCTGAAAGAGGAGAGTGCAAAAGCTGGCTTGAGACTCAATATCAAGAAAACCAAGATAATGGCAACAGGCCCCATCAGTTCCTGGAAAATAGACGGGGAAGAAGTAGAAGCAGTGACAGATTTTACTTTCTTAGGATCAAAGATCACTGCAGATGGGGATTGTAGCCATGAAATAAAAAGGTGACTGATTCTTGGGAGACAAGCGATGAGAAACCTGGGGAACACAGTGAAAAGCAGAGACATCACATTGCAAACAAAAATTAGAATAGTCAAAGCAATGGTTTTCCCAGTAGTAATGTATGGATGTGAGAGCTGGACAATTAGGAAGGCTGAACGTAGAAGAATAGATGCCTTTGAAATGTGGTGTTGGAGGAGGGTTTTGAGAGTCCCCTGGACAGCGAGGAGAACAAATAGGTCAATCTTAGAAGAAATTAACCCTGACTGCTCATTGGAAGGTCAAATAGTAAAGATGAAGCTAAAATACTTTGGACATCAAATGAGAAGGGAGGATTCACTTGAGAAGGCATTGATGTTGGGAAAGGTGGAGGGCAAAAGAAGAAGGGGGAGGCCAAGGATGAGATGGCTAGATGGTATTGTAGACACAATGGGCACAGAGCAGGGAGGGCTGAGGGGGATGGTGGAGGACAGAGGCGCCTGGAGGAAAATGGTCCATGGGGTCGCAAAGGGTCGGAGTCGACTGTGCGACTGAACAACAACAAGGCACTCATGCATTGAGGGGACGGTCATACAGAGAAAAACGCGCAGATCTCCGCCTGCCCATGCGACGTATGTCAGCCTCCTAGTACCCAAATGCAGCTGCAGTTAATGCAGCGCCTATCCAAAATGAATGGGTACCGTAACGAGCCCCAGGGACCCCAGCACTGTGAAGTGCCATCTAGTAACCCTCCAGAATTGTAATTTGGTAAGAGGAGACCCATCCTGGTGGCAGAACAACAGGCCAGGGCGTGAACCACGCGCTGCCACAAACGCATGTAGGGCACCAACCGGACAGATGGCAGCATCATGCTACTACTCTTTCCTCGCTGACCAGCCCTTGAGGATCGAATCCTCCACAGAGCCCACTCCTGGTCGAGCGACACATCTTCCAGTTCCAGTGCCCTATGGGACATGTCCCCTGCTGAAAGAGGGACCAGTTCACTGATTCTCAGAGCCCCAAAGAAAGCCACGGAGGTAGCTGCCTGAAAATTAGCCTCTTCATACGGATCATAGCAAAAGCCATGCCGACCTCTATCAAGGCTTACCAGCAGAAAAAGGGGAGACAGGGTGACGTGTGTCCAGGCGGCAGCTGCGTTCACGTATCCACCCCTCCAATATACAGCTTATTCGGAAGACACCCATGTGAGCAGCATAACCCCGTGCCCCAGCCATAAATGCCAAGGCAGAAAGACTGGCGGCAATGGTGCGTAGGGTCAGGAAGGTGCACCATGTACTGCAAAGCATGACCAACCGGGATCGGCCACATGTCAGGCAGTTGCACCTCTCTACAGAAAGCCCTAAAGTAGGGGAACATGTGCAGAGACGCCTTACGCATGCATGGGGCCAATCGCCCAGTTTACCTCTCCTCACCACAGGTCTACATCTTGCTCAGAAGTGGAGAGGGAAGTTCCTCTTTGTCCGACACCCCGGCTCGGGACCAGGGGACCTGCAGGTGGGATAAAGGGTCAGCAAAGTTAAAGGTGTAATATGCTGTATGGATCATATCCGCACCTGTTACTTGGTCCACCCTAAGGTGGCCAGCCCATGTCTCACCGTCCCTAGTCCTATCCGGTGGCCAATCAGCCGTTTCCATGCCAGATTCCTAGTGGGGAGGGGGTGAGCACCATGCCTCGGGCATATTGAGGGGACGCAAGACCCATGCTGCAATGAAGAGGATGATATCTCAGGTACTACAGTTAGGCGCACAGCCTCACACCGTAAGGAGGAGGACTGAGTCAAAAGCACAGAGGAGGTGTGCTGTGTTGTGCCACAAGAAAGAGGACCATGCCTAAGTTACTCCCATGAGGTGCCCGCCTCATGCCACAATAAGAGGACCATGCCTCAGGTACTCCCATGAGGTGCCCCGCCTCATGGCGCAGTAAGAGGACCATGCCTCTTGTATCCCCGAGTTGCCCCACCTCATGACCCAGTAAGAAGACCATGTCTCTAGTACCCCCACGAGGTACCCAGCCTCGTGCCGTCTAAGAGGGCCACGCCTTGGGTGCTGCAGTAAGAGGACCATGCCTCAAGAACTCGCATGAGGTGCCCAGCCTTATGCCACAGTAATAGGACCATGCCCCCAGGTACTCCCATGAGGTGACCCGCCCCATATCACAGTTAGAGGATCATGCCTCGGGTACTCCCATGAGGTGCCCTGCCTCATGCCGTATTAAGAGGACCATGCCATGGGTGAATCCATGAGGCACCCTGCCTCATGCCCAAAGGAAGCGGGCCATGCCTCTGTTACTCCCATGAGGTGCCCTGCCGCATGACGCAGGGCAGGCGACCATGCCGCAGGCACATTGAAGAAAAAAGGGGGGCAATTACCCTGCGCCAAAATGAAAAAGGAACATGCCTCGGGCACCCGGAGGAGGTGCCCTACCTCATGCATAAGGTAAAAGGACGGTACCTTGATGACTCTAATGAGGTGCCCAGCCGAATGTCGAAAAGAGTAGGACCGTGTCTCGGGCACACTGAGGGGGGGGGCTCACCACCCCAAGCTAAAAAAGGGAGGGAAAACCTCGGGTACCCCAAAGCGCAGGGGAGCCTCGCGCCCAAGGGAAGAGGAGCATGCCTAGTGGTACCAATGTCCCTGAACCTTGCAGAACTAGGAACCGTGCGGCAGCTCTGTTCACTCGCCACCGGGTACGGTCTCAACCACGAGGATCAAGTCCTCCTATGTAGTGTTGCCTGTGTATGCTCTGGGACCATAGCAGCCGTGGCTACAGCCACATGCGGTGTAAAACCTCCAGGTCCCTTCAACCAAAGGCTGGTAATCCGTGCAAGATCAGCACCTCCCAGGTGAATTACTAGGATATCCTAAGGTGGTGCGTCCCTAATGAACATAAGGAATGGGATCAGTTCCGGCCACTTCATGCTGCGCAGATCAAGTAGGCTGGTAGCCAGGTAGGCCACTCACAAGGGGGCTTAGAACGATGGGACAAGTCCTGTACCCCGTGGTCTCGTCCCTCCCTTCCCTCCTTGGTTGGTTCCCGGTTAAGGGGGGGTGAAGATGTCAACATACTCGCCCCGCATATCTCCTACCTGGTGGCCTGAGACAAGTGGTCCCCAGGGGAAGCGAGTAGCCATCTGTCGTCATGGCCCGAGCCGGCATGGAGCTAAGCGAGGTAGTGGAAAATGAACCATATTGCTCAATAGATAATAGCGGTGGTGTGGACAACACCCCCATATTTGTTTCTTTTTTTAAAAAAAATTTAAAACAATAATACAAAATACAAAAACAGCAAAAAAAACAGCAACTTAATGAACACCATACATTTGAGTTAATCATAAAATCATTAAATTACAAAGATAATACTCTTTCAATAAGACTACTTCCTATTAACATATAGCCCAGCACTTTATTGTTAGAATTCAATCACATTAATTATCACAGCCAATCTTCTTCCTAATTTCCCTGTTCCATAAATTTTCTCAACTATGCTGTGATAATCAAGTCCACTATGATCTACTATACCTTTGTTTACCAAAAATCAAGATAAATTACAAAAAAGAAATTCATTATACAGTTACAATAAACACCCTATGTGCCTACGCCTATAAAAGAGTCCGTGGGATGTCACATTTTTTTAATTTTTTCTTACCATTTCCAAAAATGTATCTGCTCAGGTACCCGACTATCCCCATAGTCTCCCTTCAATGAATGATCCACAAATGATCGCCAAATTTTCCAAAATCTGTTTTCCTTAACTCTCCCTTTATATTTATTTATTTCCCATGTTAATTTATTATTCAATACAAAATCCCACATCTCTTTATACCACTCTTCTATCCTCAATATTCCTTCTAATTTCCAGTTTCTTGCGATACACATTCTTCCAATTATCAGCATTAAAGACAATAATTCCTTTTTATCCTCATTCAAATTTACTTTATCAACATCTGTTAGTAACACCATTCTTATGTCCAACTTACATTTCATCCCTATAATTTCACATATCTCTTTCTCAATTTTCCCCAGAAATCATTTACCACTTTACATTCCCACCATATGTGTTCATATGTTCCCAGGGTGCTTTTACATCTCCAACAATTTTTACTTTTGGTGTTATCTATTTGAAATAACCTCTCTGGTGTCTAATACCATTTCCACAACATCTTATAGTTCTGCTCCTTTATTCTAACAGACATTTTTCTCATATACCTCTTTCTCCATTTATTTTTCCAACTTTTTTCTAATATCGTTATATTTAAGTCTCGTTCCCAACATGATTTCAACGTTTCTTGTGGGTTACCTTCATTATTTAATATTTTATATAATTTGCTAACCATGCCCTTTAATCCCATATCTCCTTTTCTTATCTTTAGTAACAATTCCTCGAATTCAGTTTTATCTCTCTCTAAGCTTAATTGTCCCATGTATTTTTCATTCTGTTTATCTATCAATGCTATCTGAAACCAATTCAAATTTAACTGCTTATATATTTCCGCTTTTCTTCCTCCATCTTTACAGTCTCTTATCCAATCTTTCAACAGGAAAACATCACTTCTTAATAGTAGTTCCTTCCGCCTTTTATCTAATTTTATTGGAAAACTTTGAAGATCCTCTATTTCAATTATCGGGGCCCCATACCGCCAACATCGTCTTCATCATCTTTGTCCCAATTTATTCTCAATTCTGTTATATCCTCAAAATCCTTTAAATGATCCTTTATCTTTTTCAATGCCTTTCCGGGATATTTCATAACTACCAGGGTATCATCAGCATAGAGACTTATCTTATTGTCTAATACCCCTTTTATCTCATTGTCCCCTCTTATAGCATCTGCTAACAATTCCATTGCCATGATGAATAATATTGGGGACAGTGGACACCCCTGTCTTGTCCCTGCCTCCAATCTTATTTCTTCTGTAAATTCATCATTTACCTTAACTTTAGCAAATCCAAATTGATATAATTGTCCAATTAGATTACAGAATCTGTCGCCAAATCCATAAGATCTAATGATCTCCTTAATTGTCACCCATTGTAATGAATCAAAAGTTTTAAATATATCTAATGATAATATACCAACTTTCTGTTTTGTAGATCCTACTATATCTAATATATCCAAAACCCTCCTTGTCAAGTCCGTCATATGCCTTCCTTTCAAAAAGCCAGCTTGATCCCCATTTATATAATTTGTCATAGAGCTATTCAATCTATTTGCAACTATCGCTGTAAAGATCTTGGCATCCTGATTTATCAGGGAGATAGGCCTATAAGATTCCACCTTTTCTGGATCCTTTCCAGGTTTCGACAATAGCACAATTATAGTTCTATACCATGAAGTTGGTAACTTCCCCCCATCTATTATAAAATTAAACAACTTCACCAATCTTGGCACCACACACTCTTCAAACTCCTTATAAAATTCCGCAGTCAAACCGTCATCCCCAGGTGATTTACCTATCCTCAAGTTGGCTATTATGTCTTTTACCTCTTTTTCCATGATTTTTTCTTCCATTCTATTTTTATGCTCTAAATTTATCTGTTTTTGCATTCGTTTCTTCAATTGTTCTCTCTACTTTTCTATATTCACTTCCCTTTTAGTGTACAATTCCTGATAGAAATCTTTCACTAACCTGATCTTGTCCTTAGTCTTATTACACCTCCTACCAGTTACATCCTCCAGAATTCCCATCTCTCTTTTGTTCCTTTTTACCTTCACAGCTCTTGCCAACAACTTTGAATTTCTATTACTATATTCAAAATATTCTCTCTTCAAGTACACCAGATCTTTTTCACTTTTTGTATATCTTTCCCTACCAATTCGTTCTTTAATCTTTGCATTTTCTCAAAAACATCTTTTCTTTTTGTCTTTGCATGCTCTTCTAATAACTGTTTAATCTCATTCTCAATTTTGTGTGGTTTATCTCTAAAATGCGTATTCTTAATTGAAGCCAACTTGATACATTCCCCTCTAAAGACCGACTTCATAGCATCCCAAACCACATTATAACTGACCTCACCTGTGTCATTCCAATCCCAGTACTCGTTCCACTTTTCAATTACTTGTTCTTTACACTTTTGATCATAGAACAATTTAACACCATATCTCCAATTTCTCCTGTATCTTTTTTTCTCTATCAATTTTCAGTTCCACCCAAAATTTCGCATGGTCCGATTCTTTAAAAATCCCAATCTTAGCATCTTCTGAATCTTTAATCAGGTTTTCTGAAACAAAAATATAATCTATTCTAGAGTATGTATTGTGGACCTGTGAAAAATATGTATATGCCCTCTCTGATCCCTTAATCTCCCTCCAACTATCCTTCAGACCTAGTATCTTCATCCATTTATCTAAAATCTTCATTCTAGCTACTCTCCCAACTCTTGATAAATTTGTACAATCTTCTGATGCCCATATTAAGTTGAAATCTCCAGCAACAATCATTTTTAAAGTTCTCTCTTTTTCTAGAATACCATGTACTTTGTTTAAAAATATTTGCTGATGGTCATTTGGGGCGTATATGTTTACTAACGTTATCTCTTCATCATCTATTTTCCCAATTACAATCAAATATCTACCTTCTGGTTCTGAAATGCTTTTTATCATCTCAAAGCCAAGTCTCCTCAAGATCAGGACTGCCACACCCCTCGCTTTTGATGTTCCATATGATTTTTCATATACTTGCATCCATCCCAAAAATAGCCTATTAGTATCTTCTGATTTTTGATGAGTTTCCTGAAGAAAGACTATATCCAGTCTATCCTTCCTCAGGGCAGATTCTAACCTCCTCCTCTTCACTTGACAGCCGGTACCTTTCACATTCCAGGTCAATACTTTAATGTTCCTCAGACCTAAGTCTTGATATCCTTTCTTTCTGACAATTGCGGACTCCTATTCGTGCCTTATCCTCCACCACATATACATTAACTATCAAACTACAACAACAAAAAATTACATTTAACATTCAATCTACACACACAAAGAACAATCATATCTGCCCTCCCCACCCTTCTTTACCAAAAGTGTCCCTTGACAATCAAAGGGGAGAGGGGGGGGAATGTGTAAAAAATGTGTATTATCTATAGCTCTAGCGCTGTATCTACTAATATTATAAAATTATTATTATTACTAAACATGCTCTATTTCAAATTAATCCATCTCACCCATCCTCTGCAACTACCTGCACCTCCACTTCCACCTCTGTTCCTCCTGCTGCCCCCCTCTCGGATTCACCTGCGTATTCTCTCCGAATTCCCCCCAATTCCACCAAGGCTTTTCTTAATCCCCTCCATTCTCAGGATGACATTTTAACCAATCCAATCTGACACATATAATCTAAATAATCCATTTCATCCTCCAACACATGCATTTTTTTCATAGAAAAATCTGAGTTGTTTAGGAAACTTCCAATGATAATCAATCAATCACTTCCTAAGGATTTTTGTCACAGGTTTCATTTTAAACCTCCACACTTATCTTTCAACCGATATGTCATTGTATACCTCAACCTCACATCCATCAATTTTTAAAATACCAGATCCAGGCTGTTTTATAAAAGCCATCACCTTTAATTTCTCCGCCCAATTTGCAAATTTTACTAATACATTTTTATGTCCTTCCCCCCTTCTTGCCCCCAATCTAAAACAGCTGACAATATCTTCATTTACAAAATTTATCCCCATATTCAAACTATTTAACCAATCCACTATTCTTTCTTTCAGCTTATCTGGCATTTTCTCCACCAAATTATGTATCACCACATTCAGTTTTCTCATCACCTCTTCAACCATATCTAATTTTTTCCCTGGATTTCAATTTTTGATTTAACCTCCTTTTGTTCCTCATGAAGCTCTCTCATGTCATCTTGCATCAATTTCACATCATTTTGCACCACATTCAGAACTTTATCCATCCTCTGACAATTAGCCTCCACCTTTATAGATAAATCAGTTAACTGTGAGACAAGCTTTTTATGACACCCCATTAACTCTTCCTTATATTTCCCCCTCACTTCCTTCATTTCACGAAACCCCTTTACATTTACATCCTCCATCTTATCTATTTTTTTCATCAATTTCCCCAACTCCACCATTATTTGCAATTGATCAAATGAATCAGCTTCTGCCCCTCCTGTTAATGTTGTCTCCGTGGGTGCGGACTTCTCTTTCTTTTCATCCTTCTTCTCTTCCTTTCTCGAATCCAGTTTTTTCGGCCTAACCACCTCCTCCTCCTTTCTCTTATCCATTTCTTCTGATAGGTTTTCAAACAGTGCACTCAAGAGATGCACCATTTTTCGACCCACCGGCTTCTTTTCCCAGGTGAATTCCAGCTTTTCCAAACCCAAAAAATAGTCAATTAAATCCAAAAAGAGGAGCCAATCGTGTTATAATCCAATCTATATCGATTACTGTTCACTTAATTTTATAATCCACTTGTAGAACAGCGTAGAACAGCGTCCAACAACCCAATTTTAGTCTATATATCCAAAGGAATAGGAGGGGTAAAAAGCTTCAAGCCAGAACACAACCCTCCATTAATCCAAGTTTGATAGTCCAACCTTATAAACCAAAATAACCGGAGGCATATACTGAGAAAATCCAAAAGCAATGATCAAAAAGTGAGGCCAATCAACTATATCCAAAATGTCTCTTTGTCTTCTCTTTTTTTATATAATCCAATTACGGCAGCAGTACAAGGATTCAAAACATGCAGAAGTTCCAAGTAAGGTGGAAAAATGTCCTTTAACACAAGAGAAAAAATTCCTCCAGAGCGCTTCAATGTATCGGGAAGGCCCTGCGACTGTTACTAAAAGGCTCGCTACAATGCTGTAGCCACCAGGGGCCTCCAAGCCTGGATGCCTCCCCCCTCTTCTGCAGCACAGAAAGTCTAAATCCTTCCGACAACCATTCAGAGTTTATACTTTATACTTTCCTCTTCTTTCTTATTTCCCTTCTTCCACCGTCCTCTCCTTTTTTCTCTGCCGACACCCTCCTTTACTTACTCAATGGCGCTGAGTAACTTTCTTTAAGTTTCGTTTCGTTTTGTTTCCTTCCCTGCCGCCATTAACCGTCCTGTTCTTCTCTCTTGCTCCTGGCCACTTCCCCCCTCCTTCCGCACTTGCCTTACTTTCTCTCAGGTCCGACTTATCCCCTCAGGGGTCCTGTTGAAAACCACGTCCCATTTGTGAACCTTCTTAGCTTTTTCAAAGCGAGAGACAGATTTTCCTTCTCGAGTGTCCCTCCCGCCCGTGGCCCGCTCAGCTGCAGCTTATGCCGCTTGCCTTACCTGAGCCACCTCCGCAGGCTATGACTTCCCGATCTGGTGAATCACAGCAAAATGTATTCGATCCAGGAGCTCAACAAACAACTTTCCTGAGCCAGGAACACATCAGGCTATTTCCAGTGAGCCTTTTACGTTGTTTTTTAATAAGAATCTCATTCAAATCCACTTTAGTAGCGCGAGCTATCGAAAGTATGTATTAAACCTCCTCCATCTTGGCCACCCCCCCAACACCCCCATATTTGTATGTGGCAGTGTAAATGGTGTACTAATTTGACCACAATACTCACAAGTTGCACCCCCCTTGGCCGCCCCCGCCGGGGGTTCCGGCCTCTGAGGGGTGTTGGAGCTCACGATAGAAATTGAGCTCTGAGCCATCGAAGGTCCAGGCCAGGTCGCATCGGGTACCAGCAGAAGGCCCCGCCGGGAAGGTTGCACGGGGAGCTGCGGTGCACCAACAGGCATAGGTCTGATGGCCCGTCCCCCAGTGCGGGGCTGCGCGTCCGCCGCGCTCCTCGTGTTGGGTGGCCAGCCACCCAGCGAAAGCGAGTGGGCTGAATGGGTTCCCCCGCTCTGACGCTCGCAGCCAAAGTGTCTACCCTGCCCGGTAACCAGGGAAAAGGCAGGAGCCGAAAATAAGGAAAATGAAAGGCTCCATTCAAAGCAAGAGCGACGGAGCGAACTTCTCCACTCCATCGCTGTTCTAAAATGGCAGAGGAGCTGCCTCGTGGCCACCCCTTTTATAAAGGGTTGGCCATGCCCCCTAACTACCCAGATGACTTCGTCTGGGTGGGGGGCCCCCGCAAAGAGTGTGGTGGCCATTTTGGCACTGCACTTGCCTTTTATCTCTAGAGAACAAGGCAAGATGTTCCTCCTTGGAGAAACAAGGGAGGAGTTTGAGAATAAAGAAAATGACATCAGCGCCCATGAGAATAGCAATCTAAGGTTGAAGGAAGGTCAGAAGGTCAGAGCTGGATAGGGAGAATCTAGAGTGGGGTTTTGCAACCTCTGGCCCGTGGGTTAGATCTGTCCCATGATGCCAAATAATCCACCACCACCACCCTGCCACTGGAATCAGCTGTGGAGTCATTTACAGCCATGCAAACATGTTTACACAGTCATAAATGAGTCTGTGGCTGTCGTAAACATGATTATGACAGCCACTGACATGTTTTATGGCAACAGTCTGGCCCACTCAGCTGTCTGAGGGGGCATGGTCAGGCCTGCAGTTGGAAAACTTTGAGAACCCCTGGTCTAGAGAGCCTGAGATGGTCATTAATATCTACTCTTTCCCAACAATGTCATACATCTTCTCAATTATCAGCTGAGGTTCTTTAGCAATAATTGCAACTTCTGGCCAGCTTGACATGAGAAAAGTCTGTCTTTCAAATGTCCGATCCCCAAACAATTCAGAGGCTTATATGTTTAGAATCAGAAACTTGAATTGGGCATAGAAATTAATCAAAAATGAAGTTAAGGGTTAGAGTCAAATATTTTACAGCAGCTGTTTTGTCTAAGTACTCTTCAGGATGTCTAATCTGTCTATCTAATCTGTCAAGGCATCTGCCAATGTGTCTCAGTTTTCGTAATTTAGGATCAGATTTCACTAGACCTTCTGTGGGTCATGAGGACCAAATATCTTAACAAATATCTCCAACTTAGACAAAGCCAACCAAGGAACACTATTACAGGTCATAATTGACTAAAATAATATTTTCGTGTCTTGCAAGGAAGACAATGGAAGGAGCCGTAACAAGGCTAAACACAACTTTATTGCATGATGCTCAGGGTGAACATGAGGTAATGGCGGACAAACAGCTCTATTTATATTACACTGTACATTTGAATATGCCGGTGTGGTAGCTCATTGGCTACTGTCCACGTGACATCATTGGTCGTCACGCCCATCTTCTCCAGGTGTGGTGTGGCGGGAAGGTTTCCCGCTCTTCAGGTATTCGGGGAATCTGAACCATGTGAGCTGGCTGCTCGCTACTGCCACCTGTGGCCACTTAGCTCGCATCCTCATACAACCTGTTACAATGTGTTCCTGCTTAGATACATTTGGATACATTGACTGGTTACATTCCGTTAAAGGGATTGTTACAACATTTCCTTGGCATTGCATTCAATACATAAATATGCAGCCTCTACTTCCTCTGATAACTGGCTGGATAGCTCAGGATTTTTGTATCTGGCTGTGGAGTTCAATTCTCCATTTTGCCTTTCAGAAGAAGAGCCAGTTTGTGAGGTCACAGAGTAGCTTCACAGACAAGGGCAACCCAAGAAGTAGGAAATGATAAACCACTTCTGTGTATTCTGTACCTGGAAAACCCTGAAAAGGGTCACTACAAGTCATATAATGTATGTACATCCATAATGCCTCTGATGAGTGGTTATATAGACATTCTATTGCATCCCTCTGCTCCACAGGTTTCTAATATGCTTTCAAAGCATACTTTGTGTTTTTTCTTTCCCAATCTTTTTATAAATAAAAGGATTAAATTTAAGAGAAATGAAAAAGAAAATCCTCTCTGTCTCTTTAAAAAAATTAGTAAAGGTAAAACCTGCAGAGAATCAAATGCACTTCAAAGGCTACTTTTAAACCAACATCTAAAGAGATTTTTCAGAACTAATGAATACTCTTTTAAACTGGGGCAGATAAAGAACTGGCCTATCAGTACAATCTCCTCCTCCCACCAATGAAACCTTTTGTTTGTAAGTTCATGTTTTTCATTTTTGTTCATTTTACATCTTGCTATTTTTATTGTTTTGCAGAACACCCTAAGTGTCTCTGCTGGCATCTAGCTTTGTGAGTAAAATCCCAAAGGATCTAAATAAATATCTCTATATTTGAAAAGAATCAATAGAAGTTCCTTTTAATTTTAGCAGCTGCTTCTCAAAAAGACATTAGACTTCTAGATACTGACCTTTTTCAGTTATAATTCTAGAAAATGGTTTACTATCTTCTTCTCTGTTATGAATGAGTAGGGCAGCAGAAGCCCTCCAAATCTGTAAATCCCACTTCAGTTGTCATTGAATTGATCTTGGAAGAATTATCAGATTCCGTGATCTGATAAATCCACCATCAAAAAGCATTGATTGAAATTGGCTTTTTCAGACAAACCATGGTTGACACTATCTCATCTAATGCACTTTATTTAGAAGAGAAAGAAAACCGTCTCCTCCAAACTACTCTTCAAGAACATGCCAGGGAAAGAAAGGCAGAGGGGAGTACAAGAGTCGAAGGCATGTTTATGGAATATAGAAATTCAGTGTTACATTCAAACATATAGTCAGTGTCCATTGGCATTTACAAGCTACCAGGAAACTTCACAGGATATCTGCAAAAGATGTCCTGGATGTTACAATCCTGTCTTCATGATTTCTTGTCAAATCATACTACCAGAATGAATTCTAGGGCAACAGGGACCATTGGGAAAGATCATGACCACAGGGAGATCCGACTTCAGTGATGATAGATATAATTTTGGTAGGGCATTTACTGATTTGCTTCTATAATACATTAAATAAATGGAATAGGCTGTGGATTTTGAAATATTTATTGAAAGGGTTATAAGGTATCATTAAATTTATCTTGCCCTTCTTCCAGTGAGCTCAAGATAATGTTCAAATTTCATTCTCAAAGCAATGGCAAGGTGAATGGTTAGCCAGGGCAGTGATAGGTGTTTTCAGGAATAAGGTCTCAGTGTTGTACTGTAGTACAAAAAGGTTCACAGGGGCAATTTTAATCCTACACCCTCCCTTACAAGTTTATAGTACTGACCTGCAACAGTAATTCTGAACAAAAAAAATCATCTTAATTCAAGCATTTCTGCCGATTGATCTATCTGTAGCCATAATGCTATCCTTGTGTCATATTCTGTCAGTCCTGTGTTTCTCTACCACTTGATATCCCTTCATCAGGAGACACCAAAGGAGGTTGGTCTTACTGATTTCATTCAGCAATATTTCTCTCCTAGGTTTGACTCAATTGTTGACAAGAGCTATCCAAGGAGGAAAATCTCAACCCCCAAACAGGCCCAGAAACCTGGAGAGCTCCTTTAGACTAAAAACTCAGAGCAGCTCATGCTGGAGCCAGCAGCCTCCACAGCAAGACACTGGTATGCTGTTGGAGTGACCAAAATCCTCTTGCGTAGCTCCACCAGCTTATCAAGGATGATGTCACTGGCAATGGGGACTTCTTGCTAATATATTTTCTGATTTTTGGTTCCATGGATCTTTGTCTCATTGTGTGGAATTCACATGCAATGCAAAATTGAAGCAGGAACTCTTAATTAACAACAACTTGCCACTACTAGTGATGGCATTCATGCTATACCACTAGAGCTATGCAAAGAATGTTGGCCAGTAAGTGACAGAATACCATTATTAACATGTTAAATGAAATAAACAATCTTTATCCAGATTTTTTTCCAGCTGCCCAAGTCAAAGATCTTCCAATCTTACAGTAAGGAGTAAAGCAAGCCAAGGGAGGTAAGCAGTTTGTTACAGTAAATTGATTTTTTTTATCAAAAATGAAATAACATTTTGTTTTAGAGCATCTAAAATGATGCTATAAACAATAATGAAGGAAACAAAACTACAGTACATACACACATAAAGTAAATAATGTTTGACAGAGTAATCTTAAGAAGCAATTTGTAGTCGAGACTGACCTGGAGCAAAATGCATTCAAACAGAGTAAAATTGTTCCTCTAAATTTAAAAACTGCTGAATAAGTGCAGAGACAAATAACTTCTTAAAAGGATTAAAATCAGGGGTACAAAGCATCAGCAAACAGAACTGAATCGGAAAGCCGTCATGTTACAGGATAAAAATTCTTAAACACTTCTTAATAAGGCAACACAGTTCTTAAGCTCACCTTTCTTTTTCCAGTCTAAGTATAGCTTGCACTTTTATTGAATGCTTCTATATTTGTCCTTGTTTCATTATTTTAGAAGCTGTGATTAATATTTAAACAAAAACCTATCCAGATCATTCTAACAAATTTAGATGCTGGTTCTTAAAATAAAGCACTTACAAATGTGATCTGTATTCATTATCAGGAAGTTCTCTCTGACAACATGCTGGCTGTGATTCTTTTATCTCTGAGCAGTAAAGTTGGCTATTCAGTGTATCACTCTCCACAGACAAAGGGTCCTCCATTTCACCAAGGGGACAATAATTTCCTTTACCTATAGAAAACAATAAGGGCCATGATGGCTTAGTGGTTAAGACTCTGAGCTTTCCAACCCAGTGAGTGTCTCAGCACCAAAATTAACTTGACACAGGGAAAACTTTGTTATTAAAACCAAAACAATGCAAGTGCGGCGTCAAAATGGCCACCATGCTCTTAGCGGGCCCCCCACCGGACTTGGGCATCCGGGTAGTTAGGGGGCGTGGCCAGCACCCTTTAAAAGGGGTGGCCACGAGGCAGCCGAGCTGCCATTTTGCGAAAGCGACGGAGAGGAGAAGTTTTCTCCGTCGCTCCCTCCCCCCTTTTGCTAGCCTCTGCTCTCACTTCATTTTCTCTCGCCTCTGTGCTAGAGGCTTGATTCTTTTAGAAGTGACGGGGAGGAGGAATCTGCTCCGTCGCTTCCCCCTCTGTCAGCCTCTGTGCGAGGCTTCCTTTTACCTTGCTGCCTCTTTGCAAGAGGCTTGATTTCACTCCTATTGGTTTCCTTTTTGCCTGTAACCGAGCAGAACTGCTGGATAGCTCAGTGGTTTAGGAATCTGGCTGCAAAGTCAGAGGCTGGGAGTTCGATTCCCAATGGTGTTTTCTTGCTCGTAGGGGGATCGCAGTGGCTCAAGTGGCTAAGACACGGAGTGTTAAGTGCCTGAGACGCTGACTGGGAAGTGGAAGGTCAGTGGTTTCACTTCCTGTGTACTGCAGGACAGAATGAGCTCCCGTTTTCAGCCCCAGGCCGGCCCTTCAGAGGATCCGGCCCTCGGCCCACGGCTGCCGGCCACGGGCCGGAACGATTGGGGGGAGGGCATTGTGCTGGCTCACAGCACGTTTTTACACATTGGGGGCCAGAGTTTTGGGCATGGCCCTATTCTGGCCCGGGCTCTCAAATTAGGGCCTCTGGCCCAATACCTAGCGGGCCGTCCGGCCCACCTATTTACTGTGTCTATCAGATAATGTTCCTGGTTGCTCTAGAGATTATCAACCTGTGGCTCGTGGGCCAGATGTGGCCCACATGCCATTTTATGTGGTCTCCCACTGCCTCCACCCCACTAGGAAGTGCCATGTGGTGGAGGAAGGGCAAAATTGCCATGCAACCCCCAAAGCTGTCTGAGGGTACACGACAGCTGGGTCGAGCGTCTCGTGACACGTCGGCCTGTGCCCGCCGCTGTCTCGCAGCTCCCCGTTTGTCTGGAACTGCGGCTGGAGTGCGTTGGAGGTCGCCCCAGAGCTCGATTTCAGTCGCGAGCTCCGACACCCACTGTGGGCCGGAACCCCCAGTGGCGGCGGCTCACGGGGGTGCAACTTGTGAGTATTCGGTTCAAGTTGAATGCACACACATCACAGTCCATTTACAGCAGTGGGGGCTCAGTGCTCTTTGCCTCGCTTATTTGAGGCTGGGGGGCGTCACTCGCCATCCTATCCCAGTGCCCCTTGGTTGCATTCTGGCACGAGGTTGGGGGTGGGGGTTTACGCTCCCGGGGCGGTACGTGGCGTCACAGGGGCTGTCCAGGTCCTGCTGTGTATGACCGGCGTTCATCAGGTACCGGCAATGGCATTGCCGACGACTGGTTATTCATGGCCCCCCAGTGATCACCTGCCCCAGATCATGAGGGAAAAGATTTGGTGGGGGGGAGTGCCTCCCTATGAACTGAGATCCCAATAAGGATAGGAAGTACGGACAGGAGGATAGAGACATTGTGTGGTCCCGCCGTAGTAAGCTACCACGCACTGGGGTGTCCGCCCTCGGGACAGTGCTGGGCATCACAGGGGCTGTCTGGATCCTGCCGCATAGGCCCTTTATACAGAGTGTGCAGTCCATGGCTTTGCCGATGGCTGGCTATTACTTGCCCCGGTTGATTATTGGCCGCCGGCCATGAGGGGTAAGGGCTGGAGGGGGACATGTGGATATTCTCCCTATTGAACTGCGAGCCCACTGGGGGGGAGAGAGAAGGACAGGACGGCTGAGACAAAGAGATGTCCCATCGTCGTTAGCCACTGCGCACCTTGGGGCCAACTGGTTGTCGGCATACCTTGTACGTATTGTGGTATGCCACAGGGCTTGGACTGTTCAGGCCATCCTGATGTCGATCGGATGGGCCCATGACGGTTGGCTCATGGTGAGGAAGGTGGACGAGGGTGGCTCTATATCCCGAGGGGAGGTGGCATGAGTCCTGTCAGCAAGGGTGCTCGTGTACATCATTCCCACGGGACGGGTGCCTGGTGATTGGCACCATGGTGGTCATGCTGAGCAGTGGGCTGTTCAGACATTGGCTCCACGCAAACTGGTCGAGTGGGGGGTTCCGGCCCGCCTACTGTGTCCGGCCTGCTAAGCTGACGATGGGTGTACTAAGCACCACGGTCGTTACTGACTTAGTGCCCCCCTTTTTTTGTGCTGGCCCTCACGCCGCCTCCGCGTGCCCGCGGGTTGGTGGGTTGCGGGGCAGAGGAGGGGTCCACAGGGGCGATCAGAGCTCCGTCTGAAGTAACTAACTTTGTCATAAGCTCCCCCCCGCCCCAATTATAGTCAGCCTGGAGGGATGTCACTCAGTTCATCCAAGAAGGGATGTGGCGGGAGACCTGCTGGAGGGTTTTCAATGGGGCTTTTGTATCCATTCGGGGGTGTTGGGGGCCCCAGGATGCTACTAATCGGGTTCCCGTCCAGGGTAACGGGGAGGGGGCTCCACGGTCCACAGTTACGGAAGTTGGGGCCATGAGAGTAGCGGGGGCCCTTCTTGGAACCACCTTTACTTAGTCAAAGGTATCCCCCATGAAGCTCATACTGAGCTAGAAAAAGGGTGAATGTAATATAATCATTCATTCAGCTCACCCTGTGGGTGTTCCGTTCAGGGATGACCTTCCTGATGACCTTGTTCGGTCAGGTACTCGTAGTTGCCTCGGCTACTATGGGTGGTGTGCTCACGCAATTCTGGTGCCGTTTTGGCACAGTGGAATATGCACTCGGCTTCCAGCTTTTTGCCAGTACACCCCATGATTTAGACCTATCGGGTTTTTAGGTTTTGGGGGAATTTTAATTAGATAACGCTGATCCCTTTCTGAATGCGGTAATTCAGGTTCAGCACCCGACCGATGTGGGACTTTTACTCAGTGGGCATTGGCTCACAGGTTGGGGTCTCGGTCTCCAGCCCATTACCTCGACAACTTTTGGGTCCGGGGTTAAACGTGGCTTGGACACGTGTACGCGTCTCCTCATCACGATTCAGACACTCAGGTGGGAACTGGGTGTCCCCTTGGCGCCTGAATAGACCGAGGTCCCATGTTCTAGCATCACAATTTTACCTCGATGCTGTCACGCGGGCATCCAGGTTAACCGGTGATACGGTGGCTTGGATGTCCATGTGCGATTTTGGCATTGATTGCCAAACATCGAGTGTGCCCTTGGGAATTGTAGTTAATTCACTGCCCCCCCCCCCATTGATGGGTTTGCTCTGGCTCAAATTACTCCGGGGTTTGGATGGGTATCTTATGGGAGGTCAGACTTAGTGGTCTGCCTTAGATATCTAGTACGGTCAGATACCTCCGGCTCCCTGGCTGATCGCCCTGTGATCTTACCTGCCTTGCGTTTTTTCCCATTTGGAGAGCACTGATGCTATGGTGCAAGGGGTGGGCCTACTCAGTGGTCCAATTTCGGTGTGACAATGCGGTAGTGGTGAACATTGTCGACACCCAGACATGCAAATCCCCCAAGGTCATGACATTAGTCCGTCTACTCTCTTGAGAAGCCTACGCCTAATGTGCTGTTCTAGGCCAGACTTGTTATGGGTATTTATAATGACATTCTGCTGCTCTCCATTACCACAGATCACCTGGTTCTGTGCCGTACTCTGGAAGCAGAGGGATTCCACTCGCCACTTTTGGCTGAGGGTTGGACGTTTGGCAAGGAGAGGGGAACCGGACATGTCGTTGGCACCTCGCACGCGTAAGGCGTATCACTCTGCATTCAGGCGTCGTGTTTGGGAGGGGTGGACACGGGAACATGTCCGCCGCCCTTACGCGCGTCACCCCTGTCCCCAGAGTTTCTACCCACCTTGCACGAGGCTGGCATTGCTTATGTACAGATAGGTGTGAGGTGGCTCTTGGCCACGCAGCTACCACGGTAGCCTTTTTTGGAGCGCTCCGCATCAGTGAGTGGGTGCCAAAGTTGGTGCCAACGGTGTAAGGCGGATGTGTCTCGTAGGGCACTGGAACTCGAAGATGTCTCTGTCACACATGAGTGGGCTCGAGTGGGGATGCGGTCCTCATGGGTTATTCAGCACGGTGCAGGCAGTGGTGTATACTGCTACTAAGTTTTTGAGACATCTGTCCGGTTGGTGCCCTACCTGAATGTTCAACAGTGCCTGCTGCGCGCCCCAGCCTGTTTTCTGCCACTGGGTTGGGTCTACCCTTACCTTAGTACAGTCCCTGAGGGTGACCGGTCCCGTGTTTCACGGTGTGGTGCCCGTTTTGGCACCATTTACTTCAGATAGGCATCGCGTTGATCGCGGCTACGTTTGGGGTACTCGGAGGTGGATAGGCGTCTACGCGCAATTTCAAATATGTATGTCCCCTCACTGTTTGAGTACCTAGTTATGTCCTTCACCTTTTTCTCCTCTTTTACAGATCCCAGGGGTCTCAGCACACCAGTGGCAGGGGGTTGGTGGGCCGCAGCTATGTACACTGGGCGGCAGTATATGCTGCAGCGACAGAGAGTGGACCCCGGCTGGGCTGTGTGCATCCGCACGTCTGCTATGGTATGGTATGTGCGGCACATGGGGGCGGGAACTGTGGCCATTCCTGCTGTCTGACAGGGATGCTGGACCGCCCGATGTTTTGCAGGCGCCTCGGCGGCAGCGGTCTCATACGAATCACTGCTGTTATTAAATTGTCAAGGGGCTGTGACCTGGCATTTTGTATCATGTATGGCTTACATATGGTCGCTATGGTCTAACATCGTGCCGAGACACCAATTTAGGGGAGACGCGGATCTCCCTAGTTTGGACTGTTCCGGCAGTCAGTGGATGGGGCTGTGGCTCCGGCCCGTGCTGAGCATGGCTGTGAGATGGCCATTGGAGTCTGGATGATCGGCTTACAAACAAATTTTGCTGGTAGGCAGGAGAAGGGGTCCACCTGTCGGTCAGAGGTATGTACCTCGTTCTGGGTGTGATACAAGCAGGCCTGGCGACCGAGCTGACGGTCTTGGGGGGGGTGAGTCATCATGGATGCCTCCCCGTGTGGCGGGTAGCACTGGTAAGGTAAATATTTATGACCCACAGGTATCCGGCAGGTTCGCAATTGACTGGACAACACTAGATAGGCACAAGTTGGTTAACGTTGTGCGGTCAACAACGAACCAGGCAATGGGGTGATGGCACGAGCTAGGCAGCATGCATCACCCTGTTATTTTACGGATACGCATCAGAGGGTGGGGTCAGTAGTTAGTTTATTGACTACGGTCAACAATTTGTTTGTTGCCAACAAACAAATTGATACAAATGGATACATTGTAGCCAATTGCCATGGGCAATTTTGGGAGGTACCTTACTAGTGTTACTGCGGCCTGCTTGCCTTAAGAATTATAATTGGTTGAGTACCAATTGAAATTTATAATTCGGACTAGGGCATGAATCAATAAATGTGGCCCAATGCCGTTATCCACTTTCACCAGTGTCTGAGTCCTTTTTTGGGGGGTGCGCCTGCAAAACAGCAATGGAAAACAATGCAAACACAGGATATGCACATACAGCCAAAAGAAAAGTACCATCACCCACACAAGGACTCAGAGGTGGAAAGTAAAATGGCCAAATGTCAGCCACATGCAAACTAGAAACAAACCCTTCAGTCCACACATAAGCTGTCCAACTGAAGGGAGCAAAAGAGTGGAACCTAGTCAGGCTAGCACTTCAGTGTTACAACACTCAATGGGGACAGCCCTTGTGGGAAGCTCCTCTGCTGCTTTGATCAGCCAGCCCTTCTGAAACTGCAGCAAGATGAGACAACCCCTAATCAGCCTCCATGCTATTCTCAGGCCATGATTACATCCGTTGTCCCATCTCTTGATCTTACTCCAGCCATTGGGAATTTGGGGTGCTCTGATCATAGGGGTTATTTCCTCTCTGTGCAGCCCATCCAAAATTAGCTCATCCTAGCCCAGGTGTCCTTCATCCATTAACCCCAGTTGTAATAAAGTCCCAAAGCTGGTTCTGAAACAGAAGAGAGATAAGTACTCCTTCCAGTATTCCCAGTCAGCTGTAGATTTAGCACCTATCAAGGCTATTTATGTGGCCACCATTATATTCTTCCCTAATACTGCTGTTAACCCTTGCAGGGCAAGTTATACACAGTTGCTCATTATCTTTAGTATTTGGGACTGTTCTGTACACACAATATCCTCAAGACTGCAGCAGTCCATTGCAGTCTTGGCATTAAATTCTGCATGTCTCATTTCATACATGCTACAGGAGATGGCTCCATGATCACATTGTGTGGGTCACTTCATGGCAAGCTGGGATCCACCTTAATACATGCCAATGGCATTTTCCCTGAAAATGATTTGGGGGGCGGGAGTATACAGTGGTACCTCATACAACAATTTTAATACATTCCACGGGGCTTGTTGTTATATGAAACAATTTCTATATGATGCATGCATCGTATAGCGATTTTCCCTATGGGATGCATCATACAACAATTTTTTTGCTAAGTGGATTTTCCCATTGAAAAATTGTTGTACAATTTTTTCCATAAGGAAAATTGTTATGTGGGAGGCCATTTCCCCAAAAAACCTAATTGTTATGTAATTTCATTGCTATTGTTGTTAAGACACATCTAATCAACTATTGTAATCAATAACACTTAGGCATATGTGACTGTAACGTCCCAATATAATGCTTCCTATGGGTCTCTTTTTACCTTTCAGTTATTAGACACACTAAATGAATGGAGAAATTTCCGTGGCTTTAAATAAAAGAATGATTGCAAAGTGACATAAGGCAATGCTGTGACATTTAATTAAAAATCATATCACTTCAGAGAGCAGATGAAGTACTTGCCAATTCAATGTTTTGGATGGTGGCTATGTCAGGTCAATTTAGAAATCCAAATGAAACTGTAGGGACTTTCTTTGTAAAAGTATGTACCTTGCACTGACAAATGGCAGTATGCCATGGCATGCAAAGAGAAATAAGATAGCTATGTTCAGAGCAATTTATGAACTATCCCAGAAAGACAGATTGGCTTGTTTTTAGCAAGAAGCAAACAGTATACTCTTATATACATTGTGTACAGTTCCTTGATTAGTCCAAACAGGCATCACTAGTCTAGATATTTCAAAGTAAAGATCTCTATGGCACTTTATAGACATTAATCTTCAGCTAAATTATTTAAATTATTTAACAATTCATCCAGATACACAAAAAGGCCTGCTGTTTTGTCCTTCATGAACTTATTTTTGAAGGTAATTTGCAGAAATCATTGCTTCCCAAGTGCACATATTTAGTGTTCAAGGAATGAAGAAGCAGACGAGTGGAGTAGTGAAATTCAGCTCTTTATTAGTGGGGTTTGAACACAGTTTGGATGGGGCAAAACTTGGACTTATATATATATATATAAACAGTAACAGTAACAATAATACAACAATCCCATTGGCTAACAGAGTGTGCACATTTTTCAATCCACTTATTTGCATAAGAATAGATACATGAGAAAAGATACATTCCGCTTCTATAAACTTTAACATACATAACATTCTTTCCCCCAGGTAAAAACAAAATCCTTTAACCAGGATGGCAGTCTAGTTTCCCTTCTGGGTCAGATGCTTGGCTGAGCCAGCTCAGGGGCTCGTAGGATGAGCAACACAACTGGAGTGAGGGATTGACTAGAGGGAGGGGATTGTAAACCCAAATTAAAGCCCCATTTGTCATCTGGAGGAGCAGGGGATCTCTCAAAACCAAAATCTAATTCTGTGGATGAATAAGACAACTCAGGGTCCCTCCTGTGCATACTAAGAGTGGAGGGCGACTCTGAACAAAATTGGTCATCTTCAATAAAGGAATCCAGAGTGCTAGGCTGGGACAGTGTAGGGGTACACCTGGCCAGAGTAGGGGAGCATTCCACAAATTCCCCTTGACGTTGGTCCCTAAAATACACCTCTGGGTCAATGTTGGCTGGCTGGTGACTATTACCTCTGCCCCCTGGGTTTAAACAGGTGGGGGCCAACCCTAGCATTGAGTGTCTGTATTCATCTTGTGGGTCCAGTACTCTGGGTCTCAATTGATCCATGTGCCTCCTCCAAATCAGACCAGTGGCTGTTTCGATTCTGTAAGAAACAGGACCAGTTTGATCGGTCACAAACCTGGGCACCAACATAGGACCACCAGCTGCATAATTGCAGCAATGTACAGGGTCTCTGGAGGAGAACCCTTCTGGTGTTGGGTCACTATATTTGTGCCTTTGTCCTCTACCCTAGAGGGATCCAATCTGTCCAGCAAGGATGACAGTTTCCTTCGCTGGAGCAATTCAGCAGGGGACAGCCCTGAGGCAAGGGGGGTGAGCCTATATGTGAAAAGAAACTGACATAGCTGGAGCTCCAAATCCCCTTCACCCATATGCCAAAGCACGGCTTTAGTTGTGCACACCTGCCACTCCACCTGGCCATTGGTGGCTGGGTGGAATGGGGCAGCAGTGATGTGCCTAATTGCATTCCTTTCCTCGAAGGATTGGAATTCTGCAGATGTGAACGTGGACGCGTTGTCAGACACCAGCACATCTTGAAGTCCAAATGCTGCGAACAGCCTTCTCAGGTGCATTATCATGGTGGCTGAAGTGGTATTAGGCACTCTAATGAGTGCCTAATGAGTCTACAACAAACAAAAATAGGGCACCCCTAAATGGACATGCAAAATCTATGTGCAACCTGGACCATGGGCCCCCAAACAGAATCCCATTCCCGAGAGGGAAGGTGGTATTGTTCTGGGTGAGAGGATTGACAGCTGGCACAAGTGCCAACCATCTGCTCTATGTCTTGGTCCAGTTGAGGCAACCAAAAGTAGCTATGGGCAAGGGTTTTGGAACGGACAATTCCCAGAATACTTGTGTGAAGTAAATGTAAAACCTTTTTTCCTGAGAGTGACAGGAATGACCACCTGCTGGCCCCATAGAAGGCAACCTTGTTCCACTGACAATTCCAAACACTTGCGGTGGAATGTTCTGAATTCCTCGACTAGAGAAGAGATAGGCCAGCCTTTTTGTACCCAAGACATTACTTTAGTCAATGTTACATCCTTGGCCATAGCTTTGGCTATATCTGAGGGGATGACCGGGGGCAAGTCGAATGCCTCAATCATGAGGACCTGGTGGTCACTTTCGATCTCACAATCGGCTTTGCCGACCCCTGGCAGTGGAGAACATGACAGGGCATCAGTGTGTCTGTCTGAGCATAATTTTTCTCAGGCTTTGGGAGCAAACAGGAATAGAATGCTACAGGGGCTTCCCTCCCATCACTTAGTACTTGGCATAGCACAGCTCCCACCCCAACAGGGGATGCATCACACACAAGTACAACTTCTTTGTTAGGATCAAAATGAGTTAATACATCATCCGAAGATAGCAACCTTTTAAGTTCTATGAACGCTTTCTCCTGGCAATGGCTCCAGTGCCAAACAGTATCTTTCTTAAGAAGCCGATGTAATGGTTTGGCAACTGAGGCTTTGTGATGGAGAAAAGTGTAATAGAAGTTTAACAATCCTAGAAATGATTGCAATTCGGCTTTACATTTCGGCCTGGGTGCATTCCGCATGGCCGTCACCTTGGAATTAGAGGGCATGATATCTTGGGGTGTAATGAGGTACCCCAGGAACTCCACTTCCCATGCCAAAAACATACATTTGTCTCTTCTGAAATGTAGACTGGCCCTCTTGAAACGTGACAGGACTCAATTGAGCCTGGCCGCTAGTTCGACAGTGTCCTTAATGGTGATCAGGACATGGTCAAAATATGGCAGGACACCAGGCAACCCTTTCAAAATACGTTCTACAAGAGATTGAAATATTCCAGGGGCCGCATTCACCCCAAATTGTAGTCTAGTTACCTTAAATCCCCCCCCCCCATGCGTTACTATGCTCTGGGCTATGGCAGCAGCAGGAGACACAGTTAATTGTTGGTAAGCCTGGGCAAGGTCAAGTTTTGCAAAGTAATTTCCTCCATGCAAGGAGGCAAGAAGGTGGTTTACGGGCACAGGATATGCGTTTGGGCGAATAGCTTTATTGATGGTACACTTGTAGTCAGCGTATATCCTGACCTCCCCATTACTTTTCAAAGCAGTCACTATTGGTGTCTCCCACACTGCAGAGTCCACTGGCACTAGGATGCCCTGCCCCACCAGTTTGTCCAGCTCGGCTTCTATCTTCTCCTTTAAAGCAAAGGGTACCCGGCGTGGCTTCATCCTGTTGGGCCAGATGGTTGGGTCAAGCTCATAGTCAACAGGGTGTCCTTTGTATAAACCTAAACCCTTTTTGAACACCTCAGGATGTGCAGCACGAACGTCCCGGATTGAGTCAGTGTCCATTGTGTGAATGCCAGAAAGCCAGATGCCCAGGGGCCTAAACCATTGGGTCCCAATAAGACAGTTAGTGCCCTGCTTAACTACAACCAATGGCAAGGAGGAGCGAATGTTTTTGAATTTGACCAAGAAATTACCCACCCCCAGGACCGGAATCTAGCAACCTTGCACATCCCGGAGGGAAGTTTTAAAAGATTTGAGCTTGGGCCAAGAGGCAGGGGGAATTCTCAAAAACTCTCGCTGTGGAATTATGGAAAAGGTAGTACCTGAATCCACCTCCATCTTGAAAGGGACGTCCTACAGGCTCAGGTCTGCAAAGAAACGCTCGCTGACGATGCCCACTTAGCACGGCTCAGGCATAAGAATAGATACATGAAAAAGATACATTCCGCTCCTATGAACAGTAAGAATAATACAATAAGCCCATTGGCTAACATAGTGTGCACATTTTCGATCCACTTATTTGCATAAGAATAGATACATGAGAAAAGATACATTCCGCTCCTATAAACAATAACATACATAACAACATCTAAAATACTTTTTATGATGGAATGTTGTGACTCACCTCTCCACACAAAGAGGAACAATATTGCCTTCTAACAATACTCCAACCCCATCTGTGTCCTTCTGCCAGCTTTTCCACTGTCCTTTCAACTCCTTTTAAAAATGCTAACTTCCTTTGCCTTTCTCATGTCATCTTCTTCCTTCACAATAAAGGCAAAATTAGAGAAGCAAGAGGAATTCGACACTCTCACATCATACTGCACTGATGACACAATGAACTGTGATTGAAGCCCTAAGCATGAAATGTAAGGGAGGCAATGATGTGTTTAACCACACTATAGCATTCTGACAAAACATTGCAACAAGAAAAGAATACACACCAGGCTGAACAAAAAGAACTGGAAATATACTATAATCAGTATGACAAGAATGCTGTGAAGGCTCCAGGGAAAACGATAACGTCTGTGCAGAACCTAATCCCAAGAGTGGGACGAATGCCAGTGTGGATGAAGTCTAAAAGGAAGGTTACTCAAAAAAATTATTTTCTGCCTATGAATTTAGAAAGAACCTCATTGTATAGCAGCCATTCTTTACTTACTGTACTCTATTGGGTCAGACTCAAAGTCTAAGGTCTTGTTAAAAATCTTTTTCAAGATTTGTTTTTAATGGTGTCTATTCAAATGTATTCACATGCTGACAGATAATACCACTCCATCCCACTTCCTTCCTGAATAGATTTGTTGTGTGTTGTTGCTTCTAATTATTTCATGCAAATCTAGCTTTCATTTTGAACTTTTGAGGGACTACTTGGTTTGACTAATAAGACAAAACTTAATTATTTCCTGTATTAGATAAGTTTTTTTAAGTTTACTTAACTCCAAACCACCATGATTCAGGGAAAATAGATTTAAAACTGTAAAGTAGCATTTATCCAATTGGTAGTAGAACAAGAAACCTGCCTTTTCAGTAAGCTGTGTTCAATGTGAGTATGTAATCTCTCATTTTCTTTGAAATTTTTGATTCAGTGCCTTTTTAAAAGCCCAACCACAAAGATAAACATTTTTCAAAAAAACATCTTCTTTAAATGTGCATTAATCACATTTTTTTTAAAAAAACTAGCAGTTTAGTTAACTGATTTCCTGACAAAAATCACACTTTTGTTCAAGGAGTTCTTTCCCTCACTTGACAGTTTGGCACCAAGCCACCTGACAAGCCTGTGTTCAGTGAACAGGGTTTCACATTGTATCTAAGATGGAATTCCCCATCAAGTGACTGTGGAATACAGATGTGCTAGGGGTAGAAAAGAATTCTACTACAAGCAGAATCCAGAACCTATGGTTCAAAATGGAGCAGAAGCGATCTGGCAAGTTCCCAGAGCCAGTTGATAGTTCATACACATTGTAGGCACATTGTAAAGATATACAGTAGTAATAGCAATAGCATTTATCCTTATGTTGAGTCCAAGTATTAATTGCAACAGGACAGCAGGGGTTAACCAACAAGTCATTTATAATAGCTCAGTTCAGAGAAGATTTGGACTGGGGAAAACAAGGCGGGGTGGCAATTTATATACAGACAGAACGGCAGTTACAGGGATACATTTACCCGGGCTTTTGTTAACACGGGAAACCTGTGCAAACTAATCAGGGTATATTGAAAACATATGAACAAGGTGCCTTATAGAAATGGTGCGTTATTACAGCAAAGACTTAATGGCAAATGCAACTTAAAGCAATATACGTTAATAAACGTTTGGACACAACAACTTATATACCACCCATAGGGCTTAGAGCCCTCTCTAGGTCAGGGGTTCCCAACCTATGGCCCACAGGACTATTCATACGCATGGAACTAATTAATACAGCCCACAGTGACCACCTAGGCACTACCGGAAGTCCAAAAACATCACTTACCATGGTGGCAGTGACGGCAGCAATTGCACCACTTTTTATTTTTTATTTTTTGCTTCTTGCAAAGTCTCCACTGCTCCCCAAGGTGGCAGGATGATTTTTGAAGCATTTTTGCTCCATTTTGGGAATTTTTTGCCACATATCCACTGTGTTCCAGCAGCTAGAATGTGACATTTCAGCACTTCCAGTGCCAGATCGAGCTTCAGGCAGTGCATAGAACCAGGAAGTGTCAAAATGCCACATTCTAGGTGCCAAAACGTAGCAGATGTGTGGTGAAAAATTCCCAAAATGGAGTAAAAATGTTCCGAAAAGCCTCCTGCCAGCATGGGGAGCTGTTCAGGAAGCCAGGAAAAAGGCATGATTGTCACCGCCAATGATGATGGAGAAAACATAAGCACTGGGGGCAACATGCCTCCAGCCCCCACAGCTGAGTGTTGGGGGTGGGAAGGGCCCCTGGTGGGAAAATGTTGGGAACCCCTGCTCTAGGTGATTCACAAGATAATTTGCAATTTGCCTTCAACATACTAGGTACTCATTTTACCTATATTGGAAGGATAGAAGACTGAGTCAAACCTTTGGCCTGTCAGGATCGAACTACGATCATGAGCAGTGTTTCCTCTGTGGTGCCAGGACCATTACAAAAGTACACGAAAGGCATGAAGAAGACAATTCATAGATGTTCAGCTGTTCACTGACATATGACCTCAGGGAAGAAAAGAGTGATTTATAGAATTCCAGCATGGTTGTCTTCATGGTTGTCCCTTGTCTTCTGCCTCTTTCAGTGGACACCATTCTAGTCCAGAACAGAGTCTTCTTATGGCTTGATCAGAGCTACATGAGAAATCATGCAAAATCCTAGTTCTTGCAGAATTTCAGACTATTTAAACTCAAAGTCACATTATTGCAAGGAGAAACATGTGAAGCCCTGGAGCAATCTTTGTTCTGTAGTCTTTCATTAAAGAGGGAGAAAACCATCCTCATCTTTAATAAATGATGGTAAGCCTGGGGTCAGAACATGTGAAATTATAATTTTTTTGAAGTATCTAGTGATTGTAGTCTTTATAAATATAAGGACAGCAGCAAAACTATACTAACTGGGTTTTAAATTGATAAATTTGTGAGTACCTATGAGACACCATGGTTTGAACTTAGCATGTGCATGTTACTTCGAAAAAGGTATGAAAATGGACTAAATCAGGAATATTTGAGTGGTTCTGCAGGGATTACCATGTGGAGCAAGAGGCTGATGCTCAATCCCAGGGCAGAGCAATACCATAATTGATTCTTTGTGGCATTCCCTAGGGTTAAAAAGAAAGTTGGTGTGGTTTGGATTAACGAAAGGGAAATGTAAACACATTAGGCAGAGCTTCCAAATGAGAAGGTGAGTGAAAGCTGAAACCCCAGTTAAGTCCAACAACTCACCTGGGCTCTGCAAATACTGAGGTGCTAGGTAGGCCTCAGTCTGAGGTTATTATATGTTTCAGTAGCCATTTTGGTGAGCTATAGATTGAACAGAAAGATCTACATAGCTGTTTACCTAGCCTTTTTGCATTGCAGGCGCACCCCCCAATAAAGGACTCAGACACTGGTAAAAGTGGATAACGGCATTGGGCCACATTTATTGATTCATGCCCTAGTCCGAATTATAAATTTCTATTGGTATTCCACCAATTATAATTCTTAAGGCAAGCAGGCCGAAATAACACTGGTAAGGTTCCACCCAAAATTGCCAACAGCAATTGGTTACAATGTATCCATTTGTATCAATTTGTTTGTTGACAACAAACAAATTGTTGACCGTAGTCAATAATCTAACTACTGACCCCACCCTCTGACGCGTATCCGTAAAATAACGGGGTGATGCATGCTGCCTAGCTCGTGTCATCACCCCATTGCCTGGTTCATCGTTGACCGGACAACATTAACCAACTTGTGCCTGTCTAGTGTTGTCCAGTCAATTGCGAACCTGTGGGTCATAAATGTTTACCTTACCAGTGCTACCCGCCCATGTGACCAAAGTCAATAGCAGCAGAAGAAAAACCCCTATGTCAAACCATAGCAACAGTGTGGGATGGGCAAAAAAGCCAGGACCCGAGAGCCAATTGTAGGTCCCAGCCAAAAATTCCCACCCGGCCCCGAAGCGACCAAAATATCACACTGTTAATTAGGGAGGGGGTGGAGGGGAAAAACTTCTCCTCTCCGTCGCTTTGCAAAATGGCAGCGCGGCTGCCTCGTGGCCACCCCTTTTAAAGGGTGCTGGCCACGCCCCCTAACTACCCGGATGTCCAAGTCCGGTGGGGGGGCCCCGCAAAGAGCGTGGCGGCCATTTTGGCGCTGCGCTTGCATTGCAGGCGCACACCCCAATAAAGGACTCAGACACTGGTAAAAGTGGATAACAGCATTGGGCCACATTTATTGATTCATGCCTTAGTCCGAATTATAAATTTCTATTGGTATTCCACCAATTATAATTCTTAAGGCAAGCAGGCCGAAGTAACACTGGTAAGGTTCCACCCAAAATTGCCAACGGCAATTGGTTACAATGTATCCATTTGTATCAATTTGTTTGTTGACAACAAACAAATTGTTGACCGTAGTCAATAATCTAACTACTGACCCCACCCTCTGACACGTATCCGTAAAATAACGGGGTGATGCATGCTGCCTAGCTCGTGTCATCACCCCATTGCCTGGTTCATCATTGACCGGACAACGTTAACCAACTTGTGCCTGTCTAGTGTTGTCCAGTCAATTGCGAACCTGCCGGATACCTGTGGGTCATAAATGTTTACCTTACCAGTGCTACCCGCCACACAGGGAGGCTTCAATAAAGGCTCACCGCCCCCACACAGACCGTCAGCTCGGTCAACAGGCCTGCTCGCCAATCTCCCAACAAGAGGTCCATACCTCCCGGCGACAGATGGACCCCATCCCCTGTGTAAAGCTCATAATTTTGTAGACTGATGGTGGGGTGTCGTATGACGCGCCCCCAACCCTTGTCCAGAAAGAACCGGGCAATAGCCGTGTTCACCGAGCGCCGAGCCTGATCAAGGGCCTGGAGGTTAAACCCTCCCCTGTAAGCGTGCCGCGGTATCATGTCCGACCAAATTAGGGTTGTGGCAGGCCACACATAATGCAAGTAGTCCAGGTCACCGCAAATCGCATGCTTCAGCGATAGGCCCGTGACCTGTCCCAAATCATTACCCCCAAGGTGTATAATAAGGACATCAGGCGGGTCAGCATCCCTGATGGAGAAAAGGAATGGCAACAGTTCCCGCCATAACATTCCGCGCTTACTGTACCACCTGAGACTTGCGGATGCACCCAGTCCCAGTCGGGGTCCCCACTCTGTCGCCGCAGCAAACTGCGCTGCCCTGTGCACATAGCTGTGGCCCACCAGCCATACTGTCACCGGTGTAAGACGACACCCAGGGACTGTCAAGGAAAAAAGGAAACAGGGTAGTGACTTAACTGGTACTCACTGTTGAAGAGGGCGAACATACAACTGAAAACATTGTGATCCCCACCTTCCCATGTTGCATATTTCAGCCCCAGAGTACCCAAACGCAGCTGCGGTGGAAGCTGCCCCTATCCGGAATGAATAGGTGCCGTAACGAGCCCCAGGGAGGCCAACACTGGCTAGTGCCTTACCGGTCACCTTCCAAAATTGAAATTTAGTAAGGGGAGACCCATCTTGGTGACAGAAAAACGGGCCAGGGTGCGTACCACGTAGTGCAAGGAACTCCTGTAGGGCACCAACCGGACAGATGTCTGCCAAGGAACATCGTAGCAGTCTTACACCACTGCCTACACCGTGCTGATCAACCTTAGAGGAGCGTATCCTCAGCTGAGCCCAATCAGAAGAAACATAGAGATCTTCGAGTTCCAGTGCCCTACGACTTGCATCCGCCTTAGACAGTAGCACCAGCTCACTGATGCGGAGCGCCCCAAAAAAGGCCACCGTAGTAGCCGCGTGAAACAGGGTTGCCTCATACCTGTCGAAACACAGGTCATGCCAACCTCGTGCAAGGTGGGTAAGCACCCCTGGAGAAATAGGGTGGCGGTCGTCCGGGCTGCGCCCACGTTCCCGCACCCACCCTTACAAAACATGTCGTATGTGAAAATCACTTGTGCTGTCAGCAAAACCACCCACCTCGGCCATGAATGCCAGCGCTGACAGCCTGGATGCTATGGTGCGGGGGGCTAAGCCTTGGGCATGTAAGGAAACCATAAATTGGAGGATGTGAGCTACTGGGATGGGCCAACTTTCAGGCAGCCGTGATTGGGCACAAAAGGCCCTGAATGAACTAAATGCATGGTTATACACCTTACGCGTGCGGGGGGGGCGAGCGACATGCTGATCGCCCGGTTCACCTCTCCTCGCCAAGCGTCCATATCCCATCCGGGAGCGGCGAGGGAAATTCCTCTGCGTCCGGGGCCAAGTCACGGAACCGGGGGATCTGCAGGCGGGACAAAGCGTCAGCAATATCATTATTAATACCTGGAACATGCCTGGCCCTAAAAATCACATTGAGGCATAGGCTGCGCAACACAAACTGGCGAACCAGTTCCATGACCCTGGGAGATTTAGACGTCTGTGAGTTGACAATGTGGACAACTGCCGCATTGTCACACCAGAAATGGACAACCGAATTGGCCCACTCCTCGCCCCATAGCATCAAAGCTCCCAGAATGGGGAAAAATTCCAGGTACGTGAGATCGCGCAAACGATCCGAACCCCACCAGGCTGGCGGCCATCTGCCGTAGGCCCACTTCCCTTCGAAGTAAATCCCATAACCCAGGGACCCTGATGCATCTGACTGAACCTGAAAACGATGGGAAACCCAAAGGTCGGACCTCCAAAAGGACACCCCGTTGAATTCCCTCAGGAACTGTAGCCAGATGAGCATATCAGCCCTCATGCCCTTGTTCAGTCGGACCCTGTGGTGGGGCCTGGCCAAGCCAGTCATGGCGTCACACAAGCGTCGAGCAAACGCTCTGCCAGGTGCGACGACCCTGCAGGCGAAATTGAGGTGACCATGTAACACCTGGAGCTCCCGAAGGGACACCTTGCTTTTTGCCAGCAAGTCCAAAATGAGTGCAACGATCCGGGAAACCTTATCAACAGGTAAACTGGATGCTTGCACAACCGTGTCAATCTCAACCCCCAGGAATGTGAGCTTAGTTGAAGGGCCCTCGGTCTTTTCGGGCACTAAAGGGACACCGTGTTCCTTCATTAGCGTCTGAAATGTATGTAGGAGACGCGTGTACGTGTCCCAGCCCCGTTCACCCCCGAATAAGAAATCGTCGAGGTAGTGGGCTACAGACCGGGACCCTGACCTGCGAACAAAGGCCCATTGCAGGAAAGTGCTGAAGCGCTCAAATGCCGAACATGAAATGGAGCAGCCAAAAGGCATGGCTTTGTCGAAATAAAATTCACCCCGGAACTTGAAACCCAGCAACTCAAAGTCGCCCGGGTGCACTGGCAGGAGACGGAACGCGGACTTAATGTCGCACTTAGCCAGCAGTGCACCCGGGCCACATGAGCGCACCATGTGCAGGACCTGGTCAAAAGATGTATACCTAACCGAACAAAGGACATCAGGGATAGCATCGTTGACCGAACGGCCAGCTGGGTAAGACAAGTGGTGTATCAAACGGAACTCCCCCGGTGACTTCTTGGGCACTAACCCCAACGGGGAAACCTTGAGATTGGGAAATGGTGGGACAGGGAAAGGGCCAGCGACCCTGCCAGCAGCAACCTCCTTAGCAATGCTCATGGCAGCCACCTCCTCCCTTCCCCTGAGTGATAACAGGTTGGATGCATCTTGAGGGGACCTGTCCCCTGTGAAAGGAATGTGAAACCCCTGCTGGAATCCCTCAAGCAGGTAAGCTGCGTCTGCCCTCCTCGGGTACATCGCGAGCCAACACTCCAGCATGTCCACATTAATTGGGGAGGGGGCCTTTTGCTTGACCAGCTCCCTCCGCGGCAGTTCTGCCCGCTCCCTGTCCACCTCTACCTCTGCCCCGCAGTCCGCCTGCCCTAGGACACGCGGAGGCAGCATGGGGGCCAGCACAAGAGGGACACTCATGCCTGTAACGGCACTGCTTCCTGTTACACGCACCATTGGCCGAGAAACTCCAACACAGCAGGCGGGCTGGAACCCCCTGCCCCGCCACCTGGTGGGGTGCCTGGGCCGGAGTAGCTCGCTGGACTGCATGTCCACAATGGTACCTCTCCCCTGGCGCCGGCCGCGTGGGGGTCAAATACAGAAGCCATAGCTTCTGGCAGGGCTCATCCCACCTCATCTCTGGATGTAGGGGCACTCTCATGCGGAATTCCTCGTCGTAAGCCAACCACGACGGGCCAGGGAAATCAACCATCGCCCGGTATATGTTGTTCAAATACTGGACCATCGGAATTGCCAGGTCGGGCCGGGCCCTGAGGTACACCGCCATGTATATAAGGTATGCGGGTAACCAGTTGGCCCACGTCCGTGGCGGCTTACGTCGACGAGACTGCTCCTTGTCCTTCTAGTCCTGCCCCTCCCTCTCCTCTTTGGTGGGTTCTCTATTCAAGAGGGAGAAAATGTCCACATACTCCCCCCGCCAGATCTTTTCCTTGGAGCCTGGGCCAAATGATCCCCAAGGGGTAAAGAATAACCTGCTGTCGGCAAGGCCGACACCGGAACATGGACCGTGCTGGGCACCATGAAAGGAGCCTGGACCAGCCCCGCCACCCCCAATAAGTTCCCTGCAGGACAGGGTGCCCCGCCCCAAGAGGGGCCTTGGAGTGTTGGAGCTGTTCCCGGATGGGCCGGAGGCGGCTGACCCGCCGCCCCAGCCAGGCGAGGCCACGGCCACTGCAAACCTCCCCTCGTAGTGGGTTGTGGTGTGGGTGCACTAGCTTGGACCATATACTCACAAGTTGCACCCCCATGGGCCGCCCCCACCGGGGGTTCCGGCCCACTGGGGGCGTCGGAGCTCGCGACCGCAACCGAGCTCGTAGACGGGGCCTGACCACTACCTGCTGGCGGCATCTGCTGAGTGGGGAGCTGCGAGGCTGGGGCTGTCGCCGACCTACTTGCCTCAGGCAGCTCAACCCTTTCAGCCGCCTGCCGAGGACCGGCAGACGCTGAGTTGACCTGTAAACCAAAGGGTGCCCCTGATGGATTAACTATCCCCAAAGATGCCTCCAGGGCCGCCACGCGGGCCAGTAGGGCATCAACATTTACATAGCCCCCAACGCTGACGGGGGGCAAAGGGCCGGCCGGCCCACCGGTCGTTGGCGCCGGGCCAGGACTCTGGACCCCGGGGCCCGAATACGGCCATGCCATGACCACCGGCCCCGGAGGGGCCGGGGGCATGCCCTGCCAGGGAAGGGAACCCAGCCAACCCCCTTGGTTAAAGCCCACCGCTGGAAGCTGCATGCCAAGGCCCGAAGGCCCAGCTTGGCTATGTGCCAGGCCCGGGCCGGTGGCCGCTAGTTGCGGGCCGGGGGCCGCAGCCCCTGCAGGGCCGGTCTGAGGCTGTCCAGCCTCGGGCCAGGGAGCAATCGACCCCATCCTGCCGGTCCCGGTGGGCGCCCCCGGAAAGGGGGCCTGCTGAGGGGGCGCAGTCGCGGTCCTCCGACCCAGCTGGCGCCTCTTTGAAGTGCGAACCGCGTTCGCCATCGCCTTCTTTTTGGAAGGCATTGCTGCAATTCGCTGGGAAGCCGAAGAAAAGACGCGCAGAAGAAAACCGCTGCTTGAAAGAGGCTTCCCCGCTAAAGGGAAGAGCGATGGAGCGATTGGGGAAAAACTTCTCCTCTCCGTTGCTTCGCAAAATGGCAGCGCGGCTGCCTCGTGGCCACCCCTTTTAAAGGGTGCTGGCCATGCCCCCCTAACTACCCGGATGTCCAAGTCTGCTGGGGGGGGCCCGCAAAGAGCGCGGCGGCCATTTTGGCGCCGCGCTTGCATTCTGGAATGTTCTTTATTTTCCTTGTTACTCAGCCTTATTTATGAAACTATATTTTATAATGTGCCATCAAATCAGTTCCCACTTATGGTGATGCTTAGGTTTGAAGAATTCTAATGTGATTTACCAGCCTCTGCTTCAGATGGTGCTTTGAGACAGTGTCCATTTGCCCAAGGCCATATAGTAGGGAATGAATGCCTTATCTCTGGCTCTGCAGCCAGGTACTCCAAACCACTGACCTCTCCAGACAACTACTACCACTACAACACCATTCAACACTAATCCTTGCTTGCCACCCCATCTGGTACTCATGTGGACTTCTGCCAAAGTTTGTGTAATGGATCAATTAATTACCTGCTTTATCTTAATTTGGTCATCTCTGTTTGTGTGTTGTTTTATGTTGCTGTTTGTTTGTTTTTTGTTACATCCGTGGACCTTAAATACTTGTATTATTTTTGTAAATATTTTAATAATGAGTTTGTTTATAATAGTGGAAGGATGATAGTTTGTGTGGATAGGTCACAGACCCTCCAGTGCTTTGGAGCTCCCAATTCATTAGATTATTTTTGAAAGTAGAAGTTTGAAAATGCAAAGATAATGTCACACATTCAAGGCAGTGCAAGTCAGAATATCAGGTACAGATACATTGACCTCAATCTATATGCCCTTTATGTTGGTAAGTATGGATGAATGGCAACCGAATGCACATTTTTCTTTCTGAAATACAGGTACTAGTGTACAATGAAGTCAGTTTTTTCAGGTAATCCTACAGGTGAAACTTGAAAAATTAGAATATTGTGCAAATGTTCATTCATTTCAGTAATGCATCTTTAAAGGTGAAAAAATATATATGCGATAGACTCATTACATGCAAAGTGAGATATGCCAAGCCTTACTTCATTATAATTGTGATGATTATGGGGTACAACTTATGAAAACCCCAAATTAGAATAGTGAGAAAAGGTTGAATACTCTAGGCTCAAAGTGTCACGCTCTAATCAGCTAATGAATCCATAACACCTGCAAAGGGTCCCTGAGCCTTTAAATGGTCTGTCAGGCTGGTTCAGTAGGAATCACAATTATGGGAAAGACTGCTGACCTGATGAAGGGATGAACTTTTGACATATTTCAAAAGGGCAATGGCAAGGTGGAAAACTACCAGCCAAGTCAAAAGACAGTTGCCTGGCATAAACTAACTACATCCTATTTCAGCTTGTTCTTATCCCAGTGAACTTTCCCTTCTTGCATATTTGCCAAGAACACATTGGTCACTACCAAGTACTAACTTACCTCCTTGTTCCTTCCTATGCACTGATTGTTCTCTGCAGCAAATGTACACTAATCTAGTTTGTTACAAATCTAGTTGTTACACCCCGTGATTGCCACAGGGCACATGGGGTTGAAGCTTTTGAGTAGGAATAAAATGGTTTTGGAGCGTTCCATCTGGATCGCCTCCTCCCATTACTTCAACCTGACAGTTATGCAGAAAACCATCATTGACACCCTCTATAAGGACAGAAAGCCCCAAAAGGTAATTGCAAAAGAAGCTGGATGTTCCAAAAGTGCTGTATCAAAGCATATTAATAGAAAGTTATGTGGAAGGGAAAAGTGTGGAATAAAAAGGCGCACAAGCAGCAGGGATGACGGCAACCTGGAGAGGATTGTCAGGAAAAGGCCATTCAAAAGTGTTGGGGGCTTTCACAAGGAGTGGACTGAGACTGGAGTTAGTGCATCAAGAGCCACCACACAAACAGATCCTGGACATGGACTTCAAATGTTGTATTCCTCTTGTCAAGCTGCTCCTGGACAACAAACAATGTCAGAAGCATCTTACCTGGGCTAAAGAAGAAAATAACAGGTCTGTTGCTCAATGGTACAAAGTCCTCTTTTCTAATGAGAGCAACCTTTGCATCTCATTTGGGAACCAAGGACCCAGAGTCTGGAGGAAGAATGGAGAGACACACAAAGCAAGATGCTTGAAGTCCAGTGTGAAGTTTCCACAGTCTGTGTTGATTTGGAGAGCCATGTCATCTGCTGGTGTTGGCCCACTGTGCATCATTAAGTCCAGGGTCAATGCAGCTATCTACCAGGAGATTTTGGAGCACTTCATGCTTCCTTCCACAGACGAGCTTGATGGGAATGCTGACTTCATTTTCCAGCAGGACTTGGCACCTGCCCACACTGCCAAAAGTACCAAAATCTGGTTCAATGACCATGGGATTACTCTGCTTGATTGGCCAGCAAACTCACCTGACCTGAACCCCATAGCGAATCTTTGGGGCATTGCAAGAGGAAGATGATAGACATGAGACCGAACAATGCAGCAGAGCTGAAGGCCACTATTGAAGTATCCTGGTCTTCCATAAAACTTCAGCAGTACCACAGGCTGATAGCATCCATGCCACACCGCATTGAGGCAGTAATTGATGCAAAAGGGGCCCAAACCAAGTAATGTATGAGTACATATGCATGCTTATACTTTTCAGAGGTCCAATATTGTTCTGTTTCCAATCCTTGTGTTAATGATTTTATGTAATATCCTAATTTTCTGACATTGTAAATTTGGGGTTTTCGTAAGCTGTACCCCATAATCATCGCAATTATATTGAAGTTAGGCTTGACATATCTCGCTCTGCATGTATTGAGTCTCATATATTTGTTTCACCTTTAAAGATGCATTACTGAAATGACTGAACAGAAGTGTAGGTTGGGTTCAGAAGAGGCAGGGGAACTAGAGACCACATTGCCAACATCCGTTGGATCATGGAGAAAACAAAGGAATATCAGAAGTAAGTCTACTTATTTTTCATTGACTACACCAAGGCCTTTGACTGTGTGGATCAGAACAAAATGTGGCAAGTAATTAAAGAAATGGGAATGCCAGAACACCTTATATGCCTCATGAGAAATCTGTACATGAGTCAAGAAGCAACAGTTAGGACAGAACACGGAATGACAGAGTGAGTGGTTTGGAATAGGAAAAGGAGTAAGACAAGGTTGCATTTTGTCACCCTGCTTATTCAACTTATACACAGATCACATAATGAAAGCGCGGCACCAAAATGGCCACCTCGCTCTTTGCGGGGCGGCCCCCCACCCGGACTCAGACATCCGGGTAGTTAGGGGGCGTGGCCACTCCTCTATAAAACGGGTGGCCACGAGGCAGCCGAGTTGCCATTTTAAAATGCGACGGAGCGGAGAAGTTTTCTCCGACACATTTTACTCTGAGCTTTGTCCTTCGTACCTGAGCTTCAAACAGAGTTCCTTTGCTCTTTGCTACTGCGGTACTCAGGGCACAGGATCGGATCCCTGGCCAGGGATCAATTGGGAGGCAGTTTCTCCCAAGAGACATGGCTCCCAAGCTCAAGGCTCCGGCGGTCAAGCCGCGGCCAAGGGGAAGGGCTTTCCCTACCCCTTCTTCGACTGGGGGACAGCCATCGGGTTGGAGGACTCGGGCTGCACCCCTGCAGCTGGGCAGTGGGATGGCTTTGCCCACTGCTGCCAGCGGGGCTGACCAGGCTTCTGCCTGTCAGCCTGGCACAAGCCTGCAAGCTGGGCTGGCACATGCTGGCCCCTCAGGGATCCTGGCCCCTGGAGGGCCTTTTCACGGCTCAGGACAGGGTGGCCCATGTGGGTCTGGTGTGGGTTTCCACCCCACCATTCCTCCGGCCCCCCATGGGCCGGAGTTTTGGGCATGGCCCTATTCGGGCCCTGGATCCCATTCGGGTTTCCATTCCAGCAACTACCTAGTGGGCCATCCAGCCCACCCGGCCCACCTTATACTGGGGGCTCGGAGGCCGTTGATGCACTTATCGCACACATTTCAGTGCTAGAGGCATCAATGGGCATTGCCCAACCGCCTTCTGATGGGGGTTTAGCCGCCGCTTCAATTACGGCCCCATTGTCGATCCCGGCCAACACGTTGGCCATGACTCTCCAGCGGGCCGTCAACAGGGTCGAGCTGCTCGAGGCCATCAGGCCAGCCCCGGCGGGCACCTCGCAGCTCCCCGCACATCCTGATTTGCCGGTGGGGAGCAGTCAGGTGTGGCCCCAGAGCTCGATGCCTGTCGCGAGCTCTGACGCCCACCGTGGGCCGGAACCCCCAGTGGGGTCAGCTCACGGGGGTGCGACTTATGAGTATCCAGTTCAATTTAGTGCACCACTGACACTGTCCAGTCACACTGGTGGGGTGCAGTGGCCATGGCCATGGCAAGTTACTGTGGGTGGGCAGTTGCTTCCACACTGCCCCATTAACTCCTGGTTGCCGAATGGCCCCTCGATTAGGGCAGGGGTGTCCGCCCCTGGGGGTATGCCAAGGATTGCAGGGGCTATTCGGGGCCCGCTGCGCATACCCTCCATCCAAAATGTGCTGACGGCAGCTCTGCCGACGGCTGGTTATTCCATGCCCCTGGGTGATCATCTATCACAGGCCACGAGGGATAAGATTTGGCGAGGGGAGTATGTTGATATTTTCTCCCTCTTGAATCGTGAGCCCACCAAGGAGGAGAGGGAGGGACAGGATGACAAGGACAAGGAGTTGTCCCGTTATCGTAAGCCACCGTGTACCTGGGCCAATTGGTTGCCGGCATACCTTATATATATGGCGGTATACCTGAGGGCCCGGCCTGATTTGGCCATTCTGATGGTGCAATACCTCGACAACATTTATAGGGCGATGGTTGATTTTCCTGGCCCATCGTGGTTGGCTTACGATGAGGAATTCAGGATGAGACTAGCCCTACATCCTGAGATGAGGTGGGATGAGCCCTGCCAGCAATAGTGGCTCTTGTATATGACTCCCATGCATCCAGCGCCTGGTGATAGGTACCATTGCGACCATGCCGTGCAGCGGGTGGCTGCGACGCAGGTTCCCCGCCAGACGGCGGGGCAGTGGGTTCCAGCCCGCCTGCTGTGTTGGAGCTTCTCAGCTAGTGGCGTGTGCAACAAGCGTCAGTGTCATTTCCGACACGAGTGTCCCTCTTGCTCTGGCCCTCATGCCACCTCCGCGTGCCCGCGGGCTGGTGGGTCACGAGGCAGAGGTAGGGGTGGGCAGGGGGCGGTCAGAGCTCCCTCTGACGGGGCTAGCCACGCAAAAGGCCCCCTCCCCAATTAATATCCCTATGCTGGAACGATGGCTTTCCACTTATCCTAGACGGGATGATGCAAGGTACCTGTTAGAAGGTTTACAGTTTGGCTTTTGTATTCCATTTAGGTGTGTTCGGGGACCGCAGGATGCCCCAAACTTACTTTCTCTGAAGGGTAATGAGGAGGTCGATGCACAAAGCATAGCTAAGGAGGAGAAGGCTATGAGAGTTGCTGGGCCCTTTGCTGAACCACCATTCCCTAACTTGAAGGTCTCTCCTCTGGAGCTAGTACTGAAAAAGACCGCAGGTGAATTTCGTTTAATTCACCATCTCTCTTACCCTGCAGGTTCCTCGGTCAATGATGCTATTCCTGATGACCTTTGCTCAGTCAGGTACACATCGTTTGATCAGGCCCTACAGATGGTATGCTCCTGTGGTCCTGGGGCCCTCCTGGCAAAGTGTGATATCAAATCGGCATTCCGATTACTGCCAGTGCACCCCGAGGACTTTGAGCTGTTGGGTTTTCGTTTCCGAGGAAAGTTCTACGTAGATAAGGCCATGCCTTTTGGCTGTTCTATTTCATGTTCGGCATTCGAGCGATTTAGCACTTTCCTCCAATGGGCCTTTGTTCGTAGGTCAGGGTCCCGGTCTGTAGCCCATTACCTCGATGACTTTTTGTTCGGGGGTGAACGGGGCTCGGACATGTGTACGCATCTCCTTACTACATTTCAGGCGCTTATGCGGGAACTGGGTGTCCCCTTAGCGCCTGAAAAGACCGAGGGCCCAGCCACCAAGCTCACTTTTTTAGGCATCGAAATTGACACTGTTGCACAGGCACCCAGGTTACCCATGGACAAGGTGACTCGGATCTCCGTGGCGATTCTGGCACTGATTTCCAAGCGTAAAGTGTCCCTTCGTGAGCTACAGGTCCTTCACAGCCACCTCAACTTTGCCTGCAGGGTGGTGACACCGGGCAGAGCTTTTGCCAGGCGTCTATGTGATGCCATGGCTGGCCTATAAAAATGCCACCACAGGGTTCAGCTGACCAGGGGCATACGGGCAGACCTTTCGGTTTGGCTCACATTCCTCCAGGATTTTAACGGGGTCTCTTTTTGGAGATCAGACCTTATGGTCTGCCCTAAATTTCAAGTACAGTCAGATGCCTCCGGCTCTCTGGGTTATGGGATTTATTTTGAGGGGCAGTGGGCATATGGCCGATGGCCTCACGCATGGCAGAGCACGGATTGCCTCCACGATCTTACTTTCCTGGAATTTTTCCCCATTTTGGGAGCACTAATGCTATAGGGCGACAAGTGGGCCAACTCAGTGGTCCATTTTTGGTGTGACAATGCTGCAGTGGTGCACATTGTTAACGCCCAGATGTCCAAATCCCCTAGGGTCATGGCATTGGTTCGTCAATTTGTTTTGAGAAGCCTACGCCTCAATGTGCTGTTCAGGGCCAGACATGTACCAGGTATTAATAACGATATTGCTGATGCTTTATCCCGCCTGCAGATCTCCCGGTTCCGTGCCTTGGCTCCGGAAGCAGAGGAATTCCCCTCGCCACTCCCGGCCGAGATTTGGACATTGGGCGAGGAGAGGTGAACCGGGCGATCGGCATGTCATTGGCACCTCGCACGCGTAAGGCATATCAGCATGCTTTCATACAATTTAGAACCTTTTGTGGGCAACTACAGTTGCCTGAAGTGTGGCCAATACCAGTAGACCAGGTTTTACAATACATGGTTTATCTTCACGGTCAGGGGTTGGCCCCCCATACTATAGCCTCTAGGCTTTCGGCACTGACATTTATGGCCAAGGTGCGGAGCTTCGCTGACTGCGTGAATGACTTCCGCATATGCCATGTTTTTGAGGGGTGGACACGTGAACGTGGCCGTTGCCCGGACACACGTCACCCGATTTCACCAGAGATTCTTACCCACCTTGCACGAGGCTGGCATAACTTATGTTATGATAGGTATGAGGTGGCTCTTTTTCATGCAGCTACCACTGTAGCCTTTTTTGGAGCGCTCCGCATCAGTGAGTTGGTTCCATTGTCTAAGGCGGATGCGTCTCGTAGGGCACTGGAACTCGACGATGTCTATGTTACATATGAGTGGGCTCAGTTGAGGATACGGTCCTCAAAGGTTGATCAGCACGGCGTAGGCAGTGGAGTTAGACTGCTAAGATGTTCCATTGAAGACATCTGTCCGGTTGGTGCCCTACGTGAGTTTTTGGCAGTGCGTGGTATGCACCCTGGCCCGTTTTTCTGCCACCAGGATGGGTCTCCCCTCACTAAATTCCAGTTTTGGAAGGTGACTGGTATGGTACTTCACAGTGTGGGCCTCCCTGGGTCTCGTTATGGCACCCATTCCTTTAGGATAGGTGCTGCGTCCACTGCGGCTGCGTTTGGGTACTCTGAGGCTGATATACGCCGGATGGGCAGATGGGGATCCATGCACTTTGCATTATACGTACACCCCCTCCATGTATGAGTACTAGTTATGTCATTGTCCCTTTTTCTTCTTTTACAGACCCTGTGTGTCCCCGCACACCGGTGGCAGTATGGCTGGTGGGCCACAGTTACATGCACTGGGCAGCGCAGTATGCTGTGGCGACAGAGTGGGGACCCCATCTCGGGCTACATGCAGCCGCATGTATGCGATGGTACGGTAAGCGTGGCATGAGATGGGGGGGACTGTTGCCATTCCTGTTTTCCATCAGGGATGCTGGACCGCCTGATGTCCTTGTCCTGCACCTCGGTGGCAATGATCTCGCACAGGTCACTGGCCTCTCTTTAAAATTCACGATTTGCAGTGACCTAGCCTATTTACATTATGTGTGGCCGTCTACGCAGCTGCTATGGTCGGACATTGTGCCGCGACAGACTTACAGGGAGGCATTGACCTCTGTGCCCTTGACTGCGCTCGCCGGTCGCTGAACAGGGCTGTTGCCCGGTTCCTTGCAGACAAGGGCTTGGGGACAGCCATTCGGCATCCTAGGATAGGTTTGCAGGATTACGATCTCTATGCAGGAAATGGGGTCCACTTGTTGGCCAGAGGTATGAACCTCTTTCTTTAGGATATGCAAGCAGGCCTGGTGACCGAGCTGACAGTCTGGGGGTGGGGGTGGTGAGTCATCATGGATGCCTCCCCATGTGGTGGGTAGCACTGGTAAGGTAAAGATTTATGACCCCTAGGTATCCGGCAGGTTAGCAATTGACTGGCCAACACGTAGACAGGTACAGGGGAAATAGGTTTGGCCGGTCAAGGGCAAACCAGGCAAGTGGTGATGTCAGGAGCTTCACAGCCTGCATCACCTTGATATTTAACGTCATAGGGGGGGGCAGTAGATAGTTTATTGACTCCGGTCAACAATTTGTTTGTATCAACAAACAAATTGATACAAATAGTTACATGTAGCCAATTGCCATTGGCATTTTGGGAGGAACCTTACCAGTGTTACTGCGGCCTGCTTGCCTTAAAGAATTACAATTGGATGATTACACCAATTAAAAGTTATAATTCAGACTAGGGCATTATTTAATAAACGTGGCCCGATGCCTTTATCCATATACCGGTGTCTGAGTCTTTCTTTGGGGGGTGCACCTGCAATGAAAGTGGGGCGTCAAAATGGCCGCCATGCTCTTCGCACCCCCCCACCTGGACTCAGACATCTGGGTAGTTAGGGGGCGTGGTCACTCCTCTATAAAAGGGGTGGCCACAAGGCAGCCGAGCTGCCATTTTAGAATGCTACGGAGCGGAGAAGTTTTTCCCTCCACCCCTTCCCTAGTGAACAGTGTGAATTTTTGGTCGCTTCAGGGCCGGGTGGGAATTTTTGGCTTGAACCTACAATTGGCTCTTTGGTTCTTGCTTTTTTGCCCATCCCACACTGTTGCTAGTGTTTGAGAAAAGGGGTATGTTGACTTTGGTCACTTTTGGCGGGTAGCCCTGGTAAGGTAAAGATTTATGACCCATAGGTATCCGGCAGGTTCACAATTGACTGGCCAACACGTAGACAGGTACAGGGGAAATAGGGGGGGGCAGTAGATAGTTTATTGACTCCAGTCAACAATTTGTTTGTGTCAACAAACAAATTGATACAAATAGTTACTGTAGCCAATTGCCATTGGCATTTTGGGAGGAACCTTACCAGTGTTACTGCGGCCTGCTTGCCTTAAAGAATTACAACTGGATGATTACACCAATTGAAAGTTAGAATTCGGACTAGGGCATTATTCAATAAAAGTGGCCCGATGCCTTTATCCATATACTGGTGTCTGAGTCTTTCTTTGTGGGGTGCGCCTGCAATGTGCAATGCAGGGTTGGACAAATCCAAAGTTGGGATCAAAATTACTGGGAGAAACATCAACAACTTGAGATACACAGATGATACCACCCTAATGGCAGAAAGTGAGGCAGACCTAAAGAAGCTTCTGCTTAGGTTGAAAGAAGAGAGTGCAAAAGCTGGCTTGAGACTCAACATCATGAAGACCAAGATAATGGCAACAGGCCCTATCAGTCCCTGGAAAATAAATGGGGAAGAAGTAGAAGCAGTGACAGATTTTACTTTCTTAGGATCAAAGATCACTGCAGATGGGGATTGCAGCTATGAAATAAAGTGACTGATTCTTGGGAGACAAGCCATAAGAAACCTGGGGAACATAGTGAAAAGTAGAGATATCACCTTGGAAACAAAAGTTTGAATAGTCAAAGCAATAGTATTCCTGGTAGTAATGTATGGTTGTGAGAGCTGGACCATTAGGAAAGCTAAGTGCAGAAGAATAGAGGCCTTTGAAATGTGGTGTTGGAGGAGAGTATTGAGAGTATCCTGGACAGTGAGGAGAACGAGTCTTGATGCTGGGAAAGGTGGAGGGCAAAAGAAGAAGGGGCAGACAAAAATGAGATGGCTAGATGGTATTGTAGATGCAATGGGCACAAAGCTGGTTGGGCTGAGGAGGATGGTGAAAGACAGAGGTGCCAGGTGGATAATGGTCCATAGGGTTGCAAAGGGTAGGAATCAAATGTGCGACTGAACAACAACAAATTCATGTCCAGTCTGAAAACTATGTGGATAATTAGTGTGCTCCCTGGATCAAGTTAAAAGCTGATAATTATTTCTCTGCTTGCAATGAAATGTAAAGAATGCTTTGATACAAGGTAATCAGAAACCAAATGATTTCTGTTATATAATCTTCATTATTTTTTAACTCAAATACCATGTGAATGTGTGTGTGTACAGTGTACTTCTTTGAAAGTGAGATGGTGGTAAGGTAAGGCTCAATATTTATTTTTTATTTTTATTTTACAAAATTTCTACCACACCTTCCTCACCCATGGATGACCCAATAACCAGTTCTGATTCCAAAATGTGACCTCTGTTGACGGTATTGGATGCCTAAAATTACACAAAAATGAGGGTACAATACTATGGAAATTTTGAATATCACTACCTGCATGAGTCCCTAGGGGAATACATGTTCCACAAATTCATAAACTGAGTTATCGCACAGCCAAATTATATTGTCTCCAAAGAATCAACCCCCCACTTTTATATCTTTATATGTCTTTATCTGACTTTTCTTTAATCTTTTCTTTAATCAGTTTTTTTTTTACATTTTTCTTTGCTCTCTTGTGTCCTGGGAAGAATGTGAGAGTTCATCTGACTTTATGTTTGTAACAAAAATGGTAAAAAAAAGGTAAAGGTCTCCCTTGCTCTTAAGCCAGTTGTATCCAACTCTAGGGGATGATATTCATCTCCATTTACAGCCAAAAAGCCAGCTCTGTCTGTTTCTGAAGACATTTCCATGGTTATTTGGCAGCCTTGACTAGACACTGAAGTGCATGGAAGTCTGTTACCTTTCCCGCCGAAGCAATACCAATTTATTGCAATTTCTTGCTTTTGAACTGCTAGGTTGGCAGGAGCTGGTGCAAACGACAGGAACTCACTCTGTCAAGCAGCAGTCAGGTCTCAAACTACTGGTCTGCCAACCTTCCTGACGTCAAGCTCAGTGTCTTAACCAACATGCCACCACAGCCCTGTGGATCTATTCAACTTATCCAAATCTATAGATGATGGAAACACCTCCTTATCAGGAACAAATATGACATGTGAATAGGCTCAATGCCATATTTGCTTGCACAATTCCTTATTTTGTCCAGGAAACGCTGAAATGAAACTCATTGTTGTCCCAACACCAGAACCAAGAAGTTCAATTTTCAATTTTAAGCTAAATAGCCATTGACAGACTGACTTTCCTCTTCAGCACCTTCCTTCCTGTCTAGAAAAGAAAGATAAAAATGCTGGCCTGGAACACTGTTGGAAAAAATAATTTTGAATCACACAAGCGTTACAATGGTTACATCTGGTCATTTTGCCATTACTGACACCATTTGTCTGCTAATTTGCACTTTCCCAGTTTCCTTTAAATAGTTCCAGATCCATCATGCAGCCTTTCAAATCTTCTCCACCATTAGGATTCTCTTTCTCCTCTCTCCACTTACTCATGCTCTTCAAAAAAAAAAAAAGGGGGGGGGTTAATAAAAATGTTGCAGTAGCAGTGGGTCATAACCACTTTTGATTGGGTTGTAGACCTTTTTTGAGTCATCATCTGTAATACTTTTGTTATAATATTTTGAACAATGGTATCAAATATAAGAATTTATATCATGTCCACTGCAGACTGCCCCCACAACCCAAGAGCTTTCATAAATGTTGCAAAAGTAACTTGAAGGCAAGAGGCTAATTTCTACTTCATGAGAAACAGCATGCCTTTTTTCATACCCCTGCCAGGAGTAATTTTGTGTGTACTTAATTCTTAGATGTTCAGCCCTTTGAACTGTTATTGAGTCTTCAAGGTTTATGCTGGGGGGGTGGGGGGGAGAGAAATCAATGAATGACATTTTAGTCCTTAAAGTTGATATTTACTCCCCATTATTCTACAGTTGTCAGAAAGTTCAACTTGTAATACAGACGCTCAAATCTTTTTTCAGTGGTTTCCTGCCAACAGTTGACTCTGTAGACAAAGGTGACTTTGTCCTCTCTTCTGTAATAGCAAAACATGTGAGATTTGAGTTTATGTCACAAAATTATTGCAAAGTTTGATCTAAATCACATTTTTGTGATTCTTTGTCTGTGAAGACTCCTGCTATCTGCCTTTAAAAGACAAGGTAGGCCACTGTATAAAGGTTGGAACTGCAAGAATATATTTCACCTTACATTTCTCACACTGTACAACTGCACTCCATATAGGAATAATGTACACTATGCCTAAGTTTACTTTTTGACTCATATGACTGTGTTAATAATAATAATAATAATAATAATAATAATAATAATAATAATAATAATAATAATAATAATAATAATAATAATAATAATAATAATAATAATAATAATAATAATAATTTGTACCCCGCCCATCTCAGCACATGGCAGACTCTGGGAGGCATTACAACATAATCAAAAACACAATATACAGTCAAAATATAAACAAAACCAACAGTAAGTACAATACAGGTAAAGAAAAACAATACAAATAAATTACACTAGAATTCTCCACAAAATGGCAATTTCTACAATGTTAACAATACAACATTACCGCATCTAATACAGACCCAAACATAAACACGATCCCTCAACTACTAATGTCCCCAAAACATAGCCCCATAGCTCATACGTCCCTAACAAAGCCAAAGAAGAGGACAATCCGGTCCCAAGGCAATCGAGGCCAAGAGCACACCGACACCGGCCACTCCAATAGCAACATCCCCCCAAAGTCCTGCCGTGCAATGCTGGTCAGCTGTGCTCCAACCCCCCCCCCCCTCCCCCACCGGGCAGGGCGAGGGAAGGAGCCGGCGAGGAACCGTGGATCCAGCTATGTTGGCGGCATGGCTTTTTGAAGTCCCGCCACGCAATGCCGGTCAGCTGTGCTCCAAAACCCCCCACACACACACCGGGCAGGATGAGGGAGGGATCTGGTGAGGAACTGTGGCTCCAGCGATGTTGGCGGTGCAGCTTTTCAAGTCCCGCCGTGCAATGCCAGTCAGCTGTGCTCCAACCCCCCCACCCCCACCCCACCGGGCAGGGCGAGGGAGGGAGCCGGTGAGGAACCATGGCTCCAGCGATGTTGGCAGCGTGGCTTTTCAAGTCCCGCCGTGCAATGCTGGTCAGCTGTGCTCCAACCCCCCACACACACACACACACACACACCGGGCAGGGCGAGGGAGGGAGCCAGCAAGGAAATGTGGCTCCAGCGATGTTGAAGGCATGGCTTTTCAAGTCCCGCCACGCAATGCCGGTCAGCTGTGCTCCAAACCCCACCCCCCACCCCACTGGGCAGGGCGAGGGAGGGAGCCGGCGAGGAACCGTGGATCCAGCTATGTTGGCGGCATGGCTTTTTCAAGTCCCGCCACGCAATGCCGGTCAGCTGTGCTCCAAAAAACCCCACACACACACCGGGCAGGATGAGGGAGGGAGCCGGTGAGGAACTGTGGCTCCAGCAATGTTGGCGGTGTAGCTTTTCAAGTCCCGCCACGCAATGCCAGTCAGCTGTGCTCCAACCCCCACCACCACCACCATCACCGGGCAGGGTGAGGGAGGGAGCCAGCAAGGAACCATGGCTCCAGCGATGTTGGCAGCATGTCTTTTCAAGTCCCGCCACACAATGCTGGTCAGCTGTGCTCCAACCCCCCCCCCCAACCGAGCAGGGCGAGGGAGGGAGCCAGCAAGGAAATATGGCTACAGCGATGTTGAAGGCGTGGCTTTTCAAGTCCCGCCACGCAATGCCGGTCAGCTGTGCTCCAAACCCCACCCCACCCCACCCCACCGGGCAGGGCGAGGTAGGGAGCCGGCGAGGATTAATCGGGATTCACTGGTACACTACCTATAAAATTGTGTAATTCAACTCTGACTCCCTTTGTTTTTCTATGGTAGTCATTAGGAATACCTTTCCACTCATTGTGCATTAATACCGCTTCTGTTAGTACTAGTTACATGACACTAATCACTTGATTCATTTGAATTATGATACTGGAGGAGAACTTTGCTGATATCCTGGACTGCTAGAAAGGCAAACAAGTGAGTCCTAGAGCCAATCATGTCTGAACTATGTCTGGCAGCAAAAAAGTCAGAACTGAGGCTGTCCTACTTTGGACATATCATGAGAAGGCAAGACTCTCTGGGAATGACAATAATTTTGGGAAAGATGGAAGGCAGTGGGAAAAGAGAAAGGCAAAGTACAAGATGTGCCAACTCCCTAAAGGAAACCACAGGCTTGAGTTTACAAGAGCTGAGCAGGTCTGTTGTGGACAGAATACTTTGGAGATCATTCATTCATAACATAATTTGGGAGGTCACTTTACAGTGTTTAACAGCAACAACATGGCAGCTTCTGATGAATTCATCCAGTGGTGGGCATCAGCAGGTTCACACCAGTTCGCCAGAACCAGTAGCATAAATTCTGGCAGGCTGGCCCCGCCCATCCAAGTTTTGAAATAAAGTAGTCATAACTAGGGTGCAACATAGGGCTTTCCCTTGGCCACACCCACCATACCACACCCACAGTGTGGTAGTAATTGTTTTTGGGAGCCCACAACTGAATTCATCTCTGGTATTTGTAAGTTTCATTTCTAGTTGAACCCATTGTGTTGTTTGATGACACAAGAAGGCATCCAATAGGCCACAATGCAGAGCCACTACACTATACAGTAAAAGCAGCAGCTACATATATACGTACTTTTGTGCTTCTCAAACAAATGCCTCTTTTAACCTTGTACTAAAAAGATACACTTTCCTATACTGAAGGCGTTTCCTATCAGGAAATGTGGCAGTTGTCTGCTCCTCAAGACCTTGGTTAATGATATCATCCATTAACACTGCAGATTGAACACTAAGAGTCTGACAAAAATTAACTGAGCAGTGGAAAGTCCAAAACTATCTTGTTGCTAAGAATAGCTCTAGCTGTTTTCCATCCATATAATAATAATTTGGTCCCCTTTGAAGTCACACTCATTGTTCAGGAGCTTCTCAATTTTTCCATTCCAATCACAGAGCACTTCACTGTCTTTCTTCTTAAGCATTAAGCAGGCAATTACTCAGATCTCCAGGGACCTTTAACTTGCTTCCTTTTCTTCCTTGGTATCTAGGGTGCAATTATAGATCATCTCTCTTCTGTTATTTTTATTTTGCCCTCACTACTCATGAATGTATTGGCCAGAGACTTGTCATAAAGACACTAAAATAATGACTGTCTTTCTCCTAGGTTTTTTTTGTCTCCCATTCCACATACTATAAGCTTCCCTCGCTTTTCTCTCTCTCTTTCTTCCTCACTCACATATACACCTAGACATGTCCATGTTCAAATTCATATGCACATATAAACATGGTCCTTAGATCAGGGGAACATTTGGAGTTCAGGTGTGTCAGCATACAGTTCCTATGACCACTTAGCCCTGGGCATGCTACATTAAGCTGGTGAGGGTTCTAGGCTATAATAGCTGAAATTCTCTTTGCACAACTACCTGTATGTACAAACCCACAACTTCTAGGTGACTCTATATGCAACAGATAATGCCTACAAACATTTCTTAACATGAAACAGTTCATTTCCAACAGTTACTCCATAGGCCAATGCAGTAGTGTTATGAAGGGTATGCCTCCCAGTGTTTACTGTCAGATATTTGCAAGCTGAAAGCCACAACCCACAGTATGAAACAAATGCAATCTTAAAAAGAAAGGGAACACTTTTATAAAGCAAAGATGTAAGTTTGGCTCAACATCAAAATTCTGCAATAAGTAAAAGTAAGGTCTGAGACTTCAGGCTCAACACTTGCTACCTTGATAATTGGTTTTCTAGGCTAAAATTTAATACCTACTACTCCAACACTACTATCAGACCTTAAGTAAGCAGCATATCTGAGCTGATATAACTGGGCAGGCAATCTGTTTGAATCTCTGATTTAACTGGTCAAAATATTAGTACTCAGATAATGAATACATGCACTCTCAAGGCAATTCTGGTTTATGTTAACCATTCTCAAGGTTTTCTAGGTATAGAGTACTCAGAAGAAGTTTACTGTTTGCATCTTTTGGACACATTCCAGCACTGTATAGCCTGGCCAAGATCATGCAGGCTAGCTATTCTCCTACAAGGCAAAGTAGAGAATTGAATTTACAATCCTCAGCTTGAATGCATTTCATAAAGTACCCAGCTAATTAGCACTCAGATAGCCAAAGGTATATCTTCTAAGGGGAAGGAAAAATCTGCTTTGTAGTGTACAATAGCAGGTGACTGTTTTGAGAGCAACAACACTGTAGTTTATTGCTGTTACGTCACAACACTTTCCTCTTTGAGAATAGAAGGTTTAGATTTCTTAACTGTTTTGCCTGGAATAAACTCAGGCAGGAAATGTTACCCCAAGCCTGTTGAGTAATTTTATCATGATAAAATTACTCAACAGAGACAAAGGGGAGTAATTACTGCAGCAATGTTTTTTCAAGGCATCACTGGGTAGTAATAGAAGAGGTGACAAAGAATAAATGTTCATTTTTGTGAACAACAAAAAATTCGAAATGTACTTCAGCCATGGCCAAGTATGGGAAAGGTTGACCGAGAGATTTTCAGACAACAAAGTTTATGAAGAATGTTAGCCAAATATTGATTTTTAAGTTAATGACTGAGCGCTGAGCAGTGAAATGAAGGCTCTCACTAGCATCATGAAAATGAAATTATCTGTGTTGTCTTTGCTTCCTGCTTCAATGTGCTCATTTCAAGGTCAGGAAAGAGCCATCAAGTCCTATGCAGAGGCATTCACCAGACTATATGTAGCATTAAAGTAGGAAACAGGCATTGGCATATGTAATACATTTTAAATCTCCATTTCTGGAATGAGAATGGATGAAAAGGACTCTGTGTGTGTTCATTTGATAGAACATTGATAATAACATAGACTTTCTGAATATAGATGCTCTGGAAACACCTTCAGGTGAACATGTTTATAGTACCTTTTTCAGGGCTCTGAACTCAGTATGTAAAGGCACCTGTGTTCAAGTGAGCATGGGGGTGGGGACTATGTGCATGTCTATGCCCCTCGCCCCATCTTAATCCTACATGTGCACAGGCAAATATCTGCAGCAGGCTTTAATTGTGAATCATTCCTCATAATTGAATCTATGTTGTGAATGTACACTTAGCCATCTGTTGAGATGAGTAAGAGTCAGAGTGTGTGACACTACTCACTTCCATTCAAGAGGAATCTCACCTGTTCTTCATTTCTTGGTGAAATATGATATCTTGACACAGTGAGACAGCTTGTCAAGAACTCGCCAATGCCTTAAGAGTGTTCTTGCCTCCAGTACAAGAATTAAAATTGTGTATTTTGCATTTTGCACAAATTGCAGCAACACAAAACTAGTGCCTTTGGCTTGGCACAGGCAAATAGCAAACACTAGTGATCAAAGAGACACTGGCCCATGGGATTATACTTACTACTTTAAATTTAACCAATGAAGCAATATGTGCCTTCTCATTTGCAGACAGTTGTTGTGTTCTGTAAAGCTGTGCCTTTAACTATGTACCTTTGCCATGTGTTATCAATGTAACCTTTCTGTGTGCAACATTGTAACCTTCAGCTGTATCAATGTAAACCTAATAAGAGACGCGAGCTAGTGACCACCAGAGGACAGTAGCGAGCGTCCAGCTCTCATGGTTCATATTCACCTGGTTCAGCAGCGCGGGAAGATTCCCCACCACCTCTTCACCTGGTCAAGAAGGGCGTGACCTCCTACGACGTCACGCAGGCAGCAACCAATAGTCTGTCGACGAGCCACATTCAAATGTATAGCCAGCTGTATATATTGAGCTACCCATCCACCATTACCACATGTTCCTCCGGATCATCATGCAATAAACCTGTGTTAAGCCAACCCTTCGGCTGTTTCATTGTCTTTGGTCCCTTACACTAAATTGGCGACGAAGGTGGGATATGGCAGCCCACGGGACCAAGACATGCGCCGGTTTCGAAATCAGGAAACCGGGCGACTGGGAGATCTTCGAGATGGACTTCCAGGCCGCACTGATCGAGTCCGAAGTCACGGAAGAGGCGAAGAAAAGAGCCATCTTCACCAGAATGCTCGGACAAGAAACAAAAAGGACCTTGGTGGACCTGATCGCACCGAGGAGGGTGAGCGAATTCAAGGCCAAGGAACTCATGCAGATGCTGCGTGAACACGTCCGGCCCGCCACGGCGATGTTTCCCGCTCAGAGTGCGTTTTGGAGACGAGTCCAAGCGCCCGGGGAGATGGTTGCCGCATTCGTGGCGGCCCTGCGGCTGGCGGCCGGCCCGTGCAAATGGGAGAATGCCGAAATCACCCTCCGGGACTGTGTGCTGTGCAGCCTGAACGACGCCGAAACCCAGCGCACATTAATGAACCAAGAGCCGCCTCCCACGTTGCAGGAGGTCGTCAGAGCGGCCCAGGCTGCAGAAGCTACGAAGGCCGGGGTCCAAGAACTTCAGGACTGGCGGCCGAAGTCGAGCAAGGCAGAGGCTCCGGTACAGGCGGCCCGGCGAACTTTGAGGTCGTCCACAGAGAGCAGCAACGACGAGGACGTCCGGGGGCCCCGGAAGGAGAGCCGGCGATGCGACGGCTGTGGAGCGGCCCACGACCGCGTGAAATGCCCCTTCCGGAAGGCCGAGTGCCACAACTGCGGCCGCCGTGGGCACATCGCCAAGGTGTGCAGGAAGAAGCGCGAGACCCGGAGGAGCTCCGCAGACCGTTCCGCCGGACAAGACCGCCCAACGAGACCCAAGGACGGCGCCCAGGCCACGCGGAAGCAGGACGGCGTGGGCCGCATCTCCGACGGCAGCGAGGACGACGCCCCAGTGTTCAGCGTGTCTACTAGACACCCCCGCTACTTTGTTGAGGTACTAGTCCAAGGGGTCCCCATTAGGATGGAAATTGACTCGGGGTCCTCATATTCAATCATTTCCCAGAGGGAGATTTTGGGAATTGCCCCCCACAAGCGACCCAAGCTCAAAGCATTGAGGTCCACACTACGGGACCTGCAAGGGAACAGTATTCCAGTGTTGGGGGTTGGAGAATTTCAGGTCAAATTCAAGGAGCACGCCACGTCCCTTCCCCTAGTTGTGCTCAAAGGAGGGAATTGCAGCCTCCTCGGGACTCAATGGTTCCAGCCCCTGGGGTTGTTCATTGGGGGGGTGCACGCCGTTGGGATGCACGCCGTTGGGACTCATCCAATTCAGGAGGTGTGCGAGGCGCACCCCGACGTTTTCAAAAAGGGACTGGGGAAATTCAAGGGGCCCCCAGTGACTTTCGACCTGGACCCGGAGGTCCGCCCAATTCGCCTTAAACCACGCCGGGTGCCGTTCGCACTCAAGGACAAGATAGAGGTGGAACTGGACAAGTTGGTGGGCCAGGGGATCCTTGTGCCTGTAGATTCTGCGGAGTGGGAAACTCCAATTGTAACCGCTCTAAAGGCCAATGGGGAGGTCCGCATATGCGCCGACTACAAGTGCACCATCAACAAGGCGATCCGCCCGAATGCATATCCGGTGCCGGTAGTCAGCCATCTGCTGGCCAGGTTACACGGGGGAAAGTGTTTCGCTAAGCTCGACTTAGCACAGGCCTACCAGCAGCTCACGGTGTCCCCGGCCGCAGCTGCTGTGCAGACCATAGTCACCCATAAGGGGGCTTTCCAGGTGACGCGCCTCCAGTTCGGCGTGAATTCGGCGCCTGGAATTTTCCAGGCACTCGTGGAACGCCTCCTGAAGGGATTGGAGGGGGTGTTGCCTTATTTTGATGACGTGTTAATAACTTAGGGGAGTCGGGCTGAATTGGCCAAGAGGTTGGGGAAGGTCTTGACGATATTCGAAAAGGCGGGGCTGAGGTTGCGAAAGGACAAATGCGTCTTCTTCGCAACCAAGGTTGAGTTCCTAGGGTTTTGTGTGACTCCTGAGGGAATAAAACCATCCATGGCCAAAGTGGCAGCCATTAAGAAAGCCCCCTGCCCCACCTCCAAGCCCGAGTTGCAGTCGTTCCTAGGGCTGCTCAACTTTTACCACTCCTTCCTCCCCCGAAAGGCAGCGGTGGCTGAGCCGCTACACAAACTGCTAAAGAAAGACCAGGCATGGAAGTGGGGCGATGACCAAGAAAGGGCATTTAGCGAGCTAAAAAGCCTCCTGGCGTCCGACGCCATACTGACCCATTTCAACCCCAAACGCCCAGTAGTTCTGACCTGTGATGCATCTCCAGTGGGGGTGGGGGCGGTGCTGTGCCACGTGTTGGAGAACGGAAGGGAGGCCCCGATAGCATTTTACTCCAGGTCCCTGTCCCAAGCAGAGAGAAACTACTCACAGACGGACAGGGAGGCACTAGCGATAGTCGCGGGGACGAAAAAATTTCATGATTTTCTGTACGGCCGCCCCTTCACCATTGTAACAGACCACAAGCCCCTGCTAGGCATCTTTACCGCTGATAAGCCCACCCCACAGATCCTGTCCCCGAGGATGCTCAGGTGGGCCATTTTTCTCAACGCGTATCAGCACGCGTTGGTCTACCGGCCCAGAAAAGAGATCAGCCATGCGGACGCTCTATCCAGGTCTCCCCTTCCCCTAACGCCCAGCCAGGTGAGCAAGGGGGAGCGGGACCATCAAGTTCTCATGATAGAGGTGCTGGATTCGCCCCCCGTAGTGCCCGCCGACATTGCCAAAGCGACAGAGAAGGACAAAACATGAGCGACAGTCAGCTCCTGGCTGCAGAAAGGGTGGCCCGCGTCCTCCCCAGCGGAGGAGTTCGCTCCATTTTTCAGAAAAAAGCTAGAACTGTCCCTAGAGAGGGGGTGTCTCTTGTGGGGGCAACGGGTGCTGATTCCCACTTCCCTTCGGCCGCGGGTGCTCAGATTGCTGCACGTCAGCCACCCCGGCATCGTGCGATCCAAGGCGCTGGCCCGGAGTTACTTCTGGTGGCCCCAGCTGGACGCCGACATTGAGCACATGGTCGGCACTTGTGAAAGTTGCCAATGCTCCAGACCAGAGGAGGCCCGCCTTCCCCACAGGGAATGGGACGCGGCTAAGGGGCCGTGGTCCCGGGTGCACGTCGATTTCGCGGGCCCGTTCAGAGGCACCCTGTTCCTCCTTGTAGTGGACGCTTTCTCCAAATGGTTGGAGGTTATCCCAGTCACAAGCACCTCCTCGGCCCAGACCATTAGGCATTTGCGGAGGCTCTTTTCCACGTTCGGCATACCCGACACCTTAATTAGCGACAACGCTAGTTGTTTCACGTCCTCCGAGTTTAGGGCATTCATGGAGATTAACGCCATTCGGCATATCACCTCTGCCCCGTCCCACCCGGCCACCAACGGCCAAGTGGAGCGCCTCGTCCGCACCACGAAGGACGCGTTGCGGCGCATGGGCCCAGGGGATCTAAACCTACAAGTATGTCAGTTTCTGCTAGGGTACAGGGTGACCCCGTTAGCGTCAGGATGCTCCCCCGCTGAGCTCTTAATGCGCAGGAAACTGACCACCATCCTTACTAGGCTAGACCCCACGAGGGTAGAGGACAAAGGAAGGAACATCCGGCTAGAGGCTACCAAGAGTTTCAGTGTAGGCGCCCCCGTGCATTGCAGGAATTACGCCAGCACGGGCCCAGCCTGGGTACCGGGCGTAGTTGTAGAGCAAACCGGCCCCGTGTCGTACCGCGTGGAAACCAGCACGGGGCTCCTGTGGAGGCGGCACGCGGACCAGCTCCGACGCAGGGTCTCCGATGAGCAGGCCACAGACCAAGCAGAGTCAGCGTTAGGGTTCTCCCCCACCCGTTCAGCCCAAGGGGGAGGGAAGGGGGACCGCGGGCCCCCACCAAGGGGGGAGGATGATATCCTCATAGATACCCTGGGGGATCTTTCCGAGGAGGAGGAACCCGACCCCATACATATCTCGCGGAAGGTCCCCACAAATGCGGGTACCCCCACTAAGTTAGATTTTGATTTCCAGAACCGGGGGGGGTTGGAGTGGTCCCCCACCCGTCCAAGCGAGAAGAGGGGTTTTTCGTTAGCCCCGACGGCCCCCGTTCTGCCCACAATGGAGTTTTTCCCTTCCCCTAAGGCCGCCAGGCAGCGGCGAACCACTAACGAGTCTCCCTCTCCCATTTCAGGACAAGGGTCCAGGGAACAAAGAAGCAATAATGCCCCCGGGGGGGCAGCCCTCTTCACGGCCCAAACGCACATGCAACAAGCCATCTTGGCTGAGAGACTTCGTCTCATCCTAGGGGGGAGGGATGTTGTGTTCTGTAAAGCTGTGCCTTTAACTATGTACCTTTGCCATGTGTTATCAATGTAACCTTTCTGTGTGCAACATTGTAACCTTCAGCTGTATCAATGTAAACCTAATAAGAGACGCGAGCTAGTGACCACCAGAGGACAGTAGCGAGCGTCCAGCTCTCATGGTTCATATTCACCTGGTTCAGCAGCGCGGGAAGATTCCCCGCCACCTCTTCACCTGGTCAAGAAGGGCGTGACCTCCTACGACGTCACGCAGGCAGCAACCAATAGTCTGTCGACGAGCCACATTCAAATGTATAGCCAGCTGTATATATTGAGCTACCCATCCGCCATTACCACATGTTCCTCCGGATCATCATGCAATAAACCTGTGTTAAGCCAACCCTTCGGCTGTTTCATTGTCTTTGGTCCCTTACACTAAAACAGTACATTTTAAATTATGAATATTCATGAAATCTCTCAGGGCAACAGTAACAAAATTCCTGGCATCTCACAATGAGGAGAGTTCTCACATTTTCTCATATACTGCAGGTAGAAGCATCAAAAAGTATACTTGACACACAAACACACTTGCTTGCTCTCACTCTCAATGTCTTCTCTCTCACACACATCCTTGATTTTCTTCCCTGGGTTTGGAGAATTCTCAAAAGCTAGATGGCACGTTTTACCAAGAAGTTCAATCCAGCAACAAAGGAATAGCCACATATTTTTAACTAATATCATTTTGGTGCACTAGCATAAACCTTAAAGGCCCTTTCTAGGAATAAAGAATAAAATCTAAACTTCTGACGTCTATGCAGCCTACCATTGAGATATGCTTGTTTTACAAAAGTATGGTAGGTGGGATGCAGATCTTCAACTGCTGGGGCTTCTTCTTTTATTTTTATTTTTTTACTTTAAGCCACCAAATACTCCACATTCCTGTGCTGACCCACCCGAGTGGGCATGGTTGCCACACATACCTGTCAACCTTCCCGGATTGGCCAGGATTTCCCATTTTTCGGTACCGATTTTCGCCATTTCCCGCCCGGAGCTGCCGAAACCCCGGAATTTGGCAGCAGGGGGAAAGGCATTACTGTGCATCCCTTCTGTGCAGCTCGCTTCTATGCATGTGTAGAAGGCTTTTATGCATGCGTAAAACCCTTCTACGCTTGCATAGAACCCTTTTACGCATGCGTAGAAAGCTTCTGTGCAGAAGGGGATCGTAGAAGCCTTCTATGCATGCGTAAAAGCCTTCTACACATGCGTAGAAGCGAGCTGCGCAGAATAGTTCTGCGCAAGGCACTTTTATGCATGCATAGAAGGATTTTACGCATGCGTAAAAAGCGACCTGCGCAGAACCGTTCTGCACAGGTCCCGGATTGTCTGGAGCTGCGGTTGACAGATATGCAGTGGCACTACACAAAGAGCCTGTTTGAGGAGAGTCTAGATATCAAAGTCCAAAAGGCAAGGCAAGGTCTGTTTACCAGCCAAGCAAGCATCTAATCCAAAGGGTGTCCAGGGGCATCATCAAGGTTGGCAGAGAAGTCATGGTCATGGCAGGCAGGTCAGGGTCTAGGCAGGTAGTCTGAAGTTGAGCAGGGTGTCAGTCTTTGCACAAGAGATGTACCGATGCCGACAGGCTGCAACAAGCTTGCTTACAAACCTCCCAGCTAATTGATATCAGCTGGGAGTCTTCTTTGGTACTTCACTCCAGCCTGCCTGCATTTCAGCTGTAGCTCCTTTCTGGACCTCTCCCTGACTGAGGGCTGATCACTGTCAGAGCCAGACCCCTAATCTGACAGATCAGATGGGCCAGAAGAAGGACATCCTCAGGCTTGGGTGCAGACAGAACTGGGCTGGGCATAGGGAGTGCCCCCTGATCCAGGCCATTCTCAGAGTCCAACATGGACTGGATTACAACAATTCCCAAATGGGGAATATTTTTGGTGAATTTGAAGGCATTTCCTATCTTGCAAAGAATAAGTAAACGTCATTTGTGTTTACAAGGAATGGAATGGCATTCAGTCTACCTAATACACCAGCCACATGCTTTTGCAATGCCCACAGTAGTGCTGGAAGAACCTGACAATCCCTAAAGATTGTTGTAATATCTTGTTTGTTTGATTGATTGATTGTCCTGTTGTATAAAAAGCATAAAAATAAAGCTTTCTGACTGAACTGAAGAAAATAGGAAAATTCAGAATAAAAAAATAGAAAATTCTTTTCATTCCTTTTTGATTTACAAGTTCATTTTTGTCATGATAAATAGGTCTAATCATTGTATGTATATATGAAAGGAGAATTATTGTTAAAACTGTTTGGGGGTAGTCCTCATATATGTATCTGATCAGGCATGATATATGTAGCAAACAGTTTCTGTGAATGAGAAAACACATTAGCTATGACTTGAGTTAGAGATGTCAAAGAAGCTCCATCAATTTAAGGAATATGATAGACCTTAAATATCAAGAAAGAGTATTTTACTTCTACCTATGGGCACCAACAAGTCAACTTTAAAAAAATCACAAGCAGAAGAAAAGGACAGACATGAACACACTCATTGTGATTTAACCATTTTAAGTGGGTACAAGAATAATACAGAATTCATTTAGAGTCACATATGCACACACTCTCAGTCCTACCAGTATGCAGTTTAGAAAGTGAGCTGGATAAGAAAAGGGAAAATATATAGACTACAATGATGACCCAAATCGTTCATTTCTGTAGGTATTCAAAATAGCCAGGCAATAAGGTACAAGAAATGTCCAGTGACCTCAGTCTGAGCCACTGCTCCGAAATAAGATATCTTGGATGTTAGCCGTCCCTCTCCTTCTCTTTTGGCACCAGGTGAGTCTTCCTAAAATTAGTTTTACTTCCCCCTTCTTCACTTGAAATTGTGACATATTTACTAAAATACCGGAACCCAACAAATGCTGGATTTAACATGAAAGATCCATAGGGTATGCCACATCACTATTTGGCCAACCCAAAAACTATTCTCTGCATACCATAGCTATCCCAGAATTGTATGAATACATCTATTTCAATCAGTTTTCAACATTTGTTAAAAGACAATACATATAGAGAAAATGGTTGCATATTTTGAGGGGGAAATAATATGGTATCATCTTTAGGCAATAAATAGTCCTGATACAAACCTAAAGTGACATATCTGGTATAATGCATACCACCACTTGAACTTTGCTGTTGGGTGACTTAAGCAAAATCGAATGGAGACTAGATATGCAAACAGAATACTTAAATAAACTTGACACATTTGTTCCATTATGTCTTCAGATGTTCTTTTAACTCAACAGCAGCATCTTTTCAAAAAGAAATATGTGATCTTTTTCTGTGCAGAACACCTTCTGGCTTTCTGTCCAGACATGGATTTAAAACTTCTGTAAACCGAATTGGCTTTTTAAAATATTTACACACACACACACACACACACACACACACACACACACACACACACACACACACACACACACACACACACACACACACACACACACACACACACACACATTCATTGATTTCAAACATACTCATTTAAAATCAAAGATTAAGTGGTTGGCTAAAAGTCATGTTGGCCAAAACTCAACATTGTCAAGAAATGCCTAAAGCTGAGGTAGAAAAACCCTGCAGTCAGGAATAGTACTGTGCAAAATTACAAACATTATTCTTTATGACTTATCCTTCGTAGCTTTCAGGCCCCGAATCAGATGGGGAGGACAGAGTACTGGGAACCAGAAAATATATTTGCATTGTTCTAGTTCTTTAGTGCCTTACAGAGCATTTAGTCTCATATTCTAAGATGCTTTCTTGTGTGAGTTCATCCATGCCTGTTTGTTAAATACATCAGTTGCTGACAGAATGGGTGAAAGAGAAGGAAATAGCCTCCGCTAGCTTCTTTGCCATTGTTATTATGGCTTAACATTTGAAAAACCTCAAAATCCACTTAACAATTATGTTCTAATCCTTATCTTAGTCCTATATATACAACTGGGCCAGTTTGTACTAGAATTCAAAATGACTGAATTCCTCAAGAAATCCTTGAATGGTCACTCAAATTAAGTCATCCATATAAAGTCAGCATTGTAAGATATGTGTTCAAAAAGTAGTTAGTGATAATTGTGGTAGGACAGTGCATTTTCCACTTTTTTCTTTATTCCTAGTGCTAATGCCAAATGCATAAAATAAGTTCTCTTTTAGAGCAAAAAAGCATTTTTCCTATTTATCAAATTAAATACATTAAGGAAAAGCAGTGGTCAGTTTACCTCATCACAAATGCGAGATAGTATGTCTTACCTGCTTATTATCATTAAGCTGAACACTATTCATATGATTAGCATTATTATTTCAGTACATATGGACTAAATAGAGGATAGTGTCATTTTTTTTTAAAGAGCCAGAAGAAAAACAACTGGATGATATTGATGGTGTACATTTGTGTTTCCCTTATCTGAAGTGGAATAAAGAAATTGTCTTTGTGTAGCAGTGTGCTTTGTGTGAGGTGGCTCAAGTAGTTAAGATGCTGAACTCACTGACTGGAAGATCGGAGTTCGATTCCCGAGTACTGCAGGACAGAATGAGCTCCCGTCTCTGTCCCAGATCCTGCCAACCAAGGAGTTCGAAGGCAAGAAATTACAAGTAGATAAATAGGTACCACTTCAGTGGAAAGGTAAACAGTGTTCTGTCTACCACATGTCCACAGAAATGTCCACAGACAGCACTGGCTCTTTGGCTATAAACAGAGATGAGCACTGAACCCTAGAGTCGGATACGACTGGCTTTCGAGCAAGGGAAACCTTTAACTTTACCAGCCTTCATAGCTCATAAGCACTATGCCTTCACCACATGGGGTGGAGCAGGGCAAGGCCAGAGAATGGCACTATTTTTGACACACAAAAGTAAGCATGATGGACCTGTAGCCTTTCAGAAGTCCTGCACAATGACTCTAGGCCTCTTCACCATTCACTGTGCTAATTCATTCAGAAGAGATTTGCCACCTAGGAACATTGGGAGGCCATGCCATGTGCTCTAGAGTTAAGGATTTGAATACATCTTGCCAGTGGTTGTGCTTCTAGGCAAGACTGCCTATCTCGCCTGGCACATGACCTTTCCAAGAGAGATCTTGGATCTGGTGTTAGACTAACATGCAAAACACTGCAGATGTTTCTGGAATTTGTGCAAAATAGAATTTCCACAAGGGTCCTGTTGTCGTTGCTTTTTAAGCTAAGCTGTTTAAAGCTAAGCTCAGCTTTTGTAAAGTGAAGTTGCTAGTTATAAAGCAAGCAGAACATGTCAAGCTGATTGATCACAAAGGCACAAGCAACCCATCCAAATGTGGCTGTTTTTGTTTTGTTTTGTTGCTAATTCATGAAACAACAAACTCGTCCTCCTGTATTTGAAGAGTGAGCATTTTATAGAGAAATGAATTAAGTTCACTTTCAGAAATGCCCAACTTTCTCTGACACTATCCCAAGAAAAACCCACCATCTCAAGCTGAGGTGAATTTTTTGAGGGTTCCTGACTTAGTGCCACTACAGTAATCATTGTTTGTGTTTAACACTGTGCTGAAGTAATAATAGTGACATTATGCCAAACCTGACACAGCTATATCTTCATAGCAAACATCACAGTGAAAAGCATGTGCCTCCCTGTGACAATGCATTGTTATACATTGTTTAAGTTATCTGCCTTATCTGAGAGATGCTTTAATCATTGAAGTCAGATGTGTTCTTGCAACTTGAGTATACCAACTTATTTTTTAAAAAGCATCTCTAAGTTCTTTCACAAAGGCTAAGTGCTGGAACAGCAATTTACAAGGGGCAGGTATATGAAATTAGAGAGACCAGCCCTGATAAAACCTATGTAGCTGAGACAGAAAAGAAAGAAGGCCTCTGCACATCACAAGTGATGATTGTTCTGTCATGCCATTTTCATGTCTTATTTAAAAGAACAAGATAATCTATCTTCTGTCTCCAGCCTTAGACAATATGCTCACAAACAAATATATTTTAAGTAGTAATCTCAGGATAACTCAGGTAGCCTTGAACTACTCTATAATCTTGTGAAATGTGTCTCTAAAACATGTCGTTAATTACATTTTATTAGTACTGTATATAGCTGTAATACCAGTTATGTTTCATTGTCAAAAATCAGCTATTTGATGCCTGCCTTAAATATGCTAGGTATTGTCTAGCAAGGTTTGAATGATGAAGTGGTTGTCTGTTTTTCAGAATTGCTTTTTAAAAATTCATTTGTCACATTGAAGAGCCTTAAAAATGAAGGCTCATTTATTCAATTTACTCAATCCCCACAAAATAAACACAGAAAATGATGCCAGAGCCAGTAGCAGATATTTTTGAATGGAAGAAACAGCAGAGAACAGAACAAGGACATCTCTTAATGTGAGGAAAAAGAAACTAAAGAGTGGGAGTAAACTTTCCTGAGAATGTCCAGCACATATCTCTAATGCCAGTTGCTTAATGTGTCTCTTCCAATTCATTTCTTCTTGCAGGATGATTAAGCTGAAGGAGGCTAGCAGAAATGGATAAGATGAAATAATGCCACACATTCATTAAATGCCAACATGATACATAATCATGCATACTTTCATTTCTCTCTCAAAGATGTAATGGGACAAGAAACAACATTAATTTCCATCATGCATGGATATTTACATGGTATGGTAGATTATTCTGGAGCAGAAAAAATGGTGTTAAACCTTTAACTCTGAAACTAAACGCATACATGCAAGATGTTGATGAATGACAGCTGCATCTTTTTCTTTCTTTCTTTTGCATACTTTATTTCATTATTAAAGCATAGGTAAAGATAAAGGTCACCCTTGCTCTTAAACCAGTCGTATCCAACACTCATATACATCTCTGTTTACAGCCAAAGGTACAGACATTTCTATGGTCATGTGGCAGGCATGACTAGATGCTGGAGTGCCTGGAACACTGTTACCTTCCCACTGGAGTGGTACCTATTTGTCTACCTGAAATTCCTTGCTTTCGAACTGCTAGGTTGGCAGGAACTGAGACAGAGACAGGAGCTAGCTCACTCCGTCATGCAGCAGTTAGGTCTCGACCTACTGACCTACTGACCTTCCAGTAATCAAGTTCAGCATCTTAACCACTAAGTCACTGTAGTCCCTTATTAAATATTATATAGTACTCTGGGCTAGGTGGACTTCTAAGAGTGTTGGAGCACTTGGCTGTGGACCAGGCTTGAGAGTTCAATTCTTTCTGAGCCTCTCAGGAGAAGACTTAACCTGTGCAGTTATTAAATCTGCTACATTTGTATGAATTATTAATTAATTAGGACCCCAATCCTATGGACATATGTTGGATTATAAGATTCCTTTTGACTCAACGGCACTTAAGTCCCAAGAAAACACAAGAATGTTAAGAACAGGAGCAAAATCAATAGTACCTGTCTCAGTTTGCACTCACATGAAAACCGGCATGCAATTATGTTTTCATACTTCTCCAAATATTACAGTGAAGTTTTCAGTTACAAAATCATCAAATTGTAGGGTTCAAGTCAGCTGGTTTAACCCCATGTCAAGGCAGGAAATCCTCAGGTAAATTAACCCTGACGTGCTGCCATCTAACTGCTATTTAAAAGACTCTAGTGAAGGACAGTCTACCAACATCCAATGCAAATGTGATTAGCATCCCATCTATTCCTTTGTCTAAATCATTTATAAGGGCACCAAACATCACTGGAACCGCATTTGTCACTTCTCTCCATGATGAGGAATGATTAGTAAGCAGTCTTTGGGCAAGGACCCTCCTCCATATGCACATCTGCATAATTCGTTGTACGATGCATCCCATAGGGAAAATCACTATACAATGCATGCATTGTATAGCAATTTTTTCATACAACAACGAGCCCCATGGAACAGATTAAAACTGTTGTGTGAGGTACCACTGTACTTGAGCCCTTTTAAATCTATTAGTGCTTTCTAGACTGTTTCACACACACCCCCTAAAACCATTCTAATTAGTTGATTCTGGACATGCATTTCTAAATTTTCATGTACACATTTTTCTGTAGTCTCCAGCAGCTAACAAATTAATTACAAGAGGGAGCATAAGAAAGAGAATGGCTGCTCAAGAACTGTAGCTGATAACATTTTGGGACAGTAAGCTCAGTGGCCACATATTTAATGTGGATAAATTCTCAAATTCAATCCTGACATTTTGAGTTAGAAGGTGTGGGAAAAGAACTTCCCTCACAGAAATTCTAAGGTGCTGTCAGTTCATGTTGTGCAAATCATCTGAAAGAATACAGAAAAATATAGAAAAATACAGGGTTTTGTACAAAACCAAAGGGTTTTCTCTGTTAATTCTGTGGCTAACAAAAAAAAAATCTGGTATTCTCACTTTTATACAGGAGTGAAAAGTCTTCCTGTGGTTGACAATTTTTGATGGAGTGTCTTGATACACCAAGATAAGATAACCATGTTTCAGTAAGAACAAGAACATTTGTGTATATTTGTTACAATCATATGATATATACAGCTTCTCCTAAACAGTGATAGCATAATCAGAAGTACTGACCATATTATTTATGGAGCATTCTATAGTTCTAGAAGGCTGTGACATTAGGACACTCAAGGGTACTGTTCTATGGTGTTCTAGCTCTCTAATAAATGACACATTTAGCACTCCCAAAAGTAACCAAGAAACTCCCTTAGCACCAAAATCCTGTCAGAGACTCACTGGCATTGCATGCACACACCCCAAAGAAAGACTCAGACACCGGTATATGGATAAAGGCATTGGGCCACTTTTATTGAATAATGCCCTAGTCCAAATTATAACTTTCAATTGGTGTAATCATCCAATTGTAATTCTTTAAGGCAAGCAGGCCGCAGTAACACTGGTAAGGTTCCTCCCAAAATGCCAATGGCAATTGGCTACATGTAACTATTTGTATCAATTTGTTTGTTGACACAAACAAATTGTTGACCGGAGTCAATAAACTATCTACTGACCCCACCCTATGATGTGTATCCGTTAATTATCAAGGTGATGCAGGCTGTGAAGCTCATGCCATCACCCCTTGCCTGGTTCACCCTTGACCGGCCAAACCCATTTCCCCTGTACCTGTCTACGTGGTGGCCAGTCAATAGCGAACCTGCCGGATACCTATAGGTCATAAATCTTTACCTTACCAGTGCTATCTGGAGAAAATGACCAAAGTCAACTTACCCCTTTTCTCAAACACTAGCAACAGTGTGGGATGGGCAAAAAAGCAAGAACCAAAGGGCCAATTGTAGGTTCCAGTCAAAAATTCCCACCCGGGCCCGAAGCGACCAAAAAATCACACTGTTCACTAGGGAGGGGGTGGAGGGAAAACTTTCTCCGCTCTGTCGCATTCTAAAATGGCAGCTCGGCTGCCTTGTGGCCACCCCTTTTATAAAGCAGTGGCCACGCCCCCTAACTCACCTGGATGTCTGAGTCCGGGTGGGGTGGGGGCTGCAAAGAGCGCGGTGGCCATTTTGGCACCACACTTTCATTGCATGAATAATATCATGAATATTGACAGATTGCTACTCATTGAAGAGTTTTTGCTCAATTGTGGTTTGTGGGTAACACATGGTGAAACTTGTCTAGTGCAACTTGAAGTCAAAGCACAGTAGCAATCTGCCATGGCTGGCCACTGGTGACATCATTTCTTCTGCCCCAACAGAACCATGCAACAGGATTTTTACAAACAATTTAAAGACAGAAAACAAAGGACAGTTGTCTAGAGGATTTCTTTAACTTCCATTGGTTTCTTTTAACTTTGAAAAATAAGAGAACAAAAGTGTTACTAACTGAGGTATGTCAGTGCCATCTGATATAACTTGTATCTGAATACATAAGAACATAAGAACAGCCTTGCTGGAACAGGCCACAGCCCGTCCAGTCCAGCATTCTGTCTCACACAGTGGCTCACCATTTCCTTCAGGGTATTCCCAAACAGATGCCTTCACCTGCTTAGGATTCCCTGGAAATGGCACTGAGAGATATCCTGCCTATCTCTCCAACCCGGAGGTTGTCCTTAAGTATCCATAATTATAGCCATTGATACTCTTGTCCTCCATGAACTTGTCTAATCCTTTCTTAAAGCTGTCAAGACTGACAGCTGTCACCACTTCTTCTGGCAGGGAGTTCCATAGACCAGTAATCCTCTGGGTGAAAAAGTACTTTCTCTTATTTGTTTGAGAACTAGTACCCAAAGGTTTCATGGAATGTCCCCTAGTTCTAGTGTTATGCGATAGGGAAAACAGTTTTTCCTTACCTACTTTGTCCACACCGTGCATGATTTTATAAACTTCAATCAGGTCACCTCTTAGACGTCGTCGTTCAAGAGTGAAGAGGCCCAACCGTTGCAGCCTCAGATGGTAAGGAAGGTGTTCCAGTCCCCTAATCATTCTGGTTGCCCTCCTCTGCACTTTCTCCAACTCCATAATATCCTTCTGGAGGTATGGTGACCAGAACTGTACACAGTATTCCAGATGGGGCCTCACCATAGATTTGTAAAGAGGCAAAATGACACTTGCTGACTTATTTTCTATACCCTTCCTAATGATCCCTAGCATTGAGTTTGCTTTTTTCACTGCTGAGGCACACTGGGTTGACACCTTCATTGAGTTGTCCACCAGGACACCAAGGTCCCTTTCCTGGTTTGTCGCAGAGAGTTCAGACCCCATCAGTTTATAAATGTAATTGGGGTTCTTTGCCCCAACATGCATCACTCTGCACTTACTAATGTTGAAGCTCATTTGCCACTGTTTTGCCCACTCCCCCAGTGTCAAGAGATCCCTCTGGAGCTCCTCACAATCTCTCACAGTTTTCACTACCCTGTATAATTTAGTGTCGTCAGCAAATTTGGCTACCTTGCTTTTTACTCCTACCTTTAGATCATTTATGAAGAGGTTGAAAAGCAGGGGTCCCAGTACTGAACCTTGGGGGACCCCACTCTTTACTTCCCTCCACTTGGAGAAGTGTCCATTTAGTGCTACCCTCTGTTTCCTGTCCCTTAGCCAGTTGCTGATCCAGGACAAGACCTGTCCCTTTCTTCCATGACTGGTAAGTTTATTCAAGAGCCTTTGGTGTGGGACCTTGTCAAAAGCCTTCTGAAAGTCCAGATAAACAATGTCAACTGGATCCCCCTTATCCACATGCTTGTTGACACTCTCAAAAAATTCCAACAGATTAGTGAGGCATGATTTGCCCTTGTAAAAGCCATGTTGGCTCTCCTTTAGCAGCACCTTCTCTTCTATGTGCCTATTAATTCTATCTTTTTAGGATGGTTTCCATCACTTTACCTGGGACACATGTCAAACTGACAGGTCGGTAATTTCCTGGATCACCCTTGGATCCTTTTTTGAAAATTGGTGTTACATTCGCTACCTTCCAGTCATCAGGCACAAGCCTGATTTGAGGGAAAGATTATATATTTTGGCAAGGAGATCAGCAATTTCATCTTTAAGTTCCCTGAGAACTCGTGGATTGATGCCATCTGGTCCTGGTGATTTGTTAGTGTTTAGTTTAACAAGACATGCAAGGACCTCCTCCCTGGTTATTTCCATCTGGCTTAATTCTTCGGTTTCCCTCCCTACGAAGATAGGCTCTGTTTTGGGCATGTGGTCTCTGTCTTCTTCAGTGAATACTGAAGCAAAGAATTCATTGAGTCTCTCTGCAATCTCTGTTTCCTCTTTAATAACCCCTTGCCTTCCATTGTCATCTCATGGTCCAATGGCCTTCCTAGTTGGGTTCTTACTTCTAATGTACTTAAAGAAGCCTTTGCTATTTCTCTGAGTATTTTTAGCTATACGCTCCTCAAAGTCTTGCTTTCCTTTCCTGATTGTTGCCTTGCATTTGTTCTGCCAGAATTTATGTTTCTGCCTGCTGTCCTCATTCGGACAAGCCTTCCATCTTCTAAATGAGCTTTTCTTGCTCTTGATCACTTCCCAAACAGCTCCTGTAAGCCACATTGGAGTCCTCTTGGACCTGGCAGTGCCCTTTTTCCTTTTGGGTATGCATTCCAATTGGGCCTCTGTTATTGTTTTTGTAAGCAGCCTCCATGCCTCTTGGAGTGTTTGGACTCTCTCAATTTTCCCTTTCAGCTTCTTTTTTACTAGTTTCCTCATCTTTGGGAAATTTCCTTTTTGAAAATTTAAGGTCTCTGTGTTAGATTTTATCAGTGACTTGCGGTCTATGATCAAGTTAAACATAATTGAGTTGTGGTCACTGTTCCCTATGGGATCAGTCACATTAACATCTCAAGTCAAGGATTCTTGTACCTCTAGTTGGGTCTTCAACCATCTGTCCCAGGGAACAATCATTTATCTCTTTATCATGTGGTGAACAACAGTTCACCCAGTCTATGTGAGGATAATTGAAGTCCCCCATTATAACCAGGCTTCCCTTCTTGGATGCCTCCTTTACAACATTCTCCAACTGCCAGTCTCCCTCAAGAGTTTGAGTCAGAGGCCGATAGTATATGCCTACTGTTAGACCATCCTTGTGGCCTGGTACTCTTACCCACAGAGCTTCTAATGGTGACTCCAAATCACCTAGATATTCCAATTCATACGATTTTATCACTTCTTTGACATACAAGGCTACACCACCTCCCGTTTGCCTCTTCCTATCCTTCCTGTACAGTTTGTAGCCTGGGATAACTGTATCCCATTGGTTATCATCCATCCACCAGGTTTTAGTGATACCAATAATATCAATATTCTTATCTATTGCTAAGTATTCCAGCTCCCCTTTTTTGTTCCTACCATACAGATTGGAATTGACCTGCCCTGAACTGACTTAGAGGTGGTCTAAACTGCTTTGCTCTTGTATTCATGCAGGCATTCACTTATTTCCAGATGATAGGGGCTACATATGGAGAAAACTGAGGGCTATGACCCGGGATGGAAGGCACTATGCAACACTTTTGGGAACATAGTAAACTTTCAGTGTGTAATCAAAGCTTTTTCTGGCTGGCCAGTTTCCTTGTTTCTAAATGTGAGTTGTGCTATTCTCGTCCCTAGTGACAGGGAAAATCCTTCTTCATGCCCGAGTCCATTAACTCCACACAATCCGGCTGTGCTTCAACAGGATTTATTATAATAGTGGTTTGGGGGGGAAGAAGGAAGAAGGAAAAGAGAAGAAAAAGAAGTGACCATATTTGGGCATTAGACCATTAGAGAGGATATGAAAGTACTGTATACTGTGTTACTGTGTTGTTGTGTATTCAGATAAATATTGCCTAGGTGCGCTTTGCAAAAGTGGCACCAATTCCATGAAAGCTGATTCGCTAAAGTTTTCCCGCTTTCCTGGAAGTCATGGGTAAATGTAACAACTATGTTCTGTATAAAGCTGTTGCCCTTGTACCTGTTCTCTGTTCTTTTGCTCCTTGCAATAAACCATGTTGTACTTTGAGACAGATCTCTCCAAGTAATCCTTTCATGGTTCAGACACAACATGTGTCAAGTCAAGCAGAGGTACCATTGTAGATAGCTCATTTCCTTCAAAGTTGTCCAACCTATCAAGATTCTGTCCTTGTTAAATATTTTGTTGTTTTTCAGTAGTTGTTTTTCTGTTCCTGCTCATCTGCTTTCTTTTAAAAATTCCAATTAGTACTATGAAAGAGTAATTTTTTTTATATCCAGGAAGACCCACATTATACACGATTCTGTGCTGTCAAAAGCTAATACAATTTGTATTTTATTACTGAGATTCATTCTGTGTTCTGTTTGGAATTCCCACAGCCAGTGAACGGAAGCTGGGTTGAAGGAGAATCTCTTCCCCCTAAAAATGACAGGGTGTTGTGTCACTCCTGCAATGTGCCCTGGGGCAATTCTAATCAATTCTGGGCCCCAAGACAACTTTACTGGGGCCTTTCTAAGCTGATTTACCACCCATCCCTATTTCTGGATAGGGACATGGGATGTCAATAGAATAAATAAAGAGCTATGACTTAGGATGTGAATCACTGAGCAGTGACATCACTTTTGGACTATGTGGCTCTTCAGTGACAAATTTCCCACCAGTCAGTTTACTTTTTTGTTTGCTTGCTGCCTTCCCTCTCTGCACAGGAGCCATGCAATCTACCCTTTTCTAGCTCCCCTCCTCACATCAGCCAGGCCTAACAATTGATACTCTCTGCTGGATCCTCTGAAAGGAAAGTTGCTGATGTGAAGGCATGAAAGCCACATGAAATGTTGTTCCATGCTGCAGAGAACAAAGAAGGCAGAAATTACCTCTGTACCATGCTGCAGAGAAAAAAGAAGGCAGAAGTTTCAACTGTAGCCCTCTTGCATATCACCAAGTTGTGAAGGACAAGTAGGGAGGAGAAATGAGAAAGCATGAATTAGTGGGGAAGATCTTTTGATCATCCCTAATCATAGTCTGTCATGGCCTTAATCCAAGGGCTGTGTGTTGAGAGCACAAAAATGTATAGGCACAACCACTTTGGCCTATCCAATCAGAGCCCACACAAGATGGCCAGTCATCCATCCCATTTCACATACACATTGAGTCTTAATGTAATAAAGACTCAAGGTAGCTAGGTATTTAAAAAGTCTATATACATGGCTGTGGTGTCCCTTTGCTATGACTATATGTCAAGTGGCTGCTTAGTTGAGTGGGCAGGAATATGCACAAACCTGTGGGGTCAATCTGTGTCTTCTCTCAGAGAGCTTTTAGCTTTCATTGGGAGTTCAGCTGTTAATTTTCTTTTTGCTTCCTTCTTGAGCGAGAGCAAGATATACCAAATGTTTCTCCCCACCCAAACCCCCTACCCTGGCTTCACTCTAAAGTTCAACATTTCCAGCCCCAACAACTCTGGATCAAACTTCATTGATTTAACGAGCACAATGAATGGTAACTGGCAGCTTTGTGAATTGCCCTGTAGTTGATCCATATATCCCTGTTTTGCTTTGTTTCCAGTACTTTTTCAAAACCGGTACACATCCCTATTATGAATGCATAGCATAACTCATGCCTTTCCTCTAGCCTTCTAGTAGGAATGGTAAAAAAAAATCCAAGAACTGGAGAATTAGTAACAGAGTAAGTTCCTTTTAAAAAGTAATGTTCAAAGCTCTGATTCTTTGCTGTACCCACACCCCAATAACGGCACGGACACAAATTCTTTGGATTGAAATTGGGCCACATTTATTTAATTCAAAATGGTCCTACCTTAACAATGATTAAGGATCAAACGGGACGAAATAGCACTGGTAAGGGGCAAATCCAATCAGAATGCAAGCGCGGCACCAAAATGGCCGCCGCGCTCTTTGCGGGGGCCCCCCCACGGGACGAAGGCATCCGGGTAGTTAGGGGCGTGGCCAGCTCCCTTATAAAAGGGGTGGCCACGAGGCAGCCGAGCTGCCATTTTGCGAAGCGACGGAGCGGAGAAGTTTTTCCCTCTTACTCCGTCGCTTTTACCTTGATTGGGAAGCCTTTTGGCTGCTGACCTTTCTCTTTTCGGCTTCCCTTAGGTTCGACTGAGATGCCTTCGAAGAAGAAAGCGGCCGCGAGCGCGGCTCATGCTCCTGGTGCCCATTCTACTGGGCCTTCCTCTATAGGGGCGCAGCTCACTCCGGGGCCTTCCAGCCTTGGGGGGTGGTGTGATCCCCTTCCTTGGCAGGTGCCTACATCGGCCCTACCGGGCCTGGGTGTGGGGTCATGGCCATATTCGGGTCCGGGGGTGCAAGGACCTGTACTCACGCCCATAGCAGGCGGACCGGCTGGCCCTTGGCCCCACGTCAGTGTGGAGGCCTTATTGGCCCGCGTGGCGGCCCTCGAGGCTTCCCTTGCTCGGGCCAGCCACGCTGGGGCTCCCTTTGGACGCGCATTTTGACGCGTCGTCTGCTGGGCAGCGGCAGGCGACGGGACGGGTCGAGCAGCTTGAGGCGCGTGGCGCGACTTTGGCCACTGCCTCGCAGCTCCCCAACCAGCAAGCCAGTGCGGGTCAGGCCCCGGCGACGAGCTCTACGGCGGTCGTGAGCTCTGACGCCCCCAGTGGGCCGGAACCCCCGGTGGGGGCGGCCCGCGGGGGTGCAGCATGTGAGTATGCAGTACAAACTAGTGCACCTACACATGTGGCCACGTTGGGGGGGGTTTACAATGGCCTTGGCCTCGCGTGGGTGGTGCGGCGGTACAGCCGCCGACGCACCACCAGGCGACGTCAACCACCACCCAGGGCCCCGGGGTGGGGAGCGTTTCCTACCCTGTGGGGAATGTTTTGGGGGTGGCTGGGCTAGTCCAAGCCCCTTTCCAGATGCCCGCAGTTTCTGCGGTGCCTGTCTCGGCCTTACCGACAGCGGGCTATTCCTTGCCACTGGGTGACCACTTGGCACAGGCCACCAAAGAGAAAATATGGCGGGGGGCAGTATGTAGATATCTTCTCACTCCTAAACAGGGAGCCCATCGAAGAAGAGAGGGAGGGGCAGGATGAGAAGGATAAGGAACAGGCACGTCGTCGCAAGCCACCACGAACGTGGGCCAACTGGCTGCCGGCTTACCTCATCTACATGGCGGTGTACCTGAGGGCCCGGCCGGATTTGGCAATTCCGATGGTCCAGTATTTGGACAACATCTATGGGGCGATGGTTGACTTTCCGGGCCTGTCGTGGTTGGCTTATGAAGAGGAATTCCGTATGCGAATTCCCCTGCACCCTGAGATGAGGTGGGATGAGCCATGCCAGAGGCTTTGGCTTCTGTACATGACGCCCACGCGCCCCGCGCCAGGGGAAAGATACCATTGTGGACATGCAGTCCAGCGAGCGGCTCCAGCACAGGTTCCCCACCAGGTGGCGGGGCAGGGGGTTCCAGCCCGCCTGCTGTGCTGGACTTTCTCGTCTAATGGTTCCTGCAATAAGAAGAATTGCAAGTACAAACATGAGTGTCCCACCTGTGCGGGCCCCCATGCAGCCTCTGCCTGTCCCAGGCCTGGAGGGACGCGGGGCAGAGGGAGGGGCGGACAGTGGGCTGGCAAGACTGCCGCAGATGGAGCTGGTTCACCGAAAGGCTCCCTCCCCAATTAATGTGGACATGTTGGAGCGTTGGCTCGCATTGTACCCGAAGGGGGAGGATGCAGATTATCTCCTTCAGGGCTTTAGGCAGGGGTTCCGTATTCCTTTCATGGGTGATAGGTCCCCTCAGGATGCCCCCAACCTTTTGTCCCTTAGGGGGAGGGAGGAGGTGGCTGCCGCCAGCATTAATAAGGAGGTCAATGCGGGCAGGGTCGCCGGCCCTTTCCCTGCACCCCCTTTCACTAACCTTAAGGTATCGCCCCTGGGCTTGGTTCCCAAGAAGTCTCCAGGCGAGTTTCGCCTTATCCATCACTTGTCCTACCCAGCTGGCCGATCGGTCAACGATGCTATCCCTGATGACCTTTGCTCAGTCAGGTATACATCTTTTGACCACGCGCTGCGCATGGTGCGCTCGTGTGGCCCGGGTGCGCTGCTGGCTAAGTGCGACATTAAGTCGGCTTTTCGCCTCTTGCCGGTGCACCCGGGCGACTTTGAATTGCTGGGTTTCAAATTTCGGGGCAAATATTACTTTGATAAGGCCATGCCGTTTGGCTGTTCCATATCATGCTCGGCTTTTGAGCGTTTCAGTACCTTCCTAGAGTGGGCTTTCGTCTGCAGGTCAGGGTCCCGGTCTGTAGCCCATTACCTGGATGACTTTTTATTCGGGGGTGAACGGGGCTGGGACACGTGTACACGACTCCTCAACACATTTCAGATGCTAATGGAGGAACTCGGTGTCCCTTTAGCGCCCGAAAAGACCGAGGGCCCATCTACACAGCTAGTCTTCCTGGGGGGTGGAGATTGACACGATAGCGCAGGCGTCTAGGTTACCGCGGGATAAGGTGTCAAGGATAGTGGCCCTTATCTCGGACTTGTTGGCCAAGCGCAAGGCATCACTGAGAGAACTGCAGGTGCTGCATGGTCACCTTAATTTCGCCTGCAGAGTGGTCGCACCGGGCAGGGCTTTTGCCTGGCGCTTGTGCGACACTATGGCAGGATTATCCAGGCCTCACCATAGGGTTAGGCTTACCCGGGGTATCAGGGCAGACATGCTTGTCTGGTTACAGTTCCTGAGGGAGTTCAATGGGGTCTCATTTTGGAGGCGTGACCTCCTGGCTTCCCCTCAATTTCAGATTCAGTCTGATGCCTCAGGATCCCTCGGTTATGGGATGTACTTCAATGGGAAGTGGGCCTATGGTGGGTGGCCACCAGCCTGGGCAGGCACGGGTCGCCTGCGTGATCTCACATATCTGGAGTTTTTCCCTGTCCTGGGTGCTTTGATGCTATGGGGCCAGGAGTGGTCCAACTCGGTCGTGCATTTCTGGTGTGACAATGCGGCTGTGGTCCACATTGTCAATGCACAGACTTCCAAATCGCCCAGAATTATGGACCTAGTGCGCCAATTTGTGTTGCGCAGCCTGCGCCTCAACGTACTGTTCAGGGCCAGGCATGTCCCAGGGGTTAATAATGATATTGCTGACACTTTGTCCCGCCTACAGATCTCCCGGTTCCGTGCCTTGGCCCCGGATGCGGAGGAATTTCCCTCGCCACTCCCGGAGGAGATATGGACCATTGGCAAGGAGAGGTGAACCGGGCGATTGGCCTGTCGCTAGCGCCACGCACCCGTAAGGCGTATCACCATGCAATTAATTCTTTCAGGGCATTCTGTACCCAATTTCAACTGCCAGGAACCTGGCCGATCCCGGTAACCCATGTTCTGCGGTTCATGGTTTACCTGCATTCTCAGGGCCTTGCACCTCACACCATAGCATCTAAGCTTTCAGCGTTGGTTTTTATGGCCAAGGTGGGGGGTCATGTGGACAGCACCTCTGACTTCCGTGTGAGACATGTTTTGGAGGGGTGGGTGCGCGAGCGCGGGCGTTGCCCGGATGACCGCCACCCGATTTCCCCAGGGGTCCTTACCCAGTTGGCCCGGGGCTGGCCTTGCCTCTGTTTTGATGCATATGAGGCAGCCCTGTTCCATGCAGCCACAACGGTGGCATTTTTTGGAGCGCTCCGCATCAGCGAGCTTGTGATGCTGTCTAAGGCGGATGCAAGTCGTAGGGCATTGGAACTCGAGGATGTCTGTGTTGCCAAAGACTGGGCTCAGTTGAGGAAACGTTCCTCTAAGACCGATCAGCATGGCGTAGGCAGTGGTGTGCGACTGCTACGGTGTTCTTTGGCAGACATCTGTCCGGTTGGTGCCCTACAGGAATTCCTGGCACTGCGTGGCACGCACCATGGCCCGTTTTTCTGTCACCAAGATGGGTCTCCCCTTACTAAATTTCAATTTTGGAAGGTGACTGGCAAAGCGCTGGCCAGTGTGGGCCTCCCAGGCGCCCGCTATGGCACTCATTCATTCCGTATAGGGGCGGCCTCAACCGCAGCTGCTTTTGGGTACTCAGGGGCTGACATACGTAGCATGGGACGGTGGGGTTCGCAATGTTTTCAGTTTTATGTGCGCCCACTCCCGCCGTGAGTACCAACCCAGTCACCTTACCTACTTTCACTCATTTTTCTTTACAGACCCGGGGTGTCGTATTACACCGGTGACAGTATGGCTGGTGGGCCATAGCTACGTGCACAGGGCAGCGCGTTACGCTGCGGCGACAGAGTGGGGACCCCGACTGGGACTGGGTGCATACGCAAGTCTCACATGGCATGGTAAGCCCGGGATGTTATGGCGGGAGCTGCTGCCTTTCCTTTTTTCAGGCCAGACTGCTGACCCGCCTGACATTCTGATCATACACCTGGGGGGCAATGATTTGGGCCAGGTCACCGGCTTGTCGCTGAAGCATGCGATTTGCGAGGACCTCGCCTACCTGCATTACGTCTGGCCCGCTACAACCCTTGTTTGGTCGGACATGGTTCCGCGCCATTCCTACAGAGGGGGCGTTGACCTCCTGGCCCTTGACCGTGCTAGACGCATGGTGAATAGGGCAGTGGCGCGTTTCCTTGTCGACAGGGCTTGGGGGAGGGTCAGTCGTCACCCCGCTATTAGCCTACAAAGTTATGATTTGTATGCAGGGGATGGGGTCCATCTGTCGCGAGGAGGTATGGACCTCCTGTTGGGTGATTGGCGAGCAGGCCTGTTGACCGAGCTGACGGTCTGGGGGGGGCATCGAGCCTTCTTTGAAGCCCCTCCGTGTGGCGGGTAGCACTGGTAAGGTAAACATTATGACCCACAGGTATCCGGCAAGTTCGCAATTGACTGGACAACACTAGATAGGCATAAGTTGGTTAAACGTTGTCCGGTCAACGACGAACTAGGCGACGGGGTGATGGCTATAGCTAGACAGCATGCATCACCCCGTGATTTTACGGATACGCGTCAGAGGGTGGGGTCATTAGTTAGATATTGACTACGGTCAACAATTTGTTTGTGGTCAACAAACAAATTGATACAAATGGATACATTGTAGCAATTGCCGTTGGCAATTTTGGGTGGTACCTTACCAGTGTTACTTCGGCCTGCTTGCCTTAAGAATTATGATTGGTCAATTACCAATAGAAATTTATAATTCGGACTAGGGCATGAATCAATAAATGTGGCCCAATGCCGTTATCCACTTTTATCAGTGTCTGAGTCCTTTATTGGGGGATGCACCTGCAACCCTAATTAACTGCCTCTCACCACTTGTTACTGCGGTAACAGTTGAGAGGCTCCGTCAACAACCGGCTTCAGCGGAGACGTGTTGTTGACCACTATGGGTGTTAAACTATATAAGTCATTTGGCTGGCCATACAAGTTTGGCTAACCTTGTCCTCACTAGGTAAAGGTAAAGGTTTCCCTTGCTCGAAAGCCAGTCATATCCGACTCTAGGGTGCAGTGCTCATTTTTTCAAGCCAAAGAGCCAGCACTGTCTGCTTCTGCAGACATTTCCGTGGTCATGTGGCAGGCATGACTAGACACCGGAGTGCACAGAACGCTGTTACCTTCCCACTGAAGTGGTCCCTATTTATCTACTTGCAATTTCTTGCTTTCAAAGTGCTAGGTTGGCAGGAGCTGGGACGAAGACGGGAGCTCATTTCCATCCTGCAGTACTTGGGAATCGAACTGCTGAGCTTCCGCTTCCCAGTCAGCATCTTAGCCACTTGAGCCACTACAGTCCCATAGTGTTGTCCTCACTATGGCCAACCAAATGGATTTGCCATATTAAGTAATAATGCAGTTGCCCCTAACCAGTGCTATCTGCCACACGGGGAGGAGTCCAACGACTCACCACCCCACCATGATTGCAAACGGTCAACAGGCCCGTTTGCAACGAGGCCGAAAAGAGGTCCATGCCCTTTGCCGACAAATGGACTCCATCCACTCGATACAGACTGTGGTTTTGTATCCTCAACAAAGGGTGTGGGACTACGGTCCTGAAATGTGGCTTGCAAGCGCGCACACTCACCCGTTTTGGCAGCGGCCCCGAACAAAAAATCATCTAGGTAGTGTGAGACAGAATCCACCCCCGAGCGGCAGGTGAAGGCCCAATGCAGGAATGAACTGAAACGCTCGAACACCGAGCAAGAGACAGAGCATCCGAAGGGCATCGCCTTATCCAGAAAATATTGCCCCTGGAAACGGAAGCCTAGCAACTCAAAATCATCGTGGTGAATGGGAAGGCGGCGAAAGGCTGACTTTATGTCACATTTTGCCATCAGCGCCCCCCGGCCGCAGGCCTGGACCATGTTGAGTGCCTGATCAAACGACGCGTATCGGACTGAACATAGCTCGACCGGTATGGCGTCGTTCACTGATTTACCAGCTGGGTATGACAAATGGTGAATCAGATTAAATTCACCAGAAACCTTTTTTGGGACTAGACCCAAGGGTGAGACCTTCAAATTAAGGAAAGGAGGCACATCAAAGGGGCCAGCAACCTGGCCCTCATGCACCTCCTTGAATATTTTTTCTTTAGCAACATGTTCCATACCTTTTAAAGAAAGTAAATTAGGGGCATCTTGGGGCGAACGCGCCCCCACGAAAGGGATGCAAAAACCCTCGCAAAAACCCGCCCAGATGTAATCCGCATCCACCCTCTTGGGTTAGATGCAAAGCCAACGCGCCAAAACCTCCAGCCTAATCGGGGAGGGAGCCTTTGTTAGCTGCCGCAGGGTCAGCGTTACCCCTTCTGGGGCCCTGCTGTCCCCTGCTCCTGCCGTGGGACCCCCCCCCCCCGATCTGTTGCAGGCAGTGGCCGGATGGGGCCCTGAGCAGACAGAACATTCATGCCTACATCTGCATTTTTTGCGGGAACAGCCAGCCACAGATGAGTAGCTCCAGCACAACAGGCGGGCTGGAACCCCCTGCCCCGCCATAAGGCGGGGTGATTGTGCAGGGCCAGGGCGCTGTACAGCATGGCCTGAATAGAACTGTTCCATCAGCCAGAGGGGCTCGCCTCTCTGGCACAAGGAGGAGAGCCTTCTCCGTGTCTGCACCGGCCCTCTGGAACCTCCTGCCAACAGAATTACGTCTTCGGACGGAGTTGCTGCCTTTCAGAAGGGATCTTAAAACCTGGCTGGCAGGTCAAGTGTGGGGTGCGGGTGGAAGGGTAACCACCATGGGGTGGTTGGTGTAGAGGAACTCTTCCCCATGGTGCCTTTTCGATCCTGCAGCCCCTGCTTTTTAGGGGGTGGGTAGTCTTAACTTTTTTACTGTTTTAACTGTTTTTAGGATTATTAATATTGTCTGTAAACTCCTTGGGTTGCCCTGGGGTTACTTTTTATGTTGTTAGCCGCCCAGAGTCGGCCTTGTGTTGAGTGGGCGGGATATAAATTGAATAAATAAATAAATAAATAAAATAAAAAAACTGGTCACCAGTGGCCGGAGGGGATGGAGTCATATAACACAGCCACAAAAGCTGGTTTGGCTTGTCCCAGCGCATCTCCGGGTGAAGCGTGGCCCGCATACGAAATTCTTCATCGTACGCCAGCCACAATTGACACGGGTAGTCCACATAAACTCGATAAATGATGTCGAGATATTGGAACAGGGGAATAGCTAGGTCAGGAAGAGCCCGTATAGAGACCACCACATAAATAAGATATGCGGGCAACCAGTTGGCCCAGGTGCGCAGAGGTTTGCGACGACGGGCCAACTCCTTGTCCCTGTTGTCCTCCTCCTTCTTATCCCGCGTGGGCTCCCTGTTCAACAGGCTAAACAGGTCGACATATTCCCTGCGCCAGATCTCGTCCCTGGTGGAAGGGAGTAGATGGTTGCCCAGGGGAAGCACGATCTCGGCGGTGGGCAATGCTGACGTAGAAACAGTATGGTACCCGGTATTGGGAGGCGGGCCGTAGGGCCAAACTGGGTAGGGAAGTTGCATGCCGGCCACTGCTGAGGCAGGTGGGGGCAGAGGGATTGGCGCCCTCAAACCCCGTGCCAGTGCCTGGCCCGCCATAATGGGTGGCATGGACAGGGCAACAGGCTGAGGCACATGAAGAGAGGGCCACGGCCAAGCAGTGGGCGCAGGCAGGGAATTAAGTTGTGAGGCAGTGTGTCTAACTTGACTGCCATACTCACCAGACACTACCCCTCCTGCCACCCCCACTGGGGTTTCCGGCAGGGCAGGGGCTCCAGAGCTCACGAACGAAGTAGAGTTTTGCCCACTTTGAGGACCGAGGCTAGGGCGTCCATCACAGGAACAGGGATGGCGTGGCAGCACGCCAGCAGCACTAGGAGGAACACCGCTTGCAGGCCTGGCTAGCAGAGCCGCTTCAAGGCAGGCCAGCCGGGAGTCAACCGTGGCAGGTGGGAAAGTATCCTGGGGTGGGCCGAGCTGAGACGCTGAGCAAGTGGCCCCTGCCCATGACAGTAGGCCGGCAGCCCGCTCCAGGGCTGCAAAGTGGGCCTCAAAAAGGGATTGTGCCAGGCCATCAGGCAGTGGAGACAAAAGAGATGGTGAGGGCCCATTGTGCACTGGCTGGACCCCCGGAGGGGCCAGATGAGCTGGGGGTTCTGCGGCCAGGGGCCCACCCAAATGCCCGGGGTCCCAAGCCTGGGGCTGGGTACTGGGAGCCCTGCACGACCTGCAGCGTAGTGGAGGCGTGGGCTGTGGTGCCAGCACATGGGCCACCGTGGGCCTGGGTGGCGCCGCACATGAGTGGCGGGTCACAGGGGGGCCGCAGGAGGCAGCCTTCCTTTTTGGCGCCATGTGCGCCTAGAAGCAATAAAGGGAGGCAAACCCAGGCCCGCTTAGCGCACGTGGCAAAGGCCCATGTGAGGCGAAGCACAACCCGCAGCTCCAGCCCATTCCCGGGCAGGAGCGGCAGGGTGTAGGACGTGGTGAAACCACCTCCGAAGCTGGCTGGAGGGGCTCGCTGAAGTGAGTTGGGAAGCAGGCGGCATGTGCTGCAGCACAACCCACTGCCCTGGCCTGTTCCCGGGTAGGAGTGGCGGGGGTAGGAGCGGCAGGGGTAGGGCCGCGGCGGGGGTAGGGCTGTGGCAAAACCACCGCAGAAGCACCGGGCGTCAAAGCTCACAGAAGCGACCCTGGAGACAGGCGGCACGCACCGCAGCGCAACCCACGGCCACGGCCTGTTCCAGGGCAGAAGCGGTGGGAGAAGGGTCACAGCAAAGCCGCAGCAAAAGCTCTGGAGGAAGCCCTTCATGGGCTGGCGCCAGAAGACAAAAAGTTGGCTGGGCACGGCAAATGCGCCCGGGGCCCAGCCAAAATTTAAAGAGAGGGGGCCATTGGCACAGCCACCCCTTATAAAGGGGAAGCCGGCCACACCCCCTCTCCCTAGCTGGCGTGCCCGTGCCTCAGGGGTGGGGCCAGCAAAGCGCATGGCGGCCATTTTGCCACCGTGCGTCCCTTCTAGATATTCAGAATATGACTATCTTCAAGTGTGAGGGAGTTAGGAGTGACCCAATACCTGACAAAACTTTAACATTACCTCATATCCATGCCAGACAGTGTTTTTTGGTTGAAGCAGTTTATCCATCCTTCTTTGAGTCATTGAGAGATAAGACACTGAAAGACAAAGCAGACATTTTATTTAAGAAAAATAATAATAATCAGCCCTCAGGCAAAATCTGGAGGGATTTTGTGGCAGTTTAACGACTAAGGCTGCAGTCCTAAAAGCTCCTCTACTTTTCTGTAAAATGGAACTTTGCTGGGAGAGCATAACATCGAGCTCCCAGGGCTTAAGTTATCCAGTAGATGTTGCCCATCCTTCCCAAGCAACGCCGCGGAGCCGCGGCAAGTCACTAACGAGTCTCCCTCTCCAATTACAGGACAGGAAACCAGGGGACAAAGAGAAGGTAGCAAACCCGGGGAGAGGCAGCCCGCATCGAGACCCCAGCGTGTTCGAAATAAGCCATCTTGGCTGAGAGACTTTGTCTCCTAGGGGGGGGGAGTGTGTTTAAGTGTGGGCTCGAGACTTTGTCTCGTCCTAGGGGGGAGGGGTGTTGTGTTCTGATGGTTTTACCTTCCACATGGATTACAATGTATCTGAGCCAATGTAACCTTGCCTATAGCAACAATGTAACCTTCAGCTGTATCATATAAACCCTGTAATAGGACGCGAGCTAATGACCACCAGCTGGCAGCAGCGAGCGTCCAAGCTCTCTTGGTCCGAACTCATCAAAGGCAACAGCGCGGGAAGTTTTCCCGCCACCACCTACACCTGGACAAGAAGGGCGTGACCCGCAATGACGTCACGCAGACAGTAGCCAATGGGCTACCATGGCACCACGTTCAAATGTATTACTACTGTATATAAAGAGCTATCGATCCGCCATTACCTCATGTTCCCTCTGTCCACGATGCAATAAACCTGAGTTAACCCAGCCCGAGGCTGTGTCCTGTGTCTTGGTTTGCATACACCAAAGCCACCCAGATCTTCCAACAAGTCCCTGCCACTGAACACACACACGGACGGAGAGCCCAGTGCGGCCTTGTCAAAAGACCTGGGTGGTGGCAGTGAAGGCGCAGCAGCTGTCTGGGTCTTCTGATAAGGCCACATCACCATGATGCTCTCAGTCTGGTGCCCGCCACCCTCCACCATTGGGGATGCTGAAATCACTACCTGGAGGTGATGTGAGGAGCAGTGTGTCTGCACACTGTCTCCCCACCTCCTAGGTAGCAGGGGGATATCTGGCCATGCTTCCTGGGTGGGATTTCAGCCTCCCTTATCACCTTGCTATTGGCAGAGGAAGCCCATTGGCTGGAGAATCTGCACTGCCATTGGCTGCGCGGGGATGGGAGTGGGGTTGTGGGCAGGGCTTATCCCAGCATCAGCACGTGCTGACTGAATTGGCTCTGCATGCCAACTTGGGCATGTGTGCCATAGGTTTGCCATCACAGTACTATACTATTGTAATATTATTCTCCTGGGACTGCAGTGATTCAGTGGTTAAGAAGCTCACATTGTTAGCTGGAAGGCTGGCAAGTCGGCAGTTCGGGACCAGGGTACTGCATGATGGATTGAGCGCCTGTCTCTGTCCCAACTCTTGGGGACATGAAAGAGGTCACATTTGGGAGTTCCCTGAGCGGAGTTTCTTCCACAAAATTTCTTTCAACTCAGAATAATTTCTGTCATGAAATTATTATTATTCTCCCATAGCAATTCCACACAAAAGGTAAAGCCTGGTCTCTGGTCCAGGTGCTGGCTCCAGAAGCGCCCCCATAGTTAGCACCTGTGTTGGAACTCCACTGCCCTAAATAAAGAATTTTCTTAGTCAAGAGAATACCAGGCACAATATAAATGACATCTCAACTTAGTCAATAGCTACAAGTAAGGCTCCCCCAGGCACATCTGAGATGGAGACCTATCTTATGTGTATGTCAGCTTTCCATGTGGAACATGTATGAATTGCAAGGTCCTCTTCAAGTAGTTGCTTGTCTCACTCACATAGGCCCTGTCCTTGGACATGCATGGAAATGTGAGTCTTCATACACTCATGTGAACACACAAAGTCATGCCCATGAGAATGGAAAGAAAGGATGCACAGAAAGGATGCATGTTATTAATTGGCTATAACCTTTCCCGATTGGTCTGTCTGGCTAGAACACGGGCTGGAGACCACCCTGGCTATGCAGGAAAGGAAATTGGGTAAACGCTAATAGTGATAGTTAGCAGTAGAGACTCCATATTGCCTTGGCTGAGAGCACTGAAAGAAGTAGGACAAAAGTCACCCAAATGTCACAATGCCTAGTAAACAGCTCACAGTATCTCACTCACATCCGCGGAGACACTAAGCTGCAACTAGACAAAACAGTTAAGCATAGGAGCCCGGAGTTTACAAGGACTCTGAGATAGGACGGGAACAGTAAGTCTTGCTACATCTGCTGATTAGTCTGCCTATGGGGAAACTAGGTACGCAGTACTTTCTTAGCAACTTCTTAGGATGGCAAACGTACCTTGGCCAGCAACATGCTACGTAAGCAAGCTTTCTGTAATAGGGGTCATGCGCGATCTGTGCGCAAGTGATCAAGACTGCAAGTCAATAAATACAGATCACCTGACTTGATCGGGACTGACTTTTCCACCACACTTCCGTCTCCGTGCCTTCCTTATGCCCAGTGGCCCCGATCCTCTGGGGGGGCAGAAATCATTGCAACAATACACAGAACACACATAGAGACTAGGGCAGAGGCATAAGAAGAGGTGCTTCTTACCTACACTGTTGACTTGGGGGTACAATCATGGAAGTCACAGAGAAGATGGAAAGCAAGTAATTCTGCCTAGTGAAAGGACCTAAGAGAAAGCCAATTAGCCACCCATGTAGCCATCTTGCAGCTCTGTCAATGTAAGAAAAAAACTTCTGAGCATTGATTCTTTTGGCATCTACAGCAGGAGAATATTGTAAACCTGTATTCCAGAGTTTTAACCAACTCTGTCATGAACCAGAGCTTCATCCTCCACCCTGTGAATTCCTTATCATTGACAGCTTTGACTATAGTTGCCGTATTGCCTATTTGCTTATTTATGGCTTGTCTTGAGTATATTCCGAGGCAACAGTACTTATCTGGAGGTTCTAAGTAGATGAATGTACAGATGAAGTCCTGCCCCTGGAATCCAGTGTCACCTCTGAAATACATAAGGACTACTGTATGATAGTCAAACTAGAGCTCACAACTGTGTCTTTGAGGCTGACTGGCATATGCTGGCTCCTGGGTGGCACAACCCTCCTTTGGTGGGAATTCTTCTTAGATTACTTAGGTTGGAATTTAGGCCCTACCTTGTTTACTTATAGGTCATTCCTGGGAATTAGAGCCAAGTCCTGTTCTCTGGGAGTGAAGAGCTATATAATGATGCTATGTGCCAACACTCTGAAGGTTTTAAACTTTTTGAAGAGTCACTCAATGTTGGTCAAAGTTTTGTGATTCGATGTTGTGTTAGGATCATAGACAACTTAGCTCTAGAGACCTTTGTTCTCTATTATCAATGCTAAACAAGATTCTTTCCTAGCATTTCCTAGATACTCCCTGGTAGTCATCCATCCGAGTACAATCCAGACCAGAAGAGAACTACTATATGATTGGCTGGAGTGTCACATATTATCCAGAAGAGTTTTGTGTGATTGGAGTTGTCAAGATGGTTGGATGGCCAAAGGGCCCCTACCCAGTCTGTCTACTATTAGCTGTTCTTTGGATAGGGTCTCATGTCTTGTGTATGTTTAACTCTCCAGCCTGATTTGAAGAGAGATTATAGGCTTTGAAGGGAGGGGACTATTTACCCCCACTTCCAGAACTTAGATACTTCCCTGAATGCATGATAGCTGCAGAGAAGAAGGGTGACAATATCCTGGAGTCACTGGGCACATTGCATCTCCTGGGATCTAGGAGGGGCTGAGTTCCGCCACTGTCTGCACTGTTAAAAAGTGCCCTTTGTCCCAAGATGAGTTTACCAGCAGTGCCAGCAGTGCTAATGGACATTAGTAATACAGTTGTGGTGGCTCTCTAGGGCACAGCAAACATTATCCTATTCCACAGAGTGCATGTCCACAAGGGCTCAGCACAGAAAGAGCCTCCTCAAAGATTGTGGTATTTTTGGACCTCAATCTGGCATACTCTGGTAATGGCCTCCTTGTTGTGCTGGCTAATCTTTCTCTCACAGTAGGTCAGGCGAAAGGAATGACAGAATGAACTCACCAAAAGGTACTTTCATTTTGGCAGTTTTACACCTGGCCTAGACGTAGCAGCAGTAGCAGCTTCATTTCTGATTCCTTCCACATCAAATGAGTTTGTCCTCTTGCTGTGTTTATAAGTGAATGCCTACTGCTGCCTGTTTTTATACTTTTCATTCTGCCTTTCATCCCCTCTTCCAAATCTTCTGTTGTTCCTTCTGCCCTACTAACCACAGCAGTACCAGCTGCTACTGGTAGTTAGGAGGTCTAAAGGCAGCACAGCCACCTGGGATTACCAAAGGAGCAGCAAGACAGGCTAGAGAATGAAATCCATGAACCGCAGGCAATGGTTGTCTGCCTCTCATCTACAGACATGGTCTACAGCAGGGGTCCCCAACCTAAGGTCCATGAGCTAGATCTGGCCCACGGTGCCATTTAATGTGGTCCCCACCCCTCCAAGGTCATTCAAGAAACAAAATGGCCACCCCCTTTGAAACTGTTGGAACAAAAATGGTCACCCCCATCGTGCAGGCAGGGCAAAATGGCCATCTGGCCCTCAAAGCTGACTGAGACAGCATTACTTGGGCCCCGGCTTGAAAAGGTTGGGAACCCCTGGTCTCCAGTCTCTTTAAGACCTCAGGTGCATTTCTATTCTATCAAGCATCTGACAGGACACATATGGGACCATTCATTGTATTTGATGAACGTACACTGAAATTAACACATCTGTCATTCTTGAGCAGTTATCTTACATAATGCTCTGTTCTTGCTGTTTATCCCAAACTCTGATGACGCATACATGCACATAATGAATATGCACTACACAAAGGACATTCCCCCTTCTTGTCTTTTTGAGGTGGATAGCCATTGTTCATTCTTCCTTGTTCACTTACTTCCCTAAGGAGAGTCTTATTCACCGTTCTACTGTATTGAAAGTATTTAAGAAAACTGCTAGGACTTTATTGCTTGGCTCATTCCATGAGGCAAGGTTATTATCTTTTTCTTTTAAAACTACAGTGCTATATAAATGGTCCAAACCACCAGTTAAAAGGCTTACTTCTTTTGCTGGACTCTGTCAGTCTTTACAAGCTTAATACAGCTGTCAAGCTATATTCGTCCCATGTCCACACGCTTCAAGCGCTATGCATTTCACCCTCTGAAACACACACACACACACACACACACACACACACACACTATGTTTGTCTTTATATCCTCAAGCTTCTTAGCCTTTATCTCATCTGGAATCAAGGCCTTAATCCAGTTAGTAGCAACAAGGTTCCTGAGGATATAACTGAACGATTATAGGGCAAGGGAAGAAGATTATAGGAATCTAATCGTAGAGGCAATTCTGCAGTAAATAAGATACAAAGGGTGGAATCCCAACAATAGCTCCAGGATTGGTAGATCTAAATCTTTTTCTCTCTGCCTCCATATCACAAACAAAAGAATTACAACACATCACATTATGATAACAGACCAGAGAGTATTCTGTTCTCATTTAAAGTGAAAATGTTTCACTGGTCTGCACTAGGGTATCTGACCTAAATCAATTTTAATTGTATGATCTTAGAACAGCTTGGGTCTAAATTATCTATGCTGCACTGCACCAAAAGACATTTCAAAATGGGTCAGAAGCATTTAGTCATATTTACCAGTGTTCGGAAACTGCTGTTTGTATGTAAAACATGACTGCACTGAATATCAGAGAATCGTAGCTTTAAGAGAAAGAAGGCAGGAAAGCGGAGAGTTCATTTTGAGAGGCACTCATTTGTGTGCAGTTAAATTAGCCTGAAAAATGTAGACCCGGACAACATTGTGAGACAAACAGCTGGTGATTTCCTGCATGCTTCTTGTTTGCTGTTGTTGATATTTTACATAATAATAGTTTACAAGTGTAATAGGCACTTGAACTAATCCACTATCAACACAGGGCGGACATTTCATGCTGTACCATGATTTCATTAGTGAAGTTAAATTTGAATAGCTTTCAAAGTTTTAAAAATAAAATAAAATTAGAAATTACTAGTGTCTTAGAGCTTGGTGGATCACATGGCTCAAAATAATAGTTTGGAATCTTACAGCTTAGTGCAGTGGTATTGAACCTATGGCATGTGTGCCAGACATGGCACTTCCAGGCCTTTCTATTGGCACACGTGCCATCACCCGAGCACACCCCGCCCCTCTGCCGAGTAGCACGATGGAGTGTTTCCTCTACCTGGCCAGCACAGAGTTCACCTGCCCCTCTGCCCAGCAGCCCAATGGGAACACTTTCTCTTTCCCCCAGCACAGCGTTCACCCCACCCCTCTGGGCACTTGTTGGAAATAACCTTATATCAGTTATTATAATATATTAGTTTGATGGTAACTGCTTTAAGTTTTTATACTCTTCCAAAAGGGAGCTTCTGGACCAACAGGGTCCATTATAACATTGAAGGGTTTCGGCCTTTCAATGGTTGCCTGATGGAAGATGGTACAACATCCCTTTGCCCTCGTTAGCTCTCTAATCTTTCTGGCCTTCTGTGAAAAGCCTGTAAACCAGGCTCCAGTAAAATCTGGTAGAAGTCTGGGTGACATGTTGTATGTGTGAAAGGTTAGGTCAAGCAAGCCCAGACAATATTTCGCCAGATAAATAAAGTGTATGCAGTGTATGCCTTCTTATGCCTTCTTATGTGTTCACCTATTCTCTAGAAGATTGACCATATTGCATGACCTGTAGTTTGTAAAAATCATGTGACTACATTAAGTCATGTGATTTTAGGAATAAATATGGGCAGGCTTCCTCTGTTAGTTGTTCTGCCTCCTTGCACCCACATCCTGGCATGTGTGTATTCATCACTACAGGCACTCGGCCTCTAAAAGGTTCACCATCACTAGCTTAGTGTTTGCCAAGCAAGGCTCATAATACTGAATAAGGCTTAACTAGAAATCACTGAACATCAGATCAGAGCCACAAAAAAATGTAGAATGTGAACATAAACTTCTGTGGAGATGGTATACTTTGTCTAACTCTAAGGCATGGTGAAGTATCTCCAACACTGAGTTAATACACTTTTTTAATCTGCATATCCCACTCAGTGTGGTGGGAGGAAAACAACTTGTGCACAAGATTTTAAATCTGCAACATGGACCTATGTGTCTTTACTAAGAAGTAAGTTCCACTGTGGTTAATGAGGTTACTCCTGGTCCACACAAACAAAACTCTTAAGGCTTATCAAACCTTGAAAACTAGATTTGAAATCTTGACAGTTCATATTTGCCAAATGTTACTTTCTCCGTTACTGACATTATCTATTCTACAAGGAGATGACTGGAGAAGGAGGAGGAAGGGACATGACTGGAAAATCTATCTGCTTTGGAAAGTTTCATCTTCCCTTCTTTCCATTGTGTTCCACAAAACACTTAATCAGGCATTTGTTGAGGCAATTTAATTAAAATAAGAGTTGTCAAAGCTATCTGTGGCCCACACTCTCTATAAATTAAGCCCAGCTGAAAGTTTTACCATTATTAATTACATTCTGGCAATAGTTTTCTGTAATAAGCTTTCAAACCTCGAATGGCATTTGCACTGAGCATTGCAGACCCCACTAGGACAGTTACATTAATGTTATCAGTTCAATGAGCTGTTCTTATCAAACATAGCAACCAGAATCGACTTATGCCATTTATCAGTATAATAAATTCTGCCACCATGTCTCTGACCCCGCGTGGAATGACAAAACAAGAAAGCAAGGAGATAACTGCCAATACAAGACATGAGAATCTTCTAATTATTTATCTAGATGTATTCTTGTAATCCATTAATGCAAGCCTGTTGTTTCATTACATACACCTATTAATTAATTTTGTCTCTTCACTTGTAATGATTTACTAATTGCTAAGTGTCATTATTTCAAGTTGTTCAAATGAGTTATGTTAACTCTCAACTTAGCAGCCATCACAATATTGTTTAAAATGACCTTGGCTACATACAAGATGTGTCTCGACTGTGCTATAAGGATTATTACCTCTGGCTGTGTCCCAGCTCAAACTCAGTTTGGTTGACTCTGCTTGAAGAAAACAGCACTTGGTTTTCATTCAGTGGTGACACCAGGGAGGCTGGGTAAAAACAGGAGAGCTTAGAATTCAAGATCTTTTGCCCTTTCTAATCCTCTAGCTACCAGACAAGGTCAAAGCAGAGACATACCAGGATTTAAGAAATTGCCCTCTAGGCAAGGATATAGGCAGTTCTATTTAGACATGAAACATATATATCAATTTGCTTCAAACCAATCATGCCAAACATATACTGAATTCTTTTAGACCACATTGCTCAGGGGTCTGCAAACTATGCTCTCCAGATGTTCTTGGACTTCAATTCCCAGAAGCCCTGATCAGCAGGAGTGCTGACTTGGGCTTTTGGTATGTGAAGTCCAAGAACACTTGGAGAGCCAAGTTTACTGACCCCTGACATAGCTCATGAACGCATCCAGAGGTGAGTGCTAGCATAGCCTTAATAGAGAAGGCAGAAATCCTGTTGCTTCAATTTATGCCAAATAAATTACCCAGTCTCCCTGGTGTCACCACTGAATGAAAGCTAAGTGCTGTTTTCTTCAAGCAGAGTCAACCAAACTGAGTTTATGATGCTTGTCTGTATATTATTTTGGAAGTGTTTTTGTATTATGATAATTTGATATTTTGTAATTATATTTTTTGAAATGTTTCTGAAATGTTTTTGTAATGTGATACCATGTAATTGTAATAGTGATATTTTGGGTTTTTTTTGTTAGCTGCCCAGAGTCGCTTTGTGAGTGGGGTGGTATACAAGTCGAACAACAATGACGACAACAACGATGACGATGACAACAACAACAACAACATGTCACTGGCAGTGATGGTTTTTTAAAATTAACAATTTCTGAGGTATGTTCTGAAGTTCCTGAGGGTTCTTTGTAATCCTGGAAAGCCATTGGACAGGAGGAGGAAGTCTATAATTAGTTGAGAGGAAAGTGCACAGAAGTGTAAATTAATAACTGACTGAAATTCACTGCTGCTGAGATAACTTTTCTTGCCTATACATTGTCAGACTCACTGAACTGGATTTTGTTTTTAACACAATAAGAACAGAGCAGCTGCAAATCCTGGAATGCCAATGTGGAATGTTCATTGCAAGTTTTAAGTAGGTAAAGTAAGAGACATAAATTTCTGGGTGGGACAGGGGTCTGTAATTTTATCAGTTAAGAGTCTGAAACTTTTTAATTTGAACTGTTGGAAGGCTGAATTTCTAGCTTTCTTAAGAGGACAACAAAAGTAGGCAAAAATGGAGAAGAAAAAAGTAAAACTCCTGGTTGTTACACATTCCTGGGGAATAACAGCTGGTGGAAAAATGACTAAGAGACAAAGTTATGAGGTTCTTGGTAGTCTATTGATAATAACATGTCTGATTCCCCCTCCTTAATCCTAAAGCTAGTTATGTTCAATTATTATTGAGTATAATGAAAGGGATTAGTTGAGCATGAAAAATGCTATTTAAAACCTGTTGAGATTCAGTGAAATGAAATCATACATTATCTCTGTATCTCCCTCACTATCTGTCTCTCTATCATTCCAAAGGCAGCATTTTGTTGGAAAGCTGTAATGGCTTACAAAAGACTTTATTTTATAATATTGTCTTCCTTAAGGCCCTTTGCATTCTCCTATTCAGCAGTCTTCCATATGGGGAGGTAGTAAAGGAGGATTATCCTAGTTTGACAAAGTGCAAAACTAATTGAATCATTAAGTGGATATTCAGATTCAAATCTCTTTGTTCCATCTGTAGTCTCTGTTTACAATTCTTCTTTGCTCTTCTGCATGCCCCCTTTTCTTTCTTCTTGTTTGTAAAAGTGCTTAAGCATGAGACCTATGTGTGCAAAAGGTCATGTGAAAATGTACATCAAACATGCCAGTGAAAGTCAAGGCTTTCTGTGTCAGGAGCATTACAAGTTTCTTCCTCTATCCCCACTGAGACTTTTGCTCTTTGAGACTGGAAAAGCCATAACCCTTCCCCTCAAACACCAATTTGATTGGCTTCTCTTTTTTTCACACAGAACCATCTACGTTTGGCTATTGAAATGTTACCACTGTATTTCGAAGTTGTTCTTTTTACTAATTATACTGCTATTATTAACACAGACACAATTTCTGATATATTACATTGTGTTTTAGAGATGCTTCCATTCTCATACAAACAAACAAAAACTATGCTTAATTACGATAGAATGTGTAGGGTTGGCTAAGATGCCATGCCTATATGGTTGATTTCACATCTTCAGAAGCAAGTCTCACCACTTCTGAGTTGCTTATAAAATCTTCATGGGACTCTGGTTCTAATATTTAGTTGAACTCGCAGTTGGACAATTGCAATATATATATATGTTACTTAGCTTTACATGTCAAGGGTTAGATAGTGAGAGAAGGACACCAAAGAGGATTTTCCCCCATTTCCTTTTAACTGTTGGACCCCCTTTTAATGCTGTTCTAACAAAGTTCAACTGAGAGGCAAAAAGATGAAGTCTGCAGTAAGTTCCAGAAGGCACAAATTAGTTCCAAGGCCTAATGCTGTTCCCTTCTGAAGTAACATAGTGAAATCACACTGAAGAACCTTTTAGAGCTGGCTGGATAGCTTAGTCAGTTAATACATGACTGCAGAGTCAGAAGTAAGGTGTTCAGTTCCCTAGTCTGTCCCCGGAGAGAAGAGGCAACTTGTGGGGCCTTGGGTAAGCTATGCAATCCTAGGGTGGTTCCAGAAAAAATGAATGGAAAACCAATATTGAGTACTCCCCACATAGAAAACCCTGGGAAGAGTCATCATAAATCACAATTACATTTATTGTAAGTTGCTATTGTTGTTATCAGGCTCTGAACATTAGCATCCCTCTGTTTCATTTAGAAAGAACTAAGGAAGGGGTTCCAACCTTTTCAAGCTGGGGGATGGGTCACACTCTCTCAGTCAGCTTTGAGGGCTGGACAGCCATTTTACCCTGCCTTCACAATGGGTGTGGCCATTTTGTCCAAACAGTTTCAAAGGGGGTGGTCATTTTGTTTCTTGAATGCCCTTGGAGAGGCAGGGAACCACATGAAATGGCACCATGGGCTGGATCCAGCCAGCAGACCTTAGGTTGGGAACCCCTGAACTTAGTTTTTACTTTTGGATGGTTTCAGGGCCTAGAACTTCCAAGGGCCTCTGATTGCCTTATTTTTGTTGATAATTAATCTTTGCCACGGAAAACAGAAAAACCACTATTGCCAACAAATGCTCACAATTGAGGCAGTCTTTGGTTATGCTTGGATCCTGTTTAATAAGCATGTAAATTTAAAGTGGTGACCTTTCTAGTGACAGCAGTCACCAACACTTCTTTTTCTTCCATGTGTAGGCCAGATGTGAAATTGCTAAAATGAAGGCACCTTTTGGTGAGTTCATTCTGCAGTTCCTTTAGCCTAACCTAGTATGAGAAAGATTAGCCACCAACACAAGGTTGCCATTACCAGGGTATGCCCAATTGTGGCCCAAAACTACCACAATCAATGAGGAGACTCTTTCTGTGTACCCCAGTCACCACCACTTCATCATTATTTAGTGCTTCTTCTAGTCCTCACCAGAGTGGCAGCCAGTGAAGTTACTGAGAAAAACTGAAATAGAAGGGTGCCACCATTTAGTGTATGGGACCAAGGACACCAGGACAGCCGAAGAGCTGGCTTAACACAACTTTATTACATGCTGGTCAGAGGGAACATGTGATAATGGCGGATGAACAGCTCAATATATACAGTGGCTATACATTTGAATGTGGCTCCTTGACAGTCCATTGGCTACTGTCCGCGTGACGTCATTGTAGGTCACGCCCTTCTTGTCCAGGTGAAGGTAGTGGCGGGAATCTTCCCGCGCTGTTGTTCTAGGTGAGTCTTGGATCAATGAGCTTGGACGCTCACTATTGCCATCTAGTGGTCACTAGCTCGCGTCCTATTAAGGTTACAGTGATGCAGCTGAAGGTTACAATGTTACACATAGAAAAGGTTATATTGGATACACATGGATAGGTACATTGTTTAAAGGCACAGGCTTTAGGACACAACACCCCTCCCCCCTAGGATGAGACGAAGTCTCTTAGCCAAGATGGTTTATTGCACTCGCGTTTGGGCCGCGATGTGGGTTGGCCCACCCGGGGGCCGCTCCCGCTTCCTTGTTCCCTGGACCCTTGTCCTGTAATGGGAGAGGGAGACTTGTTAGAGGCTTGCTGCGGTTTTGCAGCTTTAGGGGAAAGGGTAGATTCCGTTGTGGTTGAACCGGGGGCACCAGGGGCTAACGTAAAACCCCTCTTCTCGCTTGGATGGGTGGGGGACCACTCCGAAAAACCCCCCGGCTCTGAAAATCAAGATCAAACTCTGTAGGGGGATCCCGCGGGATATCTACGAGGACAAATTCCTTCTCCTCCCCCCTTGGTGGGGACTCTGGACCCCCCTCTCCTCCCCCTTGGGCTAAACGGGTGGGGGAGAACCCTAACGCTGAATTTGTATCCGTTTTTTCGGCGCCCTGATTTCCTGGGACCCGGCTCCAGAGCTGGTCCGCGTGCCGCCGCCAAAGTAGACCTGTGTTGGTCTCCACGCGGTACGAAACGGGACCGGTTTGTTCCACGACCACCCCCGGCACCCAGGCTGGCCCCGCGCTGGCGTAGTTCCTGCAATGTACCGGGGCACCCATGCCGAAACTCTTGGTGGCTTCTAACCCTATGTTCCTCCCCTTGTCCTCAACTCTCGTGGGATCTAGTCTAGTGAGTATGGTGGTCAGCTTCCTGCGCATTAAAAGCTCCGCAGGGGAGTAGCCTGACGCTAGCGGGGTCACCCTGTACCCTAGCAGAAACTGACACACTTGCAGGTTGAGGTCCCCGGGGCCCATGCGCCGCAGCGCGTCCTTCGTGGTGCGTACGAGGCGCTCCACTTGGCCATTGGTGGCCGGATGGAAAGGGGCGGAGGTGATGTGCTGGATGGCGTTAATCTCTGTGAATGCCCTGAACTCAGCGGATGTGAAGCAACTAGCGTTATCGCTAATTAGAGTGTCGGGTATGCCGAACGTGGAAAAAATTCTCCGCAAATGCTTAATTGTCGCGGCCGAGGAGGTGCTCGTGACTGGGATGACCTCCAACCACTTGGAGAAAGCGTCCACAACAAGGAGAAACAGGGTTCCTCGGAACGGGCCCGCGAAATCTATGTGCACCCGGGACCACGGCCCCTTAGCCGCGTCCCATTCCCTGTGGGGAAGGCTGGCCTCCTCCGGTCTGGAGCATTGGCAGCTCTCGCAAGTGCCGACCATGTGCTCGATGTCGGCGTCTAACTGGGGCCACCAGAAGTAACTCCGGGCCAGCGCTTTGGAGCGCACAATTCCGGGGTGGCTGACGTGCAGCAGTTTAAGCACCCGCGGTCGAAGGGATGTAGGGATCACCACCCGCTGCCCCCACAAGAGGCACACCCTCTCTAGGGACAGTTCCAGCTTCTTCCTAAAAAATGGGGCGAATTCCTCTGCTGGGGAAGACGCCGGCCACCCTTTCTGTACCCAGGAGCAAACCGCCGCCAACGTCTTGTCCTTCCTTGTCGCTGCGGCAATGTCGGTGGGCACTATGGGGGGCGAATCCAAGACCTCTATCATGAGCACCTGGCGGTCACGCCCCTCTCCGCCCATCTAGCTCTGCGTTAGGGGAAGGGGGGACCTTGATAGGGCGTCCGCATGGCTGATCTCTTTCCCGGGCCGGTACACCAACGCATGCTGGTAGGCGTTGAGAAAAATGGCCCACCTAAGCATTCTCGGGGACAGGATCTGTGGCGTGGGCTTATCTGCGGTAAAAATGCCTAGTAGGGGCTTGTGGTCAGTCACGATGGTGAAAGGGCGGCCATACAGAAAATCGTGAAATTTTTTGGTCCCTGCAACTATCACCAGCGCCTCCCTGTCTGTCTGGGCGTAGTTTCTCTCCGCTTGGGACAGGGACCTGGAGTAAAACGCTATTGGGGCCTCCCTCCCGTCATCCAACACATGGCATAACACTGCCCCCACCCCCACCGGGGATGCATCGCAGACCAGTACCACCGGCCGTTTTGGATCGAAATGGGTGAGGAGGGCGTCGGACGCCAGGAGCTGCTTCAGTGCGGTGAATGCCCTCTCCTGCTCATCGCCCCACCTCCATGCCTCATCTTTCTTGAGCAATTTATGAAGCGGCTCAGCCACCGCCGCCTTCCGAGGAAGGAAGGAGTGGTAAAAATTTAAGAGCCCTAGGAATGACTGTAACTCGGACTTGGAGGCGGGTCGAGGGGCTTTCTTGATGGCGGCCACCTTGGATGTGGACGGTTTGATCCCCTCGGGTGTTACTCAGAACCCTAAGAACTCAACCTCCTTCGCGAAGAAGACGCATTTGTCTTTTCGCAACCTCAACCCCGCCTGTTCGAACGCCGCCAGGACCTTGTTTAGCCTTTCAGCCAACTCAACCTCACTCCCCCCCCCCCCGTTATCAATACGTCATCAAAATATGGTAAAACGCCGTCCAGCCCTTTGAGGAGGCGTTCCACGAGCGACTGGAAAATTCCAGGCGCCGAGTTCACGCCGAATTGGAGGCGCGTCACCTGGAACGCCCCCTTATGCGTGATTATGGTCTGTGCAGCAGCTGCGGCAGGGGTTACCATGAGTTGCTGATAGGCCTGTGCCAGGTCGAGCTTAGCGAAACACTTTCCCCCATGTAACCTGGCTAGCAAATGGCTGACCACCGGCACCGGGTACGCATTAGGGCGGATTGCCTTATTAATGGTGCACTTATAATCGGCGCAAATGCGAACCTCCCCATTGGCCTTCAATGCTGTGACAATTGGAGTTTCCCACTCCGCGGAATCAACAGGAACAAGAATCCCCTGGCCCACTAATTTGTCCAGTTCCGCCTCTATTTTGTCCTTGAGTGCAAAAGGCACCCGGCGCGGTTTGAGTCTGATTGGGCGGACCTCCGGGTCCAGGTCGAACGTTACTGGGGGTCCATTGAATTTCCCAAGTCCCTTCTTGAAGACTTTGGGGTGCGCGTCGCACACCTCCTGTATCGGGTCAGACCCAACGGCGTGCACCCCCCCAATGAACAGACCCAGGGGCTGAAACCATTGAGTCCCGAGGAGGCTGCAATTACCCCCCTTAAGAACGACTAGGGGGAGTTCCGCGGCGTGCCGCTTGTACTGAGCCTGGAAATTCCCAACCCCCAACACCGGGATACTGTTCCCTTGCACGTCCCGAAGCGTGGACCTCAACGCTTTGAGCTTGGGCCGTACGCGGGGGGCAATTCTCAAAAACTCCCTCTGGGAAATGATTGAGTAAGAGGAGCCAGAGTCAATCTCCATCCTAACAGGGGCCCCTTGCACCAGTACCTCAACAAAGTAACGGGGGTGTCCCATGGACACGCTGAAAACCGGGGCGTCAGCGTCGCTGTTGTTGGAGATGCGGCCCACGCCGTCCTGCTTCCTCGTGGGCCGGGCGCCATCCTTTAGTCTCGTCGAGCGGTCTGGCCTCACTGGGCAGTCAGGCGAGCTCCTCCGGTCCCTCGCTGGGCGGTCGGGCGAGCTCCTCCGGTCCTTGCGCCGTTGTCTGCAGACTTTGGCTATGTGCCCGCGTCGCCCGCAGTTGTGGCACTCGGCCTTTCTGAACGGGCACCTGGCACGGTCGTGAGCCGCCCCGCAGCCGTCGCAATGCCGGCCCTCCTTCCGGACCCTCCGGACGTCCTCGTCGTCGCTGCTTTCGGCGGACGATTTCGAAATTCGCCGGGCTGCGTGCACCGAACTCTCTGCTTTGTCGACCTTCGGCCGCCAGTCCTGGAGCTCTTGCACCCTGGCCTTTGTGGCTTCCGCGGCCTGTGCTGCTTTCAGGACCTCCTGCAACGTGGGGGGCGGCTCCTGATTCATTAGCGTGCACTGAATCTCGGCGTCCTTCAGGCCGCATAGCACGCAGTCCCTGAGGGTGACTTCCAAATTCTCCCATTTGCATGGGCCGGCAGCCAGACGCAGGGCCGCTACGAAAGCAGCGACCGACTCACCAGGCGCTTGGACTCGCCTCCAAAACGCGCTCCGAGTGGGAAACATCGCTACCGAGGGCCGGAAATGGTCTCGCAGCACCGTCAGGAGCTCCTTTGCCTTGAATTCAGCCGCCTTTTTGGGTGCGATGAGGTCAATCAATACCCTCTTGCCATCGTGCCCGAGCATTCTGGTGAGGATGGCTCTTTTCTTCGCCTCGTCCGTCACCTCGAACTCCACCAGCGCGCCTTGGAAGTCCATTTTGAAGAGTTCCCAATCTTGCGGTTTCTTGATGTCGAAACCGGCGTATGTCTTGGTCCCGTGGGCAGCCATTATCCCACCTTCGTCGCCAATTTAGTGTATGGGAACAAGGACACCAGGACAGCCGAAGAGCTGGCTTAACACAACTTTATTACATGCTGGTCAGAGGGAACATTTGGTAATGGCGGATGAACAGCTCAATATATACAGTGGCTATACATTTGAATGTGGCTCCTTGACAGTCCATTGGCTACTGTCCGCGTGACGTCATTGTAGGTCACGCCCTTCTTGTCCAGGTGAAGGTAGTGGCGGGAATCTTCCCGCGCTGTTGTTCTAGGTGAGTCTTGGACCAATGAGCTTGGACGCTCGCTATTGCCATCTAGTGGTCACTAGCTCGCGTCCTATTAAGGTTACAGTGATGCAGCTGAAGGTTACAATGTTACACATAGAAAAGGTTATATTGGATACACATGGATAGGTACATTGTTTAAAGGCACAGGCTTTAGGACACAACACACCACCACCTATTTTGCCTAGCTGAACTTTGGAATAGGGGACAAAGCAAGAGAGAGAGAGATAAAGTTGCTCCTTAACAGCTGCTGTAATAGCACCTGCCTCAATCTTCTAGTATTTCACACTGTAAGATTTGTTTAAAAAGAAGGTTGCAAAGGCAAATGATATACGTATGCACAGTAAATGTAGGAAGGCAGCCAGTTTACATTTGACATAATTTAGAATCCATTCTCCCTTTTCAGCCCCACTGAGATTTAAGATAGCTTGCTTGTAACTATAGAAATAAAACACATCTCCCACTTGCCTGAGATAAGAACTACCAGGGTCAAGAGTTGACTGTGTTTCTGTCACAATTTACTGTTAAGACATCAGCTCACTCCCCTGTCAAACTTCAGATTCGTGGTGTGGGATCTGGAGAGACACTTTTCTAAGGCAAAAGAAGTTATCTCACAAGTATTAAAATATGACATAGGACCTACTGTCAAGCTCAGAGAAGCCAACCCAGACATGGGGCATTCTTATGCTCACCATTTAATGCAGCTACTTATGCCATTTATCAACAAAACTCCCATACATGGTAGTTTCAGAGTTTTCAGCAGGTACTTTTAGGCACAGTAGTAGAAAAGAATGTCCAGGAAGTATTACAATTTGGTTTATCAAATGATTTATTCCCCTGTTAGTGTTGGAAGGATAGTATATATAGAGAGAATGCTAAGACTGCCTTCTTACATCCATTTACTTGAGACTAAGCTCATATGGAAAATGTGTGACTTACTTCTAAGCATAGACAGAACCATACCTGTCAAGTATCTTGTATTGGCCGGGATTTCACATAATTCATCACCGCTTTTTCTACTTTCCCGCCCAGACCCGCTGCCATCCCATAATTTGACAGCGGGAAAAAGTTACTGTGCATCCCCTTCTGCGCAGAACCCTTCTGTGCATGCACAGAACCCTTCTATGCTTGCACAGAACTCTTCTATGCATGTGCAGAACCCTTCTACTCATGCACAGAAGGGTTCTGTGCAGAAGGGGATGCGAAGAAGCCTCCTGTGCATGCGTAGAATGGTTCTGCACATGCGTAGAACTGGTCTGCACATGTACAGAAGGGTTTTGCACAGAAGACTTCTGTGCAGATCCCGTATTGTCTGGAGCCGCACTTCATAGGTATGGACAGAACCACACTATAAATTGGGGTGTCAACTGTAAACCAGCACTGAATGTAAGAAGGGGCTAAATTTATTTCTCTGAGTATTCACCTTACACCTGGGCAAATCTGTTAATTTCAATTTCTCTTACATTTTTCATCCATATTTGTAAAGCAGGAGATTCAAATATCGGATGTGACTTTTTGACCAGACAAAATTATCATTTGCATTGGCTAATGTTAATTGGCAAATCCTAAATGTAGTGAGGATCCTGATGTGCCCAGTTGCTATGTGGCTCTTTTAAAGAAGAGACACCACAATCATGGTTGAACCCACATGGGCTAGTTTGATGTTCTGGTAGAAATGCGAAGCGGCCAGCATAACAGGGCCAAACAACTTTATTAGGCAGTCAGAACATGGGGAGCAATGGTGCAGCACTGCTAAATATATATAATCAGGAATGGATACATTTGGGCGGGAAACAACAGGACTGGACGGGAGAGGAGTGGGGTGACTGGAAGGTCATCGGACCGGAATGGAGACTATAAATGACTGCATAGTTTAGGTGGGAACACAGTCTCGCGATACTTTAAGACATACTTGTCAAGTTTCAGGAAGTTTCTGTCAAACCCCAGTATTTTACACTCTTTCCCGCCATCATCTCGTATTAGTTAGACTGCAGTTAGACTGGAGTTAGACTGGAGGCCAGCACAGGATAAGCATAGCTGTCCAGTTTCCCATTTTGGATGGGAAATTTCCCTTATTTGACAGGAATTTTCCGAATCTTGACAGGTATGCTTTAAGACCAAGAAGAAGGAGACAAAATGGCGGATCGTACTGATCCCAATAATATTATAAAACGTACAACAATAAATGTATTCAAACACAACAGCTAGTATTCTCCTGAGCTTTAACTTAGTGGGAAGTCCCACCAACACGGCCCACCCGGAGAGCAGAAAAGGACTCCATTGCCCGCCGCCTCAAGCAGCTCCCTGACTCGCCCCAGGAGCCCACGCCACCGGCCCCACTGGGGAGAGACAGGTGGGAGCCATTGCCACCACTGACGCAGCTGCCCTCGCTCTCCTGGCAGCCCACCCTGAGAGCAGAAAAGGATGCTGCCGCCCGCTGCCTCAAGTAGCTCCCTGTCTTGTCTCGGGAGCCCATGCCAGCAGCCCCACTGGGGAGAGACAGGTGGGAGCCATTGCCGCCACCGACGCAGCTGCCCTCACACTCTGGGACGGCTTACCAGAGAGCAGAAAAGGACGCCATCGCCCACCGCCTCAAGCAGCTCCCTGTCTTGCCCCGGGAGCTCACGCCACCGGCCCCGCTGGGGAGAGACAGGTGGGTGCCATTGCCACCACCGACGCAGCTGCCCTCACGGACGTTGAACCATGGGGTGCCTTTGTGGCTGCTGGGTGGTTGAGGTTGATCTTTTGTGTAATTTCTCATTGTGACATTGCTTAATTCTTTATTTATATTTTGTATTGAATTTTTGCATATTCTGATGTTTTGATTGTATTAATTGTGCATTGCCTTTTGTATTTTATTGTATAACTTGCTCTGTTTATTGTATTTATATATGTTCTAAGCCGCTTTGAGTGGCACTTGTGCTAGGAAAGCGGGATAGAAACAACAACAACAAACAACAAACAACAAACAACAAACAACAACAACAACAACAACAACAACAACAAAAACAACAAAAACAACAACAACAATAACAACAACAATAACAATAACAATAACAATAACAATAACAATAACAATAACAATAACAATAACAATAACAATAACAATAACAATAACAATAACAATAACAATAACAATAACAATAACAATAACAATAACAATGTAAGATTGCACTGTTTGCATACAGTAATTGTTGTTGTGAAGCCAGTGACCTCCTTTTTTAAAAAAAAATCCTATCCTTTCCTCATGCAACAGTGTTGTGGAAGTCCCATGATGTTGCACTACTGACTTTCTATTTAAAGCTAGTGCAATAGGATACTAGCTATGGATTCAAAGCCATACATTTAAGTCCACATAGCTCTTACTGTTAGGTGGCCCATCTACCAGTTTGGAGGGGAGTTCTCCTAAATAGAACAGATTTGTACTCCCTCTTAAAGGTCAGGTGTGCAGCTTTGATGCATTCTTGGACCCAGTACTGTTCATGAAATACAAGGTAGCTGCCACGGTCAGCTCTGCCTTTTTCCAAATCTGACAAATCACCCATTTTGCCTGTATCTTGATGTCAGGTCCCTAACAACATTGGTCCACACATCAGTAGTCTCAAGGATTAACTACTACAATGATTTCTGTGTGGGACCACCCTTGAAGGTGATATGGAAGCTTCAGCAGCTTTAGAATGCATAAGCTAGATTGATCACAATTTAACCATATCACCTCAATTCTGGTCTACCTGCAGGTTACCTGTACACATTCAAGCTGGGTTCAAGGTTATTAGCCTACAAAGCCCAAACATCTACAAATCCCTAAACACCTATATCTGCCTGGAATTTGAAGCCTGATTCATCAGACAGAGCTTTCTCTGCAGCAGCAGAAGTAGCTTAGCAATGGAATCCCTTCCCAAGACTAATCAAGTTGACTCCATCTCTGTTGAGGTTCTGGTGAGCAGCTGAAATGGCATTCTTTTCAATAGGCTTTGATTGCTAGAATTGTTTTTATTTCCAAAATGGCTTTTAGTTACTATTTTGGATCTGCTTTTCCAGATTGCTTTAAGTCTGTGGTTTTTTCTGTGGTTTTTAAAATACATCTTATAGTCTTGTAGCAACAATTTTAATCTGCCTGTTCTAAATCTCTGTAGAAACCCTGGTGGGTTGAATGAAGACAAATAAATTCATTGAATAAATGTGCAAAATAACATGAACCATCTCACTAACCAGCTGATATAATCATGTGCCTTTTGGGTATTGCCTAGATATGCCAAAAGTGACCACCTTCAATCTATCTGATGGCCTTACCATCATGGGATGCTTGCACTTCAGGGAAAATTATGACAGTAGTGAAATTGGACAATTTCACTTCATATTTTCGTAACTAAGTAAATGATGGGAAACAGCTTCAGTATAAGATTCTGCTCAAGTTATTTACTAACATATCAGATGCTGAAGTTGATTGCATATTTCCCATGTACTAACTGTAGGAAATGTACAACACATTTTTCTTAGTATTCTACCCAGTTTTCCTGTTTCTATGACAAGCTGGATATATTATTTGTAACCAGTGTGTGTATTTATGATTAAAATGTGAGCTGTTTGTATTTTCAGTGTTGCTTTAGACTTAGAGGCAAATGAATTTATGTCTTATACACAATGGCTGGGAACCTCACTGAATTCAGTGGTATCTTAAAAATGGGAATAGAAATATTAAATTAGCAGTGTGGGCTTATATGTCTCTATTCAGTATTAAGACTGCACTGTCAAATGTATTTTATTCCTTTTGCATTCTTCGGATACCATCAAGTGCAATTGTATGCACTGGAATCCCACTGAAATTGATACCACCTAGCCTATCTCCATGTCAGACTGTATCCCAAAGCTACAATAAGTGATCAACAGTTGTTGGTTGCCATCTGAATCTTCAATGTTTTCAGTTAACCAAGTGACTTCTGTAGTGCAAATATTTTCATTATGAAATGGCATAGCCAATAAATAATATATAAATGCCAAAATCAATTAGAAAGTTTAAGAAGCTTTTTTTAAAAAGAAAAATAAAAAAGAAGTGTTTTCTCATACTAGCGAAATAACTACAGCATCTCTTTGTTTACTTTTTGGAAACAAATGGTTTTATTCTTGCACTATTCACAGAGATTTTGTTTCTTGCTCCATGCAAACAAACAACAGCCTTCCAGAAACATACTTAGCACTCTTAGGAATTGTGTAAAGTGAGATCAGCATATTTGGTATGAATTTTATTAGCTTTGCTGAATCTCCTTCCCTTTTTCCTGAAAGGTACTGAGAGATGCCTATTAACCTCATCATTTTTTTTAAAAAAAATCTACTTGATATGTAAGAAAAAGCAGAGAGTGGAGAATCTTTCCCTTTTGGAAAATGAGCAAAAGCTCTCTGGCACTGAATTAGACCTGAGGCTAACCGTGCTAATATCTTACAAACAATCAGTTGGTGACACCTTAAAGTCTAACAGCCAGAATCCTTATTACTTGTGAATCAGTTACCTTTTAACAACTCCAAACTAAAGGCTGTGCTTTCTTTCAGGAAGCCAATCCATCTTGTATTTGGTCGTCCTCTTTTCCTGCTGTCTTCAAGTTCTTCCTGTATTTTTGTCTTTTCCAGGGAGTCCTCTTTTCTCATTATGTTCCCAAATTATGCTAGCCTTATTTTGAAGCTTTGGTTCTAGAGAGAGAGTTCAGAAGTTCTGCCATCTGCTTTTTTTTTTTTTTGTTCTATTATTCCAGTACAATGCCAAAAACTCTGCTCACAATATGAGTTTCAACCTATTGGGCTAAAGGTTGACTCAGCCTTCTATCCTTCTGAGGTCAGTAAATTGAGTACCCAGTGTGTTGGATGCAAAATGCTAAATTACATTGTGAACTGCCCAGCGGGTGCTCTAACTGCTCTTAGTGCTATGGGAGGAGTAAAGGTAAAGGTTTCCCTTGCTCAAAAGCCAGTCGCATCTGACTCTAGGGTTCAGTGCTCATCTCTGTTTCAAAGCCGAAGAGCCAGCGCTGTCTGCTTCTGCAGATGTTTCCATGGTCATGTGGCAGGCATGACTAGACACCAGAGAGCACGGAATGCTGTTGACCTTCCCACCAAAGAGGTCCCTATTTATCTATTTGCAATTTCTTGCTTTTGAACTGCTAGGTTGGCCGAAGCTGGGACGAAGACGGGGAGCTCATTCTGTCCTGCAGTACTTGGGAATCGAACCGCTGACCTCCCACCTTCCAGTCAGCGTCTTAGCCACTTGAGAATCTGCAGAGGAATATATAAGTACAATTGCTACTGCTATCACTATAACTTCACAATGGGTCCAAAATGTGTATGAAAACTGTCATATTCAAGCTAACTCTTGGTAGTACTGCACAGAAGAAGGCAATTATAAACTGCCTCTTAATATTTTATCACATCTCAGTAGGAATAATATAATCCTTCAAAAATCCATTTAATTTATGCCATTTGTCTACCCCTCTCTATCTATCTATCTTTGTTGTTTGAGAGATTGTGTGCCAAAATAGGTCCTGAAACAAGTATGTACAACAGAAGACATTGACATACAGTAATACCTCAGATGAAGTCTGCTTCATACAACATCGGATTCATACAACATCACCTAATTCCTTGAAAAAATTTGCCTCATACAAAGTCATGTGACTTTGTATGAGGCATTGGGGTTTTCCCAGGTTGCATTGTGCCTGGGCAGTGTAAAAGGCAGGACACATGCGTGCATTGCTCTAATGGGTTTTGCATGAGGCGAAGAGTGTTTAGGAGTGGTTTGAGCATGATTTTGGATTTTTTGGATTTTTTTGTCAGCATTCTTCAGGTTCTTGGACAACCATGGTTGTTTGACATGCTTTTAGCCTTTAGAAAATGATTTCTTAAAGTTCTGTCAGTTTCCTGTCTGTCTCCTTGACCTTGCCCTGAAGTCCGTGATGTTACAGTACAATGTATCTCTGTGGAAACAACGTTGTATGAGGCATCACGACAAGGAGTTGGACGTCATATGAGGCATCACAACAAGGATTTTGCATGCCTCATACAAAGTCCAAATCTGTATAAAGTCCAAACTTGTGGAACCAAGTTTGGACGTTGTATGAGGTATCACTGTACTTTTCTATTTTTATGGCAGAACCTCCATAGTTAGGAAAAGAAATCTTTTCTACAGCATGTAAAATCAATTAGAATTTTAACTGTCATCATGATATTTAATTCAGGCCAAAAATTCTGTTCTCTGCCTGATTACACATTGTTCTTTGTTACAGAGTTTCATGTAGGTAACTAATACAAATCATGGTAACCTTTAAGTCTCTTGGACTTCTCTATACAACCTAGTTTAACTAGATCCCCACTGCTTAGCAATATGATATAAATCAGGAGTTCTCAACCTTTATAACCGGGGGCTGGGTCACACTCCCTCAGACAGCTTCAGGGGCCAGACAGCCATTTTGCCCTTCCTCCACCACATGGCACTTCCTGGTGTGATGGAGGCAGTGGGGGCCCACATGAAATGGTGCTGCAGGCTGCATTTGGCCCATGGGCCACAGTTTGAGAATCCCTGATATAAATGGTTGCCTGAATCATTTCTTGACTACGTTACTATGCTGCAAATCATTCACTAAAGAAGATCACTCCTGGATAGGGATACATTGCTCATGGTCACACATGCACTGGTTACCTCCAGACTTGATTATTGTAATACGCTCTACATGGGGCTGCCCTTGACGACCATTTGGAGACTGCAGCTGGTTCAGAATGTGGCGGACCAGGTAGTGATGGGGTGCGGGCGCTATGCCCGGGCTTCACTTCTGCTCCGGGAGCTGCACTGGCTACCAGTTTGTCTCTGGGAGCAATTCAAGGTGCTGGTTATGACCTTTTAAGCCCTTCATGGAAGTGGGCCAGGTTACCTTTGGTGTATGCAAACCAAGACACAGGACACAGCCTCGGGCTGGGTTAACTCAGGTTTATTGCATTGTGGACAGAGGGAACATGAGGTAATGGCGGATCAATAGCTCTTTATATACAGCAGTAATACATTTGAACGTGGTGCCATGGTAGCCCATTGGCTACTGTCTGCGTGACGTCATTGCAGGTCACGCCCTTCTTGTCCAGGTGTAGGTAGTGGCGGGAAAACTTCCCGCGCTGTTGCCTTTGATGAGTTCGGACCAAGAGAGCTTGGACGCTCGCTGCTGCCAGCTGGTGGTCATTAGCTCGCGTCCTATTACAGGGCTTATATGATACAGCTGAAGGTTACATTGTTGCTATAGGCAAGGTTACATTGACTCAGATACATTGTAATCCATGTGTACAGTAAAACCATCAGAACACAACATCCCTCCCCCCTAGGACGAGACAAAGTCTCGAGCCCACCTTAACACACTCCCCCCCCCTTAGGAGACAAAGTCTCTCAGCCAAGATGGCTTATTTCGAACACGCTGGGGTCTCGGTGCGGGCTGCCTCTCCCCGGGTTTGCTACCTTCTCTTTGTCCCCTGGTCTCCTGTCCTGCAATATGAGAGGGAGACTCGTTAGTGACTTTCCGCGGCTCCGCGGCGCTGTTGGGAGGTGTGCTCTTTCTTAGGGAGGAACCGGGGGCACTGGGGGCTAACGAAAAACCCCTCTTCTCGCTTGGATGGGTGGGGGAACACTCCTGAAAACCCCCCCGGCTCGCCAAATCAAAATCAAAATCACTATCGGGGGCAGCGGTCGCGAACTCCTCTCCCCCTTCCCCGGCCCCTGCTAGAGCTGGCGTATCAAAAGGATATGAGTCGGGGCCGCTGCTTCTGCTTCCTTCCCCCCATGCTTGGGACTGTTGTCCACTGCTGTCTCCCCCTTGGGTTAAGCGGGTGGGGGAGAACCCTAACGCTGAATCCTGTTGCTGAGCTCCACTGACTGGCCCAATCACTCGGTGCCTCAGTTGATCTGCGTGCCTCCTCCAGAGGAGGCCGGTGTTCGTCTCGACCCGGTACGACACTGGTCCCGTCTGTTCTACAACCGTCCCTGGTACCCAGGCTGGCCCTGCGCTGGAATAGTTCCTGCAGTGAACAGGGTCACCGGCAGCGAAACCCTTCGAGACTGCCAACCCCACGTTTTTCCCTTTATCCTCGACTCTCGTTGGGTCTAGCCTGGACAGGAGCGTGGTCAGTTTTCGCCGCATCAAGAGCTCTGCCGGCGAGTAGCCGGACGCCAAAGGGGTCACCCTATACGCTAAGAGGAATTGGCACACTTGGTGATTCAGGTCCCCCGGGCCCATGCGCCGCAGCGCCTCCTTCGTTGTACGCACCAACCGTTCCACTTGGCCATTCGTGGCCGGGTGAAACGGCGCGGATGTGATATGCCGAATGGCGTTTGCCTCCATGAATGCCCCGAACTCAGCGGAGGTGAAACAACTAGCGTTATCGCTGACTAAAGTGTCGGGTAAACCGAACGTGGAAAAGACTCTCCGTAGCCGGCTAATTGTCGTGGCGGAGGACGTGCTTTTTACCGGGATAACCTCCAGCCACTTGGAGAACGCATCCACGACTAGGAGAAACATGGTTCCTCGGAATGGGCCAGCGAAATCCACGTGCACCCTGGACCATGGTCCCCGTGCTGTGTCCCATTCCCTATGTGGAAGACGGGCCGCCTCAGGGCGGGACCCCTGGCAAGCCTCGCAAGTGCCAACCATGTGCTCAATGTCCGTGTCCAGCTGTGGCCACCAGAAGTAACTCCGGGCCAGCGCCTTCGAACGAACTATGCCCGGGTGGCTGACGTGCAGCAGTTCGAGCACCCTCGTCCGCAGGGGCGCAGGGACCACCACCCGTTGGCCCCACAGAAGGCACCCCCTCTCTAGGGACAACTCTAGCTTTTTCCTAAAGAATGGGTCGAACTCCGTACTCGGGGACGAAACCGGCCACCCCTTCTGCACCCATGAACTAACCTTCGCCAGTGTCCTGTCCTTGCCTGTCGCCCTAGCAATGTCGGCTGGTACTATTGGGGGTGCGTCTAAAACCTCAATTAGCAACACCTGGCGGTCCTTTTCTGCTCTCGCCTTTTGGGCGTCCGACAAGGGCAAAGGGGATCTCGAAAGCGCATCAGCATGGCTGATCTCCTTTCCGGGCCTGTACTCCAACTCATGTTGGTACGCGTTGAGGAAAATAGCCCATCGCAGCATTCTCGGGGACAGGATCTGCGGCGTGGGCTTGTTCGCCGTGAAAATCCCTAACAGCGGTTTGTGATCGGTCACGATTTTGAACGGGCGGCCATACAAAAAATCGTGAAATTTTTTGGTCCCCGATACGATTGCTAACGCTTCCCTGTCGGTTTGCGCGTAATTCCGCTCCGCTTGGGACAGGGACCTTGAGTAAAATGCTACCGGGGCCTCCCTTCCGTCCTCCAACACGTGGCAAAGCACCGCCCCCACCCCCACCGGGGATGCATCACAAACTAGGACCACAGGCCGTTTGGGGTCGAAATGCGTCAGGATTGCCTCAGATGTTAGGAGTTGCTTTAGCTCTTTGAACGCCCTCTCGTGCTCATCACCCCACATCCATGGCTCCTCCTTTTTTAGTAACCGATGGAGCGGTTCGGCCACGGACGCCTTCCGCGGGAGGAATGTATGGTAAAAATTTAGGAGCCCCAGGAAAGATTGCAGCTCGGTCTTGGATGTGGGGCGAGGGGCCTTTTTAATGGCTGCTACCTTGGATTTAGACGGCTTAATCCCCTCGGGTGTGATTCGGAACCCTAAAAACTCGACCTCTGTTTCGAAAAAAACACATTTATCCTTCCTCAATCTCAGCCCCGCTTTCTCGAACACGGTCAGTACCTTGTCCAACCTTTTCGCTAGTTCAGCCTCACTCCCCCCTGTTATCAACACGTCATCAAAATAAGGCAACACCCCCTCCAGGCCCTTTAGGAGGCGTTCCACGAGCGATTGAAAAAGACCGGGTGCCGAGTTCACGCCGAACTGTAACCGCGACACCTGGAACGCTCCCTTATGTGTAACTATCGTTTGTGCCGCGGCCGTGGCGGGGGTCACAGGAAGTTGCTGATAGGCTTGTGCCAAATCGAGCTTTGCGAAACACTTTCCCCCATTTAGTCTGGCCAAAAGGTGGCTTATCACTGGCACCGGGTATGCGTTAGGGCGGATCGCCTTGTTAATTGTACACTTATAATCTGCGCAAATGCGCACCTCCCCGTTAGCCTTTAGAGCCGTTACAATTGGCGTTTCCCACTCCGCGGAATCAACAGGAATAAGAATCCCCTGGCCCACCAGTTTGTCCAATTCCGCCTCTATCTTGTCCTTGAGTGCAAACGGCACCCTGCGTGGTTTGAGTCTTATCGGGCGGACCTCCGGGTCTATGTCGAAAGCTACAGGGGGTCCCTTGAACTTTCCGAGTCCTTTCTCAAAAACGGCGGGATGCGCATCGCAAACCGCTTGTATGGGGTCCCCCCCCACGGTATGCACCCCCCCTATGAACAACCCTAAGGGCTGAAACCACTGTGTTCCTAGGAGGCTACAGCTTCCCCCTTTTAGGACAACTAGGGGCAGTTCCGCAGAATGTCTCTTAAAATTGACCCGAAACTTCCCAACCCCCAATACCGGAATGTTGTTTCCCTGTACGTCCCGTAGTGTGGACCTCAACGCTTTAAGCTTTGGCCGCACGTGGGGGTCGATTTTCAGGAACTCTTTCTGGGGAATTATGGAAAAGGAGGACCCCGAGTCAATTTCCATCTTAATAGGGGCCCCTTGTACTAATACCTCAACGAAGTAATGGGACTGTCCCGCGGACACGCTGAACACTGAGGCGTCGTCCTCGCTGCTGTCCGAGACGCGGCCCACGCCGTCCTGCTTCCTCGTGGTCTGGGCGCCATCTTTGGGCCTCGCTGGACGGTCCGGCCTGGCCGCGCGGTCTTGTGATTGCCTCCGGCCCTCTTTCCGCTTTCTGCACGCCTTGGCGATGTGCCCCCGACGGCCGCAGGTGTAACACTCGGCCTTCCTGAACGGGCATCTCGCGCGCTCGTGGGCCGCTCCGCAACCCTCGCAGCGTCGACCGCCCTTCCGGACCTTCTGGACCTCCTCGCCGTCGCTGCCTTCCGTGGACGACTTTGAGGCCCGCCGAGTCGCGTGCACCGACTGTCCGGCCTTCCCGTGCACCGAATTTTCCGCCTTGCCGGCTTTAGGACGCCACTCACGCCACTGATGCATCTCGTCCACTCCGGCATTCGTGGACTCTGCGGCTTCCGCGGCCTCTATGACCTCGGCCAGCGTGGGTGGCGGCTCCTTATTCATCAAGCTGCGCTGCACCTCCTTGTCTTTCAGGCCACACAACACGCCGTCCCTGAGGACCATCTCCAGGATGTCGCCCCATTTACAGGGGGCGGCGGCTATCCTCATGGCGGCCACGAATGCCTCAACCGACTCGTCCGGCGCTTGGACTCGCCTCCAAAACGCGCTCCGAGCGGGAAACATTGCCCTCGAGGGGCAGAACCGCTCTCGCAGCAGCTTCATGATGTCGCTCGCCTTAAAGTCGCTCACCTTCTTCGGAGCGATTATGCCCACCAGCGTCCGCTTGGTTTCCATCCCGAGCATTCTGGTGAGGATGGCCCTCTTCCTCTCCTCGTCGTCTTGTTTGACTCTGAGTTCCACCAGTGCCGCCTGGAAGTCCATCTCAAGCAGCTCCCAGTCTTGCGGTTTGGTGATGTTGAACCCGCTCTGTGCCCTGGCTGTTCCGTGGGGATCCATTATCCCACCTTCGTCGCCAATTTGGTGTATGCAAACCAAGACACAGGACACAGCCTCGGGCTGGGTTAACTCAGGTTTATTGCATTGTGGACAGAGGGAACATGAGGTAATGGCGGATCAATAGCTCTTTATATACAGCAGTAATACATTTGAACGTGGTGCCATGGTAGCCCATTGGCTACTGTCTGCGTGACGTCATTGCAGGTCACGCCCTTCTTGTCCAGGTGTAGGTAGTGGCGGGAAAACTTCCCGCGCTGTTGCCTTTGATGAGTTCGGACCAAGAGAGCTTGGACGCTCGCTGCTGCCAGCTGGTGGTCATTAGCTCGCGTCCTATTACAGGGCTTATATGATACAGCTGAAGGTTACATTGTTGCTATAGGCAAGGTTACATTGACTCAGATACATTGTAATCCATGTGTACAGTAAAACCATCAGAACACAACATTACCTTAAAGACTGCATTGCCCCAAGAGAGTCTGCCCAACCCACCAGGGTGGACCGGAGGGGCTCTCTCAGTTTTCCATTGACTAGAGTGGCCTGCCACTCTAGCACAAGGAGAAGGGCCTTCTCCGTGTCCGCCACAACCTTGTGGAACCTCCTGCCAGCTGGTTTACGGCTGCAGACAGAATTGCTGCCCTTTAGGAAAGGGTTGAAAACCTGGCTGGCAGGGCAAGTTTGGGGGCTGATGGGGTGATGACTCCCACCCATTGGCTCTGCTAAAATTATTGTCCCTTTTTACTGATGGGTGGGGAGGGAGGATTGTTTTAAATTCGGGAGATTTGTATATAGTTTTTATTGTATTTTTATTGTCTCAGATTATATTTTTAAGGGGGTGTTTATGGTATGTATGTGGCTGTGCGCTGCCCTGAGTTGCCCTAGGGCAAGTGGGCGGGATATAAATCCAAAAAAAAATCAAATAAATAAATCACTCAAAAGACCCTTGCCTAACAACCTTCATTTGGGGAATAGTGAATGGCAGTGATGATAAATCCCTTTTCCTTCACTAGACCTGGGATGAGGTTGACAGATGCATTCTGGGAAGATCAATCCAATGTGTGGCTTAGGATGGGGTGGGGGCAAAACATCTGTGTCTAAAGCTTTGCCGCCTTAGTTTTACTGCAATTATCTTTCTATTTAGGCTTTTTAGTTCTGTGGTAGCTCAGTAGGTAAAGCTCAGGATTATCAGGCAAGAAAAAAAAATGAGAGGTGGTCTAGGATAGGCCCAGCCGTAATCTAAACAAGGGAAGGGTGACTGTGCATTATCTTAATGTGAATGGAGATTCTTGACATAATACATATAGCTCTTAACAGGGAGAAGAAAGGGGGCTTTGCCAACAGTCAGGCCTTTGTTCGGCTTTTGTCAGAGCTGTAATAAGAGGAGACAAGCTTTTCAGGTCCCGTCTGTGAGGATAGAAGAGCGGAATGTGGCTGGAATCCAGCTGCGCGTTTGATGTCTTCATTTAATTTTTCTTTTCTTTCTGAGGGCTCTGCTGAGAAGAGGCCAGGCAGAAACGTGTGGCCTGCCCGGGAAAAGGGCAGAGCCTAAAATAAAGTTGCTCCCCTGGTAATGGATTGACAGGCAATTTGATGACAATGGCATCTTTATTGCCATGGCTGAGCTAATAGAGTTGTGATGACTTTGCACCTGCTACAGACATGACCACAGCGAGTGGGGGAGGCTGAAGTACTGCTACTACAACAACCATCACACGTACACAACAGTCCAAGAGTCTGAAATCTCCCTCAGGCCCACTGCTGTCTACTGCAAGAATATACAGCTTGATGGATGAAGTGCCTGACAATAACATATCTCTTCAGGACAAGAGTGAAATGACTAGAATTTTAAACCATAATGTTTCATTTATTTTTCCTTCCTCCCCTTGTGTGAAGAGCAAAAGATTGTGTGGAACCTGCATACAATTGAGCATTGCTCTTTATTTTCCTGATGATTTTTCAAGACAATTCCTTTCCTGCTACTCCTATGACAGGTGTCTGTTCCCACCTGGAAGTCCATAAAAGCTAGCACATTTAAGGTATGCTTTTGTTGGAGAAAGAAAAGAAGAGAAACAATTTGACGACAAGGAAGCTTGCAGTTTTCCAGAAGTAACCATGTGCTGTTTGTTTTAAAAAGAATGGGCTCAGTGGAAAGAGAGAGAAAAGAAAGCATTTCAAACAGAGGATGGGTCACCCGACTGTTTTGCTTCACATTCCACTGATGAAAACAGGCTGGGTTTCCAAGATGGTGCCTTTTCTTTTCTGTTTCCTCCTTTTCCTCCCTTTCCTCTTTCCTGACAGATACAATGTGTAGCTTTGTCACAGCATTATCGTAAACCATACAGGGGAAGACACAGAAGGGCCAGTGCAATTTTACACTCACAACAAAGTCTCTGGGAAAGGAATGTTTACATGACCCAAAGACCAAAGTTTAAATATATGCAGCAGTTTTGCTGTTAACTCCCTGAACCCACCGCCAACTTCTTGCTGGGGGGGGGGGGGAATTCTGATCCACTTGTTGTTACACAGTTACTGTTTACAAATGTCCATGTCCTGTCAGCTGTTTTTGATGTCTGTTTGGCTCTATAAATTGTCTGGATGGAGGGGCAGGCATCCTCCCCCACTTACATGCTCTCAGCTTGATCAAGATGAGGGACAAAAGGAGCGAGGAACATAAATATTAACCTGTCTTTTTATTTGTGTTGGTTGAAGACAGATGAGAGCCTGGGAGAAGGAGAGATCTTGCAAAGCAAGCCAAAAATAATGAGCGGCAATAGCCTTGCCCGTAGGAGAGCTGGCTGGGTGTTTAAAATCTGTAATTGACATGCAAACAAAACTGGAGTGTATGGGTAATCCAATGGGTGGCTAATGTGTAGTTTACAACACCAAAACTGGAAATTCATTTGATAGGCCATATTCAATGCCTGCATCCACCACAGCCATGCTGGTCACCAAAAGAAAAAGAAAACAATTCCACCCTAGAGAAACTGAAACAAATTGCAGAAGCAGCTCCACAGGCCTGTGTAAATCAGGGGTGACCAAACTACAGCATTTTTGTGTATGTACAATGTTGCTTTAAGAAATGTATGAATGTAACCTGACCACAATTACAATGTAGCTCAGCTGTTAAGGAATGCGAGTAAGCTGCCTATAGAGGGCAGCTGCGAGCGTTCAGCTCACATGGTTCACATTCCCCAAATCACCGGCAGCCGCGGGAACCTTTCCCGCGTGAGGATCACCTGGAGAAGATGGCCGTGACTCAGAATGACGTCACGCCGGTAGCGGCCAATGAGCTACCGTGCAACGAGATTCAAATGTATGTACTGCAGTATATAATGAGCTGTACCTCTGCCATTACCACATGTTCATCCTGATCATCACCCAATAAACCTGCGTTTAGCCCTCACTGTGGCTCCTTCTTTGTCTTCCGTGCAAGACACTAAATTGGCGACGAAGGTGGGATCAATGGCGAATCCCAAGGTCAAGCCTTACCACTTCGATATCAGCGACCCGGAGCAATGGGAGCTGTACGAGTGCCAGTTTCGGCACGCGATGGAAGCCGCGGGCGTCGACGACGATGTGAAGATGCGCTCACACTTTCTAGCCCAGGTGGGGCCGGCCGCGTTGCGCATCCTGATGAACCTGGTGGCCCCCCGGAAGGTGGACGTGGTGCCCCTCGACCGCATCCTAGAGTTACTGCGCGATCATTTCCAGCCCCCCGTGTTGATCTTCCCGGCCAGGGTCGCGTTCCACAGGCGAGACCAACGCCCGGGAAAGTCAGTGTCCGCCTACGCGGCGGCCCTCAGGCTGGCAGCGGTGCACTGCCAGTGGGAAGACCTGGACACGGCACTCTGAGACCGCATGCTGTGTGGCCTGAGGGACGAGGAGGTCCAGAGGAAATTGATGACCCGTGACTATCGCCTCACGTTCAACGAGGTACTGCAGGAGGCCCAAGCAGCCGAGGCAGCCAGGAGCGGGGTCAGAGTGTTCAAGTCCCGAGGGGCCACATCCGAAAGGGCCAAGTCACCAGTGCAGGCGGCCCGGCGGACATCGGCGAAGACGGCCTGGGGGGCCCCCAAGTCGTCCACCGGCACACCAGCGACGTCTGAGGAGTCGTCCGCGATGGCAGACTCCTGCTCCAGTGAGGACGACGACGTCCAGAGAGTAAAGAAATGCAGGGAGAAGCGACAGACCCGCGAACGGCAAGACCGCCGCTGCGACGGGTGTGGGGCGTCCCATGACCGAACGAGGTGCCCGTTCCGGAAGGCCGAGTGTCACAACTGCGGCCGAAAAGGGCACATCGCCAGAGTATGCAGCCGCGGGCGAGCTGAGGACAGGGGCGCCTCGAGCCACCCCCAGGCACACCAATGGAAGGCGGCCGGCACCAGGAAGGTCTCAACCAGCTACAGCGAGGAAGGCGTGAACCGCGTGGGCCTGGAGCACCGGCGTTTTTTCGTAGAGGTACTGTTACAGGGGGTCCCGGTGAGGATGGAGATAGACTCGGGGTCATCATATTCCATCCTGTCCCAAAAAGAGTTTATGCGCATTCCCCCAGATGTGCGGCCCAAACTGCAGGCCATGAGGTCACACTTACGGGACGTGCAGGGAAATGGGATCCCAGTGTTGGGGGTGGGGAACTTCAAGGTGAAGTTCAAGAGTTACTCCGAGAAACTGCCCCTAGTGGTACTCAAGGGGGGGAGATGCTGCCTTTTGGGAACGCAGTGGTTTGCTCCCCTGGGAATTGAACTGTCCGGCATTAACGCCATCAAGACTGACCCAATGCGGGACGTGTGCAATGCACACCCGGACGTTTTCAAGAAGGGGCTCGGGACGTACAAGGGCCCCCCGGTATCCTTTGAGCTGGACCCAGAAATCCGGCCCATTTGCCTCAAGCCAAGGAGAGTGCCCTTCGCCCTCAAGGACAAGATCGAGGCGGAACTGGACAAATTGGTGGGGCAGGGGATTTTGGTTCCAGTTGATTCGGCGGAGTGGGAAACGCTGATTGTTACGGCTCTTAAATCAAACGGGGAGGTCAGGATTTGTGCGGACTATAAATGTACGATCAATAAGGCCATTCGGCCAAATGCATATCCGGTGCCCGTGGTCAGCCATTTACTGGCCACGTTACATGGGGGGAGGTGTTTTGCCAAGCTAGATCTGGCGCAGGCATACCAGCAGTTCTCCGTAACCCCAGCTGCTGCCGCTGCGAAAACCATCGTCACGCACAAAGGGGCATTTAAGGTAACGCGCCTACAGTTCGGCGTGAATTCAGCCCCCGGGATCTTCCAGTCCCTCGTGGAACACCTTTTAAAGGGACTTCCAGGCGTCCTCCCATATTTTGACGATGTGTTGATAACAGCTGGGAGCGAATTAGAGTTAGCAAAGAGGCTAGATGGGGTCCTTTCAGTATTCGAGAAAGCGGGACTTCGACTGAGAAGGGACAAATGTGTATTCCTTGCGAGGGAGGTTGAGTTCCTTGGGTTCAAGATAACCCCAGAGGGCATCAAGCCCTCCGAGTCCAAGGTTGCGGCTGTGCAAAACGCCCATTGACCCACCGCGAAGCCGGAGCTGCAGTCATTTCTAGGGCTCTTAAATTTTTACCATTCCTTCCTGCCAAGGAAGGCATCCTTTGCGGAGCCACTGCACGCGCTCTTAAAGAAAGAGGCGGTTTGGCGGTGGGGAGATAGGCAAGAGAAAGCTTTCAGGGAGCTAAAGGCGCTTTTATCCTCGGATGCTGTCCTGACCCACTTTGACCCAAGGAGACCAGTAGTTTTAGTCTGTGATGCGTCCCCAGTGGGGGTGGGGGCGGTGCTATGCCACGTGTTGGAGAGCGGGCGGGAAGCCCCAGTTGCATACTACTCTAGGTCCCTTTCAAAGGCCGAGCGCAACTACGCGCAAACAGATAGGGAGGCCCTGGCCATAATCGCGGGGACCAAGAAGTTCCACGATTTCTTATACGGCCGCAAGTTTACGGTGGTGACTGATCACAAGCCTCTCCTGGGAATCTTCACCACAGACAAGCCCACCCCTCAAATCCTGTCCCCCCGAATGCTACGTTGGGCGATTTTCCTTAACGCCTACCAGTATGAGCTGGTCTATCGCCCAGGGAAGGAGATCTCCCATGCGGAAGTGCTGTCCCAGTCTCCCCTCCCTAGTTTAGGAGAACCCGCATGCGAGGTAGAGCAGGACCACCAAGTCCTGCTGATTGAGTCCCTCGACTCACCCCCCATCGTCCCGGCCGACCTCACCAAGGCCACGGCGGCCGACAAGATGCTGGCCCAAGTTAGCTCCTGGGTTAGGAAAGGGTGGCCCACTACTCCCCCCGAGGAACATTTCAAGCCATTCTTCAGGCGTAGAGTAGAGCTGTTCCTGGAAAGGGGCTGCTTACTCTGGGGCCAGCGGGTAGTCATCCCAGAAAAGCTGATGGCCAAGGTACTGAAGCTACTGCATACCAGTCACCCGGGAATAGTGCGCTCCAAGGCGCTGGCCAGGAGTTTCTTTTGGTGGCCCCAGATAGACGCGGACATAGAGCGATTAGTGGGCACGTGCGAGAGTTGCCAGAGCTCCCGGCCCGAGGAATCCCAGCTACCCCATAGGGAATGGAACACGGCCCGCGGGCCATGGTCCCGGATTCATGTCGACTTCGCTGGCCCTTTCCACGGGGCCATGTTTCAGCTAATAGTCGACTCCTATTCCAAGTGGTTGGAAGTAATCCCCATGAACAGTACCTCCTCTGCGGCAACCATTAAACAGTTGCGCAAGGTCTTTGCCTGTTTTGGTCTGCCGGACGTCCTTGTTAGCGATAACGCTAGTACCTTCACGTCTGCGGAGTTCAAGACCTTTATTGAAAGAAACGCCATCAGGCATATTACCGCTGCCCCGTTTCACCCCACCACAAACGGTCAGGTAGAGCGCCAAGTGCGCACTACGAAAGACGCACTGCGGTGCATGGGTCCCGGCGAGTTAAACCTCCATCTGTGTCAGTTCCTCATCTGCTACAGGACAACCCCCCTAGCGTCAGGGCTTTCACCAGCCGAACTCCTCATGAGGAGGCGTCCGGCAACACTTTTTGACCGGATGGACCCGTCCAGGGTGGAGGATGAAGGGAGAAATATAGATATCGGGGTAGGAAGCTCCAAAAGCTTTTCAGTAGGGGACCCGGTTCACTGCAGGAACTACGTGGCCTCCGGGCCAGTGTGGGTACCAGGGACGATCATTGAGCAGACGGGGCCGGTATCCTATAGAGTTGAGACTAGCTCGGGTCTACTCTGGAGAAGGCACGCCGACCAACTCAGAAGGCGGGTCACCAGTGACAGGGAATCAGCGTTAGGGTCCTCCCCCACCCGCATTACCCAAGGGGGAGACACGGCGGAATCCGCGGGTACAAATGCATACCCTGGATCCTCAGCTACAGAGGAGGATACTTTGAAAGAGAGGGATGAGTTTGACTATGATTTGCAGTACCAGGGGGGTGTAGCGGAGTGGTCCCCCACCCGTCCTAGCGAAAAGAGGGGTTTCAGTTCAGCCCCTGGTACCTCCAGTCCCCCCAGCCCTTTTGTTTTAGAATATACCATAACTCCAGCCCCCCGAAGACAGACACCCCCGAGACAGGCAGCAGGGGGGAATCCGCCCGCCTCAGCCTGTAGAACGCCCGGACAGGCAACAGTGGGCGGTGAGACCACGAGGGCCTCATTGTCAGTCCCGAGATTCGTGCTGGGGGGAACCCCAAGCTCCTCAAGCGGCAGGCAGGGGTTCATGTCCCAACTGTTCATTCCATTCCCGTCCCCCAATGCAAGGTTGCCGCAGAGTCCCCACCGAACCACTAATGAGTCCCCCCTTTCCGTTGCAGGACAGGACTCCGCGGAACCAGGAGCCCCCGGCTCCCCTATGTTAAGTCAAGCGGCCGCACGCCCCAGACGCACGTGCGGCAAGCCACAATGGTTGAGGGACTTCATCCCATCCTAGGGGGGAGGGGTGTTGTGTATGTACAATGTTGCTTTAAGAAATGTATGAATGTAACCTGACCACAATTACAATGTAGCTCAGCTGTTAAGGAACGCGAGTAAGCTGCCTATAGAGGGCAGCTGCGAGCGTTCAGCTCACATGGTTCACATTCCCCAAATCACCGGCAGCCGCGGGAACCTTTCCCGCGCGAGGATCACCTGGAGAAGATGGGCGTGACTCAGAATGACGTCACGCCGGTAGCGGCCAATGAGCTACCATGCAACGAGATTCAAATGTATGTACTGCAGTATATAATGAGCTGTACCTCCGCCATTACCACATGTTCATCCTGATCATCACCCAATAAACCTGCGTTTAGCCCTCACTGCAGCTCCTTCTTTGTCTTCCGTGCAAGACACTAAAAGCATGCAGGCCGGATCTGGTCCATGGTGCCAAATCATTCGGCCCTCGCCACTCCCAGAAGCAAAAGTAAAACACACATGCACATAACGCTGCAATAAATGACCCCCGGCTGTCGTAAATGCATTTACAACAGCCGTGGGTCATTTACGGCAGCGTTATGCTGAAGTGTGGGCATGTTATGCATACATGCATGCACATTTTACTTCTGCTTCTGGTGGGAAGAAACACATGACCAGCCCATAGCCCGAAAATTTTGGGCACCCCTGGTGTAAATGAAGAAGGACCTATGCTCATCTCTGTTTCAAAGCCGAAGAGCCAGCATTGTCTGCTTCTGCAGATGTTTCCGTGATCATGTGGCAGGCATGACCAGACACTGGAGTTCACGGAACGCTGTCACCCTCCCACCAAAGTGGTCCCTATTTATCTACTTGCAATTTCTTGCTTTTGAACTGCTAGGTTGGCAGGGGCTGGGACAAAGACGGGAACTCATTCCGTCCTGCAGTACTCAAGAATCAAACTGTTGCAGCCTTAGAGTTTGTCAATAAAACATATTCTGTTAACTGGCTGTTTTGTGAGAAGGGCAACATGCAGCATGAGATAGGACAACTACTACCACTACACTTGTATAAATGGTATTTTTTTAAGCCAACAAAAGAACTTCTATGAAAATGGGTAACTAGAAGCACACATGCCCTTATTAACATCTGTAATTATTAATCCAACTTTCTGTGAATATTTCCTTTGATATTAAACAGATGTTAAAATTAGTCTATAGGGTTATTGTGATATACGTGTATCCTACTATCTTATTAGCATCAGTAATAAATAAATTTCATGCCAGAAATTACTCTGAGTTGAAAGGATTTTTGCTGGAGAAACTCCACTCAGGGGCTTTAGTGTAAGGGACCAAAGACAACGAAACAGCCGAAGGGTCTAGCCTAGTAAGGATGGTGGTCAGTTTCCTACGCATTAAGAGCTCTGCGGGGGAGTATCCTGACGCCAACGGGGTCACCCTGTACCCTAGCAGAAACTGACACACTTGTAGGTTCAGATCCCCGGGGCCCATGCGCCGCAGCGCGTCCTTCGTGGTACGGACGAGGCGCTCCACTTGACCATTGGTGGCTGGGTGAAACGGGGCGGAGGTGATATGCCGAACGGCGTTAATCTCCATGAATGCCCTAAACTCGGAGGACGTGAAACAACTAGCGTTGTCGCTAATTAATGTGTCGGGTATGCCGAATGTGGAAAAGAGCCTCTGCAAATGCTTAATGGTCTGGGCCGAGGAGGTGCTCGTGACTGGGATAACCTCCAACCACTTGGAGAAGGCGTCCACGACAAGAAGAAACAGGGTGCCTCTGAACGGGCCCGCGAAATCAATGTGCACCCGGGACCACGGCCCCTTAGCCGTGTCCCATTCCCTGTGGGGAAGGCGGGCCTCCTCTGGTCTGGAGCATTGGCAACTTTCACAAGTGCCGACCATGTGCTCGATGTCGGCGTCCAACTGGGGCCACCAGAAGTAACTCCGGGCCAGCGCCTTGGATCGCACGATGCGGGGTGGCTGACGTGCAGCAGTTTGAGCACCCGCGGCCGAAGGGAAGTGGGAATCACCACCCGCTGCCCCCACAAGAGGCACCCCCTCTCTAGGGACAGCTCTAACTTTTTCCTGAAAAATGGGGCGAACTCCTCCGCTGGGGAGGATGCCGGCCACCCTTTCTGCACCCAGGAGCTAACTGCCGCTAACGTCTTGTCCTTCTCTGTCGCTTTGGCAATGTCGGCGGGCATTACGGGGGGCGAATCCAGCACCTCTATCATAAGAACCTGATGGTCTCGCTCCCCCTTGCTCACCTGGCTGGGCGTCAGGGGGAGGGGAGACCTTGATAGGGCGTCCGCATGGCTGATCTCTTTCCCGGGCTTAACACAGGTTTATTGCATGATGATCCGGAGGAACATGTGGTAATGGCGGATGGGTAGCTCAATATATACAGCTGGCTATACATTTGAATGTGGCTCGTCGACAGACTATTGGTTGCTGCCTGCGTGACGTCGTAGAAGGTCACGCCCTTCTTGTCCAGGTGAAGAGGTGGCGGGAATCTTCCCGCGCTGCTGATCCAGGTGAATCTGAGCCATGAGAGCTGGACGCTCGCTATTGCCATCTAGTGGTCACTAGCTCGCGTCCCCTTATCAGGTTTACATTGATACAGCTGAAGGTTATAATGTTGCACACAGAAAGGTTACATTGTTACCACATGGCTAGGTACATTGTTAAAGGCACAGCTTTACAGAACACAACAGGGGCCACACCAATGTGGCTCCTTTCATGTCCCCAAGATCTGTCATGCAGCACTCAGGTATCGAACCTCAACCTTCCAGTCTCCAAGCTCAGCATCTTAACCACTAAGCCACCGCAGTGCTGCCTTCAGTAATTATTACTTCATCAAAATCCCCACAAATTGTGTGTGTGTGTGGGGGGGAATCTGCTAAACAAACATGAATTTGATTCTCTCTCACCATTTCATCATTATAGGTAAAGGTCTCCCTTGCTTGAAAGCCAGTCATATCTGACTCTAGGGTGCAATGCTCATCTCTGTTTACAGTCAAAGAGCCAGCACTATCTGCATCTGCAGATGTTTCCATGATCATGTGACTAGATGCCAGAGCAGATGGAACACTGTTACCTTTCCCACTAAAGCAGGTAATCAAATGCCCAACTTCTGGCTCTGCTAAACTGCTGAGGAAAACATAAAACGTAAAATTCTGTAGGTCATCCTTGCTTGATAGCCAGTCATATCCGACTCTAGGGTTCAGTGCTCATCTCTGTTTTTCTGTGTGGCAGGCATGACTAGACCCAGGAGTGCACAGAACGTTGTTTACCTTCCCACAAAAGTGGTAATGTACCTATTTATCTACTTGCAATTTCTTGCTTTCGAACTGCTAGGTTGGCAGGAGCTGGGACAAAGACGGGGGCTCACTCCCTCATGCAGTACTCGGGTCTCAAACTGCTGACCTGCTGACCTTCTAGTTGTCAAGTTCAGGATCTTAGCCACTAAGCCGCTGCAAGTTATTATGTAAGATTAATTAATTACATAAAGTATTAATGCCTCAGCAAGAAGTGCTGCTGTCTAGTGGAAATTACTCTTTCAGAAAGGCTGGCTGTAAAATTCCCACTTTCATTCTCACTTTCTTCAGTCACTTCAGCTCCTGGTGGAAACAAGTTTCTTCATCCTCATGCACAGTATGACCAGTCTTCTTCTCTATTTAAAGAGCTATCAAAATTCTCATTTCTTGTAGAGCAACCCTATACATTTCCCCTTCATTCCTCTTATTAGGTTTGGTATTCCAGGTTTAGAATCTAACATTTCATTCTTCTGTTCACTTACTTGGGTAAGCCTCTTGAATTCAAAGAGACTTACTCCTTATTGTGCTGTATGTTTATTTTATTAGATCATTAAGGAATCATTATATTATTTTCTAATTTAGATCAGAATCTTTTTTCTTTGTTTTTTTTAGCAACCAGAATCCAAAGAACACACAGGAAGTAAATCAATGGCATATATTTCATGGGGTGATGAAAAATGCTGTCCAGTACAAGTGCATTCCTTGTTGCCCCCTCCCCCCCCCAAAAAAAAACACCCAGGTTATGGATCCATAGATGGTTAAAAACAGGAAATAGAGAGTAAATATAAATTGACAATTATTATTCTTCCAAGGATTTAGACACTAGAGACAACCCAGAAACTGCATAATGAGCAGCACTTTTAAACTTGGCCAAAAATAATCAGCTGTGAAACTGTGCTGAATTACTTAAAATAGTGTGGGGAGAAGCTCTGAGGGCTTTGGAAAATGGGTCTCTCCAATCTGTGGGATTTGGCATTCATTATTGGCATTTTCCCTTTTATTGCTATCTGAAGAGGAAAAACAGAGTAAAAATGAAACAACAAAAATGGGAGCAAGATTTAAACACAAATTTTTTAGATATAAATTGGAAATTAATATGGAAGAGAAGGATCATGAAAACAATGTCCGTTAGAATTAAGGAACATAATTACAAGGTGTTGTGGAGGTGGTACCTGACCCCGGTGAGATTGAATCAAATTGATAAATCTAAGAATAATTTATGTTGGAGATGTAAGAAAAGTGTAGGGACTTATTTACATATGTGGTGGTATTGTGAGGTAATAAAGGGGTTTGGGGATGATATTGAAATAGAAATGGTGGGAATAATTGGAGAGGAAATTAAGTTGGGATTGGATACCATCATGTTGATAAATTTGGAGAAAATTAACTTGGATAAAGACAAAAAGGATTTGTTATCAAATATGATGACAATAGGGAGGTTGTGTATTGCAAGGAAGTGGAAGAATGATGAGAGCATTAAACTGGAGGAATGGTATAAGGAAATGTGGCAATTGGCTCTGAATGATAAATTAACATGGGAATTGAAGGAAAACAAAGGGTTAATTAAAGAGAACCGATTTTGGAAAATTTGGAAACCATTCGTGGAGTATGCGCTTAGAAAAGGAGGTGGCAGCCATCCAGTACCAGATCAAAGAAAGTTTTGGATGCAATAAAGTATGGCTGAGATACGCCGTATCCCCCTAGGGCTTTGTATATAACACAGGGTGGAGTTAATTGTGATGTTATGTTTTGATATAAAAGATGTATACTTCAAGTATTTTAGATATATTGTATAAGGTTTAGAATATATTATTTAAAAAATAGGAAAGTTAATATAGCGAGGTGATTGGTAATATATTAGATTTCTTTTTTCTTTTCCTAATGAGAATAAACATAGCAATATTATAATGTGGTTAACAATTGTTTGGATGAGGTTATATGTCTTTTATATGTTTCTGTAATTTTTTTTACATTTTATACCTATGTTGTTTGTATTGTTTTATATGTTTATTTTTGCAACATTTAATAAAAATAATTTTTAAAAATGTAACAACGGCAATAGCAATCACACTTATATACTGCCCCATAGCAATTAGAGCACTCTCTGGGTGGTTCACAAGATAATTAGCATTTTTGCCCCCAGCAAGCTGGGTACTTATTTTACTGACCTCACAATTATGGAAGACTGAATCAACCTGGGGCTTTTGGGATCAAACTCAGATCATGAACAAAGTTTTGACTGCAGTACTGCAGTTTAACTACTGCGTCACAAGGGCTTTTTCTTTGAAATACAAATAATAATAGTCATTACAGCAGCACATTATTCCGGGTAATCAAGTTTAACATGATGTTCACAGGCACAAAATATTCTAACTTCACTCATTTGTTAACGATTTCTGATCTGGTAGCAGCTTAACAGGAAATGGATTTTAGAATTATAGCTGTGTCCAGTGAGTATAGAGAAAGGCATGATTGTTTGGCCTCTACCACCATCCAATGACCAAAGGGGCCCTCAAATTATTGTTTTGTCCTCTAAAATGGGGTCGCTTGTTATTTCCTTTCATTTGCATTAGTTTTCTGTAGAAGAAAAAAGCATTTAGTGACAAATCTTTGCAAATTGTGTTAAACCTTTGATTTCTGAAGACTGAGGATGGAGGGTTTAATAAGGCTTAATTTATTGATATACTTTTATTTATTAAAATTAGGATTTCATAAATATTTGAATTCAATTTCTATAGGAATTCAGTAGTTAAACTCATATAAAGAGTAAAACTTTTAAAATAAGACATTCATTGATGCTCTATTAGCACCCACTGGGAAGATGGCTTTTAAAATTCAGCAGCTATCAAGTGATCTGGGGGAGATGACAAAATGAATAAAATGTAATTCATGCAGCACGTAGGAGACTAACTCTGAAACAACTTGGTTGTCTCCATCACAGAGATGTCAGAGATGATCAAAGGAACAGTGACAACAAACGTCCTTGTGGAAAGCATATCACAACTCTGGTTTGACACCTGCAAGGACTGGCATTGCTATTTGCATTTGTTTTGAGAGAAATCTCACTTTTTATCTCACAACCCAAACTTTTCACCATATTGCTAGACATGTCACTGAATCCACTGTGTAGTTCCTGTATTTTGGGGGTGGGTGGGGTTCAAGAGCATTGGGGAGGAATGTTAGGGGGTTGTTTCAATATCTGCACCCTTGAAGAATGTCCCACAGATGGAACTGACAATTGTTTGCACCTGACAGATTAAATCTGGTAACTGAACTTGCTGTTCGTGCTCTCAGGCAGTCCTTGAACTAGAACCCATGGGGAGTATTGAAAGCAGGTTTAGCAACCGAGTCAAAAAAGAGAACCTTCCACCAGTCAGACTAATAGCTGTACTAAGCTTGACACAGCTGGGTGTCAGCTATTTAAAAGTCTTAAGAGTACCACGGCAAGTGTCTTTCTCCTTTTTTTTATGAGTTTTAAACCACACCGTACTTGCATGTATGCATGGACATAGAGAAAGGAAAGAAGAAAGAGAGTATGTGATATGACTAGGTGAACATTTCCCACTCCATGCTTTGAAATCTAATAGAAAATGAATAGCAGTGTTATTATGTCGTATCTAGCAAGATTACCCATGTAATTTAAGGGAAGAAAGGAAAGTTCATCATACACAATGAATATTTGCTTTTGTGTAACAACCAAAAGGATTTCTGGCCAATAAAGGAAAAAGAGCATCAATAGAAAGTTAATTTCACAAGATGCAGCCAATCTAAATTGGAGTGATAGGGAAAAGTCCTTAAGGCCATCGGAGGAACTGTATGTAATCACAGGAGCAAGCAATACAGAATCTGAAACAGTTTTGCTTTTGAGTTAGCAATATCAAGTTGTTGTTCTATTTCATCAAGTTCTGCTTAAAATTTGTCATCCTTGGGAAAGTTAACTCCAAGGACAAACCTAAGCATTGGTATGACATTGTAGCTCACTGCTTCCATCCAGCTGTATGCTCAGACCTTTATCAGATCATTCTCAGCAGCGATGGTTCCAAGAGAAAAAGGAAGGATGGTGGTGATCAGTCTAGTCTACTGGTGGTGAACCTTGGCACTCCAGGTGTTCTGGAACTTCAAAGAAGCCCTGATCAGCAGGAGTGCTGATCTGGATTTAAAGTAATTTAAGTCCAAGAACACCTGGGGTGTCAAGGTTTACCACCAGTGATGTGCTGCAACATTTTTTTACTACCCCCACCATGGGCGTGGTTAACTCTGTGGGTGTGACTAGCTCTGTGGGCCATGCCCACTTGGTCTCCCTACACCATGGCCTGGGGTAGGGAGGTGGGCATGGCCTGGGGAAATTTCCGCTACCAGTGCCTGGGCACCTGTGGGCACCTGGAGCATCTCAACACTGTCTACCACCACTGATCTAGTCTTCCTCTTCCTCTTCCACAGCTCAGTGACACTGCTGCTAGGGTTATTTCACTTCAGGTCTATGGACATGACATCATGTTGCACATGCGAGTCCTTCTCTAACATGTTCAAAAACATGCAGTGAAGCTGCTCACCCAGCCAAAGATAATACTGCAGACAAAATACAAATGGTGTCACTCTGAGCAACAAATTTCCAGCAGTCAATGTAGACATTTTATGTCATGCATTACATTGTGACTGATAATATCTATGCTTGCTGACTTTTTAACTTGCACCATACTTCTTCAAGCTGTGAAACTTTGTCAAAAATTCCTGGTGATGCCTGCTTCCTTAAATAATTGATTATTCGCCTTACTTGATCATGCCAATCAAACACCGTTAGGCACTACAGCCTAATTTGTTATGGGACATAATTGTTGGCTTAAATCCTGTTGTGCAACTGCACCATGTTAGGCTGACGATGTCCTAAATTATGAGGATTGTTTTGAAATTAAACATTGTTGTTCCTAACCCCCCCCCCCCAAAAAAAAAGGATTCTGTAGTTCCCTTTGGATCTCTTTTATTGTTGGGAAGCCACTGGAGGTCCCAGCACAGGGGAGAAGTCTTTAACTTCAAAACTTTCTGCTTCCAGTGAAATCTGTGATTTTCAGAATAGAGACCCTTCCCACAGTGAAAGAGATCACAATGGAGCCTTAGGACCTTTGTGTGTAGGGTGAGGGGGGACTGAAATTTTAGTTTCTGAAAAATTGCCATGAAAGATAAAAAATAGGCTTCAGGTTTATATACACTGAAGAAATGGAAGAAAGGTGGGGCATAAATGAGATGAGAATAAGACAATGACAATTACTCTTGATGATAAACTTTGAAAATGACAACAGCACTATCAACATAAAATTAGGAACATTCTGACTACATAGACATCCTGTTATCAGCAACCAGATACTTTTCAGGAAGTGTGTTGAGGTTAGAGTTATACCAGGTACAATAACATTTTGGTGTTGCTATTCCAAAGGGCAGCCAAAAATGAGATGGCTAGATAGTATTGTAGATGCAGTGGGCACAGAGCTGGGTGGGTTGAGGAGGATGCTGGAGGACAGAGGTGCCTGACAAGCAACGGTCCATGGGGTCGGAATCGACTGTGCGACTGAACAACAACAAATTCCAAAGAGTGTAGATGAATCCAGTGTAGATAGATAGATAGATAGATAGATAGATAGATAGATAGATAGATAGATAGATAGATAGATAGATAGATAGATAGATAGATAGATAGATAGATAGATAGATAGATAGGCAGGCTGGCATCTTACTGCAACATTATCTGTTGAGATAATGCCTGTTGTATATCAATGGCTATAATTATGGATACCTAAGGACAACCTCCGGGTTGGAGAGATAGGCAAGATCTCTCTCAATGCAATTTCCAGGGAATCCTAAGCAGGTGAAGGCATCTGCTTGGGAATAATACCCTGAAGCAAATGGTGAGCCACTTTGTGTGACAGAATGCAGGACTGGATGGGCTGTGGCCTGTTCCAGCAAGGCTGTTCTTATGAGATATCTTAACTTATGAAAATCCACACCTAAAAGTACACCATTTACGTAACAGGATTTCAGCTACAGTATTCTAAGAGCCCTTTGTCTTTAATTCTTTTAACATTCATTAGAATCTGTGAATGAATATAATTAAACACAACTGTTTCATCCTTCTTTTGTAATTCCTCTTCTTCACCCCATTTGATCCACTCCCATGTCTGATGACATGGACTTGGTCCACGGAAACTCACATTAAAATTTAACAGTTAATCTTCAAGGTGCTACAATGTTTTTTTTATTTTGTGTTGTTTATTCTCTGATATTCTTCACCACAGAAGATGTTGTTGACCTTTCAGATATCAAACAGGTGTTCATTTAGTTTGTTGTATAGAGATTGTCCTATTGGCCTTATGTAAAATGCAAGTGAAGACTGCTAACAAAGGGCCACATTGATCACCTTAGAAGATAAACTGGTAAGTGTTGTGGGTCATTTGGCTAAAACATTGGCTAAAATCCAATTGCTTAGCATAGTAAATTATACTAGAGTAGGAGCAAACAGAGTAGCTATAACTTCCTATGTTAAAGTCGGTTACAACTATAATAGGTTTTTTTTGAATGAGTGGAACTTTCAGACTAGTAAAATCATCAAATTCCCATTGATTAAATGTTCCTATTTAGGTGTGATTAACTACACTAAGCAACAGGATTTTGGCCATTATTGGGACCATAATGCAGACTACTAATGTCAATACTGCCAGACTACAAATGTCAACACTGTTGTCAGCTAATTTTGTAGTATGGTCTTGTAATCCTACAAAATGTGTTGTGTGGCCTGTTATGTATTAACAGTTGTTTAAGATTAGAGGACTGTTTAACAAGTACAGGAGAGCCTGGGAGAATGAAAAGCCTGGGAGAGGCAAGTATTATTGTCCAGAATGGACTATAAATTCTTTTGTTTGACATAACTCTAACCTCCACATGCTTCTTGAAAAGCATCTGCTTGTTGAATACAGGCTGTCCATGTAATCAGCACTTCAAGTATTATTGAGCTTAGCAATCCCTGTTCTATTTTGAAAGTCTATCACCAAGGTAATTGCCACCCTGTTTTTTCCCATCTCACTTCGTCCCCAGCATTTACAGTGACCTCGATGTACATAAATTTCTGGCCTAACTATTATTTACTGTGTCTGACAAAGCCAATTCTGATCCATGAAAACTCACACTGAAATCAATCTGAAAGTGCCACAGACAATTTTTTTTAAAAATCTTGTTACACCTACTGGAATAGACTGACATAGTCACCTCTTTGAAAACTGGTGTATTCAGTATGATCCAGCCTAAAGCTTCACTACAGTATTTTGATTCCTACGAAAGATGTTTTAATGATGAAAGAACAGACACAAAATACACATCAAACCAGTTTTTTTTTAAAAAGATGATGCTCCTTTAGTGAGAAAATGCTGTCCTGCAACAAACTTGTCTTATAAATTTCTGCTTGCTAGTTGTACAGCACACAGTTCCTTAAAGCTTAGTACATCCCTTGTGATGGAACAACATAAAGATGTCAACTAAATGTTATTGTCAAACATATTGTATAGTCAGCAGTAAAATATTCATGCCTTTACATCTAGTTCTCTTGCACTTTTTATTTTTTCCCCTGCATATTCCCATGTGCTTACAAGAGTGGAGGCCAATGCATTTGTAAAATAGAGAAACGATTTTGGCTCAGTGTGGCTCCTGGCAAAATGTAACATGCAAAGAATTATAATTTTAGTCATCTTGGTTTCTTTCTTTCTTTCATAGTTCTGAAATGTAGGGGAAACACTCCACATTTTGAAATAAATTTTACATATTCTATTATACATGTGTTTCTGTTGAATTTTTGTACACAAAATACTTTAAAGCAGTGGTTCCCAACCTTTTCTTGGCCACCAAAGCATTGCTAAAATCCTGATGCCCCCTCCCCTTTGTGGCATATAATTTTATTATTCAAAATGTAGAGGAATCCTAAAAGGCCATTCACTTAGTCTAAAAAAAGCTTCTGAATTGCCCCCTTAAAAATCATGGCTTTAAAGGAAGAAGTTAGAAGAATTAAGCAGAGATTGTAAAGCCATTTCTTCATTGATGTCTAGGCCAAACATGAAACTGCGAAAATGAAGGCACTTTTGGGTTAGTTCATTCTGCAGTTCCTTTTGCCTGATCTAGCGTGAGAAAGATTCACTGGCAATACAAGGCTGCCGTTACCTGGGTATGCCCGATTGTGGTTCAAAAATACCACAATCTTCAAGGAAGCTTTTTCTGTGTACCCTTGTAAAGCCATAGAAGATAATTAGCTACAGTTATAATTCCAAGGCTCCTAAAGTAGATAATTGCCATTCTACTTACATTGCTAAGTTACTGCTCTCATGTTTTACAAAAGTAACTACAAAAGTTACTGCCAATACTTTTTAAAAGAAACTTGGATGATACAAGCTACTGTTCAGGATACAAAAAAACACACACTCTTCCTTATCATTTATCAATTTGTTTATATTACTGCTAATACAAATTGGTTTTTTGTTGGTGGGAACTGAATTTTAGAAGTAATTATTTTTAAGATGAATTCCTTTTGTGAATCCACTCCAGGCAAATTAAGCCTGAATTTCCAGAGAATGTGACTTGTAAGAAGCATTTCTCAAAATAAATAGACCTTGATTCCCAAATTATTGGTGTCTTTGTTATAGGTCAAACATCCCCAGGAGTTTCCACTGTTTGGGACCCTTTATTTTCACACAACACAGCTCCAGCTTATAAAATTACCATGAACCCACCATTTTCTCTTTATAATGCTTTATTGGCTTGTCGCTTGTACCCTTCCCAAATGCAGCAGTAGACAACGAAATGGCAAAGGCCCCGTAAATGTTTTATATCAACTTAGGAGAGAGGCTGCACCATCCATAAAATAAAAGCTCATTTGAAGGAGAATTCATCCCTACTGTCACTTAATATTTCTACTCCACCATTTATTATGTAACTGTGGTGTAAAAAGATGGTACAATATCTGTAGTTTTCTGTTTATGCTTCTTGCCATCTAAGCAAGTTGTGCCTGAATTTTAAAATGGGAAAGTGTGGGTTGAATATCGACATTGATTTTTGCTGGCCTTTAAAATGTTTTTCTATCCATGCTGGTAAAAAACAACAACCCACAACCAGTATCCAAATTTAAGCAACCCTTCATTAGGCTAGCCATTTCAGAGTGTGAAGGAGTGGATTTTTCTTTTAAAAAAACTCAGAGGCATTTTGTACAAGTTAAAGAAAACAGATCTCCTTGTCTCATTCTCATGTCAAGGGTGCCAGTCTGGTAGGAGTTAATAAAGTGTTGTGATGGGCTAAAGATTTACTGAACTCTTAGCAGGCTGTATTGGCATATTGAAAAGGTCTGCTCTAACTGCAACAAGTAGTTTAGTGTTATTTCTTCACATCTCGACAGATACGGTTGTGATAATAATCTTGCATGCAATAACCCTGGATTTCAATGGAAAGAGGCTTTTGCAGATTAATGTGGTTGTCCCTTCTCACTAACTTGAGTAATAAACTTAATTTTCTTCCTCCTGGCATTTGAAGCAAGACTCTGCCCCCTGTTCCAGTTTATTTCTTGCTCCCACTGTTTGCTTGGTAGCCCTCTCTGCTTCTTCTGATTGAGTAACAAGCATGGATGTTCTCTCTAAATACTAGACAAATGCTCCCCATTGTTGTTGTTGTTTTAGAAATAAATCTGTTGACAGGAAGAATGGTGTAGTTGCACAACAAATTGTAACTGTAAGTAAAGAGATCTTTTCACCTACTTTAAATGTTTCTTGGGTGATTTTATCATACAAAGTGCTAGTTTCTGTGAGGAAAACCATGGAAGGGAGTCAGTGATGAGACTGGGGTAATCGCTCCATGTTTCCTGTGCTATAGTGTTTTTCTACCTAATACTGTGCTAAGAGTAGACAAAATTTCTCTCAAAGATACTACTACTAATCGCCATCTGCTCCCACTCAGCTCTGTCTGTCTATTTCCATAACTTACTGTGTAATATATTGCATGATGGATAAATCATTTTTCTTTGCAATAAGATATTATGAAAAAGGTGAAAGTAAAGGAAAAGTAACATGCCTCATATAACCATTGAAGAACATTACTCAGTTTCTTTTGAATGTTCTGTTCTCAGTTACAAAGCCTTCTGCAGGGGTGAAAGGTTATCTTTTGAGAAGAAAATGGGAGGGGGGAGGAAGAGGAGCAAAGGCCAGACGTATTGTTGCAGTATTCACCATTGTCTTAATATCATCAAAATAATGACAGAATAGTCTTGAATAGTTTCATGCTGATCTCCAGCGAATTCCCTTTTAGTCTCTCCAGACATTTCAAATGGAGTAAAAACTACCCTTGCAAAGACAAGTGAAAAGGATATGAATCATGTCTTCTTTCATCTCAAAGGCTTATCTCGTCCTTGGAAGGTAAAAATGGATTTATCTTGTGCAAAGTTTGAGAAATGACAATGAGATGTTCTTTTACTAAAGACCCTTCACAGAAGCTGCAGAATCTAAGTTTGTTCCAGAATCAATAAGTAATGTGAAACTATCTCAATCCAAGTGATGTATATGAGTCTGATATTTGGTTCTCTGAAAATATTATTATTATTATTATTATTATTATTATTATTATTATTATTATTATTATTATTATTATTATTATTATTATTATTATTATTATTATTAGTAGTAGTAGTAGTAGTAGTAGTAGTAGTAGTAGTAGTAGTAGTAGTAGTAGTAGTAGTAGTAGTAGTAGTAGGAGGAGGAGGAGGAGGAGGAGGAGGAGGAGGAGGAGGAGGAGGAGGAGGAGGAGGAGGAGGAGGAGGAGGATCTCTGCTTCTACCGAAGCGCTTCAGAATTTCTCCCATGGGACTGAAGGGAGCCCTGCGAGAGGAGCTGAAGCAGAAACTGCTGAGGCGGCATGGCCCTTTAAGTTATGGGTTCTCAGTAGAGGTGTGCAGCTGCCCATCCCAATAATTTGGTGCCCCAGCATGGGCCTGTCTGGAACCATGCTAATGCCATGAGGATGAAATGAGTGAGACAAACCACAGTGATGGTGACAGAAGACTCAAAGTAGACCTGCTTGAACATAAATCAGAGCCCACTGAAAGGCTTACTCCATAGTTGTGGTGAAAGTGAAGAATATCTTGTTCTTGGCCAGAGATGTCCATTCACACTTTCTCAACTGGTTAAGAACATATTATCCTCTGGTGCATAAAAAAAGAACCCAAAATACTTAAAGCCCACTGTGAAGCATTTGCCTGATGATGCAGGCAAAATAGTTGGGATTCGCTTTCATTTAGATTCTGTAGTTGATAGAAGTTATGTGGTTATAACTTTAGCCATGGGTGCCCAGAGATAATGGATGAATTCCAGTTTCTGGAGCATAAGGACATGGATCCTTCCTTGAAAAGGTAAGAATGGTGTGTATGTTGGACCCTTGCCTTTACTTGCTCATAAAAATAATTACAGGAGGACTAGCTAGGAGGAAAAACTGGTGGGAAAAGGCTCTTGCTCCGACCAAGACAAGGCTATATCTTTTACCATGCTCAGGGACACACTACAGAGGGTGTTTTTTCTTGAAAAGCTAATCTCCAATATTATGTTTTCAGGCAAGATGCTGGGGCACGTAGGGGCTTCTCGGGTCCAAAGCTTTCTGGATAAGATTGATTATCTAGACCCATTCTGAACTCAGATATTATTATGAGACCTTGCTGGATCAACTATATGGAGAATCAGAGGGAAAAGTGTTTTTCTTGGGTCTGGGGAATCTCCTGGCAGCATTTGGTATCTCTAACCATGGTACCCTTCCAGTCACTCTTTCTAAAGTGACACCAGTCCTTTCTGTATAGTTGAGCTCAGCAAAAGGTACTGAGAGTCTGAGTTCTGGCACTCTAGTCATTGGTCTTCTGCATCCCTCAGGATTCTGTTGTTGTCCATCAAACAATTTAACATTCATATAGAACCATGGGAAGGAAGTGTACTTGCCGAATAGGGCCACTGTCTAAAGCAGTGGTGCCCAAACCTTTTTTGCTGGTCCGGTCCCACCCCCGACATACAGCTGGGGGGCAGAGGCAGGCTGTTCCCACTGCTGACAGTTTTGACGTCAGCAGCAGTGACACCAGCGGCGGTGATCAAGCTTTGTTTGGGCTGTGCTGAGCAGCCTCTTGCTCGGTCCCATGCCCTCTGCAGCCTTTGCCAAAGCCAATCGCTGCATCAGGAAATTTTTTGGAGCCTCCTGTGCTTCAAAATCTGCAGCGCTGGAAGGGTACACCTGGCGTGCTGTGGTGACATCATCCTGGGCGCCCCAGGGGGCTCTCATACTGCCACAAATTTTGAAGCACAGGAGGCTCTAAAAATTTCTCAATGCAGTGATTGGCTTTGGCAAAGGCTACACAGGCCATGCGACTGAATAAGAGGCTGCTCGGAGCAGCACGGACAAAGCTTAATCACTGCCACCACTGCCACCACTGCACCGCTGCCACCGCTGCTGATATCAGGCAGTGGGGGCGAGTGGGGGGGGCAGTCTGCAATGAGCCCAGGTGCTAACCGCTGGCCACATTAATGTTATACAGGGGCCTAATTGGGCCAGCGGGCCATAGTTTTGGTACCCCTGGTCTAAACAAAAAGCCCACATTTAGCTGCTGTATGGTGTGTCCCTGAACACGGTAGAAAATATAGCCTTGTCTATGTTTTCTAAGAGACTGGCTTGTATGCTGCATGTCCTGGAGCAATTACCTCTGCTGGCAGTAAAAGGGCAATTTTGTTTTCATCCCTGTAGTCCTTCATTGTAGCCATTCATCCAAAAAGCTTGAAACAAATTTCCGATCTTTATGGCTTTGTATTCTTTCTCTATTGAACTCCCTCCACTGAAGTTATGAATGAGTAAGAGTCAAGAGATGCCACATTCCATTATCTTAAGCACTGAAGCTGCATCCACTTGGCAAATCATTTATATACAGCCACATACTATCCTTATGTGACCGTTTTATTCATGCCCTTATGTGACCACTTTATTCATGCTAGAAGGAGCAATGTTCCTTTGGTTCATTTGTCTGATGTGTACCCATGTGCAGAATAAAATTGACATGGGAAAGAAGTACAAGTGACTCGTAATTCTTTCTTGGACCCATGTACTGCAGTGTCAGAAGCGTGAGACACCCAGGACATCCATTACAACAGAAAAAGGAACCATTTGACCCCCAGATTGAATATGCCTTCATGGGTTCTGCATCTGGCCATGTGATTAGAGTGGTCTTCTACTGAAGGTCTGATATCATTACCACATTTTTTGAAGCAACAGCCCTAAATGACAGAGTTTTCTTGTATCCAAACCAGTCCCCATAGTTCTAACTAATAGGTGCTTCTCCTTTTTTTCCTGCTTATTTTTTTCTTGAATGGCCAGCAGTAACAATCTCTACTTTTTAAACAAATGCAACCAAATGCAGCAATCCCCTACCACCACCACCACACAATGTCAGGTGTATAAGAGGTGGTGTGAAGCTGCAGCACATGCACCTGCTGTTTCTGTGCAACAAGCACAAGCCTGTCAAGTGCTCATAGATCAAAGGCATGAGCAGCCTATCTTCCCATCACCCCTTTGCACAATTCTTAGACAAAATAGGCATCTATTTTCTTGACATTCCACTCTCTTGAAATACAGTCCATTCGGTTATCAACCATCATGTTCATCTTATATATTATAGCCATACTGTACTCTGATTTCTACTGCACCTAGCCCATCTGAAAAGAAATAGTCTTCAACTATTTCCACTTTGGTCAAGTTTGGATCACTGATCTTCTTAAGCCCTACAGTACACAGAGATGCTCCTGAATAAGCACACAGTGATCTCCATCACTCTCAGAATTTCTCTTACCAATAAATGCCTTCCAGTTTATCCTTAACAGCATTTAGGTGGGCCATCATTGCCTCACAATTCCAATGCAAATTTCTGTGACAGCCACTTTTGGGGAAACTGATCTCCAGCTTTCCACTAGAAGGCATGTCTTTGAAGTCCATAGGTCTCAGTTAGGGGGGAATCACTGTTGCAACATCACAATTATCTATTAAAATATTCCATGTAATTATCTGTTAATCTATCCCATGCTTTTACCCATGTAAGTAAATTAAGTAAATGGGCATATTATTTTGTCTTTGGGACAACTAAAAATTCTGATCAGTTCTCAATTCACACTTTTGATTTTGGGATACATAAGAGCACACTCAGTATCATGCTACAGCAAATTTGGGTGTGCAGAGGTTTTCTAGCTTATGGCATGAGTCCCGGTTGGCGGCCTATTTTTATTTTGCAGTTTAGCCATGGGTTGCCATGGCAATGTTAAAAAGGAATTCACTGAGAGTTACAAGGAAATACTTATTTTTCTTAAGTATACATGAAACCACAAACTGAGTGCTGCAGAACAATATCACAGGGCACAAATTATACATAACCTATTTACCAATTTTGTTGGCAACCCTTCCTGTATTGTCAAGCCCCAGACTATGCCCACATTTGAATTGGTGCCAGTGGAGGCCTGAATAATATTTAGATCCTTCTTCAGGTGCTACCGGGAACTGGGAAGCAGTCCACTGGATTATGATGGAAGCAGTGTGAAACTGCACAAGCCAGTCTGATCCTGGACTGAAAAATCTTCTTCACCACCTCAGTCCTTTATTCAGGATCTCTGTTGGAATTCTGAACCCACTTTTGTTCTCCCTGTATTTTCAATGCCTTTAAGAATTGTCTTATTTTGACAGTATCTGGTTGATAAAATCTGACCTGCCTCCATAGTTTCCCCCATGTATCTGGGCATCATGGACACTTAACAGCAGCTGTTGAGTCAGGTTCATTTCCTGTGAACACTGGGATGGTCAATGAGATTTGTGAAGCACCCAAAATATGGCAATGTATAGCATTCAAGAAACCATGAGGAGTTTCCACTACTCCCCCTCCCCCAAACTCCTACAATTAAATCCATTGTCTTGTGGTTCTTCTTTGGGCATGCCACTTTCTCTCAGATGCAATAATTTGTATAATGGTTCATTAACCCACTAAACAAGGATACCCATTAAAAGTCAGCAAAGGAAAATCTTGATGATATTAACATCCCATCTCCCCACACACCCCATGCCTAGCAGATAACACCAAACAGGCCAATTCTTCATTGGAAGACATATCTGAAAAGTCAAGCAGAGAGCATCGTATCTGTCAGTCATCTTGGGGTAGAGAACTGTGCTGTAACTGGTCTGTGGAAAATGATTGATGCATGACAGGTCATAGATTCAGTATGAGTCAGAGGATGGCAGAGATGTGTGATCTTGCAAAGACAAGCTGCCATTCTCCTCATATTTCACTTTCTGACAAGCTTGCCTTCTCATACAAGGAACTATACTTTGGCATCCAATCTTGGTCTGATTCCTGTCAGATGTAGCTCTTCCGATATAGGAGTCCAAGTACAGGGAGACAAGACATTGGTGAATCAACACATAATGCATGTCAATGCAGTTAGTTAAAGACAGATGGAAGAGCAGTTGAGTAACCTAAGCCAGAACTGACATCTATAGCTAGAAATTTTGGCATTCCCACTCGTGGGGGTGGAGAGGCCCTGTGGGGGTGGGGAGGCCCCATGAAGGTTGGGGAGGCCCCATGGGGGTGTGGGAGTTGGGGAGGTCCCATGGGGTTGTGGGGAGTACCCAGGTTGGGGAGCACCCACAGGGGGCAGGCACACACGTGGTGTTGCCTGCATACCTTGAACAGTGTGCATATACACACACCTACATGACTTCACCAGCAACTTAGGAAACCTCATCACCACATCACTGTCAAACCCGTCCTACGAGGGCAGACTGGAGGGGCTTGGTGATGGTCCCATTTGCTAAGAAAGCTCACCTTGCAGGGACCAGGAGGAGGACCTTTTCCATGTCAGCCCTGGCCCTTTGGAACCTCTTGCCACTCAAGCTACACCTCCAGACGAAGCTGCTCCCCTTTAGAAAACAACTGAAAACATGGCTATCCCTGTGGGTATGGGCCAGTCCCACTGGCTTATTTAGCCCACATGGGTATTTTGGCCTGATAGCTTTTTTAACTGTTATGGGAGGGTAGGGAGATTTTTTTAGATGGTTTTAAAAGGGGGGTTTAATAGTTTATAGATGGGGGTTAATTTTTTTATTTGATGTTTTAATTATGTTGTGAACCGCTTTGGGTCACTCCTGAGTGAGGGAAGTGGGATAGATAGATAGATAGATAGATAGATAGATAGATAGATAGATAGATAGATAGATAGATAGATAGATAGATAGATAGATAGATAGATAGATAGATAGATAGATAGATAGATAGATAGATAAACATCACATGGGTGTGTGGACACTTGTGGTACCTGCCTGCGTGCCGCCTTCTCCTCCTTGGGCACTTGGTCTCTAAAAGGTTCACCATCATTGCCATAGAAGAATAAATCTGTTCAATAATACATTCACATGTATGGACTGAAAAATGTAGGACCATCTGCCATTATACCTGAAGACTTAAAACAGAACGGGACAATAATGCCACCTCTAGACAAATGTCAGTTGCCCTCAGGATTTTTTCCTTAGACTAATCCCAAGAGGCTCTGAATGGGCTTGTGTGTATCCAGCATTCCATTTTTCATAGTAATCTCTTGGTAGGTGCTTCACCCTGTCTTTGGATGCTTTGCTTTAACATGTGAGCAAACTCATTCATTTCCCACCTGATGAAGCAAAAGGAGAGCTAACATCAAGCCAAAATGCTTTCTATTCTGCTGCTGGCATATTTAACATGCTAGGTTTGATCAAGTGTAGTCACATACCTTTTATTTCTCCCGCTGACCCTAGGGAACTCTAGAGCAACTGCAAGACAATTTACAACTTTAATGCCTCTGACATGCACAGAGCTCTTCACAAATATTTGTGCACTATTTCCTATCTCCCTGGTATTCAAGACGTGACACAGGTCTTGACAGCTGATTGCTTGGTGAGTAGCATAATTTATCTTTTTTTGAACATTTCTGTGTAGAATCTAGGCTGTAGCTCAGATCCAAGGACAGCTTGCAACTAGCACACCATTAGTGACCCACTCAAAATTTCAGGGTGAAGCACTCTCCATCCTAGCTTTTTTATTATTTATTTATTTATTGGATTTATACCCCGCTCTACTCAAGCACAAGGCCGACTCAGAGCAGCTGCAAACAAATCAATACACATACAATTACAACAATATAATAATACACAATAAGCTGCCCCTGCTCGCATTATTTTTAAAGGAATTATTCATTATTTTTGGCAGTTGGTTCATCATTACAGTTACTGTCATTAGTGTAAACAATTTGTTGGGTGACACATTCAAACAATGCATTGTCACTTCCAGTGAATGAGTTAAAAAGCAGGGAAATGCTCTCTGGTGATCTCTGGTAGCCAATTCTGATATTACACCTTACAGATATTTGCAAAATATTTACAAGAAGACAAAACTGATGAATTGCTATTTATGATTGATTAGAATAATCTAAATCCTAAAAAATAAGTGTCAATGTGCATCTAAAATACCTTAAAATGCCATTGGAATGTAATAAAAATTACTCATTCCACTAAAAAATAACTTTGAAATTAGTGATTTGTTTACTTTACAGTACGCTAGAGTCACCCATTTCACCTGTTTGTGGCCCAACAAGTCCCAAAAGCATGGAAAGCCACCCACCCACCCATCTCCCTCTTTCCCAAAGTGCCCTCCAGGCCTAGGAGAGAATGAAAAAGCCAGCCAATCAGGGTTGGCTAAGTGGTGAATGCTGACCTGTCAAGACTGGGGGCACTTTACCCTTGGCATACCTGAGAGGAGAAGTTTTTATACCCCAGTCCGCCTTCTTTCCCATTCTGGCTTCTTTCTCATTTGCCCTCCTATTAGACAATAGACAACAGTATTTTGTATATTTGCTCATCATGTAGAATGTTGTATGTGGATGACTGTGTATGCAATTCTTTTGTCATAGATTGTTTGGTTGCAGTGAGTAGCATCAGATCCGTGATTAGTAAAATGGGCATTTGACCCCATCCCATGCACTAATGAGTAAGAATAATTCTCATCAGGAGCAAGGAATGGGAGGGGCTGATGAAACTACTATAGACTATTGCTACCATATATATTTTTCCCCATACCATTTAGGAAAGTGGCAGAGGCAGAATGTACCTTGAGGTACTGTTGTGTATGTAACAGTATTACTTTAAGAATGTATGAATGTAACCTGGCAATGATTACAATGTAACCCAGCTGTTAAAGGAACGCGAGCTAGCTACCCATAGAGGGCAGCTGCGAGCATTCAGCTCACATGGTTCAAATTCCCCCAATCACTGGCAGCCGCGGGAACTTTCCCACGCAAGGATCACCTGGAAGAAGATGGGCGTGACTCAGAATGACGTCATGCAGGTAGCAGCCAATGAGCTACCATGCAACCCTTTTCAAATGTGTTACTGCAGTATAAAATGAGCTGTACCTCCGCCATTACCACATGTTCATAGTGACCACCATGAAATAAACCAGTGTTTTACCCCCCACTGCGGCTCCTTCTTTGTCTTCCGTGCAAGACACTAAATTGGCGACAAAGGTGGGATCCATGGCGTGTCCCAAGATCAAACCTCACCAGTTTGATATCAGCGATCCAGAACAATGGGAGCTGTACGAGTGCCAGTTTCGGCACGCAATGGATGCTGCAGGCATCGACGACGAGGGGAAGATGTGCTCGCACTTCCTAGCCCAGGTGGGGCCAGCCACGCTGCGCATCCTGATGAACCTAGTGGCTCCCCGGAAGGTCGGTGTGGTGCCCATCGACCGCATCCTGGCGCTACTGAGGGAGCATTTCCAGCCGCCCGTTTCCATTTTTCTGGCCTGGGTCACGTTCCACAGGCGGAACCAGCACCCGGAAGAGTCCGTATCCGCCTATGCAGTGGCCCTCAGGCTGGTGGCCGTCAATTGCCAATGGGAGGACCTGGACACAGCCTTCCGAGACCGCATGCTGTGTGGCCTGAGGGACAAGGAGGTCCAGAGGAAGTTGATGACCCGCGACCATCGACTCATGTTCAACGAGGTACTGCGGGAGGCCCAAGCGGCTGAGGCGGCGAGGAGTGGGGTCAGAGTGTTCAAGTCCTGAGGGGCCACGCCTGAGAGGGCCAAGTCACCCATGCAAGTGGACTGGCGGACTTTGGCAAAAACGGCCTGGCGGGCACGCCGGTCGCCCGCAGGCACCGCAGCAACCTCAGAGGAGTCTTCCACGATGGTGGACTCCTGTTCCAGCGAGGACGACAACGTACAGAGGGTAAAGAAGCGTGGAGAGAGGCGCCAGACCAGCGAGCAAGGAAGCCACCGCTGCAATGGCTGTGGGGCATCTCACGACCGGACGAGATGCCCATTCCGGAAGGCCGAGTGCCACAACTGCGGCCGAAAGGGCCACATTGCCAGAGTCTGCAGGCGCGGGCAAACCGAGGACAAGGGCACATTGAGACACCCTCAAGCACACCAACACAAGGCAGCCAGCATCGGAAAGGTCTTAGCCAATGATGACGCGGAGGGCGTGAACCACGTGGGCCTGGAGCACCGGCGCTTCTACGTAGAGGTACTGTTACAAGGGGTTCCAGTGAGGATGGAAATTGACTCGGGGTCGTCCTACTCCATCCTGTCCCAGAAGGAGTTCATGCGCATTCCCCTAAATGCGCGGCCCAAGTTGAGGGCTATGAAGTCACACTTACGGGACGTGCAGAGCTACGGGATCCCAGTGTTGGGGGTGGGGAACTTCGTGGTGAAGTTTAAACATTACACAGAAAAACTGCCCTTAGTGGTTCTCAAGGGGGGAAGATGTTGCCTTTTGGGAACCCAATGGTTTGCTCCCCTGGGAATTGAACTGTCCGGCATTAATGCCATAGAGACTGACCCAATTCGGGACGTGTGCGATGCGCACCCGGACGTTTTCAAGAAGGGGTTCGGGACTTACAAGGGGCCCCCAGTTTCCTTTGAGTTGGACCCAGAAATCCGGCCCATACATCTCAAGCCAAGAAGAGTTCCTTTCGCCCTCAAGGACAAGATTGAGGTGGAACTGGACAAATTGGTGGGGCAGTGGATTTTGGTTCCAGTTGATTCAGTGGAGTGGGAAACTCCAATTGTTACAGCCTTAAAATCCAATGGGGAGGTCAGGATTTGTGCTGACTACAAATGTACAATTAACAAGGCCATTCGGCCAAATGCATATCCGGTGCCAGTGGTCAGCCACTTACTGGCCACGTTGCATGGGGAAGGTGTTTTGCCAAGCTAGACCTGGCGCAGGCGTACCAGCAGCTCACAGTAACCACAGCTGCCACCGCTGTGCAAGCTATCGTTATGCCCGATCTCCCCTCCCTAGTTTAGGAGACTCCGAATGCGAGGTAGGCAGGACCACCAAGTCCTGCTGATCGAGTCTCTCGACTCGCCCCCCATAGTTCCGGCAGACCTTGCCAAAGCCACGGCGGCCGACAAAATCCTGTCCCAAGTCAGTTCCTGGGTAAGGAAAGGATGGCCCACAACTCCCCCCGAGGAGCATTTCAAGTCATTTTTTAGGCGCAGAGTAGAACTTTCCCTTGAAAGGGGCTGCCTGCTCTGGGGCCAGCGGGTAGTCATCCCAGAGAAATTACGAGCTAAGGTGCTGAGGCTCCTGCATACCAGCCACCCGGGAATAGTGCGTTCCAAAGCACTGGCCAGAAGCTACTTCTGGTGGCCTCAGATAGACGCAGATATAGAACATTTGGTGGGCACATGCGAGAGCTGCCAGAGCTCTCGGCCCGAGGAGTCCCAGCTGCCCCATAGGGAATGGGATTCGGCCCGTGGGCCATGGTCCCGAGTACACGTCGACTTCGCCGGCCCCTTCCGCAGGTCCATGTTTCTGCTGATAGTTGACTCATACTCCAAGTGGTTGGAGGTCATTCCTATGTCGAACACCTCATCTGCCGCGACCGTAAAACAATTGTGTAAGGTGTTCAGTTGTTTCGGCCTGCCGGACGTCCTTGTTAGCGATAACGCCAGTACCTTCACTTCTGCAGAATTCAAGGCGTTCATCGAGAGAAATGCCATTCGGCACATTACCGCTGCCCCGTTTCACCCCGCCACAAATGGTCAGGTAGAGCGCCAAGTGCGCACTACGAAAGATGCACTGCGGTGCATGGGTCCCGATGAGTTGAACCTCCAACTGTGTCAGTTCCTCATCTGTTATAGGGCAACTCCCCTAGCTTCAGGACATTCGCTGGCCGAACTCCTCATGAGGAGGAGGCCGGTAACGCTCTTTGATCGGTTGGATCCGACCATGGTGGAGGATGAGGGGAGAAATGTAGAGATAGGGAGCTCCAAAAGTTTTGCGGTAGGGGACCCAGTTCACTGCAGAAACTACGCGGCCGCGGGACCAACGTGGGTCCCAGGAACGGTCATCGAGCAAACGGGGCCAGTGTCATATAAGGTCGAGACTAGCACAGGGCTACTCTGGAGAAGGCACGCTGACCAGCTCAGAAGGCGAGTTACCAGTGAAAGGGAGTCAGCGTTAGGGTCCTCCCCCACCCGCGGAACCCAAGGGGGAGACACGGGGACATCCTCGGGTGCAAATGCATACCCTGAATTCTCAGAGGAGGAGGAGGATACTTTGAAAGAGTGGAATGAGTTTGATTTTATGTTACCATACCAGGGGGGTGTCGCGGAGTGGTCCCCCACCCGTCCGAGCGAGAAGAGGGACTTTAGTTCAGCCCCTGGTACCTCCAGTCCTCCCAGTCCTTTTGTTTTAGAGTATACCCCATCACCAAGGCCCCCAAACCAGGCAGCAGGGGGAAGTTCACTCTCTCCATCCCCAAGAACTCCGAGTCAGGCAGCAGGGGGTAGCACAAGTACGCCGGTTGCAGGCGCAATAGACTGGGGCAAGACAAGACGGGTCTTCTCGTCGGTCCCGAGGTTCATGCTGGGGGGTCCCCAGGCGCCACGAGAAACAGGCAGGGATTCACATCACAGCTGCATGTTCCATTCCTTTCTCCCAATGCAAGGTTGTCGCAGAGTCCCCGACAGACGACTAATGAGTCCCCCCTTTCCATTGCAGGTCGAGAGTCTGCAGAACGCTGAGTCCCTAGTTCCCCTGAGCTCAGCCAAGCAGTCGTATGCCCCAAGCGCATATGCGGGACGCCACAATGGTTGAGGGACTTCATCCCATCCTAGGGGGGAAGAGTGTTGTGTATGTAACAGTATTACTTTAAGAATGTATGAATGTAACCTGGCAATGATTACAATGTAACCCAGCTGTTAAAGGATCGTGAGCTAGCTACCCATAGAGGGCAGCTGCGAGCGTTCAGCTCACATGGTTCAAATTCCCCCAATCACTGGCAGCTGCAGGAACTTTCCTGCGCAAGGATCACCTGGAAGAAGATGGGCGTGACTCAGAATGACGTCACGCAGGTAGCAGCCAATGAGCTACCGTGCAACCCTTTTCAAATGTGTTACTGCAGTATAAAATGAGCTGTACCTCTGCCATTACCACATGTTCATCCTGACCACCATGAAATAAACCTGTGTTTTAGCCCCCACTACGGTTCCTTCTTTGTCTTCCGTGCAAGACACTAAAGGTACACAAACTTTGATTGAAATACTTTGGGTAGCTGAAACAGCATTCTGCACTGCACTAGTGGCAGGCCCCATCTGTTCTCATCAACCACATGTTGTTGTCTGCCAGCAGCCCCCCCCCCCCAATCGAGCATGTTGGTTTTGCATTTAGGGACTCCAACACTTGAGAGAAGAGTGGAGGCAGTGATTCCTTGTGGTACACTGTGCAACATGGCTGCCAGAGAAGCACAACTACCTTATCCCTTCCACAACTTGTCTTACCAGAGGACAATGGACCCACTGGCAGAGAATTGTTTATTAAACCACAATGGATAAAAATAATGTTAAATCAGATAAATGGACACACGTTTGTTTACTTTTCTCTACAACAATTAACATTTAAAACTAAAATTATTCCATTTTGTACATTAATTGTCAGTAATGTTGCTTTTAAGGGTTTCTATAAATAAAAGTAAAATAAAATGGCAAGAAATAAACAAAAATATTCAACCTCCCATATCTGGCTGTGGAGCAATGAATTACGATAGCATGCTAACCATCATTCAGATTGTTCAAAATCATTTTTTAAGAAGACAATGCTGGGTAACAAACTGAATATAAAAAAATTCTTAGTCTTTGGGGTAATAAAGGATACCTATTTTTTCATGAAACATAATAACATGACCATCTCTCTGGAAATCATATTCATAAATACAATTCTGAGCAGTAGTAATAATGCCTTCAGGTGGTAACTTTGCAATATCATTAAATAGTCACCATATTAAAAAGAAGGGTGGGAAAATCACCACTACTAGAGGAAACATTCCTTTAAAATATGCAAACACAATTTTCATGGACATGATAATGGATTTCTTTCTAACATGTAGCACATCAAAATGACATGGTAGAGTTCTTTTTGGTGTTTTTTTATATCAAAAAATTGCACATGAGCTACTGGTTTTTTAGCTGTGAAAATAAAAGGTTCAGTGAGCCAAAATATCTTACACTTCCTGCACTTGCTGTGTACACCTCATTGTGTGTGTATGTTAAGCGGGATGTGGAGAAGGAGAGGAAAAGAGAGAGAATTATTTCTCTAAATCATTTAGTACAGGCTGTGTTATTATCTGCTTCCAAATTATCAGAACACACATACAGCACTACAAAAACTCTCTACTTCACTGGCACAGCTGGCATGAGAAGAAGAAAAAAGAAAGCCTGGCTGAGGTTTGTAGATGGGATATGTCCAAAAGAAAAACAAAACTTGTACCTAGCATTTGGCCTCAGTCCAGCTGCCTGCTGTCTGCTTTCATATCCTGCACTTGAATGGTAGGTGCCTGTTTTGAGATAAGGTCTTCTGTTGATCTGCAAGCCTTCTGCATTTCAGTCTAATCTGGAGCTTGAGAACTGCCACCCACACAATCAACCAAGAATTTAAGAAGGTCAAAGGGAAAAATAAGATAGAAAAATAGGATGCTCAATGTGCCTTGGTGTGTGAGTCAATATCACTTTACAGCAGGCCTTTGGCGGACGGACAAAAGTGCTGGGATTAAAACTGGGCCACTTTATTATTTGTAATTCAACAATGCAAGCGGGCCGCCATAGCACTGGTAAATAGGAATGGTTATAACCAATCATATCGACCCCAAACAGAAGCGCAAATAACCGAACGTCTGCTTCTCACATGTGTCCGGTGAACCAGAAGGATTTGCAAGCTGTATCTAGCATAGCATCACCTTGGTCCTTTAGTGTATGGGACCAAAGACAACCGGACAACCGAAAGGTTGGTTTAACACAGGTTTATTGCATGAGGTTCCAGTGAAGCTTGAGGTAATGGCGGTGATACATCTCAATATATACAGTAGCTCTCTGCATTTGAATCTTGTAGCACGGTAGCTCATTGGCTGCTACCGGCGTGGCCTCGCCCAGGCACGCCTCTTTCTTCTGCTGCTGAATGCGGGGAAGGTTTTCCCGCGGCTGTCCGTGATTGAGCAATGTGAACCATGTGAGGCTGAACGCTCGCAGCTGCCCTCTATGGGCTGTCTGCTCGCGTTCCTTTACAGCTGGTATCGTTTGTATCTGGAGTGGTTGCATTCTTGCCTTTACAGTATAATGAACATGCATACATACATACATAACATCCCTCCCCCCTAGGATGGGACGAAGTCCCGCAACCATTGTGGCTTGCCGCACGTGCGCTTGGGACGCGCTTGCGTCTGACCTAGTACTGGAGAGCCTGTGATCCCTGACTCCGCGGGTGCTTGTCCTGCAACGGGAAACGGGGATTCGTTAGTGGCTCCGTGGGGCGTCTGTGCCTGCCTCGCGCCCGGGGATGGGAAGGGAATGAATAGTTGGGAGGTGAACCCTTGCCTGTTGCTCTCTGACCCCGGGGACCCACCTATTGTGAACCGCGGAACCGATGAGGTCGCCCTTGTGGTTCGGCTACCTTCTGATCCCTGCTCGGGGGACCTTGAGACTGTGGTGGGCGGACTCGCTGATGCCTCCCGTCTTGGGGGTGTCGGTCTCCGGGAAAATGCCGCTATATCGCATTCTAACTCACAGGGGCTACTGGGACTGGAGGTACCAGGGGCTGAACTGAAACCCCTCTTTTCGCTAGGACGGGTGGGGGACCACTCCGCTAACTCCCCCTGGTACTGTAAATCAACGTCTAAACTTCTATGGGCATCCGTGTTTCGGGGAAACTCCCGCGGGGTATGTGTGTGGTCGGGGCTCTTCCATTTTTTCGGGGACTCCCGCAAAAGATTTCTGTGGATCGATTCCCTTTCCTCCCCCCTTGGTGGGGACCCATGCTCCCCTTTTCCTCCCCCTTGGGTTAAGCGGGTGGGGGAGTACCCTAACGCTGATTCGATGCTATTCTCGTCTCCGTCCTGCTCTCCGGGGACCCTGCGCCTGAGTTGGTCCACGTGTCGCCTCCACAGGAAGCCTGTACTGGTTTCTACGCGGTATGAGACGGGGCCGGTTTGTTCTACTACGGTGCCCGGCACCCAGGCTGGCCCCGCGCTGGCGTAGTTTCTGCAATGCACCGGGGCGCCTACGCTGAAACTCTTTGTGGGTTCCACCCCTATGTTCCGCCCTTTGTCCTCTACTCTCGTGGGGTCTAGCTTGGAGATTCCCGTGGCCAGCTTCCTGCGCATCAACAGCTCTGCGGGGGAGTACCCTGACGCTAGTGGGGTGACCCTGTATCTTAGCAGGAATTGGCACAATTTCAGGTCGAGGTCTCCGGGGCCCATGCGCAGTAGCGCGTCTTTCGTGGTGCGCACGAGGCGCTCTACTTGGCCGTTGGTGGCCGGGTGAAAGGGGGCAGAGGTGACGTGCCGAATGGCGTTTCGCTCCATGAATGCCCCAAACTCGGCGGACGTGAAACAGCTGGCGTTATCGCTGACGAGGGTGTCGGGTAAACCGAACGTGGAGAAGACCCTCCTTAACTGTTTGATTGTTGTGGCCGAGGAGGTGCTTGAGACTGGAATGACCTCCAACCACTTGGAGAACGCGTCCACCATGAGGAGGAAAAGTGTTCCCCTGAACGGGCCAGCAAAGTCTACATGTACCCGGGACCAGGGCCCCCTTGCCGAGTCCCACTCCCTAGGTGGCGAGCGAGCCTCTTCTGGCCTTGAGCTTTGGCACGCTTCGCAAGTGCCGACCATGTGTTCGATGTCGGCGTCTAGCTGGGGCCACCAAAAGTAACTGCGGGCCAGCGCCTTTGAGCGGACGATCCCCGGGTGGCTGACGTGCAGCAGTTTAAGCACCCTCGGCCGGAGAGGCGTGGGGATCACTACCCGCTGTCCCCACAAGAGGCAACCCCTCTCTAGGGACAACTCTAGTTTCTTTTTGAAAAATGTGTCGAATTCCGCTGCTGGGGAAGACACGGGCCACCCTTTCTGTACCCAGGAGCAGACTGTGGCCAGCGTTTTGTCCTTGCCTGTCGCTTTGGCGATGTCGGCCGGTACTACTGGAGGGGAGTCTAGAACCTCTATCATTAAGACCTGATGGTCCCTCTCTACTTCGCCCACGTGGCAGCAATCCCGGGGAATGGGGGACCTCGACAGGGCGTCGGCATGGCTGATCTCCCTCCTGGGCCGGTATACCAACGCGTGCTGATACGCATTGAGAAAAATGGCCCACCTGAGCATTCTCGGGGACAGGATTTGGGGTGTGGGCTTATCTGCGGTGAAAATGCCTAACAAAGGCTTGTGGTCAGTCACTATGGTGAAGGGGCGGCCGTACACGAAATCATGAAATTTCTTGGTCCCCGCAATTATTGCTAGTGCTTCTCTGTCTGTCTGAGCATAGTTTCTCTCTGCTTGGGACAAGGACCTAGAGTAGAACGCTATCGGGGCCTCCCTACCGTTCTCCAGCACGTGGCATAACACCGCCCCCACCCCCACCGGGGATGCATCACATATCAGGACCACTGGGCATTTGGGATTGAAGTGGGTCAGTACGGCATCTGATGCCAGGAGTCGCTTCAGGTCATTGAAAGCCTTCTCCTGGTCATCGCCCCACTTCCATGCCTCATCCTTTTTTAACAATTTGTGTAGCGGTTCTGCCACGGCTGCCTTCCGCGGGAGGAAGGAGTGGTAGAAGTTGAGCAGTCCGAGGAACGACTGCAATTCGGGCTTGGAGGTGGGGCGAGGGGCCTTCTTGATGGCGGCTACCTTGGATTGGGCTGGCCTTATTCCCTCGGGAGTGACACGGAACCCTAGGAACTCAACCTCTGTAGCGAAGAAGACGCATTTGTCTTTCCGCAACCGCAACCCCGCCTTTTCGAATATTGTCAGGACCTTTCCCAACCTAGTTGCTAATTCGGCCCGGCTCCCCCCTGTAATCAATACGTCATCAAAGTAGGGTAACACCCCCTCTAACCCCTTCAGGAGGCGTTCCACAAGTGACTGGAAGATCCCGGGCGCTGAATTCACGCCGAATTGGAGGCGCGATACCTGGAACGCCCCTTTGTGGGTGACTATGGTCTGCGCAGCAGCTGCGGCGGGGGTCACCGGGAGTTGCTGGTAGGCTTGGGCCAGGTCGAGTTTAGCGAAACACCTCCCCCCGTGTAACCTGGCCAACAAGTGGCTGACTACCGGCACCGGATACGCATTAGGGCGGATCGCCTTATTGATGGTGCACTTGTAATCAGCGCATATGCGGACCTCCCCGTTGGCCTTGAGCGCTGTTACAATTGGAGTTTCCCACTCCGCAGAATCAACAGGAACAAGAATCCCCTGGCCCACCAATTTGTCCAACTCCGCCTCTATTTTGTCCTTTAGTGCGAAGGGCACTCTGCGCGGTTTAAGTCTGATTGGACGTACTCCAGGGTCCAGGTCGAAAGTCACTGGGGGGCCCTTGAATTTCCCGAGCCCCTTTTTAAAAACCTCGGGGTGCGCGTCGCACACGCTCTGTATTGGATCAGTCCCGGCGGCGTGTGCTTCCACGGCGTGTACCCCCCCCAATGAACAACCCCAGGGGCTGGAACCATTGAGTCCCGAGGAGGCTGCATTTACCTCCCTTGAGGACGACTAGGGGAAGCGTTGCGGTGTGCTTTTTAAACTGGACCCGGAACTTCCCAACCCCCAACACTGGGATGCGGTTCCCTTGCACGTCCTTCAGTGTGGCCCTCAACGCCTTGAGCTTGGGCCGCATGCGGGGGGCGATTTTCATGAACTCCCCCTGGGAAATAATGGAGTATGAAGAACCCGAGTCCACCTCCATTCTAACAGGGGCCCCTTGTATTACTACCTCAACGAAGTAACGGGGGTGCTCCGTGGAAACGCTGCAAACCGGCGCGTCGTCCTCGCTGTCGTCGGAGATGCGCCCTACTCCGTCACGCGTCCTCGTGGTCCGGGTGCCATCCTTTGGCCTCGTGGTGCGGTCCTGCCTCGTGGTGCGGTCCTGCCTCGCCGAGCGGTCTGGAGAACTCCTGGTGGCCTCGCGCCGTTTCCGGCAGACCTTGGCGATGTGCCCGCGCCGGCCGCAGTTGTGGCACTCGGCCTTGCGGAATGGGCATTTGGCGCGGGCGTGGGCGGCGCCGCAGCCGTCGCAGCGCCGGCCCTCTCTCTGGACCCTCCGGACGTCCTCGTTGTCGCCGCTCTCCGCAGACGAGTTCGAAACTCGCCGGGCCGCGCGCACCGAGCTCTCTGCCTTTGCGGGCTTCGGGCGCCAGTCCTGAAGCTCGTGCACCCCGGCAGTAGTGGCCTCCGCGGCCTGTGCCGTGTCGAGGACTTGTTGCCACGTGGGAGGCGGCTCCCTTTTCATCAGCGCACGCTGAGTCTCTGTGTCCCTCAGACCGCAGAGCAGGCAGTCCCGGAGGGTGATGTCGGGGAGCTCCCACTTGCATGGGCCGGCGGCCAACCGCAGGGCCGCGGCGAACTCCTCGACCGATTCCCCGGGTGCCTGGACTCGCCTCCAGAACGCGCTCCGAGCGGGGAACATCGCTATTGCTGGCCGGAGATGGGCGCGCAACGCCGCCAGGAGCTCTGTAGCTTTGAGGTCGCTCACCTTCCTCGGCGCGATCAGGTCCACCAAGGTCCTCTTGGTCTCGTGTCCGAGCATGCGGACGAAAATGGCCCTCTTTTTGGCCTCATCGGAGACTTCGAGCTCCACCAGCGCTGTGTTGAAGTCTATCTCAAACAGCTCCAAGTCTCCCGGCTTCTTGATCTCGTAGCCGGCGCATGTCTTGGTCCCGTGGGCAGCCATATCCCATCCTCATCGCCAATTTAGTGTATGGGACCAAAGACAACCGGACAACCGAAAGGTTGGTTTAACACAGGTTTATTGCATGAGGTTCCAGTGAAGCATGAGGTAATGGCGGTGATACATCTCAATATATACAGTAGCTCTCTGCATTTGAATCTTGTAGCACGGTAGCTCATTGGCTGCTACCGGCGTGGCCTCGCCCAGGCACGCCTCTTTCTTCTGCTGCTGAATGCGGGGAAGGTTTTCCCGCGGCTGTCTGTGATTGAGCAATGTGAACCATGTGAGGCTGAACGCTCGCAGCTGCCCTCTATGGGCTGTCTGCTCGCGTTCCTTTACAGCTGGTATCGTTTGTATCTGGAGTGGTTGCATTCTTGCCTTTACAGTATAATGAACATGCATACATACATACATAACAGGTCCTGAGCACACATGATTGGCCAGCCACTGTACCACTATCTTATCCTTCCTGTGGCCAACCGAGTGTGCTCCTGCCAGAGCCGTAGGGGTCACCAAGTGCCTCCTTACCAGTGCTAGCCACCAGGCGACTAAGAAAAAAGGGAACCAAAACTACCCCATAATTAGCCCAACAGTGACAGTGTGGGAAGGGCAAACACACCAAGAACCAAACGGCCAATCTAGGTTCAAGCAAAAATTCCCATCTGGCCCCGAAGCGACCAAAATAGTCACACTCAATTAAGAAATGATCTACAGCTAAGATGGAGAAGGGCTAGGGTACGCCTTCAGGAGCTACCATTAGCTGCGCACCTTGAGCCTCCTTAAAAGAAGGAATGTGCTAGCAAGCTCTTGTTGGAGCAATTCATTTTGGATCTTCAACACTGTGTTACTCGAATCTCTGCTCTTGGAAACCTGAACCTTTGCCTGTGCTACTGACGACATCCCCAGATCATCCTTGTGCCTACTGTCTGCTATCGGATGGCTTCCGAACTCAGCTATCCATGACCATGGCTTTGTTTACCCTTCTGGATTTAAAAATAAGACTCTCTTTTACCTTATGTGCAGGGGCCACTGTCCGACCTGCTTGGCTGAGTGTCTGGACCATAACATTAACATCAGCAGGAAACTCACAAACTATGAATTGGGAAGTCAACTGTCCACACTACACACATCATCCCTGAGCATCTCCACAGCAGAATATGCTGCTCTAGTATGGAGCACATCCACACATGCAAAACAAGTTGACATCGCAGTTAATGAAACCATGCATATAGTGACAGGATGCCTCAAACCTACACCAGTGGAGAAAATATACCCTCTTTTTGGTATTGCTCCACCTAAGATAGGGATAGAAGTAGCAGCGGATGTTGAGAGAACTAAGCAAGGCAACAACCCTCGACACCCCTTGAACAGATATGAACCTCAAGTCAACCGGCTCAGATCCAGAAAGAGCTTTATGGCAAGAAAATATTCTTAATGGTACACAAAAGCAAAACCAGATGGAGGAAGGAATTCACTGGACAAGGAACAACATTAAAGGGTTATATAGCTGAGGAAGTCAACCTCCCCTACATCACATGGAAGACCCTGAATAGGCTGTGGGTTGGAGTCCCTAAATGCAAGACCAACATGCTCAAGGGGGGGGGGGCGGCTGGCAGACAACAACATGTGGTTTCGTCTGCCAATTACTGCCAGAAACTGATGTGGACTTGGGTTTGGGCAATGACAAAGCCAAGAAAGTGGCTTCATTTTGGCAGTCCAGGGTTTGATCAGGGAATTAAATAAAAAGAAAAAAGCTTTCATGATCCAACTTGAGAAAGGGACGTGCGGTGGCACGGATCCACTGCCGCACGCTTTGCCGGCTCCTCCCCTATGGGAGACGGCGTGAGGCAGGAAGAGGCGGGGCTGGCCTCCTTAAAGGAGGGGCTTGCACTGCCCTTCCACCTCCTTACCAACTGGGCCAGGCAGCGTTTGCTCTCCACCCCCGCCTTGGAGTCACCATTAGAAGCTCTGTGGCTAAGAGTACCAGGCCACAAGGATGGTCTAACAGTAGGCATATACTATCGGCCTCCGACCCAAACTCTTGAGGGAGACTGGCAGTTGGAGAATATTGTAAAGGAGGCATCCAAGAAGGGAAGCCTGGTTATAATGGGGGTCTTCAATTACCCACACATAGACTGGGTGAACTTTATCGTTCAGCACATGATAAAGAGATAAAGTTCCTAGATATGCTAAATGATTGTTCCCTGGGACAGATAGTTGAAGACCCAACTAGAGGTACAAGAATCCTTGACTTGATCCTGAGTAATACTCAGGATCTGGTGCAAGATGTTAATGTGACTGATCGAATCAGGAACAGTGACCACAACTCAATTATGTTTAACTTGATCATAGACTGCAAGTCATTGATAAAATCTAACACAGAGACCTTAAATTTTCAAAAAGGAAATTTCCCAAAGATGAGGAAACTAGTAAAAAAGAAGCTGAAAGGGAAAATTGAGAGTGTCCAAACACTCCAAGAGGCATGGAGGCTGTTTTTCAAAAACAATAACAGAGGCCCAATTGGAATGCATACCCAAAAGGAAAAAGGGCACTGCCAGGTCCAAGAGGACTCCGATGTGGCTTACAGGAGCTGTTCGGGAAGTGATCAAAAGCAAGAAAAGCTCATTTAGAAGATGGAAGGCTTGTCCGAACGAGGACAGCAGGCAGAAACATAAATTCTGGCAGAACAAATGCAAGGCAACAATCAGGAAAGCAAAGCAAGACTTTGAAGAGTGTATAGCTAAAAATACTCAGAGAAATAACAAAGACTTCTTAAAATACATTAGAAGTTATAACCCAAATAGGAAGGCCATTGGACCATTAGATGACAATGGAAAGCAAGGGGTTATTAAAGAGGAAACAGAGATTGCAGAGAGACTCAATGAATTCTTTGCTTCAGTATTCACTGAAGAAGACAGAGACCACATGCCCAAAACAGAGCCTATCTTCGTAGGGAGGGAAACCGAAGAATTAAGCCAGATAGAAATAACCAGGGAGGAGGTCCTTGCAAGTCTTGTTAAGCTAAACACTAACAAATCACCAGGACCAGATGGCATCCATCCACGAGTTCTCAGGGAACTTAAAGATGAAATTGCTGATCTCCTAGCCAAAATATATAATATTTCCATCAAATCAGGCTTTGTGCCTGATGACTGGAAGGTAGCGAATGTAACACCAATTTTCAGAAAAGGATCCAGGGGTGATCCAGGAAATTACCAACCTGTCAGTTTGACATGTGTCCCAGGTAAAGTGATGGAAACCATCCTAAAAAGATAGAATTAATAGGCACATAGAAGAGAAGGCGCTGCTAAAGGAGAGCCAACATGGCTTTTGCAGGGGCAAATCATGCCTCACTAATCTGTTGGAATTTTTTGAGAGTGTCAACAAGCATGTGGATAAGGGGGATCCAGTTGGCATTGTTTATCTGGACTTTCAGAAGGCTTTTGACAAGGTCCTACACCAAAGGCTCTTGAATAAACTTACCAGTCATGGAATAAAGGGACAGGTCTTGTTCTGGATCAGCAACTGGCTAAGGGACAGGAAACAGAGAGTAGCACTAAATGGACACTTCTCCAAGTGGAGGGAAGTAAAGAGTGGGGTCCCCCAAGGTTCAGTACTGGGACCCCTACTTTTCAACCTCTTCATAAATGATCTAGAGGTAGGAGTAAAAAGCAAGGTAGCCAAATTTGCTGACGACACTAAATTATACAGGGTAGTGAAAACTGTGAGAGATTGTGAGGAGCTCCAGAGGGATCTCTTGACACTGGGGGAGTGGGCAAAACAGTGGTAAATGAGCTTCAACATTAGTAAGTGCAGAGTGATGCATGTTGGGGCAAAAAAACCCAATTACATTTATAAACTGATGTGTTCTGAACTCTCTGCGACAAACCAGGAAAGGGACCTTGGTGTCCTGGTGGACAACTCAATGAAGGTGTCAACCCAGTGTGCCTCAGCAGTGAAAAAAGCAAACTCAATGCTAGGGATCATTAGGAAGGGTATAGAAAATAAGTCAGCAAGTGTCATTTTGCCTCTTTACAAATCTATGGTGAGGCCCCATCTGGAATACTGTGTACAGTTCTGGTCGCCATACCTCCAGAAGGATATTATGGAGTTGGAGAAAGTGCAGAGGAGGGCAACCAGAATTATTAGGGGACTGGAACACCTTCCTTACCATCTGAGACTGCAACGGTTGGGCCGTTTCACTCTTGAATGACGGCGTCTAAGAGGTGACCTGATTGAAGTTTATAAAATCATGCACTGTGTGAACAAAGTAGATAAGGAAAAACTGTTTTCCCTATCGCACAACACTAGAACTAGGGGACACTCGATGAACCTTTTGGGTACTAGTTCTCAAACAAATAAGAGAAAGTACTTTTTTACCCAGAGGATTACTGGTCTATGGAACTCCCTGCCAGAAGAAGTGGTGACAGCTGTCAGTCTTGACAGCTTTAAGAAAGGATTAGACAAGTTCATGGAGGACAAGGGTATCAATGGCTATAATTATGGATACTTAAGGACAACCTTGGGGTTGGAGAGATAGGCAGTTTATCTCTTAGCCAGGGAATCCTAAGCAGGTGAAGACATCTCCTTGGGAATACCCTGAAGGAAATGGTGAGCCACTGTGTGAGACAGAATGCTGTGGCCTGTTCCAGCAAAGCTGTTCTTATGTTCTAATCAGAGAAACTGCCTGGACACTGAATGTCAACCTACAGAAAAATCCCAATTTGAATTACATTTTATTGATCTTCATCTGATATATTGCAAGTTATTTAAGTATAATCTAATGGAAGAGTAAGGTATAAATAAAATAATGAAAACAATTGTTTTTATAGATCCAAATTCTAGCAAAAGATTTGGCAAACAACACTAAGTACTTTGATCTTGTTAAGCAGAAGCAAATAATAGACTTTGTTAAGCATGAGTGTATACACAGGTGGCTGCCTCCCCTGCTGACAACAGGTGGTGGAACACAGGGAAAAACAGAAAAGGAGTTGTATGACGTCTATTCACCCTCCTCTGTCAAGTAGAGCACAAGTCTACTAGGTGAGCAGAAGGTGGAAACAGCAGTAAAGACTTCCATGACTAGTTAACTGAGTTAGGTGATTGATTGATTCATTGATTGGATTTGTATGCCACCCACTCAGTATACATGACTCAGGGCGGCTCACAGAAATCACAACATATCAAACATTACAGTACAATAAAATATAACAATACAATATAACAGTGCACTAAAAAGTAACAATGCAATAAAATATAACAATAAATAAAATGTAACAGTGCAATCAAACGTAAAAAACCAGCACATACGTCAACATCTGTGGCCAAGCGGCCATCATCTTCTCAATCAGCCACCGGCCCTCAACAGCTGTTTCTCCTCCCTCAGTCCAGGCGGGTGAAGGGCGAGGGTCCGGCGGCAGCAGCAATGCAGTTTTTAAACAGCCACCGGCCCTCCACAGCTGTTTCTCCTCCCTCAGTCCAGGCGGGTGAGGGGTGAGGGTCCGGCAGCAATGGCAATGCAGTTTTTAAACTGGTCCCTGAGTTTATAAGACAACAACCATGCAAGAGCTGAGAAGAAACAAGTTACATTTTAATTGCATGTCAGGAATACAGTAGATTCAGTTTCCTCCCCTAAACTGGGCCTTCATGCTAAGTGTAGTCTTCAGGCCATATCTGGCTTTTAACCTGATCTCATGAGCCTTGGCATTTGGCCTAAATGTTATGGAAGCAAAACCTTCAGAGTGCTGAGAGCGTAGAGGCTTGATGGGTGAGGTGGAAGAGAGAAGAAAAAGAAAAGTATTTGCCTGTCCGATGTAGGTTTGGGACTTGTCCACTATGGAATTCAGCTTCTACCACCTTCTGTGTGTGACCCAGAAGAGATTAATGTCTGTGGAAATGCAACCTTTGGGAAAAGGATGCTTACTTACTCATGTCAGCTTGGTCTCTTTGTGATTAGATGAGGCTCCTAATGAACTTGCTTAGCTGACGAGTTTAACATGCATGTTGCCATAAATATTTACCTGGACATTTTCCTAACTAATTCTATTGGGGAAATGAGGTGGGAAGGCCAGCCACCTGCCATAAAAAAATTACCATCAACACGTGAGATCCAGAAGAACATTTGGCTTGAAGATAGAGATTTCTTTCACAATCAAAATAGTTTTATTTCTCAAGGGATAGAGGCCTTTTTGGTGAATGCACATCTGCCACAAGTTATCATTTATCCGCTGTGCATGTAAACCTTTTCACCAGCTGGTAAGTGGAAAACACCACAGGCTATCCCCATCACTTAATTCTCCATTCCTGTTCCTGACCCCTTCCACCCTGTTTAGTGGCAACGGGAATATCAGAGCTCTTCTTTTCACATAGAAAACCTCTTTTTAACCTCCAATAGGTGTGGTAAAATGAATCTGTTTTTCTTCTAACTTCCAGAAGTAACTGTGAATCAGGCCTTAGGGTCACTAGTGTGACTAGAGTTCATTCAGAAGAAAACAAATGCATTATTCATTAATTATATTATTGGCTGTTCATCAAGTGACTAAGATTTCTTTGTTCATCATTACCTGCTACACTATGAAATAACTGTCCTTTTAATGTTGGTTTTGGCATTGCTTTTTGTTTGTTCATTTAGACAGTTCTGTTGTAATTGCTATTTTACTGGAGCGGTGGCAGAAAACATTTAGTTTCATTTTATTATATTGTACATCACCTTGTCACTTCGGCAAAGAAGAAATTGATAGGTGTTCCCTCCTCCACAAATCTATCACAAACTAAATGACAATATTTGGGCTCTAAACAGAAAATTCTTTGCATTTCGGTTGTTCTTTTTGTTTTAACCTGCCTAGCATCATTACCTTGAACTATAATTATCAAGAATGATTGTAGGTGAGAATGAAAGTGATTAATTTAGTGGCAGAGGCAGCAAAATTTCCCACTTCATTTCCTGGTAAATAAATAAATTGTGTTTATTCAGCTGTTCATAAATTCTTAATTGGCTACATGCAATTTTCTCTTTTACTCTCCTCTTCCAATAGAGGACTTTAAATTATTGAAAATTGTTCTTGCTAAAATGTTTGTCATCACAGTGTTTCATTCCAGGAGTGTAAATTGGTATCTCTTTCTAACAACCAGTTTGTAAATTGTGAAAGCTGCAGGGAACACGGATCATCTTTGCTGAAGCCCATTGAAGGATAATGTTGATTATTTTACATATGCCATTTAATCCTGCTATCTTTGCTGGGGAGGGTGGAAATACCAACAAACATTTGGGATTTTTGATATGATTTGTAAAAGCTTTGTGGAAAATCATTTCTGGTCATACAAAAATGCCCTCACTGCAATGAATTTTGTGACCTACAGATCTTCACAACTATCAAACAAAGAAGCTGTACAGATGCCAAGCAAAGCAGCCATCTCTTTCCTTGACACAACAAACCAATTTTTAAAAATGTCACATAGCTTCACACATGTGGTCTTCTGGTTTGAGCAATGAAAATGAACGTTGCAAACTGCATTTTCCAGGGTATTATGCTGTCCTCAAGACAAAATGAAGTGCCTATTTCCAAATCACGTTTTCCCCTCACCCCTTGATCATTCTGTTGCTTGTGCCTCACTTCATAGAAACTGCTAGACTCAGTCACCATTTCAGGTGCCTTGTACTTAGATAGGACAATGCCTTTTGGCTGCTACCCAGTCATGCATTCAGCCTAAGAAGCTGATTTGTGCTCCTTGCTATTTGCTAAGACAGACTGTTTGTGCATGCGAGCATCCCCACAAAAATAATAATAATAAAGGAAGCAATGAAAGGGCGATTTTAAGTAATCCCCTCCCAACAACTGCAAAGCACAAGCAATAGTGGACAATGATGCTGCAAAGTAATCGAAAACATCAAAGGGAAACTAATAATGACTTCAGTATGAAAAAGTGATTTGAGATTGAAAGGTGTTTCACAAATATCAGATGACATCAAGAACTGATTAACCTTGCAGAGAAAGAAACCAGACTTGTGACAAACCTGGGTGCTTATATCACAAAGCATTTCTCCTTCACCTCCTTTGAATCTATCATATATATTAGAAATCAAACATATTTTACATATTAACAAATCACTGGAGATGATGCATGATAGCCAAATATTAATTAAAATGATTGTATATTTCAACTATGAAATTCCTGTCACACCACTATGCAAACTGTAACTTATTATTTAAACCAAAATGGATACTTGGAGTTGACTCTTGCCACACATGTATCATTAACAGTGTCTTTCAAATTTCCAATCTGATTCAAAGGCAGCCAAGGCAATATCACTAAATAATGGCAGTGTGTTTTTGAAGGACAATAAGCAAAATCTTTCTCCTCTTCGAACACAGTGAATGTACTTCCACTTTCATAATTTTCAGAATCCAAGCTTCCATAAACTTGCAGATATTAATTAATATTAATTACATTCATGAAGAACATGAGAATTACATGCCTTACCTTGCTGAGTCCTCTTCAAAAGAGGAAGATGGTATCTTGCAACAAGAGATGGACAGCAAACAGGTAGTACTCAGTGGTCCAGCTGAAAGCAGCTCCAGGGAATCTGTTGGGACACCAGTTCTGACACCAGTTCTGCCAGTGAAGCACCTATGCCATCCTGGCAGCCATGAGGCCCATTTGCCCTGCAGGAAGGCCAAGACTCAGAAGATGAGAGGAAGAGCAATGGCAGCATCTTTAGGTCCATTGATAATTATTAGAAACAGTTGGATGTGCCATTATAATGCCTGACACTAGTTTTGCCTTCAACGTTTCCGAGCCTCAGCTTTGGAGACACTGACAGCAACAAGCAAGCCAAGGAACTGCTTGGGGGACAGTGCCAGCCCCTCTCAATTGCCATTGCAAGCTTCTCTAAAAAGAATCCAACAAGGAGCTGATCTTATATAGCCCACTCAATTTCTAGGTTTGGGATTGCTGAGGACTCCAGTACAGTCCACTGGGGGCCACAACTGAAGGGACTATATTCAGAGGATTCGTGCCAGAAACGCAACCCCTCAAAGGTTGAAGGAAGAGGGTTGCTTGAGGTTCATGTTATTCCTTCAGTAAAAGTTTATCTGAGATGCAAAGCTGAGATGGAGCCCATAGAAGGTTTTCCCCGCCCCCATGAGGACCCTGCTACAGCCCATCTGCTGGAGAGGTTGAAGAAATAACGGGGTCAACAATATGAGACTGGTGGGGCCTTGGGATGTCAACCGACTGGGTGCTTAGGGAAGAATTTGGAGGGGCAGAACTACTTCAGAGCCAGCTGATTCTGGAAGTAGGCACAAAGCATTTTGACTTGCATGATGTGGCCATAAGCAAGCACACATTTGCTCTCTTCCCAGTTTCTGTCTCTTGCTGCTGCCTTTCTGGTTTCCTAGTGTTGTGCCCTTACAAAGCACATACCAACACCTTCATGCTGAACCAGTCAATTCTGGCAACAGGAGGAAATGGGTGTAGGTGGGTACTCAGGCTCTAAAGACACCACACAAGCAAAACAATCAGGCTTTCCAGCCTCCATTACCACTTGTTCCCTGAACCTTTATTCAGTACCATGGAATCTGGCATACACACACACACACCATCCTGGAATCAATGCATCTCCAACTCTCCCATTTGGAATTGCTCAGTCTGAAAATATGAGCTCCAATTGCCAAAACATCATCTCTGTTAGTTGGCAAAAGCACTTCACTGCCTCATTTGGATCAGTGCTTGCCTAGAGCATTTTGCTGCCTGAAATAGAGCTCAGATGCACCACCAGCTAGGATTGATTTTTTAAAAAAGTCTTGGTACTCTCTACCAGTGATGGTGAACCTTGGCACCCCAGTTGTTCTTGAACATCTGTACCCAGAAGCCCTGATCAGCAAGGATACTGACTTGGACTTCTGGAAATTGAAGTTCAAGAACTCCTGGAGTGCCAAGGTTCACCATCGCAGCTCTATACAAAAACCAGCTTCTGCTCTGCCTCCAATTGCTGCCTGAAGCTGGTCACTTCAACCTACTGCATGGAGGACTAGTCCTAATTTAGGCATTTGTTTCTTTTGATTTACATGGATGCTGTGACAGTACCATCAGTGATGCTAACTATTTTCTCTCACTCTTTGTATTAATTTCTGCAGCTACTTACCATGTTCTATTAACTCAAACATAAAATCTTTTTGGAAAATGCATCCCATTTATTCCCTTCATTATTTATGTAATGGTTTTCCCACCACTGAATAACCCAGAGTACTGCTTAATGTCCTGGCTTTTTTTTATTAAAAAAATGACCTACTTGTTCCTTTTCAGTGTTAATTTGTAGCATCAGGTGTTCAACTCACTGACATTCTCAGGGCACACAAGAGTTTGGCTGAGGAAAATGGGAAAAGCAGACTGAGAGGCTTGAGTAATTCATTTATCCGGCTCAACACAGTACGCAGATGTGTGAATGCTTCAAAACACTGTCATTTCTAAATGGAAGGGAAGAAAAAAGTAAAGAGGCACCCTTGAAGACAGAAAGTATTTCCCCTTCTTCCTGGCATTGCTTGAGTCAGCCAGGGAGATATGTAGAAGAAATCCCTGCATGCAGGATGCCGTGTCATCCTGTAATTGGCTTCTCTGATCTTTCAAGAACAACAAGGAAAGAATGGTTATGGAACCCTTCCAAGATTAATAACCATACATCTGTTAGTTGAAGGCAGAAGCGGATTTGTGATCAATAGACCGACACATGTATCTGAAGTGATCGGTGGCACTGAATGAATCTAACCATGTAATTACAGAAAATGGGCCTTTTCACAAGTCATCTGTGTCTCTGTGCGTCTGTGATGTTTGGTTCTGCCTTAGTATTCAGAGCGTTCCAAAGTACACATTACAACAGCCTATTCTATCTCTCTCTCTTTCAATTTCTGTTTTTTTAAAAAAATCTGCTTGTTAACCATTTAATCAGCTGCAAAAAAGAAAAAAAAAGAAACAAAGCAGACAATATCATACTCAATGCTCCATAATAACAGAAGGCTCTAAAATAGGTTGCTATGGATAGAAAGCTCTGGGAAATATCCTCCACCATCATTGTTTCATTTTACTAAACAGAGAGGACTATTGATTGATCCATCAATCAATCAATCAATCCTGCTTTATCAAAACAATTTTCTTCCAGTCACTGATTACAGTTTCTTGACCATATGATTTGATCCAGAATTTCAAAACATTACTTTTTAGAGTGAGCTACCGGTACTTTTTAAATTCCACAGCAATGTTGGCTGGGGATATTCTTGGAGTTGTCGTTAGAAAAAGTAACTTTTCCCATCTTTGCTCTGATGAAAAACCAGAACCTGTAGAAGAAATAGGAGAGATTATATCTCTTAGAAGTGTTGTTTATCTTTTGCACTTAGTGTGGAGCTAAACTTGTCTTTGAAAGGACCATCATTGCAACATTAAAGCATTCTTTTGAAATTCCTGGGTGTGACTGCTGTCCATGGGGCTCTAACGTTAGCTGTAGCAGTCTGGCAGAACATCTTCTAAACACAAGATTCTGGATATAAAAGCATTCACAGATTTTGGGAAATCTTCATACATAAAAGAACATCAATTCCCCCTCCCTATTTTTGCTGGTCAAATTCAAGTTGTACAGACATTCTAAGCAGCTGGCTGTTTATTCCTATAATATTACTATATGGATGGAGGGGAGGGGGAAGCTTTGGTTTGTTGTGGCTGTTAGAAATTTAGGTTATTGAAGAATGTAGTACAACTGTAGCAATGTGCAAACCTAAACAAACCAATGATTTTTCCTTGCCCTTTTGGCGCAGCCTGTTCATTCCATTCTGCATTGAGGGTTGTCACAATAGTTCATTGTTTGTAAATCAAGGCATCTTTTTTTAAAGAACAATCTGTGATACATGATGCCAGACATAACTACCAAAATGTTATATGGCTAGGGACATAGATCCTGAACTGATTCACTCTTATGCAATAAATGACACTGAAAGATGTTAAAATGGGTGAGAGTCTCATAAATGTGCTTGATTTACATCTGCACAAACTATTACAGTGTTCCATGGATTACCAAGCCTTATTAGATCTTAAATGGGTCTTTTTGGGACAGCCACTTGTCATTTTGTCCTTGCTTTGTACAATTATCTGTAGAAAAGGAAACATTGCTTCATACCATGCTAACATACTGAGATGGACCACCTCGGCCAAAATCTTGTCAACTGCCAGATTTTTTTTCTAGTGTTAGCCATGGCTTGTCTGTTGTTGAACAATTTGCTTGTTTATGAAACCTGGAAGAGGAAGCAATGGAAGGCTTTTCAGGTCCTTGATGGACCACTCCTACCCTGCACACGCCACCTGATGGGCTGTGTTCAACCTAATACTTCAAGAGTTTAGGGAATTCTGGGGGGGGGGTATTTTTTTAAGGATGTCTTTTCTTATTTATCTCATTCTTACATGAGAGAATGGGAACTGCAACATTATTCTCCTCACCACCATTTCCACATGCTCCCAACACGTGCATTGATGAAAATGCCATTATGCACAAATAGTGTCAATTTTTATATAAAACTGCAAAATGTACTGCCTCTTTGTTTAAGAACTTGAAATGCTTAGGCAGACATAGCATGGGTTCTTTATATTTTTCTTGCTATTCACTCCTTTTGTGCTCTATATCTGTGTGTCTGTGTGTGTACACACTCATTATGGTTTATCAAGGGGGAAAGTCACTTAAAGAAATTTCAAACATATTACAAACACCTTGGGTAAGAGGAAAGCTCTTTGCCTCACTTTTGCCTGTCAGGTTTTAAAGGTCCTTACTGAGGTGTCTCGTCATGTTGAGACAGGCTAAACTGGAAAGAATTGTGACATAAACAAGTGTTCTTACCATCCAAATCATAAAATGGGGAGTGAGGTCAGGGATTGTTTCCCTTTCAATGTGCAACAGTTGAGATATCACTCTACTTTGGTTGCCAATATATAGGTCTGTCCCAGGATATTTTATTATCTGAATTGGAACAGAAGGTGGTTTCTTTATCTCACCTAAGCCAAAATAGAGTATCTACAGTCAGTCCAGTTATTTTGGCATGTGAGTCAGAGTATCATACAAGCCTTTCTCTGACAGTAAGATAACAAAATAACAAAACAACTAACCATTTACTCCCTTTTCATAATACTCAAAATCTACTTCCTGAGGCAGCCATCTTACTAATGATAAGGCTGGCCCATACGTCTAAGACAGAAATAGATGTAGGGTCTGATCTTGAGTCAATACATGTGTAGATGCCCTTGATTCCATGGATCTACTTTAATTAGAACTAGCAGTTGAATGTAGGTCCATAAGAGCTCACATTCCAATAATGATAAATCCAAATTAATATATAATCACTCTCAAAGTATTATCTTTTATTAAGTGCATAAATTTTCTTTCCATATCTCTCAGTGTATATCATTCACAAATCAAACTGAATGATCATATATTATTGATAATTAAACTCAATAGAATTGCCAAGTTGCAATTTGGCTGGGAAGTTATGATCCATCTTTGTTCCAAAACAAAACAAAACAAAACAAAACAAAACAAAACAAAACAAAACAAAACAAAACAAAACAAAACAAAACAAAACAAAACAAAACAAAACAAAACAAAACAAAACAAAACAAAACAAAACAAAACAAAACAAAACAAAACAAAACAAAACAAAACAAAACAAAACAAAACAAAACAAAACAAAACAAAACAAAACAAAACAAAACAAAACAAAACAAAACAAAACAAAACAAAACAAAACAAAACAAAACAAAACAAAACAAAACAAAACAAAACAAAACAAAACAAAACAAAACAAAACAAAACAAAACAAAACAAAACAAAACATAATGTGGATAGCAATGGCAGATTGTAAGAGATGACTTTTCAAATGAGTTGAAGAATGATGCCACAGTGATTTGGTTCTATCATCTCTTATCACATCACAGAGGAATCTTTTGTTTTCTATTAATATATTTCAGTTGCCTTTTTCACTTCTCTTTATGTATTTATTATTATTGTTTTGAAAGGCAACTTTCTGGCTTCTTAACTTTAGATTTTCAACATGTTAAGAGCACTTTCTTTAATTTCTAATAGTCAAGAAATAGTCAGTGTCAGATTCTGTTTTCAATAACAGCAACTTAAATGAAAGGAAGGCTTGCTCAACTCCACCCAGATATTCAGGATAGCAACCAGCTAAAGGTAAAGGTAAAGGTTTCCCTTGCTCGAAAGCCAGTCGTATCCGACTCTAGGGTGCAGTGCTCATCTCTGTTTCTAAGCCGAAGAGCCAGCGCTGTCTGCTTCTGCAGACGTTTCCGTGGTCATGTGGCAGGCATGACTAGACACCGGAGCGCACGGAACGCTGTTTACCTTCCCACCGAAGTGGTCCCTATTTATCTACTTGCAATTTCTTGCTTTCGAACTGCTAGGTTGGCAGGAGCTGGGATGAAGAAGGGAGCTCATTTCCGTCCAGCTACTTTGGTGCTAATTTATAGCTCTTCACACATTGGCACCAAAACACAACATGTTGACATTTAATCCACAAATGTCATGATTTGCAGTAGGGAAAGACATGCATTCATTTATTTTATAAAGCAAAATTAATAACTTATTTTCCTTGACTGAAAACACATATTTGTTTTACATGACATTCTCATATGCCTACTAATACTAAAAGGTTGCAAACTAGAGTGGGCAGTTTCAACAAGTCTGGGAGGCAATTTATCTCCTCTACAAGATTAGTTTCATGTCAAACTCCTCCAAACTTTTCACAGTAAAAGTTGCTATTTTGTACAAGGCTGCCCATGCCTTTCTTTGGCTGGAAGTTGGCCTTTTCCAAGATGGCTACCTAAAGTTCATATGCTACAAGTGGGCCACCTCCTGGACCTACTTATTTTTGGATTGAGAGTTTCTAATGGAATTCCTGCAAGTATTCCTGCAAGTATGCAAGTGACAATGCAAATCAAATGAAGACCCTCCAATCCACCGCCAAGTCTTGATGATGAAGAAGGCCAGATATTTAAACTGCCGTATGATAATAATCCCTGTTATGAACATAATGGAAAAACTTGAAGATATAAAAAAATTCAGCTGTCCACTCTGAACTATCTCCTGGACCATCAGCTCTGAGGAAGAAGAAGGCATAGTTTTGTATTTTATTTGCATGTATCTTCTAAGTAGTAGGTTAACAAGGGCAATCCAAGGCATAAGACTTTTCCAGATGTTGCAATGTTCTCTGAACTAAAATAATAACTTACATTGTGTCTGAGCCAAAGGGTGCCCCTAAAAGTCTGAGGGTGCAACACCTAAGCCAGTCCCTGATGGCAGTATTTATGTGAAACTATTCACATTCCACTATCGTCTTAATCCTTCTGCTTCAGTCCTTCATACCTAGGATGTTAGTTTTTTCCCCTCCAGCTTGTGATTCTTTGCAAATAATTCTGCTTTCTGGTGGCTTCCCCAGTGAGACTATTATATCAGGTTTTCAGATTGTTGTTGTAGCTGATTCAGCCCTTTAAGCTGTGCCAAATTATCTTGTATACAGACAGCCTCTTCCAAGGCTGTTACTGCCTAGGGCAAAACCCTACTAACATTCTTCTTGAGTTAGTAGGGTCTGGATTTCACATTAAGTGCTTTGCTGGATGAGGGAGCACACAGGCTGCCAAGATTTGCTTTGGCCTTTGCGTTTCCTGGCAGCTTAAAGAGTGAAGCCTTCATACACAGCTTAAAACTTTCTAGAATACAATACTCAAATACGAAAAAGCCTTCCCATGCACATAGTGTCAGATAACATTACTTATTTCTAATACACCAGTTTGTCAAAGCACTCATTTATCTGATATTTGAGAGTTTGGAGCCAAAATTATTCTCAATTAACGTTTAGTTCTAGGGCTGAGCCAAAAATAGTCTGTGTTTTATGTGACATTTTCAGCAGCACTAACCTCTCCCTTTCTAGTGATGTTCAGTAGTTGCTTTCAAACTGCTTGTGAAGAATGTGCTTGACTTAGAATCAGGTTCATTTGCTCTTCTCTTGTGACCTCATCACACTAACAGATGATCTATTGGCTTCTAGAAATCACTAAAAATCCAATGAATAATTTTTTCTATTGGAATCAACTTTTTATTTCTCTGTCATTTTAGCTCATGCACAAATTTGATTGATTCTGTTGTGTTGTTTTATGTTATTACATCATCACATTGAGTACAACTCTGCATGCAATTGCCAAATTCCATCTGTTAATTTGAACTGGGTTTAAGCCATTGAATGCCTGGAATGCCCATTAATTCTTGGGTCTGCTTTAATCAGGATTAACAATTAGGTTTAGGATTTTTGCTTCTTACATTGGCAAGGATCATACCTGTCAAGTATCCTGTTTTTCCCCGGGAAAACCCCTTATTTTTACCCCTCTTCCTGTCCCCCTCCCATTTTATAAATTTCCCCATAATTTCCATTATTTTATTTTTTTTTAAAAAAAAAAATCCTGACCATCACAGGCGAAGCTGCTTTTTCCGGCCACCAGAGGTCACTGTGTGGCTTTTCGCTTGTGGAAGGGGAGAGAGAGAAGGTGGTGGGAGGGGCATTCTGTAGTTTCTCTTTCATTTCCCTGCCAGCCACATGGCCATGGAGGCTTCGTTTTTGCTGCTGCTGCTGTTCAGAGCCACCATGCTGGGACGGGAGTCTACTCTAGAGGTGAGCAATATTTCATATATGCAGGGGCAAATCAGTGAGAGATTTCTCTCTCACCCTCATGCTTTATTGAGCTGTTTCTGCCCTGCCTCCTGGCTGGAGGCTTTAGTTTCTGTTCTAGAGTAAACTTGGGAGGGGTGGGGGGGTGGGGATGGTGCTTGATCACTATATGAGAGAGGGGGGTTCACTTCTGTTCTAGAGTTAACTTGGGAGGGGTGTGTGGGTGGGGGATGGTGCTTGATCACTATATGAGAGAGAGAGCACCCCACCTTCTAACAAACCATCTGGAGGGAGATTAACTCCTCAACTGCTGGGAGGCTTGGAAACTACACAGGTTGCTTTTTACTTCTTTACTAATTTCCTTCTTTAAGCTGGATCCGACATTGTCAGGTGTTGGTGCTTCAATTGGTTGCAGTGATGAACAAATAGATTGGTTAATTTGGGGGAATTAATCCCTTGCTCCTCCACCCTAATTTGGAGGGGGGGGTGTCTAACCATGTGCAGGGCTAATTCATTAAAGCCAAGCTGCTTACAAGCAGTTGGTAACCCTAGGGGGCTGGTTTACTATTCTGCAGTTTCTTTGCTTCCCAGGAAAAAATTAATTAAAAATGAGTAAGGTAAAGGTAAAGGTTTCCCTTGCTCGAAAGCCAGTCATATCCAACTCTAGGGTTCAGTGCTCATCTCTGTTTCAAAGCCGAAGAGGCAGTGTTGTCTGCGTCTGCAGACATTTCCGTGGTTATGTGGCAGGAATGACTAGACACCAGAGCGCACGGAACGCTGTTGCCTTCCCACCAAAGTGGTCCCTATTTACTTGCAATTTCTTGCTTTTGAACTGCTAGGATGGCAGGAGCTGGGACAAAGACGGGAGCTCATTCCATCCTGCAGTACTCAGGAATCGAACTGCTGACCTTCTACCGCCCAGTCAGCATCTTAGTCACTTAAGCCACTGAGTAAACAAGAAAGAAAACAAAACAAAAGTCCCCCAAGAAAATGTGGAAAGGCTTCTTTGGCCCACACAGCCATCTTATTTTTGGCCACCCCCTTCTTTTGTCCTCCACCTTTCCCAGCATCAAGGCTTTTTAAAGTGAATCCTCTCTTCTCATTTGCTGTCCAAAGTACTTTAGCGTCATCTTTACTATTTAACCTTTAATGAGCAGTCATGGTTGATTTCTTCTAGGATCGACCTATTTCTAACACCACATTTCAAAGGCATCTATTTTTCTGTGCTCAGCTTTCCTAATGGTCCAGCTCTCATACCCATACATCACCACCGGTAATTCCATTGCTTTGACTATGCAATTTTTTCTTTGCAAAGTGATGCCTCTACTTTTAACTATGTTCCCCAGGTTTCTCATAGCTTGTTTCCCAAGCATCAGTCACCTTTTTATTTCACGGCTGCAATCACCATCTGCAGAGATCTTTGATCCTAAGAAAGTAAAATCTGCCAGTCGTATCCAACTCTAGGGTGCAGTGCTCATCTCCATTTACAGCCAAAGAGCCAGTGCTGTCTGTGTTTGCAGACATTTTCATGTCCATGTGGCAGGCATGACTAGAGGCCAACAAGTCACATGGCTATATTTGGCCACGGCCACATATTTGGCCACATCCACAGAGGGGTGTGGCCAAAATTTCCCTTATTTTCAAATCCAAAATTTGACAGGTATGGCACGGATGAATCAGTAACTGTTTAGAAAACTGCTGTTTAGGGTGCAAACCCAAGTGGGATCCCTCTTTCAGTTTTCTGGGATTATCAATTAAAGTTGACCTAGTTGGCCCTTGGGTTTCTATACAATTTGGATTACTTTGAAAACATAGGCCATTTTCCTCTTGCAGAATTCCACCGGCATTGTGGGAATAATATCAATAACAGCAGACAATTGCCGCAATTAAAAGTTTCTGAAAATCTCTTGATGACTTCATCTCATTTTGCATGAGTCATGCATACCTAGATATTGCAAAAAAGGAACCTGAAACTAGGGGATAGGACATTTTAAAATAAATTAGATAAAAGATTAAAGTAGCTGGTTGATGACATCATCCTCATTGTGGGATGTAATGTTATGCCAACTGGATTTCAGCCTATAATTCATAGCAATCTGCTGATGATGTCACTCCTGCTGTGCATATGGAACTGAATGACAACATGCAGGCTGAAGGTGTTGTTCTGCTCCCCTAAACGATGGTATTAAGATAATCAGAATATGTTATAGTCTGCAGGTCTAGGGAAGATCACAATTTAATGAGCAATCATGACAGACCACAACATTTTCAGTTGGGTCGGCAGAGTGAATTTGCTTACTTTTAGAGGGCATCACTTCAGACAGAACTTTAAACTGATGGGTGTTTCTTCCCGACTTTTGGAATTACATTCTGTTGTCTTAGAGAATGCACTATAATGTAATAAACATGGTAGTATAGTGGTACCTCACTTAAAGAGCATAATGCATTCCATGGGATTGCTCTTTAAGCGAGTTTGCTCTTTAAGCGAAACACCATTGTAAGTGACCAATTGTGACTTCTGGTAGGTGGGATTGTGAATCCTGATTTAGTTGTTCAGCGGGTTTTTGATTGCTTTTAGTTGTTAAGCAAGGCAACCATTCAGAGAAAATTCTGCTCTTTAAGTGAGTTAGTCTCTAAGTGACGTGCTCTTTATGTGAGATTTTACTGTACTAATATGGCTTATCAAATAATTTTCAGTAATTGGAAGCAAATATCAATGCATACAACAAACAAAATACATCAATGACTGAGTTTGCCCGTAAGGTACTCTTGGTTGCCAAGAAGTGTACACAACTCAGCACCAGCCATGTTTTCTATGCTACAACTGTGGGAAAACAGCAATGAGAAGTGAGGATATATTTTTGAGACTTCTGTCCATTTTTATGGGGAAAATATTATGGGATGGGATATATTAACCTCATAAACAGACTGAGCTATAATAGTAACATATGAGATTGTAAGAAATATTTGATTCACCTAATTGTGGTGAATTGGGACTGCGGTGGCTCAGTGGTTAAGAAGCTCACCTTGTTAGTTGGAAGGCTGATAAGTTGGCAGTTCAAGACCCAGGTACTGCATGACAGGTTGAGCACCTGTCTCTGTCCCAGCTCTTGGATACAGGAAAGTAGCCTCATTTGGGTGTTCCTTGAGCGGAGTTGCTTCTGCAAAAATCCTTTCAACCCAGAATAATTTTTGACATGAAATTATTATTATTCCTAATTGCAACCTACACCAGCCACAGCATGTCAGCTATGCAGTACCTTGTATAAAACATATACACTGCAATTGCCTGAATGAAACCAAATAATTAAAGTTGCCTATCAGTGGCTACAGGACTCAGGTGGAGAAGCTTGTATGTATAAGAAAATTGTACGTACTAGATATTGCAATTGCAATTTCATGCATTCTTAGCAGCAAAGCAGAAAGCAAACAATATCAAAAGTAACAGAAATAATGTAGCAACATTGGCAGGCACTCCCACAGTACTCACAGCAAGCCATGTTGCTGACACCTCCAATTCTCACTGCTGCACATCACTACTGCACAGTATTAGCTATGTATTGAAGGTACCAATCAAACTCAGCAATGGGCAGTAACCATGTGATGTCATCTTATATAGGCTCATAGAGTGCACCATATAGCCAGGAAATCAAGAAGAAACCATAGCATCCTTCTGTATCAAAGTGCAAGGCCAAGTTCAGGTGGCCAGGGTTTTCAAAAAGTTCCAACAAAAATTCCCCCCTCTCCTGGGTTCTACCCATATGTGAACTATTCTAGGGCAGGAATCAGCAAACCAGGCTCTCCAGGTGTACTTGGACTTCAATTTCCAGAAGTCCAAGTCAATACACCTGCTGATCAAGGCTTCTGGGAATTGAAGTCCTAGAACATCTTGAGAACCAAGTTTGCTGACCTGTGTTCTAAGGTAATGACATAAAAATTAAATCAATCAGTCAGTAAATCAATCAATATAAAGCACAATCTTCTTCGCACCATCACTGTCATTATCACAATTCACATCCTAGTATATTCATTAAATGCAAGCGCGGCGCCAAAATGGCTGCCGCGCTCTTTGTGCCCCCCCCCACCGGACGAAGGCATCCGGGTAGTTAGGGGCGTGGCCAGCTCCCTTATAAAAGGGGTGGCCATGAGGCAGCCGAGCTGCCATTTTGCGAAGCGGCGGAGCGGAGAAGTTTTTTCCCTCCTACCTCCGTCGCTTGTACACCTGAGCCTCTTGGCTGCTGATTCTCTCCTTTTAGGCTTCCCATTGACCAGCTGCAATGCCCTCGAAGAAGAAGGCGACTGCGAACGCGGCTCGTTCCGCGCGGAGGCGCAATCCGGGTCGGAGGACCGCGGCTGCGCCTCCCCAGCAGCCTCCTCTGCCCGAACCCACCGGGACCGGTGGGATGGGGTTAATTCCCCCTTGGCCGGAGGCTGGGGGTCCGCGTGCGGGCACAGTAGGGGCCTCGGCTCCCGGCCCGCAAGCAGCAGCCGCCGCTGCTGGTGTCACCCATTCTGCTGGGCCTTCCTCCGTTGGGGCACAGCTTAATGCGGGGGCTTCCAGCCTTGGGGGGTGGTGTGGCCCCCTTCCATGGCAGGGTTCTTCCCCAGCCCTACCGGGCCCGGGCTTTGGATCGTGGCCCTATGCCGGCCCCGGGGTACAGGGACCTGTGCCGACGCCTGTAGTTAGTGGGCCGGCTGGCCCTTTACCCCCCCTTGGTTTAGGTGGCTATGTCAGCGTGGAGGCCCTCCTGGCCCGCGTTGCGGCCCTTGAGGCATCCCTGGCCCGGGTTAGTCACCCTGGGGCCCCTTTTGGGGGGCTGGTCGGTCCATCATCTGCTGGGCAGCGGCAGGCGGTGGGACGGGTTGAGCTGCCTGAGGCGCGTGGCCCAGCTTCGGCCACTGCCCCGCAGCTCCCCAATCAACAGGCCGGTGCTGATCAAGCCCCGTTGACGAGCTCTAGGGCGGTCGTGAGCTCCGACGCTCCCAGTGGGTCAGAACCCCCGGTGGGGGCGGCCCATGGGGGCGCAGCGTGTGAGTATGCGGTCCAAAATAGTGCACAAACACACATGGCCACGTTAGGGGGGGCTTTTCAATGGCCTTGGCCTCGCACGGGTGGTGCGGCGGTCCAGTCGCCGACGCCCCACCCGGTGACTTCAACTATCACCCTGGGCCCCGGGGTAGGGGGCCCTTCTTACCCGGTCGGGAATCTTCTAGGGGTGACCGGGTTAGTCCAGGCTCCTTCGCAGATGCCCGCAGTTTCCACCGTGCCTGTGTCGGCTCTGCCAACGGCAGGGTATACTTTGCCACTGGGGGACCATTTGGCACAGGCCACCAGAGAGAAGATCTAGCGGGGGGAGTATGTCGACATCTTCTCCCTCCTTAACAGAGAGCCCACCAAGGATGAGAGGGAGGGGCAAGATGAGAAGGATAAGGAGCAAGCGCGTCGTCGCAAGCCACCACGTACGTGGGCCAACTGGTTGCCGGCCTACCTCATCTACATGGCGGTATACCTCAGGGCCCGGCCTGATTTGGCGATTCCGATGGTCCAGTATTTGGACAACATTTACCGGGCGATGGTTGACTTCCCGGGCCCGTCGTGGTTGGCTTAGAACGAGGAATTCCGTATGCGGATTCCCCTGCACCCAGAGATGAGGTGGGACGAGCCCTGCCAGCGGCTGTGGCTGCTGTACATGACTCCCACACGCCCTGCGCCCGGGGAAAGATACCATTGTGGACATGCGGTCCAGCGAGTGGCCCCAGCACAGGCTCCCCGCCAGGTGGCGGGGCAGGGGGTTCCAGCCCGCCTGCTGTGCTGGAATTTCTCGTCCAATGGTTCCTGCAACAGGAAGAATTGCAAGTACAGACATGAGTGTCCCTCCTGCGCTGTCCCCCATGCGGCCTCTGCTTGTCCCAGGCCTGGGGGGATGCGGGGCAGAGGAAGGGGCGGACAGGGGGCTGGCAAAACTGCCGCGGAGGGAGCTGGTTCACCAAAAGGCCCCCTCCCCAATTAATGTGGACATGTTGGAGCGTTGGCTCGCATTGTACCCGAGGGAGGAGGATGCGGTTTACCTTCTTCAAGGTTTTAGACGGGGGATCCGTATCCCTTTTGTGGGCAACAGGTTCCCCCGGGATGCTCCCAACCTTTTATCCCTTAGGGGGCGGGAGGAGGTAGCTGCTGCCAGCATTACTAAGGAGGTCGATATGGGCAGGGTTGCCGGCCCTTTCCCTACACCCCCGTTCCCCAATCTTAAGGTGTCACCTTTGGGCTTGGTCCCCAAAATATCGCCGGGCAAGTTTCGCCTGATTCATCATTTGTCTTATCCAGCTGGCCGATCGGTCAATGATGCTATCCCTGATGACCTTTGCTCAGTCAGGTATACATCTTTTGACCACGCGCTGCGCATGGTGCGCTCATGTGGCCCGGGTGCGCTGTTGGCCAAGTGCGACATTAAGTCGGCGTTTTGCCTCTTGCCAGTGCACCCGGGCGATTTTGAGTTGCTGGGTTTCAAGTTCCGGGGTGAATATTACTTTGATAAGGCCATGCCTTTTGGCTGTTCCATATCATGCTCGGCTTTCGAGCGTTTTAGCACATTCCTACAGTGGGCTTTTGTCCGCAGGTCAGGGTCCCGGTCTGTAGCCCATTATCTGGATGATTTTTTATTCGGGGGTTAACGGGGCTGGGACACGTGCACACATCTCCTCACCACATTTCAGACGCTAATGGAGGAACTCGGTGTCCCTTTAGCGCCCAAAAAGACCAAGGGCCCATCTACTCAGCTAGTATTTCTGGGGGTGGAGATTGACACGGTAGCGCAGGCTTCTAGGTTACCGGGGGATAAGGTGTCAAGGATTGTGGCCCTTATCTCGGACTTGCTTGCTAAACGCAAGGTGTCCCTGCGGGAACTGCAGGTGCTACACGGTCACCTCAATTTTGCTTGCAGGGTGGTCGCACCGGGCAGGGCGTTTGCTCGGCGCTTGTGCGACGCCATGGCAGGCTTATCCAGGCCCCACCATAGGGTAAGACTCACCCGGGGTATCAGGGCAGATATGTTTATCTGGCTCCAGTTCCTGAGGGAGTTCAATGGAGTATCATTTTGGAGGTCTGACCTCCTGGCTTCCCCTCGCTTTCAGATACAGTCTGATGCTTCAGGGTCCCTGGGTTATGGGATGTATTTCAATGGGAAGTGGGCCTATGGTGGGTGGCCACCAGCCTGGGCAGGCACGGGTCGCCTGCGTGATCTCACGTATCTGGAATTTTTCCCTATCCTGGGGGCTTTGATGCTATGGGGCGAGGAGTGGGCCAACTCGGTTGTCCATTTCTGGTGCGACAATGCGGCCGTTGTCCACATTGTCAACTCACAGACTTCCAAATCGCCCAGGGTCATGGACCTAGTGCGCCAGTTTGTGTTGCGCAGCCTGCACCTCAACGTCCTCTTCAGGGCCAGGCATGTCCCGGGGGTCAATAATGATATCGCTGACGCTTTGTCCCGCCTGCAGATCTCCCGGTTCCGTGCCTTGGCCCCGGATGCGGAGGAATTTCCCTCGCCACTCCCAGAAGAGATATGGACCATTGGCAAGGAGAGGTGAACCGGGCGATTGGCTTGTCACTGGCGCCACGCACGCGTAAGGCGTATCACCATGCATTCAATTCTTTTAGAGCCTTCTGTATCCAATCCCGGCTGCCAGAAACCTGGCCGATCCCAGTGACACATGTACTTCAGTTCATGGTTTACCTGCATGCCCAGGGCCTTGCACCTCGCACCATAGCATCTAGGCTGTCAGCATTGGCTTTTATGGCCAAGGTGGGGGGTCATGTGGATAGTACCGCTGACTTCCGTGTGAGACATGTTTTGGAGGGGTGGGGGCGGGAGCGTGGGCGTTGCCCGGACGACCGCCACCCGATTTCCCCAGGGGTTCTTACCCAACTGGCCCGGGGCTGGCCTGGCCTCTGTTTTGATAGATATGAGGCAGCCCTATTTCATGCAGCCACAACGGTGGCATTTTTTGGAGCGCTCCGCATCAGCGAGCTTGTGATGCTGTCTAAGGCGGATGCAAGTCGTAGGGCACTGGAACTCGAGGATGTCTATGTTGCCAAAGACTGGGCTCAGTTGAGGATACGCTCCTCTAAGACGGATCAGCATGGCGTAGGCAGTGGTGTGAGACTGCTACGGTGTTCTTTGGCAGACATCTGTCCGGTTGGTGCCCTACATGAGTTTATTGCACTGCGTGGCACGCACCATGGCCCGTTTTTCTGTCACCAAGATGGGTCTCCCCTTACTAAGTTTCAGTTTTGGAAGGTGACAGGCAAAGCGCTCGCCAGTGTAGGCCTCCCGGGGGCCCGTTACGGCACCCATTCGTTCAGAATAGGGGCGGCCTCCACTGCTGCTGCTTTTGGGTACTCCGGGGCTGAAATACGCCGCATGGGGAGGTGGGGTTCGCGGTGTTTTCAATTTTATGTCCGCCCTCTCCCACAGTGAGTACCAGCCCGGTCACCACATCTTTTCTCTCCCTCGTTTTTCCCCTTGACAGACCCTGGGTGTCGTATTACACCGGTGACAGTATGGCTGGTGGGCCATAGCTACGTGCACAGGGCAGCGCGTTACGCTGCGGCGACAGAGTGGGGACCCCGACTGGGACTGGGTGCATACGCAAGTCTCACATGGTATGGTAAGCCTGGGATGTTATGGCGGGAGCTGTTGCCATTCCTTTTTTCAGGTCGGAATGCTGACCCGCCTGACATTCTCATCATACACCTTGGGGGCAATGATTTGGGCCAGGTCACCGGCTTATCGCTAAAGCATGCGATTTGCGGCGACCTCGCCTACTTGCATTACGTGTGGCCCGCCACCACCATTGTTTGGTCGGATGTGGTGCCGCGGCACACGTACAGGGGAGGGTTTGACCTCCCGGCCCTTGACCGGGCTAGACGCATGGTGAACAGGGCTGTGGCCCGGTTCATTGTCAGCAGGGGTTGGGGGAGGGTCAGCCCTCACCCCGCCATTAGTCTGCGAAATTATGACCTTTATGCAGGGGATGGGGTCCATCTGTCGCGAGGAGGTATGCACCTCCTGTTGGGTGATTGGCGAGCAGGCCTGTTGACCGAGCTGACGGTCTGGGGGGGGGCGTCGAGCCTTCTTTGAAGCCCCTCCGTGTGGCGGGTAGCACTGGTAAGGTAAACATTATGACCCACAGGTATCCGGCAAGTTCGCAATTGACTAGACAACACTAGACAGGAATAAGTTGGTTAAACGTTGTCCGGTCAACGACGAACTAGCCGATGTGGTGATGGCTACAGCTAGACAGCATGCATCACCCCGTGATTTTACGGATACGCGTCAGAGGGTGGGGTCATTAGTTAGATATTGACTACGGTCAACAATTTGTTTGTTGTCAATAAACAAATTGATACAAATAGATACATTGTAGCAATTGCCGTTGGCAATTTTGGGTGGTACCTTACCAGTGTTACTTCGGCCTGCTTGCCTTAAGAATTATGATTGGTCAATTACCAATAGAAATTTATAATTCGGACTAGGGCATGAATCAATAAATGTGGCCCAATGCCGTTATCCACTTTTATCAGTGTCTGAGTCCTTTATTGGGGGGTGCGCCTGCAATGCAAGTGCGGCGCCAAAATGGCCACCGCGCTCTTTGCACCCCCCCACCGGACGAAGGCATCCGGGTAGTTAGGGGCGTGGCCAGCTCCCTTATAAAAGTGGTGGCCACGAGGCAGCCGAGCTGCCATTTTGCGAAGCGACGGAGTGGAGAAGTTTTTCCCCTCCACACCCTCCCTAGTTAACAGTGTGATATTTTGTTCGCTTCGGGGCCGGGTGGGAATTTTTGGCTGGGACCCATATTGGCTCCCGGGTCCTGGTTTTTTCGCCCATCCCACACTGTTGCTATGGTTTGACATAGGGGTTTTTCTGTTGCTGCTGTTGACTTTGGTCACATGGGCGGGTAGCACTGGTAAGGTAAACATTATGACCCACAGGTATCCGGCAAGTTCGCAATTGACTGGACAACACTAGACAGGCATAAGTTGGTTAAACGTTGTCCGGTCAACGACGAACTAGGCGACGGGGTGATGGCTACAGCTAGACAGCATGCATCACCCCGTGATTTTACGGATACGCGTCAGAGGGTGGGGTCATTAGTTAGATATTGACTACGGTCAACAATTTGTTTGTTTTCAACAAACAAATTGATACAAATAGATACATTGTAGCAATTGCCGTTGGCAATTTTGGGTGGTACCTTACCAGTGTTACTTCGGCCTGCTTGCCTTAAGAATTATGATTGGTCAATTACCAATAGAAATTTATAATTCGGACTAGGGCATGAATCAATAAATGTGGCCCAATGCTGTTATCCACCTTTATCAGTGTCTGAGTCCTTTATTGGGGGGTGCGCCTGCAAAGGGAAATAACTATCAGTTCTCAGAGATTGGGAAGTTATTTTTTGAAAATAATTACATTTGTAGTCCCAAAGAATAGAGAGGTAGTTGGCTCCTATTACTGCTATAATTCTTGCAAAGAAATTATTTACTGCCTTATTTCTCAAAAGCAATGAATACACTTCCAGTAACATTTGTTAAAAATAAGACTTGAATGCCAAGGAATGCTGCCTCCTGATACAAAACACCCAATTCTCTAGCCTACTTCACTGTCACCACAGCACCCACAATAGAGCAGGCAACCCAGCATAAGTCAACATTTGATATTTTCTCATCATTGTTTACTGAGATGGCACCCCATCACTGTAAAAAAAAAGTAACAAATGTGCAAAATGAATGAAGTTATCCTTTGTGTAAAGTAATTACACTTGTACTACTGGCAAACAAATTAATTATAAGTAACTATTTCTTTGTAACCAGTTACTCACTCCCAAGCACTATCTATTCTGACCATAGGAACCCAGACATATAAACTCAGTAGAAAGTGAGCTTCTCATGATTCACTAGCCCAGGGGTCAACAAACCTGGCTCTCCAGGTGTTCTTGGACTTCAGTTACCAGAAGGCCACGTCAGCACACCTGCTTGAGGGAACTGAAATCCAAGATCATCTGGAGAGCCAAGTTTGCTGAGTCCTACACTAGCCCAATTGAAGAGTGCCTTATGGTATCAACTCCAAGCAGTTTCCCATAAAAATATATCTGGGCCTGTCAACACCCATAGGAACAATGCAGGGCCATGGCCACTCTATTGAGCACGTGTGGAACTGCCTTATACTGAGTGGAGCTGGAGATCAGCCTCTTTCATTCTTATGAAGCAAGAACTGTCAACAGTTCTCTAAGTTTTCAGGGAATGAAAGCGTGGTGCCAAAATGGCCGCCACGCTCTTTGCGGCCCCCCCCACCCGGACTCAGACATCCGGGTGAGTTAGGGGGCGTGGCCACCCCTCTATAAAAGGGGTGGCCACGAGGCAGTCGAGCTGCCATTTTAGAATTGCGACAGAGAGGAGAAGTTTTCTCCGTCGCGTTCTCTCTTTAGTCTTCGGCTATAGAGCCTTGCAGAGGTTTGTGCATTCGTTTCCCGGCTGGGAAAGGAGAATTAAAGTACCTGGAGCCTTTTAGGATTGCTTCTTGGCTACCGCGGTACTTACACGCTAGGAGCTCGATCCCTGGATAGGGATCCTTCAGCGACTTTTCTTCTCCTAGGGAGACATGGCTCCCAAAGAAAGGCCCCGGCACTGAAGCCACGGCTGAGGGGAAGAATTTTTCCCAGCCCTGCATTGGATGGGGGCCAGCCTTTGGGTCAGAGGACCAGGGCTGCACCCCCATGGCAGGGCAATGTTACATCCTTACCCACTGGTACCAGTGGGGCTGGTCAGGCTTCTACTTGGCAGCCGGGTGCCAGCGTCATAGCTGGGCAGGTACAGGCTGGCCCCTTGGGGGCTTTGGCCCTGAGCGCCCCTTTGCAGGGCCCGGGACAGGTTGGCCCAGGGGGGCCTAGTGCAGGTGTCCGCCCCACAGCTCCTCCGCCCCCCCCCATGGGCCTGAGTTCTGGGCATGGCCCTATTCTGGCCCTGGCTCCCCTTTTTGGTTGCCTTTGGCCCATCTGCCTGGTGGACCGTCCGGCCCACCCGGCCCACCGGGCCCACCTTACACTGGGGGCTCTGAGGCAGTGGATGCTTTGATCACACATATAGCAGTGCGGGAAGCATCCTTGGGCATTGCCCAGCCACCTTCTGAGGGGGGTGATACCACTTCTTTGACAGGGGCCCCTTCGTCGGCCCCGGCCAACATGCCGGCCGGGATGCTTCAGCGGGCGGCCAACCGGGTTGAGCTGCTTGAGGCTGTCTGACCAGCACTGGCTGGTGCCTCGCGGCTCCCCGTCTGTCCCGATGTACAGGCTGGGAGCAGCCAGGGGTGGTCCCAGAGCTCGATTCCGGTCACGAGCTCCGACACTCACCATGGGCCGGAACCCCCGGTGGGGGCGGCTCACGGGGGTGCGACTCGTGAGTATCAGGTTCAATTTAGTGCACCACCAACACTGTCCACTTACACTGGGGGGTTCAGTGGCCATGGCCGTGTCAACTTGATGCGGGTGGGCAGCAATTATCACATTATCCCAATAACCCCTGGTTCCAAAATGGTCCCTCGTTGAGGGCGGGGGTGTCCGCCCCTGGGGCCGTGCCGAGCTTCGCAGGGGCTGTCCAGGTCCCGCTGCGTATATCCACTATACAGAATGTGCCATCGATGGCTTTACCGACGGCTGGTTATTCTTTGCCCCTGGGTGATCATTTGTCACAGGTCACGAGGGATAAGATTTGGCGAGGGGAGTACGTAGATATTTTCTCCCTATTGAACCATGAGCCCACTAAGGAAGAGAGAGAGGGACAGGACGACAGAGACAAAGAGCTGTCCCGTCGTCGTAAGCCACCGCACAACTGGTTGCCAGCATACTTTATATATATGGCAGTATGCCTCAGGGCCGGGCCTGATTGGGCCATCCCGATGGTTCAATCCCTTGATAATATTTACAGGGCGATGGTAGATTTCATGGGCCCATCGTAGTTGGCTTACGATGAGGAATTTGGATGAGGGTGGCCCTACATCCTGAGATGAGGTGGGATGAGCCCTGTCAGCAATTGTGGCTCTTGTACATGACTCCCACGTGACTGGTGCCTGGTGATAGGTACCATTGTGGTCATGCTGTGCAGCGGGCTGCTGCAACACAGGCTCCCCGCCAACCGGTGGGGCAGGGGGTTCCAGTCTGCCTGCTGTGTTGGACCTTCTCAGCTAGCGACGTGTGTAATAAGCGCCAGTGTCATTCCTGACACGACTGTCCCTTTTGTGCTGGCCCCCACACCGCCTCCGCGTGCCCGCGGGTTGGTGGGTTACGGGGCAGAGGTAGGGGTGCACAGGGGGTGATCAGAGCTCCATCTGAAGGAACTAGCCATGTCAAAGCCCCCCTCCCCAAGTAGTGTACTCATGCTGGAGCGATGGCTCTCAGCTTATCCAAGAAGGGATGATGCGAGGTACCTGCTGGAGGGTTTCCAATGGGGCTTTCGTATTCCATTCGGGGGTGTTAGGGGCCCCAAGATGCTACTAATTTAGTTCCCTTGAAAGGTAATGAGGAGGTTGCTGCACTGAGCATAGCTAAGGAAGTTGAGGCTATGAGAGTAGCAGGCTCCTTCTTGGAACCACCTTTCCCTAATTTGAAGATCTCCCCTCTGGGGCTAGTATCGAAGTAGAACCCGGGTGAATGTCGTCTAATCCTCCATCTAGCTTACCCTGCGGGTTCTTCGGTCAGTGATGCCATTCCTGATTACCTTTTTCAGTCAGGAAAACGTCGTTTGTTCAGCCCCTATGGGTGGTACGCTCATGCGGTCCCGGTGCTTTCCTGGCACAGTGTGATATGCACTCTGCTTTCCGATTAGGATCTGGCTGATCAGGGGCATACGGGCGGACCTTTCAGTCTGGCTCAAATTCCTCCAGGGTTTTAATGGGGTCTCTTCCTGGAGATCAGACCTTATGGTCTGCCCTAGATTTCAAGTACGGTCGGATGCCTCCGGCTCCCTGGGTTATGGGGGTTTACTCTGAAGGTAGGTGGACTTACGGCCGAGGGCCTCACACATGGCTTGGCACGGATCGCCTTCACAACCTTACCTTCCTTGAGTGTCTTCCCAATTTGGGGAGCACTGATGCTATGGGGTGACGAGTGGGCCAATTCAGTGCTCCATTTTTGGTGTGACAATGCGGCAGTGGTGCACATTGTCAACACCCAGACGTGCAAATCCCCCAGGGTCATGGCATTGGTTTGTCAATTCTTTTCGAGAAGCCTACGCCTAAATGTGCTGTTCAGGGCCAGACATGTTCCAGGTATTAATAAAGATATTGCTGATGCTCTATCCCGCCTGCAGATCCCCTGGTTCCGTGCCTTGCTCCGGAAGCAGAGGAATTCCACTCGCCACTCCCGGCCGATATTTGGACGTTTGGCGAGAGGTGAACCGGGCATGTCATTGGCACCTCGCACGCATAAGGCATATCAACATGCTTTCATGCGATTTAGAACTTTTCGCGAGTAACTACAGTTACCTCAAGTGTGGTCAATACCAGTGGACCAGGTTTTACAATACATGTTTATCTTCGCAGTCAGGGTTTGCCCCCCCCCCGTACTATAGCCTTCAGGCTTTCGGCACTGGCATTTATGGCCAACGTGGGGGGGTTTCAATGACTGCGTGAGTTACTTCCGCATGCGTCGTGTTTTAGAGGGGTGGACACATGAACGTGTCCGCTGCCCGGACACACGTCACCCCAGTTCACCAGAGTTTCTGACCCACCTTGCACGAGGCTGGCATATCTTATGTTCGGATAGGTGTGAAGTGGCTCTTGGTCACGCAGCTACCACGGTAGCCTTTTTTGGAACACTCCGCATCAGTGAGTTGGTGCCAGAGTTGGTACCATTGTGTAAGGCGGATGTGTCTCGTAGGGCACTGGAACTCGACGATGTCTATGTCACGCATGAGTGGGCTCAATTGGGGATACATTTCCCAAAAGTTGTTCAGCACGGCGCAGGCAGTGGAGTTAGACTGCTACGAGGTTTCATTGGAGACATCTGTCCGGTTGGTGCCCTACATGAATTTTTTGGCAGTGCCTGCTGCGCGCCCCAGCCTGTTTTTCTGCCACCAGGATACGTCTACCCTTACCAAAGTAAAGTTAAGGAGGTTGACCGGTGCCGCGCTGCGCGGTGTGGGGCCCGTTTTGGCACCCGTTTATTTAGGATAGGTGTGACGTTGACAGCGGCTACGTTTGGGGTACTCGGAGGCGGATATATGTGTACGCGTAATTCCTTATATGTACGTCCCCTCACTGTATGAGTACCAAGTTATGTCCTTCACCTCTTCTCCTCTTTTACAGATCCTGTGTGTCTCTGCACACCGGTGGCAGTGGGGCTGGTGGGCCGCAGCTATGTACACTGGGCAGCAGTATATGCTGCGGCGACAGAGTGTGGACCCCGACTTGGGCTGCGTGCATCCGCATGTATGCGATGGTATGGTATGCGCGGCACAAGGAGGCGGGAACTGTTGCCATTCCTGATGTCCGTCAGGGATGCTGGACCGCCCGACGTTCTTATTATGCACCTCGGCGGCAATGATCTTATACGGATCACTGCTATTCCTTAAACTGTCGAGGTGCAGTGACCTGGCGTTTTCTATCATGTATGGCTTACACACGGTCACTATGGTCTCACATCATGCCGAGACACCAATTTAGGGGAGACATGGATCTCCGTGGTTCGGACTGTTCCGGCAGTCAGTGGACAGGGCTGTTGCTCGGTCCCTTGCTGAGCATGGCTGGGGGACAGTCATTGGAAACCTGCAGATAGGCTTACAAATTTTTTTGCTGGTAGGCAGGATATGGGGTCCACCTGTCGGCTGGAGGTATGTACCTCTTTCTGGGCGAGGTGTAAGCAGGCCTGGCGACCGAGCTGATGGTCTGGGGGGGGCGGTGAGTCATCATGGACGCCTCCCCGTGTGGCGGGTAGCACTGGTAAGGTAAAGATTTATGACCCATAGGTATCCGGCAGGTTCGCAATTGACTGGCCAACACTTAGACAGGTACAGGGGTAATAGCTTTGGCCGATCAATGACGAACCAGGCAAGGGGTGATGGCAGGAGCTTAACAGCCTGCATCACCTTGAGATTTAATGGATACACGTCATAGGGTGGGTGGGGTCAGTAGATAGTTTATTGACTCCGATCAACAATTTGTTTGTGCTAACAAACAAATTGATACAAATAGTTACATGTAGCCAATTGCCATTGGCATTTTGCGAGGAACCTTACCAGTGTTTCTGCGGCCTGCTTGCTTTAGAGAATTGCAATTGGATGAATACACCAATTGAAAGTTATAATTCGGACTAGGACATTATTCAATAAAAGTGGCCCGACGCCTTTATCTGAGTCTTTCTTTGGGGGGTGCGCCTGCAAAGGTATTTGGCGATGATGGAGATGCCAGTGATTGGATACTATTTACTGCTATGGCTCATCCCCACAAAGGAGACAGCTTCTGAGTGAACCAATAACTCTTTTCACTGATTGGTCTATTGTCTCATGCTTTCAACCAGATACCTCTATCCCCCTCCCCACAAATTTCTGCCATTCAGTACTGAGCCCTGCTGCTTGTAACTGTCATACAGTTTATTGTATACATCCACGTATTGTTGTGTGGAAGGGATGTTTATAAACATATGATATGCAGGCTTTGACAAAATAGCTCTGACCTTTGAATAACATGACTCCAACTCAGGCTGCATCTGGGGTGTGCATCAACAATAAAAATGGAACAAAACTTTAAAGGATTGATCAAGTTTTCTCTTTCATTCTTTCAAATTTAAATGGGCTTTATTACAATTGGCAACAGTAGAAATGGAGCTGACAACACAGCAAAGTACCTACATGGCATTGCCTTTGCTCTTTCTGGGTAGGGATTCATCTTTTATGAGTCCTTGCCAAATTGTTCCACTGATGTCTGGGGGAAATTAATTGCCACACATTTGTTACACACACTCCTATTAGAACAAGGAGGTTGTCTTTCTATCAAGTGGCTACAGATCAGGATTTGTTTAGCTTAACTTTGACGTATCCCATGTTGAATCCCATGTTAAATCCCACTGTAATGGACAATTATCAGATAGACTCCACTATTTCATTTTCAGACATGCCAGCTCCAGAGGTCCCTGGATGATGCAGATTATCTAGATCAGTGGTTCCCAAATGTGGGTCCCATGCCCCACATGGGTACTTCAATTCCCAGAAGACTAAGTCAGTATATTGGCTGATCAGTACTTTGGGGAATTGACGTAAGCTTCTGGGAATTGAAGTCCAAAAAAGCAAAGGTTGGGAAACACTGATCTAGATCCATTTCAATATGACTTCAGGCCTGATTATGGAACTGAGATGCCTTTGGTTGCTTGGTAGATGTCCTACAGCAGGAACTGGACAAGGGGACTGTGTCCCTGTTGGAGCTTCTGGACTTCTCAGTGGCTTTCAATACCATTGGCCATTATATTCTTCCTGGGTGCCTTTCTGCAATGGTTCTTGGAGGTACTGACTTATAGATTTTTGGTGGCCACATTCAGAAAATTGTGTTGAGGATTTTTTGTGACATCCTGGTCCTAGGCTTGTGGTGTCCCTTCAGCATTTAGTTTTGTCCCCTCATCATATAGAATATCTACATGAAACTACTGGAGAGATTTCTGGAGTTTGAAACTTCAGTACCATCAAATAGATAATTTTTTCTTCCCATCTGATTCTAAGGAAGCTGTTTTGTGCCTAGACTAGTGCATATTGTCAGAAATGGACTAATAAGGGCTAACAGTCAGAAACTTAATCCAGATAGGACATATATGTTCCTGGTCAGTCACAAGCCAAATCAATGGATAGCGATCCAGTCTGCACTTACACTCTCTCTGAAAAGTCAGGTTTGCAGATTGGATGTGCCCCTGGACTCAGTCTCTGGATGCACAAGTCTTAGAGGTGGTTAGGAATGCCATTGCTCAGTTAAAACAGATATGCATGCACTTATTCCTTGAGTTGTCTGATGGTGACATATACTTTAATTACATCCCTTTTTGATTACTCAAACATGCTCTGTGTGGGGCTGCCTTTGAAGAGTGTTTGGAAACATCAGCTGATTCATAATTCTGCAGCCAGACTGTTGACTGGCTCTGGTTAAAGGGGACTTATAACTCCCTTATTATAACAGCATCACTGGCTGCCAGTCTGTTTTCAAGCTCAATTCAAAGTGCTGGTACTATCCCGAAAGCCTGATGTAGCTGAATCCCAAGCTGTTTGACAGATTGTATCAATTCATATGAGCCTAAGCAGAGTTTAAGATCTTCTGTGGATTCCAACATCTTCCCTGAAGTTCATTTGGTGAGAACATGAGAAAGAACCTTATCAGTGGTTGCTCCCAGAATGATGATGATGATGATGATGATGATGATGATGATGATGATGATGCTATGGCTATGAACTTTTATAGATCATTGTTCCACCTAACTCTATACTGTATACCCAGATAAGAAAACATCCTCCAAGGTCAGGCAGAGCTTTTTTCTCTGAGGTATCTTATTTCTCAAGATGAAGATTGGGGAACTTCTGAAAGTTCTAATGCACCAGATTACATGACTGGATAACTAGGGGAGTTGGTACACCCAGATATGATAGTTAGGTGTTTGGAGTTCAGATCCCTACTGCACCTTTTGGGAGAAGAGTCAGTCAACATTACTTTGGCTATGCTGAATGGTTTCAGAGCACTAGCAAGAAGGAATGTCATAGCACATAATTATTAATGGCATAAATCTACTGCCCCTCTCACCTATGAAGGTATATCACCCATATATCATGACTTGACAAAATGTTGAACGTTATATTCCTTCTAGATTTTCTGCAATGAGTTGATACCCTTCTTCCAATCAGCATGTTTCTCCCCTCCACATGTTAATCTCATTTAGTAATACTAATATCCTCATTATTACTAATCAGTGCTAACAATAATGTGCTATTAATAACCAGTGATCAATAATTAGCTGTTCTCACCAGGGAGTGGTTAGGCAGGAGGAGGTAAAGAGCCAGGAACTGTTGAAACTACTAGTGAGGCACTTGTTAAGGCTACAATCAAACATATTTAATTATGATCTGTAGATAAAAGGGAATGCCATTAAAGACCACTACATCATCAAAGGCACCCCCTTCTCTGTCATGTCTGACTGATGCGAAGCCATGACTCAGAACAGCAGAGGGAAATTGGTGTGCTTTCTCCATTGATCCTTGGGAAGTTGCTGTTTTACATCTGTTCCCTCTTTTGCATCTCTCAAGACACTTCTACCCACCCAATGGCCCTTATTTCTTATCTGCAGCTTAAGCTGATTTATACTGTGCAGTGTGACACCTCACAAGAGGTGGCTGTTATCAGGCAGAAGAAGATTTAGGGAAATCTGATCCACTACTATGTAAAATCCTCTCAGGGCGACTACACAAGGAAGGACTTTGTTTTCATGTGTTGTTTTTAAAGAAAAAGACGATAAGAAAAGCAGCAGGTACTTTCCTTATTTTTATGTTTCCTCTGATAACTATGCAGTTGCTTTTAAGATCACTTTGCTTAATTAGAACAACCACTCAGATTAATCTTTTTAAAAAGCTTTTAAGGAAAACAACAGGAATTTAAAATGCATAAACCTCCTTCAGGCATTTTTCTTCTGTTGATCATCTATGTATGCATGTATGCATCCATGTATGCATGCATGCATGCGTGTGTGTGTGTGTTTGTGTGTTTGCATGCATGTGTGTGTGCGTGCGTGCGTGCGTGTGTGTGTGCGTGCGTGCGTGCGTGCGTGCATGCATGCACATTTGTGAGGGGGGACATGTGCCCTAACTACAGCTTTTTAGAAGGTTGTTTAGGTAAAGAAGAAAAATGAAAATCCTAATTTGCAATGATGTAGAGTTTAACACAACTGCTTCATCAGTACACACCTAGTAATAAAGCAGAATCTTCTCCAGATCCACCTCATTATGCTTGAGCAATGGGTACAACACTCCTTCCCCTCTGTTTCAGGTTCATCACTATGATCACTAAATCACTAGATTTACTAGATTAAAAACTGCATCCCATGTCAACAAGATTGCCTCAGTGGAAGGATATGGAATTTTTTCATTCAATAATATATCTCTGTCTGTCTGCCTGTCCCTAATACTCACAAACATACACACTGTACTTGAAACAACATCCTGTTTTCACCAGCAGGCAGATATGATTTACTTCCAGCATTGGACAAACTCTGGTTTCTCAGCTAATGTTGTGTTGTATTATATGATTAACATCTATACATATAAGAAGACGGTTGGACCGTGCGTGTCCGGAATGCCTGTCTGCACACATCCAGCCTAACCCGTAATGCGCCAGGCACACTTACCTTATGTCTGTGACAACATCGCCACAAGGGTCCAGGGACCAAGAGTGGGGCCAATGCCCCACGAATGCGGAAGAAAAAACTATGATACCCAGCGTCCTCTGCGTCCCCTAAAAAGCAGCATCCCGCCACTGCCACCACCGTTCCCACCGCAGTCGGCCCAGCAAAGTTCGCCAGATAGGTTGGTCGGGGGAGAAGGAGGCGGCAGCCAAGATTCAGCTCATGCCGACACTCACCCCCCCTCCCCCAGTGCTGGCAGGGAAAGGAGGAATGGAACGCTTCTGCCTCCCACCCTTCCCTTCCTCCCCCCGTCATCGGCAGGAAAAGGGGGAACAGAACGCTTCCACCTCCCATCCTTCCCTGCCTCCCCCCTGGTGTCGGAAGGGAAAGGGGGAATGGAATGCTTCTGCCTCCCACCCTTCCCTGCCTCCCCTCCCCCTGTCACTGGTAGGGAAAGGGGGAATGGAATGCTTCCGCCTCCCCCCCTTCCCTGCCTCCCCCCTCCCCGGCACTGTCAGGGAAAGGGGGAATGGATCGCTTCCACCTCCCACCCTTCCCTGCCTCCCCCTCAGCACCAGCAGGGAAGGGGGAACCAAATACATCCACCTCCCCCATTCCTTGCCTCCATCCCCCCGCATGCATAGGAAGGAAAGAGAGAACGGATCACGTCCAGCTCCCCCCTCCCACCCTACTCACCCAGGCACCACCTCCCCTACTCACCTGCTGCCACCCCCCTCTTTTGTGTGTGTGTGTATCCACCCCCAAAAAAATCACCCCACCACCAACACACAATCAATACCTGCCCGGCAAGGCCGGGCAAAATAGCTAGTTTATTATATAAATATTAACTACAGAATAGCATACAACTAATAATAAAATCCATAATTTAATTTGCTAGTACAGTAATACCTCATACAAAGTCCGCTTCGTACAACATCGGATTCATATAACATCGCCTAATTTCTTGAAAAAAGTTACCTCATACAAAGTCATTCAACTTTGTATGAGGCATTGGGTTTTTCCCCAGGTTGCATTGTGCCTGGGCAGTATAAAAGACAGGACACATGCGTGCATTGCTCTTGTGGGTTTTGCATGAGGCAAAGAGTGTTTAGGAGTGGTTTTGAGCGCGATTTTGGATTTTTTTGAATTTTTTCATAAGAATTTCAGAATTTTTTTCCTGGTTTTTATTTTATTTTTTGCAGGTTCTTGGACAATCAGGGTTGTTTGACATGCTTTTGTAATGTATTTAGCCTTTAGACAATTATTTCTTAAAGTTCTGTCAGTTTCCTGTCTGTTTCCTTGACTTTGCCCTGAAGTCTGTGCTGTTACAGTACAATGTATCTCTATGGAAACGACATTGTACGAGGCATCGCGGCAAGGATTTGGACATTGTATGAGGCATCGCGGCTAGGATTTTGCATGCCTCATACAAAGTCCAAATCCGTATAAAGTCCAAACTTGTGGAACCAAGTTTGGACGTTGTATGAGGTATCACTGTACAGTTGTCTCCTTATTTTAATAAGATCTGTGAAAGATCTGTGACAGATCTGTGTCTTGATGTGGCCTCTCTTTACTGTACTGGCAAAGTGGTTAAGCTGCTGTACTGCAACCCAAAGGTTGTGAGTTCAATCCTGACCAGGGAACAAGGTTGAGTCAGCCTTCCATCCTTCTGTGGTTGGTAAAATGAGTACCTGACATGTTGGGGGCAAAATGCTAATTAACCTGTGAACCACCCAGAGAGTGCACTAAGTGCTATGGGGTGGTATATAGGTGTGATTGCTTTGCTAGTTCCTGTGGTGAAGAACAGCCTCCTGCATTTGGAGAAGTAAAATACTCAGTTTGCACACAGGTACCATTTATTTGTCATGGCTGCAGCTTAGTTTTAATTATGTTCCATGTGCTTCTGCCATAGGAATTTTAAAATATGTGCCATTGTACAAGTCAAGTCAAGTCTGAATACCAATGGTCTCCTTGCTCCACCATACTCTAGCACAGATACTGTCACACTGCAAACTGTTACAACACTGGATCAGCTATCCTTCCTCTATCTATCCCTTCTTGGCTAAATCTTTCTTAGAAGTGGGCAATTTAATATTAACTTCTATAGTCCCCATTTGGGAGGATTCCCACTCCCAGTATACAAAGTAATATAACACCTTGCAGTGCCAAGTTAGAAAATAAAAATACAACAAAATACATTTAACCTCCCCATCACCCAGAATAGTGTGTCCAATAAATTCAAGAGTCCTAAATGCAGTGGTTAAAACTGCTATACAGTACCTATACAGCAGCCAAAACTGCTGATCTTGAGAGTTCAGTACTGAGCGGTGTCAAGGTTGACACATTCTTCTGAGGTCAGTAAAATGAGTGCCCAGAATGAAGAGGGCAAAATTGGTGGAGAGTGGCTTGGTGAATGAAGTGAAGTCTTGAACGTAGAATTTGTGGGGAAAGGTGCCTGGGGTACATCAACAGCAATCCTGCCATGATTTTTTGTGGTTGATATACTGTGGCACATTGTGATATATGAGACAAAAGCACCCAAATACAATTTGGGGAATGTTGTGAAGGGTGTAATTACAATAAACCCATCTAGAGAGAGTTACAACTAGTATTAGGAATTTCAGATCAACTTTATAAATTATCAATTTGCAGTTTTTATAATTAACAGTATAATTAACAGTAATTAATAGTCTTATATTTGTCAATATAACAATTAATATAAGTAATAATTCTCTGAGTCTCTTCCATTTATTTCTATAATTGAAAAACCTCAGCTATGTGCTTTATCCTACAGGGTTCTCTTCTGTGCAGTTATATTTGTATAAATGACACAAGCAAAAATCAGGATGTTCACTCTCTCTCTCTCTCTCTCTCTCTCTCTCTCTCACACACACACACACACACACACACACACACACTTATCAGAATGAAAATAGTAACATGTTTATTTAGCCCATAAGTCCAACAAGTGGGATCTACTAGCTACTGGATGGGGAGCAGAGCAGCCCACAAGCTATCAATTAAGACCGGGGGGGCAGTGTAATACTGGCTCCTGATCTGATTACACACTGGATCTCAAGCATCAAAGTGAAGTTAAATGAATATCAGTAAACTCTGAACTTGTTTACACACCCTCCACTTCAGGAGGACATTGAAATTTGGACATGGAAGCTTGGACATGGAAACATCTTGAAGAGTCTGGAGCTAGTTCAAATAAGGCAATCAGACAAAAATTTAACTTATTTTTGAAGCACCTACCCCATGTTCTGGTTCAATCTATTTTCTGGTGACTAGATTGTAGTGGCTCATGTGGCTAAGACACTGACTAGAAGGCGGGAGGTCAGCAGTTCGATTCTCAAGTACGGCAGGACGGAGTGAGCGCCCATCTTTGTCCCAGCTCCTACCAACCTAGCAGTTCAAAAGCAAGAAATTTATTTATTATTTATTATTTATTTATTGTTAAATTTCTATACCGCCCACTCAGCCAAAGCCGACTCCGGGCGGTTCACAAAGTGGGTAAAAACAGATAAAAACAGATAAAAACCAGCATTAAGAATCCACCGATAAAAAGAGAGGGGTGCAGGAACCAAAGAAAATATGGGGCAGGCATCCTCCCCTATATTAACCACCCAATGGAAGCCACCCCTCCACCTGCATCCCAAACCTGGCCCGCCAGCCAAGTTTTTAGTTCTTTTCTAAAGGGCAACAACTCCATCTGGAGATGCAGTTCCACAGGCAGGAGGTTCCAAAGGGCAGGTGCGGAGACAGAGAAGGCTCTCCTCCTTGTGCCAGAGAGGCGAGCCCTCTAGGCAGATGGCACTATTAGAGAGCCCCTCCGGTCCACTCTGGTTGGACAGACAGACATCCTTAGGGTGATGCGATCTCTAAGGTAACCTGGCCCACTACCATATAGGGCTTTAAAGGTCAAAACCAGCACCTTGAATTGCACCCAGAGGCAAATGGGTAACCAGTGCAGCTCCCGAAGCAGTGGTGAGGCATGGACATAACGTCCATACCCCATCACCACCCGGGCCGCCGCATTCTGGACCAGCTGCAGCCTCCGAATGGTCATCAAGGGCAGCCCCATGTAGAGCGCTTTACAATAATCTAGTCTGGAGGTCACCAGAACATGTGTGACCATGAGCAAAGAGTCCTGGTCCAGGAGCGGGTGTAACTGGCGAATCACCCGAAGTTGGGTGAAGGCCCTCCTGGCCACAGCCACCACCTGTTCTTCTAGCAGCAGCTGCGAATCCAGGAGGACCCCCAAGTTGCGCACCATGTCAGTCTGGGGCAAAATAGCCCCATCCAAAACCAAAGATGGTAGCTCACGGGATAGCACAGGACCCCCCATCCACAGCCACTCAGTCTTACTAGTATTCAGCTGTAACCCACTCGCCCCCATCCAAACCTCAACCACCTCCAGACAACTGGAAAGGACTTTGACTGCATCACTGGGGTCCCCACGGGCTGAGATGTACAACTGTGTATCATCCGCGTACTGGTGGTACCCCGTGGGAACAGATGATCTCACCCAGCGGCTTCATGTAGATGTTAAATAGGAGAGGAGAGAGTACCGAGCCCTGAGGCGCCCCATATTTTAGGGACCTAGGACTGGACTTCTCGCTCTCCAACCACACCGACTGGGCCTGGCCCCTCAGAAATGAGGAAAACCAGGACCATACCGTGCCCTGGATCCCCAATCCTCGGAGCTGTTCCAGAAGGATACCATGGTCGACGGTATCGAAAGCCACTGAGAGGTCAAGAAGAGCAAGGATGGACGGATGACCGCCATCCCGCCATCCCGCTCTCACCAGAGATCATTCATCAGCACAACCAATGCAGTCTCAGTACCATATCCAGGTCTGAATACTGACTGGAAGGGGTCCAGATATTGCGCTTCATCCAGTACCCCCTGCAACTGATGCACCACTGCCTTTTCCAATACTTTCCCCAAAAAGGGGAGGTTGGAAACAGGTCTGTAGTTGGTTAGGACTGCTGGATCGAGGGATGGCTTCTTCAGGAGGGGGAACACCAAAGCATGTTTCAACGGTGCAGGAAATATCCCCTCCCAAAAAGACGCATTAATTATAGCCCCAACCCAGCCACCTGTCACTGTCTTAGAGGCTTTTACCAGCCAGGCGGGACAGGGATCCAATGGACAATTAGTGGTGCAGACCGCTGCAAGAAGCCTGTCCACTTCATCTGGAGCAACAGGATCAAACCAATCCCAGATAACACAGCAAGACTGTGCACTGGCTCCCCCCTGACCCTCCCCATCCACGCCAAGATTAAACCCTGAGCGAATCCGATCGATTTTCTCCACCCAATGGTCAGCAAAGTCCTCAGCCAATCCCTGCTAACCAGGCACAGCCTCCCCCCTACCAAAGAGGGACCTGGTCACCCAAAACAGGGTGGCTGGATGATTATCAGCGGAGACAATAAGGGAGGTGAAGTATTGCCTCCTCACCACCCCCATCGCCACTAGGTAGGCCCTAATAGCGGCTCTAGCTAGTGACCAATCGGAATCGTTCCTGGTCTTCACCCAGCAGCGCTCAAGGCATCTCTTTGCACGTTTGAGCTCCTGTAGTTCTTCCATGAACCACGGGGATGACCTAGCTCCACGAGCTCTGAGAGGCCATAGTGGAGTGATTACATCCAAGGCAGCTGTCGTCAACCCATACCACAGGTCAACAAGTGCCTCAGGCGAATCGTGTTGCCGATCCAGGGGAAAATCCCCCAGTTCCCTCTGGAATCCATCCGGATCCATCAGTTGCTGGGGGCAGGCCACTTTAATAGACCCTGCCTCCCTACGATGAAGTGTCGCCCCCAGAAAGTCTAGAGCCACCAGATAGTGATCTGACCAAGGCACAGGTGTTATGTCTAGGTTCTGTAAACTCAGATCACTCTGCCACCACTCTGACAAAAAGACTAAATCTGGTGTGTGGCCACTGCCCCTGGTAGGGCCCCAAATTACCTGAGCCAGGTCCATAGCTGCCATGGAAGTCATGAACTCCTGAGCCAACCCGGAACCGGACCTCAGCAAAGGCAAATTGAAGTCCCCCAGAACCATTACAAGTAGATAAATAGGGACCACTTCATTGGGAAGGTAAACAGTGTTCCGTGCTCTCCGGTGTCTAGTCATGCCTGCCACATAACCACGGAAACATCTGGAGAAGCAGACAGCACTGGTTCTTCGGCTTTGAAACAGAGATGAACACTGAACCCTAGAGTCAGATACGACTGGCTTTCAAGCAAAGGAAAGCTTTACCTTTACCTAGATGATATATAGAAGATTGCAAACCATCTCTTCCCTAATCCATCCCCTTTCCAGATCTGTGTGGTCCAATGCAAGGGCTTTTATTTTTGATCTGGGCTGGAAAAGTCATGACTAGATAAGATGCAGGAAAGCAGATTGCTCTCGACTTTAAAGCAGATTGCATCCAGCAAAGCAGCAGCATTTTCTGGCATGGTCTAACACAATTTTATATCGTTCTCTGATTGTGCCATAAGCATCTTATTCTCAGCAAGTGAACAAGAAAAAAATGATAGTTGTTCTTCTCACAGGAAGGTCTCACAGCATGAGAAACAATTTTTCAAATTTCTCTCACTTGTTTGTGCAATGAAATAGCATACACAGAATTTCCACCACTGTAATTTGCAGCAGCTCATGCTATTTTGTGCAGAAGGGGCATTGGCCTATTCAAGCGGTTTGAATCAGGTGTGAAAGGATGTAAAAGTTCATGTTGTTAAAGTGTCCTTCAAATAACAAATAAAATACAGTGATACCTCATACAACGTCCAAACTTAGTTCCACAAGTTTGGACTTTATACAGATTTGGACTTTGTATGAGGCATGCAAAATCTTAGCCGCGATGCCTCATACAACGTCCAAATCTTTGCTGCGATGCCTCGTACAACGTCATTTCCATAGAGATACATTGTACTGTAACAGCACAGACTTCAGGGCAAAGTCAAGGAGACAGGAAACTGACAGAACTTTAAGAAATCATTGTCTAAAGGCTAAAAACATTACAAAAACTTGTCAAACAACCCTGATTGTCCAAGAACCTGAAGAATGCTGCAAAAATCCCAGGAATGCTTCTAAAAATTCTGACGAAAAAATTCGAAAAAAAATCCAAAAACGCACTCAAAACCACTCCTAAACACTCTTTGCCTCATGCAAAACCCACAAGAGCAATGCACGCATGTGTCCTGCCTTTTATACTGCCCAGGCACAATGCAACCTGGGAAAAACCCAATGCCTCATACAACGTCACACGACTTTGTATGAGGCAAGTTTTTTCAAGGAATTAGGCGATGTTGTATGAATCCGATGTTGTATAAAGTGGACTTTGTATGAGGTATTACTGTATAAAAAATGTCCATGATACAAGGCCTGATCTGCTGTACTTTTGAACAGATAATCCTTGATTAAAACAGATGGTCTCCAGTTCCATACAAGAAAAGGTTGGTGTGTATGTATGTGTTGTGGGGGATGATACTAGACAGTTCCTGGTGTTGTTATCATTCACACCATAATGGAAGGAAGGAAGGAAGGAAGATCTTGAACTTTTATGTGTTTAGCTGTATATGTATGTATTATATGTATTCATTCATCCATGTTCTCCTTAACAGCACTTTTCCCCATCCTGCTGCACATTTATATTATATTTCATTTGCTTTGCTACATTTACACATAGATTTTATACATTCTTCCAGTTGGCTTCCGAAAGAAAGCCTACTCCTATAAACATAGAGCCATAGCTGGCTCATTTCCCTGTTGCTTTAGCATCCTTCCAAGTTCTTTGCTCTTTCTTCTGTCTGACTTCACTCTTATGGATCACTGAATCATATATACCAAATTCTGAAATTATGCATAAATTGCTTCTGGAACTTGTTTTTAAAAGAAGCCTTGCTACTTCTGAAACACTTAGGAACCTTTCATTTGCCTTTTACCACTGGTGATTTATAAACATATGAGACTAATATTTCTCTTGGTTACCCATAATATCTTGATTTTAAACATTTTGCTAGGAAACCCCATCATTTTCTGTTATTCCAGTCATAGGGGCCATTTATTTGATCTCAAATAATTTATCCAGTCTACATATATTTAGATGATAGTTTCAAAATCTATAATTGTCAAATTTTGCAATGTAAAATGAGTCCTAGGACTGAAGTTTCTATCAATTAACTCCTATCCCTCTCTCTCTCTCTCTCTCTCTCTCTCCCCGTGTGTGTGTGTGTGTGTGTGTGTGTGTGTGTGTGTGTGTGTGTGTGTGTGTGTGTGTGTGTGTGTGTGTGTGTGCTCTAGATAAACTCAAATTATGAATTGCAAAGGCAATAGATATCTGTTGTATTGTTTGGCCAGACATCTGGCTATGGTAATGGAGTACACCGTACAGCCAGCGACTCAATGCCGAGTGTTGGGCAGTGGTAAATAACCTGACTCGCTTAAGGGGACAATGGCTATGGGCAGATGAGCCCCTTTAGGTGGAGGAGATACTACTGGAAACCATCATATTGGGTCCAATGGCAAAATGAGCAAAGGAGGAACCACTTCACCATTCTGATTCCCCACAGTCATGGAGATAGAAAATGTCATGCAAATGGACTGGCTGTGAAGGCACACTTTGTTAATATTCTCAAGGCTACAGCAGTGTTAAATCTTGCATATCTCATTTCATACATGCCACAGGAGATGGCTCTGAGATCATAGTGTGTGGGTCAGTTCACGGCAAGCTGTGATTCACCTTAAGCAAATTCACGCCAGTGGCACTTTTACTGTCACAGGAAAAACTGTATAGTCGGATATGAGTAGCAGCCGATGACAACGATGATGACGAGATGTCTGTTGGCACATCAGACTAAAAGAACAAATTTGTCATAGGTCTGATGATAACATCTATATCCTAGTATCACAGGGAAAGTGTTATCGTAAACCTTTAATGAGTAACTTCTTTCCATCATTACATGATACCAGAGGTTCTGAGACACTGTTCTAACTCCTCATATTGCCCAAAGAAACATGGGCCAAAAGAGAAGCATTTCCCCCTCTTTTCCATGACAGGTCAGTCATATGAAATATCTAAAACAATAGAGCTCCGTGAGTGCTGGCTTGGAGCCTGAAGTTTAATAGGGGGGGAAATTACATATATGGTTAGCAATCCCCCAGCTAAATAATCTACAAATTCCTGAAAGAAAAGCAATTTATTACAGACATTGAGACGAACCAACGTAAAACTAATCCTTAAGAAAAATAAACCCACAAAAGAATGTGTCTTAGCTCCCTCCCCATTTGACCAACTAATATCCTTAAGACTGATGTCAAAGTTTTGGTTATCCTTTAGGGGCACAGATTAGAAGATTATTTAATGATGTGTATCAAAGGGTAGAGCTCTTTCTTCAATACAGAAAAGGGATGTAATGCATGCTTTAGATCTCAGTGCACATCTCAATCACCAACCTGGACAAAGCAGAACAGATGTTAGGTTCTGAACAGAACAGAGTTAATAGCTGTACATGTATGTGGTTTAGCAATAAAAAATTAAATAGGAAGTTATCTATTGAATTGAAAGAGTTGATGACATCCCTTGGGAGTTTAACTGGCTTAACATTCATACAATGATCCAGTTTAGTTGTACACGTCCTCTTTTAGGATCTGTTTCTCACTCATCTCTGGGGAGACATGATGATTTTCAGGAGAGAGAAATGCACCAATCCAGTCAATGATATTTATCTAGAAATAGCTGAAGAAGTTGGTGATAGCTAGGAACATTGATGCTACAGTCGAAAGTACAATAATGGGACAAAATAAAACAAACTCTAGCATGTTCTCACTGAAGTGAACAGAAAAGGAAATCTAAACCATTGAGAAGTGCTTTGAGAAAAGGTACAAAAGAGTTTACATATCCTTTCAAAATTATCAATTCTGATCTTTTACACTTGTTAAATAAAGAGATAGTGTTGATATTTAAGAATAACAAAAATCCAGAATCAACAGGTGGGCAATTTATTAAGGTTAGCTCTGTATTTTCACAAAATGTTCACAAGTTCATCAGGCTAAATGGTAAGAAATGTGTGGCAGGGAGTTATAGACGTTGATGGAAGCCTGCAGTTAACAGTCGGGGGAGTTCTTGTATCTATTTTATTGAGTAATAGTTTTGATTCTTCTTTTCTCACATCAAAGTCACATCAAAGTCACATATGGACTCACCAAAAATCCAGAACTTTGTCCAGAACTGGAGGCATAAGACCCAGCAGTCTAGCTGAATACTAAGGATTAACCCACAGTAGAACTGCATGACAGCATTGCTACTGCAGATATGTCAATGGTAGCCAGGATCAGCCTCTACCTGAAGCACCTATTGTTGTGTTCTGTAAAGCTGTGCCTTTAACAATGTACCTTTGCCATGTGTTATCAATGTAACCTTTCTGTGTGCAGCATTATAACCATCAGCTGTATCAATGTAACCCTAATAAGGAGACGCGAGCTAGTGACCACCAGAGGGCAGTAGCTAGCGTCCATCTCTCATGGTTCATATTCACCTGGTTCAGCAGCGCGGGAAGATTCCCCGCCACCTCTTCACCTGGTCAAGAAGGGCGTGACCTCCTACGACGTCACGCAGGCAGCAACCAATAGCCTGTCGACGAGCCACATTCAAATGTATAGCCAGCTGTATATATTGAGCTACCCATCCGCCATTACCACATGTTCCTCCGGATCATCATGCAATAAACCTGTGTTAAGCCAACCCTTCGGCTGTTTCATTGTCTTTGGTCCCTTACACTAAATTGGCGACGAAGGTGGGATATGGCAGCCCACGGGACCAAGACATGCGCCGGTTTCGAAATCAGGAAACCGGGCGACTGCGAGATCTTCGAGATGGACTTCCAGGCCGCACTGATCGAGTCCGAAGTCACGGAAGAGGCGAAGAAAAGAGCCATCTTCACCAGGATGCTCGGACAAGAAACAAAAAGGACCTTGGTGGACCTGATTGCACAGCGAAGGGTGAGCGAATTCAAGGCCAAGGAACTCATGCAGATGCTGCGTGAGCACGTCTGGCCCGCTACAGCGATGTTTCCCGCTCGGAGTGCGTTTTGGAGGCGAGTCCAAGCGCCCGGGGAGACGGTCGGCGCATTCGTGGCGGCCCTGCGGCTGGCGGCCGGCCCGTGCAAATGGGAGAATGCCGAAATCACCCTCCGGGACTGTGTGCTGTGCGGCCTGAACGACGCCGAGACCCAGCGTACATTAATGAACCAAGAGCCGCCTCCCACGTTGCAGGAGGTCGTCAGAGCGGCCCAGGCCGCAGAAGCTACGAAGGCCGGGGTCCAAGAACTTCAGGACTGGCGGCCAAAGTCGAGCAAGGCAGAGGCTCCGGTACAGGCGGCCCACCGAACTTCGAGGTCGTCCGCAGAGAGCAGCGACGACGAGGACATCCAGAGGGTCCGGAAGGAGAGCCGGCGATGCGACGGCTGTGGAGCGGCCCACGACCGCGTGAAATGCCCCTTCCGGAAGGCCGAGTGCCACAACTGCGGCCGCCGCGGACACATCGCCAAGGTGTGCAGGAAGAAGCGCGAAACCCGGAGGAGCTCCGCAGACCGTTCCGCCGGACAAGACCGCCCAACGAAACCCAAGGATGGCGCCCAGGCCACGCAGAAGCAGGACGGCGTGGGCCGCATCACCGACGGCAGCGAGGACGACGCCCCAGTGTTCAGCGTGTCTACTAGACACCCCCGCTACTTTGTTGAGGTACTAGTCCAAGGGGTCCCCATTAGGATGGAAATTGACTCGGGGTCCTCATATTCAATCATTTCCCAGAGGGAGTTTCTGGGAATTGCCCCCCACAAGCGACCCAAGCTCAAAGCATTGAGGTCCATGCTACGGGACATGCAAGGGAACAGTATTCCAGTGTTGGGGGTTGGAGAGTTTCAGGTCAAATTCAAGGAGCACGCCGCGTCCCTTCCCCTAGTCGTGCTCAAAGGAGGAAATTGCAGCCTCCTCAGGACTCAATGGTTCCAGCCCCTGGGGTTGTTTATTGGGGGGGTGCACGCCGTTGGGATGCACGCCGTTGGGACTGATCCAATTCAGGAGGTGTGCGTGGCGCACACCGAAGTTTTCAAAAAAGGACTAGGGAAATTCAAGGGGCCCCCAGTGACTTTCGACCTGGACCCGGGGGTCCGCCCAATTCGCCTTAAACCACGCAGGGTGCCGTTCGCACTCAAGGACAAGATAGAGGCGGAACTGGACAAGTTGGTGGGCCAGGGGATCCTTGTGCCTGTAGATTCTGCGGAGTGGGAAACTCCAATTGTAACCGCTCTAAAGGCCAACGGGGAGGTCCGCATATGCGCTGACTACAAGTGCACCATCAACAAGGCAATCCGCCCGAATGCATATCCGGTGCCGGTAGTCAGCCATCTGCTGGCCAGATTACACGGGGGAAGGTGTTTCGCTAAGCTCGACTTAGCACAGGCCTACCAGCAGCTCACGGTGTCCCCTGCCGCAGCTGCTGCGCAGACCATAGTCACCCACAAGGGGGCGTTCCAGGTGACGTGCCTCCAGTTCGGCGTGAATTCGGCACCTGGAATTTTCCAATCACTCGTGGAACGCCTCCTGAAGGGATTGGAGGGGGTGTTGCCTTATTTTGATGACGTGTTAATAACGGGGGGAGTCGGGCTGAATTGGCCAAAAGGTTGGGGAAGGTCCTGACGATATTCGAAAAGGCGGGGCTGAGGTTGCGAAAGGACAAATGCGTCTTCTTCGCAACAGAGGTTGAGTTCCTAGGGTTTTGTGTGACTCCTGAGGGAATAAAACCATCCAAGTCCAAGGTGGCAGCCATTAAGAATGCCCCCCGCCCCACCTCCAAGCCCGGGTTGCAGTCGTTCCTGGGGCTGCTCAACTTTTACCACTCCTTCCTCCCCCGAAAGGCAGCGGTGGCTGAGCCGCTACACAAATTGCTAAAGAAAGACCAGGCATGGAAGTGGGGCGAGGACCAAGAAAGGGCATTTAGCGAGCTGAAAAGCCTCCTGGCGTCCGACGCTATACTGACCCATTTCAACCCCAAGCGCCCAGTAGTCCTGATCTGTGATGCATCTCCAGTGGGGGTGGGGGCGGTGCTGTGCCACGTGTTGGAAAACGGAAGGGAGGCCCTGATAGCATTTTACTCCAGGTCCCTGTCCCAAGCAGAGAGGAACTACGCACAGACGGACAGGGAGGCACTAGCAATAGTCGCGGGGATGAAAAAATTTCACGATTTTCTGTACGGCCGCCCCTTCACAATCGTAACGGACCACAAGCCCCTGCTAGGCATTTTTACCACAGATAAGCCCACCCCACAGATTCTGTCCCCGAGGATGCTCAGGTGGGCCATTTTTCTCAACGCGTATCAGCACGCGTTGGTCTACCGGCCCGGAAAGGAGATCAGCCATGTGGACGCTCTATCTAGGTCTCCCCTTCCCCTAACGCCCAGCCAGGTGAGCATGGGGGAGCGGGACCATCAGGTTCTCATGATAGAGGTGCTGGATTCGCCCCCCCGTAGTGCCCGCCGACATTGCCAAAGCGACAGAGAAGGACAAAACGTTAGCGACAGTCAGCTCCTGGCTGCAGAAAGGGTGGCCCGCGTCCTCCCCAGCGGAGGAGTTCGCTCCGTTTTTCAGAAAAAAGCTAGAACTGTCCCTAGAGAGGGGGTGTCTCTTGTGGGGGCAGCGGGTGGTGATTCCCACTTCCCTTCGGCCGCGGGTGCTCAAACTGCTTCATGTCAGCCACCCCGGCATCGTGCGATCCAAGGCGCTGGCCCGGAGTTACTTCTGGTGGCCCCAGCTAGATGCCGACATCGAGCACATGGTCGGCACTTGTGAAAGTTGCCAATGCTCCAGACCAGAGGAGGCCCGCCTTCCCCACAGGGAATGGGACGCAGCTAAGGGGCCGTGGTCCCGGGTGCACGTTGATTTCGCGGGGCCATTCAGAGGCACCCTGTTCCTCCTTGTAGTGGACGCTTTCTCCAAATGGTTGGAGGTTATCCCAGTCACGAGCACCTCCTCGGCCCAGACCATTAGGCATTTGCGGAGGCTCTTTTCCACATTCGGCATACCCGACACGTTAATTAGCGACAACGCTAGTTGTTTCACGTCCTCCGAGTTTAGGGCATTCATGGAGATTAACGCCGTTCGGCATATCACCTCCGCCCCTTTTCACCCAGCCACCAACGGCCAAGTAGAGCGCCTCGTCCGCACCACGAAGGACGCGTTGCGGCGCATGGGCCCAGGGGATCTGAACCTGCAAGTGTGTCAGTTTCTGCTAGGGTACAGGGTAACCCCATTGGCGTCAGGATACTCCCCCGCAGAGCTCTTAATGCGCAGGAAGCTGACCACCATCCTTACTAGGCTAGACCCCACGAGGGTAGAGGACAAAGGAAGGAACATCGGGCTGGAGGTTACAAAGAGTTTCAGCATAGGCGCCCCCGTGCATTGCAGGAATTACGCCAGCACGGGCCCAGCCTGGGTGCCGGGCGTAGTCGTGGAACAAACCGGCCCCGTGTCGTACTGCGTGGAAACCAGCACAGGGCTCCTATGGAGGCGGCACGCAGACCAGCTTCGACGCAGGGTCTCCGATGAGCAGGACACGGATCACGCAGGAAATAAGTCAGCGTTAGGGTTCTCCCCCACCCGTTTAGCCCAAGGGGGAGGAGAAGGGGACCGTGGGCCCCCACCAAGGGGGGAGGAGGATATCCTCGTAGATACCCTGGGGGATCTTTCCGAGGAGGAGGAACCCGACCCCATACATATCTCGCGGAAAGTCCCCACAAATGCGGGTACCCCCACCAACTTAGATTTTGATTTTCAGAACCGGGGGGGGGGGTTCGGAGTGGTCCCCCACCCGTCCAAGCGAGAAGAGGGGTTTTTCGTTAGCCCCGACGGCCCCCGGTCTGCCCACAATGGAGTTTTTCCCTTCCCCTAAGGCCGCCAGACAGCGGCAAGCCACTAACAAGTCTCCCTCTCCCATTTCAGGACAAGGGACCAGGGAACAAAGAAGCAATAACGCCCCCGGGGGGCAGCCCTCTTCACGGCCCAAACGCACATGCAACAAGCCATCATCCTAGGGGGGAGGGATGTTGTGTTCTGTAAAGCTGTGCCTTTAACAATGTACCTTTGCCATGTGTTATCAATGTAACCTTTCTGTGTGCAACATTATAACCATCAGCTGTATCAATGTAACCCTAATAAGGAGACGCGAGCTAGTGACCACCAGAGGGCAGTAGCTAGCGTCCAGCTCTCATGGTTCATATTCACCTGGTTCAGCAGCGCGGGAAGATTCCCCGCCACCTCTTCACCTGGTCAAGAAGGGCGTGACCTCCTACAACGTCACGCAGGCAGCAACCAATAGCCTGTCGACGAGCCACATTCAAATGTATAGCCAGCTGTATATATTGAGCTACCCATCCGCCATTACCACATGTTCCTCCGGATCATCATGCAATAAACCTGTGTTAAGCCAACCCTTCGGCTGTTTCATTGTCTTTGGTCCCTTACACTAAACCTATGACACAGTTTCTTCACATACCCTTGGTTCCTGTATGGAACAGCTCTGAGTTGTGCCAAGCATATACAGTGAATGACTGAGAGGGTAGCAAGTTATGATATTCTAGGACAGGGGTTCCCAAACTTTTCAAGGCAGCACCTGGGTCACACTCTCTCAGTCAGCTTTGAGGGTCAGATGGCCATTTTGCCCTGCCTGCACAATAGGGGGTGAGTGGCCATTTTGTCCCAACAGCATCAAAAGGACAGCCATTTTGTTTCTTGAATGCCCTTGGATGGATCACATGAAATGGCACTGTGTGCTGAATCCGGCCCACAAGCCTTAGGTTGGGAACCCCTGTTCTAGAGCAAGAGAAGCAGCAAGAGAAAGAAATGAAGATATTCATGGCATAGAACATGGCTCTAATGCACAGGGAACTGCAGCCACCCTGGCTTTTCAAATGTGGCAGCCACTATTCTAGTGGGGACATACTCAGAGGAAGGTGCATAGTCTCAACCAATCCTCTTCTCCTTTCACTAGTGAAACGGAAGTAAAGGTCAGCCTAGGGAAAGTAAAGCCTCCTCATTCTTCCTCCATGCAGACATCAGGTTAATTTAATTAATAGGTTATGTAAAGGCCACGATAACAGAAGGTTCAGCATGCTTTGAATGATAAGTTAACATGGGAGTTGAATAAAAAGAAAGGCATTATTACTGAAAATAAATTTTGGAATATATGGCAACCATTTGTAGAACATACATTGATTAAAGGTGAAGGTGGTAAGCCAGCACCTGATCAACTGGGTTTTTGGAAATAGTAAGAGATGACTGTGATATACCGCAATCTCCAGGGCAATGTATACATCACAGGGGTGTGTATTATGATTCTGTCTCTTTTTGGGTTCTTTTTTTTTTTGTTCTATAGTTTTGTGATAGAAAAATAAATAACTTTTGCTCTCTTTCATAAGAAAAAAAGTTGCCAAAGATATAGTAAACAAGGATATACCAAGAAGTTTAAAACAAACAGATTTTTAAAAGTGATACTGTAATAAAGTAGTAAATATCTACTGTAGGAATTGGGGCCACTGGGGTGGCCTTAATGTCCCGGAGGAGACTGATCAAGTGACGACACGAGGCAAAAGGAGCGAGATCAGATCAGTACTTTATTGGAAAAAGGCAACATCCTTTATAGGGAAGAAAGCGCAACGGTGGCGAAACTGTCACCGGACAGGAAAATTACCTCACCCACGTACCCGGGTTAATAGGGAACTCCTCAAAGGGAAGTTAATTAACTTGGACAAACACGGGGCAAGGAAGACCATTGTGTAGGGCTTAGGCAGGGGCAAACATGGCTTATTTGCGCCAGGGATTTTCCCCCGAGCCGGGAGATGAGTTACACGCTTAATGTTTCACAGGAGTCAGCTATCTGCTTACTTGGCAGAGTCGTAGGTCAGGTCACGGTAATTGGGTGAATCAACCCTATATTTTATTCACCCCCCCTTAATTTGGCGGCCGCAGAGCCCACGGGCTGGGAGCGTCTCTCACCGCGGTGGCCTCTGGCGGGCCGTTCCATGCATGGGGAATCCGCATCTCCCCTTTATTTTCTATTTAAGGACCTGACTGGCGACCTTGCGCAAGAGCGGCATCAGCTGTTGAGCGGGTATGACGTCACGGGCTTTCTCTCTGGGGCGGCACTTGGAGATCAGCGAGGGAATGCACTGAGCAAAACAACAGAGCGTAATGCCTAGTATGACTATCCCCACCACTACCTTAAGCACCGTTTGCAGCCACCCCCAGGGAACCCATGACCACATCCAATTCCACAGGGAGCTCCACCAAGCTCCCCACGCGGAGCCTTCTGTAATGCCTGCAACTATGGTGTGGAGATCCGTGATCTGGCTTTGGATCTTACGGGAGTTATCAGTGAGATTGAAACAACACATTCCATGAAACGATTCGCAACCCAGGTGGTGCAGCAAGAGGAGGTAGTCGATAGCCGCTCGATTGTCGAGAACGGCATGGCGAAGTTCTGCCTGCTCCTGATTGAGGAGCGCTATCGCTGTGGAGGTTTGGTTAATGGCTTTAGCCAAGCCGCAAGCCAAGCGGCCAATCCTCCGTGCATTGCCGACGGCCAAGCCTGGCACGCCGACTAGGCTGACTGCTAGCGATACATACTCAGCGGGACTCATTACCCTAAGGCTGCTGTCACAAGAGCTGTCTAACTGGGTTGTGCGTGTGTGCCGTATGAGTGGGGAAACATCAACATTTGATACATTTGAAACATGGGGAACATTAGTAACGTTTGTGCTTGGGGCAACCATGTCCTTAGTAGGGAGTAACAGTGTCAAACGACTGATACAACACATTGAGTCCGACAGATTCGCAGGAATATAGTTCCATGTGAACTGGTTGCAGGTGAAAAACCACCCTGAAGGCAGGGTGACATGAGAATACAGCGAAATGAGTGTCTCTGGTTTATTACAAGTCCAGTTGCCACTGCCGGGGTTAATGCAGCGGCGCCGAGTCGGACCGCCTGAGGTGCAGCCGGTCATTTGGGTACAAGCAGCGTCCGGGCTGATCGCCACTCGAGGGGTATGAAGAGTGGCTGCGTCAGCCGGCAAGGTTGATGCAAGTCGCAATCCCCCCCAGCGTGCGTATGCTGAGAAGGTGGTGGGAGTGTGTGGGCCAAAGAACGCCTTCAACAACCAGTCGCCATCCTTGGTGCGCACGTCCAGAGTGTGGCACACGGGGATGAGACAGGTGCTGAGGATAGATGCAGAACCAATGTCCTGCTTCAGGCAAAAATCGGACTGGTTGACGAGACCCGCCAACCTTTCCCACAAGTTGTACTGCATTCGTGCAGAAAGATCTTCACCAGGCGGCAAGCCATTGGCCTGGATTGGAGCAGCCTGAACGCCTCCCCCCAATAGCAGGGAAAGGGCCAGGATGAGGGTAATCGCCGCTGTGTTGGCGTGAATCTGGGCGAAAACTGCGGCCGTGAGGTTCTCCGGCGTTGGCTCCTTCTCCTCGTGCCGAACGGCGTCCTGGGCATCACTGCAAAGAGTCTTGACCATCCCCCAGGTGATCTTGGGCATCGGCGGCCGTTTCCTCCGGCGGGTCTTCTCGGTCAGCGCGAGGTCCTTCATCTCCGGGATCGGACTCGGGTCGGTCTGGGTCCACGCCATGCGGCTCCAAATGGGGCTTGACACACCGGGCTGGAATCCAGACGACACCTGTTGGAGACATAATTGCAGCATACCCTCTCCCCCAGGTTATGAGCGGCACCGGGCCCCTCCAAGATGGGTCCGGTGGCACTCGGTACCGGACCATAGGTCGCGGGAGAGCTTCCGAACGGCGGAAGTGCTTTTCCTGCGGCGTACAGTCCGAAAAAACATTGAGGTGATTGTATGTGAACAATACCTTATTCAGACAAAACTGTGCTTCTCCCTGTGATTTGGGGAGGGCTGGTGGCTCCCCCCTTTCTGTTTGTTTGTCAATATAGGACTTTAGCGTCCGATTGACCCGTTCTACAATCGCCTGCCCTTGTGGATTGTAGGGAATGCCAAATGTATGCTTGATGTCCCAGGTGGCCATGAAGGTGGCCAACTGCCTAGAGCAGTAGGATGGGGCGTTGTCCGTTTTCACGTGCCGCGGCTTGCCCATTGCCGCAATGCAGGACAGGAGATGCTGCTCCACGTGGGAGGCAGTCTCCCCCTTCTGCGCCGTCGCCCAAACGAACTGGGAAAAAGTGTCTATGCAGACGTGCATGTACTGCCATCTGCCAAACTGCGGCACATGCGTGACGTCCATTTGCCACACCTGATTGGCCTCTGTCCCCCGCGGGTTAACCCCCCACGAGTGCCCCCCTGGCGCCCCTGCGCAATGCTGGCAAGAGCGTACTATACCCTGGGCTTGAGAAAGTGGCAAATTGAACTGTCTGGCGAGTGCCTTGGCGTTTTGGTGAAAAAAGGCATGACTTTGAATTGGAGTAGTGAAAACTCCCAAAACTGAACGTTGCTGAATTTCCTTTGCCGCCGCGTCCGCTCTGCTATTGCCCGCGGAAATCGGACCCGGTAGGTCTTGATGACTGCGGATGTGGGCAATATAGAGCGGCTCCGTGCGGTTTCGCAAATGAAACTGAGCAGTGAGAAACAGGCCAAGCAGATTCTTGTCTATCGCGGGAGTGATGTAAGCTCCCGGTAGACTGTGAAGTAAGTTCCTAACATACAGACTGTCAGTTATGATATTTAAACGTTCCTTGGCGAAGGTGCGCAAAGCAAGATTCACGGCTGCCAACTCCGCCCGCTGTGCGGACTTCTGTGGAAGAGTTAGCAGCGTGTGCCAAGCTTCGCCCTCCTGCCAGGTCAGGACACCATAAGTGCGTCCGCCATCAGAGAAAACTGTTCTGGCCCCCTGAAGCGGGACCAGCGAGAGCAATTCGAACAAGCTGACTGTTCCTGTTTGAAGCGAGACGAGTCTGGGGTCTTTAGGCAAATGGTATGCCAAGCTTCCAGTGAATCCTTCCAAAGCTATCGGAAGCGAGTCACCTAGCTGCATCAATTGCTGAATTTGTTCCTTGGTGAACGGGACTACGATCTTGGCTAAATCGTGCCCAGAAATATCCCTAGCCCTCAGCCTGCCGCGGTAGATCACCGCGGAGACCAGTTCTTGGGGTGGAACAATGTTCCGAGATGAGGTGTTAGGCAAGTATACCCACTCCACAATTTTCGCTCCCTTCTCTGAGTCTACTCCTAGCGCCCCAGTGAACATGGATCCCGATCGTACGACGTACAGATTCAGGACTGGGGCATAGGGCCCCTGGGCGATCCTATCTACCCATCTTTGGCTGAGGGCTTGGTTAACTTTCTCGAGCACCAAGCGCGCATCTCGAGAAATTCTTATCCGGTCTGCTGGCTGCTTACCTAGTGTTTGCAGCGAGAAGAGCGGTTTCAGAAGATCCGTATCCAATCGAAAATATGGTCTGGCCCAATTAATGTTTCCTAAAACTTGCTGTAACTCTACCAAGGTGACTGAGTCCTGTAAGTTGATCTGAGGCAAAACTGGTGCGGCGAAAGAGCGGAGAAGCCGATGGCCCAAGTATGAGAAGGGCTCGGTTCTCTGCACTTTCTCCGGGGCAATGAGTAACCCTTTGTCCCCCAGGCTGGCCTGGAGGTCTGAAAACACTTCGCCGCCAAGCTTTGGCAACGCTACCAAAATATCATCCATAAAGTGACAAACTAAGGCTTGTGGGTAGAGGTTTCGAAACTTTGCCAGTGCGTCGTGAACGTAAATTTGGCACAAAGTGGGCGAATTGAGCATGCCCTGTGGCAAAAATTTCCACACGTAATGCTGCGTGGGCTCACTGTGGTTCACGACCGGCACGGTAAAGGCAAACCTCTCCCGGTCCCTGGGGTCTAAGGGGATTGTATAAAAGCAATCCTTGAGATCTACGACTAGGATCTCCCACCCCTCGGGAATCATGTTCGGATTCAGGATGCCGCATTGAAGCGGACCCATTGGCTGTATGCATTTATTGATCTCTCTGAGATCGTGGAGGAGTCGCCACTTCCCCGACTTCTTCTTAATAACAAAAATTGGCGAATTCCAAGGACTTGTGGACTGTTCTATATGTCCTGCGTCTAGCTGTTCCTTAACTAGCTGCTTGAGAGCAACCAATTTCTCTCCCACTACCGGCCATTGTTCTACCCAGACCGGAGTATCGGTGAGCCATTTAAGTGGCAACGCCATTACCCAAAGGTAAGCGTGGCACCGTACTGCTGCAGAATGTCTCACCCCCAAAGGTTGATGTGTACGTCAAGAATGTGCGGTCGAATTACCGCCGTGCCCTCAGCCCTTGGGATTGTGACTTCTACCCACTCTCGGCTCCTAAACGCTTCCTGGACGCCGCCTACCCCCCACACATCGGAGACCGGCTCAATGGCCCACTCCCTTGGCCACTGGCTTCTGCTTATCACGGATACATCAGCTCCGGTATCTAACAGGCCTGAGAACGATCGATTATTAAGAAATACCTCAATAACTGGGCGCTGTTTCCACTCAATGTTGGTCTCCACTGTCGCTAAGACCTGGTATCCTCGCGCTGCCTCACTGGCGCTCGAGCGGTCCTCTGACCGGGACTCGAAGCTGTCCCTGAGCCCTCCCTGGCTCTCTGGTGGCGAGCGACAAGGAACCATGATCAGTTGCGCTAAGGTGTCTCCTTTAGGGATGGTTTGGGGCAGGTGTGTCCAAAGCTGAATTTGGAGAACGCCTGAAAAATTGGAGTCGATGACTCCTGGAATTATGAAAATTCCGCGTGCACCAGCTACACTACGGGGCAAAACTAAACCTATAAAGCCTCTGGGCAGGGGTCCCATGTACTGGGAATCGACCAGATAGACTGTGCCTGGCAGGTCACACGTGACGTCTGCCTGGCAAGTCAATTCTAGCCCCGCGCTGCCCCTGGGGCTGGCCTGCGCCCTCGCGATGTCTGGGATGGGGTTGGACTCTACTCTGGCTCTGGGGAGTTCTGGGTGAAGGACGCCTCTGTTTGGACTGGGGCCAGAGACATGCCCGTGTTCCGGTTTCCCGAATTCTGGCAATACCTGGCCCAATGATAGCCTTTCTTGCACTTCGGACAGAGGGTGTTCGGAGCCTTGGGACGGCCGACCTTCTGCCCACCTCCCTTGGATCGGCACTCCCTAGCGAAGTGACCGATCTTGCCACAATTGTGGCATGCTCCCTTGCTCTTACCATTAGATCTTTTCCCTCCTTGCACCGCTGCCGCTAGCAGACCCATCTTATAGGATTCTGTGCCAACGTCGGTGCAAGCTCTAATCATGTCCGATAGGGTCAGGTCAGGACGATTGCCTAGGGACTGCAAGATTCTACGGCAGTCCAGGTTGGCATTGTCCTTGGCTAGCTTAATCATGAGCTCTTCCTGGGCTTGCTCATTATCAATCTGCCTGCTAATGGCTTCTTCCAGGCGATTGATGAAGTCCATGTAGGGTTCCTGGGCTCCCTGCTTAATGGAGGTGTAATTTTTAGCCGCTTTGCCAGTGGCTGGGATCTTAAAATAAGCCCTAAAGGCTGCCTCGGCTGACATCTCGAGAGTGGCGAGAGGCAGGTTGATCTGAGCATTGATAGACTCGAAATTACCCGAGCCATACAGCTGCTCAGGAAGCACCGCGCCTCCCATCCTGGCAGCCCGAGTTTGCGCCTCTAGGCGGAACTCGCTGTCCCAGATCATGTACTGGCTAGGGGTCAGCATCATCCTCATGACGGCTTTCCAATCATGGGGGATCCACATGGTGGTCTCGCACACCTGCTGAAGCGTGCCCCTAGTAAAACGACTTTGGAGCCCTGTTTCTGCAATTGCCTTCCGCATAGCCATGAGCAGCTTATACAGGACTGGGGAATGAACAATCTGCTGTGCGCCCGTGAGCGCGTCCATTTCCATGCGGATTGGACATATCTGTCTGAGCTCAGCTAGTTCTTCTGCTGGCAATTCCCCCTTCCTAATCTCCTCTTCAATTGTGCGCTGAAGGGGACTCTTGGTAACTCAGGAACCTGAGGCTGTCAGAGGAGCGCCTGCGCTTCTCATGCCCTGCATTCCCTCGGTGACGTCTGCAGCTGTCACCGCGGGAAGGCTCCCTGCGCTACTCTGCTGGTACTTGAATGTCGGATAGAGTGTGGTGGGCGCAGTTGGCTCGACTGATGACTTCTCTAACGGGGGTTCTTCCGCTTCTATCCGGACTGGCTCGATCTGCTCTAAGAGTCTCCTACACTTCCTCCATGTGCTAACTATCCCTCCTGGGGCCTTCGGGGGTTGCTGAATGCAGTCTCCTATCCGATCCCAGAGCTGTAGGGTTAACGTACCTACTTCTGGGTAAAGCAGGCAGTGTTCCCTGAGGTACGCCAAAAGTCTCGCTAGTTCCCTGCTGTGAAAGCGTAACTTAAATACCCTGGCCAGGATTCTAAACTCTTCCTCACGAGTTTTTTGGCTAGCGGACGGACTCTGTCCCTGAGAACAGGTCCCCATATTACCTGCGAGTGGTCCTCTGAAGTTTCCTCCTCGGGACGGGTTGACGCGTCTTGGGGCAAGGTAACTGGTTCTGGCGACGATCATCTGGGTGGAGCTCGGAGCGTGGCCTCCTGCCACGGGCCCTCGGCGGCCTCTGCGCTGTCAGGGGCTCACAGCTGCCCTGAGCGGAACGCGTTTTTCCCTTTGGCGCAAGTCTCCCCGAAAGCCGGGAGCAAGGTGCAGGAATGCCTCTCTTGGAATGCCTCGCCGCTGGCCGTCCTTCTGACCGACTGGCTGCCGGCCAGAGTGCCGCGCTGTCCTCCGGGCGGACGGGTCGCGGTTCAAGCTTGGAACTGGACCGCGTGGTTCGCTACTCGTGAGTAGACCTCTCCTGGGTCGCTTTACTCATGAGTAAATCACGTCGGGGTCACCAGATGTAGGAATTGGGGCCACTGGGGTGGCCTTAATGTCCCGGAGGAGACTGATCAAGTGACGACACGAGGCAAAAGGAGCGAGATCAGATCAGTACTTTATTGGAAAAAGGCAACATCATTTATAGGGAAGAAAGCGCAACGGTGGCGAAACTGTCACCGGACAGGAAAATTACCTCACCCACGTACCCGGGTTAATAGGGAACTCCTCAAAGGGAAGTTAATTAACTTGGACAAACACGGGGCAAGGAAGACCATTGTGTAGGGCTTAGGCAGGGGCAAACATGGCTTATTTGCGCCAGGGATTTTCCCCCGAGCCGGGAGATGAGTTACACGCTTAATGTTTCACAGGAGTCAGCTATCTGCTTACTTGGCAGAGTCGTAGGTCAGGTCACGGTAATTGGGTGAATCAACCCTATATTTTATTCACCCCCCCTTAATTTGGCGGCCGCAGAGCCCACGGGCTGGGAGCGTCTCTCACCGCGGTGGCCTCTGGCGGGCCGTTCCATGCCCCGCGGGGCATGGGGAATCCGCAATCTACTATAGAGCTTGAATTTCTGTGCTTGGCACAGAATTACTCCACTCCTAATCTCCTTTCAAAATCTGCCATTTTTCACACCTATACAGTACTTTGAAACACATTGCATTTCATTGTTAAAAAGAATTCACTACTCTTTATTTTTAGTGGTGCTTTGGTGGTGTTAGCCACCCTTGTTTTAGAGGGGAAATGGGAAATAAATTGAGAATTTTATCTGCAGGGAGATGCTGAGAAATCTTATAGAAATGAGGAAATTCCAAAAATTGCTAAAAAGGAGAAATTTGCAAGAAATCACGTCCCTATGATACATTCAGGGAACTGCAGTGGCTCAAGTCGCTAAGACGCTGACTGGGAAGCGGAAGGTCAGCAGTTCGATTCCCGAGTACTGCAGGACGGAAATGAGCTCCCGTCTTCGTCCCAGCTCCTGCCAACCTAGCAGTTCGAAAGCAAGAAATTGCATAGATAAATAGGGACCACTTCGGTGGGAAGGTAACAGCGTTCCGTGCGCTCCGGTGTCTAGTCATGCCTGCCACATGACCACGGAAACGTCTGCAGAAGCAGACAGCGCTGGCTCTTCGGCTTAGAAACAGAGATGAGCACTGCACCCTAGAGTCGGATACGACTGGCTTTTGAGCAAGGGAAACCTTTACCTTTATGATACATTCTCTTTCATGAAACTCATCACATTTTCTCCTGCATTACTGACTTAACAACTTGACTGAATCCAGACTGTTTTCTTTAAATGCTTTCAGTTATGTTAAGGATAGAATGTTAAAACTGGTGGTAGTTAATATGCATGTGCCATTTTTCACATACCAGATTCTGGAAACAATATTTTCACAATGCTGTTTACATGCTTTTCTCCAAACCAGCACTGCGGATTGTTTCCTCAGATGCTTTTTTTGTTTGTTTGTTTGTTTGTTTTGTTATTGTCCCAAAAGATTGTCTTGAAATATTTCAAAAATAGGAGCATTTAAATACGACACTTGTGTGCAAATATTACAGATTACCTAATGTAAACAACTGGAAAGGTTATATCTCAGCATCATTTTCCCCAGGGCCTTGTTTGTTACCTCATATATTTGCTCTGAAAAAGCTCTGAATCTGGTAGGACTAGACCAGTGTTTCCCAACTTTTGGTTCTTGGATTTTTATTCCCAGAAGCCTGTCAACTCAAATCACTTTATTACGGCCAATGACCAGTACAGTAAAAAGGGTTTAAGTACACAAGATACAATAAAAATGTATTATGACAAACTTATCTACTTGAGTTAAAATAAAACAGAATGCAATCAGTTCTTAAAATTGGTGCTACATTTGGGCCAGGTAATGGAACAGCACTTCTTTGTATCTGATTTAAAAAGAATAAAACAGCACAGATTTATACATATAGGACAGCTGACAGCTCTAAAATCTGACATTAATTCAAAAGTTTAAAAGTTATACTTATAAACATGAGAATAAAAAGTTGCTTCTCTGCCTTTTGGCTAAGATCAAGTGCAGAAGCCTGATTGGCTGATCAGTGCTTTTGGGAATTGAAGTCCTAGGACTAAGGGTTGGGAAACACTTGACTAGACACATGAAGGTTTGCACCATTACTACTGATTTCTGAACATAAAGAAATTGTTTGGTTGACTCTCAAAATTGGTTTCCCCAGTGCCACTTTTGTTTGTTCAATTGTCCTAAGAGCAAACCCCACAAAATTTTGAATGGGCACTACTGATTTTCTTGACCTAAATGTATAAATAGAATGAATTTCAAAACCACTTTCTCTAGAACCCTATTTATTTGTTTGTCCTTGAAGAGTTCCAAAAACAAGAGCTGGTAAAGCACTAGTCTGAACAAACACTATTGATTTCTGGACTTAATTTAGCTGGATCTCTTTAATTTTACAATCCAATGGGCCTACTGATGATTAGTATTAATAGTGATTGATCATAGACATTTCTTGAACTCTTCTTAAGCTGCTACAAGCTAGTTGAGCATCAGAGAGGAAAGGGGGACAAACCAGTGTGAAATAAAGAATTTGTACAATGGAGGAAATAGACGGTGTTGGATTAATCATGGAACTCATGGGTAGATTTGGAAATATTTGCTAAACAAAGCTAAATACCATATTTATCTCTACAGCCACACTTTGCTTCCCTACCCTAAAAGAACAGATGTTAGTGGATGTGCAGCTGTCATACACATCAATTTTGTGAGACATCTATACAAGTTCATTGGCCAAGAAAGGAAGAAACTAGGTGTCTCTTCTAATGGCTGTCAACTGTTCCCTGAGAGATCTCTTTTCCCATTTGCAAAGCTCAGCTTCAGCATTATGGCTTTCTGGTTCACTTCATAGACCACCATTTCTTCTGCTAACAAGGGACATTTTTGAAAGAGAAGATTCCAGCAGCTGTAAACATAGATCTTCTGAATCTATATAACTAAAATCGAGGTTTCATGCTGTATGTTACCAATACACAGTGCAATGGCTGGACCCCGAGCCCTGGAAACGGCGCCCCCACCTACCTCACACTTCTGTGGTGTCCGGCGTGGGGAACCGGCAGACCATTTCAGGGTCTTTCACCCCAAAAACCAGCCACAAAGGCCCCCTGGCAGCATGAAATGGCAGGGAGGCAGTAATACACATGTGCTTGAATCCACGCAGGCGCAGAAGCCTGCCTGGAGTTTCCAGGTGGCAGCACCTGGAACTCCAGGTAGGCTTTTGCACCTGCATGGATTCTGGCACATGCATATTACCACCTCCCTGGTTGGGAGGCTCCACTGGCTGGCCAGAGGATGGTGGGCAGCCCTTCTCTGGCAGGCATGGGCCGAACTGGGTGCCCGTATGCCGACTGCCTTCCGGTTGTTGTTTTATCTGCTATTGTACTGTTCTTTTATGTATGTTGTTTGCCGTCCTGAGTGATGTTCATCATCAGGAGGGCAGCATATAAATTCATAAATAAATAAATAAATAAAAGGCATGGGCTGACTGGAGCACTCAGTTCGGCCCATGCCTGATGCCAGGAACAAGAAATCTAACACTCCCAATAGTGTGAGAAATAAAATCAGGAATGTGTCTTTAATAGAAGGAATTATTCACATACTCGTCCTATGATGAGGTCTCGTAGGCGAAGGTTAAGGTGTGTAAACTAAACACGGTAATGCCAGATGTGTCTCTTACACCGCGATACATTACATCACACCTATAAACCTAAAATATACAGTGACCCTCAATCATACAAAACGTGCTGGGAACCCACAATATAATACATTACACAATGCCCATGCAGCCAAGTAATCAAACATTTCATATTGAGTCCAGACAAAGGTGTACGCTGATATAAAGACAAGGTGTCTATCAAATATAGCCTATGTCATAGTCCGTGGTCAGGTAGCTATGTACATAGAGTCACTTGCTGTCTCACCCCATTGATGCCAGGAACTGCACATGGACTGGAGTTTCAGGCACCTAGCCTGAGAGAGCACCAGTGCCCGATCCATGACATAGATGGCCTCAAAGGTGTGAGGCATGGCAGAAGCGCTGGACTGGGCTCCACAGAGGAGGACGCCCCACATGTAAGGCAGCCGTTGGGTGGGGAGGCAGTTCCTCAGGGACACCGGGGGCAGCTGCTAGCCAGGCTCCATGCAACCCAGCCCAGGGATTCTGCGCCTCTCCCAGCAGCATGGCCTGCATCTCCAGGCAATGGCCACACCTCTGGAAGCACCGGCTGTTGCCTGGAGACGCAGGCCACACTGCTGGCAGCCACACAGAAGTCCTGGGCTGGGCTGCACAGAGGAGCATGCCCCACAAGTGAAGGCAGGGTTGCAGGGAGTGACTAGCCAGCACATGGGAGGCTCCATAAAGCCCAGCCCGGTGCTACCCACATCTTGCACCAGCATGACCTGCATCTCCAGGCAACAAATGGTGCTTCCGAAAGCAGTCCGTCATCTGGAGACGCAGGCCAGGGATCATGTGTGTGTGTCTGTGTCTGTGTGTGTGTGAGAGAGAGACAGAGACAGAGAGCAGGGGAGAGACAGAGAGAATATCTGAGTGTGTGAGAGAGTGGGAGAGAGAGTAGAGTCAAGAGTACACCACTGCTCTGTGTGTGTGACTGTGTGCATGTGTGCTGAGGAGGAATAAAGAAAGTGAGTGTGAGAGAGAGGGAGAATGGATGTGTGTGGGAGAGGATGTGTAGATGGAGGCCACACTCCCACTCAACCCTGGGAGGTATGACAGACCCCCCCCCACCAAAAAAAAAACAACAACCACAAAACCTGCCCCTGTGAAGCAGGCACACCTGCTAGTAATTATCTGAATGATGTAGGCCAAACTGTTTGGTTGCACTAACTGAGTAGAGTGGTGGGTCACCCTTCTCCCCAATAAGCACATTACTACCTGTGGTCCTACCTGTGAAGGGGAGTATATTACTGCTTACCTCAGCAAAGATGTTTCTTTCTAAACAAAAGCATTTCATACCAGTCTGCACACCTTATTTGCACAGCCATATGCAACGACATATGGTTTCTGGTTCCATAAAGTCTTAAGGGAAGCATTACAGGGTTACATTTAAAAACACCTTGGGCGGCATTAGAGAAAAGAGACAAGATGTAAAATGTGCTCTCTGAAAAATGTTCTTCTTTTTGCTCTCTCATTCTCCCCTAAACACAACAGAAATCCAATGCTATGCTATTGTTTAAACCCTTGGAAACTAGAAGATTATTCCACCGGTTTATAATAATGGTAAAAAAAAGTGTGGCTCTCCAGATGTGGACTACCGTAACTTCCTGATATCAGTTCAGTCAGTAGTGAGGGATGAAGGGATCTAGAAGACAACACTTTCCTCATCACTAATTCATTTTCTTTGTCATGGCCAGAGGTCAGTTCACTTAATTTAAGCTTGTTTACATCATTTTCTCTTTGATGGCTGCATTCTGCCAATCTACATATGTACTGTTGGCTGCTGGGATACTTTGCCACAGATACAGCAGTTCATAAGATTGAGAGTTTCACCCTATCTAGGCACATCATTTGGTTTCAATGCTGCTGTCACTGAAACAAACCAAAATGATTCAAAGACAGATATATGGTGAAAGTTATATCCCATACAGTTTACATTAATCTAACCTTCAGATTAACCTTGAGACAAAATTAATTTTTAGACAGTGAGGGTAATTGAGGACCTTGGCAGAAGCTTGAAGGCTGCAGTGGTAGGACATTTTGCTCTCTCCAAAAGTGGTGAGATGAGGAACCAACCCTTCAAGACATCTCAGGAGAGGCCTTAGAAACTATCAGCCTGTAACCCCATTCCTCCAACAAGAATCAGGATGGAGTTCTTGTCACCCAAATGGACTAAATGACTTAACATAAGAGGTTGCATTTTGTCAAACTTTTCAGCAGCAGGGCAGAAAAGATAGGAATGGGGCTGTATTCTCTAGGCCAGGGGTTCCCAACATTTTTTTGGCCATGCCTCACTTCAGCATCGCTAAAATCCTGACGCCTCACCCCATGACATATAATTCTTATTATTCAAAAAGTGGACTCCTGTTAATATGGAGGAAGCCTAAAATGCCATTCACTGTTAATAACTCATTCTCAAATTGCCCCCCCCCATTAAAAATCAAATTGCCCCCCCCCCCGGTGGGGCATGTTCCCCACATTGGGAACCATGGCTCTAGGGACTAAATTTTGCTAGTGGAATTTCAACATATATGAGTAAATAAAAAGACATATCCTTGGTACTGGTAAGATATGCTGTGTGTTTTGTTTCAGAGTTTTAAGGTGTTGCCTGTTTTTTAAAAAAACTGGGTTCTTTTCACAGGACTATGCAAGAGGAAGATCAGGAGATAACAATGTTTTGAGGGTGACCTCTTGACTTTGAAACAGATAGATTTTGTAGGATGCTTCTGCAAACAACACTTTCATTAGTGTCATTATGAGAGAGATACATATATTTGTATTGTTTTACAAAAGAAAACTCGCATAATTAATTTGTCTTCCATTAGTATCAATGAAACAAAATAAAGGAAAAATTCCATGTAGAAGTGACTAAATCTACCCACTTGTTTTAACAATGGATTCATCTGCTTGACATTTCTGAGTTCTTCTGCACTTCTGATTTTACATACAGTTTTAAATATTAGCATTGTAGCAACTGTGTTCTGACAAGTAAGTTCTGATTTATGGCAACTCTTTTCAGGATTTTCTAGGTAGAAAGAACTCAGAAGTGGTTAACAGTTCTCTTCTTCTAGGGACATCCTGGAGGCCACACAGCTGACTCTTCCAGGATAAACATTGGGGGTTTCAACTCTCAACTTCTGGCTCTGCAACCAGGTATCTTACTCCAGAACTACCCAGCCAGGAAAAAAAATATTTCCTTTACTTACATGGAAAACAGGAGATAATTTCATCAGCATCAGCTTGGCCATTTACCAGTGCTATTGTGTATGTACAAACACACGTGTACATTCTACATACATACACAATAGCACTGAAAAATGGCCAAGTTGATGCTGATGAAATCATGGTCTGTTTCATACCTCACATATTATCTTTGACTTCTCAGATTTGTACTACTTGCTCTATATGTCATAGAAAATGGACTTGGGAAGGTCTCCACAATTGCAGCTTCCATGCCATACTGGAGCACAAGGTATGGCGGCTTATTTGAAGCTTACTGTGACAGCAGACCAGTAAGGTTGGTGTTGTGTTTGAATACATTTATTGTTGTAACATTTTGTGAAATAATTGGGATCAGTATGATCCTCCATTTTGTCTCCTTCTTCTTGGTCTTGAAATATCACAGGACTGTGTTCCCGCCTAAACTATGTAGCCTGTACAGTCTTCACTCTGGTCTGATAACCTCCCAGTCACGCTACTCCCCTTCCTGTCATTTCCCGCCCAAATGTATCCATTTCTGAGTGTCTATATTTAGCAGTGCTGCACCATTGTTCCCCATGTTCTGACTGCCTAATAAAGTTGTTTGGCCCTGTTATGCTGGCTGCTTTGCATTTCTACCAGAACATCAAATTGGCGATGAAGGTGGGATCATGGCATCCCATACACCTACCCTAGCTCTGTTCGACGTGACCGCTCCCGAGAAATGGGTCCTGTACAAGTGGCAGTTCCGGTATGCCATGGCGACCCAGGACATCGTTGACAAGGAGAAGAAGTGCTCCTGCTTCTTGTCACAGTACGGCCTGGTCACCCTCAAGCTGGCCACGCACCTCGTGTTGCCCAGGGACATTGACACCATCCCACTGCCTGAGATCTTGGCAGCTCTTCAGACACACTTCCAGCCGAAGGTGTCCATCTTCCTGTCCCGGGTGGCATTCCACAGACAGGATCAATGCCCCGGAGAGTCTGTAGCCAACTATGCCACTGCGCTAAGGCTGGCTGCCGCCCCATGCCAGAGGGACAACCTGGAAGAAGCATCATGGGATTGCCTGCTGGCCGGCATGCAGGATGAGGAGACACAGTGCCGGCTTATGGTCAGGGACATCCTGACCTTCAAGTCAGTCCTCCGGGAGGCATTGGCGTCTGAGGCTACAAGGTCAGGCATCAAGTCTTTTAAGCACAGGCCTGCCGGCTCCAGGGGTACAGAGTCCGCTGTACAGGCTTATCGCTGTTCTTCACCCAGTTCCTCTGTGTTTCAGCATCACCGGCGTCTTCATCCACATCCGGGTCCGGGTCCAGCAATGAAGACGGCGAGGTCTGGAAGGTCCAAAAGAAGACATTGGACAAGCATACCACCGACAGGGCCCATCGCAGATGCATCATCTGTGGAGCGAGGTACGACCGCCATCAGTGCCCATTCAAGAACGCCGACTGTCATCACTGTGGCAGGGCCACATTGCCAAGGTCTGCAGGCAACACCAGAAGCAAGTCCCAGAGCTGCGCAACCGACCGAGCCGAAAGGGAGCATACGCATTGAAGATCTCCACCAAGGAGCTGTCTGTCCACCATGTCTCCAGCATCTCCAACCGTTTTGTCGTAAAGGTCCAGCTGCACGGCATTCCGGTTAAGATGGAGGTGGATTCCAGTACATCCTACTCCATCCTACCCAAGTGGGAATTCTTGAAAATCCCCCCCAAAGCTTCACCCAAAACTACGGGCTCTGGAGATGTCTCTCCGAGACGTGCAGGGTTGCCAGATTCCAGTCCTGGGGGTGGGGGATTTTTCCGTTGTGTTCAGAAACATTACAACAAAGCTTCCCTTTGTAGTACTTACTTGGGGTGCAGTGGTTTGAGCCACTAGGGATTAAACTGTCCGGCATCAACGCCATCCATGCTGACCCAGTGCAGGTCGTTTGTAACGTGTACCTGGCAGTTTTTGAAAAAGGACCAGGCAATTACAGGGGGGTCCTGGTGTCCTTCAACCTTGATCCAGCTGTGCAGCCAATCCGCCTCAAGCCTCGCAGGGTGCCATTTGCCTTGAAGGACAAAATCAAGGCCAAGCTGGACAAACTGGTGGGCCAGGGGATTTTGGTTCCGGTGGACTCCGCAGAGTGGGAGACCCCTATCGTGACTGCGATCAAATCCAATGGGGAGGTGAGGATTTGCGCAGATTATAAATGCACCATCAACAAGGCCATTCGGCCTAATGCTTTGGCCGGTGCTGGTGGTTAACCACTTATTGGCTGCTCTACATGGGGGCAAATGTTTTGCCAAATTGAACCTAGCACAGGCCTATCAGTAGTTATGTCACACCTGCTGTGGCCCAAACCATTGTTACACACAAGGGGGCCTTCAAAGTAACGTGCCTTCAGTTTTGGGTGAATGCAACCCTGGGTATATTTCAATCACTTTTTGAACGCCTCCTAAAGGGTCCTCCCCTACTTCGATGACATCCTTATAACCATGTGAAGCGAATCCGAGCTTGCCAGCAGGTTAGATCAGGTGTTACAGCTTTTTGAAAATGCAGGGTTATATCTGAGAAGGGACAAATGTGTTTTCCTTGCACGGGAAGTAGAATTTCTCAGGTTTAAGGTCACTCCCGAGGTAGTTAAACCTTCTGATTCAAAGGTTGCTGCTGTCCGCAATGCCCCCCGTCCAACCACAAAAGCTGAGTTGCAGTCCTTCCTAGGTCTGCTCAACTTTCATCACTCCTTTCTGCCAAGGAAGGCTTCCATAGCGGAGCCGCTACACCGGTTACTTAAAAAGGACGCAGTCTGGCAGTGGGTGCAGGCCCAAGATCATGCATTTCGTGAGTTAAAAGAGTTTCTCTCATCCGAAGCAGTCTTGACTCACTTCGATCCCAGGAAACTGGTGGTTCTTGTGTGTGATGCTTCACCAGTGGGGGTAGGGGGCTGTCCTGTGTCATGTCTTGGAAAGTGGGAAGGAAGCCCCAGTTGCATTCTATTCAAGGTCCCTATCTAAAACTGAGCACAACTATGCCCAGACTGACAGGGAGGCTCTGGCCATAGTTGCTGGAACCAAGAAGTTCCACGACTTCCTCTATGGGAGGGAATTCACTATTGTAACGGACCACAAGCCCTTGCTGGGGATTTTTGTGACTTCTAAGCCCACTCCCCAGATTCTGTCCCCCCGCATGTTATGCTGGGCCATTTTCTTGAATGCTTATTAGTACACCCTGGTGTACCGTCTAGGTAAAGATATCAGCTACACTGATGCGCTATCACGGTCTCCATTGCCAGACCTGGGGGAGGTGTAATGCAAAATTGAGCAGGATCTTCAGGTGCTGCTGATCGAGTCTCTCGACTCACCCCCCCCCCCATAGTGCCTTCAGACATTGCTAAGGCAATAGCAAGGGACAAACTCCTGTCCCAGGTAATATCCTGTGTTAAGAAAGGCTGGCCCACATCCCCTCTCGCTGAGGAGTTTAAAGTGTTCTTTAGAAGACGGTTCGAGCTTTCGCTCGAGAGTGGTTGCCTCCTTTGGGGCCAGAGGGTGGTCATTCCTTCCGTATTATGCTCTAAGGTGCTTAGGCCACCCTGGTATTGTGCTCTCCAAGGCATTGGTCAGTAGTTTTTTTCTGGTGGCCCCAGGTAGACTGGGACATTGAACAATTGGTAAACACTTACCAGAGCTGCCAGTGTTCGTGGCCTGAGGAGTCCTGGCTTCCCACCCAGGAATGGGACACTGCCCATGGACCATGGTCACGGATTCATGTCAATTTCACAGGCCTTTTCCGGCCCTTTCCAGGGCACGCTTTTCCTACTAGTGGTTGACTCATTTTCCAAATGGCTGGAGGTAATCCCTATGCCCAGTACATCTTCTGTAGTCACTATCAAACAGCTCCAGAGGTTGTTCAGTTGTTTCGGATGTGCTGGTGTCTGGCAACGCCACAACGTTTACCTCTTCTGAATTTCAGGCATTCCTGGAAAGGAATGTCATTCGGCATGTAACTTCTGCCCCTTTCCACCCTGCCACCAACGGTCAGGTGGAATGTCAGGTTCACACTACAAAAGAGATGCTTCGCTGCATGGGTCAGGGGGAATTGATGTACAGATGTGCCAATTCCTCATGTGCTACCAGACAACACCCTTGGCATCAGGACTGTCACCAGCCGAACTCTTAACGCGCAGGAGGCCGGTCTCATTGCTCAACCGGTTGGATCCTCCCAGGGTGGAGGATAGGAGTGTTAATATTGAAATGGCTCACAAAAAGGTATTCTCAGCTGGGGATCCGGTGCACTGTCAGAACTATGTGGCTGCGGGTCCAGCATGGATTCTGGGCATTGTGGTGGAACAAACAGGACCAGTGTCATATCATGTCAAAACAGGTACTGGTTTGCTTTGGCGGTGCCACATTGTCCAGCTCAGACATAGGGTTATGGAGTTTCAAGAAGTACAAGGTGATTCTATTCATGGTGATTCCACGTTAGGGTCCTCCCCTACCCACTTACTCCCAGGGGGAGATGGAGAGGGCAGCTCAGCAATCAGCTGTAGCCCCCAACTTTCTAATTCAAACCAGCCCCAATTCCTTTGGAGGCCGTCAGCAAACCCAGAATGTGGAAATGTAGATTTTGGTTTACAGGATTGTGGGGAGTTTGCAGAGTGTTCCCCCACTCATCCAAGTGAGAAGCAGGGCTTTGATTTCTCCCAAGGGAACCCCCGTCTTTCTGCATTTGAGTCTACCTCAACTCCCACCCAGATGAGGCAAGCTTTCATTGAGTCGCCCCCTTCTCAAACTTCTCAAAAGCGGGACTTTTCATTGTGTTTTACCCCTCCTGATTCTAGTTCTAATTTCGAGCAATCTCCTGCTCCTTCCAAATGGGGTTTTGATTTAGTTTGCCCCCTCCAGGGTTCCAACTTTGAGTCAAGACAGTGCTCACAAAATGCAAATAGTTCGGAAAGGGCCCCCAGTACGGGGTATCACTCTATGGAACTAAGTGTACCTAAGACGTCCGAATACAGCCAGGCACCAGTGCGACCCAAAAGGGTTTGTAAGCCTCCACAATGGCTGAGGGACTTTGTCCCATCCTAGGGGGGAGGAATGTTGTGTTTGAATACATTTATTGTTGTAACATTTTGTGAAATAATTGGGATCAGTACGATCCTCCATTTTGTCTCCTTCTTCTTGGTCTTGAAATATCACAGGACTGCATTCCCTCCTAAACTATGTAGCCTGTATCTAGAAACAACTGACTAAATACAGAATGAGGAGGACTCACAGTATGGCATAAACTGACTTAAACTCGTGCGTTCAGAAGCAATTTGATGTGAGCAGATTCAGAAAAATCTCTGCTGCATAGACGCAGAATGTACACTTCTATTGTATACTTTCTAACTGCCTCAGAAAAGAAACATGGCTGTGAATATGCCTTATGATTTATGTCTCAATAGAAGCTCCTAAAACAATTTTTATTTTGAAAATAGATGGTATACTGGTGTATTTTAACATTTCATTATGTGTCTTGAAAGACAAAGTTGTGGAATATTTGGAAATCTTATCAAGAAGAAAAACACACTGCCTTTTTTTTTTTTTTTTTGGTTAACTGGCCAGCCTTGAGAACATAAAGAACTTTGTTAGATGAAGCCAAAGGCCTATCTAGTCTAACATTCTGTTTGTACAAGGGCCAACCAAATGGCCGCTGGAAGCCCACAAGTGGCAAGGGAACTTTCCTGATAGTGTTGCCAGGAAATAATATACAAAGGTGCTCTACCGCTGATATAGGAACTTCAGAGTGTAATGAATGCTCACAGTTATTCTCACTCTTGACAAGAAAAGGTGTCTCCACATCTTAAGACACACAGTCTGAAAAAGGAATCATCAGTCATTAGTGAGACTCATTGCTCTTATGTGAGAGTACAAAGACCAGGCATGATGTTGGCACAGTCCCTGAGTCTGGTCAGTCACTCTTCACAATAGTGGTAATATGTAACACTCATCTGTGTTACCCTAGTAGTGTTATAAAATTTATTTTTTCACCCTACTCAATTAAAATAAGTTAAAATAATAACCAGAGGAATACTTTTATTTTTAAAAAACCAGCATTTTGTAGCTAAATTAGTTTCCTTAGAATTTAAAACTTCCAGTCAAATTTTAGAACATAAATTATAAATTCAATTTAAACTACAGTATATACCACTGGATAGATTGGTTTGTCAGTACTGAAGTCATTAACATTCCATTAATAATAAAGAGGCAGTTTATCGCAAATCCTCACCTTACAAAATTTTACATTATTATGTTGAGAATCCTAGCCCAATTCTCTATATAATCAATTGGTTGGAATAAAATAATTACAGCATATCTTTACTCAGAATAAACTTCATAAATATGTCTTTGTGGCAGTCTTTGTGGGGCTTCTGAAATGAGGTTTCCATATGTTTTGAAATGCCTTTGATATTATGTATTTTTGTTGTTTTTTATACTTTGTATTTGAATTGTAACTATTGATTGTTGATATTTTGATGCTATGCCTTTGTACCATTGTGGATTTTTCTGATTATTTATTTAGTACCTGTGATTATGTGTATTATTATTGTTGTAATTGTATGTGTATTGATTTGTTGTAGCTGCTCTGAGTCGGCCTTTTGCTTGAGTAGAGCAGGGTATACATCCAATAATAAATAAATAAATAGATAGATAGATAGATAAACAAACAATTAAATAAATAAATAAAATCTGATGTATACCAAGTTTGCATTTGTTACAATTTCTTTCAACATTTTCCTTTGTAACCTCTATACCAATAACATTTCCGCCAAAATTGATCAAGTAAGTTTAACTGTCTATTTCTGGTTTATGTAACAATGCATCTGCTACAATGCTTTCATTTTCTTTTATAGTCTGAACATCAAAGTCATAATCTTGCAGCAGTAAACTCCAACATAAAAGTTTGCTATTTGTACTTTTCAAATAATTCACCCAAATGGTAACACATAAAATTTGTTCAACTCTTGAGTAGTTATAAAAACAGTTTTTGGTTAGTCTTTCAAACTCATTGGCACTTGCCAGTATCCTTTTATTAAAGGATACTCAGCACCAGTTTGGCAGGTGCTGAGACAGAGACAGAAGCTTACTCCGTCATGCGGTACTCGGGTCTTGAACTCCACAATACAGTACTCGTGCAGTACTCGAGTCTTGAACTCCACAGAACAAGAAATTTTGAAATAATCTGGTTGACCACAACAAAAACATGCTTTTGGGTACAAATTTCTTATTTCCAACTTGGGCTTCTCTGTGTATATCTATAGTTCTTGAAAAATATTTCATTTGCTCTCTCCTCCCTTGTTTCACTGTATCATCACTAAACATTTTCTTATTGTGACCATTTTCTTTTTTTTTCCTCATGTAAAGCAGCTTTAGAACCTTTCTTTAGAGTAGCTAATTCATCAGTTATTCTAGCTGCTTTCTCCATGCTTTTAGTGTTTTTTTTCAACTGTATAATCCATTTAATCCCCACTGGTAAGAGATGAAAAAACTGCTCAAACCCAATCAAAAGGGGGGGGGGATTCTTTACTTTTAACTTTTGACTTTTCAGTTTGTGCATTTAGAATGCAATCTAATCTACAACCAAGTTGGGTATAAATTTCACCAGTTTCCCCTCCAAAATTCCTAAACTCCCTTCTGTGGTGTTCAGGAGACAACCCAAACCCTTGTATGAACAAACCATAGTCCTTACCTTCTTTCACTCTCATCTCTCCACATACCTCTGCCAAACGTCCCTATATTTGAGACTTCAAGCAACACATTTTATCTTCAGGTGTAATTTTAAGTTCCTCATGTGCCCTTTCAAAGGATAGCAGAAAAGCCTCAATATTGCATTCTTTAAAATACTTTGGAAATCTCCTAATATCAATCTGAGATAAATTCTGAGAATTGCGTCCATTTTGTGTAACTTCCCTTCCTCTATAAATCTCCCTCATTCCATTTCTTTTCCCCTCAGTCTTATCTGTCCTCTTTCTCTTTCTGCTTCAATTTATTTCATCTTTAATTTTGTCTTACAAATTTCTAGGCTATATTCCATTCTAGTATTTTCAATAGAGACAGGTGACATTTCAACTGATTCAGCCTGATCTCCCTCATGAATTTGTGCCTTAGAAATTGGTTTTATTTTCTTGGGGGAGGGTCATTTTTCTGGCTCACTGATCTAAAAATGTTTCAAGATTTTTCACTAAATTCTCAATTTTTTTGTTATCAAGCTCTTTTTAAAAAAATAATTAAATGTTAAATATTTCAGAGATTCCTAACTTTTCTGCATATCTACCAAGAAATCACTTTTACCTCATTGACTTTGGTCAATTGAGCAGCTACAGTCTTACCCTTTGTTCCCTGACAGTTACTGAGCAATCTCAGACTTCTCCTCAGGCACTTTGCAGGCGCACCCCCCAAAGAAAGACTCAGACACTGGTATATGGATAAAGGCATTGGGCCACTTTTATTGAATAATGCCCTAGTCCGAATTATAACTTTCAATTGGTGTAATCATCCAATTGTAATTCTTTAAGGCAAGCAGGCCGCAGTAACACTGGTAAGGTTCCTCCCAAAATGCCAGTGGCAATTGGCTACATGTAACTGTTTGTATCAATTTGTTTGTTGACACAAACAAATTGTTGACCGGAGTCAATAAACTATCTACTGACCCCACCCTATGACGTGTATCCGTTAAATATCAAGGTGATGCAGGCTGTGAAGCTCCTGACATCACCCCTTGCCTGGTTCGCCCTTGACCGACCAAACCTCTTTCCCCTGTACCTGTCTACGTGTTAGCCAGTCAATTGCGAACCTACCGGATACCTATGGGTCATAAATCTTTACCTTACCAGTGCTACCCGCCACACGGGGAGGTGTCCATGATGACTCACCACCACCACCCCAGACCGTCAGCTCGGTCACCAGGCCTGCTCGCACCTCATCCAGAAAGAGGTACATACCTCTAGCCGACAGGTGGACCCCATATCCTGCCTACAGGTCAAAATTTCTGTAAGCCTAGCATCAGATATCTAATGGCTGTCCCCCAAGCCATTCTCAGCAACGAGCCGGGCAACAGCCCTGTCCACTGACCACCGGGATGGTCCAAACTGCGGAGATCCATGTCTCCTCTAAATTGGTGTCTCGGCACGATGTTAGACCATAGCGACCGTGTGTACGGCCATAAATGATATAAAACGCCAGGTCACTGCACCTCGACAGTTTAAGGAAAGGTCAGTGATCCATGTGAGATCATTGCCGCTGAGGTGCAGAATAAGAACATCAGGCGGTCCAGCAGGAATGGACATCAGGAATGGCAACAGTTACCACCCTTTCATGCCGCGCATACTTACCACTGCATACGTGCGGATGCACGCAGCCCGAGCTGGGGTCCACACTCTGTTGCCACAGCATATACTGCTGCCCAGTGTACATAGCTGTGGCCCACCAGCCCCACTGCCACCGGTGTGCGGAGACACACAGGATCTGTAAAAGAGGAGAAGGGGTTAAGGACATAACTAGGAACTCATACAGAGAGGGGACGTACATATAGAAAAAATACGCGCACACCCCCACGTGCCCACCTATATCCGCCTCCGAGTACCCAAATGCAGCCGCGGTCAATGTGACGCCTATCGTAAATAAATGGGTGCCATAACGGGCCCCACACTGTGAAGCGCGGTACCGGTCACCCATTGGAACTTAAATTTGGTAAGGGTAGACCCATACTGGTGGCAGAAAAACAGGCTAGGGCGTGCAGCAGGCACTGCCAATCGCATGTAGGGCACCAACCGGAATGATGTCAGCAAATGTACGTCATGGCAGTATACACCACTGCCCACTCCATGCTGATCGGCCTTTGAGGGAGGAATCCCCAACTGAGCCCACTCATGTTTGATATAGACATCTTCGAGTTCCAGTGCCCTACAAAACATGTCCCCCTTTGACCATGGGACCAGCTTGCTGAGTCGTCGAGCTCCAGAAAAAGGCTACATTGGTAGCTGCATGAAAAGAGACTCCTCCTACCTACTGCAATATAGTCTATGCCAACCTCATGCAAGGTTGGTCAGAATATGTGTGAGAATAGGGCAACGTGTGTCAGGCGGCAGCCACGTACACGTGTCCACCCCCCTAATACATGGCTTATTCAGAAGACCCTCGCATAGTCAGGAAAGCCCCGTGCTTTGGCCATGAGTATCAATGCTCAAAGCCTGGTGGCTATGGTGCGTGGAGCCAACCCCAGACCATAGGGCAGACTATACAATCTAAAACCCAGTCGACCAATGTTGGCCGCATTTTGGGCAATTGCCTTTACCAACAAAAAGGCTCTAAAGTGAAGGATTGGATGCTGATGCGCAGTGCGCGTGCGAGTTACCAATACATGCAATTCGCCCAGTTCACGTCTCCTTGCCAAATGACCATACCGCAGCCAGGAGTGGAGAGGGTAGCTCACAAGCGTCCGGAGCCCAGCCGCGGAACCGGGCGATCTGCAGGCGGGGGAAAGGATAAGCAATATCGTTATAAATGACTGGCACATGTTTAGCCCAAAGAAGCGCCTTAAAGCGCATGAACCCCAGAACAATATGCAAGCTGAGGCCATGACTCAGGTGATGTAGACGTTTGGGCATTGACAATGTGCACCACCGCAGCATTACCACACCAAAAGTGAAGCACAGAATCAGGCCGCCTGTCCCCCAGAGCATAAAGGGTACCCAGAATGGAGAAGATATGTTAGAAACATAAGATCGCGTAAGCGATCCGTGCCCTGACATCCCTGGGGCCAATGACCATAGACCGCTGTCCTTAATTAAATCCCCCCACCCGGGGAGTCGGAGGCATCCGACTGTACTTGAAACTGGGGCTGACCAGAAGCTCAGACCTCCCGATGCAACAGCATGGAAGTCCTGTGGTAATGTGAGCCAGACCAACAGGCCCGCTCGTAAACCCCTAATCAGCTGTACCCCACGGCAACGTTTAACGAGACCCGCCATAGCGTGACCCAGACACTAGGCGAAAGCACTGCCTGGTATTACCACTCTGCAGGCGAAGTTGATGCAGCCCTGCATTACGTGTGACTCTCGTAGAGGCACCTTCCACTTGGCCTCATTGCCACCTTGCAGCAGGGGCCGCTCACCCTGACCGACAATTCGGTCACCTGGCCCTCTTGCACGTCATACAAAAGAGAGGTGCCTCGACTTGTTGACCGGTGAACCCCATCTCCAGAATACAGGCCAAATTCCTGTAACCCTATCCCCAGACTACAAATGGCTTTCCCAGGGCCATTTTAGATAAAGAACCAGGCAGCAGCCCTGTTCACTGACCGTCGGGCACGGTCCAAACGCTGGGACAAAGTGTCACCCATGATATTGCATCGGCATGATATATGACCATAGCAATCGTGTAGACGGCCATAAATGGCAAAGAAATGACAGGTCACTGCACTGGGAAGTCTTTAAGTCCGGGCCAGCAATCCGGTAAGATTACCGCCTCCTAAGTGCAGCATTAAAACATGTGGCGGCCCAGCATCCCCAATGGACATCAGGAATGTCAACAGTTCCCGCCACCTCTATGCCATGCACCCATACCACTGCATACGCGCGGTTACGCGTCGTCCAAGATGGGGTCCCCATTCTAACGAAGCGGCATACTGCGCCGCCCCAGTGCACAGAGTTGTGGCCCACCAGCCACACTGCCACCAGTGTGCGGGAACACACTGTGTCTGTAAAATAAGGAGGAAGAATAGAGGGCAGACAAGGCACTCATTCAGTGCAGGGATGAATGGACAGAGGAAATTGGGCAAATCCACACTTGCCCCTGCAACATATGTCGGGCTCTGGGCACCCAAACGGAGCCGCAGCTGATGCGGCGCCCAACCAGGAGGAATGGGTACCAATTTCAGTTCAGTCAGGGTAGATCCTGCTTGGTGGCAGACAACAGGCCGGGATGCGAACCAAGGGCTGCCACAAACACCTGTGGGGGAGCGACCAGACATAAGGCAGCGCCAGGCTAGTAGCCTCTCCCGGATGATCAGCCCTTGAGGAGCGAAGCCTCACCAGAAACAACTCCTGATCATGCAACCCACGATCTAGCACCAGTGCCCTGCAAAACATGTCCCCGTTGAAGGTAGTAGCAGCTAACTCAATCTGGGAGCTCCAGATCAAGGTACAAGTGGTTGCCCAAAAGTGGACTCTCCGCACGCAGCATAAGCGTTGCCGCGTAAGAGTCACATACAGTAACCACACTCGCTAACAGGGGTCATCGCTGGCCTCATAGGGGAAGGGGCCGCCCTAAGCCTAAGGTCTTGACATATGCTAACCATGACGGGCCAGGGAAAACAACCATGGCCCTGCCATCATCGTCCCAGCACTGCACCATTGGAACGGCCAAATGAGGACGGGCCCTCATACATCCTGCCATGGATGCCCAATAGGCCGGCAACCAATCGGCCCCATGGGGGGGGCAGGGTGCGGTGACGGGGCGACTCCTTGACCCTGTCGTCCTACCCCTAATCCCCTAATCAGTGTGTTCACAATGCAGGAGGGAGAAAACGTGAATATATTCCCCAAACCACAGTGCCCAGCTAATAGCCCAGTACAAGTGGGCACCCAGGGGCATAGAGCAAGCGGCCGACAGCAGAACCACCGTTGGCACTGATAGTAGTGGATAAACACATAACCGGCCCTACGGGCCCAGGGGAAGTAAATAAAAGTATAGGGGCGGTAACCCCATTAAGAACCATAGTGTAATTGTCCTGCTGTGACTATGGCCATTACACCACCACCACCATCCAGCGTGACAAGCTAGTGTCAGAGGTGTGCTAACTTGACCAGGATACTCACTCGGTGCACCCCCACGAGCTGCCCCCACTGGGGGTTCCGGCCCATGGCGGGCGTTGGAGTTCACAATGTCCCTCTCGCTCCGTGTTCCCGTGTGTCCCGGGCCGGAAGGGGAGCCGTGAGGCACCAGCCTACGCTGGCCTGAAGGCCTCCGGCAGCTCAACCCTGTTGGCGGCCCACTGCGCAGCCATGGCCGGCACGTGGGCCGAAACCACCAAGTTGGTGCGCCCACCATCCGAGGTGGCGGAGCAATGACCATAGATGCCTCCATTGCCAAAGTAGAGGTAAGGGAGCATCCGCAACACCTAACCCACCAAGACGAGGTGGGCCGGATGGGCCGGATGGCCCCACTGAGTAATTGATACGGGGTGACCCATGCCTATCAATACGGCCCGCAAGGGTCTGCAATGACGGCGGGGTGGAAACCCACACCGTGCAGAGTCGGTCGCTACGCCCAATCCGGGCCAATAAGCAGCGGGGGTAAGAACCCCAGCAGGGCAGGCCTGTGCCACCCCCCGCCCAAGCCCCCAGCCCGGGCTCGTGGGACCTGCGGGGTTGCCATCTGAGCCCTCCGGCCCGGTGGAACTCCCGCAAAATAAAGGGGTGAGCTGAGCCCACCACATTGAAGCATCCCGTCCTGCAGTGCTCGGAATCAGACCGCTGACTTTCACCCTCTCAGTCAGCCTCTTAGCCACCTGAGCCACTGCAGTCCAGAGTGAAATCAAGCCTCTTGCAAAGAGGCAAGCAAAATAAAAGAAGCCTTGAACAGAGGCTAACAGGGGAGGAAGCGACGGAGCAAATTTCTCCGCCCCGTCGCTTCTAAAAGCCAATCGAGCCTCTAGCACAGAGGCGAGAGTAAAACGAAGCCTCGAATAGAGGCTAGCTGAGCCCTGCTCTTGGGAGCCATGTCTCCCAAAGAAACTGCCTCCTGAAGGATCCCTGGCCAGGGATCGGATCCTGAGCCCTAAGTACTGCAGTAGCAAAGAGCCAGAAACTCCGCTCAAAGCCAAGGTACGAAGGGCAAAGCTCTGAACAAAAAACACGACGGAGAAGACTTCTCCGCTCTGTTGCATTCTAAAATGGCAGCTTGGCTGCCTCGTGGCCACCCCTTTTATAGAGGAGTGGCCACGCCCCCTAACTACCCGGATGTCCGAGTCCGGGGGCCCCCGCAAAGAGCGCAGCGGCCATTTTGGCGCCGCACTTTCATTACCTCAGAAATTGCTTCACCACTAGGTGAACATTTTCTCTGCCCCTGTTCTTTCTGCTTCCTGCATCTGAAATTAGCAATGCTATATCCACAAAAGTTTGTTTATTTAATCAACAACTTTGCAGGAAGAAAGGGGAAAATTCATTTCTAAGATGAAGAGCATACTCTCCTTGTCCATGCCACCAGCTCAGTGTCTTTATGAGTTTTTCTTTATCTTTCTCCACTTCTGATCATATGTGAATGTTGGATTTAACATGAAGGATCCAAGGGAACATCAACCAACCCTATTAAAGTTTATGGACTCTTTCGTCCTTCTCATGGTCACTCTAGAAACACACAAACATCCTTGATTTAGGTTGTATTTATATTCATAAAGACAGTGCATATCTATAGTAAGCAGCTCTGTGGGACATGTACACAGAAAGAGCCTCTGCGAAGATTGTGGGTTTTTTGAACAACAATCAGGAGTACCCCGGGCAACAGCAACCTTGCTCTTGCTAATCTCTCTCCCGCTAGGTCAGAAGAAAGAAACCGCAGAATGACTTCACCAAAAGGTGACTTCATTTTGGCAGTTTCCCGTTTGGCCTAGACACGAAAGAAACAGAAGAAGCTCTGTGGGAAACCACAACCCTTCCAGAACTATTTTTTTTCAATTGCCTATAAACAGAATTTGGAAGTAACAGGTTAAATATAATGACTTTATCTGTAGCTCATTACTAATCTGAAAATGAAGGAAAAACAATGCTACTTTTACCTTGAAACTAGTCAACTAATAAACTTTTGGCTACAAAACAGTTAAAGGAGTAACTAAAAATAATGTATTGTGTACTGCAGGAGTAACTAAAAATAATCTATTGTGTAGTGTACCGCATGATGTTCAACAACCAAAATAATTTTAGAAAACTATTATGTAGAAACTGCATGTAACCACAGTGAGTTACTTTCAAAAGGTAACAGTCCAAGCCTTGCTCCATAAAGCAGGCTACTCTGTGTCACTTTTAACTTGTGATGATCTAATCAAGATTTTGCTTCACACTTGCTTTGCAAGTGAAATTTGCTTTCACTATGCTATTCTCTAAACTCCACTGAGAGAAAATATCAAGGCTAGCATTTACCTTCATGCTTATATTGTTTTTAAAAAGCACACTCTTTTCAAAGACACTTGAATAAGCTGTATATGTTAGGTTTCCATCCTGTCTATCTCAGTTCAGGGTTTTGTTTTTGCTTTTTGCTACAAGGATGAAGGCATAATGCAAGCGCGGCGCCAAAATGGCCGCCGCGCTCTTTGCGGGGCCCCCCCACCGGACTTGGGCATCCGGGTAGTTAGGGGGCGTGGCCAGCACCCTTTAAAAGGGGTGGCCATGAGGCAGCCGAGCTGCCATTTTGTTAAAGCGACGGAGAGGAGAGGTTTTTGGCTCCGTCGCACTCCGCGCTGTAGGGAAGCCTCCTTTGGGCAGCACGCAGTTTCTTCGCCTGTTCTCAGGCTTCCCATACAGAATCGATGCCTTCGAAGAGGAAGGCGATGGCGAATGCAGTTCGCCCGGCAAGGAGGCGGCAGCCAGGTCGGAGGACCACGACTGCCCCCCCTCAGCTGGCCCTCTTGACGGGGGCAACCACCGGGACCGGTGGAATGGACCAGATTAATCCATGGCCTGAGGCTGGACAGCCCCAGGCCGGCCCAGCAGGGACTGCGGCCCCCGGCCCGCAATCCTCGGCCATGGGCCCAGGACAGGTGGGTGGGCATAGCGCCGCTGGGCCTTCGGCCCCTGGCCTGCATCCCCCGGCCGTGGTTTTTTCTCAGGAGGGTGGGCTTGGGCCGCTTCCTTGGCAGGGTATGCCCCAGGTACCTCAGGGGCCAGAGTTCCGGCCATGGCCATACTCGGGCCCAAGTGCATTTCCACCGCCCACAGGAATGGCGGCCGGTGGGTCGCACGCCCCCCTTGGCCCTCTTTGCGCTGGGGGCTCCGTGAATGTCGATGCCCTTCTGGCCCGTGTGGCGGCCTTGGAGGCGTCCATGGGGGTGGCCACTCAATCAGGGGCGCCTTTTGGCATTCAGTTTACCACGCCGCCAGCCAATCTTCAGCAGGCGGCCAGACGGGTAGAGCTGCTTGAGGCCCGCGGGCCGGTGCCTGCTGCGGCCCTGCAGCTCCCTGCGCAGCAGTTACCTATGGCTGGTGGTGGTCAGGTGTGTCCGCCGAGCTCGATTTCGGTCGCGAGCTCCGACGCCCGCAATGGTTGATTTCCCTGGCCCATCGTGGTTGGCTTACGACAAGGAATTTCGAATGAGAGTGCCCCTACACCCGGAGATGAGGTGGGATGAGCCCTGCCAGAAGCTGTGGCTTCTGTACATGACCCCCATGCGCCCTGCACCTGGGGAGAGGTATCATTGTGGACATGCGGTCCAGCGAGCCGCTCCAGAGCAGGCTACCCGCCAGGTGGCGGGGCAGGGGGGTTCCAGCCCGCCTGCTGTGCTGGAGCTTCTCGGCCAACGTTGCGTGCAATAGAAAGCAGTGCCGGTACAAGCATGAGTGTCCCTCTTGCGCTGGCCCCCACGCCGCTGCTGCGTGCCCGCGAGCGAGCGGGTTTCGGGGCAGGGGCAGGGGTGGACAAGGGCAGGGCAGACCTGCCGCTGATGGCACTGGTTCATCAAAAGGCCCCCTCCCCAATTAATGTGGTCATGTTGGAGCGCTGGCTCGCAGCATACCCAAGGAGGGGGGACGCAGCTTATTTGCTGGAAGGTTTTCAACGGGGGTTTTGCATTCCATTTGAAGGGGATAGGTCCCCCCAAGATGCACCCAACTTATTTTCCCTTAGGGGCAGGGAGGAGGTGGCAGCACTCAGTATTGCCAAGGAGGTCAGTGCAGGTAGGGTGGCTGGCCCCTTTCCAGCCCCGCCATTTCCCAACCTGAAGGTTTCCCCTCTGGGATTGGTCCCTAAAAAGACAATGGGGGAGTTTCGTCACATTCACCACCTGTCGTACCCGGCTGGCCATTCGGTCAATGATGCTATCCCTGATTACCTTTGTTCGGTCAGGTATACATCATTTGACCAGGCCCTGCACATGGTGCGCTCTTGTGGCCCGGGTACACTGTTAGCTAAGTGTGACATTAAGTCGGCGTTCCGACTGTTGCCTGTGCATCCGGGCAACTTCGAGCTGCTGGGTTTCAAATTCCAGGGCATGTTTTACTTTGATAAAGCCATGCCTTTTGGCTGCTCCATCTCATGTTCGGCATTTGAACGTTTTAGCACCTTCCTCCAGTGGGCCTTTGTTCGCAGGTCGGGATCTCGATCTGTAGCCCATTACCTCGATGATTTTTTGTTCGGGGGTGAACGGGGCTGGGACACATGTACGCGTCTCCTCACAACATTTCAGACGCTAATGCAGGAACTCGGTGTCCCTTTAGCACCCGAAAAGACCGAGGGCCCATCCACCTAGCTTACATTCCTGGGTGTTGAAATTGACACGGTTGCGCAGGCGTCCAGGTTGCCCATTGACAAGGTTTCCCGGATCACTTTGTTGATCTCGGCCTTGCTGGCCAAGCGCAAGGTGTCCCTCCGTGAGCTACAGGTACTCCATGGTCATCTTAACTTTGCTTGCAGGGTGGTTGCACCTGGCAGAGCCTTTGCTCGACGCTTGTGTGACGCCATGGCTGGCTTGTCTAGGCCCCACCATAGGGTCTGACTGAACAGGGGCATGAGGGCCGATCTGTTGATATGGCTTCAATTCCTTAAGGATTTCAATGGGGTCTCATTTTGGAGGTCCGATCTCCTGGTGTCGCCTCGTTTCCAGGTTCAGTCGGATGCATCAGGGTCCCTGGGTTATGGGATATACTTCGAGGGGAAGTGGGCGTATGGTCGATGGCCACTAGCATGGGTGGGCACGGATCGCCTGCGTGATCTCACGTTCCTTGAATTCTTCCCCATTCTGGGAGCTCTGATGCTATGGGGTGCAGAGTGGGCCAATTCGGTCGTCCATTTCTGGTGTGACAATGCTGCAGTTGTGCACATTGTCAACTCTCAGACTTCAAAATCTCCCAGAGTCATGGAATTAGTGCGCCAGTTTGTCCTGCGCAGCCTATGCCTCAATGTGCTATTCCGGGGTAGGCATATACCAGGTATTAATAACGACATCGCTGATGCTTTGTCCCGCTTGCAGATCTCCCGGTTCCGCGCCTTGGCCCCGGACTCAGAGGAATTCCCCTCGCCGCTACCGGACACCATTTGGACGTTTGGCAGGGAGAGGTGAACCGGGCAATCAGCATGTTGCTGGCGCCCCGCACGCGTAAGGCGTATCTCCATGCATTCAGTACTTTCCAGGCCTTTTGTGCCCAATTTCACTTACCAGGGCTATGGCCCATACCAGTGGCGCAGATTCTTCAATTCATGGTTTACCTACACAGCCAGGGCCTAGCTCCCCGCACCATAGCATCCAGGCTGTCAGCACTGGCATTCATGGCCAAGGTGTGGGGCTATGCTGACAGCACAAATGACTTCCGTGTACGACATGTTTTAGAGGGGTGGGCGCGGGAGCGTGGACGCTGCCCGGACAACCGCCACCCAATATCTCCAGGGGTACTTACCCACTTTGCACGGGGCTGGCATGACCTGTGTTTTGACAGGTATGAGGCAGCCCTGTTCCATGCGGCTACCACGGTGGCCTTTTTTGGAGCGCTCCGCATCAGTGAGCCTGTGCTACTGTCCAAGGCGGATGCGACACGTAGGGCACTGGAACTCGAAGATGTCTATATTTCTGATGAGTGGGCTCAGTTGAGGATAAGTTCCTCAAAAGTTGATCAGCACGGTGTAGGCAGAGGTGTAAGACAGCTACGATGTTCAATGGCAGACATCTGTCCGGTTGGTGCCCTACAAGAGTTCATTGCACTACGTGGTATGCGCCCTGACCCATTTTTCTGCCACCAGGATGGGTCTCCCCTTACTAAATTTCAATTTTGGAGGGTGACCGGTAAGCGTTATCCAGTGTTGGCCTTCCCGGGGCTCGTTACGGCACCCATTCCTTTAGAATAGGAGCTGCTTCTACTGCAGCTGCATTCGGGTACTCTGGGGCTGAGATACGCCCAATGGGGAGGTGGGGATCGCAGTGTTTTCAGTTGTATGTGTGCCCACTTCAACTGTGAGTACCAGTTAAGTCACTGTTCTTTCCCTTTTTTCTTCACCAGACCCTGGGTGTCGGATCGCATCGGTGGCAGTATGGCTGGTGGGCCATAGCTATGTGCACAGGGCAGCGCAGTATGCTGCGGCGACAGAGTGGGGACCCCAGCTGGGACTACGTGCGTCCGCATGTCTGAGGTGGTACGGTAAGCGCGGGATGTTGTGGCGGGAACTGTTGCCATTCCTTTTCTCCATAAGGTATGCTGACCCGCCTGATGTCCTGGTTATACACCTCGGGGTAATGATTTGGGCCAGGTCACCGGCCTGTCCTTGAAACATGCGATCTGCGGTGACCTGGCTTACTTGCATTATGTGTGGCCTGCCACAACCCTGGTTTGGTCGGACATCATACCGCATCATGCTTACAGAGGGGGCATTAACCTCCAGGACCTTGACCAAGATCGCCGCTCGGTGAACAGGGCGATTGCCCGGTTCATGTTGGACAAGGGTTGGGGGCGCGTCATACGACACCCCAATATTAGTCTTCAAAATTGTGACCTTTACGCAGGGGATGGTTCCATCTGTCGCCAGGAGGTATGAACCTCTTTTTGGAAGATTTGCTAGCAGGCCTGTTGATCGAGCTGACGGTCTGGGGTGGGGCGGTGAGCCTTTATTGAAGCCTCCCCGTGTGGTGGGTAGCACTGGTAAGGTAAATATTTATGACCCACAGGTATCCGGCAGGTTCGCAATTGACTGGACAACACTAGATAGGCACAAGTTGGTTAAACGTTGTCCGGTCAACGACGAACCAGGCAATGGGGTGATGGCACGAGCTAGGCAGCATGCATCACCCCGTGATTTTACGGATACGCGTCAGAGGGTGGGGTCAGTAGTTAGTTTATTGACTACGGTCAACAATTTGTTTGTTGGCGACAAACAAATTGATACAAATGGATACATTGTAACCAATTGCCGTTGGCAATTTTGGGGGGTACCTTACCAGTGTTACTGCGGCCTGCTTGCCTTAAGAATTATAATTGGTTGAATACCAATCGAAATTTATAATTCGGACTAGGGCATGAATCAATAAATGTGGCCCAATGCCATTATCCACTTTCACCAGTGTCTGAGTCCTTTTTTGGGGGGTGCGTCTGCAATACCAAATCAGTTTCCCTCATAAGCATACCTGTCAACCTTCCCGGATTGGCCGGGATTTCCCAGTTTTCGGCGTCGATTTTTGCCCTTTCCCGCTCCGCGCTGCCGAAACCCCGGATTTCGGCAGCGGGGGAAAGGAGGCACTGTGCAGCCCATCTGCACAGGTTGCATTGCACGCATACGTGGAAGGGCTCTACACTTCCGTAGTTCCCTTCCATGCATGTGCAGAAGGCTACGCCGCGTGCGTAGAAGGCTAAGCAAGCAGCGTAGCCCTCCACGCGCATGCGTACAACGCGACCTGCACAAACCCGGTCCGGTCAGGTCCCGGATTCACCGGAGCCACGGTTGACAGGTATGCATAAGTTGTTAGCAATATTTTATTAGCACTTAATTTAACAATATTCTCTGTCTTTTTCCTGTGGAATACATAATTTTGGGACTACAGTACAAAGTTTCAAAAACTCATTCCGACAAGATTCATCACGAGGAGGTCAATGTCAGCTGTACCTTCACATTTTGTTGTTGTTGTTGTTGTTGTTGTTGTTGTTGTTGTTGTTGTTGTTGTTGTTGTTGTTGTTGTTGTTGTTGTTGTTGTTGTTGTTGTTGTTGTTGTTGTTGTTGTTCAGTCACATTGTCTAGTCCAACCCTTTGAGACTCCATGGACCACTACATGCCAGGCACCCTTGTCCTTCACCATCCTACGCAGCCTGCTCAGCTCTACACTCATTCCATCAACAATGCCATCTCACCATCTCATCCTCTGCCATCCTCTTCTCCTTTGCCTTCGATTTTTGCCAGCATCAAGGCCTTCTTGAGTGAGATCTTCTTGCATACTATGACAAGATTATTTGGTCTTTTCACACCCAGTCTTCTGAGTGCCACATTTCAAGTGTGAGCCACCTTGAATTCACAATTTTCCATTTATGCCTATGTTTCAAAGAGCCAGCATTGAGATGCATTTAATTTGGTCCTGATCCTACGTTTTAAAATGTAAAGCTGTTTCTGGGAGCAAAGAATTTAAAACAGAGAAACAGCGATGTTTTTCCCCTCTCTACCACTCATTTCACCACACCCAATCTTCTATCAAATAATTTTTCCCTTTGCAAGTTTTCAAAACCCCATTTTGATCTAAATAAAAAGTACAAAAATGCTCTAAATAAAAAGTACAAAAAAAATCTTCTGTAAAGAGTCAAAGCTTTATTATATGAAGGAAACATAGATTAAAAATCAGGAACACAAAAGTTATAAATATAAAAATGAACATTCTTACTTTTCCGCCTTCCCCTTGTTAAAATAAGAAAGGTGTAATAATCTATATTGTCTTATTTTCTGGTTAGGCTAGCTAACACAATCAGGATTACATTTTCCTACTGTTCTACTCACAAACAAGCCTATGTGGACTTCTGTCTCCTCTTGCCTTGAATACTGTATGCTTAAAACAATAGTGTTTCCTATCTACCATTTTTTTAAGATAACAGAAACTATCTATTATCCTTTGTCCCACCTCTTTCTCTCTCTTACCCAATAAGACTCCACATTCAACGTCCAGCATTCCTCCTTCCATTCTCAAACTCTTAAGTTCTTTTCAATATTTAAGGAAAAAGTAATTTTCACCTGGGTTCTCTCTTACAAGCCTCTCTTCACCCCCTCTTAGGAAGGGAAGAAATAAGAGTATCCATTTTAACTCACAAAGCAATACCTCATTTAGGATACCACTAAAGCAAATGGTTATTTGTAACTTTTGTAAACTGCAAGCATGGGTTCTTCAATCTACCACAGGCTTTCGCAGAGGGATGCAATTGCAGGCGCACCCCCCAATAAAGGACTCAGACACCAATGAAAGTGGATAACGGCATTGGGCCACATTTATTGATTCATGCCCTAGTACGAATTATAAATTTCTATTGGTAATTGACCAATTATAATTCTTAAGGCAAGCAGGCCGAAGTAACACTGGTAAGGTACCACCCAAAATTGCCAACGGCAATTGTTACAATGTATCTATTTGTATCAATTTGTTTGTTGACAACAAACAAATTGTTGACCGTAGTCAATATCTAACTAATGACCCCACCCTCTGACGCGTATCCGTAAAATCATGGGGTGATGCATGCTGTCTAGCTGTAGCCATCACCCCGTCGCCTGGTTCGTCGTTGACCGGACAACGTTTAACCAACTTATACCTGTCTAGTGTTGTCCAGTCAATTGCGAACCTGCCAGATACCTGTGGGTCATAAATGTTTACCTTACCAGTGCTACCCGCCCATGTGACCAAAGTCAACAGCAGCAACAGAAAAACCCCTATATCAAACCATAGCAACAGTGTGGGATGGGCGAAAAAACCAGGACCCAAGAGCCAATTGTGAGTCCCAGCCAAAAATTCCCACCCGGCCCCGAAGCGACCAAAATATCACACTGTTAACTAGGGAGGGGTTGGAGGGGAAAAACTTCTCCGCTCCGTCGCTTCGCAAAATGGCAGCTCGGCTGCCTCGTGGCCACCCCTTATATAAGGGTGCTGGCCACGCCCCCTATCTACCCGGATGTCTACGTCCGGTGGGGGGGCCCGCAAAGAGCGCGGCGGCCATTTTGGCGCCGCGCTTGCATTGCAGGCGCACCCCCCAATAAAGGACTCAGACACCAATGAAAGTGGATAACGGCATTGGGCCACATTTATTGATTCATGCCCTAGTCCGAATTATAAATTTCTATTGATAATTGACCAATTATAATTCTTAAGGCAAGCAGGCTGAAGTAACACTGGTAAGGTACCACCCAAAATTGCCAACGGCAATTGTTACAATGTATCTATTTGTATCAATTTGTTTGTTGACAACAAACAAATTGTTGACCGTAGTCAATATCTAACTAATGACCCCACCCTCTGACGCGTATCCGTAAAATCACGGGGTGATGCATGCTGTCTAGCTGTAGCCATCACCCCGTCGCCTGGTTCGTCGTTGACCGGACAATGTTTAACCAACTTATACCTGTCTAGTGTTGTCCAGTCAATTGCGAACCTGCCAGATACCTGTGGGTCATAAATGTTTACCTTACCAGTGCTACCCGCCACATGGAGGGGCTTCAAAGAAGGCTCGACGCCCCCCCCCCCCAGACCGTCAGCTCGGTCAACAGGCCTGCTCGCCAATCACCCAACAGGAGGTCCATACCTCCTCGCGACAGATGGACCCCATCCCCTGCGTACAGGCCATAATTTTGCAGACTAATGGCGGGGCGACGACTGACCCGCCCCCAACCCCTGCTGACAATGAACCGGGCAACAGCCCTGTTCACCATGCATCTAGCCCGGTCCAGGGTCTGGAGGTCGAACCCTCGCCTATACGCGTGCCGCGGCACCATGTCTGACCAAACGAGGGTTGTGGCGGGCCACACGTAATGCAGGTAGGCGAGGTCACCGCAAATCGCATGCCTAAATCATTGCCCCCAAGGTGTATGATCAGGATGTCGGGCGGGTCAGCACTCCGGCCCGAGAAAAGGAATGGCAACAGCTCCCTCCACAACATCCCGGGCTTACCATACCATGTGAGACTTGCGTATGCACCCAGTCCCAGTCGGATTCCCCACTCTGTCGCCGCAGCGTAACGCGCTGCCCTGTGCACGTAGCTATGGCCCACCAGCCATACTGTCACCGGCGTAATATGACACCCAGGGTCTGTCAAGGAAAAAACGAGTAAGAGAAAAGGTGCGGTGACTCGACTGGTACTCACGGTGAAAGAGGGCGGACATAAAATTGAAAACAGTGCGATCCCCACCTCCCCATACGGCGTATCTCAGCCCCGGAGTACCCGAAAGCAGCCGCCGTGGAAGCCGCCCCTATTCTGAATGAATGGGTGCCGTAACGGGCCCCTGGGAGGCCAACACCGGCCAGTGCTTTGCCGGTCACCTCCCAAAATTGAAATTTAGTAAGAGGAGACCCATCTTGGTGACAGAAAAACGGGCCATGGTGCATGCCACGCAGTGCAAGAAACTCCTGTAGGGCACCAACCGGACAGATGTCTGCCAAAGAACACCGTAGCAGTCTTACTCCACTGCCTATGCCATGCTGATCCGTCTTAGAGGAGCGTATCCTCAACTGAGCCCAGTCTTTGGTCACATAGACATCTTCGAGTTCCAGTGCCCTACGACTAGCATCCGCCTTAGACAGCATCACAAGCTCACTGATGCGGAGCACTCCAAAAAAGGCCACCGTTGTAGCCGCATGAAACAAGGCTGCCTCATACCTATCAAAACATAGTTCCTGCCAGCCCCGTGCCAGTTGGGTAAGAACCCCTGGGGAAATTGGGTGGCGGTCGTCCGGGCAACGCCCACGCTCCCGCCCCCACCCCTCCAAAACATGTCTCACACGGAAGTCAGCGGTACTATCCACATGACCCCCCACCTTGGCCATAAAAGCCAATGCTGACAGCCTAGATGCTATGGTGCGAGGTGCAAGGCCCTGGGCATGCAGGTAAACCATGAACTGAAGTACATGTGTCACTGGGATCGGCCAGGTTTCTGGCAGCCGGGATTGGATACAGAAGGCTCTAAAAGAATTGAATGCATGGTGATACGCCTTACGCGTGCGTGGCGCCAGTGACAAGCCAATCGCCCGGTTCACCTCTCCTTGCCAATGGTCCATATCTCTTCTGGGAGTGGCGAGGGAAATTCCTCCGCATCCGGGGCCAAGGCACGGAACCGGGAGATCTGCAGGCGGGACAAAGCGTCAGCGATATCATTATTGACCCCCGGGACATGCCTGGCCCTGAAGAGGACGTTGAGGTGCAGGCTGCGCAACACAAACTGGCGCACTAGGTCCATGACCCTGGGCGATTTGGAAGTCTGTGAGTTGACAATGTGGACAACGGCCGCATTGTCGCACCAGAAATGGACAACCGAGTTGGCCCACTCCTCGCCCCATAGCATCAAAGCCCCCAGGATAGGGAAAAATTCCAGATACGTGAGATCACGCAGGCGACCCGTGCCTGCCCAGGCTGGTGGCCACCCACCATAGGCCCACTTCCCATTGAAATACATCCCATAACCCAGGGACCCTGAAGCATCAGACTGTATCTGAAAGCGAGGGGAAGCCAGGAGGTCAGACCTCCAAAATGATACTCCATTGAACTCCCTCAGGAACTGGAGCCAGATAAACATATCTGCCCTGATACCCCGGGTGAGTCTTACCCTATGGTGGGGCCTGGATAAGCCTGCCATGGCGTCGCACAAGCGCCGAGCAAACGCCCTGCCCGGTGCGACCACCCTGCAAGCAAAATTGAGGTGACCGTGTAGCACCTGCAGTTCCCGCAGGGACACCTTGCGTTTAGCAAGCAAGTCCGAGATAAGGGCCACAATCCTTGACACCTTATCCCCCGGTAACCTAGAAGCCTGCGCTACCGTGTCAATCTCCACCCCCAGAAATACTAGCTGAGTAGATGGGCCCTTGGTCTTTTTGGGCGCTAAAGGGACACCGAGTTCCTCCATTAGCGTCTGAAATGTGGTGAGGAGATGTGTGCACGTGTCCCAGCCCCGTTAACCCCCGAATAAAAAATCATCCAGATAATGGGCTACAGACCGGGACCCTGACCTGCGGACAAAAGCCCACTGTAGGAATGTGCTAAAACGCTCGAAAGCCGAGCATGATATGGAACAGCCAAAAGGCATGGCCTTATCAAAGTAATATTCACCCCGGAACTTGAAACCCAGCAACTCAAAATCGCCCGGGTGCACTGGCAAGAGGCAAAACGCCGACTTAATGTCGCACTTGGCCAACAGCGCACCCGGGCCACATGAGCGCACCATGCGCAGCGCGTGGTCAAAAGATGTATACCTGACTGAGCAAAGGTCATCAGGGATAGCATCATTGACCGATCGGCCAGCTGGATAAGACAAATGATGAATCAGGCGAAACTTGCCCGGCGATATTTTGGGGACCAAGCCCAAAGGTGACACCTTAAGATTGGGGAACGGGGGTGTAGGGAAAGGGCCGGCAACCCTGCCCATATCGACCTCCTTAGTAATGCTGGCAGCAGCTACCTCCTCCCGCCCCCTAAGGGATAAAAGGTTGGGAGCATCCCGGGGGAACCTGTTGCCCACAAAAGGGATACGGATCCCCCGTCTAAAACCTTGAAGAAGGTAAACCGCATCCTCCTCCCTCGGGTACAATGCGAGCCAACGCTCCAACATGTCCACATTAATTGGGGAGGGGGCCTTTTGGTGAACCAGCTCCCTCCGCGGCAGTTTTGCCAGCCCCCTGTCCGCCCCTTCCTCTGCCCCGCATCCCCCCAGGCCTGGGACAAGCAGAGGCCGCATGGGGGACAGCGCAGGAGGGACACTCATGTCTGTACTTGCAATTCTTCCTGTTGCAGGAACCATTGGACGAGAAATTCCAGCACAGCAGGCGGGCTGGAACCCCCTGCCCCGCCACCTGGCGGGGAGCCTGTGCTGGGGCCACTCGCTGGACCGCATGTCCACAATGGTATCTTTCCCCGGGCGCAGGGCGTGTGGGAGTCATGTACAGCAGCCACAGCCGCTGGCAGGGCTCGTCCCACCTCATCTCTGGGTGCAGGGGAATCCGCATACGGAATTCCTCGTTCTAAGCCAACCACGACGGGCCCGGGAAGTCAACCATCGCCCGGTAAATGTTGTCCAAATACTGGACCATCGGAATCGCCAAATCAGGCCGGGCCCTGAGGTATACCGCCATGTAGATGAGGTAGGCCGGCAACCAGTTGGCCCACGTACGTGGTGGCTTGCGACGACGCGCTTGCTCCTTATCCTTCTCATCTTGCCCCTCCCTCTCATCCTTGGTGGGCTCTCTGTTAAGGAGGGAGAAGATGTCGACATACTCCCCCCGCTAGATCTTCTCTCTGGTGGCCTGTGCCAAATGGTCCCCCAGTGGCAAAGTATACCCTGCCGTTGGCAGAGCCGACACAGGCACGGTGGAAACTGCGGGCATCTGCGAAGGAGCCTGGACTAACCCGGTCACCCCTAGAAGATTCCCGACCGGGTAAGAAGGGCCCCCTACCCCGGGGCCCAGGGTGATAGTTGAAGTCACCGGGTGGGGCGTCGGCGACTGGACCGCCGCACCACCCGTGCGAGGCCAAGGCCATTGAAAAGCCCCCCCTAACGTGGCCATGTGTGTTTGTGCACTATTTTGGACCGCATACTCACACGCTGCGCCCCCATGGGCCGCCCCCACCGGGGGTTCTGACCCACTGGGAGCGTCGGAGCTCACGACCGCCCTAGAGCTCGTCAACGGGGCTTGATCAGCACCGGCCTGTTGATTGGGGAGCTGCGGGGCAGTGGCCGAAGCTGGGCCACGCGCCTCAGGCAGCTCAACCCGTCCCACCGCCTGCCGCTGCCCAGCAGATGATGGACCGACCAGCCCCCCAAAAGGGGCCCCAGGGTGACTAACCCGGGCCAGGGATGCCTCAAGGGCCGCAACGCGGGCCAGGAGGGCCTCCACGCTGACATAGCCACCTAAACCAAGGGGGGGTAAAGGGCCAGCCGGCCCACTAACTACAGGCGTCGGCACAGGTCCCTGTACCCCGGGGCCGGCATAGGGCCACGATCCAAAGCCCGGGCCCGGTAGGGCTGGGGAAGAACCCTGCCATGGAAGGGGGCCACACCACCCCCCAAGGCTGGAAGCCCCCGCATTAAGCTGTGCCCCAACGGAGGAAGGCCCAGCAGAATGGGTGACACCAGCAGCGGCGGCTGCTGCTTGCGGGCCGGGAGCCGAGGCCCCTACTGTGCCCGCACGCGGACCCCCAGCCTCCGGCCAAGGGGGAATTAACCCCATCCCACCGGTCCCGGTGGGTTCGGGCAGAGGAGGCTGCTGGGGAGGCGCAGCCGCGGTCCTCCGACCCGGATTGCGCCTCCGCGCGGAACGAGCCGCGTTCGCAGTCGCCTTCTTCTTCGAGGGCATTGCAGCTGGTCAATGGGAAGCCTAAAAGGAGAGAATCAGCAGCCAAGAGGCTCAGGTGTACAAGCGACGGAGGTAGGAGGGAAAAAACTTCTCCGCTCCGCCGCTTCGCAAAATGGCAGCTCGGCTGCCTCATGGCCACCCCTTTTATAAGGGAGCTGGCCACGCCCCTAACTACCCGGATGCCTTCGTCCGGTGGGGGGGGGGCACAAAGAGCGCGGCAGCCATTTTGGCGCCGCGCTTGCATTTAATGAATATACTAGGATGTGAATTGTGATAATGACAGTGATGGTGCGAAGAAGATTGTGCTTTATATTGATTGATTTACTGACTGATTGATTTAATTTTTATGTCATTACCTTAGAACACAGGTCAGCAAACTTGGTTCTCAAGATGTTCTAGGACTTCAATTCCCAGAAGCCTTGATCAGCAGGTGTATTGACTTGGACTTCTGGAAATTGAAGTCCAAGTACACCTGGAGAGCCTGGTTTGCTGATTCCTGCCCTAGAATAGTTCACATATGGGTAGAACCCAGGAGAGGGGGGAGTTTTTGTTGGAACTTTTTGAAAACCCTGGCCACCTGAACTTGGCCTTGCACTTTGATACAGAAGGATGCTATGGTTTCTTCTTGATTTCCTGGCTATATGGTGCACTCTATGAGCCTATATAAGATGACATCACATGGTTACTGCCCATTGCTGAGTTTGATTGGTACCTTCAATACATAGCTAATACTGTGCAGTAGTGATGTGCAGCAGTGAGAATTGGAGGTGTCAGCAACATGGCTTGCTGTGAGTACTGTGGGAGTGCCTGCCAATGTTGCTACATTATTTCTGTTACTTTTGATATTGTTTGCTTTCTGCTTTGCTGCTAAGAATGCATGAAATTGCAATTGCAATATCTAGTACGTACAATTTTCTTATACATACAAGCTTCTCCACCTGAGTCCTGTAGCCACTGATAGGCAACTTTAATTATTTGGTTTCATTCAGGCAATTGCAGTGTATATGTTTTATACAAGGTACTGCATAGCTGACATGCTGTGGCTGGTGTAGGTTGCAATTAGGAATAATAATAATTTCATGTCAAAAATTATTCTGGGTTGAAAGGATTTTTGCAGAAGCAACTCCGCTCAAGGAACACCCAAATGAGGCTACTTTCCTGTATCCAAGAGCTGGGACAGAGACAGGTGCTCAACCTGTCATGCAGTACCTGGGTCTTGAACTGCCAACTTATCAGCCTTCCAACTAACAAGGTGAGCTTCTTAACCACTGAGCCACCGCAGTCCCAATTCACCACAATTAGGTGAATCAAATATTTCTTACAATCTCATATGTTACTATTATAGCTCAGTCTGTTTATGAGGTTAATATATCCCATCCCATAATATTTTCCCCATAAAAATGGACAGAAGTCTCAAAAATATATCCTCACTTCTCATTGCTGTTTTCCCACAGTTGTAGCATAGAAAACATGGCTGGTGCTGAGTTGTGTACACTTCTTGGCAACCAAGAGTACCTTACGGGCAAACTCAGTCATTGATGTATTTTGTTTGTTGTATGCATTGATATTTGCTTCCAATTACTGAAAATTATTTGATAAGCCATATTAGTACAGTAAAATCTCACATAAAGAGCACGTCACTTAGAGACTAACTCACTTAAAGAGCAGAATTTTCTCTGAATGGTTGCCTTGCTTAACAACTAAAAGCAATCAAAAACCCGCTGAACAACTAAATCAGGATTCACAATCCCACCTACCAGAAGTCACAATTGGTCACTTACAATGGTGTTTCGCTTAAAGAGCAAACTCGCTTAAAGAGCAATCCCATGGAATGCATTATGCTCTTTAAGTGAGGTACCACTATACTACCATGTTTATTACATTATAGTGCATTCTCTAAGACAACAGAATGTAATTCCAAAAGTCGGGAAGAAACACCCATCAGTTTAAAGTTCTGTCTGAAGTGATGCCCTCTAAAAGTAAGCAAATTCACTCTGCCGACCCAACTGAAAATGTTGTGGTCTGTCATGATTGCTCATTAAATTGTGATCTTCCCTAGACCTGCAGACTATAACATATTCTGATTATCTTAATACCATCGTTTAGGGGAGCAGAACAACACCTTCAGCCTGCATGTTGTCATTCAGTTCCATATGCACAGCAGGAGTGACATCATCAGCAGATTGCTATGAATTATAGGCTGAAATCCAGTTGGCATAACATTACATCCCACAATGAGGATGATGTCATCAACCAGCTACTTTAATCTTTTATCTAATTTATTTTAAAATGTCCTATCCCCTAGTTTCAGGTTCCTTTTTTGCAATATCTAGGTATGCATGACTCATGCAAAATGAGATGAAGTCATCAAGAGATTTTCAGAAACTTTTAATTGCGGCAATTGTCTGCTGTTATTGATATTATTCCCACAATGCCGGTGGAATTCTGCAAGAGGAAAATGGCCTATGTTTTCAAAGTAATCCAAATTGTATAGAAACCCAAGGGCCAACTAGGTCAACTTTAATTGATAATCCCAGAAAACTGAAAGAGGGATCCCACTTGGGTTTGCACCCTAAACAGCAGTTTTCTAAACAGTTACTGATTCATCCGTGCCATACCTGTCAAATTTTGGATTTGAAAATAAGGGAAATTTTGGCCACACCCCTCTGTGGATGTGGCCAAATATGTGGCCGTGGCCAAATATAGCCATGTGACTTGTTGGCCTCTAGTCATGCCTGCCACATGGACATGAAAATGTCTGCAAACACAGACAGCACTGGCTCTTTGGCTGTAAATGGAGATGAGCACTGCACCCTAGAGTTGGATACGACTGGCAGATTTTACTTTCTTAGGATCAAAGATCTCTGCAGATGGTGATTGCAGCCGTGAAATAAAAAGGTGACTGATGCTTGGGAAACAAGCTATGAGAAACCTGGGGAACATAGTTAAAAGTAGAGGCATCACTTTGCAAAGAAAAAATTGCATAGTCAAAGCAATGGAATTACCGGTGGTGATGTATGGGTATGAGAGCTGGACCATTAGGAAAGCTGAGCACAGAAAAATAGATGCCTTTGAAATGTGGTGTTAGAAATAGGTCGATCCTAGAAGAAATCAACCATGACTGCTCATTAAAGGTTAAATAGTAAAGATGACGCTAAAGTACTTTGGACAGCAAATGAGAAGAGAGGATTCACTTTAAAAAGCCTTGATGCTGGGAAAGGTGGAGGACAAAAGAAGGGGGTGGCCAAAAATAAGATGGCTGTGTGGGCCAAAGAAGCCTTTCCACATTTTCTTGGGGGACTTTTGTTTTGTTTTCTTTCTTGTTTACTCAGTGGCTTAAGTGACTAAGATGCTGACTGGGCGGTAGAAGGTCAGCAGTTCGATTCCTGAGTACTGCAGGATGGAATGAGCTCCCGTCTTTGTCCCAGCTCCTGCCATCCTAGCAGTTCAAAAGCAAGAAATTGCAAGTAAATAGGGACCACTTTGGTGGGAAGGCAACAGCGTTCCGTGCGCTCTGGTGTCTAGTCATTCCTGCCACATAACCACGGAAATGTCTGCAGACGCAGACAACACTGCCTCTTCGGCTTTGAAACAGAGATGAGCACTGAACCCTAGAGTTGGATATGACTGGCTTTCGAGCAAGGGAAACCTTTACCTTTACCTTACTCATTTTTAATTAATTTTTTCCTGGGAAGCAAAGAAACTGCAGAATAGTAAACCAGCCCCCTAGGGTTACCAACTGCTTGTAAGCAGCTTGGCTTTAATGAATTAGCCCTGCACATGGTTAGACACCCCCCCCTCCAAATTAGGGTGGAGGAGCAAGGGATTAATTCCCCCAAATTAACCAATCTATTTGTTCATCACTGCAACCAATTGAAGCACCAACACCTGACAATGTCGGATCCAGCTTAAAGAAGGAAATTAGTAAAGAAGTAAAAAGCAACCTGTGTAGTTTCCAAGCCTCCCAGCAGTTGAGGAGTTAATCTCCCTCCAGATGGTTTGTTAGAAGGTGGGGTGCTCTCTCTCTCATATAGTGATCAAGCACCATCCCCCACCCACACACCCCTCCCAAGTTAACTCTAGAACAGAAGTGAACCCCCCTCTCTCATATAGTGATCAAGCACCATCCCCACCCCCCCACCCCTCCCAAGTTTACTCTAGAACAGAAACTAAAGCCTCCAGCCAGGAGGCAGGGCAGAAACAGCTCAATAAAGCATGAGGGTGAGAGAGAAATCTCTCACTGATTTGCCCCTGCATATATGAAATATTGCTCACCTCTAGAGTAGACTCCCGTCCCAGCATGGTGGCTCTGAACAGCAGCAGCAGCAAAAACGAAGCCTCCATGGCCATGTGGCTGGCAGGGAAATGAAAGAGAAACTACAGAATGCCCCTCCCACCACCTTCTCTCTCTCCCCTTCCACAAGCGAAAAGCCACACAGTGACCTCTGGTGGCCGGAAAAAGCAGCTTCGCCTGTGATGGTCAGGATTTTTTTTTTTAAAAAAAAATAAAATAATGGAAATTATGGGGAAATTTATAAAATGGGAGGGGGACAGGAAGAGGGGTAAAAATAAGGGGTTTTCCCGGGGAAAAACAGGATACTTGACAGGTATGATCCTTGCCAATGTAAGAAGCAAAAATCCTAAACCTAATTGTTAATCCTGATTAAAGCAGACCCAAGAATTAATGGGCATTCCAGGCATTCAATGGCTTAAACCCAGTTCAAATTAACAGATGGAATTTGGCAATTGCATGCAGAGTTGTACTCAATGTGATGATGTAATAACATAAAACAACACAACAGAATCAATCAAATTTGTGCATGAGCTAAAATGACAGAGAAATAAAAAGTTGATTCCAATAGAAAAAATTATTCATTGGATTTTTAGTGATTTCTAGAAGCCAATAGATCATCTGTTAGTGTGATGAGGTCACAAGAGAAGAGCAAATGAACCTGATTCATTTCAGGAGCCTGGACCAACCCGGCCACCCCTAACACATTCCCAACTGAGTAAGAGGTACCACCCAAAATGGGGCCCTGGGTGAGCGGTGAAGTCACCAGGTGGGACGTCGGCGACTGAACCGTCGCGCCACCCACGCGAGGACACGGCCACTGGAACGCCCCCCCCCCAATGTGGGTAGGTGTGTGGGTGCACTAGATTGAACCGCATACTCACATGCAGCACCCCCGCGAGCTGCCCCCACCGGGGGTTCCGGCCCGCTGGGGGCGTCGGAGCTCATGACCGCAATTGAGCTCGTCGACGGGGCCTGACCAGCATCAGCCTGATGAGTGGGGAGCTGCGAGGCAGAGGCCGAAGCCGGCCCATGCGCCTCGGGCAGCTCGACCCGTCCTGCCGCCTGCCGCTGACCAGCAGGCAAAGGATCAACCTGCACCCCAAACGGCACCCCCGGTTGGTTGACCCTCGCAAGGGATGCCTCGAGGGCCGCAACGCGGGCCAGAAGGGCCTCCACGCTAACGTAGCCCCCTAAGCCAAGTGGGGGCAAAGGGCCAGCTGGCCCACTGGCTGCAGGCGCCGGTCCAGGTCCCTGGACCCCGGGGCCCATATACGGCCACGACCCCAGGCCCGGCCCCTGCAGGGCCGGGGGGGTACCCTGCCAGGGAAGGGAACCCAGCCACCCCCCATTGCTGAAACCCCCCGCAGGAAGCTGCGCACCAACGGAAGAAGGCCCCGCAGAATGGGCCATGCCAGAGGCAGTGGCCACTGCTTGCGGGCCGGGGGCCACGGCCCCAGCTGGGCCGGTACGCGGACACCCCGCCTTGGGCCAAGGGGCAATTAACCCCATCCCACCGGTCCCGGTGGGCTCAGGCAAAGGAGGCCGCTGGGAAGGCGCAGCCGCGGTCCTCCGACCCGGCAGGCGCCTCCGCGCAGAACGAGCCGCGTTCGCAGTCACCTTCTTCTTAGAGGGCATAGCAGCTACATGATGGGAAGCCGAAAAAGTCAAGCAAATCAGCAGCCAGAGGCTTCCCTAAGAAAGGCAAGAGCGACGGAGGTAAGAGGGAAAAACTTCTCCGCTCCGTCGCTTCGCAAAATGGCAGCTCGGCTGCCTCGTGGCCGCCGCTTATATAAGGGTGCTGGCCACGCCCCCTAACTACCCGGATGTCTTCGTCCGGTGGGGGGGCGCAAAGAGCGCGGCGGCCATTTTGGCGCCGCGCTTGCAATGTCTGAATAGTGAGTGTTATATAGTGTTCAAAGCAGTTGACCAGTATGTTGGTGATTTTGATCAGTCAATCATTTTCAGCCTAAACTATTTTACAATTATGAAGATACCTGGTGGAAGGAAGGTGCACCTCATCATCCAATCAGGATTAATGGACCCCTGCTCTGATTACAAGTTACTTAGTCTGTACCTCCATGTTTCGGTTTAAAATAAATTTAAATAAATAAATATTATAAACTGAAGGTAACGTGTAATACTGCTGCAAATCCCACTTCACACCTCAACACGGTGCAGTGGTGACCCTGGCCATCTGACAGCTATGGTAGTGTATTCCTCTGGCAGGTTCAACCATGCCACAAAGGAGTCGGCTAGAGGTTCGGAACAATGCCCCATTCTGGAACCGATGGTCAGCTAAGTGGAGCTGGGTACTCAGGCTATGCATCTGGGCAGTGCATTGCTCTAACATATTTAAAATGGCTAAAGGAGGATTGAAAGCATGGGCCTCAGTCTCCAGTGTGCCATCAGGCCCTGCTACAGTAGCGGTAGGACCTCCCAATGGTGAGAAGCTGATAACATCTCATGGGCAATGATGCTTCAATCTGCCATGTCAAACTAGACATGTGAAGTATGTCTACTGTATCTATTATTTGTATACAGACATTTTTATTCTCATGTTTATAACTATAACTTTTAAACTTTTTAATTTATGTTAGATTTTAGAGCTATCAGCTGTCCTATCTGTATAAATCTGTGTTGTTTCATTATTTTTAATTCAGATTCAAAGAGGTGCTGTTCCATTACCTAGCCCAAATGGAGCACCAATTTTAAGAACTGATTTTATTCTATTTTATTTCAATGCAAGTAGACACATTTGTGGTAGTAGATTTTGACTGTATCTCGTGTACTAAAACCCTTTTTACCATGCTGGTCAATGACAGTAATAAAGTGATTTGATTTGATTTGAAATGTGAAGTACAGATCAACCAAGTAAGTAACATGTAATGTGTGCCCTAAAAGTACAAAGGTTGAAGAAGGTAAGCCATGAATACCACTTTGAAATCATTGTAAGAGACATGGGATGTAATCACAGCAAATAAAGCTAAAGCAAAACAAAGTCCTCTTCACACTCCATCTGGATTGCTTAATTTTAATTTTTTTAAAAAAAAACATGGAAAAAATGTGTGCATTTAAATCTATTACCTGGTAAGGACAGCATATCCTTCTTTGCCCCTTTAACACTCTAAACATTTCCTTGTCAGGAACTATTTTAAAACATAGCAACTGGATATACTTGCTGAAAATGCAGATGATTATTTTTTCTTTATTATTTGAAATTCCTTCTCTTCAGCTCAACTATTGTTGCAGATTACAATAAAATATTTAAAGTTTTTAGTTCCTTAAAAATGGCTTTTTACATGCAAAACATATGAAAGCGCGGCGCCAAAATGGCCGCCACACTCTTTGCAGCCCCCCCCCCCGGATTCAGACATCCGGGTAGTTAGGGGGCGTGGCCACCCCTCTATAAAAGGGGTGGCCACGAAGCAGCCGAGCTGCCATTTTGTAAAAGCGACGGAGAGGAGAAGTTTTTCGCTCCACCCCCTCCCTAGTGAACAGTGTGATATTTTGGTCGCTTCGGGGCCGGGTGGGAATTTTTGGCTGGAACCTACAATTGGCTTACTGGTTCTGGCTTTTTTGCCCATCCCACACTGTTGCTATGGTTTGATACAGGGGCTTTGCTATTGACTTTGGTCACATGGGCGGGTAGCACTGGTAAGGTAAATATTTATGACCCACAGGTATCCGGCAGGTTCGCAATTGACTGGCCAACACTAGATAGGTACAAGTTGGTTAATGTTGACCGGTCAACGACGAACCAGGCAATGGGGTGATGGCAGGAGCTCTTCAGCATGCATCACCCCGTGATTTGACGGATACACGTCAGAGGGTGGGGTCAGTAGATAGTTTATTGACTACGGTCAACAATTTGTTTGTTGTAAACGAACAAATTGATACAAATGGATACATTGTAGCCAATTGCCATTGGCAATTTTGGGAGGAACCTTACCAGTGTTACTGCGGCCTGCTTGCCTTAAGAATTATAATTGGCTGAGTACCAATTGAAATTTATAATTCGGACTAGGGCATGAATCAATAAATGTGGCCCAATGCCGTTATCCACTTATACCGGTGTCTGAGTCCTTTTTTGGGGGGTGCGCCTGCAAATTCAGTTCGTTTTGGAATTCAGACACTCCATTCCTCTTATAATGGTCATTACAAAAAAAGTTTACCAAAGATGGAAGTCAGAGGATTTTCTTTGGGTTTTACTTAATTCACTTATTCTGTATATTTTGGATTTATCAAAAGCCTTTCAACTTTCATCAGCCACATTAATAAAGATTTTCTTTGGCCAAATAATTGTTTTTATAGGAAATGTCATTACGAGTGCTTATATTCCTAGCTAAATACAACACTGCACAAAAGAAACAGCTAACCTTGGCTGACTTTATGTAACTTCTACATTCAGAAATAGACAGATGCACATTCTTTGGTTAATTTTAAGTCCCCTGAATAATAATGCTATTAACCAATTCCTGGTGGAGACTGATCTATTAAAAGTGAAAAATTAAATCTTTGCTTGTCTCATCCTCAAAGGCAAGAATAAGAAACTGTTCATCTCACCAGTGAGGATGGTGAAATTCTCCCTTGGCTTTTGACTGGGTCTGCACATAAGTGAGAATGTTTTGTGCAAAAATGTCCATTCTTGTGTGAAATTCTCTAGGTTGTGTGTAAAATCCTGCAAATTATGAAATGCATGAATTAAGGGAAATTTGATGGCTACTGTGTTATTTGAGCATTGGAAGCATAAAGTGAGTTGTTGGCATTTGTCTTAACACTTGGCTGGTCCTTCCATGCTTGTTGTAAGTATACTTGTGCATGCTTTGTTTCTCAAAGGAAAAGGATACTGATAATACAGTAAGCAAGCACAGAAGCAGAGTCTAGCATTGCAGAATAGAATCAAATATTTCCTCCTTCATTTAAGCAGCAGTTATGTATTTCTTTTTTTAATTATAATTTGTTATTGCATCAATACAAGACTGCAAATAAGCCTCAACTGGGGTTTTTGAAAGCTGGTTTGGAAGCAATGTTGCAGTCATATTGTTGGGAGCCTAAGTCCAATTGCTGAATTGTTGAACGATCAACACTGATTCAAAATCTCTTGATTCAATAGGTCTACTTTAGTTAGAACCATCAAAGGCTTTGGTTAGGGATGTGATGATAAATGTTATTTCTGCAAAATTTGAAGCAACTGAGATTGTTGCAATTGTTTTTATCATTCTCAACAGCAACAACACGTGTTTACTGCCATCTTTAGATTACCAGCATTCCTGTAGGAATATTTTAATGCAGAATTCCAAAGTGCTAGCTTATACTGTAAAATTGAGGATTGCTTCTCAAATTTAGAGTACTCATGAGAGGAATATAACAAAATAACAATAGCAATTACACTCATATATAGTGCCCCATAGTACTTAGTACACTAGCATTTTGCCCCCAACATGCTGGGTACTTATTTTAATAGCCTTGGAAGGATGGAAGGCTGAGTTAACCTTGAGTCCTGTCAGCACTGAACTCACAATGTATTGTGTCCAAATAGATAGATAGATAAATCTTTATTGTCATTGTCCTGCACAGAACAAGATTGGGGGGGGGGGGGAAACACTTATCAACACAACACAACAAAACCTAAACAAAATACAACTATACAAAATTATCAACATACTCCCACCCCACATATACACATTTAACCCCTAAAAAGCTCTAAAACTCTAAAAACTCTAAAGCTTGAAAAACTATATACAGAAGCTCCCTCATAGACTGCATTTCACTGCATTCAAAGCCAGAACCGCTTTTGGGTAGAAACTATTTCTCAAGTGGCTGGTCCTGGTCTTTATGACCCTATACCTTCTTCTAGAAGGCAGAAGCTGAAAGAGATCATTTCCAGGGTGCGTACTATCTTGCGCAATCTCTACAGCTTTCTTATAACACCTGGTGGCATAGATTTGATCTAGAGTGGGAAGAGTACACCCGATTATCCCCTCCGTAGTCTTTACGACCCTGGACAGCATTGTTCTTTCCCTAGCTGTACAACTCCCAAACCATACACACAGACCATAGGTTAACACACTCTCTATGGTACAGTGGTAGAATGCCAACAGCAGGTCCTTTGAAAGATTGTTCTTCCTGAGGATTCTCAAGAAGTATAACCTCTGCTGTGCTCTCTTCATCAGCTCTTTGGTGTTTGCTCCCCATGTTTATTGCTTTGCAATCACCATTAAGTCTTTGCTGTAAAAGTGCACCCTTTCATATGTATTCAATGTAATCTGATTGGTTTAACACAGGTTTCCTGCGTTAGCAAAAGCCTGGGCAAATGTATCACTGTAACTGCCATTTTGTCGGTATATAAGTTGCTACCTCGCCCCTGTTTCCCCAGTCCGAACTGAGCTGTAATAAATGACTTGTTGGTTAACCCCCAAACTGCTGTCACATTGCAATTAATACTCGGACTCAATACAATGTCAATAGTTTTGGCTGCAACACTCTAGTTTAATTACTGCACCACTGGACAGAATCAGAATCTGAGTTAGTGTCATTTGAATTAGTATCACTTCTGGTAATATTTGCCTGGAAGTAAAGAAACTTTTTTTTGGGACATTTCTGTTCTCTCCCCACCCCCCACCCCACCCCCACCCCCCTCTATGCAGAGTTCCAGAGAATAGTTTGGAGTAAGAGTGTGGGAATACTGTCTGAGCCTGTTTATAGCCAAATATTTGCCATAAACTGATTTGGAGGTGGCCTGACCTGAAATGGTTTTGGGAAGAAGAGTTAATTTGGACGTTGTTGAGAGGAAGATTTAAAGAAGATGTAATGTGGACACTAGTGAGATTGGTTTTATACAGGTATATTTTATTAGATAACCTAGATGGGGAATAAATCTGAAGAACTATTTGTTAACAAATAGGTAAGAGTAATGTGAATTACAGGGGAAAATAATATTTTTAAAGAAATAGAGGATATGGATGGAACGTGAACTCCCCATAAAAGATGCTGATTGTAAGAAAGAAGGATATATATAGTACAAATAAAATAGTATCAAACAAGGCTCCTGTGCCCATTATATATAGTAAAGGTAAAGGTTTCCCTTGCTCAAAAGCCTGTCATATACAGAGGGTGTATATAAGGGGAAAACTGTATTAAAATTGTAATACTCAATAACAAAAGATGAATACAAGTCGCGTTTGATTTCTGCAAATACAAGAGGTGCTCAAAGTAATTACTATCAGTGACTGACTACAGCAAACTACTGCTTGAGCAATGTTGACCCAAGTGTCCACTTGTATTGTTATGCATGCTGTTTCAATTCCTTCCCGAATTGTGTACAACACCACTGTACCCGGTTTTTTTACAGTATACCAGATCTGTTGCATTCTCACACATCCATTGTTATTGTACTTTCATAACACTCCAGAATTTCAAATGCCACTTAAAATGGTCTTGCACACCTTGAACAACAACCATGCTTCCACCACTTTCTTTGTCCTGCCTGTCATGTGGTGACACTAGCATTAATTATTTTGAGTGAACATCATAGTATACATTGCTACCATAATTCAATTCAACTTTAAAATGTAAGACATAAATAACATATCTTAAAATGTGTATACATTTTTGGCACCCTCTGTATATAAATGCTGGGTTAGGTATGAAGGTGTTGCAAGATTTACAGTGCACCGAACAAAATGTATTAATGGCATCTTAATTAGGAACCAGTTTGACCAAAGCCCTTTTGAAGATACTTTGATCTGATCCCTGTCCATGCATGTTTATGTGGCTCCAAATTTCTGAGGTGAGAGGGGGAACCTCTTCCCTTGGACAGGGAAATGCAAAAGGCTAAAACATCTGTAACTCTAGAACTTTGCAGCCACACAAAGACATCAATGTGGCAATTTGTCTCTCTCTCTCCCCCCCCCGCCCCAATCATTATTAAGAAAAGCATTTCTGCAGTAGACTGACTAAATGCTCTCATTGCTTATGTGTTTGAATTAACAGCAGTGATTGTGATATATTTAGTGAAGAGGCAGTTAATCAAGCATGTAAGAAAAGAATGGTTCAGGTTGTTGTGGAAGGGGGATATTAGGGAAAAAAATCAACAACCCAGTCATCCTTAGCCAAAAGAAACTTTGGATGGTTCTGTTTATAAGAATTAAGGGGAAGTGAGTACTTTTAAGTGGAGGACCATACAAATTGAGCCTGATGACTATTTCTTGCAGGCTGTTGCCAAGTTAGGTGCTCTTTCTTTGTCACTAATGAAAAACTGAAGTAGTGCTTGACACTCCTTTGCAATGCGTGAATAGAGACTGGAGAGATCTCTGGCACTGCAGCCTCTCCAGGGTTATTATTTCCATTACATTTGTGTGCAACACTGGCAAACTAGCACCTAGAGGCTATTGGATAATAATAGTGGATGCAAGCCAGGGAGCATTAAGTGCATTTCTATCCCTTCAAAAATGATGGGAAATCAATGGTCACTTTCCGTAGGACTTAATTTTTTTTGATTGCATCTAATATTTCAGATTTACCAAAATCTGGGCTACTTCTTCAAAGGCAATTATTTTTTATTTTAAAAGTAAAGTCCTGAAAGATATTGAAGGTGTTGCCATAAACCATATATTGTTTCTTTCCTTTCTGCCTCCAATTAAATTGTCTAGCAGTCAAGTGTGCATGTGATGAAATCTTTCAGTCACTGAGATCCTAAATGTTTGATGGGGCTATAAATATTTTGTTGCATTTAGCGTTTGCAGATTGAAACTGACTGATCCTTCTCTGTCCCCCTAGAGTACCTCTGCAACGACTCAATGCTCTAAGCTTCTGTGTCTTGCACATTTGTTTTGTTAAATGCTTGGAATAAAGTCATCAAGATCAAACTCCACCTGCAGCCTCTTCTCTCAGACTCAGGCTAAATGATTGTTGTGCATGCCTTCATAACCCTATGTTGCCAAGTAATCAAACTCTGATAAAGTCATAACTGGAGGGTGGATAAAAGATTCTATGAGGGTGTGGAAGATGGAAGTAGGGACACTCTAGCATTGCAGGTGAATGCCTTCAGCTGGCAGCAGCTTTTGTTTGTCTTTCCATATCACTTACAAAGACTATATTATATTCAAGGTGCCCACCAAGACAAGAATTAATTTATCTAATTGGAAAAAAAACATGCCTCATCACATGAAAACAGAGTTGTAGATTCCTTGTTATCCCTGGCAGGCATTTTGTTTTTTACAAAAATAGCATTCGATCTCTATAGATGAAAATCTTTGTCTTTAACTGTCAAATTTAGATTGAGCACAAAAGTGGAGCTTTAGCATTAAATATTAGGAATTATTTATATACTGTAGACAACCCTGTTATGTATGAAAGCTGTGTATGTAACTGTCAAGGCGATTCAAACCGCCATGTTCCCGTGCTTTCCTAGCTGTCAAACAGCATTTGTTTTACAGCTACAAAATCTCACCAGACAGCGTAGTCTCGCGAGATTTCAAGAGGTGCACAAATTAGAATCTAACAGGAGCGAAATGTATCTTTCTTATGCAAATAAGTGGATTGAAATGTGTGCACACCTTGTTAGCCAATTGGCCTTGTTTATTATTGTTACTGTAACTGTTTATACTGTATATAAGTCCGGGTTTTGCTCCATCCAAACTATGTTTAAACTCCACCAATAAAGAGCTGTATTTCACTTCTAAATGCGAGTCGTCATTATTCCTTGAACACCAAACTGGTGATGAAGGTGGGATGGCATTCCCACAAGGCAGCAACATCAGCGCATTCAACCCGGCTCATCGAGAGAAATGGGCAGTCTACGAATGCTGGTTCCGCTATGCTATGGCCTCCCAGAAGATCACCGATGAAGACCAGAAGCACTCCTGTTTCCTCGCACAGTGTAGATCTGAGATGCTTGAGCTGGCCATCCACCTCATTCTTCCTCAGGACATGGATGAGGTGCCACTCGCTGAGATCCTGTCAGCACTGAGGTCTTGATCTGGAGGTCTTGATCTTCCCGGCCAGGGTGGCCTTTCACAGAAGGCAGCAGCTCTCTGGTGAATCCGTTGCTGAATACGCCGCCGCTCTTTGCCTTACTGCCACCCCGTGCAAGAGGGACAACATCGAAGAAGCACTCCGAGATCATCCGCTGACTGGCATGAGGGACGAAGATGCTCAACATCGCCTCATGGTCAGGAAGACACTAACATTCAAGGCCATACTTGAAGAGGCATTAGCATCTGAGGCCGCACTGTCCAGGGTAAAGTTTTTCTAGCATCGCCACTCCACTACCAGTGCCACTGACTCATCCGTGCAAGCTCACCAATGCTCTTCTTCATCCTCCTCAGCAACTCATGGTTCCACCTCTTCCTCGGAGTCCAGCAACATTGAGGGTGAAGTCTGAGCGATTCAACGGAAGTGCCAAGAGCACCGTGACGATCAGGAGAAGAAATTCCTTCATAAGTGCGATGGCTGCGGGGCCTGGCATGACTGCAAGAAGTGTTCCGCCTGCAACTAAAAGTGGAAGGGGGCACATAGCCAAGATGTTGCTGGCAATGAAAGCGGAGACCTTCAGCGCCTGAGTCCAAGCAGGGTAATTGCCGCAAAGCGTCCATCAGCAAAGTGTCACCTGAACCAGATCCGTGCCAAGTGGGCAGTGTCAGTGAGTGTTTCTACGCTGACCTGAGCCTTCAGGATATCCCCTTCAGAATGGAGGTGGATTCAGGTACTACATTTTCTAAAATTCCACAGCGGGAGTTTTTGAGGATTCCCCCAGCCTCTCGGTCCAAGCTTAAACCCCTCAAGACTTCCCTCTGGGATGTGCAGGGTTGCCAGATTCTGGTCCTGGAGGTAGATAATTTCTTGGTTAGTTTTAAAAATATACGCAACACTTTGCCCTTGGTTGTGGTCAAATAAGGTACTAACAATCTTATTGGGACTCAATGGTTTAAGTCCCTGGGGATCCGGCTATCTAGCATTCATGCAATAGACTCTGACCCTATCCGGGACATTTGTGCTGCACATCCCGAGGTGTTCAAAAAGGGTTTAGGCTTGTACAAAGGGCCCCCTGTGGACTTTGAACTTGACCCTGCCATCCAGCCCATCCGGATGAAACCACGCTGGCTACCCTTTGACCTCAAAGAGAAGTGACTGCTTTGAAAAGCAACAGGGAGGTCAGGACATGCGTAGACTATAAATGCACAATCAATAAAGCTATTCACCCAAACAAATATCCTGTGCCCATGGTAAGCCACCTTCTTGCCTCCTTGCATGCAGGGAACTGCTTTGCAAAACTTGATCTTGCCCAGGCTTACCAACAGCTAACTGTGACTCATGCCGCTGCCATAGCCCAGACCATAGTCATGCATAAGGCAGCATTTAAGGTGACCAGACTACACTTCGGGGTGAATGCGGCCCCTGGAATATTTCAATCTCTTGTAGAACATATTTTAAAAGGGTTGCCCAGAGTCCTGCCATACTTCGATGATGTCCTGATCACCGCTAAGGACACCGTTGAACTAGCGGCCAGGCTCGATAGAGTACTGTCATGTTTCGAGCAGGCTGGTCTGTCTCAGAAGGGACAAATGTGTGTTTTTGGCACAGGAGGTGGAGCTCCTGGGGTACAGGATTACGCCTCAAGGTATTATACCCTCAGATTCCAAGGTAACGGCCATGTGGAATGCACCCAGGCCACAATGTAAAGCTGAATTGCAATCATTTTTAGGACTGTTAAACTTCTATCATGCTTTCCTCCATCACAAAGCCTCAGTTGACGAACCATTGCATCGGCTCCTTAAAAAAGATACTGTTTGGCATGGGGCCATTGTCAGGAGAAAGCGTTCCAAGAGTTTAAAAGACTACTGTCTTTGGATGCTGTGTTAACTCATTTTGATCCCAACAAAAGGGTTGTCCTTGTGTTTGATGCATCCCCTGTGGGAGTCAGGGCTGTGTTGTACCATGTGTTAAATGATGGGAGGGAAGCCCCTGTAGCATTTTATTCCTGTTCCCTATCAAAACCTGAGAAAAATTATGCTCAGACTGACAGGGAGGCATTGGCAATCGTGGCAGGCACTAAGAAATTCCACGATTACCTCTATGGGAGGCCTTTTACCATTGTGACTGACCACAAGTCCCTCCTTGGAATTTTTGTAAACAGGAAGCCCACACCGCAAATCCTGTCCCCAAGAATGTTGAGCTGGGCAATCTTCTTAAATGCATACGATTTCACTCTAGTGCACAGGCCCAGCAAGGACATCAGCCACACTGATACCCTGTCACGTTCTCCGCTGCCTGGGGTCAGGGAACCAGATTGCAAGATCGAAAGTGATCACCAAGTCCTCATGATTGAGGCATTCGACTCGCCCCCGGTCATCCCTTCCGATATAGCTAAAGCCATGGCCAAGGAGGTGGTTTTATCTAAGGTCATATCTTGGGTACAAAAAGGCTGGCCCATCTCTCCTCTAGCCGAGGAATTCAAAACATTCCACTGCACACGTTTGGAATTGTCTGTGGAACGAGGTTGCCTTCTATGGGGCCAGCTGGTGGTCATTCCTGTCACCCTCGGGAAAAAGGTTTTAAATTTACTTCACACAAGTCACCCAGGAATTGTATGTTCAAAAGTCCTAGCCTGTAGCTACTTTTGGTGGCCTCAACTGGACCGAGACATAGAACAGATGGTTGGCACTTGTGCCAGTTATCAATGCTCTTGCCCAGAGCAATCCCACCTTCCCTCTCGGGAATGGGACTCTGCCAGGGGTCCGTGGTCCAGGTTACACATAGATTTTGCAGGTCCATTTAGGGGAGCCCTATTTTTGTTGGTTGTAGATTCATTCTCCAAGTGGCCGGAAGTGATTAGAGTGCCCAATACCACTTCAACCACAACGATAATGCACCTAAGGAGGCTGTTCATGGCATTTGGACTTCCAGATGTGCTGGTGTCTAACAACGCATCCACATTCACATCTGCAGAATTCCAATCCTTCATGGAAAGGAATGCGACACCTCACTGCCGCCCCATTCCACCCTGCCACCAATGGCCAGGTGGAGCGGCAGATGTGCACAACCAAGGGCGTGCTTCGGCACATGGGGGAAAGGGATCTGGAGCTCCAGTTATGTCAATTCCTTTTTATGTATAGGCACACACCCCTTGCCTCAGGGCTCTCCCCTGCTGAATTGCTCCAGCGAAGGAAACTGTCATCCTTGCTGGACAGATTGGATCCCTCTAGGGTGGAGGACAAGGGCGCAAATATAGCGATCCAACACCAGAAAGATTTCTCACCTGGAGACCCTGTACATTGCCGCAATTATGCAGCCGGTGGTCCTACGTGGGTACCTGGTTTAGTGATCGATCAAACTGGTCCTGTTTCTTACAGAATCGAAACAGCCACTGGTCTGATCTGGAGGAGGCACGCGGATCAATTGAGACCCAGAATACTGTACCCACAGGACAAATACAGACACTCAACGTTAGGGTTGGCCCCCACCCATTTAAACCCAGGGGGCAGAGGTAATAGTCAGCAGCCAGATAACATTGACCCAGAAGTGTGTTCTAGGGACCGATTTCAAGGGGAAATTGTGGAATGCTCCCCTCCTCCGGCCATGTGTACCCCCCCCCACTGTCCCAGCTTAGCACTCTGGACTCCCTTATTAACAATGACCACTATTGTTTAGAGTCACCCTCCACTCTTAGTACACATAGGAGGGACCCTCAGTTGTCCTTATCATCCCCAGCATTAGATTTTGGTTTTGAGCGATTCCCTGCTCCTCCATCTGACAAACAGGGCTTTGATTTGGGTTTACAATTCTCTCCCTCTAGTCAATCCCTCACTTCAGCTGGATTGCGTGTCCTACGAGCCCGTGAGCCGGCTCAACCAAGTGTCCAACCAAAAAGGGAAGCTAGTCTGCCATCCTGGTTAAAGGATTTTGTTTTTACCTAGGGGGGAGGAATGTTATGTATGATAACTGTGTATGTAACTGTCAAGGCGATTCAAACTGCCATGTTCCCGCGCTTTCCTAGCTGCCAAACAGCATCTGTTTGACAGCTACAAAATCTCACCAGACAGCGTAGTCTCGCGAGATTTCGAGAGGTGTGTAAATTAGAATCTGACAGGAGCGAAATGTATCTTTCTTATGCAAATAAGTGGATTGAAATGTGTGCCAATTGGCATTGTTTATTATTGTTACTGTAATTGTTCATACTGTATATAAGTCTGAGTTTTGCCCCATCCAAACTGTGTTCAAACCCCACCAATAAAGAGCTGTATTTCACTTCTAAATGCGAGTCGTCATTATTCCTTGAACACCAAAAACCCTCACTAAGTTCTGCAGTTCTTTTGGCTTGATCTGGCTGAGGAACTCAATCTCCTCTACATCACTTGGAAAACCCTGAATAGGCTGATGGTTGGGGTCCCAAAATGCAAGACAAACATGCTTAACTTAAGCGAGGGCTGTTGGAAGACAACAAAACACTGCATGAATGTGGAGAGATACAGAATCCAGCTCATTTACTGGTCTGCCAATTACTGCCAGAAACATGTACCAATGAGGACTTAAATTTGACCAATGACAAAGCCAAGAAAGTAGCTTCATTTTAGCAGTCTAGGGATTTATCTGGACATGAAAGAAGAACTGAGTTCTGCAAGCAAGGGAGCTTACTGTAGTAAGAACAAGCCCAAAGGAAGAACAGAAGTATTGTGTTACCTTGAAGTCTAACATATTAATTTAGCTGTTGCCGATTACATTTCACTTTCTCAGATACATGTTCATAATATATTTATCTCAAAGTGAACAATAGTTTTGTCTTTGTGATACATGCTTATATAGACTAACATATTTTAAGATTTTTTTTGAAAATCTTAAATTATTCCCTCATCTCCCTCTAGTTTAGCCTTCTTTTTCTCAAGGAATCCATGGAATCCCCAGCTTTAAGCACCAGCTACCAAAATTAAAATAAAATATATCAATTTCCAAAAAAGAATGGTGTATTTTTACTAGTTAGCTACTTGGAAATGTTTCTGTGCTTTCTCCTAAGAATTTCTCCAGGATAAGTTTTTGTTGTTTCAAGAGATTTGGCCAATTTGAACCTAATTCTTCCCACCACCTTTGCGGGGTACTGAGAGAGTTGTGTGTAAAAAATGTTGTCTTTTAAGCATACTCCTTTTGGGTGCTTGATGACAATGTGAGAAAGGGGAGCAACTATTCATTTTTGAAAACAGCTTTTGAAGTAGCATCCCTTCCCTATGTAAACTAGTTGTAACAATATGTGTACACATTTGATGAATTTGAACTATACAGAAGACTAACCAGGTCATTTCCCCTTGAGTTTCTTTTTAATGTGCCTCAATCTTCAACTCTTCTCCCTCCATCCTCAAACCTCTCCCCTTGTCATTTTATTTTGAATCTTTATTATCCCCAACTGCTTAGTTCTCCTATCCTTCAAGAACTACTTCCTAGAACCCACGATATTAGACACTGCATCTCTCTCCCCTCCCCTGAATATTTGGACCAACATACCTTTTAGGAAATCCTATAGCACATGCCAAACTTCTTGGGTGAGGCATCCTTGCACCTACACTTGCTGTTACCATTAGTATTCATTACTGTAGAATAAGTTCATTAACAGAATCATATTCCAATTCCTTGTCTCCATCTCCCTAAATTCAGTATTACCAGGATGTTATGTAGTGTATGGTGACTTGAGTGAAGGGATCGCTTACATCAGGGGTGGCAACAAGGGTGCATAGTAGTTCATCCCATGTATGATGGCCAATACACATATAAATATCTAAGGTTAGAATACAGTGTATTTTTTCATGGAACTATCTTTCATGAGAATCTGGAATCACAAACCATAGCTGAATGATATGGCCATTCTTTTGGTATCGCACCCCAGTCATTATTCTGGCATTTGTACTGGTTCATTATCACCTTCTGAGCTAAATTAAATGTGCAAGTTTGATCTATACAGTTGTATATTGGAGATAGTCAATTCACAGTCCTCTTGGTGTTTTAGTTTATAATTCCTAGAATCTTTGACCAGAAGCCATGGAGACTTGGGATTCTGGGAGTTAATGTTGAAAATATTAGGAGGTGCCAACACATCTGAAAGGTCTCCCCCACCTCTTTCCTACATAGCAACAGATGGGACAGTCCTGTTATCCATTTTGAGCTTCACTGAAAGAGCTTTCCCAGCTTTCCCAACTTGACATCAGGTTGAAACTTGGATGCCTATCCAAAGAGGAACATATTGCTGAAATATTATAAGACTTAACTTTAGCCATGTTATTGGGTTCAAAAACCAAATGATGGGACCAACCATCCTATCTTAAGAATGTAAAAAAAAAAAAAAGAAAGCCCTGCTGGATCAGGAAAAAAGTCCAACATTCTGTACACATAGTGGCCAGTCAATTGGTTATGGGGAAACTCTAACAGGTAATGAGGCGACAGATCATATTGCAAGTATACATTGGCCGCTGGAGTATACCATAAAATTTCAGAGGACTATGCTTTATAGACTACTAGCAGATTTTGCCCGGCGGTGCCGGGCATTTTAAAAATGTGTTGGATAGTTAAGGGTTTCGTTTGTTTTCTTGAACAAATGGTGCTGGGCTGTGTTAAATGGTTTTGAAAGGTTTTGTGATTTTGTGGCTTCGAGGTGCTGCGTCCGCCTGTGGCAGACTTGCGCTCCCAGTGTTTGTTTGATTTTTATTTTTTATTTTTATTTTAATTTTGTTCATGCAAATTTTATTTTGATTTATTTAATTTAATTTTTTTAATTTAAAATTTAATTTTGTTGTTTTATTTTTTGGTTTGGTGTTTTGGTTTTTTGGAGTGAAAAGTGATTTATGGTTTTTTTGGTATTTTTTGAGAGTAGTGTGTATATTTTTGAATGTTGTGCTAACTTATTTTATGAATTTTTGAATTTTTAATTTATCTTTGCAGTGGCAATGTTTTTGGATGTCTTTTCTCTTGTGGCCTCTGGGTGGGGGTGGTGAGCTTTGCTTCCTCTCTACCATTCTCCTCTTCTGTCCTCTGGGTGTCGCTTCCGGTGAGTGTTGCTTCCTTTCTTAGCTCATTCGAGTTTCTGTCGCCATGAAGTCAAGACGTCTTCATGGTAAGCTCTCTGATTTATTTATTTATTTATTTATTTATTGGGGGGGGTTGATTGGGGGGGTTGAGTTTTGTTGAGGGGGGTCTGTTGTTTTTTGCTGCGTGTGTTTTGTTGATTATTTTTTAATGTTATTTTTTTTTGACTGGTTTTGATTGTTTTTGGTTCGTGTTTTTATGTGTCCATTTTTAGGGGGGGGCTTTTGTTCCCACGGGCCATGCTGGGTGGCCCGTGGGAAGGAAGGGCACTGGCGGCGGGGGTGCCTTTCGTTCCCACGGGCCATGCTGGGTGGCCCGTGGGAAGGAAGGGCACTTGTGGCGGGGGTGCCTTTCGTTCCCACGGGCCATGCTGGGTGTCCCGTGGGAAGGAAGGGCACTTGCGGCGGGGGTGCCTTTTGTTCCCATGGGCCATGCTGGATGGCCCTTGGGAAGGAAGCGCAGTTGCGGGGAGGGTGCCTTTTGTTCCCACGGGCCATGCTGGATGGCCCATGGGAAGGAAGCGGAGCGGCGGCAGTTTTTTTAACTTTTCATTTTTAGCGCGCTGGCTGCCTCAGCATTCTGCGCGCTAATGGCGCGCAGGACGCTGGGGCTTGTAGTTTTGCCTGTGCGTGTTTGGGTACAGCAGCGGTTTTTTTATTCGGCTTCCTTTTGATTGGCTGCAGCCGGTTTTCGAACGTTCCTTTTGCCCGCGCCGCGCAGCCTGATTGGCTCTGGTGCGGTGTGGGGCAAGGAACTTTGGGGCTTGAAGTTCTTTTTTTTTTGTTCACGACTGGGGAGCCCCTGCCCCTGGGTCGAAAATTTCAATCCGACAGTTACCTGCGAACCCAGTTTGGGCGAGTGCAGGAAGGCTCGGACGGGGCTCGTGGGGACCGGTGCAACATCCTTTGTCACATTCCAACGGTTAACGCACCATTTTATAGGTATAGACATCATAAACTGTTCTGAAATAAGTGGATGAAAAAAGTGTTAGAACTGAATATGGAGAAAAAGAATGGTTCCCTTAAAGAAAAGGTATCAGATAAGGATGTGTTTATCTCCTCTAATCAAACTGCATGCAAAACATTTCATATAGGCAGCTGTATGGACGATCTCACCCTACAATTTACACAGAACAGCAGTGCTTGAAGTGACTCCTGATGAAGGTGAAGGAGGAAAGTGCAAAAACAAGGCTGCAGAGGAACCTTAAGAAGACAACACTCATGACCACAGTAGAACTACTGTACATAACATTAATATGGACAATGAAGTAATTGAAATAATTTTGTATTCCTCAGTTCATTTAGCAAAATAAATAGAGACTGAGACTTGGGAGGAACTAGAGAACACTATCAAGTGTTATACTATGTTGCTGGAGACCATGGACAAAGTTATTAACAAGATTACATTTCCCATTAATATTACTGATGTGAAAGGTAGACAATGAAGAGAGACAAGAGGAAAATATCAGTCATTTGAAATATGGTCCTGGAGGAGAGCTTTGTGGGCACCCTTGACTACCAGAAAGATAGAGAAATGGGTCCTGTATCAAAACAAGCCTGAACCTTTGGTTTTTGGACTTCAGTTCCCAGAAGCCTAAGTCAATTCCCCAAAGCACTGATCAGTCAAAGTACTGACTTAGGCTTCTGGGAGGCAAAAATGACAAAACAGTTGTACTTTGGATACATTATTAGAAGACAAGACTCACAGAAAAACAACAACAATGCTAGGAATAGCTGAAGGCAGCTGAAAGAGGAGTACCAAATATGAGGTGGATTGAGACTGTTAAGGAAACAACAGGCTTGAGTTTGCAAAAGCAAAGTAGGGCTGTTAATAATAGGATATTTTGGAGGTCATTCAGTCATGGGGTTGCTGTAACTCAAATGTGACTTGATGGTGCATAACAATAATGTTCTCCACACTATAAATAATGTTATATACCTGCGATATTTCTACTTATTCAGTGGTACATAGAAAGAACCTCTTCAAAGACTGAGGTGTTTTTGAACAAAAATCAGGCATACCCTGGTAACAGCCACCTTGTGTTGCCGACTAATCTTTCTCACACTAGGTCAGACGAAAGAAACTGCACAATGAACTCACCAAAAGGTGCCTTCATTTTGGCAGTTTCACATTTGGCCTAGACACGAAAGACTTATTCTTTTTTCCTAAACTGAAAAGTTCCAAATCTTGCAAACTTTCCCAGTTTTACAATATTGTTATTTAAGTCTGGTGAACAGAAGCTGAACAATGGGTGCACAATGGACTCATTTAAAGGTAATGTAATATTGACAATTTTATGCTCAATTCATTTTCTATTTATTCCCAATTTACCTTGTCTCACACCAGCTTTAGAGTGGCTTGGCTTTTTGATTGAGCTATTCATCACAATACTTTCTCACAATGATTCACTGCCTTCTAAAAGCAATTTTGGCTCAACTAGTTCTTCTTCTTCAAGGTCTAGCCAAACCAGACATGAAACTTCCATAATGAAGGCATCTTTGGGCAAATTCATTCTGCAGTTCCTTTCGCCTGATCTGGTGTGAGAAAGACTAGCCAGCAACACAAGGTTGCCGTTACCAGGGTATGGCCAATTGTGGTTCAAAAATACCACAATCTTCGAGGAGGCTCTTTCTGTGTACCCTGGCCAACTAGTGGGAGGAGAGAATACATACACATGTCCATGCACCTAAGAAGACCCCCATCCATTTTTCCAATATCCAGCAGAATTCTAAATTATGTCCTTGGCAAAAGTCTACTATAGATTCAACATGAGGTTTTATGCTAATACAACCCACACTTACATATTTTATTTGATGAAATAGAAATACTGTACTTAATTTCAGACTATTGACCCAAATCCTACTGGTGTTTGTATACAGCCAATTGATGATGAGCTAATTGTGTATCTGCTCATGTGCCTGATTGCACACCTCATCCTTCTGTGAACACTATAAGCATTGTGATATTTGAATATATAAATAGTCCTTTAAACTGTTGTATTGTTGGGAGAGTATTTTAAGGGCTTTTAATGGTTTTAGGCTTAAGGTTTTTTTTTGGTGATTTTGTTACTATGGGGACATTTTGTACTTGAATCTTGTAATGTTTATTGTGAGCCACCCGGAGTCACTTCGGTGAGGGGGCGGCAATATAAATTCAATAAATAAATAAATAAAAATAAATTTGAAAAAGGTTAGATATTCATTCTCAGGAGATTCATTCACAGTACAGTATGTTTTTATCAGGCCAGTTTCCAATATCATAGATTACATGGTCAGGGCCGTAGCCAGATGGGGGCCAGGGGCGGCAGCAAAACACTCCTGAGCTAACAGCCCTCCCTCCCAACCCACCCTGGGATGCCAATGTTATATATGTATGTGTGACATTGTTGCCCCTCTTTTAAAAATGCACCACCACCACCCCAAATCAAGAATCCTGGCTACGGCTATGTACATGGTGAAGGTTGAGCCTATTTGTGCAACCTCTCACTGGATCATAATTATTTTGTGCTACATAGCTTAAGTTTTATTGTAACCATGTGATTTTCCTTTGCACAAAATTGTTAACTACTAAATTTTTGCATTAGGTTATGAGGAAAACTAGGTACACAAATTTGAAGTATTTAAAGCCAATGGAAGTACAGTATTGCAATCATTAGCTAAAATTGCTGCTACATTTTAAAGGCATTCATCAAGCTACCTGTGAGAAGAGCAAAGCATGTACTCTCTTAGATGAAATGCTCTATTCAGGATTTGTCAAGCTATTAAGAAAAGCACTAATCACCTATAAGAGATAAGATACACCTCTTTATCATGTTCATTATATAGTCAGGGGTACATTTATGGAAGTGTGTTTGTGGCCCTAGCTAAATTGAAGGACTATACTGCTGGCCTAAGCACACTTACGAGGAAGTAGGCCCAGTGAAAACAATATTTATTCCAAGTAAACATGCTTAGGATCAGGCTGTGTTTGCAGGATATTATTGTGATTTATTGCTTCGAGGAGACTGATTTTATAAATCTGAGAAAAGTTCACTTTCATAATTGTATTCACAATTTAATATGAAATTAATACACTCACCTACACTTCTTAATGCTTCCAATGCTTATAGGAAAATTATGCTTTTCACACAAAATTATAAAGATTATAAAGTGCGGTGATTGCTATATAGACAGAGAATGAAAAATAACCCTTATTCACACTGTCATATTTCCAAAAATATATTTACAGTCTATTACAAAGATTACAAATGGAAGTGTCTATGTAATGGGAGTATGTTATTTCAAAGATTTTTTGTTCATTTGTCTTTTTTACAGATTTCTTTAACAAAGGGGAAAATGAAAAAAACCATAATCAAAGAGATTTTTCTAACCAATGAAATAAATAAATTGAGAAATATAACACTGTACAGTGCTGTAAAAGGATAATAATAATAAAAATAATAATAACAAAGGGAAGGGGAATGATTTGAATTTTCGGTAGCTATCTTTGGTCCTAAATGTGGGAAAAACACATTAAGTAGCACTGAATAAACATGTTCTTTTTGTGATGCTCTGTAAGTAAAATAGAAAAATATAGTGCATTTTCAATGTATCCAGAGCTCACTGACAGAAATGTGTGTACAAAACAAGACAGTATAAATAAAATGTACAAGTTTTACAAAGGAACATTTACATATTATTTCTCTCTCCCCCTCCCCCTTTGTGGATGCCCACGTTTATCTAACAAGAATTAATTTATAAGACTGATCCCTGGGATCGTTCCTTATGAAAACCAATTGGAGCAGCCCAGTTCTTTGGAAGTACCGCTACTCACTGCTAGGGTAGCTCACGGTTTTCATGGTATCCTTGACAGCATTAACCACCTGTTTTGTATATATTCCTGCAACACACTTTTGTTATTGCTTAAGGTAATTCTACATTTCACTCAACTCAAGTACACATATATTAAATTAAAACTGGTATATATTTTTAAAAAACTTTTCTCACTCAACAGCTACCTTTCAGTCAGACGTCTTAAATGGAAGTGTGTCTAGAGCAGCTTGTTAAAAAAGGGGGGCAAAAAGACCTTTGAAATTGTGACCTGACACTTTCCTTACACTCTACAGCTCTAATAGAAAATCCAAAGGCACCATCTGATAGGAACATCTCCTGTGCAAGCCCCACAGCAGTTGTTAACTTCTCATTCACTTGATTCAAGTTTGCACAGGAGGAGTGCAATCCAGAAAGTTAGGTGAATTTGGGTCCTATGAACCTAACACAATGGTCAGGGTGTTTCATTGCCATTCATGTATTGTTTGCATAATTGACTACAACTAATGGAAGAGGTGTCAGAGTATGTGTCAGGTTATGTACCAGAGTTGCTTCCCTGCACTTTGTCTGTGAGCAGTGATGATCTGTGGCATGCCACACAAACTGTACACACACAATAATAAGATTTATTCAAATCACATTGATTTCAGTGAATTTTCTTTTTCTGGACAGGATCTTTTCCTGGAAATGTAGTCTAGAGATAGTCAGATAACAATTGGATGATATGTTAATGATAGCAGTGCTTTGAATCTATCTACTTTCTCATTGCTAAGGATTTAAAGATCTCTCAATCTCCATTTTCTCCAAATGTCACCTGCACTTTTCCCTCTAACCTTTTTTTGTATCAGATTGCAAATTTTTTAATTTCTTGACTGAAAGTTATATGCACTTCTGTATATCATTCTTAAAGTGCAGCTTAATGAGTGCATGTATGAATACATCTAATGTACACATTTTCCACACTGACTAAGGTTTATTCAATTGTTTAATGTGAACCTTCTGTTCACATTATAAATTGTGTGCATTATGTTGTGTACACCTTGTTATCTATAATGCCATGTCAGTTTTCATAAATGCATAATTAAAATTGGGCATGTTTCCTTATCGTGTGTCTCAAAAGATGCAAAAAGGCATTTCAATCAGGGCATCTGAAGCCAACAAAACTACTGTATTTTTCTTTGGTAGATCTCACAAAAGGGGAGCAGAGGTGCTCTCACAATAAACAATTCTTTGCCTTAGAAAGGGAATGGGGAGTTGTTAAAATTGTTTGCAGGTTCATCTAGACTTCATCATAAGGTGATAATAAACACAGGGTAATCCGTATGAAGGAGATATCATATGAGATATCTAGTATTCTGCCCGAAGGGGATGATGTATGAACTAGAATTAAGCTCATATAAAAATCAGTGGATTTTAAGCACAAAATTAAATGCTAAATTCCTGTTAACTCAAGCAGAAGCATGTTAATATGCATACTGCTTTCTGGATTGCACTCCCAGATCTTTATTTTTGCAAGAGGGACTACATTCAGTTTAATCTCATATTTAACCATATGCCAGTTATTTCTCCCAGACCTTCTAATGTGAACTGCTGAAAAGAGAACACACAAAAATCAAGCCCCAAATGTGCTCTGATTAAAAGGCTAGGCAACGCTACAGTACTGTACCTGTTTGTTGTTATTTTTGACACACCTTTAATCAATCATTCAGTGAAAGGGGTCTCAGCAAATTTAAAGTTGCAGATGTATATCTTCCATTTAACCTAGGCAACCCATGAAAGCCACCTTTCAAACCATTTCTTTAAAAGCCTAGGCTTTTTAGGAAACATTATTGCTAGGTTGTCCACTTTATTCATTTCCTGTTTAAAGAGACCATGTGATTATTCATACAAAAGTATTTTCAAAAATATCAGAATTCTTGGCAACATCTTTTTTTTCCTGATTTCCTGCCAATTAGTAAACCACATCAATGTGGTGTGGAATTAATAGGCTAAAGTAAATGTCACAAAGAAAACCCTACCCAAGCCCCTCTTCACCCCACCCGGTAGCTAGCCTGATACACATTTCTCAGTGACACTTCTTGTGTCTGTAGAAATTCCTACAATCTTTCAAAAGTACCCAGTGTAATAATGTGTCATAGGCTTAACACTAAAAAGGTCCAAAGATATAGATGTCACATTAAAACAATGTCTAAATGAAGAAGAAACACAACTGATTGCTCTAAAAAAAGGGAGAGAAAAAAGCTTGAAATCAATGGTTTAAGGAAAATATCGTGTAGATTTTAACAATATCATGAATTTTATCTGACAAATATATTCTTTCTTTTTAAAACCCCTTATGTACATTTTAAAAAGTCTATTAGATAAAAAGGAGGTTAGAGAATTCAAGGTGTTTGTAGGTGTTTCAGGTAGTACTTTGTTTATTGTCACTGCTTTCATTGCCGCCATCGGTGGATCCATTTATCCCTTTTAAAGTAACTTTCTGGTGGCACTTAGGAGTTCAAGTCTGTAGGTGCTTCTTGTGAGCCTTCTGTTCTCTGCAGGAAGGGCCCAGAAAATAATATGTCTTCCAGGAGCACTTCATGTAGATGGAAGGCTGGCACAGTTCTCTCAAGTCTGTCATCTCCCTCATTAGGGAGAAAATGTCTATCACACTTGGATGCCAGTGCCATGCAAATGTAACATTTGTGCTCTCATAGTCTGAACGCTGCTCATGATTTTCTTTTGATGGCCGACCAATGTGATTCCTAAGCTCATAATATCACTGCAGGATAGGGTGGGAGGAGAGAAAAAGGACATGATTAGGCCTATATAAATATATGGACCGAAAACAAACACTACCAAAAAATACACAATTTTTTTAAACTTGGGATACCAATACTGTGTAGGTATGTTTCACTTTATGGTAAACATGACCGCATTTGAAAGACTTATGACTTTCTGTTTACAGAGCACATGGTGAATGGAAATGAATAGAGAGACCCAGTGATGGTGAACCTTGACACTCTAGCTGTTCTTGAACTTCGATTCCCAGAAGCCCTGATCAACAGAAGTGCCGATTTGGGCTTCTGTCAATTGAAGTCCAAGAACACCTGGAGTGCCAAAGTTCACCATCATGGGAATAGACTAATGAAAAAAATTACAGCTGCTATATATGTATGTATACACATATTTTCAGAAACTGGCACAAGGTATAGCACAGTATCCTACAAAGAATCCTAGAAAGAATAAAATAAATAAATAAATATTATTATTATTATTATAATTTTGTGTCAGAAATTATTCTGGGTTGAAAGGATTTTTGTGGAAGAAACTCCACTCAGGGAATGCCCAAATGAGGCTCCTTTCATGTCCCCAAGAACTGGGACAGATGGGCACTTAATCTGTCATGCAGTACCCGGGTCTCAAACCGCTGACTTGTCAGCCTTTCAGTAACAAGACGAGCTTCTTAACCACTGAGTCACCACAGCCCACTATAAAGAATATAGGATGTATAGTGGTAAGGTCAGAGAGGATGCCATGAGATATTTTAAGTTTGTCTGAGACCCAGCAGCTCAGTGACATTCAGAATGTTTGCTTTCAAGCAAATAAGAACAGGCTTGCAGCCTGCAAGACACAGAAGCTTCAGAGTAGGTCATTTTGAACCACATTTGTTTTCTGTAGCACATATATCAATCACAAAGGAGAAAAGTAACTGATGAGTATTTCTGCAATGAGTAGATTTCCTGGAAATCTAAACATATATGATTCGTAAGAAATTTTGGAAATTTCAATCTACTGTATATACTCGAGTATAAACCAATCACAATATAAATTGAGGTACCTAATTTTACCTGAGAAACCAGGAAAAGTGATTGGCTTGAGTGTAAGGCAAGGGAGAGAAATGCAGCCGCTACTAGTGCACAGAAGGGAGGGATATAAATAAATAAATAAATAAAGAGGCCGTTGAGCCTCCCTTTCCTTTGCCGAAGTAAGGGAGGGAAGGAAGGAAAGAAAGAAAGAAAGAAAAGCCAAAGAAATCCACTGCAAGCCCAGCTGTACCAGGAGGCAATGAGGAAAAGAATCGGTGCTGTGGAATGGGGGTGCAGTTTTCTTGGGGTCAAACAGGGTGGAAAAGAGGTCTCTTTTGAAGTCTGTCCCCCCCATCCTACAGTTGTTGGCTGCCAGCAGCTGGGAAAAATGGACTTTAAATGAGCACTCTTCCCACCCAATTTCCCCCACCCAGGCTGCTGTTGGCCAGTGGCTGTGAGATGATGGGGGAGTCTGTTTTGGGGGGTGGGGGTGGAAAGAGGATTCCTTTGAAGTCCATTCCCCCCTGATACCACAGCTGTTGGCTGCGAGGAGGTAATGTGGGAAGGATCGGGTGAGGAAAATCACTCCAGAAGGAGCTCTCTCACCCAGCCCGGCCCCAGTGCCACTGCCCATCAGGAGATGATTCAAGTATAAGTGGAGTCTGCCTTTTTCAACACATTTTTGGTGCTGGAAAAAAATCAGCTTATACTCAAGTACATATGGTAGGTCAGAAACCACAGATACACAATTCACTTACTCAATAGTCATCCTGGCTACTGTTTCCAAATTATTGTATCCTGCAGCTGAAAAGTTATCCTTATATCTTTCCATCTTGATAGCTTGCAACCATTCTCCTACAGAGCAAAATGTTGTGAAATCAGGTGTGTTCTGATCCAGAAGAGGGCTGATTGGTCTAGATTGCAAAGAAAAGACAGCAAAATGATTTTCACAATAGTAGAATGCATTTTTATTGCCTAAACTAAAAAAATAGTAATAATATCTTAAAACTACAGAGCTGGAAGGAACTCTATGGATCTGCCACCACATTCTTGATTATCTCACCCATGAATAGGATGTTGGCAATGAGTCTATAGTTGTTTAAATTATCAGCTGCCAACTCCGTATTTTTCTGAATTGGCCACACAATTGTCTCCTTCCAATGAGCAGGCAAACAGCCCTCATGTAGAGGCATTAACCATTGTCTCCCTGGGAAGATCCATCAACCAGAACAGACAAGGGTCCAGAGGAGAGGTGGTCACCCTATAGACTGCAAGCACCCTAGCAATGGAATCTGATAACACAAGCTGAAATCCCACAGCACCAGACAAGACAGTGAGATGGACATCTCCTATTGACTCAATGGGCTAACATGGGAGTCTAGGTCCCTACAGACCTGGTATCAAATAGATTGTTCTTTATTTTCTGACATTCATCCATTTTGACAGTGGAGATAATCCTGCATTTCTATTTAAGAAGCTAAAATTGCTGGAGGAAATAAGAGAGATTTTGTGTGACTTGCAGTTTCCCATTATTACACATGGAACACAGAATACTCTTTCAGCAAGGCTCCTTCTAGACTCCTTGGAAAGTGACCTGATCTATGAAAGCTCACATTAAAATATAGCAGTTAGTCTTTAAGGTTTCACAATGTTTTGTCTATTTTTTTAAAAAAAATCACTTATCATATGATAATCTCTTTAGAGAAGTATACTATCCTGTCTTACAAAAAATGGCACTTCTGTATTGTTTCTGGGGCTTCTCAGCAACTAATCAAAATTATTCCCATTTGTGATTCTAAAAAGGAACGTTGAATCATTTTGCTTATCAGAAATTTTGCTTATCAAGAAGTTTACAGTGCAGCTCTTCTGGTTAGGAAGGATTAGCCAGCTCTATGCCATTGCCCAGGGGATGCTCAAGTGTACTTGCAATGCTTTCTGCTCTTTGGGAAGGATCCTCCGGAAATATACTGGAAATGATTTAATGTCATTACTTTCCAAGGAACCCTGAAACCTATTTTGCATATCTAAATGCTGTTAGAAAATGAATGATTGAATGAAAGAATGAATGAAGCAAGCAAGCAAGTTACTAGCCAGCTGTGTGTTTCAACTGTTGTGATTTTGGCAAATTATTTTATTGGAATGTAATGTTTGGTTGCATTGATTTTCATGTTCTTTTTGTTTTTCATAATTAAAGAAAAACAATGTACAAACTGTATTTAAACATGGAAACATTACACAAATGATCACTTTTAATCACTTCTTTCAAAACAAGGGACTTGTCCCAAATTCCAGACAAGGCAGAAACAATATAACCTAGATTATACCTACTAGCTTGCTTTCTTCAGACATCTTGAACTTTGTGTGAATACATGTATCACAACAGTCAACAACAGAAATTTTGCCTATGACACAGAAATACATAACCCATAACCTACCTGCTACAGGTTCCCAAAGGCGTTTTCAAGCTGTTGGGGTTCCGAATCATCTTGTCCAGAATACCCACTATCTGTTCAAACTTTGGCCTTTCTGCACGCTCTTTCTGCCAGCAATCTAGCATCAGCTGGTGAAGGCCTGCTGGGCAGTCCATAGGTGCTGGCAAGCGATATCCTTCTTCAATTGCTTTTATAACCTAATATCCAAAACAACATTGTTTTGAATTTTTACAGCCCATGAAGAATCAAGCAGCCAAATTAAGCAATCAAAGCTTTATGAAATGTATCTTTTAAACAGAGCCTGTTGTTTTGACACATGCATTCATGTTGCTGAATAATAATATACTGGTTTAAAAAAATATTTTCCATGCTTATTAAACAGATTATTTTGTAGTGTGTGCTGAGAACACAGTTGCATTACCTAGTCAATCAGCAGCAGGGAATGGCAATTATATTCACCAAAAGTGCAGCTGATAAATTCATAAATGGTGATGCTTTTTGAAAGCAAATAACGGCATTTGCTCAAAAGAATTTTCTCCCTTTGTGGGGGGAGATTAAAACAGATTTTAAATGAACATAGGATTTGACAGCCAATCATTTATGCAGGCAAATTATCTTTAAAAGAAACTGATGATAGAGAAATATATTTCATAAAAGCACTTTCCTATAATATTCAGTCTGACAATAAGCAAAACTAGACCTCAACGCCAATGTAACAAGAAAACACAGCATGGCTGGACAATGGCTGAATGAATCATTTAAAGGAAAGTACGCCATTAACAAAAGGTAGTATGTTTTGATAAGCTACAAGGGGACTTAATGTCTGTAGGAAGAGTTACACCCTCTGCTTGATTTCCTACTGGGATCATTTGGGATTTAAATAAAAAATACTAACAGCAAGGAGGGAAATCATAGGAAACAGCTTTAAGCCTCCAGGGCAGGGTAAGAAAATACATTGAAAAGCAATGTGCTGATAAAAAATGGTTGTAGGAGATGTTAGTACATTGTTGGGGGTAAAGTAGGAATTTCAAGTATACTGGCACTGACAGCCATAACAGCATTAGAATGGCTAAGGAAGACTGTTTGTTCCTGAATACTGTTTTATAGCAGGCTAAAAAGAAAACCAACATCAGTGTTATCTTCTAGGAGTGCTAAAGTCACCCTTATTAATAAAACAGTATTAATAACCCAATATTTGCTTTGCCACCTACATATATATTATTTCCTTAATCTGATGTATACAAACATGCCAGAATGCTACACCGCAAGAGTCCTGAAAAGGTATTGTAAAGATTGACATCCACACTCCAAGAAAAACGAAGGAGCTGCACAAAACTGTAACACTAAGATTAGTGATGCACACATATCTGTATCATCTCAAGATATATATTTCCACACATATATTAATGTACATTAGCCATCATGCACTACGTCTTGTACAAGTGACCAGGCATCCTCATGGCTACAATGACTTTAGATTGTTGTACTGCATCCAGATCAGTCTGCAAGATTGTTCAACCAGTAACTTCTTCTTTCGGTGCTTCCCTTAAATAATCAGTTGTAGCAATCTATACTAATAATATCTCATTAAATTATTAAAATACAGAATAGTAAAATATGAGTTTAAAGGGCCCTATAAAGCTATAAGACCCAAAATCCTGCTCAATGCAGGAACCTAAGTTAAAGTATATCTGACAGATGATTGTCTAATTTTCTCTTGAATAGCTCCAGTATGGTGCACACTACCTCCAGAGGTACCGTATTTATTCGAGTATAACGCGCACTCGTGTATAACGCGCACCCCTAATTTTCCATGAAATCTCGGTATAAAATTTTTTTCACACCACGCATTGAAATTGACATAAGAAACGTGCCTACCCTTGCCGGCTCTTGAGTCGCGCGGCGCGGGAGCGCGGGTGGCTGGCGGTAGCGCCTCCCCCAGAGGGTTCCCGTACCGTTCCAGTGGGGCAGCGGCGGGTGGAGCTCCTGGGCGCTAGACGACAATTGGGGAGGAGGGCCGCAGCGTGCTCCGTGCCTACCCGGTGCCGGCTTCAGTCGCGCGGCCCGGGAGCGCGGGTGGCTGGCGTTAGCGCCTCCCCCTTACCGTTCCGGCGGGTGCGTGCAGGTGAGCGGCGGCGGCAGCGGGACCTGGGCGCCTGCCGCCGCCTGGGAGGAGGGCCGCGGCGTGCTCCGTGCCTACCCGGCGCCGGCTTCAGTCGCGCGGCCCGGGAGCGCGGGTGGCTGGCATTAGCGCCTCCCCCTTACCGTTCCGGCGGGTGTGTGCAGGTGAGCGGCGGCGGCAGCGGGACCTGGGCGCCTGCCGCCGCCTGGGAGAAGGGCCGCGGCGTGCTCCGTGCCTACCCTTGAGGCTCGTTTAAAAGAGGCGCGCACCCAGTCCTCGTGTATAACGCGCACCCAAACTTTGAGTCCTTTTTTGGGTATAAAATTTTGCGCGTTATACTCGAATAAATACGGTAATTGGTCCCACTGTCATACAGTTAAGAAGTACTCTAACTTGTGTTTTTCATTCTTTTGCTTTAGCATTCACAGAAGTATTAAAACTAGATGATCTTTTCAATCAAATCTACAAAATAATCATGGGCTTGAGAATTCTACATTACCATTCTACATTATCAAAAAGGGAAAAAAGGCTAAAGCTTGTAGTCACTACAGAAATATAGGGTTACTAATCCCTTTGCATAAAATGGCATGGGAATTAATAAAAATGTGAGAGTGGGACAGCAGAAAGGCAACCTGATTCAAAGGAGGATTTGTAACCAGAGAAGAACTACACTGTTTAAATGTTGTTTGGAGGACATTTTGTGACACAAAGCTGTATGGTTGTTTTATTGATTATGAGAAAGCCTTTGACAAAGTCCAACACAGCAAATTGATGGAGTTGTTATTAAAGAAAGCTTATGATTCAAGAGACATCATAAACCTGGCAACCTGCAGTGGGAACAGAAAGTGCTGCCACAACTGAAGTGCTTTGTATTCTTGATTCTGCTTTAGAGTATGGAATTATGAACTTTAGCACAAGTAACTATAAAAATGACAGAAACTTAAGAATTTTCTGGCTCCAAACCTTGACCAATGAAGAATTAAAATGAAGACAAGAAATTGTGAAGCTCATAACAGGCAGAAACAAAAAGTGCATATTGTCACAGCAATATCTTGTATGGATTTTCATGTATATAATTTCCTTGGTGGTACTGTATTTTATTACTATAACTACTGGCCTAAGAAAGAACATAGCTTTTGACTGAGCCAGTGATAATGCTGCATATTGTACATAACAAAACATCATCAAGTTTTTAGCAGATATTTATGAAAAACCTCTCCACAATTTGCAAATCCCAAGCATTCTGCTTAATGACTCCTCTAAATTGCAAAACTTCAAAGCGTCCAGCAAATTTATGTTTCAATTCCCCCTGTTCTTAAAAAATAAATAAATACCAATTTATTTTCTTTTCAAGGTATTATTTCTTTTAGCTTCTCTAATTTGTCTACATGGAAATTTTCAATTCCACTAGCTGAATAACTCAATGAATTGAAGTGCTTGGCTGCAGAAGAGAGCATCAAGAATTCAATTCCCCAATATGCCTCCAGGAAAATCGTGTGTAACCTTTGGAAAAACTGCATAGACCTAGAGTGCCATCAAAAGAAGGGAATATTAAACAGCCCTTTGACTCCCAACCCCTGGAATAAAGATATAGACACAGTGCTGGATTTAAACTCAGGGCCACTTTATTAACATGGAATTCAAAGTAAACTGTTTGCCTGTGGCAGGGGCTGAGTAGTGCGATTCTAAGTGATGGAGCCAAGGTGATCACTTTACCTTCTCCACTCACGTCAAGGTGAATACCGGTTTACTGGGATCATCCTGTTCTTCAACAGTCCCCATCCCGGTTCACCATTCGGGTATAATGGTAAATGCTGTTCTCAAGCCTCAAGGCTGTAGTCCAACAGCATGTCCCTCAACCACTGAGCATGCCCCTCACCTGGAAGTAGAAGCCAAAGGTCTTCTGGCTTCCAGCCAGCCAACATGCCCAAGGTCATCCCCGAATAATTCTAGGCCTTCACCTACCATTTAACTATGCGCTACCCACCAAGTGACCAAATTGAACTGCCAAGCCAATTACCCCAGTCCACATCAGTGTGAAGTGGGCAAAAACACCACAGTCCCACAGCTAGTCAGGGACGTGTGCAAAAAATTTCCACTCGGCCCCAAAGCGACCGGCTAATCCCACACTGCTGCTTCAAGGGAGGGTGGATGGCCTTTCGCTCACATACAAGCTCTGGACTGGGTCGGGGTCGGGGAAGCCAAGCCTCAAAATCAGGTCTGGCTCCTCCCCTTTCCCGGCCCACCCCTGGGTGTGCCAGCCCTCTGCCTCTCACGAGGGAGGGAGGCAAAGCCACACCACCAGACAGCTGTCCCATGGTGTGTTACCGCATACTTTATATCCAAGAAACACTGTCTGACGAGGCGTGCCATAGTTTAGCTGTGCATCCTGACTGGTTAATACCCCACTTACGTCAAACCCTTTGCTTTAAAGTCGACAATCCTTACTTAGCTCACATCTCAAGTGCTTCTTTTCATCTTCACTGTGGTGTAGTGCAGAGGCCACATGCCAAAAGTTATCCTTGTTCAAATATTTATGGACCTGAGTGTATATGTTTGAGATGTTTGCATGCAAATATGGCATAATAATCAGAACCAGAAGAAAACCGTTTGTTTTATGTTATGCCTTTTTTGTTTTGCGGAGCATACTAGATGAAGATAATAAAAGCCCTTTCCATCAGGTAGGAAATAAAGGCTTTATTTATGTACTTATTACAAATAAATGAATTTTATGCACTTCTAATTGGTCTATGCTATTGTCAGCTGTTTATAGAACAGGCAAATAGTTGAAGCCCAGTGCAAAACTTTAGCAAGAAATAAGAAAATATTGATTTTGTTAGAGTTGTCTCTTTTCTAATAGTTCTTTCCTTAGTCTTTTTGAAAGATAGGTAAGCTTTCCCTTTGAGACATCTTATATTCCTGTCAGACACCTTTATGTTTGAATTTAGTACAGAAGGAAGGTGTCAAAAGGAATGAAACTCTACTGGCTGTCTAGGGAACGTAAATATTTCTCTTTCACTGCCCCAAGGACTTGTTCGCCCATATTTTGACAGTCCATGAAATCTCTGACACTGAGACCTGTCAAATATTAACAACTTTGCACTCTGCCAAACTGAGTCATCATTTAGATTTTATGTGGTAAATTAAAAAACCTAAACTCACCAAACCTCAAGGTCAATCATTCAATCTTAAGAAAATTTACAGATAGAAGTAACATTACAAGCCTACGTGTCTATTTACAACAAAAACATTTTATTTTCAGAAGAAAATGAAATTTTACTTTATGTTTAGATCTTGATTTCCTAATATTATAACCATTTCAAGGCTCAAAAATATATACTGTGTCAACAAAGTGCTTCCCTGTAGTTAAAACCCCCTTTCTCTCTTGCAAAAAAACAAAACAATTTCTATCATGTGGAGTTTTCAGGATCTCTTTCTAACAGACATTAGAAAGACATTATGGACAAATAAACAAGTATCTGCAAATGGTTCAGATCAAGCAATGAAAACAGGGAAGCTGTTTTGGTGTAATAAATGCATTTAAGCTTTAAGTGATGCAAACAGCTCTTTTACCTTCCTTTTTCATTCAGCTTCCCTCATCACGTTGTTTTATAACACATTTCATGTTGTATATCAGATGTTTTCCAATTTAATTTGCTTTGTATGCAGTGGTGGGTTAGGAGTGATCTCAAAAGTCACTTATTTTTCCTTCCAGTTTATTTTGCTATATTAGCCCTATGCTTTCTTCAAGAATTCAAGAAAAGGATCAATATGAAAAGAGAGAAAATGACACTGGAATCTTCCATCTTTGATCTCACATATGAAGTACTACATCTGAAGAGAAAGAGCATACTCTAAATGTAGAGTGTCTCCTTGTAATCTAAAAAGCTGTTTTCAGGATTATTGTTCATACTGAAAGCCTGGCAGGTAGAGAGGGATTTCCTTTTTGGAGTAAGCTTTCCAATGCAAGACCTAGGACAGAAGGAGTTAGCTTTTTTCCACAGGCTCAGATTATCACTTTAATTGAATACCATAACAGCTACAGAAATGCACACATCAACTAAATGTGTTTTATGAAGATCCACGGATTTAAATTCAGATTATTATATCCTTTGATAGTTTAATGTTTTTCACATTCAGGTTCTACAGAATATTTAATATCTTTATTAGTAACTAATTTCAATCTGTTTTATACACTGATGAATCTGTATCTTGAAATTCAGAAATAGCAGGATAGGTCTCAATACATAATACAGTGCATCCTCGGTTAACATAATTAATGCGTTCTCTGGGACGTTTCTTACAGTGAAAATTACTTTAACCAAATTTCCCCTAGGAATGCACTGAAAACCAAAATATTTTAACTGAAACATGGTTTCCCATAGGAATGCATTGAAAACCAATTAATCGGGTCTGAAAAAAATTACGTAAACCGAGCCACTATTTTCTATGGATTTCCTTTTGTTATGCAATTGTTATGTTAAGCAAGCCATTTGTTAACAGAGGTACCACTGTGGCTAGTTTGTTTTATGAAAACATCATTTTATTCAGCACCTGTGTAAACAAGCTAGGAGAGTGTGGATCAAACATGTGGAGATGACAATATGTTTTTATTTTGTCCTCCTATTTAAAATAAATAAATAAACTGAATATAAAGTCCTGGAATGAAAGTAAACATTATGCCATTTGTTGTCTTACAAAAAAGTTCATGATATTTCAGGGGAAGATCAGAATACTTTTAAAAATAATAATAGTATGGAATAAAAATTTCTACCAGCTTAAAAATGAAAAGACAACAATTACTGTTTGGGATGGAATGCCATTCCTTTCTCTGTGCATATCTTTTAATATTCCTCAAAATAAAAAGAAGATTTAGATATTTCTATTATTTTTAACATATTGCCCACCTTAAAAACTTAGAATTCATATGTAGATTTTTCCACAAAATATTCTGTGAGTAAAGTTAAGGTGCCTTTCCACTAATCTTCAGGCCATAAATGCTGGAGGACTTTCATAATACAAATTCTGAAATGAACTGACTTCATCTGTACCTCATTAATGAATATGCAAATAAGAATGTAGTTAACCCTTGGATATATTTTTCTGGATTTTGTGATGCACTTAGTTGCAAAAATAAATACATTTATAATATGTATTTTAAAACATTAGAATTTTAGAAGTGTATACTTGTTTTTAAAATGTATATTTGGAATCAAATGTTTGGGTATTTTTAAAGACCTAGTAAAAGTATATAGAACAGAGTTAGGAATGATCACAGGAGAGCATGATATGTATTAAAAATAGATTGATTCACCAAACACTTTTCCTGGAGTAGCATTTAAAAGGGTGTAAGAGGAAATAGAAGTGAAAAAGCACAGTGTGCTGATGAATACTGCAACTCTCCTAGTTGTTTTATGTTATCAGTATGATTTTTCATGAACATGGTATGGCAATTTATTAGCAATCAAAGTTAGGGTCCCTAATTAAGAAAAATATTTTTCATTAAAATACTTACAGATTTTGTAGTTTTGGTTTTATAACTATTTCCTATTATGTCATATTTATGATTTAAACCATAAATCAACACAGAACAAAATATATATCATTTCATTCCTTCACAAAATGGATTTATTTCATTCTTGAAAAAATATAGAATTAGTTATACCTAATATTTTGGATGTGTTCCTATGGACAAACATAGCCAATCCTCTTTGCTTAGATAATTTTACTTGCCACCACTTCTGTATATAAAAACAATTAATTGCTCTATTTTTAGAACTTACATCTTGATTTGACATATCCCAATAAGGCCTCTCTCCGTAAGACATTACTTCCCACATAACTATTCCATAACTCCATACATCACTTGCTGATGTAAACTTGCGATATTGTATGGCTTCTGGAGCTGTCCATCTTACTGGTATTTTGCCACCCTGTGGAAAATAAAGAAAGTTGCTGAAACAAACTGATATACAGTAGTTACAACTTTACATTACATGAAATTATTAGTGGAAACATGACTTACTAGATTTTCCTCTTCTAGCAGCCATTCAAGACAGTTTAAACTGAGAATGAGAATTCATGTTATGTTTGTGACCTCTCAGATGTCTTTGTGAGCTACCCCCCCCCCCCCCCCGGATCTATAGAAGAATGTGGCATATCACTTTAGATAATTGTCTATTTCCCCTCTGCACTTTGAAAACTGACATGGTTTTGGACTCACAGCCAGCCTTATCCTCAGCATGCTAGAGATCACCAGTCAGGAAAGGACCTGGCTGGACTGTCCTTGCAGATGCAGTAATATATAGTGTGTGGTGAGTAGCCAGCAGGATTCAGCTTAGGTGGAGCACTGAGCATTGCTGAATTTTCTAGATGTTGTAGTGCTGAACAGTGATGAGATATTTCTGAGAGTATGGAAGTTATGGCTTTTGTAATATGATTGTTTTAAAACTTGAATCAGAACATTCTATTTTATCAAAACATGAGCTGTAACTAAAGCGTGTCTCAAAAGTCGCCATACATTGGGGAAATGGCAAATTGTAGCTAAATGTACCTTTATTGACAAAATATTCATTACAAAATCTTACAAAATATTCTCTATGTGTTGGCCACCTTTTTCTAAACACACACACACACACACATTCCAAGATATCTGCTGTTGCACAATTTTGCCTATGGATAGTGATTTTGGGGACACCCTGTAAAATATAACAAAATTCCTTTTTGCCTTGATACATCTCTTTACAACTTAATTAACAGAAAGTCTTTCGAGCTAATTGTCCCAGTTTTGTCCTTATCTAGTCAGAGATTGACAAGACCAGGTACTGTTGGTGAGACACACTCAGAACTTGATTATTTTAATTCCTTACTGATCCTTGGTAGAAATGTTTCCTTGCATCCGGCGGTGGTGGGGTGTAGTTGTTTTGTCCGTGCCTCGCCACTGCTGCGGAAGCTGCACTGGCTGACTTTATGTCTCCGGGTGCAATTCAAGGTGCTGGTTGTCACCTTTAAAGCCCTTCATGGTAGAGGACCAGAATACCTCAGGGACCGCATCGTCCCTAGGACATCGACCCGTCCCACGAGAGCAAGCTGAGAGGGCACCCTTCAGGTGTCATGTGCTGGGGAAGCTTTCCTCTCCAGCACGAGGAAAAGGGCCTTCTCGGTCATAGCCCCCACACTATGGAACCTCCTCCCAGTAGAACTACGCCTCCAGGCCCAGTTGCTACCATTTAGAAAAGAATTGAAGACGTGGTTGGCAAAATGGGTCTGGGGGCCGGGATTGTCAACAAGCTCCGCTTTCTGGCTCATCTGAGGCTCTACCTCCTGTAATTATTTTTTTAATGTTAAGGTTTTATAGATTTTCTATTGTTTTTAGATAGTAAATGGCACAGCTGGGGGTAATATTGCTATGTTTTTAAGGGTTTATAAATGGTTTTATATTGGTTTTAACTTGTGTACAGCGCCCAGAGTCCATTGGATAGGGTCGTATATAAATATATTAAATTAAATTAATTAAGTCCTGACTGCTGCATTCCAGCTTTATTACCCCCCAGCTGAGAGTAGGCAAGCAAAGCAGCTTGTTTCCCACTTCAGTTTGTCATCTATAAATTGAACGCTGCTACTTCCCAGCATTAGGTGCACCTCTCCAAGTGGAAAACAACTTGGGATAAGTATGGAATGGGAAAGGCATGCTGCTGGCATTGCCACCTTTCCTGGAGGGGCAGCCACCTGTTGCATGGGGATGAGACTTTGTCTGCTTCCTTTTCTACACTTTGGTTTAGGTAAAAAGGTTGCCCTTGCCTGAAAGCCAGTCGTATCTGAATCTAGTGTTCAGTGCTCATCTCTGTTTATAGCCAAAGAGCCAGCACTGTCTGCATCTGCAGACGTTTCCATGGAAATGTGGTGGGCATGCCTAGACACCAGAGTGCACAGAATGCTGTTTACCTTCCCACCAAAGTGGTACCTATTGATCTACTTGTAATTTCTTGCTTTCAAACTGCAAGGTTGGCAGGAGCTGGGACAGAGACAGATGCTCACTCAGTCATGCAGAACTCGGGTCTCAAACTGCTGACCTACCAACCTTCCTGTTGTCAAGTTCAGCATTTTAACCACTAAGCCGCCATAGCCCCCAGTTTGGGGTTAATAATACCCTCCAAAACAGGAGTCAAGTTAATGTCAGTCTCTATATTGCATAAAGAACACAGTGAGCGACTTCAGAGTAAACAAAACAAAAACATTGTAGCACTTTAAAGTCCAACTGCTGTATTTTAACGTTAGCTTTCAAGGATCAAGTCCACTTCAAAGCTAACATTACAATATAGCAGTTAGTTTTTAAAGTGCTACAACATTTTTGTTTTATTTACTCTCTGATATGCTTGAAACACAAATATGGCTACTATTAAAAAAATACTAATTGCTTTTCTTTGCTGCCAGTTCGCCCAACCACCCTCAATAAATATTCTTTAATTTGAAATGCAACAAAAGGTCATATTCTAAGGAATGCCAACATGATATTATGGCTGCTCTCCTCGAGCCCACACCATTGGCTCGAGGTTGGGAGGCAGGTGTGACTGGTGCCTCCACTCTGCCCCTCCAGAGCCCCACCTGCTCAAGGGGCTTGAAGAAGAGATGCCGACACCACTGCCCGGGACCCGTTGCCTCTCCTCAAGCCCACGCCATCGGCTCGATGATGGGAGGCAGGTGTGACTGGCGCCTCCACTCCGCCTCTCCAGAGCCATGCCTGCTTGAGGGGCTAGAAGAAGAGACGCCGACACCCCCACCGCTGCTGCTGCCCGGGACCCGTTACCTCTCCTCGAGCCCACACCATCGGCTCGAGGATAGGAGGCAGGTGTGAGTGGAGCTTCCACTCTGCCCCTCTAGAGCCCCACCTGCTCGAGGGGCTAAATAGTTTTTGGGAACTGTACATTATTGTGTATTTTATATTCTGTATGGTTACCTTGGGGTATGTATATGTTGTTAGCCGCCCTGAGTCAGCCTGTGCTGAATAGGGCGGGGTATAAATCAAATAAACTAACTAACTAACCAACAAGGAATTCCAACATAGGTTCATGAGTTAGAAAAGTGGGCAGTTGGCATTGAATGCATTAAATGATAGCTTTTTTAGCAGACAACTTACTGTTGTAGTGTAGACAGCTTCTGGGTCATCTTCTATAACTCTGGAGAGACCAAAGTCTGACACTTTACAAACAAGATTGCTATTGACCAGAATGTTGCGTGCTGCTAAGTCTCTGTGCACGTATCCCATGTCAGCCAAGTACCTCATTCCAGCAGCAATTCCTCTCAACATTCCTACCAGCTGAATGACAGTAAATTGCCCATCATGTTTCTGAAGTGAAGACATAAGCAAAGAAATACAGCTTAGTACAGTTGAGAGGAAGGAGTTAAACACTTTTTATTTTCTCTTTATTTTAGGGTATGCGGTGATTACCTGTATATTCTAGCTATAGTATATGTTTCAAGTATCACAGTCGACTGATCTCTCATTGTTCATAGTTCAAAGTGTGACTTCCAGCGAATTCTTCTCAAAATGGTAACTTAAATTAATATTTTTACCCAATGTAGTCTATCTTACTCTCAAAATGCTTTATCATCTTTGCTACTTAAGTCTCAGTCTTACACAGTGTGTTAAATGTTTTACACATACCTATTATATACAAATAGCTTTTATAACGATGTGCTGCAAAAATAAAAAGGGCAGATTAATTGCACTGGACAGAAGAGAGGTATGTATGTATTAACTGTGAATTATGAAGAAAGTCATGTGTGATATGGAGACATATAATAATCATCATCATCATCTTACCTCACCATTCATAAGCACAGCCCTTTTGGCCACTATTGGTATTTTGCAAATTTTCTACTAAATATAGTTATAGACACAAAAGTTTTATTTATTTTTAAAAAAAATCCTTTAGTTGAATGTTGGTTTAAAGACAATTTTTCAAAATGCTTCTTTCATTTCCACTTCTGAACTTAATTAAACAGTTACCATGCTGCAAAGATAGGTGTTTTTGAAGCACACATTCCTGCACTATGACTTGAGTCAGTAATCAAAACCATGATATCTGCCTCACTTAGATCGGCAAAGATGTTTTTGTTTGATCCCATCTAACTCTCTAATCTAATTTTACTGAGGCCATTCAGAGATCACTTAATGTTTCTAATTTTACACCAAAAATGTTTTATTATACTAAATTGGTAGCACATATATTTTATTTTTGAGTTCCTACGTGTGCTTCCCTCCGGCGCTCACTCACCCTGAGAAAGGCATCCAGTGCTCCATTCTCCATGTATTCTATTACAATCATTACTGGCTTCCCTAAAAAGAGAAATTTGTAGTGTGGGGAAAGAGAGAAAGGAGACATGTTTTGTTTAAAGAAATCATCTGAATGAAGTTGCTCCCCTACCAATGTTCCCAATAGTAAAAACCCCATAAAACGAAGGGCTCTTACAACTAAAAAATCAAGGAAAAATTGTGCTTCGTAGTACAATTTTTTTCATACAGCGAAAGGTTGTTCCCAGTGCTTACCTTGGTGGCGGTCAAGGGTAGCAGCAGAATTGTGCACTTTTTTCAGCTGCATTTGCAGCTGCAATGGCGGTGGTGGGGTGGGAGAGCATTTTCACTTTCTTTTCAGGCTGAAAAAGTGCCGATATAGCCACTTCCGGTTTTGCGGACTCATTTCTGGTTGTTTGTTTTGGTCCTCCGAGGCCTCCTTTGGATGAGGGGGGCTTAGGAGAGCATTTTTGCTTTCTTTCCAGCCCGAAAAAGTGCTGATTTCATCACTTCCAGTTTATCCGAGGGATTTCCAGTTTTGTATGTAGTCCTGCAAGGCCTGCCTTGGGGGGGGGGGTGTCTTAGGAGAGCATTTTTGTGCCATTTTTAAAAATTTTAGGTGTATTTCTGGTGATGAAAATTGCCAAAAATGGAGTTCCATGACATACAAAATGTGCCTATTTTTTAAAAAAGGCACAAAAATGCTCTCCTAAAGCACACCCCCCCCCGCCGTCCAAGGCAGGCCTTGGACAGCTAAAACAAACAACTGGAAATAAGTCCACAAAACCGGAAGTGGCTATATCAGCACTTTTCCAGGCTGAAAAGAAAGCAAAAATGCTCTCCCCCACTCCACCGCCGCCACTGAGGCTACAAATTCAGCTAAAGTACACAATTCTGCCACGAAAATATTGTAGGATGAAACTTCCCATGGAATGCATTAATTTCATTTTAAGGGGTACCACTGTGTGTTGTTTCTTTGAACAGCTCTATAGTTGAGATGTGAACATTGTTTAAACTTTCAATGAAGTTACTAATAATTTCGTGTCAGAAATTATTTTGGGCTGAAAAGATTTTTGCAGAAGAAACTCCACTCAGAGAATGCCCAAATGAGGCTCCTTTCATGTCTCCAAGAGCTAGGAAAGATGATGGGTGCTCAATCGATCATGCAGTACCCGGGTCTCGAACTGCTGACTTTCCAGCCTTCCAGCTAACAAGGCGAGCTTCTTAACCACTTAACCACCAAGATCTAATTGTCCTTAAATGTTTGCACACAGAAGATGGTATTGATTTTGTAAGATCACACTATACAAATCAAAATGGCAATGTGCTCTCCTGATTCCTGCTGTGTGAACAGGACTCTTGGAAAATAGTACTCCAAATGACATAAGAAACCTTATATTCCTACATGGCATTTGTGGCTAAATGAGGCTAGTAAAATAAATCTTTTCATTATGCACAAATCTTAATATCTCTTGAAGCTGCAGCATAAACTAAACATTGCTTCATCTAGTTGTACACAGTTTATTTCTATCTTCTAAATCACTCCTTGGGGAAAACTTTATACTAATTTGCAACCATCTCCATATGGTCAGAAAATGAGATGTGGTAGCTACTTACCTCTGGTAACAACCCCTTCTAAGTGGACAACATTGGGATGATCAAACTGTCCCATGATGCTAGCCTCACAAAGGAAATCTCTCCTTTGCTTTTCTGTGTAGCCAACCTTTAGCGTTTTAATGGCCACAGCAACATCTCTCTTGCCTGGAAGTTTCAGGCGCCCACTGCATACCTCACCGAACTCTCCTGAAACAAAAGACATTATTATGTTCTCGGGATCCACTCCAGTTGATCCTGCTGCAATATCAAAATCAAGACCACATATTTCTTTGAAAATTCAGTGCTTTTATTTATGTTTAATCTGGATTTGAATCAAATTAACAATGGCAATAATCCAGCCATATGTAAGAGGTCCATTATAAAGCATTTAAAGCTTACTTAGTTATATTTGAAATCAAAGGCATTTTGACAGTATCTTGTCACAAATGATAGCAATTCAGCTATTCTATATTAACTTGGAAGAGATATTAAGAATCTAAGGTATGTGGCATAAACAGAAATGATAGAGACACAGCCAAAGAGCAATGGCTATGAGTAATAGGCAGTATCATAAATATATAAAAATAAAAAGCAGAAAATTAGTGCCCTCACCCCTGCTACAGGAGCTGCATTGGTTGCCAGTGTGCCTCCGGATGCAATTCAAGGTGCTGGTAATTACCTTTAAAGATCTACATGGTAGTGGGCCAGGATACTTAAGAGACTGCATCACCCCAAGGATATCTGCCCGTCCCACTAGAGTGGACCAGAGGGGCTCTTTAAAAATACCAACTGAAACCTCTCTAGCACTAGAAGAAGAGCCTTTTTGGTATCCGCTCTGGCCCTATGGAACCTCCTGCCAGTTGAACTGCATCTTCAGAAAGAGCTGCTGCTCTTCAGGAAATTGCTGAAAACCTGGCTGGCAGGGCAGGTGTGGGGAGGTGGAGAGGGAACACCCCCCCCCACACACACACCCACTGGCTCATTTAAAGCAGGATCACACATGCTTTTAAAAGTTTTTAACTAGATTTTTAATTGGTGCGGGTGGGAGGTAGTTTTTTTAGTGTTTTTAGGAATTTTAAGGGTTTTTATAGTTTAAACGTTGGGGATTTTATGTACGCTGCCCAGAGTCGCATGTCGATGCTTCCGTGAACATGTGGTAGGCATGACTCAACACCAAAGTGCACAGAATGTTGCTTACATTCTCACCAAAGTGGTCCCTATTTATCAACTTGCAATTTCTTGCTTTTGAACTGCTAGGTTGGCAGGAGCTGGGATAGAGTAGGAGCTCATGCTATCACGCAAGCACTCGAGTCTCGAACTGCTGACCTTCCAGTTATCAAGTTCAGCATCTTAACCACTAAGCTACCACAGTCCCATGACTGAAACATAAATAAGCCCATTGCAAATGATTATGCTGCTCCACCAAAGGGACTGGAAGTTTTAGACTGCCTTTATGTTCCCCTGCAGGGTTCACATTTTACAGTGCTTAGAAAATCCTAGATAATTAATTTCTCTTTAAAAATTCTAACTGATTCAGAATTAAAGATCCATACACAGGATTGTCTCATTTCCTCTGTGCACCTTCAACTACTATGTCAAATATGACCTGAATCAAAGAATGTTTTTGGTCCAACTTAGAAAACAACACTTCTATTTTACACGCTTTCGGTCACAGATCTGCACTTGTTTTAAAAATATTGCTTGGCTTTTCAGTTGCCAGGATGCTTGTGGTATCAAAATATAAAATAAAAATGGAATGGGCAGTGTTAGTTGTGTAAAGAGAACAGTCTTTTTGCATTTAATTTCTCTCTAATACTGCTGTTAAAAATCCCAACCCCAATTCTGTGTATTACATTTATGCTAGAACCTGTGGATAACACTTCGCAGATCTGCTGCATCAGATTATAGTCCACAGAAGTTAATTCTATAATAAAGCAATTGGTCTTTAAAATACCAAACATTTGTCATTTTGAAATGAAACAAGTGATTCCCCAAACTCCAAGCTGGAATATACTATGATTTTAATATGACATTCTAAACTAACTAAAAATATACTAACTTTTCTGAGTCAATCAATTAAAACTGTTTTCTATGCAAAATCTATGATATTTCTCCATTTCTTTGTATAGCTTTGAAGGCCTGCTTTTATAAAACTGCTAGTGGGGAGCCAAAACACCCTTCCATAAGGATATACTTATTCAGGTTTTTCAGAGTGCAGCTCTTCAAATCATCAGTGGAGAGGCTTCTGAACCAGCTGCCGGTATGAACAATCCCATGGGAACTTGTTTGTATGTTGCTGCTTCCTCCTGCTATTATATTGCTGGTACTTAGCAAGTGTATGGATATTTTTTTTACAGCTGGTTGGAAATATTCAGAGTCTGAGTATGGTTCATAACACAAACTTTTATTTGCCTGCTCCTCCTACATATAAGGGCTTAGCGGTTAAAATGCTGAGCTTGACAAGCAGAAGGTCGGCAGGTCAGCAGTTCGAGATCTGAATGCTGAGACAGAGTGAGCTCCTGTCATCTGTCCCTGCTCCTGCCAACCTAGCAGTTCAAAAGAAAGAAATTGCAAGTAGAGAAAGAGGTACTGCATTGATGGGAAGGTAACAGCATATTGTCTAGTCATGCCTGCTACATGACCACTGAAATGTCTGGAGACACAGACAGTGCTGGCTTTTTGGTTGAAAATGGAGATGAGCACTCCCCCATCCCCCCAGAGTTTGACACGTCTGGCTTTCAAGCAATGAAGACCTTTACCTTTACCTGCATATAAATGCTTAGAGTGTAGAGTGTTCAAACTGTGGTTCTGGTACAGGGGTGTATAGGCTAAAATCTTGTTTAGTAGTTCTACACATGTAACTCAACGTTAAACAAGTGATAGAAAAAAAAATGTGCCAAGGCAGAAGTGATATCACAGTGTAGACTGCTTGGAACAATTTGTGCACAGTTCCACAGTACTTTTGAGCAAGGGTGACCAGGAAGACGCCTGGCACTGCATCTCCTCCACCTCCAGCCACACTAACGCTGGAGAGGATAAAGGGCTGCCTGGGTCTCGAGGCAGCTGAAGACGCCCGGTGCTGCATCTCTTCCCCCTCCAGCCACACCAACGCCAGAGAGGATAAAGGGCTGCCTGGGTCCTGAGGCAGCTGAAGACACCCAGCGCTGCATCTCCTGCCCCTCTGGCCATACCAACGCTGGAGATGATAAAGGGCTGCCTGGGTCCCGAGGCAGCTGTAGACGCCTGGTGCTGCATCTCCTCCCCCCTCCGGTCACACCAATGCCGGAGAGGATAAAGGGCTGCCTGGGTCCCGAGGCAGCTGAAGATGCCTGCCGTTGCATCTCTCCACCACCGCCACCCACGGACTTTGCCCTCGGCTGGGGTGAAGAGGCCCTCCGGCCATGGGCACCAGGACCATTCCACATGCCAGCGCTCGTGGGCCCCGCCCCTCTCCGGGTTTGGAAGGGCTGTTTGGTGGCAGGTGGCTGGACCTCGCCGCCACCGCCCTTGGAATTTGCCTGTGGCCAGGGTGGAAAGGCTGTTATAGGATTGTGTTGTGGTATATTATGATATGCTGTTTTGGTAGATTGAATTTTGTACATTGTATTACTGTGTATATTGTGTATTGTATATTGTTTATTTACCATGTGAGCCACCCTGAGTCGGGTTCCCTGTTTGATTGGCATACAAGTGTGAAAATTAAATTAAATTAAAATTAATTTTACCTTTACCTTACATTATGCCAACACGAACAAGATTTCAACCATACTATAGCATTATTTGGCACTTTAATCATATTTGGTTCAAATGTCATTATTTTAAACAAACAGAACACATACATTAAGAGGTTATTTTTTTATCAGACAATGCCCCAGAATTTGTTGTTTACAAAAAGGCACCATTAATATATTCAAAGGTATAAACACAGCATGGCACCTACACTACAGCAGCAGTGTTACAATATGCCCTTTCCCTTTTCCCTCCTCTCCTTAGGCCTCAGAACTACAGGTGGCACAGCAATGGCTATACAAGGGTCAAGTTTTGATGAGATATCTGGAAAACTTACTGGAGCACTCAAAGAATTGGGACAGTATTACGCTATCAAGCATTTGAAGCCTAACCCAAGTAAGACTCAAATGTGCACTCTCCACCTTAAAAACCAACAGGCAGGGAGTTGAGCTGCATGTTACATGATAAGATGATCGATTACAGCACTGTTCAGCACCAAAATGCCTGGCTGTGATGCTTGACAGGACACTCTTATTTAAGCAGCACTGCCTGAATTCCAAAGCTAAAGTTAGTATTTTCATTTAATTTAATTTAATTTTCACATTTGTATCACCGCCTCCTCATCGAGGCGATGCCAGGTGGCTGACAGATAAAAAGCATAAAAACAGATACAAACAGTGGTGGGCTTAGGGAAAAGCCCTTAGGGGAAAGCCCTGCGATCCACCGGAATTAGGACTATTTCAAAACTTGGATGGGCGGGGCCAACCAGAATTTCTGCTATCAGTTCTGGCGAACTGGTGCGAACCTGCTGATGCCCACCACTGGATACAAAGAATATCACAATAAAATAATTTTAAAATCATCTCATTAAAAAACCCACCAACTCCATCCATAAAAAGAGGGGAGATCCAGATTATTTATTTAAACAAGTCAGTAGAAGGGGGTCACTCCTCCATCAGTGCCCCACACCTGCCCTGCCAGCCAGGTTTTAAGTTCTTTCCTAAAGGGCAGCAATTCTGTCTGCAGCCGTAAGTCTATTGGCAGAAGGTTCCAAAGGACTGGTGCGGACACAGAGTATGAGGAACAACATCATCAGGAAACTCACAAACTATAAATGGGGACCTTTGGCCATGAGCGTCTGAGCGGCAGAGTATGCTGCTCCAGTATGGAGTACATCCACACACATGAAACAAGTTGACATTGCTGTTAATGAAGCAATGTGTATAGTGACAGAATGCATCAAACCTACACCAGTTGAGAAAATATATCCTCTTGTTGGTATCACTCCATCTAAGATAAGATGTCATATTGTTATAAAAGTTTTTTTAACAAAAAAATAGACACTAAAATTATATCATAAAACAAGAACAGCAAGAAGTAAAAAAAAGCTTCTTCCAGGAATCTCAGGTATTTGTTATTTTTCTTGTACATGGATACTTAATTTTACTACACTAACTAGTGTAATAAAAGTGTCACCTATCTTATGAATGCAAGCAAATGGAAACAGGTTTCTAGAGCACAAACACAACAGGCTAAATATGTGGGAAAAGAAGAAAAGCAATGTAATGACAGTGCAATTACCATCATTCACAAGAGTAAAGACAAGGACCTCTTGAAGCAATAAAATACATTTGAAATAGCACTGAAAATAGCTCCTTAAGGAAAGCTTGCTCTTTAAAATCAATTCTCAGAATAACAAACTTCATCTTACTTCAGTGGTAAATCTTTTGTACGTACTATAAATAAACCTGCTTTTGAGGCTAATGGATATATTTAGGCAAATATACAACCATCAGGATTTGAATTCAAATATACTTCCTTTTCTTAATAATGTGTAAAAAGGAATGAAATATCTGCATTTGTAATAGGCAGCAATCATTTAAGTGGAAATTGGCACCACATTGTTTACTAACCTTACATATATGAGTAAATGCCACTTCACTGCTTTCAACCGCTACCGTACAGACAAAAGGCTCAATATACAAGATATATTTATTTGCCTGTCATTATGATGTATGAGTTTCAATCTGGCTAAATGCAAAAACTGTATAAAGAAGCAACAAACAACTTACCTGCGCCAATCACACGCTCTATTTTAATACAGGAGGCATCTAACTCCTTGGTGAATTGATGGACGGCTCTATTTGGATCTTCATAGGTTTCAGGGTCAATGTAGGTTTTGGTGCCTGGAAATTTAACTGTAATGATGTAAGAAAGCAGGACTGTGATGAAGCAAAGTACATATTGTGCAGCCAACAATGGAAATTCAGTATGAATAGCACTTTCTGAGAGACTGTCAGTACAGGAGTGCTATTGAATGGATGGCTCCTAGCATTGCCACTTAAAAGACATTGGGAAGATACACTAAGTTTCCTCTTCTTTAACACTTTTTCTACAGTAAGAAAAGGGGGGGGAGGTGGAGTGAAGACAACAGGAGAAGGGCTAAAAATGGAAGATGAACCCATGTTGAAATGGAAAGTATGATCTGGAAGCACTTACACGTTCCCTTAAATTTGTGACCAGCAATCACTTTCACAGGATAACTAATCTGAGGAGGAATTGATAATGGACATACCAACTCCTTCTTTCCCTAGGTCAGCAAGTTCTGACATCATATTTACCACTCACTCCACTCCTCTGTTGCATCTCAGTTGCAAACATGAGGGTCAGCTGTCTGTTGGCAGTTATTAGGCCCTGTTCCAGTTGCTAACCTCACCTACTACTTAGGAGGTAGTGGTCCTGCCTCTTATGGAACCACTGCTTCTAACCATATCATTGTTTTGAGTAGTTCTGTGCTACCAACATCTTGTGAATTCAGTATCTATTCCTGTGCTCTGAACAAGAGTATGTATTAAAGAGGTAGTGTTTATTTTTCCTCACCATCTGTAATCATCTCTTCTCAAATTAAGATACACCACATTGTATATGTCTTTGAAATTTCTTTTTCTTATTTATCAAGATGATTGTATACTGTGGATTGGTAAATAGGAATATCTACACGTCAATGTCACAGGGAAAATATGCAGATTTTCCTACCTATTACCCAAGTACAAGTGTATAATCATACTGTTTCAAAATGCAAGTTTACTCATCAGTTAACTGTACCTCCATATTTTGTAAAACAAACAATAGAGTGTGAGATGCATCACTTCAAAGAATGTTCTGTTCTAGCAAATACATTGACTGATCACCAAGACAGAGGACAAAGGGAAGCTGCTCAGAGACCCAGATTCCTTTGTTTTAAGCAGATATTATAAGTTTCAACTACAACAACTGTATGTTAATAAAATTCACAAGAGAAGAAAATGTTCCAAGAGATATGCAGGCCCATCAGCTAAGTGGATATACTAAAAAATCTGTATGGAATTATTTCAGATGTTCCCCAGAAGTTAATTTTGCTACACTGCACTTTGCAATAGGTTTAATGCTAATCACAATGATAATGGCTCAGCTTCTGGAGCTGATAAGTGCTCATTTTTTATTTACATCTGCAACCAGAAGGGAAAGAGAGCTGAAAACAATAGGTTATTCAACTATATTGTGTTTTTAAGTAAGCAGATGGGAAATGAGCTATCTTCTTGTGATAAGGAGCCTGGAATGGAGGTAACCTTGAGAATCTCAAATGGGTCTCCAATGGTACTTTATTCTTGCTGTCATAAAACATTTTGACAAGTCAAAGCTTTCTTAACATATCAACATAAAGTAGTGCTGCCTTAGATTCAAGGACATTGTTAGAAGAAAATAGGAAAAAATAAAATGCAAATAGGGATTGGTTGATTTAACTCCTCCATTGTGTTTACACTCTTAAAAATGGAGCTTTTTGGGGTTATTGAAAGTTGAAAGTAATTGAAAAGAAGACTAGACATTTTATTAAATGCACTATTCTGAAAGCTAGTTTAAAAGATTGTTGTTTCAAGTTACAGTAAAAATCCAGTCTGATGTTTTAGCATACAAGAAAACTGCCCGGATATCACAGAAACAAAATTGGAACTGGCTGATGACTACAACATGGTGTTTAATTTCTCCCTAGAAACAATGATATCAAATTAAATATGATACGTTTTATCAAGAGGCTCTGAAAAAGTAGCCAAATAAGAAGAAAAACTGTAAGGATGTTGTGTAGCTTCATTGTAGGTAATCTTTTCTGACAGATTTTAAACTTCCCTTGATATTGGATAACTAGGTTTTTGGAAAGAAATATGATGAAGGAATGAAGTGTTATTTTCAATTTCATTTTCTGACTATTAAGACCAGGCTGTTAACCTATTTACATTTTCCCTGAAAGGTATCTTCTAAAAATAGTGCCTTGCTGTGGAAAGACATTCTTTGGCTATCACTTTCCTTTTCCTCAGAGGCACATGTTAAAGAAGAGGAAAAAAACAATTAATTTCATTTCCCCTTCAGACAATAGTAGGCTGGAAATGTTTAAAAGAACTCAAAAGTATTTTAAAAATACAGGGATGCTTACTGCAACTGTAATGGTAGTATTTCTATTTCATCTCACCTCCCAGAGTAGCTCCATTTCAATAGTGTGACAGAAAGAATTGACTTATTATTTTTTTAAAGAAAGAGGACACAGAATATGACAGTCCTAGTTCCATTTATTGTTTTCTATTTACTCTGCAAAGCTTGACTAAAATTGAATGTTTTTGATTTGTACTTTAATGCAATGGGAGGAATCCCAGCAACACCCCCCCCACCCATTCCCAGTTGTGGAAGAAAGAATGTGGAGCGCCATGATTTTTTTAACAATTCCACCTTCTTTTTGCTCCTGGGGACAAGGGTGTAGACTAGAGGAATTGAGACGGTGGCAATTCCTGGTAATTCTGAAATCCTTCTTCCCTCAAGATCTGCCCTATGGAAGAATGAAGGAGCCTTGACAGAAAGAGGGGAAACTATCCATCTTTCTTCTATCAAGAGGGCCTACTAAAAGGGAAATGCCACAGGGATGGAAAGCTGAATCCAATCCACAAAGTAAAGTCCATGGGAGTGTAGTCCAAAGTGCAGCCTCCTGGGAAATATTTTAAGTTTCCAGCCCTTTCTCCCCCACAAAAAATGCCTCCAGGAAAAAAAAATACATTAGGTATTTAGAAGAAACCCCTTTGGCCCCTCAATTAAAAACAAACAAACTCCTACTCAGGAACTGCTGCTACCCTTCAGGAAAGAGTTGAAGACCTGGCTGGCAGTGCAGGTATGGGGAGGTGGAGAGGGAGTAACTAATACACACACACACACACCTGGCTCATTTAGAGCAGGATCACTCGTGCTTTTTAAAGTTTTAACTAGATTTTTAATTGGTGGGTGGGGATGAGTTGATGTTTTATGATGGTGGTTGGGATATTTGCTGTAATGTTTCTGGAATGCTTATGACTTGATATTTTGTACTGTAACTGTGATATTGTGTTTTCTTTGTTAGCCACCCAGAGTCGCTCTGTGAGTGGGGCGGCATACAAATTGAAAAATTAAATTAAATTAAAATTTATGTTTTTTCCTCACAGCAAAAATGTACAATTTCCTGGCTCCATATGGTGCACAGTAAGGCCTGGGGATGCAGATATGGCTCTAAAGCCCCTAACCTTGCTCAACTTTCCCATGTCCAAGGACATTTTTCTTGCATCCTGTCTACAACATTTAGCATTTTGTCAAAACTCTATGCTACACAGAATTCCCTGTGCTTATTTCATCTATCAGACAGATTGCTCTATTTTCCCTTTTGTCAAGAAACATCCTGGTGAAAGCAGTGTAACAACTTAGGAGCTACTTAGATAAGCACCCCATAGATGGCTACAAAGTTATTGATCCCTTCAACATTACATTTCCATTAAATGTGGGATAGAATTACTGTACTGTAAATATAAAACTCTTTTCCATAGGTGATTTTTTTTTATTTGGAGAGATGAAAAATAGAATTTAAAAGCTGTGTTATAATTTTTAAGCAATTTACACTATTCAACTAATTAACTAGTTAGTTAACTAGATTTTCTAATTTAGATAAGGAATGATTTAAAAAGAAATCCTTGCGAGAGCATTTAGAAGTTATTTTAATTAAAAAAACAGAAATGCTATCCGCACTGCTAGAAAAATGCATACGTAAAAAACAAAACAAAAACAGCATGTTGATACTGAAAGCACATATTAAGAGATTATTTTCCAAAAATATGAACAATTTTTGTTATTCAGATGAAGCCTGGACACTTCATTGAATTACATCTTATGCTTTCTGAATTAGTTGCAAAACAAAGTTAAGCACCTTAATTTAGACATGGTGGCCTGCATGTAGAAATAGAAATATGGGATTTGATTTTGTACACCCAAGGGAGTTCAAAGCTGTCACACAAAACAAGTTGTGATTGTGGTGCAATTCCAGGATTTATAAGTGTTAAGGCTTTCCTTGCTCATGTTACTCCTTTACATCTACAACTCTTCTGTTACTTTATATGAAATGAACTGTGTTCTATGTACATAATAGCTGCAATTCTAGACAAAGTTATTGCTGAACGACAATTAATGGAGAAAATGATTGAATAAAACTGGATCACACTTACACTGTGAATCATATTTATACTGCAAATTGTTAATTAATTAACTTATATCATTTATATATGTTCTGTAATAGTCTCCACATTTCACATCATATGATATCATTCTGATTTTGTCTGTTCAAAATGTTGGTCAATGTTTAATAATTTGACTGAAGCATATGAACAACATATGGGTTAAATCATGGAATGAAGTTTTAAAGGTAATCTTTAAAAGCAAGACAAAAAAACCCCCACCCTGCATTGTCTTAAGCCTGGGATAATGGAACAATTCCAATTTTCATAATGAAGTATTTTCCAAAACAAATAGTAGTAATAAAAAAATCAAATAGCAATTGAGTAAAAAAGTCATATATCATTATTGAAAAATAATGAAAGGAAACCAAAGAAAAATCTGATTTGGGAAGCAATAATCATATATTGAACAAAAATACAGTAATACCTGTGGTGTAAGCAATGTTTATTTTATTATTTATCTTTTTTAAAAGGTCATACTTCTTATACAGTCTCTAACTTCACATTTGCTTTATATACAGGATTTTAAAATTAATTATAATGTTCCTCAGCCAAAAAGTTGTTTTAATATTAAATCTTTATTCTATTACTGTCATCCCCAATGCATTATAATTGACTTGGAAATGCCTGGGGAATATAATTGCAAAACACTTACAATGAAAGTAAAGTTCTTCATCTCCTTCTTGATCAGCTTTGCTGTAGCCACAGTGCCTACAATAAAGCAATCAAAAAGTCAAACAAACAATCAGGAAAATAGAGACTGGTTTCATCTTGCATCAGAAATAAACCAAACAGATTCCTTCAGTTGTAAAAATATCATTCATATTTTGTGTTGTCAAATTTCTTTCAACCTGAGATAACCCCCCAATGGATTAATTACTTCCATTAATTAACAGTACTTCTCAAGGTTTACAGCACTATGGCATCCTTTATTACATCAATCCATCTCATGTTACATCCCTTTCTTTCCATTCAACAAGCTCCCCTTTCTGGCTCGTCTGAGGCTCCCCCATCCTGTAATGAATTTTTTAATGTTAAGGTTTTGTAGATTTTATATTGTTTTTAGATAGTAAATGGCACAGCAGGGGGTAATATTGTTATGTTTTTAAGGGTTTATAAATTGTTTTATATTGGTTTTAACTTGTGTACACACACCCCAGAGTCCATTGGATTAGGGCGGTATATAAATCTATCTATTAAATTAAATTAAAATTCTGCCTTCAACTTTTCTTAATATTGTTGTGTTTCCAGTGACTCTTGCCGTCCTGTGATATGCCTGATGTATGAAGTGAAAGCACTACCATGCAATGTCAAACTTGACAATGTACCTCTCAAGAAATAAGTTAATTTATAGATGGGGAACAAAAGTTTCACTGATCACTTACATCAGGGGTTCTCAACGTATAGCCTGCGGGCCAAACCCAGCCCACATCACCATTTCATGTGGCCCATGTTGTTGTCACCACCACACTGGATGGGGACGCATTTACAACAGCCATAAATGTGTCCACAACTGTCGCAAATGCATTTTTAATGCTGTCATAAACACATTTACGACAGCCATATGTGTGTTTTATGGAAGCATTTACACTTTGGGATCCACAAGTCTAGCCCACTCTGTTGTCTGGGGTGGCATGGTCCAGTCTGTGGCATAAAAAGGTTGGGAACCCCTGACTTACATCTTTAACTATTTATTTCCTGACTCTGTTTCTACTCCATGAACAGAAAATTCTTCTATATCCACTGTGACCCCTCTGATCTATTATGCCTGCTTGAAGATTCTTAAGATTACCTGGAACAATTTTGTTTCCTACCTTCCCTCAAATCCAAGTTGTCTTGTCAGCTTGCTCTCCACTCTCCTGATAGTTCTATTAAATTTGACTCCTCATTTTGACATATCATGATGGAGTCAATCATCCAGTACAAATAAATAATGGATCTGATGGCAAAAGTTCACTGAACAGCTATGCTATATTTCAATAATATGGTGATCATTAAAAGTTAGGAAGTTTTAACCAAACACTAATCTAAGTTTTTAAAAATTATATCTAGTTTAAAACAATGAAGTTTAAAGCAGTGTAAATAAAAACATTAAAAACCCTTATAGCTTCTACATATGGGCAATAAAAGAAATAAAAAATGCAGTCAACATAAATAAATTGCTACTTAGTAATGAATAACACTGAGTTGTTCATACTCATATAAGCCCAAAGTTTGAAAAAAGTACCTCCGTCCAATGATGAAGCCAAATACCATGAACACTAGAATGATAGTGCCTGCCACGGCTACCACAGCTATGATTATCACAGGATTCTGTTCACTGGAGACAGCAGTGGCTACCAATAAAAAGAGGGAGGGGAGATTAAAGAAAATGTAGAAGATTAGTTTCAAAGTGCAATTCGTAGAATCTGGCAAGCTTTAGGAATTGTTGGATGTACAGGTGAATCTCGGAAAATTAGATATCGTGCAAATGTTCATTCATTTCACTTAAAAGATGAAACAAATATATGAGATAGACTCACTACATACAAAGCGAGAGATGTCATGCCTTAATTCATTATAATTGTGATGAGCATGGCATACAGTGTACATGAGATTATGTGATGATTATGGGGTACATGAGATCGGAGGGTTGGGGTTTTCATAAGCTGTAAACCATAAGCATCAATATTATAACCAAGTAAGGCTTGAACTATCTCGCTTTGCATGTAATGAGTCTATCTCATATATTTGTTTCACCTTTTAAGTTGCATTACTGAACTGAATGAACATTTGCACAATATTCTAATTTTCCGAGTTTCACCTGTATAGCTACCATCCTCAATGACCTAAAATGCAGGGTACAAAACAAGATTTCCACTTCATTCAGTGGTGAACAATGCTGTGATAAACACACAAACGGGCCAGGTGTTATTTTGCTATCACTGCTTCTTTATGACAGAAAACTCTGTTTAGTTGTTACTGCAGTCACAGCCACTCCAGCTGTCAAAAGTCCATACAAATCTTAGTGCGAAAAGGCAGCAATTCTAAAGTTAGGATTTGAAATCAATAAGCATATGCATATGTGCTAACAGATACAGAGTCTAATCCTATACGTGATTGCTTGGCAGTATGCTCTATCAAATTTAGGACAGCTTATTCCTGAAAAATACACAGAGATTTACACCCTTTACTTTCATCTTTCAAGCATGGAAGTGGGGGTTTAAAGCAGAACAGGGACTGCAGTGGCTTAGTGGTTAAGACATTGAACTTGATGACTGGAAGGTCAGCAGGTCAGCATGATGGAAAGAGCTCCTGTCTCTGTCCCAGGTCCTGCCAACCTAGCAGTTCGAAAGCAAGACATTGCAAGTAGATAAATGGGCACTGCTTTGGTAGGAAGGTGACAGCCACATGACTATGGAAACATCTGCAGACGTGGACAGGGGTGGCTCTTTGGCTGTAAACGGAGATGAGCACCGACCTCTAGAATCAGATACAACTGGCTTTCGAGCAAGGGCAACCTTAACCTTTAATTAGTGATGGAATGAGAAAAGACTGGGGCACCCTCTTTGAGCCATGATTGTCTCACTCCATCACTAAATAAAGGTAAAGGTCGCCCTTGCTCAAAAGCCAGGACAAGAGCAACACTCCTAAGGGCTGAGCAACTAGAGGGTTTAACCCATTAGATGAGAGCTTATGTACCATCTGTGTTTTAAATGGACCAGTGGAAGTCACTTCTGGAACTCCATCTGGCATGGTTTCTTACACCTCCATGACCGTTGGGAATCAGAATGGAGATCCCCCTACTTTTACTCATGTAGATGGTAGAGATAAGCAATGAGTGCATTCAGCATATGCATTCAGTATATGCAGAGCAAATCAACATTCTGATATATACTGTAAGTACAGTATGGGTAATTTGGGCAGTATTATGTCTATCGATGGAGGCTCCCTAATGGTACCTAATGGCTCGCCTCTCTAGCACTAGAAGGAGGGCCTTTTCTGTATCTACTCTGGCCTGTGGAACCTCCTGCTGACTGAACTACGCCTTCAGTCAGTTATTAGCCTTAAAACTTGACTGGCCCAGCAAGTGTTGGGTGCTGCCTGTGGAGCAACCCCCCCCCCCCCGGTTCATATGAATGCCATCTGGGTTTTAGTCTTTAACTGTTGTGAATGTGGAGGGGTATTTTAATGGTTTTTAATGCTTTTATGGTTTTGATTGTTACTGTGGGGGTGCTTTTATATTTTAGTATTCTCATTGGTGAGACTGTAAGCTGCCCGGAATCACCTCGACGAGGGGGCGGCAATAAAAGTCGAACAAAATAAATAAATAAACTCCTGGGTTGAAATATTGCATTTTGTTATTATTGGTATTATGTGCTGTCATGCTAACCATGATTTATGGCATCTCTGTGAATGAGTGATCCTGAAAATATTCTGTGATGAACTGTCCTGCTGAGCTCCTATAAACATAATCCTATTGTTTCCTTTATATATGTCAATCTCATCTCTGCTGCCAGAGTTACTGACTTTTCTAGAAAACCCTTTAAAAAAACAATTGATGACAAAATTACAAGCAAAAAGAAAACAACAACAACCATATACAAGATATACACAACTTTATAGAGAAAGTTGATGTTCCCAAAGTAGGATAGTGTCATCTTCATCATTTCTGCCTCCACGGATAGCTGAAGTTTGATTTGTTCTATGACCCATTTGTTTGTCTTTTTGGCAGTTCAGGGTATCTGCAAAGCTCTCTTCCAGCACCTTATTTCAGGTTTAGTTATTTTTTTCCTTTGCAGCATTCTTTAGTTTCCAGTCTTCATACCTGATGTATAGACTGGGTAAAATCCAATAAACTGAAACTTAATCCAAAATGGAAGCTCTGTGTATTGCTCTAGGAACTGAATAAAATATCTGCCCCGAGGTTGCAGTCACTCTGAAGGACCGATTATGTTGCTTTTCTAGAGCAGTGGTGCCCAAACTTTTTGGGCCGTGGGTTGGTCACGTGGTTGTGTGTGCTGGTCATGTGGTTCCTCCCACTGGAAGCAGAAGTAAAATGCACATGTGCATGCATAGAACACATCCGTGCATGCCCATAACACTGCCATAAATGAAGTAAAACACATTTTCAACAGCCGCGGGTCATTTACTGCAGCGTTCTGCGGACATGCATGCACATTTTACTTCTGCTTCTGGAAGCAGTGAGGGCAGTGCAGGCCGGATTGGTGTCATGGGCTGGATCTGGCCCACATGCTGTAGAGTAATCTGTTCTAGAGTAATCTTTCTCACCTTATCAGGTTGGAATGATTTGATTAGTCTGACGGAATAAATGTTAGAAAACAAAAAAAAGTACAGCAATAAATAATTCCCTTTCTATTTGGTGCAGTCATTCTGCTACACATATCAGAAAGAAATCAGACAGGATTTTAATTTGCAGGGGTTGAATACTATGTATTTATGATAATTAAAGGCATCACTCAAAGGAAATGCTAAAATGACAAACAAACACCAACAACAACCACTCCAGGAATAAACAAACAACCCACCTACTCAGCACAGATTTGGGGTACACAGAAAGAGCCTCCTCCAAGGTTGTGGTATTTTTGAGCCGCAATCGGGTGTACCCTGGTAACGGCAACCTTGTGATGATGGCTAATTTTTCTCACACTAGGTCAGGTGAAAGTGTTGTGTTCTGATGGTTTTATCGTACACATGGATTACAATGTATCTGAGCCAATGTAACCTTGCCTATAGCAACAATGTAACCTTCAGCTGCATCATATAAACCCTGTAATTGGACGCGAGCTAATGACCACCAGCTGGCAGCAGCGAGCGTCCAAGCTCTCTTGGTCCAAACTCATCAAAGGCAACAGCGCGGGAAGTTTTCCCGCCACCACCTACACCTGGACAAGAAGGGCGTGACCCGCAATGACGTCACGCAGACAGTGGCCAATGGGCTACCATGGCACCACGTTCAAATGTATTACTGCTGTATATAAAGAGCTATCGATCCGCCATTACCTCATGTTCCCTCTGTCCACGATGCAATAAACCTGAGTTAACCCAGCCCGAGGCTGTGTCCTGTGTCTTGGTTTGCATACACCAAATTGGCGACGAAGGTGGGATGATGGATCCCCACGGAACAGCCAGGGCACAGGCGGGTTCAACATCACCAAACCGCAAGACTGGGAGCTGCTTGAGATGGACTTCCAGGCGGCACTGGTGGAACTCAGAGTCAAAGGAGACGACGAGGAGAGGAAGAGGGCCATCCTCACCAGAATGCTCGGGATAGAAACCAAGCGGACGCTGGTGGGCATCATCGCTCCGAAGAAGGTGAGCGAATTTAAGGCGGACGACATCATGAAGCTGCTGCGAGAGCGTTTCTGCCCCTCGAGGGCAATGTTTCCCGCTCGGAGCGCATTTTGGAGGCGAGTCCAAGCGCCGGATGAGTCGGTTGAGGCATTCGTGGCCGCCATGAGGATAGCCGCCGCCCCCTGTAAATGGGGCGACATCCTAGAGATGGCCCTCAGGGACGGCGTGTTGTGTGGCCTGAAAGACAAGGAGGTACAGCGCAGCTTGATGAACAAGGAGCCGCCACCCACGCTGGCAGAGGTCGTAGAGGCCGCGGAAGCCGCAGAGTCCACGAATGCTGGAGTGGACGAGATGCACCAGTGGCGTGAGTGGCGTCCTAGAGCCGGCAAGGCGGAAAATTCGGTGCACGGGAAGTCCGGACAGTCGGTGCACGCAACTCGACGGGCCTCAAAGTCGTCTACGGAAGGCAGCGACGGCGAGGAGGTCCAGAAGGTCCGAAAGGGTGGTCGACGCTGCGAGGGTTGCGGAGCGGCCCATGAGCGCGCGAGATGCCCGTTCAGGAAGGCCGAGTGTTACACCTGCGGCCGTCGGGGGCACATCGCCAAGGCATGCAGAAAACGGAAAGAGGGCCGGAGGCAGTCACAAGACCGTGCGGCCAGACCGGACCGTCCAGCGAGGCCCAAAGATGGCGCCCAGACCACGAGGAAGCAGGACGGCGTGGGCCGCGTCTCGGACGACAGCGAGGACGACGCCCCAGTGTTCAGCGTGTCCGCGGGACAGTCCCATTACTTCGTTGAGGTATTAGTACAAGGGGCCCCTATTAAGATGGAAATTGACTCGGGGTCCTCCTATTCCATAATTCCCCAGAAAGAGTTCCTGAAAATCGACCCCCACGTGCGGCCCAAACTTAAAGCGCTGAGGTCCACGCTACGAGACGTACAGGGAAACAGCATTCCGGTGTTGGGGGTCGGGAAATTTCGGGTCAATTTTAAGAGACATTCTGCGGAACTGCCCCTAGTTGTCCTCAAAGGGGGAAGCTGTAGCCTCCTGGGGACACAGTGGTTTCAGCCCTTAGGTTTGTTCATAGGGGGAGTGCATACCGTGGGGGGGGACCCAATACAAGCGGTTTGCGATGCGCATCCCGCCGTTTTTAAGAAAGGACTCGGAAAGTTCAAGGGACCCCCTGTAGCTTTCGACATAGACCCGGAGGTCTGCCCGATAAGACTCAAACCGCGCAGGGTGCCGTTCGCACTCAAGGACAAGATAGAGGCGGAACTGGACAAACTGGTGGGCCAGGGGATTCTTATTCCTGTTGATTCCGCGGAGTGGGAAACTCCAATTGTAACGGCTCTAAAGGCTAACGGGGAGGTGCGCATTTGCGCTGATTATAAGTGTACAATTAACAAGGCGATCCGCCCTAATGCATACCCGGTGCCAGTGATCAGCCACCTTTTGGCCAGGCTGAATGGGGGAAAGTGTTTCGCTAAATTCGATTTGGCACAAGCCTATCAGCAACTTCCTGTGACCCCCGCCACGGCCGCGGCACAAACGATAGTTACACATAAAGGAGCGTTCCAGGTGTCGCGGTTACAGTTTGGCGTGAACTCGGCACCCGGCCTTTTTCAGTCGCTTGTGGAACGCCTCCTGAAGGGTCTGGAGGGGGTGTTGCCTTATTTTGATGACGTGTTGATAACAGGGGGGAGTGAGGCTGAACTGGCAAAGAGGTTGGACAAAGTACTGACCGTGTTCGAGAAAGCGGGGCTGAGATTGAGGAAGGACAAATGTGTCTTTTTCGAAACCGAGGTCGAGTTTTTAGGGTTCCGGATCACACCCGAGGGGATTAAGCCGTCTAAATCCAAAGTAGCAGCCATTAAAAAGGCCCCTCGCCCCACATCCAAAACCGAGCTACAGTCCTTCCTGGGGCTCCTCAATTTTTACCATACATTCCTCCCGCGGAAGGCGTCCGTGGCCGAACCGCTCCATCGGTTACTTAAAAAGGAGGAGCCATGGATGTGGGGTGACGAGCACGAGAGGGCGTTCAAAGAGCTAAAGCAACTCCTAACATCTGAGGCAATCCTGACGCACTTCGACCCCAAACGGCCAGTGGTCCTAGTCTGTGATGCATCCCCGGTGGGGGTGGGGGCGGTGCTTTGCCACGTGTTGGAGGACGGAAGGGAGGCCCCGGTAGCGTTTTACTCAAGGTCCCTGTCCCAAGCGGAGCGAAATTACGCACAAACCGACAGGGAGGCGTTAGCAATAGTAGCGGGAACCAAAAAATTTCACGATTTTTTGTATGGCCGCCCGTTCAAAATCGTGACCGATCACAAGCCACTGTTAGGGATTTTCACGGCAAGCAAGCCCACGCCGCAGATCCTGTCCCCGAGAATGCTGCGCTGGGCTATTTTCCTCAACGCATACCAACATGAGTTGGAGTACCGGCCCGGAAAGGAGATCAGCCATGCTGATGCACTTTCGAGATCCCCTTTGCCCTTGTCGGACGACCAAAAGGCGAGAGTAGAAAGAGACCGCCAGGTGTTGCTAATTGAGGTTTTAGACGCACCCCCAATAGTACCAGCCGACATTGCTAGGGCGACAGGCAAGGACAGAACGCTGGAGAAAGTTAGTTCATGGGTACAGAAGGGGTGGCCGGCATCGTCCCCGAGTACAGAGTTCGACCCATTCTTTCGGAAAAAGCTAGAGTTGTCCCTGGAAAGGGGGTGCCTTTTGTGGGGCCAACGGGTGGTGGTCCCTACGCCCCTGCGGACGAGGGTGCTCGAACTGCTGCACGTCGGCCACCCGGGCATAGTTCGTTCAAAGGCGCTGGCCCGGAGTTACTTCTGGTGGCCACAGCTGGACGCGGACATTGAGCACATGGTCGGCACTTGCGAGGCATGCCAGGGATCCCGACCTGAGGCGGCCCGTCTTCCGCATAGGGAATGGGACACAGCAAGGGGGCCATGGTCCAGAGTGCACGTAGATTTCGCTGGCCCATTCCGAGGAACCATGTTTCTCCTGGTGGTGGATGCGTTCTCCAAGTGGCTGGAGGTTATCCCAGTAAAGAGCACGTCCTCCGCCACGACAATTAGCCAGCTAAGGAGAGTCTTTTCCACGTTCGGTCTACCCGACACTTTAGTCAGCGATAACGCTAGTTGTTTCACCTCCGCTGAGTTCGGAGCATTTATGGGGGCAAACGCCATTCGGCATGTCACATCCGCACCGTTTCACCCGGCCACGAATGGCCAAGTGGAACGGCTGGTGCGTACAACAAAGGACGCGCTGCGGCGCATGGGCCCGGGGGACCTGAATCACCAAGTATGCCAGTTCCTCTTAGCGTATAGGGTAACACCCTTAGCGTCAGGCTACTCGCCGGCAGAACTCTTGATGCGGCGAAAACTGACCACGATCCTGTCCAGGCTAGACCCGACGAGAGTCGAGGATAAAGGGAAAAACATAGGGTTGGCAGTCTCGAAAGGTTTCGCCGCCGGTGACCCTGTTCACTGCAGGAACTATTCCAGCGCAGGGCCAGCCTGGGTACCAGGGACGGTTGTAGAACAGACGGGGCCAGTGTCGTACCGGGTCGAGACTAACACCGGCCTCCTCTGGAGGAGGCACGCAGACCAACTGAGGCACCGAGTGAGTGGGCCAGTCAGTGGGGCTCAGCAACAGGATTCAGCGTTAGGGTTCTCCCCCACCCGCTTAACCCAAGGGGGAGACAGCAGTGGACAACAGTCCCAAGCAAGGGGGGAAGGCAGAAGCAGCGGCCCCGACTCATACCCTTTTGATACGCCAGTCCTATCAGGGGCCCGGGAAGGGGGAGAGGAGTTCGCGACCGCTGCCCCCGATTGTAATTTTGATTTTGATTTTGCGAGCCGGGGGGGTTTTCAGGAGTGTTCCCCCACCCATCCAAGCGAGAAGAGGGGTTTTTCGTTAGCCCCCAGTGCCCCCGGTTCCTCCCTAAGAAAGAGCACACCTCCCAACAACGCCGCGGAGCCGCGGCAAGTCACTAACGAGTCTCCCTCTCCAATTACAGGACAGGAAACCAGGGGACAAAGAGAAGGTAGCAAACCCGGGGAGAGACAGCCCGCATCGAGACCCCAGCGTGTTCGAAATAAGTCATCTTGGCTGAGAGACTTTGTCTCCTAAGGGGGGGGGAGTGTGTTTAAGTGTGGGCTCGAGACTTTGTCTCGTCCTAGGGGGGAGGGGTGTTGTGTTCTGATGGTTTTATCGTACACATGGATTACAATGTATCTGAGCCAATGTAACCTTGCCTATAGCAACAATGTAACCTTCAGCTGCATCATATAAACCCTGTAATTGGACGCGAGCTAATGACCACCAGCTGGCAGCAGCGAGCGTCCAAGCTCTCTTGGTCCGAACTCATCAAAGGCAACAGCGCGGGAAGTTTTCCCGCCACCACCTACACCTGGACAAGAAGGGCGTGACCCGCAATGACGTCACGCAGACAGTGGCCAATGGGCTACCATGGCACCACGTTCAAATGTATTACTGCTGTATATAAAGAGCTATCGATCCGCCATTACCTCATGTTCCCTCTGTCCACGATGCAATAAACCTGAGTTAACCCAGCCCGAGGCTGTGTCCTGTGTCTTGGTTTGCATACACCAAAGAAAGAAACTGTGGAATGAAGTTACCAGAAGGTGTCTTCATTTTGGCAGTTTCACATCTGGCCTAGACACAGAAGTAGCAGCAACACAGATTTCAGTGGAATTTAAGCCTCCACAGCTTCAATGGAGCTCAAAGGGTAGACCAGGAGCAGAAAACTCTATGTATGCCTTTCAATCCATCACTTGCAGTGTCGCCCAGCAGCCTGTTGCTTCCAGTCAGCCAGTCATGAATCAGTGGAAAAGCACCACAATGAAGAGTCTAAACTTGATTGGTCCATGGTCGCTGCTGAAAACTAAAATGCTGGGGGGATAGTGGACCTGCACTGAATCAGAGGACTGATCCATCTTGCTCATTTAACCTATTATGCTTAACCATGTGCCATGTTATACAGTGTGCAGCTGAGCCTCATTTCCTTTCTCATTCTAATGTTTGCACAGACAGGCTATAGTACTTTCATTTTTATGTTAATTTCTGTGAGATATTAAAAATAACTACCTGTGGCTTCCTCTAGTGTAGCAACATCTAGTCTAGGGCTATAACTTCCATAGCCAGCAGCAGTAAATGCACGAATCTGGAAAACATATACAGTTCCTGGTTTCAGATTATTCACTGAAGCAGAAGTAGCTCTGGTTTTCACTGTTGAATAAGTTCTCTCCCTTTGGTCCTGCAAATACAAATGCAAATGAATGGGTAGTCTTTAAAATTCAGATCTCAGTTTTGTTTTATATCAATAGTTAACAACTGCTCCTGACAGTCTATTTCATTTTTTTTATAAAGCTCTCTCCCAGCCCCCACAGTTTTTCACATAAAGAACACTCTGTGGAGTATTATAACACAAAGTAATTGCATCAAGGAGTTCTTAAAATAGCAGAAAATATAAATGAAAAGGCACATGGTACCACTCATAAAATTTGGGAGATAAAAGTTATTGCTTTTCTGCATTCGCCTGATGCCTTCGCATCCATTACCTGACAGTCAATTGGATCAAATTTTGTATTATCAGTCTATAAATAACACAGAAAGCTGTGTCTTAGAGACTTGATTATCTTTTCAGTCTCTCAGGATTGTAAATTATTTTATATTTCCTCAATAAAATTACAGCAATTATTGCTTTTAGCCAAGTGGATAAAACAAAACTAATTCCGTGTGACCCACGGTTTTTGGTTCCAAGAGCTTCAGTGTGAAGGCTGAACTCCTTCAGTGTCAGCAGCTGTCTATTAAACGAAGCAAGGGTGGTAGCTACATGTGTGCATGTCTTTGAATGGGGATACCAACAAGCAGAAGTATATTCAAGACATGTTCGTTCGTTATATCAGGCAAATTATTTCCAGAATAACTGAAGTTGCTATTTTTATACTCTCTACAGATGGAATGAAACTAATAAAGTCTGAATCACAAGTGCCTAAAGCAAATTACAAGGACCAACCGACTGGGATTTCATTCGATGCAAGCCTCATTAGAATTAATAGAAACTAGGCAAGAGCTCTACTTTGCTCCTCTACACCTTCCATTAATTTCAGTGGGCCTTCCATAGAAAAAAATTGTTATTCTCCGTTCTGTTAAATGATGATAACAGACATATAGAAACAGCTGATTGCAATTCTGTCCAACTTTACTGTGAGCATGACTGTGTTAGCATGCCATAGAACAATTGGTTGTAGCTCTTTCAGTTGATTATTTAAATATATACAGAACAACAGAAATGATAACAACACTAAAAAAAGAGATGTATGGAAAAATATTGGACAATTCAAGAATTGAGAAGAGGGTATACTCCCTTTCTAATGCATACCTTCCATGCACAAAAAAAATCTTGTTCCAGAGGTTTGGAAAGCCTTGATTTTCTGGCAGAACAGAGGTCTATCGTGTGGAGGGGAAGGGAAAGGTTTTCCAATGTGTTGGTGCAGTGCCATGTTAGATTTAAATGGCTGTAAATATATTTTAACTCTAAAGGTATAACTTCACAGCAAAACTGAAGTTCAACTGACATTCAAGCAATCTTGAATTTTTAAGATGGACTAGAAATCTGAATACTGTAGACACATAAGGGACATTTCTGCACTTCTAATATACAGTATTACAAAACCCTTCAGAAAAGTAATTTTCAGCCAGTGTCATCTATACCACTGGTGTGATACAACAGTTTTCATGGTAATTACTAAGAATTCATTCCTATTCAATCTCTAAGTCCTCTTTCAAGTGTGATGTACCATTTCTGACTACTTTACTTACTGGCATCTTCAATTCTTTTAACAAGCTAGCAGTAACTATGGCTACCCAGGGTTTTCCCTCATTTTGTTCCCTTTGCCCATCAACTTAATTAAATAATACACATAATAAAAGAATGCTCTAAAGAAACAAATGCCTTTCTGCAATTAAATATTATTTTGTTTCTATTATGGTGGGGCTCAGGTTCTTTAGGGGAATGGTTGCTGATGGATGTAAAATGAATGAGTGTGAATCATTGTTTTGAAGGATAGCTTCCAAACTACTTGTTTTTCTTAAGGCCTGATATGTCTTTCAGTTTTACTGTTTAAATACATTGAATATGAAGTAGTAATGGCTAAGGCAATTCAGTGCTGCAAACTGAAGCCCAAATTCTGTATTATAGCAGAACTGCTCCAGTATTTTATGCAAGTTTGCAAGCGTACACACATGTATGTATAGGGTGAAAAATTTAAATATCTGATATTTTATTCTGGTTTAACAAGGTACCTATAAGTATAAAGAGCAGATGCAACTAGAAAAATATCCACTACAAACTGCAAATAAAATATTAAACCTACAGTAGACCCTTGAATAACGACGCTACTTGGTTCCCCAAGTAGCGTCGGTATAGGGAAAACGTCGTTGTGCGGTTTTCAATGGCAGCTATGCCATCTAGTGGCAAAAAGCTGTCATTATCCACACAACGACGTTAAAAAACGTCGTTAATCCGCAAATTGACATTTTTTTGTCTTTGTGCGGATAGTCATGTGGCGAGTGACGATGCGTCAGTAAGCGGAAATTGTGCTATTAGAACGCGTCGTTAATCGAGGGTCCACTGTATCTAGCTCATCAGATTGATTTCTCTTCATAACCATATGTCAGTTTTTAATGCATGAGTTTGTGCTGTTAGCCACCCAGAGAAGGAAAATCTCCTATATGGGCGGGGTATAAGTATAATAAATAAATAAATAAAAATAACCCACTAAACAAGATGATACCATTGCTAAATAAGGAAGATACCAAAGAAGTATATAAAAGGCTGCTCCAAGTGGTATTTACCAAAAAAGTGAAAAACAAATTTACAGATAATGCTGCTTACAAAATATGTCATAAGCAGAAGGCAGAGAATCTTGTATCCTGCTTCTAGATTGTGGATCAAAAATCCTTCTGACATATACTTATCTCCATAGCTTGCAAATATACTTTTTGCACTGTAATTCCCAAGTGGCTCAGGAAGCCAAGAAAATAATATTTACAGAGTCTGGTAGTCTCCTACATAACTAATCTGCAAACTATTACAGCAGAGTTAAACATACATTTGTTTGTGTAACAGCCTGAAATTCCTAAATCTAAGTGCTGTAATTTTTACCTATAATTAATTACATATTTTAATGCAGTAATCACCTGAATTTCAGACTATTAATAAACATAAAAATAGGCCCCAGGTATGTACATATGTTATAACTAACTATTGGAATGAAACAACATTTTAAAATATTTTGCTCATTCCTTGTTAAGATCCAGTGATGCCTCTTTTACGGAATCAAATAAATGTGCCCAGAATTCTGCAGGCAACTGAACATACTACAAGTGATCAATAAAAAACAACAACTTAAAGTTCATTTGATTAACCTGGTGATTACACTTCAAGGGTGTTAACATATCTTATAAGAAAGGGCAATTATGATACAGAAGACTTATTTCTTTTAAAAACATATATAATATAGACATTATAATAATGGAAGAATAAAGGCCAGAAAGGTTTTTACTTAATGAGTAAAGTGGGTGGGGTTGGGAAGCAAGCAATAATGTGGGCCTGGAAAAGTAAGGCATCCAACCTGTTCACAGCATTTGCCCACTACAGATCAGAAAGAGTGGGAGAATGGAGAGTAGTGCTTACTTTCTCATAATACTTGATCTCATATTCTGTGATGACTCCATTGGGATGTTCAGGTTCCTGCCAGGAAAGCTCCACACTCCTTTGCAACACTTTCTCTTTCATTACGCCGCTAACTTGCGAGGGAGCTGTTTGGAGAAGATGTTTCAATAAACAATGAACACATGTGTTGGATGTCGCCAATCAAGCGTCACTACTGATCAGTCCCACATTGTGTTGCTGTGATTAAGTTAAGAGGAAGCACCTTTCTGTAGCTCACAATTCAAAAGCCAATGAATATTCAAACAAAGCCTTGTTACTGCTCATAAACCATAACAGAAATGTAAATTAAAGTACAAACATCAGAAGACAACATTGCTCAAGTGATTGCAAAAAAGCAACAGATGGGATCAGAATGACAATTAAGCAAATTAATTTCACTCAAATCAGGAAATTATGTTTCAAGATTAACTTCCTGTGATAAATTAGCAGACTAATGTTTATAATATATTCCAACAACACTTATAAGAAAAATAAATGCCTAAGACGTAAATGAGGTTACACACCACACAAATATAATTCAAAGGCATCATGTTCTTCCAATAACACAAGCATCTGAAAGCAAAAAAGCACACAGTGCTAATAAGCAGTAAGATGCTTTAGCTGCTACCCTACTAGCACTTTTTGTTGAGGAATTACCGTATTTGCTGGTGTATAACCCATATTTACAACAGCCGTATTTGAGCCTGTCTGTAGCTGTCGTAAACAAGTTTATGATTGCCGTATATGAGTCCGCAGTCAAATCCAGTGGCAGCAGCTGGAGCAAGGACCAGATTATTTGGTGCCATGGGTCAGATCCGGCCCACGGGCCATAGGTTGAGAACCTGTTTTAGAATAATATTTGACCTTTGATTTGTGTGCTTGGAATACCTTTTCATCACTTAAAATTGTTTTAGTATAAAGTATAACACACTAATAAACAAATGGAAGGTTACATTCTAGAATTTAAACTCTTTTACTTACTTAGAAGTGAACAATATTTTTATGAAACAGTATGTGTCAAGGCAAAGAAAATACTTATTATAATATTTTCATTCTGCAGGTTGGGTTAATATGACTTAATAAATGCTATTCCATTAAACAAATCAACATGGTTTGGAAGAATAGCAATTGTAAAATGAAGGTTTTTACCATTGATAAACTTTCTATAGGATATGCTCCCAATAACGATTTCCAAAAAGGAGATAGAAGGTTGGCAAAATATGATTAATAGGTTTTGTAATTGAAACAAAAAGTCTAGATTAATCAAAAAATTGTAGTATACTGCCCTAAAAGAAGAGGGATTGGGAATCCCAATAATAATAATAAAAATAAAATATTTGGGATCCAAACAATATAATGGGAGAGAATTCTATATGTGGTGGGAATGCAAAGAAGTTAATAGAATTTGGATACAAATTTTAAAGGATACTAGATTTAAAATTACAGCCGAGTCTCAGGGTTGATTTATTAATGGACTTTGAAAGCACAATCTATATCTATAAGAAGGGGGTTGGGCTGTGCGTGTCTGGCATGCATGGCAACACCCATCCCTACTACCCTGTAATGAGCAGGCCTCACTTACCTGCAAGCATCGCCATAAGGGTCCGGACGCCGAGAGTGGGGCAAACGCCCCATGAACAAAAAAACCCATCAAGTCCCAGCATCCTCTGCACCGTGGCATGCCTCAGCCAATCAGGCAGAGGACGCGAGCACGGAGGAGGCAGGACAGCCGGCGAGCATGTGAAAAAAAGGCCAACGAGCTACCAAAACCCCTCAGCCCAGGGCCGTGTCTTACCGAGGCAGACAGAGCCCAGGCTGAGGGAATGGTCTGCCTGAGGGCTTGGCTGGGTGAAGTGGTGCCGTAGGCGCTGCCTCTGCCCTGCCACCCCTCACGCCCTCAGCCATGCCTGCCGGCTCTTGCCCTCGCTTTTCCCCCTCCTGTTTCATGCCAGCGCACAAAACAACAGAGGGAAAAAATCATAGGCATCAGCTATCAATCCTCCAGGAAGAGCTCCTCCCCTGATGGATCGCTGGCTGAAGCCTTTGCATTTTCCCCACAACTGTTTCATGTCAACCTTCAAAACAGTTGCGAGGGAAAAAGCAAAGGCGACAGCCAGCAATCCATCAGGGGAAGAGCTCTCCCTGGCAGATTGCTGGCTGTCGCCTTTGTATTACCCCCTCTGCTGTTTCGAGAGCTGACACGAAACAACGGAGGGGGTAATACAAAAATGGTGAGCCACTTCCCCAGGAAGCAAAGGCAGAAAACGGCGCTCCATTCTCTGCCTTCGCCTTCCAGAGGGAAGCGAGCCCCTTCCACATTCGGCCTTTGCCTGTCGGAGAAGGGGCTTGCTTTTTCCAACAGGCAAGGGGCAAATGTGGAGCTCCATTTTGCCCTTGCCTGCCAGAGAAATCCACCCCCTTCTCTGACAGGCAAGGGCGAAACGGAGCTCCACATTTGGCCCTTGCCTGGTGAAGAAAGCAAGCCCCTTCACCGACAGGCAATGGGCTGAATGCGGAGCTCCGTTTCACCCTTGCCTGTAGGAGAAGGGGGTGGATTTCTCTGGCAGGCAAGGGCAAAATGGAGCTCCACATTTGCCCCTTGCCTGTCGGAGAAGGGGCTTGCTTTCTCTGACAGGCAAGGGCCGAATGTGGAGCTCCATTTCGCCCTTGCCTGCCACAGAAATCCACCCCCTTCTCCGATAGGCAATGGGCCGAATGCAGAGCTCCACCACTACCACCCTGTGTGTGTGTGTGTGTGTGTGTGTGTGTGTGTGTGTGTGTGTGTGTGTGTGTGTGTGTACACCCCCAAAACCACCCCAACTGCCAACACTCAAAATATACCTTTCCGACAAGGCCAGGCAAAAAATGCTAGTAATAGATAAAAATAAAAGAAGTCTAATTAGTATTATGGTAACAGCGGTGAGGCTGTTGCTCGCCAAAAATTGTAAAAGATATACACATTTTAGGTTTGAATACTGGTACAAAGAACTATGGGCTATGGCCATAAATGAAGACTTAACATGTGAACTAAAAATTAAAAAAGGTCCGGTGAAAATAAATGAATTTAAATATATTTGGGAGGAGTTTAGCAATTATTTATTTGTTAAGGGAAAGGGTACAAAACCAGGTAAAGAATTATACTGTTTTTTGGAAATAGGAGGTGAGTTGTTAAAAAAGTGAAAAATATGTGGATTTTTTGAGCAATCTTGAATGTCCCCAGGTGATGAGTGCACTTTTGTAACTGTATTTTATTGTAATTTTTGAATTTTACTGTATACTTTTTATAGTATTATGTTAAAGAAAAAACAACAACCAATGATTTTTTTGCACAGAGAAAACTAAATGTGAAAGACAATAGTTCTTGTGTGACGTTTCCACCGATTATGATAGTTTTGTACAGAGAGTATGTTAAAAAAGGAGCATTCTGTCAGGTGACTTCATACCTTATATTTCAAGTATACAATATTTTAAACTTTTGAGTATTGTACATAGATGACTGAAGGGGAGGAGTTATACACACACACATATACAGCCAAATGTACAAATACATATATATTTCTCCCCCATCTGAGCATGTATTTTTCCACAAATAACCTCCTCCATCCCAATGAACTCCCATCTTCCAGAATTCGGTATTAATATTTGTACCAACTGAAATTAAACTGCAATTTCACAAACCATAAAACAAGGTTTCTCAGCTGCACAGCCTGACTCAACTGCAAGGAAAATTGAATAGACTTCAGATTCAGCAGCTGAAAATGGGGGTCCTGCCAGCTTTAGAGATCAAATAGACAACAGTTGAGGGGGCCCCTTCAACCTCTTAGAATCACCTGTTATACACTTGTGATATTGAGTTCACAGAAAGAATTGCATAGCTGTGTTTGTAAAAAGCACTAAGGAACACCTCTACAGTCTGATTTAACACAAGCAATGGACTTGTGCATATATACTACTCAGTCCTTCCTGACTGGCTCTTTCTACCAGCTGGAGCAGCTAAATAAATGAGCAATCCAGAAGCAAGAGAAACTTTAGTGTTATATCAGATTCAAGACTTCTGGACTGTCCCCCCCCCCCTTTGAATGAGCCTAAATTGGAAAAACCCAGAATTTTTTGTTTCGGATTTCTGGCTTGCCTAGAAATCAGAAGCAAAGGGGACAATTTTGTATACAGTAGTTAGGGATGCAAGATGAGAAAGTACTAAATTATCCTTGCCCCATAAGGTTTTTTCTGGCTTCTGAAAAATAAATACATAATTAGAAAATCATTATTTTCAAATGGTAAAGGTAAAAATGCAGTAACATAATTTGTGCCAAACTACAACTTCTGCATGAACTTTGAAGGCTCAGAAGCAAGGGGACGACCAGCAACTTGTTCTGTGCTTGTGTGTTCGTGTTTTGTTCTCAATAAGATGCACAAAGACATTTGGCATTAATTATTGAGATGTGGGGGAGGGCAGCACATCTTCTCTTGCTGGAAATAAGGGGCCTCACAAGACTTGAAACTGCTCTGACAAGGTTTCTCATTAAGTCAAAAAGCCCCCAACAGACAAGAATGAAGAATTTATTTACAATTCAAAACATCACTATACCACATTTAACATTTTCTTTCTAGTGAATTCTGTTCTGTTCATCCATTCTTACTGGTGGAAAAAGTCAAATGGAAACAATGAGACAATTTGCAGCAGCGCCCATGGCTGCCATAAACACATTTATGACAGCCGCGGGTGCATTTATGGCATTGTTCTGTGCATGCGCAAGTGTGTTTCACTTCTGCTTCTGGGTGGGAGGAACCACATGACTGGCCCACAAAACCATGTGACCAGTCTGTGGCCCAAAAAGATTGGGAACCCCTAACTTATATTAAGCGCCTCAAAGACGGTACACATTTTGTCTCCTTTTCTCTCTCCCTCTCTATTATTATTTTTTATTTTCTTCAAAATGCTCCTGAATATCCTATTTTAATGATTTTATAGTTCAGGTAATTGCAGAACAATCACTTTCAAATCATTGTATTGTAATTATATTATATTTTATGCATGGCAGCATAGTTGGAGTCAGAGGCTGAAGAGATTAAACATTTGTAACATTGAACTAAATTCCCAGACATCTTTGTAAGAAGACAGCAGAAACAGTCACATTTTGGATCATCTTAACCTATAAAATCAAGGGTTAACCGTTGGAACTTTGCATAGGCTCCTTAGCCAGGCCCTACTAGCCTGCACTCACCATTCATGCACATGCCCGAACTGGGTACGCAGGTAAACACAAGATTGAGAAATGCACCAGTGGGGCAAGAGCCCCATAAATGCAAAAAAAGGGAAACAACTTTATTTCCCAATGTTCTTTGCGCCGCGCCGCACCACAGCCAATCAGGCTGAGAGGCGCGACCACAAAGAACAGTGAAAAACACGCCACAGCCAATCAAAATCGAGCCGCAGAAAAAAAACCACGCCACAACCACAAATCACAAACCCATAACTACAAGCCCCAGAGTCCTGCACGACATAAGCACGCAGAACGCTGAGGAAACCGGCACCTGAAAAATTAAAAAGAAAAACAACTCACCGCCTCACAGCCAAGCAAACACCAGCCGGCTTTCTTTCCCTCACCAACGGCGCCTGAATGTCCCGACTGGAGTTTCCCCTTTAATATCAGTGGGTGGGGGGTTGCAATTCCCCTCTCTGCTGGCTACCCTAGGGTTGGGAGGTTTGTGGGGACAAAAGGGGTATGCCCCCCAACCCTTCTGGACCCAGGAGACCAGGGAGTGTGGATCGATTCCCCCCTGCTAAAAAAACTCCGTCTTTAAAGAGAAGAAACCAAGCGATTTCTTCTCTTTAAAAACGGAGTTGTTTTAAGGAGGGGGGGACATTGATCCACTCTCCCTGGTCTCCTGGGTCCAGAAGGGTTGGGGGGACATACTCCTTTTGTCCCCCAAACCTCCCAACCCCAGGGGAGCCAGCAGAGAGGGGGGTCGCAATCCCCCTCCCACTGATATTAAAGGGAAAACCCCGATCTACTTTCACGACTCCACACAATCAAAGCACCATAACACAATAAAGCCCCCCTCCCCACCACCTAGCCCACCATTCCTATCCCCCACCGACCACGCCCCCTCCCCACCACCTAGCCCACCCTTCCTAACCCCTAAGACCATGCTCCCCTCCCCACCACCTAGCCCACCCTTCCTAACCCCACCGACCACACCCCCTCCCCACCACCTAGCCCACCCTTGCTATCCCCCACTGACCATGCCCCCTCCCCACCACCTAGCCCACCCTTCCTAACCCCCAATGACCATGCCCCCTCCCCACCACCTAGCCCACCCTTCCTAACCCCCAACGACCACGCTCCCTCCCCACCACCAAATAAATAAATATTTTTTGAAAAATTACTAAAACAGTCAAAAACATCCAAAAATACACAAAAACAAACAAAAACACCAAAAACAATACAAAGTAAACAAAAACACAATCAAAAACAAAACAAACAGACAAAAATACAAATTCCAACCAACCCCCCCCCCCCACACACACACACACACAAAAGAAAGAAAACAAGCAAACTTACCAAAAGATGTCCTACCTCCACGAGGACCGGAAAAGAAATGAATAAAGAAAGAGACTACTTACCAGAAGAAGCTCCACCAAGAGGCCAGGAGAGAAAAAACAGTCAAAATACAATAACTCCTACCAGCACCACCTGCTGGCCACAATAATAAAAACAATTCAAAAACACACAACAGCCCCAAACAAAAGGCCACAAGAGTAAAAAGAAATCAAAAACATAACACAAATTCACAATTTTACACAAAACGTCACACCAATAAAAACAAGTAAAAAAAATTTATACTAACACACACTTTAACACAAATCACAAACATATGTCAATAAAATACAATAGAAACTTTTAAAAATCCTGTGCTGAGTTTTAACTCAAATTAAAACCCAAAACATCTAAACACATTTTAAAAACATTGAATGTAAAAAACATTTACTTTTACATTATTAAAATTATTACCTACGGTACAACTAATTCAAAAAAATCAAAAAACTAAAACATTATTCGCTTACATAAAACAATTTGAAAAAATTATATCATACTTTGTTCTTTTATTAATCCTCAAAAAAACCAAAAAAAGCAGATCACAGTTAATAACAGCCAAGCCCAAAAAAAATTACATAAATAAATTTTAAAAATTAAAATTACAGACTAAGCAATTTTTAAAAAACATTAACACAATTTAACCTTCCAACACAATTTAAAACAGCCCGGCAATGCCGGGCAACCTCTGTTAGTAAAATATAAAATACAGTATACAGTAGTGACATACTTTGGTTTTTCACATATTTATTTTCATGAGACCATCATAAATCTTTCTTTTTGCTCTGAAATACACAGTATCTACAATACTAACTTTTCACAATCAAACACTGATTTTTCAGGAATTACGTTTCAGATGCAACTATTACTGTTTTGCTTTGTCCTGATAATCTCTAACTGGTTTTGTCACCTCTATCTTGCACAAAAATGCACTGAAATGAAGAGAGAAAATTCAGTGCCTTTCCTATTTTGTTGCCTCTCTCTCACACACAAAAGATTCACACCCTCTAGAGCCATGATGGTGAACCTTGGCACTCCAGGTGTTCTTGGACTTCAATTCCTAGACACCCAAGTCTCTGTGAATCTAGACGAATGGGATTCACAGAGACTTTGGATTCTGGGAAATCAAGTTCAAGAACACCTGGAGTGCCAAGGTTCACCATCACTGCTCTAAAGAATAAAACGATTGCAGCTGCTACAGGGCCTTTTGTGAGCTTTGAGTCTTAAGTTCCTTTACAATAAGGCTGCTACATGGTGTTCAGAGGTCATCACTCAGGTGAAATATCACTTATGAGCAACTACATGGAAATAAATGTTACCAATTTTCTTCTTTCATTTTCTGAAAAGTATTTTAAACATGACCTCAGAAACAGGGCACACAATTTTAATTTGACCCAGTTCTTCTTCTTCTTTACCCTGTATTTTGAGCGCTACTCTGATAATATGATTTAAAAGTTCAAGGAAATTCCCATTTGTCTGTTTTTTTCACCTAACAAATGGAATAATTTAATCCATCTGGTAAAGGGAAGTTTGGAGGATTACACTGTCCTTGGATGTGACAGACAAACTGCATGGGAAAACTGCATACTTCCTCTATAGAACAAAATAGCTTAAATGAACCAGTTGGGATTTGCCAGGTTGCTTAGTAAGGATCAAAACATAATTCATAACCTCTGTAGAAAGAAGAGAAAGAAAAAGGAAACCTTTGCATACCCACTGTCATGGTCTCTGTGAATCACACAACTAGTTTCTACACCTGCACTGACAATCCTCACAGAAGCTTCCAGATCTCTAGAGTAAAAAAAAAATTCCTCCCTTCTATTTACTGCGTATGATTTGCCAATTTATGTTCAGTCTCCCAGTAGTTCACTGCTATGAAAAGAAATTATGTCATAGATGGTGTAACAAATAATGGGATATGGGCAGCTTAGGTGACTTCATAGAAGACAACTTAAAAATCCACAGTTGCAGGTAAATAACCTTTTTGGTTGTGGCCTCTATGAATTCACACAATTAAGTAATTAGCAAACTAAGCTATAAATCAGTGGTGCCTAAACTATGGCCCATGGGCCCAATTAGGCCAACACATCTCATTGTTCTGGCCCACACTCAGAACCCGGGCCCTCTTTGGACCGCCCACCCACCCAAGCCTTCTCTGTTTCAAGCCTTCTCTGTTTCAAAATCCACGGCGCTGGAAGGGTAAACTTGGTGCGTTGCCTTGGTGCGCCAAGGGACTCTCCCAATGTGGCACACCAAGGCTGACGTCAGCGTGGTACGCTAAGTTTACCCTTCCAGTGCCACAGATTTTGAAATGGAAGCTTGAAAAAAATCCTACAATGTGGCGATCCAGCTTGCAAGAGGCTTTCGCAGTGCTGGGAGCAAGCGGAGGCTGCTCGGACCAGCAGAGCCGAAGCACGGCCACTGCCAATGCTGACATTAGAACATACCTGTCAAGTTTTGGATTTGAAAATAAGGGAAATTTTGGCCACATCCCTCTATGAGTGTGGCCAAATCTGTGGGTGTGGCCAAATATAGCCATGTGACTTGCTGGGCTCTAGTCATGCCTGCCACATGGCCATGAAAATGTCTGCAAACACAGACAGTACTTTGGCTGTAAATGGAGAAGAGCACTGCACCCTAGAGTTGGATACGACTGGCAGATTTTACTTTCTTAGGATCAAAGATAGCTGCAGATGGTGTTTGCAGCCATGAAATAAAAAGGCGACTGATTCTTGGGAAACAAGGTATGAGAAACCTGGGGAACATAGTTAAAAGTAGAGGCATCACCTTGCAAACAAAAAATTGCATAGTCAAAGCAATGGTATTCCCGGTGGTAATGTATGGGTGTGAGAGCCGGACCATTAGGAAAGCTGAGCGCAGAAAAATAGATACCTTTGAAATGTGGTGTTAGAACCTAGAAGAAATCAACCATGACTACTCATTAAAGGTCAAATAGTAAAAATGATGCTAAAGTACTTTGGACATCAAATGAGAAGAGAGGATTCACTTGAGAAAACCTAGATGCTGGGAAAGGTGGAAGACAAAAGAAGGGGGTGGCCAAAAATAAGATGGCTAGATGGTATTGTAGATGCAATGGGCACAAAGCTGTGTGAGCCAAGAAACCCTTTCCCCATCTCCTTGTGGGACTTTTGTTTTGTTTTCTTTCTTGTTTACTCATTTTTAATTATTATTTTTCCTGGGAAACAAAGTGCATAATAGTAAACCAGCCCCCTAGGGTTACCAACTGCTTATAAGCAGCTTCGCTTTAATGAACTAGCCCTGCACATGGCTACACACACCCCCATTAGTGTGGAGGAGCAAGGGATTAATTCCCCCAAATTAACCCATCTATTTGTTCCTCACTGCAACCAATTGAAGCACCAACACCTGAGAATATCGGATCCAGCTTAAGGAAGGGAATTTGTAAAGTAAAAAGCAACCTCTGTGCTTTTCCTACTGTAAAAGGAACCAAGCCAGGCAACTGCAAGCAAAATAAACCTCAGCTCTCTCTCTCTCTCTCATATAGTGATCAAGCAACAGCCCCTCATCCCAAGTTAACTCTAGAACAGAAACAGTTACGAAAGCCTCCAGGAGGCAGGGCAGAAACAGCTCAATAAACCATGAGAGTGAGAGAGAAGTCTCTGCTCCAGACCAAGAGCTGATTTGCCCCTGCACATATGAAATATCACTCACCTAGAGTAGACTCCCGTCCCATGGTGGCTCCGACCACCAGCAGCAAAACCGAAGCCTCCATGACCATGTGGCAGGGAAATGAAAAAGAAGGCCCCCACCACCTTCTCTCTCCCCTTCCACAAGCGAAAAGCCACAGCGGCCTCTGGTGGCAGAAAAACATAATGCAGCTTCGCCTGTGAGGGCTCCGGTCAGGATTCTTTTTTAAAAAATAAGGGATATTACAGGGAAATTAATAAAATGGGAGGAGGTTGGGAAGAGGGATAAAAATAAGGGGTTTCCCCAGGAAAAACAGGATACTTGACAGGTATGCATTAGAACGGTCAGCAACAGGAGCAGCCCACCTCCGGCCCCTACAGCTGCATGTCGGTGCGGGACCGGCCCATGAAAAAAAGGTTTGGCCAACACTGCTATAAATTGTGGTTGTCATGCCAAAATTAATAAAAAGACTGTCCTTCTGGAGGAAAATTCTTTCTGATCTTTTAAATTAATGCTTCACAATCACAAAGGTTAAAGTTTGGGACTGTTGCTACTTTGCAAATGTCCTGTATATCAACTCTTCTCATGAAAGCTGCTGAGGAAGCCATGGATGTATTAGAATGTCCACTAAAACTGTAGAAGCAGGGGGAACAATGGGGTGAAGACACCCTGATGAGGAGGACTTGTGTCTGCCAATAGACTGGGGCTTCATATTTAAGGAGGATCCCTAGATCGGTGAGCTGGTATGGATAAGATGCCCCTGGAGCAGACTGAACACCAAACACAGGACAAGATACCCTACAAGCCTTCGTACTGTGGGGAATAGAACAGAGGGAGCAATACTGGCCCATAGTTTAGGAGGCCCACAGAACTGACATGACTGGTGGAGAACAGGATGAGACTGGAGCCATGGGGGATGTGCTGCTCAATGTACTCAATGTCACCAGCACATGGAGTGGCATTAAAAGACTTTGGGAGGCTTGAACAGTGAAGTAATTGTTAATCACTTCTTCTACCTGTAAATAGTTATACTCCTTACCTGTCCGTGGTAAGTTGTTATTAAAGTTGCACCTTTGTTGAACTTTAAATCAGTCCTAATACTTCATTAAGAAAAATGGATGAGGGTGGGTGGACCACAGTATGCAACGTCTTTTTAAGGGCAATTTGAGGCAATGCATTAAAAATTGGCACCAAAAACTGAGACATATGAAAAAAAAAATTAATGCTACCATTGGGAGAAAAGATCTATCCATGTACAGTACCACCTTCTTTTTACTGGAATGAAAGTATAGACCAGGAATTCTCAACCTGTGGCCCATGGGCTGGATGAAGCCTACGGCAGCATTTTATGTGCCCCCTCCCCCACTGCCTCCACCACACTAGGAAGTGCCATGTGGTGGAGGAAGGGCAAAATGGCTGTCTGGCCTCCAAAGCTGTCTGAGGGAGCATGACCCAAGCCCCTGGTTTTAAAAAGTTGAGAACTCCTGGAACAGAAAGTCATTATCTAAGTGCAAAAATTCCATTTGCCCTTCATTCTTAAGAGCAATTAAGAATACTGTTTTGAAAGTCAATAATTATAGATCTCCTCTTGTCATAAGTTCAAAGGGGACCTTTGTAAGAAGAGACCACATGCCCAAAACAGAGCCTATCTTCGTAGGGAGGGAAAGCGAAGAATTAAGCCAGATAGAAATAACCAGGGAGGAGGTCCTTGCATGTCTTGTTAAGCTAAACACTAACAAATCACCAGGACCAGATGGCATCCATCCACGAGTTCTCAGGGAACTTAAAGATGAAAATGCTGATCTCCTAGCCAAAATACATAATATTTCCCTCAAAGCAGGCTTTGTGCCTGATGACTGGAAGGTAGCGAATGTAACACCAATTTTCAAAAAAGGATCCAGGGGTGATCCAGGAAATTACCGACCTGTCAGTTTGACATGTGTCCCAGGTAAAGTGATGGAAACCATCCTAAAAGATAGAATTAATAGGCTCATAGAAGAGAAGGCGCTGCTAAAGGAGAGCCAACATGGCTTTTGCAAGGGCAAATCATGCCTCACTAATCTGTTGGAATTTTTTGAGAGTGTCAACAAGCATGTGGATAAGGGGGATCCAGTTGACATTGTTTATCTGGACTTTCAGAAGGCTTTTGACAAGGTCCCACACTAAAGGCTCATGGAATAAAGGGACAGGTCTTGTCCTGGATCAGCAACTGGCTAAGGGACAGGAAACAGAGGGTAGCACTAAATGGACACTTCTCCAAGTGGAGGGAAGTAAAGAGTGAGGTCCCCCAAGGTTCAGTACTGGGACCCCTGCTTTTCAACCTCTTCATAAATGATCTAGAGGTAGGAGTAAAAAGCAAGGTAGCCAAATTTGCTGACGACACTAAATTATACAGGGTAGTGAAAACTGTGAGAGATTGTGAGGAGCTCCAGAGGGATCTCTCGACACTGGGGGAGTGGGCAAAACAGTGGCAAATGAGTTTCAACATTAGTAAGTGCAGAGTGATGCATGTTGGGGCAAAGAACCCCAATTACATTTATAAACTGATGGGGTCTGAACTCTCTGCGACAAACCAGGAAAGGGACCTTGGTGTCCTGGTGGACAACTCAATGAAGGTGTCAACCCAGTGTGCCTCAGCAGTGAAAAAAGCAAACTCAATGCTAGGGATCATTAGGAAGGGTATAGAAAATAAGTCAGCAAGTGTCATTTTGCCTCTTTATAAATCTATGGTGAGGCCCCATCTGGAATACTGTGTACAGTTCTGGTCGCCATACCTCCAGAAGGATATTATGGAGCTGGAAAAAGTGCAGAGGAGGGCAACCAGAATGATTAGGGGACTGGAACACCTTCCTTACCATCTGAGGCTGCAACGGTTGGGCCTCTTCACTCTTGAACGACGACGTCTAAGAGGTGACCTGATTGAAGTTTATAAAATCATGCATGGTGTGGACAAAGTAGGTAAGGAAAAACTGTTTTCCTATCGCATAACACTAGAACTAGGGGACACTCCATGAAACTTTTGGGTACTAGTTCTCAAACAAATAAGAGAAAGTACTTTTTCACCCAGAGGATTACTGGTCTATGGAACTCCCTGCCAGAAGAAGTGGTGACAGCTGTCAGTCTTGACAGCTTTAAGAAAGGATTAGACAAGTTCATGGAGGACAAGAGTATCAATGGCTATAATTATGGATACTTAAGGACAACCTCTGGGTTGGAGAGATAGGCAAGATATCTCTCAATATCATTTCCAGGGAATCCTAAGCAGGTGATGGCATCTGCTTGGAAATACCCTGAAGGAAATGGTGAGCCACTGTGTGAGACAGAATGCTGGACTGGATGGGCTGTGGCCTGTTCCAGCAAAGCTGTTCTTATGTTCTTATGTTCTTATGTAAGGTATGGTAAAACTCGTACCTGTCTACCGCGGCTCCGGAAAATACAGGACCTGCGCAGAACGGTTCTGCACTGGTTGCCTTCTACGCGGCCTGCGCAGAATGGTTCTGCGCAGATCGCCTTCTGCGCATGCGTAGAAGGCTTCTACGACCCCCTTCTGCGCAGATCGCCTTCTACGCATGCGTAGAAGGGTTCTATGCATGTGTAGAAGGGTTCTACGCAAGCATGAAAGCCTTCTACACAAGTGTAGAAGGCGATCTGCACAGAAGGGATGCGCAGTACCTCCCCCCCGCTGCCAATTCCAGGGTTTTTGGCAGCTGCGGGTGGGAAATGGTGCAAATTGGCGCTGAAAATCGGGAAATCCCGGCCAATCCGGGAAGGTTGACAGGTATGAGTAAAACTAAGGACAAAGACCAAGATGGCATTTGTTGGTTCATATATGGCTAAATAGGCATTAATTCCTTAAAAGATGTTGGATTCTTAAATAATTGCAAGAATAGATGACATACCTATTGATGAGCTACTATCATAGCGAAATTATACTTTTAAAGATTAAAAAGGCAATCCTAATTGTTTTAAATGCAATTGAAACTTGGGAGTTGTTTGCAGTAATACTGGAACAGATATTTCACTAATAGAAGCAAACTCTGTAAACCTTGTAAAAGTGATGCCATGAAGTCTCTTACTCCTATGTCTGATGTAGTGGACTTGATCCACGAAAGCTCACATTGAAATATAACAGTTAGTCTTTAAAGTGCTACAACATTTTACTTTGGTTTATTATTGGAGATGCCTGAAACACACGATTCCACAAAAAATTCATATGTAAACCTTCTCCATTTATATTCAAATAATATATTTTGGATGGTTTTCTTGCCTGTTATTGAGGAATTATTCTCCAGACTGTCAATTCCATCTGATCTATATCTGGGTGTTATACTGATCCATCCTCTGTTTATATTTACTGAAATTGTTCTGAAGTGTGTAATGCTGTGTGTTTGAATTCTCAAAACTCTTCAATATGGTTTGAAGCATCAAGGAGTCTGTCTCCACTGTTTTATCCCCCATTCTCTTTATTTTTCTTTCTTTTTTGTACAATTCCTGCATAAAATAATCAGTTTTCATTTTAAGAGACCTTCAAACAGGAAATCTTCTATGTGTGGACATGAATCTTCTGACATGCTTGCAATTCTCAGCCAATCATTCTGCTTATCTAACTGCAGTTGTCATACTCTTCACTGCACAGTCTGCCACATGATGAGTGGAATACATTTTAGTAAACAGATGAAGAATATGCCTCTTTTTGGAAGGAAAGCACTAGCTTTCCTTCCAATAGAAACAAGTGGTTCCTAGAGCAAATCAAGCCAGAACTGTTTCTGGAGGCAAAAATTATGAAACTGATTCTGTCCTATCTTGGACAAGATTGTCTGTAAAAGACAATGCTATTGGGAAAGGTTGAAGGCAGCAGGCAAGGAGGCAGACTAAATACAAGATCAATCCCTTAAAGGAAGCCACAGGGTTAAGTTTGGAAAGGCTCATCCTGTTTGAGTAAGGCCCTGACCAATGATATGTGCACTATGTACTCCCACGACCCTGTCTACCAGGGGTACTACCATGTAAATCTCTCATTTAGTCTACTCACTTCAAACTACATTATATGCAAACTGATGTGGCAATTATGTCATCTGAAGGCTAGTGGCTGAAAATGTTAATATAGTCTTTAAACACAGAGACATAACATTTAATTAAAAATAATATTTAGAAACCAAAGTAAAGCTTATGATCCCTTTAGTGAGCCTAGCATCAAACACCTAGACCAGGGGTAAGCAACCTATGGCCCGCGGTACTAAATAATCCGGTCCTCCCTTCAGCTGCCGCCGCTACTGCCGTAATTGGCCACAGACTTGTTTACAGCTGTCATAACTGCATTTCAAAACCTTATATTATTGGAATAAAGGCTGGTAGTTGTTTCACCAGTGAAGAATTCAGATTTTGTTTCTATTACTTCAAGCATTCATTTTTATGAACTCTCTGAATGATTATGAACAATTCAATTATATAACCTTGTTCTACATGCCACAAACGGTTTCTCCTTTGTTTCATAACTGCATTTATGGCAGGCGTCAATGGCAGGGGAACCACCAATCCGGCCCCCTCAACTGTCTGAGGGCGCATGACCCAGCCCCTGAGTTAAAAAGGTTGGCAACAACCCCTGGTCTAGACCCTCACTGAGGCTGACAGGCAAGTAAATGTTATCTTATAAAAGACATATAACCATCTTCTCTTATTACAAACAACCAAACTATAGCATGAAATATTTACAATTTTTTGGAGTCCACTGTTTATTATTATTAAGAAAAAAACAATTCTGCCTGAATATGAGCAATTACTATGAAGATGTAAGAATCCTACAATGTGAATTGTTATACATGGTAACATAATTACTCTTTGTATTTTGGACAATAAATATCATCATCATCATGCACAAGACTGTATATTACTGCTATTCCAGTTTAGTTATCACAACTTTCCACAATGATTCCTTAGAACTGTCATGTGCAAAGAGCTCAAAATTATCTTTTAATTCTCAGGTTCCCCCAGAGGAACGATTACTAACCACTGCAAGTCTGTAGTGCAAGCGTAAGCTATGGTTCCCACCTGATAAAACATCCACGTTGTCTACAAATCCATGGCATTATCAAAGTTTTCAAAAAAAAAAGAAGAGAACAAAAATGCTTTAAAAGTGCTAAATGTGAAAAACAGTACTGTACAAAATATTTAGTATGTTTAACATAAATCTGTACATCCATTTTAAATATTAAGGTCTCAGAGACTGATTCAAAAATCCCTGAACAACTGTTTACATAACAGGACAAAATGTATATCTCTCTTATATACTATATATGTTTCTGATTTTCTGGGTCACCAAAATATTTATGCTAAAATATTTATTTTCATGAGCTACTCTATCACCAGATTAAAAGTCAGAGGTCCATCCAATAACTTTCAAAAAGCAGAAACCTTAACTTCCATTCAAATAAACATCAGTTCCTGACACATATAACACAATTAACTTGATTGTATCTATTGGTGTAACTAAGCTAGCACAAGACTTCTATCACTTACATTGTAGAAACCTCATTTTCCTCCCTCCTCATGTGTCAAATTCAATCTTTTCATTTTAATTGTGTAAGGAACTCTGCAAGGTGTTACACATCCCCTTTGGTTGTGATTTGAACAGATGCTATAAAATTTTGCTTGTTCTACTGGCATTTTCTTTAGTTTAATCTGAAGTGGAGCACTAGCTCTTGTGAATTACCATTAGACTAATGTTGACAGAACTCACTGCTACCAATGCACTGCAAATTCTGATTGGAGAGGCAACCATATAGCGTTCTGGGGACTGAAGCATTAGCTGGGAAAAGAGAAACTAGTTGAGGAATACTTGACCTTATTGTTTTGGTGGTTCAAAAGTGCTTAACTTATTTGCTGTTCCAAGGAGAGCACTGGCAACAATAGCTGCTTTAATACAATTCAAATCAAGTAGACAAATATATTAGAACTAAAGACTAGACAGTCTGGATTTAAAGCCACTCCCCTCCTGAAGATTTTACTTTTCTATTTTATTTGGAAAACAGGGTAATCTTAGCATAGTGAAGGTTGCCTTGCTCGAAAGCCAGACGTATCCAACTCTAGGGTTCAGTGTTCATCTTTGTTTATAGCCAAAGGGCCAGAGCTGTCTGTCTCTGCAGATGTTTCTGTGGACATGTGGCAGACATGTATGTCAAATTTTCCCTATTTAAAATTTGTATGTTGATCATTATTTTTTTAGCCAGGATTTCTATTTGTATGTCGATTTTTTTGTAAGATGAACTGTTTGTATGTCGGGAAAGCAGGGAATGCTGACATAGTTTTTTAAAACTGAATTGATGCTACCTGATGCACAGAATATTGCTGCAACATTCAAGAGAGAATTGGACAACCATCTATCATATCTGCTTTGATTATGATTCTTGCATTGAGCATGGAGTTGGACTCGATGGTCTAAAAGGCCCCTTCCAACTCAGTGATTCTATGGTGGCTGAATAAAAACTAGAGTCCTCTCAGGTGACAGACTGGAACAATTAGGGTTTATGACAGAGAGTGCCCCAGGGACAGGTCCATACATTTCAGCATCTTAAGTAGATATACTTTTTTAAAAAAGTTTGTTTCTTTGTCAGCTAGGCTGGAAATAAACTAAAGCTGAGTAACCGAAAAAGAAAATTTAACAGAACATATCCAGTCAAGTATTAAGTGCAAATAACATAAGTGACAAAGGAAAGCAATAATTAGTGCTGTACAAGAGGCTGAAATTGCCATGTTCAAAGATATAATTTTGTGGCAAGAATCACACTATCACTTGATATCAGCACTCTTGATTTGTTTCCAAATACCTGTGCAATTTAATCACAGCTTTGCAAACATAACCATTTCTATCAATGTCTCAGGCTAGATAGGTTTATTCCTAAAGCGGACTGAGGAGTGGTATAAAAATCAATGAGATTACTCACATGTTTACTTAACTCAGATCAAAGTCTACATGCTGATGATGCTAGTAAAGCTAGTTCTACACCTGGAATTGTACATCTGGAATTTTCTCACCTTTACACCTTAATGAGGCAAATCAAAATACCATATTTGCCAGTTTATAAGATGTGCTTTGCACCTTAAACTATTCCCGAAAAACAGAGCGCATCTCATAAACCGGAAACAGCCCTCTCCCCCCTCCCACATGTTGGTGCGGTTTGGCAGCTGCCACAAAGCCAAATCCTTGTCTTTGCCACTGTACGACAAACACCAGCACTGAGGGTGGGGCGTGTGAGAGAGCTCCTCTCATAGCCTGATCCTTGTGCACACACAGACACTGGGTGAGGGTCAGGCAATGATGTCATTACATTAGCATAGGAGAAACAGCCCCATTTCTGCATTCCTGGCTGGAGTGAGCTGAGTGACATTCTAACCTCAGGAGCCAGGGAGCTGGGACACACACACACCCCTTGCTATTGTCGTGATTACATCTGGGATGGCATCATTTTTAAAATAATTATTACATCGGGTAGGAGTTGCCCCGATAGCTATCACCCGTCGGGCAGCAGTGAGGGCAGGGATGCGCCAGTGGTTGAAGAGGTTCAGCAGCTGGGGGTGGAAGAAACGGGGCAAGGAAGGCTGGGTCTAGCTGTTACACTTGCTCCATTGGGTGAGAGGGGCTGTCCCGAGCCAGCTTCGCCTTCTTTCGGCACTGACTGACAGAGACTGCAGCCAGTGCCTGCCCTGTGGAGGGAGGACTACCTAAGCCTTTCTGGCACAGCCCAGGAACCAAGGGCACACGATGGGCACCACAGGACTCAAGGCAGAGTCGCTGCTCCTGCTGCCTCCCCCACCTCTAACACCGCTGCAGCAGCCCTAAGAGAGACCCGTGCTAGAGGTGCTCGGGCCCTAGTCGTGCAGCTGGGCCCGGGATGTGGCTGGCCAGGTTTGCATAAATTCATAATATCTGGTACCCTTTGTAGCATTAAGCTTAATAGTCTGTTTCACAAAATACTGTAGAAGCATTTGTTCAAATCCTCTTGTGGAAAGTTAAGGTTTCCCTTGCTCGAAAGCCAGTCATATCCAACTCTAGGGTTCCGTGCTCATCTCTGGCAGGCTTTTATCAATCATTATTTTTTTTATCTGCTCCACACTTTCTCGCTCCAAGGTTCCTTTGAGATTCCTTTTGAACTGAAGAAGCCTTTAGCAGAACCAGTACGGAGGGACCCTTTAGTGAACAAAGATCACCAACAGTTCTGGTAGCTGATGTCATCAGCTTAAGCAGGTGTAACTTCATGCAAGAGAATTTGAGTCATAGTATCTTGGAAGCAGAGGACAACACAGGAGGTGAAACAGGAGGAAGATTACTATCCCACCATCTTCTTCTAGTGCAGGGGTACTGAAACTATGGCCAGATCCAGCTCCCAATGTCAATTCATCTGGCCCACAAAGTCCTCGTCGCTCCCGTCCAGGTGTGTTTTGCTTCCACTTCCGGGAGTGACGAGGGCTTGATGGGATGGATGAATTGGCATCGGGGGCCAGGGTCGCCTCCTGGGCCATAGTGCCCGGCCCCCTGATCCATGTGACCAGCCTGCAGAGTGGAAAGTTTGGGCATCCCTGCTCCAGTGTGAAACTGGAGCACCTGCATTTTTTCCTTAGAGTTGGAAGTCTCCTCTATATCTTGGTCCCCTCAGCTTTTCTGTTTCCAGAGAGGCAAGTCTGGATCCAATTTATTTTGTTGGATTATGATGGACATGAGACTATTATTTCAGCCCAGCAAGGCAACTCAAACATTTTTATGTTCTCTGTTGAAGCAATTCAGGGTTGGAAGTCCTATATCTCTCCAATTCCAGAATCTGTCACACTGCTATGATGGTAGTCCAATAAGTTGAAAAGTTGCTAGGTGATTTTAAAGGAAAATGAGCAAGATTTTATAACAGTGCTACAAATCCCATTAATCTCAGGGCCAAGAGCCCTGGTGGTGCAGTGGTTAAACTGCAGTACTGCAACTAAAAGGTTGTGAGTTCAATCCTGACCAGGGATCAAAGTTGACTCAGCCTTCTATCCTTCCCGGATCAGTAAAATGAGCACCCAGCATGTTGGGGCAAAATGCTAATTGACTTGTGAACCGCCCAGAGAGTGCACTAAGCTTTGCTTTGCTTCTAATTCATCCCTATTGAGTCAAATCAGACTTTTTAAAGAGTAAATATGTTTAGGATTATCATCATTTTCTTTCTTTCTTTCTTTCATGTTGCCTTCCTCATATTAGGAAACCCAAGACAGCTGAAAACTATACAGGTGAAACTCGGAAAATTAGAATATCATGCAAATGTTCATTCAGTTCTGTAATGCAACTCAAAAGGTGAAACAAATATATGAGATAGACTCATTACATGCAAAGCGAGATAGTTCGAGCCTTGCTTTGTTATAATATTGATGTTTATGGTTTACAGCTTATGAAAACCCCAACCCTCCAATCTCATGTACCCCATAATCATCACATAATCTCATGTACGCTGTATGCCATGATCATCACAATTATAACGAATTAAGACATGACATATCTCACTTTGCATGTAGTGAGTCTATCTCGTATATTTGTTTCACCTTTTATGTGAAATGAATGAACATTTGCACGATATTCTAATTTTCCGAGTTTCACCTGTATATAACTTTGATTATAATCAAAATAATTTACTAAGTATAGAAATCTGGAAATCTTACATACATCTATTGATTATAGTCCTTCTGCAGAGGTTGTACAGTCAAACATGATCAGGCAGATGGTTATAAAACATCTATCTAAAGCAGGAGTTCTCAACCTTTTAAAGTCAGGGGGCCGGGTCATGCTCCCTCAGACAGCTTTGGGGGCTGGACAGCCATTTTGCTCTTCCTCCACCACATGGCACTTTGTGGTGTGGTGGAGGCAGGGGGCACATGAAATGGTGCTGTGGGCCACATCTGGCCCACAGGTTGAGAATCCCTGATCTAAAGTTTCATTTATTTGTATTGCATATTAAAGCTGCAGTTATACATATTATTAAAGAAAGTGCTACTTGGTCACATTATAAAACATTTTGTATTTGTTTCCTAAAAGAAAAGTGATTTATTCTGCTTTTTTATTTTTCATCATGGAACTTAACTGATTTCAGCAGAGATGTAGCTGTATATTAGAACAGAATCTGATTCACAAAATGCTATTTCCATATGCAACTTCATTTCTTACTAATGCATGACTTGTGAAGCATTTCCACATCATTAAAGATTAATTATTGTAACAAATCATACAGCACTCATCATTAATACTCCTACTCTAAATATTTTCAAAACAATATAAAGTAAGTAATATTTTGTAAGTAATTATGTCTACAACTTACATAGAGTGCCTGGAAGTCACAAGTTTAAAAGACATAAAGGATAACCAGTTTAAACAGACTTGGCTTAACTCTTAACTTGACTAACTGTTCTTAGTGTTTCCAGACTTTGAAACACTGTAAGTTTATTTTTGTGTTCTCAAGAAAGTAGAAAAAATATGAAAAGGGAATTGATTATTCTGACACTTTAGATAGCTGTGGAATGGAGGTGGGCAAGCACGTACTCTGGATCCAACCATTTTCATCAAAATTTTATTACAGTATATAACTTTTATGTACTTCTGTAGGAACAGAATATGGTTAAGCATGTGCAGTTTTCAAGGTTCAGTCTTTAGTATATAAATGTCAAGTACTCAGCTAAGATTGACCTGAAGGAACAGTGATATCAATGTTTAGCAGTTACACAAGATAATGGTGTTTGTTAATGCATATATTGTGATGCTAACAGCATTGTTCAATCAGGCAGGTACATGGCTGGGGAGCCAGAGGTTGGATGTTCAATTCCCCCACTGTGCCTCTTAGAGGTTGTTGTGGCCTTGGGAAAGCTGTCCAAGGACATCCCCAGAAGAAGGGAACAGTACATAACTTCTGAATATTTTGCGCCTACAAAACTTTGGGAGGGAAATGGTTGCAATAAATCAGAATTGACTTCACAGCACATTAAACAACAACAACAACAGTGGCAGCAGCATGAATTCATCTCACTCCCATTTAACCCTTCACTAACAAAGAGAATAAGTGCCTGACAAATTTCGTGAGCCACTTGATGGCTGGTACAAACATGTGTACAAGCATGCATGCATGTACACATATTACAGGTCAAGGGCTACTAATTTCTAGCAGTACATTTCACTTGACACCTATCAAGGATTACATGGTTCATAATCCTTACTTGTTGTGTCCTTGCATGCATGGTTCAGGAATTGTATTTTTCTTCCTTTGCCATTCAAAAGAGACATCTGTTTTCTGATGCTATCAATTCAGCTTTTTTTACATAATTGGTGTAATTTGCACAAATTATGGCTTTCTAGTAGTGTAGGTTAATTGTTTTTTAGTCAGTAATCTATTATGTCTTTAGTTTTAACTGTTTCAAAACTGTGAGTCGCCTTGGGTCTTTTCACTAGGACAAAGGTGGCCTACAATTGATACAATATGGATTAACTGAATAGAGCATCTGTTGTTGTTCAGTCGCACAGTCGACTCCGACCCTTTGCGACCCCATGGACCATTTTCCTCCAGGCACCTCTGTCCTCCACCATCCTCCTCAGCCCACCAAGCTCTGTGCCCATTGTGTCCACAATACCATCTATCCATCTCATCTTTGGACGCCCCCTTCTTCTCTTGCCCTCCACCTTTCCCAGCATCAAAGCCTTCTCAAGCGAGTCCTCCCTTCTCATTTGATGTCCAAAGTACTTTAGCTTCATCTTCACTATTTGTCCCTCCAGGATTGATTTCTTCCAGTATTGACCTATTTGTTCTCTTTGCTGTCCAAGGGACTCTCAGGACTCTCCTCCAACACCACATCTCAAAGGCATCTATTCTTCGGTGCTCAGCCTTCGTAATGGTCCAGCTCTCACACCCATACAATACCACTGGGAATACCATTGCTTTGACTATGCGAATTTTTGTTTTCAAGGTGATGTCTCTGCTTTTCACTATATTCCCCAGGTTTCTCATAGCTTGTCTCCCCATAATCAATTGTCTTTTTATTTCATGGCTACAGTCGCCATCTGCAGTGATCCTAGATCCCAGGAAAGTAAAATCTGTCACTGTTTCTACTTCTTCTCCATCTATTTTCCAGGAACTGATTGGGCCTGTTGCCATTATCTTGGTTTTCTTGATATTTAGTCTCAAGCCAGCTTTTGCACTCTCCTCCTTCAGCCAAATCAAGAGATTCTTTAGGTCTTCCTCACTTTCTGCCATTAGGGTGGTATCGTCTGCATATCTCAGATTGTTGATGTTTCTCCCAGCAATTTTGATCCCATATTGTGATTCCTCCATCCCTGCATTGCGCATTATGTGCTCTGTGTATAGGTTGAATAAGCATGGTGACAAAATGCAGCCTTGTCTTACTCCTTTTCCTATTCCAAACCACTCTGTCATTCCGTGTTCTGTCCTAACTGTTGCTTCTTGGTTCGTGTACAGATTTCTCATGAGGCATATGAGGTGTTCTGGTATTCCCATCTCTTTAATTACTTGCCACATTTTGTTGTGGTCCACACAGTCAAAAGCCTTGGTGTAGTCAATAAAACAAAAGTAGACTTGTTTCTGGTATTCTTTTGTTTTCTCCATGATCCAACGTATGTTGGCAATGTGGTCTCTAGTCCCCCTGTCTCTTCTGAAACCGGCCTGCACCTCTGGTACTTCTCTCTCCACATGTTGTTGAAGTCTATTCTGTATTATCTTGAGCATCACCTTGCTGGCATGTGGGATGAGCGCAATTGTTCGGTAATTTGAGCAGACCAACTGAATTCAATATAAACCACTATACGTAGTGTTGGTTTAAATATTAGAGTATGAGTCCTCACATTTCTGTTAAAACAGAGAAAAATCATGTATATAAAGGTTGAATTTCCTTATGTATATGGCAAATGGTATCTAGGTGCGCTGAACTGCAGCATGATTTGTTAAGATGTTAAGTTGTGTTTGCATTTGCGTGATAACAGCAAAATTCTGAAATGATGCTTGTTAACTTCTTTAGCTGATATAGCAAGAAAGGGGGAGCGGGATTTAGCACTCTCTGTGGTCCGAACAGGGCTAGTATTACTTCAGCATCCTTGCCTCTTTTTTGTTGTTCAGTTGCACAGTCGACTCCGACCCCTTGCGACCCCATGGACCATTTTCCTCCAGGCGCCTCTGTCCTCCACCATCCCCCTTAGCCCTCCCAGCTCTATGCCCATTGTGTCTACTATGCCATCTAGCCATCTAATCCTTGGCCTCCCCCTTCTTCTTTTGCCCTCCACCTTTCCCAACATCAATGCCTTCTCAAGTGAATCCTCCCTTCTCATTTGATGTCCAAAGTACTTTAGCTTCATCTTTACTATTTGACCTTCCAATGAGCAGTCAGGGTTAATTTCTTCTAAGATTGATCTATTTGTTCTCCTCGCTGTCCAGGGAACTCTCAAAACCCTCATCCAACACCACATTTCAAAGGCATCTATTCTTCTGCGTTCAGCCTTCCTAATTGTCCAGCTCTCACATCCATACATTACTACTGGGAAAACCATTGCTTTGACTATTCTAATTTTTGTTTGCAATGTGATGTCTCTGCTTTTCACTATGTTCCCCAGGTTTCTCATCGCTTGTCTCCCAAGAATCAGTCGCCTTTTTATTTCATGGCTACAATCCCCATCTGCAGTGATCTTTGATCCTAAGAAAGTGAAATCTGTCACTGCTTCTACTTCTTCCCCGTCTATTTTCCAGGAACTGATGGGGCCTGTTGCCTCTAGATTTATACCATTCTCAGTGGCAGTTTGTGAATTGAGAACATAGTACTCGGAAATTATCCTCCTTGTATTTATATTTTATTCCTTGTGCAAGATAAATTCAAATGCATATCTAACCTGCTGTGACAGAAAATGGGAAAATGATCATTTTGACGTATCATCTGGAAAATCCTTGCAGTGGAGGAATAAACCTAAACTCACAAATGGGAGGGATTAGTTGGTTTCTCTTTTGGATGGTTGGATTAAACCAAAGTAGCTCAGTGGTTTTGGTATCTGGCTGTGGAGGCTATGGTTTGGAGTCTGATTTCCCACTGTGCTTACAGAGAGAATTGCCAGATTGTGTAGTAATGGGCAAGCTGCACATACCCCAGAAGAAATGGCAAACAACTTCTGTGTATTCTCTATCTAGTAAACCCTGACAAATATTGCCATACATTGGACAACATACAGTTATTATTAATTAAATACACATGTAGTAGTAGTAGTAGTAGTAGTAGTAGTAGTAGTAGTAGTAGTAATAATAATAATAATAATAATAATAATAATAATAATAATAATAATAATAATAATAATAATAATAATAATAATAATAATAATAATAATAATAATAATAATAATAATAATAATAATAATAATAATAATAATAATAATAATAATAATAATAATAATAATAATAATGAGATAGGTTAGCTAGCATATCACATTTTAATTTGAAGGCAAGAGAAATCCTGGACAGATTTCTCATTCAGCTTTCATTATAGGACTCCCACTACATTACATCTAGATTTAGAACAGACATTTTTCCATGATGAAATTAAAAAGATTGATATCATATATACTCAAGTGTAAGCCAAGATTTTTAGCCCCAAAAATGAGCCCCCAAAAGGGGACTCGGCTTATACTCAGGTCAATGACCACAAGGGTCCCAAGACCACACCAGACTGAGATGTGCCAACAATTTAATTAATTTTATCATATTTTCATGTATTTTGATTATTGAAACTCACTAGCAACTGCTGCATTTCCCACCCTTGGCTTATACTCAGGACAATCTATTTTCCTGGGTTTTCAGGTCAAAATTAGGTACCTCGGTTTCTATTTGGGTCAGCTTATACTCGAGTATATACAGTAATTTACTCTGAAATGTCCCTTTGGTGTGTTGTAGCTCCATTTATTAAAACTCTGAAAAGAAGAAAGGCAATTCAGTGGTTGGATTAGAAGGAGTGGTACAACTTCAATCGAAAATAGAATTGCTGTCATGGTACTGTTAACTAGTGAGACTTTGGCAGAGATGAGCTTCTTCCTTCTTATGAAATTGTAACACTTTTCAGTCTCTTTTCATTTTTGTGATTAATGGACTCGATAGAAGATTGGCTTGTTCTATTTCTTATATCTTAAGATGTACAGAATTGTGGCACAAAAATGTCATTAAACATATTATTCTCCATTCCAGCATTTAAAACTGCATCTCTGGATTTTTTTTAAAAAAAGGATGAATTTGAAACAGTATTTACACTTTCTGTACTGATTTTTTTCCTTCTTCCTGTGATACTATTTCTATGTATAAGGGTTTAAATTTAATTATCTAATAGCTAAGGTTTTAAATGCTTTATTGAATTACACATTCTTTAGAAAGCAGGACAACAAAATCAGAAGTACAGTGGAACTCTGGATAACGTCTGTTCCTGATAACGTCATATCTGGATAACATCTTGATTTTTGGCCCAAAGATGTGCATCGGATAACATCCTTTTGACACTATCTGATGTGGACATTTTTCTGAGTGCACACACTGCCGCTGCCATTTTGGGCTCTCTACCACCCCTGCCGCCTCTGGGGTGGTTGGGGGACCTGATCAGTGCTGTTTCCGACATCTCCCAACCTTGCCAGGCATTGCTGCAGGGCAAAACCTGCAGCCGACGAAGAAGTTTTGCCCCCGGCCTTTTGCCTTGCAGCAGCGCCTTACAAGGTCTGGGGACATCAGAAACAGCCCAGATCGGGTCTCCTGACCCTACCAGAGGTGACAGGGGTGGCAGAAAGCCCACCCCACAAAAAAGGATGACGTGTTCTCCTACCTTTTAATTGCCTCCCTGCAGCCTTGGAAAACAGTTGTGCCCGCCATCTTGTAAGAACCTTTTTCTGTACTTCAATTCCCAGAAGCACAAGCAGTCTGTAAAAATGCATGTGGTGGCCATTTTGTTTACAGACTGCTTGTGCTTCTGGGAAGTGAAGTCCAAAAAAAGGTTCTTACAAGATGAAAAGGTAAAACACATCGTCCTTTTTGAGGGGGTGGGAGCTCCGCCACCCCTGCCACCTCTGGTAAGATCAGGGGACCTGATCCAGGCTGTTTCTGATGTCCCCGGACCTTGCCAGGCGCTGCTGCAAGGAAAAAGGCCAGGGGGACTTCTTCGTCAGCTGTAGGTTTTGCCTTGCAGCACCGCCCGGCAAGGTTGGAGGACATCGGGAACAGCATGGATTGGGTCCCCCCCCCCCCCGCCCCGAGGCAGCAGGGGTGGCAGAGAGCCCAAAATCGGCAGGGGAAAATTGCATCACAGCAGTGTTTTTTCTGCCCATTTTGGGCTATCCACCACCCCTGCTGCCTGGGGGTACCAGATCCATGCTTTTTAAAATGTTGTCCGATCAATGCATCAGACAACGTCCAAATCCAGTTAACGTCCGGACTTGTGGAACCTAGTTTGGACGTTATCCGGAGTTCCACTGTATATTAATAATGCAAATGAGTTAGATGGCAAAAAAATCATACAAAACATAAGGAGAATTATGAATAGAAGTAAAAGACAGAATTGATTAAATTGCATTCCCAATTTTAAAAAGGATGTACATTTTTACATACAGTGGCATCAGAGCCCTGGATCCTGACACCTTCAGGATCACTTTTCCAAAGGTGGATCACTTCTCCAAAGAAGCGTAGGATCCAAATATCCCTTACTCTATTGTATAATAAATAAACAATGAATAAAGAAGCAACTCTCGACAATTAAATCTATCATGGAATAAATATACACAAATGTACTTATTATTCTTAAATATATCGAAAGTACGTTACAGATTGGAGATGAGGCTTACAATGCAATCTTGTGCATGTCTGCCCAGAAATATGTGTCCCTGTGATTTCCAGATTGAAGTGACTGGGCCTAGGATATTGTTGGGAGGCTTAGGATAATGTCCAGAAGTGAAATATCAGGATCCTAAAACAGGGGCATTTCCCCTCCATACTATTCTTCTTCCATTTCTAGGCCAGACGTGAAACTGCCAAAATGGAGGCACCTTTTGGTGAGTTCATTCTGCAGTTCCTTTCTCTTGACTTAGTGTGAGAAAGATCAGCTGGCAACACAAGGTTGCCGTTACCAGGGTATGCCCGATTGTGATTCAAAAATCTTCGAGGAAGCTCTTTCTTTGTCCCTCTCTCTACTAACATCACATGTGCGCTCCAAAAACAACCTGGAGGACTGAGGTGGGGGTTTCTGGATTAGAACCAGTTTTCTAGTACAGTGGACCCTCGATTAACGACGTGTTCGAATAGCGTCATTTCTGCTTAACGTCGCATTGTCACTCGCCTCGTGACTATCCACACAACACCGAAAAACCGTCGTTGTGCGGATTGACAATGTTTTTAATGTCATTGTGCAGATAACGACAGCTTTTTGCCGCTAGATGGCGCAGCTGCCATTGAAAACCGCACAACGTTTCCCCTATAGCGATGCTACTTGGGGAACCAAGTAGCATCGTTATTCGAGGGTCTACTGTAGTGTGAAGGTTGAAGAAGGGAAGGGATGAAAATTCTGCTGCAACTGAAGGGAACTTGTTATTCTCCCCAGAAACTTTGGAGTGAAACAGCCCCATCTTTTTCATGGCTGTCCCAACTATAACTGTAAGTGGAACACTGGATTCCATCCTAATAAAGCCAAATCAAAGAATAGTATTTAATCCTGTGATGTTTGTGGCACTTCTTTTTTCCCCTTGGCAAAATATGTACTGTATACTAATCTCTCTAGTATCTTTAGCACATTGATTACTAAACAAATTAGGTCTAAGCCAAGGATTCTCAACCTGCAGCCCATGGGCCAGATGCGGCCTGTGGTGCCATTTTATGTGGCCCCACCACACCTGGAAGTGCCATATGGTGGAGAAAGGGCAAAATGGCCATTTGGCCCCCGAAGCTGCCTGAGAGTGTAACCCGGCCCCTGGCTTAAAAAGCTTGATAACTCCTGGTCTAAGCTTTAAAACAATCACACATCTTTAGATACTTTTCATGCATTTCTTATTTGCTTAAATCGGTGGTTTTCAACCTATGGCCCATGGGCCAGACCCGACCCATGGCACCATTTCATGTAGCCCACATCGCTACCTCCAGAGGTGTTTACGACAGCTTTAAATGCACCCACAGCTGTTGTAAATGCATTTATGACAGCCACAGAAGCATTTTACGGCAGTGTTTATGGTGCGGGTACCACCAGTGTAGCCCGCTCAGCTGTCTGAGGGAGCATGGTCCATCCCACAGCTTGAAAAGGTTGAGAACCCTTGGCTTAAACCATCAGAAACTAAGATGCTTTGTGTATCCTTGTCTGTTTCTGAATTATCCTAATCCCATTCTGGAAAATCTACTGCAGAGCTTGGTTTTTGAATTTATCAGAATTCCACCTCATTCCGTCCAGGACAGTTCTCTACTGGGTTACAAGGTCTTTTCCCTCTCAACATATGACAATCCATGCATGCTATGCTGCTTGTTTTCCCTAACATATTTTAACTTTACTTTTGAGTGGGCAGGGGAAAAGGTTCCTATGGAGGCCAGGAAGAAAGTCCTTGCACTTAGGGTTGCTATGTAAAAAACAAAACAAAAAAAGCAAACAAACATATCTAAAGTTTACTGCTGAAGCAGCCATTGCAGCATGGATAAGTATGATTGGATACACACTAATATGCCTCCCTACTTGGCTGTTCATGTAACGACCAGTTGGTAGCTATTCCCCTGACTGCCCTTACACACATCATAATTTGAAAGAACACTGCCCTCATTTCTAAAATAAGACTCACTTTGACCCTTAGAGTGCCATTATAAATATTTTTATAAAGAGGAAAGGAGGAAAGAAGCATATTTTAACTTCCACTTCTTTGAGTAACATGTGAGGCCAACCTGGTCTTCCTTTTCTCATTATGCTTTTCCTGAGAAACAATAAAATAAAATAAATCCTCGGTTAATGGCAGTATCTGTTGTCTTTGACTTTCATTTTGCCCAGTGGCAAACTCATGTATATTTGGTCCTAAACACTGGCCCTAATCTTGTTGCTTAGCACAGTAAATTGCACTAGAGAAGGCTCAATGAATCAATAGAGATTTGGTGACTAAATTCCTCCCTAAATTCCACTGATTCAAACAAGCCCACTCTAACTGTGCTAAGAAACTACAGAATTTTAGCTACTGGATAACATTTGGAATCATTGTGATTTACTATGCTAAAGTAAATAGAAGTAAAGTTAAAGTTAAAGGTAACCCTTGCATACCTGTCAACCTTCCTGGATTGGCCAGTATTTACCGATTTTGGGCGCCGATTTGCGCCATTTCCCACCTGCAGCCTCCAAAACCCCGGAATTGGCAGTGGGGGAAAAGAGGTACTGCGCATACCTTCTGCACAAGTCGTGTTCTACGCATGCATAGAAGGCTTTTACGCTTGCGTAAAACCCTTCTACGCTTGCGTAGAACCCTTCTACGCTTGCAACGTGCACAGAACGCGACTTGCGTAGAACCGCTGTGCGCAGGTCCCGGATTGTCCGGAGCCGCGGTTGACAGGTATGCCCTTACTTGAAAGCCAGTCGTATCCGACTCTAGGGTTCAGTGCTCATTTCTGATTCATAGCCGAAGAGCCAGTGCTGTCCGCTTCTTCAGATGTTCCTGTGGTCATGTGGCATGTATGACTAGACACCAGAGTGCATGGAATACATAAGAACATAAGAACAGCCTTGCTGGAACAGGCCACAGCCCATCCAGTCCAGCATTCTATCTCACACAGTGGCTCACCATTTGCTTCAGGGTATTATTCCCAAGCAGATGCCTTCACCTGGTTAGGATTCCCTGGAAATGGCATTGAGAGATATCCTGCCTATCTCTCCAACCCGGAGGTTGCCCTTAGGTATCCATAATTATAGCCATCGATACCCTTGTCCTCCATGAACTTGTCCAATCCTTTCTTAAAGCTGTCAAGACTGACAGCTGTCACCACTTCTTCTGGCAGGGAGTTCCATAGACCAGTGATCCTCTGGGTGAAAAAGTATGTTCTCTTATTTGTTTGAGAACTAGCACCCAAAGGTTTCATGGAGTGTCCCCTAGTTCTAGTGTTATGCGATAGGGAAAACAGTTTTTCCTTATCTACTTTGTCCACACCGTGCATGATTTTATAAACTTCAATCTTAGAATGTTGAATAGAATGTTGTCTACCTTCCTATCGAAGTGGTCCCTATTTATTTACTTGCAATTTCTTGCTTTTGAACTGCTAGGTTGGCAGGAGCCGGGACAAAGACAGGAGCTTATTCCATCCTGCAGTACCCGGGAATCGAACGGCTGACCTATTTGAATCAATGAATCATACAGAGGAACTGATTTACGAGATCCCCATTGTTTCAATGGATATACTCTAGTGCAATTTACTGCATTAAGCAATAAATTTTTGCCCACTGGCTGACATTTTAAAGAACTATAGGTGTTTTTAATGCTTTTTTAAATTAAAGATTTATACAGAAGAAAGCAACAGAATTCCCCGCTTAACAGTAACAGTAAAAACAACAACATGGACTGAATGAGAGTGGATAAACGGAAATTCAGAACAATGGGTGATCGCATCACATAACTAGGAGGGTACTTTTCCTGTATGGACGCCATCAAAAGATAATTTGTTTATCAAAGATCAGATGGTGGCTGGACTTTAGAGTGTGGCTTACCATCTGTGATTGATAAAGCTGCCTGTATTTTGCCAGCTACATACATTGTGGAGAGCAATGATAAGTATTCACAAAATTGTTTTTCTTGGCAATTTCCCAAGACTTGGGATGTTCAGACTTTCTCCTGTAACTGCAAAATTTCTCTTTTTCCTGTGAAAACAAGCATCCCATTTTGTTTTCCCCTTTGTCTTCTCCTACTGTTGTACATTTCCAATTAATCCTGTTCTGGAAAGATTTCATCCCATATAGGAATTGTACCAACCTTATATGGGAGGGGGGGGGAGTTATACAAAAAAATCCCCTGCAACATTTCCCATGAGGTTTCTTGGGTAAATGGGCAGGGAATCTTGCATGAATGCACACACAGAGATCTTGCTGTGAGAAGGAGGGATTTATTTTTGTTTGTTCATTCTCACTTCGTGTCATGCAATGAGAAGCTAAGAAATTCATATCCCTAGTGGAAAACCAAAGTGGCCTGGATGTAGGGTAACTTCCTTATTAGGATACTGCAATGTACTCCATGTGAAACTCTCCCTCAAGTTAGCTAATGTCAGCTAGTTAACAAAAACATCAGTCCACCTGTTGCTAATTTTCTATTTCGTTAACTGCTTTCAAGATTTCTTTCAATTTAGGACATGAATGGTGGAAAGAAATGAGATTCCTAATACAGTATTTGGAAAGAGAAACTAGAGCTTAAAAAAGGCTAAATCTTACCATGTTCAGAAAGTCCAAATGTTAGCTTCCCTTTCTGCATTAGTAAATTAAAATTCCACTTGTCTTTTGCTTGTAGATAGTAATTTTCTTCTTATCAGCAAGGATGAGGACTTTTCTGTGACTCCCTAGAGTTCTCACATTGGCGAGAGCATTATTTTTGCAGAAAAACAAACAGCAAATTTTGTGCAAAACTGCTAGTTTTGCATAAAACTGCAATTTGTGTTATTGTGTGCTGTACAAATTGCTTCAAATCTGGATGACAGTGGCTTCATTTAAGAATATGAAGCACTTGCTAGATCAGAAATTCCTATCTGGCCCTGAAGCAATCAGCCAGTCTCATGCTGCACCTAAGGATGGGTGGGTGGGCCATTTGCACCTCACAAAGAAGCCACCGGAAGAGCCAGCTTACCTGTAAATGGGCTCTGCTCCCTTCCCGCCACTGCTTGATGGGGGTGCCCATTGGTGCTCAACACAAGGCACAACATCTGGGTGGTTGGGGCAAAGAGCCCCTCCCCTAATCGATTTTGTGCTGTCCAGATGTCTGCCTTCTTAACAATCAGTCACTCTTTTCATGCTTTCTGCATATAAGTGTGCTTTGCTTTTTCAAAAGAACAAGGTACTGGAGGCATTTTGCAGGAATCATAAAAAACATGAGAGGAAATAAAGACTTTTGTCTTCCTGTCAGCTAGAGGCAAGGATTTCTGTGAAGTTTTAAAATTTCTTACAAGGGTACACTGTCATGTTGAGATAGCCTGTGTCAATGAGACTAAAGAACATAGTATCTTTACCTGTCCGTTGTATTTAAAAGTACCACTTCCACAGATCTCAAAGCAGAAGCAGGGTTATATGGGAGTATTTTTCAGAACTCCTTGACTCAAGTCACAAAGGGCTTTTTAGTTCATAGTCAACATTTTAAATTATGCCTAAAACGGGATCTATAATTGGTGAACCAGTTACTAAGAGGAGCATTACCTGCTCCCTACAACAGGTACAGCATTTTAGACCAGCCACAGGTTTAGAAAGTCTTCAAAGGTAGCCCCATACTTTCCATAGGAATCCAAATGAAACATAATTATATCTGTCACCATGAGCAGACTGGACAATTGTAAGAATGAGTGCAGCTGCTATACTAGCTTTTATTATGTACGTGAATTCCTAGCCACAACCAGAGCCAGGGAATCCAGGGTGAGAGCTGAATCCAGTAGTATTCCCAGACTATGAGCTTATACGTTTTGGGCAGACCAAAAATACTCCTTTTAGTATATAGGCATTTGCTTCTCCATCCCCGCCCTTTTTATAAGCCAGGTCATGAAATTGAACTCATTTCTTGAAGGATCCTGTTCACACCAAGAAATATCCTTATAATTGACAAGAAGAAGACAATGTTGATTTGCGGCAACTACACCAATACAACATCCAAGACAGAACAAAAACTAAATTTTACCCAGAGTCTTGTAAATTGTTTACAAGAGGCCATTGAATGGTGGTCTATGTTCTCTTCCATTAGCTAAGAGGTAACAGCCCATTGGCCACCTAAGACAACTGTACTGATAGCTCTATGTACATGAGAAAAGTGCCCTTTTTAAGCAGCATGTACTAATGTGGAGTATTTTATGTACCATAGTCAGTGCTTGGACTAACTTAGTCTTCATATCCCACTACTAGTGCTCTGGTTACTGTTCCAACAATATCTTCATCAATTGTCTAGTAAACTAGGGAAATAGCTCTGCTCTTCCTTTTTGGACAGGGGGCTCTGGAGTAGTTGTGTTTCCCCCTTTCAAAAGATTTGCATGGGTTTCAATAAAATTACAAGCAACATGAAGGTCCCTAAGAGGTACCAGGAAACTGGAACAGATGTTACTAATCCATACCCAGCCATTTGTAACTTTATGTTCTAGTTAATAAAAACTCCACCCGACAGTGTTCTGTTCATGAAAAAGGAATTACAAAAAGCTCTTCAATTTCCAAATCATATCCATTCAACTCAAATCAAAACAGAAAACAAACACCCTAATTCCAGAATGTTCCTGTTACATGGACAGTATAAAGGGCAGGACGCATACGTGCATTGCTCTTGTGGGTTTTGCACGAAATCTAAAAGCTCTACAAACAAACTTGACTTGGCAAGAGCATTGAAATCCCCCAAAACAACAAGCTGAAGGGATTTCAGCACCATTCCGAGATGGGTCTGGCTAGCTTACGAAGAGAGACACTTGAGGGGGAGTGGTAGAACAACAGAATATATGTTCTTCTGCAGGCATCACTTTCAAGAAGGATACTAAAACTGGAAGAGAAGTAGCAGCAGAAACCCAGAGAATTAAGCGAGAGAATGACCCTCAACATCCTCTGCATGAATATGTGCCACAAGTCTGAAGGAAAAGAACCAGGAAGAGCTTTATGGAAAGAAGAAACATTCTTGAGGGTATGAAAGAGGAAAAACAAATTAGAAGATGGAGGAAGGAGCTCAATTTAAAAGAAATAACATTAAAGGAGAATATATCTTAGGACAATGGTGGTGAACCTATGGCATGTATGCGAGAGGGAGCACTCAGCCCCAGCAAAGAGTTCACCCCGCTCCTCTGCCCAGCAGCCCAATGGGAGCACTTCCTCCCTCTCCCCAGCACAGAATTCACCTCACCCCTATGCCCAGCAGCTCAATGGCTACATTCAAAATCTGGATTATTATTTTTTTAAAAAGAACTGAATACATTTTCAGAGCTGATTTGAGGGCATTTCTAAAAATGCACAAAATGTAAAACTATAGTAATTATTGGCTTGCTTCCTGGTCTGTTAAAAAGCTATCATTTTTGATAGTTTGTTTACTTTTTGGTGACCAATACAATAGCAATTACACATATATGGTTAAGACACTGAATTCAATGAGTAGAAGGTCATCAGAGTTCGACTGCTGAGTACTGCACGATGGAATGAGCTCCCATCTCTGTCCCAGCTCCTGCCAACCTAGCAGGTTAAAAGCAAGAAATTGCAAGTAGATAAATAGGTAACACTTTGGTGGGAAGGTAATCAGCATTCCATGTTGAGGCATGCTTGCCATGTGTCCATAGAAACGTCTGCAGACACAGACAACGCTGGCCCTTTGGCTATAAACAGAGATGAGCACTGAACTCTAGAGTTGGATATGACTGGCTTTGAAGCAAAGTGACCTTTACCTTTAACTTACCACCCCATAGTGCTTAGTGCACTCTCTAGGTCAGGACTTCTCAACCTTTTTAAGCCTGGGCCTGGGTCACGCTTCCTCAGACAGCTCTGGTTGCCAGACAGCCATTTTGCCCTTCCTCCACCACATGGGACTTCCTGGTGTGGTGCAGGTGATGGTGGGGCACATGAAATGGTGCAAAGGGCCACATACAGCCCATGGGCCACAGGTTGAGAATCCCTGCTCTACATGGTTCACAAGTTATTTAGCATTTTGCCTCCAACATGTTGGGTCCTCATTTTGCTGACCTCAGAAGGATGGAAGGTTGCGTCAACCTTGAGCCATGTCAGGAAAAGACAATAGTTTTACACAGATATTTTGTGCACATTCCAGAAAATACATTGAAAAAAGTGCTTGGTGTCTCAGTACTGTACTTCAAGGGAGAAATCTTGTAGGAATTAGTGTACTTTCTACAGGTTATTTCTCAGGGTAAAAATGGCCTATGTTAATATAAATCTCACCAAATTAGGGACATTTTTCTACATACTGTACTCACTTCTGATGATAGCAGAATTAGATGAGTAAGGTATTATTCAGTCAAAAAGTAAACATTTAATGACTCAGCTGACTAATTTTTCCACTTATATAAACAGAACTGAGAAGTGCCTAACTTTGCCAGGGTTGCTGCCTAATATTCTAACAACGCACATTTTGAATTCTTCATTGGTTCTTGCACGCCTTCTTTATCAATCCATTTAACTTAATTGTTGTGCTCTCTGGGAGTTTTTCAAAAGGACTAAAGTCTTTGTTGTGTCTTTCCCTTTCTTGCTTTTATTGAAAAGTTTCAAGTTGTATGCTTTTCCATTTTATCAATGTAAAACTGTTCCCCTGTTTCTTTAAGACATGCCTTTATGTATGGATTTAGCCAGTCCAGCTTTCTTTTAAAAATGTCTCTGTTATCCCTTTCTTGTATTTGTGTTTTCAATAGCTCAAGCCTTGTCTGACAAAACCACAGAAGTACATACATATTATTTAATCCAGACATCCTGTGTGCTCGTGATAGCGAAATGTGCTCCTATCCAGAACATATTGGCTCATTTTGTTTTAGGCCTTGTTTGTTTGCCAATCTGATAAACCTAAGCCATAAAAGAAAATCTTTTCATACACTTTGTTACAAGTAGCATTTTTAAAAAAACATGAAACAAAAAAAATCAGAACTATGGTGGTATGGTTTGGAAACACGTAACAATAAAGTTGTAAAGTTAATAATCACAGAACTCACATACAGTACTTATTCCTAAAACAACATATCAGTTCCATTTTATAGCTGTACAGTGATACCTCATACAACATCCAAACTTGGTCCCACAAGTTTGGACTTTATACGGATTTGGACTTTGTATGAGGCATGCAAAATCCAAGCTGCGATGCCTCATAGATCATCCAAATCCTTGCCGCAATGCCTTATACAATGTCATTTCCATAGAGATACATTGTACTGTAACAGCACAGACTTCAGGGCAAAGTCAAGGAAACTGACAGGAAACTGACAGAATTTTAAGAAATCATTGTCTAAAGGCTAAATACATTACAAAAACATGTCAAACAACCCTGATTTTAGGGGACAAACCATGCAACAAGTTTTTAACTTTTGAAAACGTTATGAAGTGAAGGTTTAAAAGTTAACATGTCCCATCATGCAGCACAGTGTTAATCTGCAGCCATGCGGCCGATCATCCATTTTGTACAAGCTACTGTAAACAATTACTGGATGGAAGCAAGGACAAAATGGATGCTAACATGTCCCATCATGCAGCATAGTGTTAATCATCCAAACAGCAGCAAACACCAAACAATTGCCCACCCCACCAAAAATTGCCCTCCCCCATCCACCTCCCCACCCCAAGCCAATCAGAAACAGAAAACCTCATTTACCTACCTTTCCACTGTGCCAAAGAATGGCCCAAGAACCTGAAGAATGCTGCAAAAATCCCAGGAATGCTTCCAAAAATTCTCACGAAAAAAATCGAAAAATCCAAAATCGTGCTCAAAACCACTCCTAACCACTCTTCACCTCATGCAAAACCCACAATAGCAATGCATGCATGTGTCCTGCCTTTTATACTGGCCAGGCACAATGCAACCTGGGGGAAACCCCAATGCCTCATACAAAGTTGCAGCAACTTGGTATGAGGCAGCTTTTTTCAAGGAATTAGGGATGTATGAATTCGATGTTGTATGAAGTGGGCTTTTTATGAGGTATTACTGTACTGTGTTATTGTGCAGATGAACAAAACAATGTTCTATAAGGAAATACTAAAAAAGAGATGCAGCAAACAAATTTTTAATTTGAAACTGGACTTCAGATCATCACCAGACTTAACACAGACAGTCTGTCCTCTCTCTGTGCCAATTTGGGGAATTTGGGGCAAAGGTTTTCAAGCTACATTTTTAAAAAGTAAAACCATTTTGAGCCCCGTAAACAACCAAGCAACCTTTTTATGCCTCAGATTTAAAACAGATCAAACAACCTGAAAAGACCAACCTTACCTATCTTTAAGGAGAATGATTGGTCCCAGCACCTTTTTATTTATAGTCCTGGTTTCAGGGTCTCAAATAAACTGCCTTGAAGAGGCTTACTAGCATAAATGTACCAAAGTACAGATACTTTTTGGCAAGTTTGGTGAGCTCTGGTGCCATCTGAACATTTCACCCTTCCAGTCAATACCTAATTATCTGACACTCACAAGGAGAACTTCTGATCTTCTTCCTAATAAAAGACACAGCAAAAAGGATTTTGTTTCTGGTTATGTTTTTAAAAATACTATAAAAGTATAGAGAACAAATATTTAGAAGCCTATTCATTTAAGCTGTAAGATTACTGGTTTTTGCTTTGCGGCTGAGGATGGTCTTGCTTGATGTTAGTGCCTATTCCAGCCATCTCATCACTATACAATTGCTTGGTAATGAAGAAAAAGAATCTCCAAAGATTCTATATGCCGTTAAGTAATTTCTAATTTGTGGTGGCTATACGAATTAATAATCTTCCAAATGTCTTGTCATTTGGCATTCTAATGTGGCCCCCATGTCCCAGAATGTTGGGGACTACAATTTTATCTAGTATCAATGATTCTGGTCTTGGTCTCCAGTGATAATCTTTGCTATCTCCCAGCTTTCCCTTTTTTCCCCAAAAGGTGAGGGGACATGTTTTGGAAAACATGCATATAACATGTTTGTTGAGCTTTTGGTCCAATATAACTTTTCTTCCTCAGGTGGGGATGGGGGTACCGTTGGGTGGTTGGTATAGAGAAGTGTGCCTTCCCCCAAGGTCCCTTTGGTTCTTGCACACCTTTTAAGGGTGGGTTTTTTAACTTTTAACTTTGTTTTATTATGTGTCTTTTATGTATTTACTGTCCACTATGTAAACCACCCTGAGTTGGGTTGTACCTGAGTGGGCGGTATATAAGCGTGAAAAATAAATAAATAAATAATAAATAAATAAATACATAACCTAACGAAAGTGTTTGAAAATTGTAAAGTCACTTTGAAGTCTATATTCTGTTGTATGAACCTGGCAACATTAGTTTACCTGAGACATTAAATGGTATGTCTGTTTCTCTGTTGTATCTACTGCACTTAAGTCCAAAACAGCACATAAAAATATTTTGGCACACCAGAGGGACTACAGCCACATACATTCCAGCTGCCTTTGTATATATACACTTATAGTTCCGTGTTAAAAAGCCAGGAAATGCTATCAAAAAAACCCCAACAACAACCCCTTCCTGTTTATGAATTGAAGATATTGTGCTTCTGCATGTACAATTCAAAACATGAGGAAATGGTCCATTATTGCTATACAATATCTGTGTAGCCATCAGGATAAGGGATGCCAACTTTTACATTGAAAAAGCCAGCCTGTATGTTAACACTAATGGCAGCAGTGAAGGTGATCTACATTCACATAGAACAGGGATTCCCAACCTACGGCCCCATTTCATGAGGCCTACTACTACCATAACTGGAAGTAGAAGTGGGAGCATTTAAGACAGCAGTAAAACGCACCCACACATTCGTAAATTTGGTTACATCAGCAGTAAATGTGCCTGTGGCAGTAGTAAATGCGGAAGCGGGAACATTTACTCCTGCTTCCGGGGGAGGGCATGGTCCATCCCACTCAGCAGCTGTCCAGGGGCGTGATCAGGCCCACGGCATAAAAAGGTTGGGAACCCCTGACATAGAGAATAGTACCATCACATAATGGTAGTGAACAGAAATGGATATCCTCCAACTGGTGGTGTTGACATTCAGCCTATCCATTGTAACACAAAGCTTGGCATCCTTTTTTCTGCAGGCAATAGGCTTGAAACTGTGCAGGAATATTAGGCCATTTCCAGGCATTTGGGATCATGGATATAGAAACACAATTACACATTTATAAACTGGAGTATTTAAAATGAATTGAATCATCTCAATGATGTTATAACAAATCCACAATGTCACTGTAATATTGCCACCTTACTCTGAGAACAAGAAGCGCTGACAGTGTTGACATGCTCAGAATGTGCTACTTACACCAGTTCCTGTTCTCTGTGGGTTACATACAGTATAAAAATGAGATACATTATTTCTTTTAAACTATTTTTACCACTTGGGGTTTTTATGCAGCAGAATATTGTAGAAAGCAACTAGAAGGGCAACATATGAATCTGAACCATGGTTTACAGATTTTCTGTATATTAAAAGATTTTCCATATAAATTCTATGTCTAGAATTTGAAAGTCAGAATTTACACAAATGTAAAGCTGAAACTTTAAAGACAAATATTATTAATTGAAATAAATTCCTGCAAAGGGTCCTTGGGGAAGATTTAATAAATCCTAATCTTTTTGATTTTATTTGGGTGCTCTTACTGGGACAAAAATTTATGCACAAATGTTAGAAATGAACAATTCCACATATCAATATGAATCCTGACTGTATTACTGTCCAAATAATATTTGTCAGTTCCCTTACAAAAGCAATTATAATGACTGGACCAATCAGACACAGTAGTACTAAATAACCCAAAACAGTATCTGCTGTTAGCTACAGCTTCCAATAACACTTTGTGAATAGACTTGAATACTCCATTCAATTAGTTCTGTCTACACAAAGAAATATGCCACAGTATAACAGGAGCTGTTTTCCTATTCAAAGTACACAACATCACCTTGGGTAAAAAAGTATCAAGAAAAATAGACTAATTCAACAAAGCAATTTAATTTGGAATACAATAGGTAAAATGGCTAAAGTACTCCTATGAAAACCAAAGGCCTCATGTTCACTCATATTTTAAGAGAATAAGCACTAAAATACAGAAAGTGGGCAGAGACAAATTTCAGACATTGTGATCTAAGTGTAGTTCAAATTTTCTTGGATTACTTATTTAATACCTACTAGCTGTCCAACCTGTTATTCAGCAGTTTGATTTAAACTTTGGAAGTAATAAACTCCCCTATCCCTATTAGAAACAGCTTGATAGGATTTAACAGGAAAACTAAATAAACTCTTAGATTGGACAAGGAAAAGACAGATTACCCCATTTATTGAGTCACCCCCTGGGCAGAGAATTGCGGTGTATAAATTAAATTTCAAATCAAATTTCAAATCAAATTTATTCAGAGTGCATAACAACAGGAAAAAATGAAGAAATAATATTCCTTTTTCTCTTCCAGAAGACAAAGATCCTTATGAACACATTCAATATCTAGATTTCCATCATGAGGAATATTGAATCAGTCTGAGCTCTAAGTACTTCAACTACAAAGTATTTTTTCACTCAACACCTTGAGGCGACCATGACAAGTTTGCAAATAAGTTCTGAGCATCTATAATTACCCTGCTGATCCCACCCAGCAACTGAAGACTGACACGTTCCAATCATTTCACAAGGGACATTTTCATGGGGTTGAAAGGATAGAGCTTTGAGAAGGGGAGAAATTTACTTATGAGAAACATGGTTGATGGGGTTATATTGTCAGCCCGAAAATTTAGGGAGAGGAAAACAAGATGTGTTCTTGCTATAAAGACATAGATCACAATACAGTTTCCCATCTAGGCCTGTTCTAGTATGACAAAGACGCAAAAGGAAAATATAGAGACTTTGAAATACCAGTATCCTTGCAAAAGCAGTTACTTGTTTGATACCTCTCTGTGGATACCCCTCCTTTTAGCTACTTACTTGGAAGTATGTGACATTAGTGTAATAACAATGAAGAACAGCTGTTCTTTGCACACATCCATAATCTTCTAGGATTGGTAAAGTACATCTCATGAAAAAGAGTAAAGCAGAAAAACTATAAAAGTATAAAATCATCTTAATTAAAACTCATGCTATTTAACTTCAAATTGGTTAAAAGAACCAGATTGAGGCACAACTCAGGATGGGCAACACCCACCCTGGCCACCCTCTGTCTATGGCCCTGTCTACTGTTTCAAAGTACAGGTTTCAAGAGACAGAAAAAAGCTAAAAGGCAGACTTTTTAGCACAGCTGCTACAGTTCTCAGTGGTTTTCATTCTTATCAATAAATTTAAGCATAACAAAAAGGTACAGTGAAGGCATACACAAAGCATATTTACGTAAATCAAGGGTTCCCAATCTACATCCCAAGGGCCTATTCTGGCCTATGGAGCTCATTAATGCAGCCCACGGTGGCCACCCCGGCACCTCCAGAACCTACCACCACCACCAGAAGTCCCAATACGTGACTTACTGTGGCGGCAGCAATTGCACTTGTTTTGCAGCTTCTTGCACAGCCTCTGCTGTTTGCCAAGGTGCTGGGAGGCTTTTCAGAGCATTTTTACTCCATTTTGGATTTTTTTTTACCACTTCTCTGCTGCGTTTCGGCAGCTAAACCACAGCAGTTGGGGACTTCCGGTGCTGGGCGGAGCTTATGTCAGTACCTGGGTTCACAACATGGAACCAGGAAGTGCCCAAGTGCCACGGTTTAGCTGCCAAAATGTAGCAGAGAAATGGTGGGGGGGAAATCACAAAACGGAGCAAAAATGCTCCAAAAACCTTCCTACCTGTGCAAGAAGCCACAAAAATGGCATGATTGCTGCCGCCGCCAAAAACATAAGCAGTGGGAGCGACCATGCCTCCAGCCCCCACAGCTGAACTCGACCTAAATGATGGTCTTATCAGCAGCATTTCCCTGATTCCTCACTTTTTGCTTGGGTTTGAATAGGGCCCATTTTTTATTATTATTATTATTATTATTATTATTATTATTATTATTATTATTATTATTATTATTATTATTATTATTATTATTATTATTATTATTATTATACAAATCAACCATTTGGTTCACAGTCAAGCACTGGAATAAAATTAACAGTTCAAGCCCTAAGACCTGTTAAAGTAACATCTGAGCATATATGCAGTCCCCAGTAGAGTTGTTGTTGCTGGGTTGTTGTTGTTTTTTTTTTTTTTGGAGCGTTATGATGTTCAAATCAGAGAAGTCCAAAATTTCAAAATATCTAGGGAGTCCTTTAGGTACTGCTCCAAGGGCTTTGATCACTATGGGAACAACAACAGATTTATTCTGCCATAGATGCTCAACTTCAATTTGCAAATCACAATATTTTGTGATTTTCTCCAGTTGTTTGTCTTCAATTCATGCATCTCCTTGGTATAGCAATGTCAATTAAACAGACTTTCTTCTTCTCCACAACAGTTATATCAGGTGTGCTATGAGGCAGATGTCTATCTGTTTGAATTTTAAAGTCCCACAGGATCTGTACTCTCTCATTCTCTAAAACTTTATCTACTTGATGTTCCCAATGATTTTTACTGCATTCAAATCCAAACTTCTGGCAAAGTTTCCAATGGATAATTTTTGCAACCCTCTTATGGCATTGCAAATAATCAGTTTGTGAAATTTTGCTGTATCCACTGATCAGATGATCTACTGTTTCATCCTTTTCATTACAAAGCCGGCATTTGCTATTGTTGGATATGTGCTGTATTTTTGTCTTTATGAAATTTTTTGGCAAAACTTGTTCCTGAGCTGCCAATATAAATCCTTCCCTTTTCTTCTTCAAAACTCCTGCTTGTAACCATGCCCATTATTATTATTTCTGATGAGTTGCAGATTGAATGACAGTTCCCTAAGAGCTGGTAGGTATCAGTCATCTGCCCAATTCACAAAAAGGGAAGTCGCGGTGACCTTGCCAACTATAGGCCAATCAGCCTCCTGAGCATCCTTAGTAAACTTTATGCAAGCCATCTTCTAGGGAAGCTCCAAGATTGGATTGAGGATACTAAGTTATTAGCCGATGAACAAGGTGGGTTTAGAGGAGGCCGCTCTGCGCTTGATTATTGTGTAGTCCTTGATTACTTTATTAACAAATATTCTTCAAATTCCTCTGTATCTTTATATGCAGCATTTGTTGATTTGAAATATGCTTTTGATACTGTCTCAAGAGTTCTACTATGGGAGAAACTGGAGAAAGCATCCATTGACCAATGATTATTGTTTCTTATAAAGGCGATTCATGGCAACACAAGTATAAGAGTGAAGTGCAGTGAGCAGGGACATCTGTCAAACTCTATAAAAACAAGTCGAGGAGTTAGACAGGGCTGTGTCTTAGCACCAACCTTATTCAATATATACATCAATGATATCGTCGAATACTTACAATGCAGGGATCACCATCCACCCAAATTAGACAGCAAACATGTCCCAACCCTACTTTATGCAGATGATGCAGTTCTGCTTTCAAGAACACAGGTGGGGTTACGCAGGGCCCTGCGTTCGCTTGCTAAGTATTGCTCTCAAAACCAACTTGTGGTTAATTATTCAAAAATGAAAATAATGGCTTTTGCCAGAAAGCCCAAAATACATCGATGGCATTTAAACCATCAGGTACTAGAGCAGGTCCTTCATTACAGCTACTTAGGAGTGATATTTCAGGCTAATGGGTGCAGGAAGTTACATACAATGTTTTTAGCTTCTAAAGCAAAAAAAAGTGCAGCCACTATACAAAACTTCCTTCGGAGGAAAGGTGGGCATAATGTAGTTGCGGCCCTTAGACTTTTTTCAGTGAAGTCGCTTGCCCAAATGTTGTATGGATCCCCTCTGTATTTTGACTCAAACATAAATCCGCTTGAGGTCACGCAATCAAAGTTTCTTAGGACAATTTTACAGTCCCTTTGCAGTATTTTCAACACGGCTTTGAGATTAGAAACTGGAATGTACACAGTGCGAGTGAGACTGCTAGTAAATGTGGCTAATTATTGGATAAGAATTCTGTTTGCCCCATCTGTCTTACTCAAACTGGTGTTGTCCGACCCTTGGATGCCACCATGGATTAGCTCTCTTGAAAGAACACTAACCACTTATGGCATTTCAAAACCTTATGTTCTTTCCTTAGGATCTATTCATGCTAGAGAGTTAATAAAACAAAGAATTCTCGATATACATCGCCAAAATGATTTAAGTAAACTAGTTTCCCCATTGTTTGATAGATCAACTTTCAATGTTGCTAAGCCCTTAGCATACTTGACTTTAATAAGAAATCCGGATCATAGATGTTCCTTCACACTTATTCGATATAACATGCTTCCCTCCTCCTACAGGGAGGATTTCTTTAAAAAAAGTTCCAGCACTCGAGCATTTATGCCCATTGTCAGTTAAATATGATAGAAACCTCTGAGCATATTCTGCTAGAGTGTCCCCTATATAATAAACCCAGGAGAGACCTTTTTAGTGTTTTCCCGAACTTGAAGTCTAACAATAAAATCAGGACACTGAATATTCTTTTATCGGGTGAAGGGTAAGATACGACGATAGCGGTCGCTAGATTTGCATGGTATGTAACTTGTATTCGTAAAGGCAAGATAAAATCAAAGGAATAAGGAAAATGCTTCTAGATTACAACTTGAATGTCATAGAATATGTCTGCAGGACATAGAAATAACAACCCTTGAAATTCTGGTTGTATGTTGCTATTGAAAGCATGGCGCCAAAATGGCCGCAGCGCTCTTTGCGGGCCCCCACCCACCCGGACTCAGACATCCGGGTGAGTTAGGGGGCATGGCCACCCCTCTATAAAAGGGGTGGCCACGAGGCAGCCGAGCTGCCATTTTGGAAAAGCGACGAAGAGGAGAAGTTTTTTCCGTCGCTCTTCGTCTCTTTCTGAGAGCTGCAGTTGGCTGCAGAGCCTTAGCGGGTCTCTTTGCTTCTCAATCTTCGGCTTTACAGCCATCTGGTTCTGATCCCTTGAAAGGGATCGTGCTTTTATTATGCCTCCTAAGAAGAAGGCTATGGTGACTCAGGCTCGCCCGAAAGGACCCCTTATCGGAGGCACCCACCGGGACCGGTGGGATGGGGCAGCTTAGGCCATGGCCCGCAGCTCTCCAGCCTCAGACTGGCCCCGTAGGGGCTTCAGCCCCCGGCCCGCAATTGCCGGCCATGGGCCTTGAGCACGGGGTAGGGCCTGGTGCGGTCGCACAGCAGGGCTTACCCCCGGCCCCTCATGGGCCGGAGTTTTGGGCATGGCCCTATTTGGGACCTGGCTCTCAAGTCAGGGGCCCTGGACCATTGCCCAGTGGGCCGTCCGGCCCGCCTGGCCCCCTTTATGCAGGGGGATCTGCGACAGTGGATGCATTACTGGCCCACGTAGCGGCGCTAGAGGCATCCCTCGGGATTACCAATAACCCCATTGGGGGGGGCTTCGCTGCCATCTGGGGCCCCTTTTTGCCAGCCTGCTACCACGGCAGCCGCCACTCTCCAGCAGGCGGCCAGTCGGGTTGAGTCGCTCGAGGCACGAAGGCCCGTGCCCGCCGCAGTCTCGCAGCTCCCCGTACATCATGACCTGCAGACAGGTAGTGGTCGGATGTGTCCTCAGAGCTCGATTTCGGTCGCGAGCTCCGACGCCCGCCGTGGGCTGGAACCCCCAGTGGGGGCGGCTCACAGGGGTGCACCCAGTGAGTATCAGGTTCAAGCTAATGTCCACATCACACTCCACTTCCGGGGATAGTTTTCAGTGGCCATGGCCTTGTAATGTCGGGGCGGGTGGGCATCAGTTCCCAGCTTACCCGGGTGCAGCTTTGTCCCATACTGGCATAAGATTGGGCGGGGGGGTTTCCGCCCCCGGGGCTACACCGGGTGTCGCAGGGACGGTCCAGGCTCCTCTCCTGATACCCCGTGTTAATACTGTGCTGGTGTCGGCATTGCCGACGGCCGGGTATTCCTTGCCCCTCGGGGATCATTTGGCCCAGGCCACAAGGGAAAAGATTTGGCGGGGGGAGTATGTCGATATTTTCTCCCTATTAAACCGGGAACCCACCAAGGAGGAAAAAGAGGGGCAGGATGAGAAGGACAAAGAGCTGTCTCGCCGTTGCAAGCCACCACGCACCTGGGCCAACTGGTTACCCGCATATCTCATTTATATGGCGGTGTACCTTAGGGCTCGGCCTGACCTGGCCATTCCTATGGTCCAATATTTGGACAATATTTACAGGGCAATGGTGGATTTTCCTGGCCCATCGTGGTTGGCTTACGATGAGGAATTTAGAATGAGAGTGCCATTACACCCGGAGATGAGGTAGGATGAGCCATGTCAGAAACTGTGGCTTTTATACATGACCCCCACGCGCCCGGCGCCTGGGGAGAGGTACCATTGTGGACACGCGGTCCAGCGAGCTCCTCCAACACAGGCTCCCTGCCAGCTGGTGGGGCAGGGGGTTCCAGCCCGCTTGCTGTGTTGGAGTTTCTCGGCCAATGGTGTATGCAATAGAAAACAGTGCCGATACAAACATGAGTGTCCCTCTTGTGCTGGCCCCCACGCCGCCGCTGCGTGTCCGCGAGCCGGTGGGTCACGGGGCAGAGGTAGAGGTGGACAAGGAGCAGGCAGACCTGCCGCTGATGGAGCTGGTCACTCAAAAGGCCCCCTCCCCGGTTAACGTGGCTATGTTGGAGCGGTGGCTCTCAACTTACCCGAGGAGAGAGGATGCTAGGTACCTCCTCGAGGGTTTCCAGCGGGGCTTTCGCATGCCATTCAAAGGGGAGCGGTGCCCCCAAGATGCTCCTAATTTACTTTCCCTGAAGGGTAGGGAGGAGGTGGCTGCTCTAAGTATCGCTAAGGAGGTTAATGCAGGTAGGGTTGCTGGCCCCTTTCCTATGCCACCCTTTCCCAATCTGAAGGTTTCCCCTTTAGGGTTGGTGCCCAAAAAGACCCCTGGGGAGTTTCGTTTAATTCACCATCTGTCATACCCGGTGGGCCATTCGGTCAATGATGCCATTCCTGATGACCTTTGTTCTGTCAGGTATACATCATTTGACCAGGCCCTGCGCATGGTGCGCTCTTGTGGCCCGGGTGCACTTCTGGCAAAATGTGACATTAAGTCGGCATTCCGTTTGTTGCCGGTGCACCCGGGTGACTTTGAGTTATTGGGTTTTAAATTCCAAGGGAAATTTTATGTTGATAAAGCCATGCCTTTTGGCTGCTCTATTTCCTGTGCAGCATTTGAACGTTTTAGCACTTTCCTTCAGTGGGCCTTTGTTCGCAGGTCTGGGTCCCGGTCTGTAGCCCATTACCTCGATGATTTCTTGTTCGGGGGTGAACGGGGCTGGGACACGTGTACGCGTCTCCTCAATACATTTCAGACGCTAATGCAGAAACTCCGTGTCCCTTTAGCGCCCGAAAAGACCGAGGGCCCATCAACTAAGCTCACATTTCTGGGTATCGAAATTGACACGGTCTCGCAGGCATCCAGGTTACCCATGGATAAGGTTACCCGGATCACTGCGTTGATTTTGGCCTTACTGGCCAAACGCAAGGTGTCACTTCGTGAGCTCCAGGTTCTCCATGGTCACCTTAACTTCGCCTGCAGGGTGGTCACGCCCGGCAGAGCTTTTGCTCGACGCTTATGCGACGCCATGACTGGCCTATCCAGGCGCTATCATAGGGTCCGACTGAACAAGGGCATGAGGGCTGACATGTTGGTTTGGCTTAAGTTCCTGAGGGACTTCAACGGGGTGTCATTTTGGAGATCTGACCTTTTGGTTTCCCCTAGGTTCCAGGTTCAGTCGGATGCCTCGGGGTCCCTGGGATATGGGATTTACTTTGAGGGGAGGTGGGCCTATGGCCGATGGCCTCCAGCATGGCGGGGCACGGATCGTCTATGCGATCTTACGTTCCTTGAGTTCTTCCCAATACTGGGAGCTTTGATGCTATGGGGTGAGGAGTGGGCCAATTCAGTGGTTCATTTCTGGTGCGACAATGCTGCAGTAGTGCACATTGTCAATTCCCAGACATCTAAATCACCCAAGGTCATGGAGTTAACATCTTGCACCCAAGGTGCAAGATGTTAATGTGACTGATCCAATAGGGAACAGTGACCACAACTCAATTATGTTTAACTTGATCATAGACCGCAAGTCACTGATAAAATCTAACACAGAGACCTTAAATTTTCAAAAAGGAAATTTCCCAAAGATGAGGAAACTAGTAAAAAAGAAACTGAAAGGGAAAATTGAGAGAGTCCAAACACTCCAAGAGGCATGGAGGCTGTTTACAAAAACAATAACAGAGGCTCAATTGGAATGCATACCCAAAAGGAAAAAGGGCACTGCCAGGTCCAAGAGGACTCCGATGTGGCTTACAGGAGCTGTTCGGGAAGTGATCAAGAGCAAGAAAAGCTCATTTAGAAGATGGAAGGCTTGTCCAAATGAGGACAGCAGGCAGAAACATAAATTCTGGCAGAACAAATGCAAGGCAACAATCAGGAAAGCAAAGCAAGACTTTGAGGAGCGTATAGCTAAAAATACTCAGAGAAATAACAAAGACTTCTTTAAGTACATTAGAAGTAAGAACCCAACTAGGAAGGCCATTGGACCATTAGATGACAATGGAAGGCAAGGGGTTATTAAAGAGGAAACAGAGATTGCAGAGAGACTCAATGAATTCTTTGCTTCAGTATTCACTGAAGAAGACAGAGACCACATGCCCAAAACAGAGCCTATCTTCGTAGGGAGGGAAAGCGAAGAATTAAGCCAGATAGAAATAACCAGGGAGGAGGTCCTTGCATGTCTTGTTAAGCTAAACACTAACAAATCCCCAGGACCAGATGGCATCCATCCACGAGTTCTCAGGGAACTTAAAGATGAAATTGCTGATATCCTAGCCAAAATATATAAACTTTCCCTCAAATCAGGCTTTGTGCCTGATGACTGGAAGGTAGCGAATGTAACACCAATTTTCAAAAAATGATCCAGGGGTGATCCAGGAAATTACCGGCCTGTCAGTTTGACATGTGTCCCAGGTAAAGTGATGGAAACCATCCTAAAAGATAGAATTAATAGGCACATAGAAGAGAAGGTGCTGCTAAAGGAGAGCCAACATGGCTTTTGCAAGGGCAAATCATGCCTCACTAATCTGTTGGAATTTTTTGAGAGTGTCAACAAGCATGTGGATAAGGGGGATCCAGTTGACATTGTTTATCTGGACTTTCAGAAGGCTTTTGACAAGGTCCCACACCAAAGGCTCTTGAATAAACTTACCAGTCATGGAATAAAGGGACAGGTCTTGTCCTGGATCAGCAACTGGCTAAGGGACAGGAAACAGAGGGTAGCACTAAATGGACACTTCTCCAAGTGGAGGGAAGTAAAGAGTGGGGTCCCCCAAGGTTCAGTACTGGGACCCCTGCTTTTCAACCTCTTCATAAATGATCTAGAGGTAGGAGTAAAAAGCAAGGTAGCCAAATTTGCTGACGACACTAAATTATACAGGGTAGTGAAAACTGTGAGAGATTGTGAAGAGCTCCAGAGGGATCTCTTGACACTGGGGGAGTGGGCAAAACAGTGGCAAATGAGCTTCAACATCAGTAAGTGCAGAGTGATGCATGTTGGGGCAAAAAACCCCAATTACATTTATAAACTGATGGGGTCTGAACTCTCTGCGACAAACCAGGAAAGGGACCTTGGTGTCCTGGTGGACAGCTCAATGAAGGTGTCAACCCAGTGTGCCTCAGCAGTGAAAAAAGCAAACTCAATGTTAGGGATCATTAGGAAGGGTATAGAAAATAAGTCAGCAAGTGTCATTTTGCCTCTTTATAAATCTATGGTGAGGCCCCATCTGGAATATTGTGTAAAGTTCTGGTCGCCATACCTCCAGAAGGATATTATGGAGTTGGAGAAAGTACAGAGGAGGGCAACCAGAATGATTAGGGGACTGGAACACCTTCCTTACCATCTGAGGCTGCAACGGTTGGGCCTTTTCACTCTTGAACGACGGCGTCTAAGAGGTGACCTGATTGAAGTTTATAAAATCATGCACGGTGTGGACAAAGTAGATAAGGAAAAACTGTTTTCCCTATCGCACAACACTAGAACTAGGGGACACTCCATGAAACTTTTGGGTACTAGTTCTCAAACAAATAAGAGAAAGTACTTTTTCACCCAGAGGATTACTGGTCTATGGAACTCCCTGCCAGAAGAAGTGGTGACAGCTGTCAGTCTTGACAGCTTTAAGAAAGGATTAGACAAGTTCATGGAGGACAAGGCTATCAATGGCTATAATTATGGCTACCTAAGGACAACCTCCGGGTTGGAGAGATAGGCAGGATATCTCTCAATGCCATTTCCAGGGGATCCTAAGCAGGTGAGGGCATCTCCTTGGGAATACCCTGAAGGAAATGGTGAGCCACTGTGTGAGACAGAATGCTGGACTGGATGGGCTGTGGCCTGTTCCAGCAAGGCTGTTCTTATGTTCTTATGTAAGTTAGTTCGCCAGTTTGTGTTGCGCAGCCTACGCCTCAATGTGCTCTTCAGGGCCAGACATGTACCAGGTATTAATAACGATATTGCTGATGCTTTATCCCGCCTGCAGATCCCCCGGTTCCGCGCCTTGGCTCCGGACGCAGAGGAATTCCCCTCGCCGCTCCCGGATGAGATTTGGACGTTTGGCAAGGAGAGGTGAACCGGGCGATCGGCATGTCACTTGCTCCCCGCACGCGTAAGGCGTATCAACATGCATTCAGTCAATTTAAAAGTTTTTGTGCGCAACTCCGGTTGCCCGAGGTGTGGCCCATTCCAGTTGCACACGTTCTACAATTTATGGTATACCTACACAGTCTGGGCCTAGCTCCCCGCACCATAGCATCCAGGCTGTCAGCACTGGCATTCATGGCCAAAGTGAGGGGTTCTGCTGACAACACGAATGATTTCCGTATACGACATGTTTTGGAGGGGTGGACACAGGAACGTGGGTGCCGCCCGGACAATCGCCACCCTATTTCTCCAGGGGTTCTTACCCACCTTGCACAAGGCTGGCATGACCTGTGTTTTGACAGGTATGAGGCAGCTCTGTTTCATGCGGCTACCACGGTGGCCTTTTTTGGAGCGCTCCGCATCAGTGAGTTGGTGCTACTGTCTAAGGCGGATGCGGCTCGTAGGGCACTGGAACTCGGAGATGTCTATGTCTCCAATGAGTGGGCTCAGTTGAGGATACGGTCCTCAAAAGTTGATTAGCACGGTGTAGGCAGTGGTGTTAGACTGCTACGATGTTCCATTGCAGACATCTGTCTGGTTGGTGCCCTACAGGAGTTCCTTGCAGTGCGTGGCACGTGCCCTGGCCCGTTTTTCTGCCACCAAGATGGGTCTCCCCTGACTAAATTTCAATTTTGGAAGGTGACCGGTAAGGCACTGTCCAGTGTTGGCCTCCCCGGGGCTCGTTACGGCACCCATTCTTTTAGAATAGGAGCTGCTTCTACTGTGGCTGCATTTGGGTACTCTGAGGCTGATATACGCCATATGGGGAGATGGGGATCGAAGTGTTTTGAATTATATGTTCGTGCTCTTCAAGTATGAGTACCAGATAAGTTACTGTCCTGTCTTTTTTATCTTACAGACCCTGTGTGTCCCCACACACCGGTGGCAGTATGGCTGGTGGGCCACAGCTATGTGCACTGGGCAGCGCAGTACGCTGCGGCGACAGAGTGGGGACCCCAGCTGGGACTATGTGCCTCCGCATGTATCAGGTGGTATGGTAAGCGCGGAAGGTTATGGCGGGAACTGTTGCCATTCCTTTTCTCCATCAGGGATGCTGAACCGCCTGATGTCTTGGTGCTGCACCTTGGGGGCAATGACCTGTGCCAGGTCACTGGCCTTTCTTTAAAACATACGATCTGCAGCGACCTAGCTTATTTGCATTATGTGTGGCCTGCCACAACGCTGCTATGGTCGGACATCATACCGCGTCACGCTTACAGGGGGGGGTATCAACCTCCAGGCCCTTGACCACGCTCGTCGCTCGGTGAACAGGGCAGTGGCCCGGTTCTTTGCTGACAAGGGTTTGGGGCGGGTCATCCGACACCCCACCATTAGTCTCCAAAATTACGATCTTTACACAGGGGATGGGGTCCATCTGTCACCCAGAGGTTTGAACCTCTTTTTGGAAGATTTGCAAGCAGGCCTGTTGACCGAGCTGATGGTCTGGGGGGGGGGCGGTGAGTCTTTATTAAGCCTCCCCGTGTGGCAGGTAGCACTGGTAAGGTAAATATTTATGACCCACAGGTATCCGGCAGGTTCGCAATTGACTGGCCAACACTAGATAGGTACAAGTTTGTTAACGTTGACCGGTCAACGACGAACCAGGCAATGGGGTGATGGCAGGAGCTCTTCAGCATGCATCACCCCGTGATTTGATGGATACACGTCAGAGGGTGGGGTCAGTAGATAGTTTATTGACTACGGTCAACAATTTGTTTGTAAACAAACAAATTGATACATTGTAGCCAATTGCCATTAGCAATTTTGGGAGGAACCTTACCAGTGTTACTGCGGCCTGCTTGCCTTAAGAATTATAATTGGCTGAGTACCAATTGAAATTTATAATTCGGACTAGGGGATTATTCAATAAATATGGCCCAATGCCGTTATCCATATATACCGGTGTCTGAGTCTTTTTTGGGGGGTGCGCCTGCAATGTATAAATAATCTAGTGTTCATGATTTTGTGATAGTTTTATTAGGTTGCCTCACTTGTGTCAAGCAGCTTGATTTTGTGATATTGTAACACTGGCCTTGGGCTGTAATAAAGAATTTGATTGATTGAATGACAGAAAGAGTCCCAGGGTTGTTCTAAGGTATATCGTTCTTCTTTCTAGTCCAGATCAAACTTTGGATTGTCAAAAGAAAGCCACTTTCTTAGCTTTGTCACTGGTCAAAATCAAGTCTTCATTGCTGCATGTTTCTGGAAGTAGTCAGCAGAACAGTAAATGAGCCAGGATCTGTATCTCTCCACATTCACAGAGCATGTTGTTATCCATCAGCAGTCACCACTTGAGCATACTCGTCTTACATTAGACACTCTGACCCTCAGCCGGTTCAGGGTCCTCCAAGTAATATATGGAAGGTTGAGTTCCTCAGCTATGTATATCCTCCTTTAATGTTATTCTTTGTCCAGTAAGCTCCTTCCACCATCTTCTGATTTGCTTTTGCTTTTGTGGACCCACAAGTATGTTTGTCCTTGCCATAAAGCTCCTTCCAGGATCTGAGCCAGCAGACTTGAGGCACATATCCATTCAGGGGATGTCTAGGGTCATATTCTTGCTTAGTTCTTTCAACATCCCATTACTTCTCTCCTTTGTCTTAGATGGAGCGATACAAATAAGAGGGTATATTTTCTCAACTGGTGTAGGTTTGAGGCTTCCTGTCACTATACACATTGCTTCGTTAACAGCAATGTCATACTGGAGCAGCATACTCTGCTGCAGAGACACTCAGGGCCAAAGCTGATGTATTAGGACATATGTAATATCCTAAGAAGCTATTATCCACCAGCTTGCTAAATTAGGTTAGAGCTCCCAACAATACATTGTATCTACCTTAGGGATGAGACTAAATAAAAGTTTTCTGATCCATCAGATATTACATTAGTGATATGTGATTACTATACCTCTTCAGAAATGAAGCTATGTTGCTGCCAGAAATTGCAATTTATTTCTGGCTTTCACTCCAAATTAGTCACAAAAAAGGTGAAGCTGAACTGCTCCCTTTCTGTCAGTAGACAGCATAGCGTCTCTAAGCAGAATGAAGAGAACAGCAGTTCCTTCTTTCTCTTGCAGCCCTTCCACCTGGAACTCTGCAATGTATGCTCTAAAGTGATGTTGCAACCTCCAATGAAATGGTGAGGGAGATGAGTTGGGAGGTGCAAAGAGGAGAGATAGGTGTGTAAGGAAGTTTGTTTATACAGTGTTGAAAAACAACATGTAGAAAATCAAAATGGAATGAATGACAACTTGAACTACCGACAGAATGAGCGCTCATCTTTGTCCCAGCTCCTGCAGTTCAAAAGCAAGAAATTGCAAGTAGATAAATAGGGACCACTTCAGTGGGGAAAGATCTCAGGGACATGAAAGGAGCTTCATTCTGGCATCCCCTGAACAGAGTTCCTCCACCAAATCTTTTCAACCCAGTAAACACCTTTGTGTGCTTCTGACATGATAAAATTAAATGTCTGAGGAACTGGCAGCCCAGGCAATACCTAGACAAGCCAACCCAAGGTGGCTGTCCCCCCAGCCCCCCCACCCACCCACTGCACAAGACAGATCTTAAGGCTCTTGTGGAAGGAGAAAAGCTCTGTCTGGAGATGAAGTTCAGTTGGCAGGAGGTTCCACAGGCCAGAGCAGACACAGAGAAGGCTCTCTGGGGTGATGCAGTCTCTTAAGTACCCTGGTCCACTACCATGTAATCACTAGCACATTGAATTGCACCCGGAGGCACACCGGCAGCCAGTGCAGCTCCTGCAGCAGTGGTGAGGCATGGGCATAATGCCCGCACCACATCACCACCCGAACATCCGCATTCTGGACCAGTTGCAGCCTCCGAATGGTCATAAGGGGCAGTCCCATGTAGAGCGCATTACAATAATCACGTCTGGTGGTGACCAGAGTGTGCGTGACCATGAGCAAGGAGTCCTGGTCCAGGAGCGGGCGTAACTGGCAAACCACACGAAGTTGTGCAAAAGCCCTTCTAGCCATGACTGCCACCTGCTCATTGATTACACAACGGGTCTGTCTGAGGCAAAGAAGCCCCATCCAGAACAAAAGGTGGTAACTCCCATGATAACACAGGGCCCCTAACCTACAGCCACTCAGTCTAGCCAGGATTCAGTTGTAGCCCGTTGTCCCCCACCCAGACACCTACAGCCTTCAGACACCTGAAAAAGACTTTCACTGTATCACCTGGATCACCACAGGCTGAGATGTACAATTGTGTATCATCAGCATATTCATGATACCTCACTCCATGGGAATGGATGATCTCCCCCAATGGTTTCATGTAGATGTTAAATAGGAGAGGCGAGAGCACCGAGCCCTGAGGAACCCCATATTGGAGAGGCCCAGGGTGGGACCTCTCGCCCTCCAACAACACCGACTGGGTCCGGCCCGTCATTAATGAGGAAAACCAGGACCACACTGTGCCCTGGATCCCCTGTCCTCAGAGCTGCCCCAGAAGGATACCGTCGTTGACGGTATCGAAAGCCACTGAGAGGTGAAGATGAGCAAGGACAGATGGATTCCCACCATCCCGCTGACGCCAGAGATCATCCAACAGTGTGACCAATGCAGTCTCAGTACCATATCCAGGCTGGAATCCTGACAGAAATGGGTCCAGATAATCTGCTTCATCCAGGACCCCCCCCCCCTGCAACTGCAACTACTGCACCACTGCCATCTCCAAAACCTTCCCTAAAAAGGGAAGGTTGGATACAGGCCAAAAGTTAGCTAATACTGTCGGGTCGAGTGATGGTTTCTTCAGGAGTGATGGTTTCTTTTTTTTACGCATGTAAAAAGATTTCCTTATCCTCAACAAGGAAGGTATATCAGCATATCAAGCCACTCTATCAAAAATTCAGAAGTACTGATAGACCTTTTGCTCCTTTGGGAGTGTGCAAAGACCAAAAACATTTCCCCTCGGAAACAGCATTTTTTTATTTTCTTCTTTTAAATGTCATGTTAAACCCTTGTATATTATGATAAAAACCCTGGCTTGAATCCTATCAGTGATCCTCCAAAGTTTTCGAGAGGTCAACTGAGGAATTACAGGAGTGCATCTCACCTGAATAATCAGGAACATGACCCGGCTATTGGGGCAACTCCCGTCCTGCGCAAGCCTTGGTTCGATTCGGAGGTCCACAGGTGCAACACAGGTGAGAGGCCCCGTTTATTTGGCTAACACGGCCAAGAAGGGTGCCCTTTCTCAAAGTTGAGCTGAGAAAGGCTGGTCCAGCAGGGCTGGTTAACAGGTTCACAGGGAAATTGTGATCTGTGTCTGATGTCACAGAAGAAATTAAAACTGCAAAGCCCCTTGGGACGGGACTCAAGATTCCCATGCGAAAAACACCCTTATCTGATTTTGGGGAATATAATGGCCTTGCAGCTGTGTAAGGTGTGTGGGAGCAATTCTGTTACCTCTGCAGCAACTCGGTGTCCTGTAGCTGAATTCCAAGCCGTGAAACAGCTTTTCTCTTCCGGCAGTGGCTCCCACGAAGCAACCCCAAAAGTTACAGTTCTCCTCTTAGGAAAAAGGCCTTATTGTTAAATATCCCCATTCAGTCCGCTCTGCTTCAGGCGGAGCGGACTGAGCACTCTTGACCAAGAAAACTCCTTTTTATGTTTTATTGAAGAAAATAACAGAGTCCAATAAATGTAAAATATAAGAAAGATAGCATAGTCTTGGTAAAACCTAAGTGCGGATATCTCTGCATAATTCGAAGTTTCATAATTTCTGGAAAATTGTTTAAGTGCAGTGGAGCCTCACTGCCCCATACGAGATGTTATAACAGGAGCTCTCAGATGGCAAGAGAGATAGAGCTCCCACAGGATTTGAAAAGTCCATCTCAAACTAAGAAAATGGTCTGGTTTTTATACCATTTTGCCTAGGAAAGTATCCTGAGAAAGTGCTAACTACCTTCTCAAAGTGACAAGTTCTCTGCGTAGATCGAATGGATACTAGGTGGCTATCTTACTTATGTTCCTTCTCGGACCATGAGATAGAACATCTTCCCAGACAGTGGCCTTGGTAAAAGCACTAAAATGTACTTTCCCAGGGAAAAGGGATGATGGCAGAGAGGCTACAATCCAGATCTATTTTTTTTATCAGTGAGACTATAGATAACAGTGCATTAAGAACTTAGGGAATCCCAAACACTCAGTACAGACTTATTCTGTGTCAGAACTGCTCAGCAATCTGACCTCAAGAGACTAAACAGTCCAAATAAGAAGATACTGTATGCTAATGCAACTCCAAACCAAACAGCACACCAACTGCTCCTACGGGGAACACCAACGAATGTGCAATCAAAATAAAACATCAAAGAGATATTCAGAATGATTCCACTGAATTGTCTATGGCCTTCACATTGGCAAAACTAGAGGAACACATAAGGAGATGTAGGAATAGCAAAATGATGGAACTCAATATCCAGATTAAGCAAATTAAACATTTCCAGGAAAACACAAAGAAATGCCTTCTTCAACTCTTTAACAACAAAACTGGTCCAAAAACATGGCAGAAGACAACAAGAAATCATTATACTGAACCAAGCAATGAATCATCAGATTCCAAAAGCAACAGACCATTCTCCCTACTATGCCACTTACACAAAACAAAGTATTTGAACAAATGACAAAATTGTCTAGCCCCTCAAATCGAACCTCTTCTACCGGTAATTCCAGAATGGCCAAACTTTAGGCCAGGCAAGAGATGTAATGGCTTAAATCTTAAATCTAACACAACATATAGAAGATGGGTTTTGAAACACATAAAATAACTGGGGTAACATTTGTCCACCTTACAGTGGCACAAGATACTGTTATACACTCAATCAATTGCTACTCAAAAAACTCTACCTCCTTACTTTTTCTGTGTCCAGGCCAGATGTGAAATTGCCAAAATGAAGGCAGAAATTATTGTCGTTCCACTTCAAAACCAAAGATTCTTTGTTCAGGCACAGTCAATGAAGAAATCAAAGGAGTTACTTCCCACAGGGTAGTGTTGTGGCACCATTACATTTTAACATTTAAAAAATTTATCAACTAACATTCCCATAGATCATCTGTGTGGTGATCTTGCCTTGACAGTCCAAAGATAAACATTTGACTCCATCAAGTACCAGCTAACCCCTACCTTAGAAGATAATTCCTGATATTATAAAAACAAAGTAGCTGAAACCAAACCCTTTTAAAACAGAGTTCTGTCCCTTCTATTTATAAAGAATAGACAAACATATAAGAAGTCAGAATTAGCTGGGAAGGCAAGATTTTATAATACCGTCCTAACCCAGAGTATTTGGGTGTTATTCAGGATCAAACCCCAACCTACAGAAACACTGTTTAAACACAAAAATGAAAGCTGCTGGCAGAAATATAATAGGAAAATGGCTAGTTCAGGCTGGGGTATATACACACAAACAATAACGGCAACAACAACACACCAGTATTATTCCACAGTAGAATAGGTTTGTACCATATTGCACAAATCATCACATGCTATGTTAAACCAGAAGAGGATAGGCTCAATTTATGGAGAGTAAAAATAACAAATCTCATTGAATGCTGAAGAGTGTCTTCTGCCAGGCAAAATTCTGGCTTGACTATACAGATGCCACTTAATAGATTTGGAAGATCAAATAAAAAGAGACAATCTGGATATAGGACAAACATTCTGTGAATGTGGAAAAATTCAATCAATGCAGCATTCATGTGCATGCAATTTATGCCCCAAAGGTTTTGTACAAAAGAAGTGCTAATAAATGGGCAAAATAAAGCCATTGAAGAAGCCTAATTTCGGTCAAAAATAATCTAATTGTGCTATGTTATGACACAAAGAAAGAAAGATTACAAAACTTTGTTGATGCACTGAGTGAGTCACAAGTCATGGAAGCTTGTGTTAAATTAAAGGCACACTTTGAACTTTTAAGTGCAGGAATGAACCATCGTTAAAATGTACAGTGAATATCAAAGTGCCATTCAGGAACATTCAAGTGTTACAAGCATCTTATGTAAAACAAAGAGAAAAAGCTATTTTTTCTGAATATTAGTTGTAGTCTCATTATAACAGGTTTCTAATGCACAGTATGGTTACTAAGCTCTCCACTATCACATGGGCATGTCTAATGACTTAACTGCAACTCTTGTATGTCTACTTATTTACCAGATTTCAGCCTCAGCAGTACAGTCATGTAATAGGATACAGTAAAACCCTGAATTACAGAATTAGTCCATTCCAGGACTTTTTTTGTAACTTGGTTTTTCCATAAGTTGAAGAACGATTTCCCATAGGAATGCACTGAAAAATTTAAAAAATGGTCCCAACTGGACAAAAAACATTCCAAAAAATAAAAAATTTTCCCCAAAATCCCAGAAATGATCCTCTCCCACCCCTCAATTGATCCCACCAGCTGGTGAGGAGATGGGGTGGAGAAAAGGGGTTATTCTTAGAAGATTTAATCCTGCACCTCTGCACAAAAAATATTCCAAAAAAAAAATTTCCAAGAAATCCCTGGGACTTTTCCCTCAATCATCTAACTTAGGAGTTCTCAACCTTTTAAAGCTGGGGCCAGGTCACACTCCCTCAGACAGCTTCGGGGGTTGAATGGCCATTTTGCCCTTCCTCCATCACATGGCACTTCCTGGTGTGGTGGAGGTGGTGGGGGCCACATGAAATGGTGCCATGGCCCACATCCGGCTCATGGGCTGTAAGTTGAAAATCCCTGATCTAACTCATCCAATTAATTTCTCTGCCAAAGTGTTTAAATGTTTTTGAATGAGACTTTAAACTGTTTTATATCATTGCCAAGCAATTTAACAAAAGTGAGTGGGAATAATGGGGATATGTTCAGCTGAGGCGGCAGCAGGCATCATGGTAGTTGCAACTGTTATAATGTTCCCATGTAAAAATGCATTACCCAATCACTGACCATTTGAACAGCTATAGGTCACCCTTGCTCAAAAACAGCTATAGCACACCCTAAAATGTGTACATGATAAGGCTAATTCTGAGTTCAGATTTTGAATCAGCACACTCGATATCATGTAATCACATGTGTTATTCCCAGTAGCAAAATTGTTTTTGTGCAGTGTAATGTATCCTTCTTTTTTGACTCATCAGGGCTAATAAAGCTATGCTACTCTCTACATAACCCTGTTTCTAAATGCTCATTTATATACAGTGGAACCTCATATAATGAAACACACCCTATAGCGAAAAATTCACATAATGAATATGTTTTTTTAAAAAAAATGGCACCCCACACAATTTTTCCTATGTAAAAAAATTTACAATGAATATTCAATGGAAAAATTCGTTGTACGGTTTTTCCATAGGAAAAATCATACACCAAAAAAACCCGCATAGTGAACAGACCCATAGAAACAATTAAAATAATTATACGGGGTTTTACTGTATTTGCATAATGTCATTAAAGGTAAGTAGGAGGGATCCTTTTGTATTATAATGAAAATGAGCTCTACTTTGCTCTTATATTGCTTACAAATGTGGATGAGCTCTTTTAGTTGCCTAGCATCATTTGTACTTTAAAAAAAGAAAGAGAAGCAATCTAATTGCATTGTTTTAATAGATGAGAAAATAGGTTTGGAGATACAGTAGAACCCCGGATAACACTAAAACTTGGTTCCACGAGTCTTAGAGTTATTCAATTTCTAACGTTATGCGGTACATGCATCGCATAACGTTAAACTCCTATGGGATGATTTGCATAACGTCAAAACTCCATAGAGATACATTGTAACTGGCACAGGCTTCAGTGAACATTATGTGATACATCCCATAGGATTTCAACGTTATGTGATGTAATTTTTTTCCAGATTGCTTAATGTTATGCAGTTTTAGCATTATCTGGTGCAAACGTTATCCGAGGTATTATTGTACTCACAAAGATGAATTCTATACAAAGTACTCTATATATCACATAAAAATGATTATTTACCAAAGTCTTTGAGGATTAATCATCACTAAGTGATGTACTATCTGAACTCAAAGCCCTATCTTGAGATCTAAACTAACCAAGCTCTTAAAACAGCTGAAAAGTCCCATCTCAGAGGCTTTGAAAACTGTGCTCATAAGGTTCCCTTTATCACTTGCTCTACTAAGTGCAAATAAACTGAGCAAAAGACCTGTCAAAGGCTTGTCATGTATTAACAGTGTGTTTCAGAAGAGAAAATGTGATTTCCATTGCCCCTCCAAATTAAGCCAAAACTAATCTTTCTTTAAGAGAAAAGAAATCCACAAAGCTTACAGCTGGTAGAATGCTGGGTGGTGGATTAATCAAGTCTAATCTGCCGTAAATTCAAAAGAATGTGTTTGGCTCCAAACTGATCAATGGAATGAGTTTGAATGTGGCTTTTATAAGTCAGTAGTCAGTCATTCTTTCACCAAATGAACTCCTGGCAAAATCCTTTTCCTCCTGCCAGACTAAAATAAAAAAAGCTTCAATTTTATAGAGGCAGATAGACAGTAAGAGTTATATGACTGAAGTGAACAAAGATGTAACTTTACCACTACAGCTCTAGCAACACCACTATCTTCTTAAGTTAATTGCATATCATTGACTGGTTTATACAAGTTGACTATAGCATCAAAATAAAATATATGAAGAGTTGCAAAAATCCCAGAATAAACTGATCCATTCCAAACAGCTACCAATTTAATAAGTATGACCATAAAAATTATTTTCTTCCTATAAGTATTCAGAGTTAAAAATGAGTTGAGAATGTAGAACTGGCTTTTCCAAATGAATCATTTATATTACAGTATGTCTAATGCTAACCTAAGTAAATCTGTTCTAGTCCCCCCCACCCACCCCAGGGTGAGTATGTATTGCTTTAGAATATTTAACTTAAATTGTTTATCATTATGACAACCTAGTTTCAAGTTTGGCAGAGGAGATCTATAATAACTTGGATCCTGGATATAATCATATATTAGTGGACTTTTCCAAGCAACCTCTAAAACAGGCCAAAAAAAGGCACTGAGAGACAAGCAGAGGGAAGCAGAACGGTAACAGAGATTATGTAGGGAAGAGACATTTCAGTGCATGCAATGCTTGTCTTCATGTCTGAGACCAACATAGCATACACATGTAGCAAGTGTTAATTGGTAGAACTGTTGGAAGAAAAAAGTGAAAAAACTGGAAAAGCAAATGGCTGTACTTAAGCTCAAGTGGCTAAGATGCTGACTGGGAGGCGGAAGGTCAGCTGTTCGATTCCCGAGTACTGCAGGATGAAATGAGCTCCCGTCTTTGTCCCAGCTCCTGCCAACTTAGCAGTTTGAAAGCAAGAAATTACAAGTAGATAAATAGGGACCACTTCAGTGGGAAGGTAACAGCATTCTCTGCGCTCTGGTGTCTAGTCATGCCTGCCACATGACCACGGAAATGTCTGCAGAAGCAGACAGTGCTGGCTCTTCGGCTTTGAAACAGAGATGAGCACTGAACCCTAGAGTCGGATATGACTGGCTTTCGAGCAAGGGAAAAGTTCGGTTTCACTTACCAGTGATAACTTTCGTTCTTCGAGTATATAGTTTGTGAATACACACTCATGGGGGGGTTATGCGCCTGCGCAGAACGGCCGATCGGAGGCTTGAAAAGCTATTGGTCAAAAGTTTTGGCGGTAAGACCGCCCACCGTACCGCCCACCCTGAGGCGCCCGCGCGCCATTTTACCTCAGTTCCATACTTAAGCCAAGCACAGGATAAACCAACTGATCTCATCCGTGCAGCTCAAGAGGGGAGGCAGGGTGGGTAGTGTGTATTCACAAACTATATACTCGAAGAACGAAAGTTATCACTGGTAAGTGAAACCGAACTTTCTCCTTCGTATAGTTTGTGAATCCACACTCATGGGAGATTAGCAAGCTCACACTTACTTGGTCGGTGGGCAGTCGGATGAGATGATCCCACGATGAGCTGAAGAACCCGTAGGTGGACCCGTCAGGGGCGTTGAGTCCGGAGCCCTCTGGTGAGGACGACACGGCCAAGCCTGGCGTCCGCAGTGGCTCTGGTGTCCACCCTGTAGTGCTGGACAAATGTGGAAGGTCTGGACCAGGTGGCAGCCTTACATATGTCCTCAAGCGGTGTGCCCTCCAGAAAGGCAGTGGATGTGGCAACCGCCCTGGTGGAATGCGCCCTGACATGCGGTGGAGGTGGCAGTGAAGCTGACTCATAGGCCAGGTAGATGGTAGAGGTGATCCATTTGGAGAACCTTTGAGCAGAGATGGGTTCACCCTTGGACTTTCCCCCATAAGCCACAAAGAGGCGTTGCGACTTCCTGAACTCTCTAGTCCTGCTGGTGTAAAACAATAAAGCTCGTTTCACATCCAGCGTGTGCCAAGTCCTTTCTTGGGCGTTAGTGGGGTTCTGGAAGAAGGTTGGCAAGGAGATAGTTTGTGCCATGTGAAACTTGGAGACCACCTTGGGTAGGAAGGTGATGTCCGCTTGGAGGACGACGCGGTCGTTGAAGAACTGGAGAAAAGGTGCGTCTGCTCGCAGGGCAACCAGCTCACCAGCTCGTCGTGCAGACGTGATGGCCACCAGGAATGCTGTCTTCCATGTGAGGAGACGAACATCGGCGGTAGCCATGGGCTCGAAGGGGGTCCTGGTGAGCGCGTTAAGAACGGTGGACAGTGACCATTGAGCCGTCGGTGTCCGGGCCGGCGGAAAAGCGTTCTTTAGTCCCTTGAGGAAGCGCTTTACCGTTTGGTCGCGGAAGGCCCAGGAAGCGGGCGAGCCAGCAGGAGAGTGCGCTACCACTGCTGCGAGATGCACTCGGATGGAGGTGATGCCGAGGCCAGACTCCGCCAGCTGGAGGAGGTAGGTTAAAATGTCCTGCAGTCCCACCTGCGTGGGGGGTGTTTGCCGGGCGGCCAGGAAAGCACAAAAACGCCTGTATTTGGAAGCGTAGGACTTCCTTGTGGAAGGGCGCCGCGCTAGTTCAAGGATCCTGGCCAGTCTGGGGTTATCCTCCACGCGGTGAGGTGGAGGCTGGGCAGGTCCGAATGGTGCAGCTGGCCCTGCTCCATTTGGAGGAGTGTCGGTGATTCCGGCAGTGTGCGATACTGCGACGACATGCGCAACAGTAGCGGAAACCAGGGTTGGCGCGGCCACGCCGGTGCCACCAGAATTGCATTGGCTCTGTGTTGGTGCATCCTGGTGAGTACCTTCTGGACCAGAGGAAACGGAGGAAAGGCATAGAGATAGTCCTGATCCCACCGTTTCATGAAGGCATCGCCCTCGGAGTTCAGTCCGATGCCTGCTCTGGAGCAGTACCTGCTGAGTTTCCTGTTGGACTCCGATGCAAAGAGGTCGATGCTCGGCGTCCCCCAGACCTCGCACAGGGACTGGAACACTCTGTCGTCCAGCTCCCATTCGTGGGTCGTGGAGGTGAGACGGCTCAGGTGATCTGCCAAGACATTTAGCGTGCCCTGGATGTGCACTCCAATTGGGAAAATGTGCCTCTCCAGACACCATTCCCACAACTGCACTGCCAGGTACAGGAGGGTGGTGGACCGTGTTCCTCCCTGCTTGTTGAGGTACGCCACCGCCGTGGTATTGTCCGAGGCCACTTGCACCGCCTTGCCGGTGAGCAGAGTCTCGAAGGAACGCAGGGCCTTCCAAATGGCCAGCAGCTCCAAGTAATTTATGTGGTACACCGTTTCGTGCGGTGTCCAGGTGTCGTTGACCGTGAGAGTCCCGCAAGCAGCGCCCCAGCCGAGGTTGCTCGCGTCGGTCAGTATCTGCAACGAGGGTTGCGGGGGGTAGAAACTCTTCCCCGTGGCCACGTTGAGTGGTGTAGACCACCACAGCAGTTGGTCCCTCAGTTCTGGAGATGGGGTCAACCGTTTGGATTGGCTCTCCCGAAGTGCGTCGAACTCGTGAAGGAGCCACGATTGCAGGGACCTGAATTTCAACTTGGCATGGGGGATCACTGCCGTCGTTGAGGCCATCAGGCCTAGAAGTCTCTGAGCCTTCTTCGCCCGGATGCACGGTTTCGTGCGCAGTTCGCTCACCCCCTGCGCAATGTCCCGTAAGCGTTTCTGGGGGGCGTAGGCTCTCGTAGTAAGCGAGTCGAGTACCGCTCCAATGTACTCGACGCGCTGGGAAGGAGTCAACTTTGACTTGGTGAAGTTGATCCTGAGGCCGAGACTCTCCATGAGGTGAACCGTGTATTGTGTGTCCCGAACGGCCGACGGTTTGGTGGGGGAGACGATCAACCAATCGTCGATGTACGGGAAGACCCTGATGCCCCGTTGGCGGAGGAATGCAGCCACCGGAGCCATGCATTTGGTGAAGACCCGCGGTGCCGTGGCCAGACCGAACGGTAGGCATCGGTACTGGTATACGGAATGGTCGATACGGAAGCGGAGAAACCGTCTGTGTTCCTCGAGGATGGAGACGTGGAAGTAGGCATCCTTGAGGTCTATGACTGTGAACCAGTCCCCTTTGTTGATGAGGGGGAGGACGGTCTGTAGGGTCACCATCCGGAACTTCCTGGTGTGGATGCATTTGTTCAGGCGGCGTAGGTCCAGGATAGGGCGAAGGCCTCCGTCCTTCTTCTGGACCACGAAGTACCTCGAGTAGAAGCCGTTGTCCCAGTCGGACGGTGCTACCCGCTCGATGGCTCCCTTGGAGAGAAGGGTTGCTATTTCTTCCTCCAAATGGGGGGACGAGGTGGTGAGACGATGTTTTCCTACTTGAGGCACCCGCACGAACTCGATGGCGTAGCCAGAGGACAAGATCTTTAAGACCCACTGGTCGTCCGTGATGCCCGACCATGCCTGGAGGAAGTTCCGGAGGGGGAGGTACGGGATGTGGAGCGAGAGAGACTCGGCCGTCGCAGCTTCAAACGCGGGGCTTGGGCCTCGCGGTCGAACGCTTGTCCTGTCCATAGGGCCGGTAGCGGGGTTTGTGTTGTCGCCGCTGTTTATAGGAGCTGGATCTAGGCTGCTCCGTCGGTCCCTGCTGCTGTGGATTGCCCTGGAACCGCCGTGTGAAGGGCTGGAACCTCGGCCTGGTGGAAGTTGCCGGCGTGGTGAGCCCCAGGAACTTCGCCGTGGAACTGGTCTGGCGCATCTCATTCAGGACCTTATCGGTGTCCTGACCGAAGAGGCCCTGCCCGTCGAAGGGAAACTCCTCGATGAGCTTTTTCATAGCGTCATCGAGGGAGGTGTCCCTGAGCCAAGCATGGCGACGGAGGTAGATTGCGGAGGCCATGTCTTTTGCCGCATAATCGTTGATATGCCGGGCAGTGCGCATCAGCTGCTCGGCGACGAAGTCCCCCTCGGTGGCCAGCGCGTCAATCCTCTTCTGGGCATCGGCGGGCAGTTTAGCCGTCTCAACCTTCACCTGCTCCCAGAGGTGAGATTGGTACAGGCCCATGGCTGCCGAATAGTTTGCGTCCCGAAAGAATAGGGAGCCGGTGGCGTAAAACTTACGCCCCACCGCGTCCAGTTTCTTTCCCTCCGGCGTCGACGGGACCGGGAATCCGCTGGTGGCCGTCCTATGCTGGAAGGCCTTGACCACCAGGGAATTCGGCAGGGGGTGCGCCTGCAAGAACTCGACGTTCTCGTCCAGGACCCGGTACATGCTGTCGAGCCTGGACGAAACGGAGTGTGCCGCCAAAGGTTTCTTCCACGTCGCCCTCGCCGTGGTCATCATGGAGGGGAGCATGGTTATGTGGACCGGCCGCACAGCACGCCTGTCGAGCTTCGCGGTCATCTGATCCTCACCCTCCAACGGCGGTTGGTCGACCTTCAGGTTGAGGGCGGTGCCGAGCCTCGTGAGCATGGCGGTCAGTGAGCGCTGGTCCTCACCACGCGGTGGGTCCACTGAGCCGATGGCCTGTTCCGGCGTGCGCTCGGCGTCGACGTCTCCCTTGTCCTCCTCCGACGACGAGCTGGACTCATCAGAGGACGAGGGAGGCAGTCTTTCGTCCACGTCCGGACCACGCCAGTACGGCCTGGGCGGGCCGGCGGGATGGGCGTCCACCGCATCAACGTCCGGACCACACCATGACGGGTTGGGTGGGCCGGTGGAGCGGGCACTCGACCCACGGGAGGTCGGTGGGGCCGCGGCAGAGCCGGGATGCCCGGGGCTTGCGGTGGTCGGAACCGGAGCCGCAGAGGCCGCAGGCGTGGAGGTCTGGAACCTGGTCGCAAACGACGCCATGACCTGGAACATCTCTCGGACGAGGGCCATCTGAGACGCGTCCGAGTCCGCTGGCGGTGGAGCTCCGGTGGCCGGCGGGATGGTGGCCCACGAAACGGTGGGAGCCGAAACGGTGGCCGGCGTCGGTGTCGGCGAAACGGTCGTCGGAACGGTGACGACCGCCTCGTCCGTCGGCGTTCTGGGCCGTGGAGAGACGGAGGCCTGCCTCGGCGAGGAATTTCTGCCCCGAGGAGGAGAGGAGAGCACCTGAGGTGGGCGAGCTGGAGCCCCAGCCCTGCGTCCTTTCTCAGGTGACCCGGAAGACGACCGTCCTCCCCAGATGGAGGATCCCGGAGAAGGACATCGGGCAGTCGAGAACGGCGGCGAAGGCCCGGGAGAGGCGGGTGTGCGCGGAGTGGGGGGAAGCGACCGTCTCTTCTCCGACCCACGCTTGCGCTTCTTCTCACAGTTCTTGTCCTTCTTCTTCTTCTTCCTCATCGGAAGCACGGAGGAAGAGGCCGGCGGTGGTTGAGCGGCAGCGGCGGCCGTGGAGGCGGACGCGGCGGGAGCCAGAGCGAGCTCCATCAGGTGAGCCTTGAGGCGATTGCTTCGGTTCTGCACCGCGAGGCGCGTAAACTTTTTGCAATGCGGGCAAGACTGGCTCTGATGCGACTCTCCCAAACAAAAAAGGCACAGGCTGTGTCCGTCGGAAGCCGGAAACTTCTTAAGGCAAGCCGTGCACTGTTTAAACGCTGCAGCCATCAACCGCGGAAAAAATTCTTCCAGTGGAAGTTTCTGGAGACAAGTACCCCGATGGGCCGACCAGCCACCATCCCCTTGAGGGGGGAGACGGTGATCGATGCGAAAAATTGGCTACTGAATCCACTCAAGAGAAGAGACAGAGCCGGGGTGGCGATCCTGCCCGGAGGACAAGATCACCGAGAAAAATTTGTTAAGATTTGCCAAAAAGACTTTCCCTCAGAAGGGCGAAAAAATTGAGGAAGCTCTCAACGATCGTCCTGCTGCTACGGCGGAAAGAAGAGAACTGAGGTAAAATGGCGCGCGGGCGCCTCAGGGTGGGCGGTACGGTGGGCGGTCTTACCGCCAAAACTTTTGACCAATAGCTTTTCAAGCCTCCGATCGGCCGTTCTGCGCAGGCGCATAACCCCCCCATGAGTGTGGATTCACAAACTATACGAAGGAGAACCTTTACCTTTACCTAAGATTATAAGAGAAAATGAAGAGTATATAGACAGAGCTCTTGAGCAGCAGTCAAGGGAGACACTGGAGGTGGAAGAATAAGATGAAGCAGAGGAGAAGAAGGCTGATGATAACCAACACAGTGGAGGGAACACTAAGGAAAACTGTCATAGTTAGAAGCTAAAGAAGGAAACACTCTTCACCAGGGGAACTGCAAAACTGCTTACAGATGGCAGATGCACATGCGCACGCACACAAAGAGAGAGAGAGATGGAAGCTAGCTTCACTGACATCAGCAGAGACAATTTTCAAATGAAGCTGCCAGTCTAGCATTTAAACATGTCAGTTCAGCAAATCACTTATGCCTGGGCTTAATCTATTCTCTATAGAGGGGGAAACACTTAATGTTAAGCAAATACTTCTGTGTCTAGTGAATAGGAATGATTTTTATGAAATGGCACCAAAATTAATGTTCTATCTATATTCAAATACTTATTACTTCAAATTCCAAGCTTCCAAGTGTATTTTATGAGCTACATAATCAAAAAGATGATATGCTATTGACTCTAATGAACTATTCAAACCATTAAAGGCTTGTTAAGATGCAGAGTTGCAAAAGCTTGAATGTTTTAACTTGAAACCAGTTCGTTTTAGCCAGCACAAAATTCAATATAGGTACCCTTGGTTTGCTTGAAACCAGCCTCTTAGAGTCAGCAGAGACATGCAATGCCTATGCATAACCAGATGCTAATATCATCCCTTCTTCACATAAAGAGACAACATTTTGAGATGTAGAAAAAAGTTTTGTCCACGGAAGAGCTTAATGTATTAGGACAACTAATTATTCTGGGGCTAGTAATGCAACTTGGGTTTAAGTAGAAAGCCCAAAAAGTGAGGTAATATGATGGCGATGGCTCATGAAGTCAGACTGCCAGAAAGGAAAAAAAAATCAAGTTTTAAATTCTATATGAAAAGTAGCAAATCTATCAATTAACAGAGCATCCACCTCAAGACAAAAACCTGACTTGGAGACCCTCAGATATGCCACCAGCTCTTCCTCACACTTCTGTAACCTGCTTGTAGGAAAACATACACACACACAGACCTGGTGCAAATCTTTACATCAGCAAAATAGATTTAATTTTGGTATTACACTATGCAAATGTTAGTTATTGTCAAAGTGGGAGTGGTTGCAACTCATTTTGCCATCTTGGCTGTCTGAATGAGCCATGGCCATTATATGTCACTAAATTTCCAGACTTTCTACTTGAACTGTAGGTTTTATGCAATCTTTATCAGACAAAGACTTCTGTAGAACTCAAACACTCACTTTATCTGCAACTATTTAGTGATCAAATAATGGTACTCAGAACAACACAATTATGAGAGTAATGATACATTCATAAGGCAGCAAGATGAAATCACTAAGTTGCAATCCTTTCCCCACCTGTTTCTTTTACAAAGAGAGTTCTAAAGTCTAACCAGAGTAGTTCCATTGAACGGAACTAATGGAGGATTTGACTCAACAAATCCCCACTGCATCAGTGGGCATACTCTAGTTATTTCTTGCTCCTGGGTTTCATCCAATGTTTTCATTTTAGTATGTTACAAATACAGTGGAACCATGTATAACAAAAATAATTCATTCTATGGGGCTGTTCACTATGCTATTTTTTTCATTATATGATTTTTTTCCCTATACTAACAGAAATCCCTATGGAAAAAATTGAACAGCGAAAATCTCTATGGGAAAAATCGTGCAACGAAAAATTTTTCACTAAGCGAATTTTCCCATAGAGATTTTCGCTGTTCAATTTTCATGAAATGAAGGATATTACATAGGAGTTGGGAAAACTGCCAGGCAGACGATGGAAGGTTTTGATTACTGAAAATCATTCCCTGTTGATGACTGCAACATTCTTCCACAGGTGTAAGTTATGCACAAGGACTCCAGACAATGTCTCAACCAGTGTATGTGTTGATCTGCTTCTTTCTTAGGTCTAAACTGACACATGCAATTGTAAAAGTGATCTAGTGTGGATAGAGACAATTAGTACTCAGAATACCTGGCTGCAGTGGCTCAGTGGTTAAGAAGCTCACCTTGTTAGCTGGAAGGCCAGCAAGTCGGCAGCTCGAGACCTGGGTGCTGCATGATGGATTGAGCACCCATCTCTGTCCCAGCTCTTGGGGACATGAAAGGAGGATTGAAGTCGGGTGTCCCCTGAGCAGAGTTTCTCCCACAAAAATCCTTTCAACCCAGAATAATTTCTGACACAAAATTATTATATTACCTGGCTTCCCTACTTGTCTAGCCATAGAAGCTACTGTGGAAAGTGTAGCACTGGGAAACAACTCCTTAAACATCTCACTGTAAGTTGGAATGAAACTTAACAGTACAAAATAACAATTGTATAAGCAAGTATGATTTCCTCTGGTGCATTAACATAATTTATCTGATCTGCTATATCCATGTTCCCAACATGTAAAACTGGAAGAATACTTCTCCATAGTGAGCAAGGGATGCTTCAGTTTCCAGTTTTCTATATGAAGACTAACATACAGCACATCACACATTTTTCTTCACTTGATACCACAAATAATTGGGCTGTTATATGGAATTTTAACTTCTGTAGGGATGCACAGATGCTATAGCATAAATAAGAACATAAGCTATGGAGGTTTATTGAATGTTCAGTTAATTTAAAAAGGGGGAAAGTTCCTTCTATAATGGAAAATTCAACATACTGGGAACAATTTGAGAAGTAATCATGCTGTTCTACCAATCAAATTGCTATATTTATGTAAGGGTAATTGACAAATGAATATAAAAGCGAAACTGTTTTGATTATAACTATGGTATTCCTGAACAACTGATTTTATATACAACAGATATTATTGTGCATAAAATTAGCTTGCAGTGAATGGTTAATGGGTAGAAATTATACACTGAAGAAACATTTAAAGTGCAGCGAACAGTAAAAGACCTCTTAAACACATTAAGCCAAGAAAGGAATATGCTTTTCTTTCCTTATACGGCTAAGAATAACACTGCATATTTTGTTTTATAAAATTATAAATAACTATGATTTGGAATGAATTTATTTGGAGAGCAAAGCATTGCTCTTATAAAATGAAAAGTTCAGAGTACCTGAAGGCTTAAGAAAATAATAATCCAGAACCTTAAATTTGGGGAATAAAACTTATGATGAAATTTTAGTTGATACAGTATTCTCATCTTAATGTCAAGTAATTTATCAAATACCTGATAAAATATAAAGGAATTTGAATAGTACAAACACTGAACAAGACTGCCTTTCTCATGTGGTGGAAGTGTGCACTATTGTCCAGTTTAACAATGAGCTCTCATTTATTCACACACACACACACACACACACGGCTTTTTTGAGCACATTAGGCTAATGGAACTGAAATAACCCCAAAAGCTATTAAAAAGACAAGTTATTTCTTAATTCTACAATTTTATTAATTAGATTTTATTTCATTTCAAACTGGTAAGAAGAGCTCTCTTGATTCTCTTTTACTGCATGTCTTTCAAAAGCTCATAGCAACAGAAGTGTGGTACATAATGGTCATCATAATGAAAGCTCCCATGTCCAGATGGCTTATCTTCTTTGAAAGGCAATGGAGGGAGTAAGAACCCTTGATTTCACCATTAGCCATAAAGATCTTTTTTTAAAAAACTGTTAAAGGAACTCCTTGTAAAAATGAAGAATCTTTGTAAACAGTGGGGAAATTCTTTCCTTTGATCACGTATAGTGTCCCATTCAAGGTGCAATGGGACTGCCACATTGATATTTTCCTATTCATTTAATAAACCAGACCAAAATAACATAAAATAGTCATAAAACTTTTGTCATTTTATATTTTTGCCAAAATAAAACATAGCCCTATTATTCATTTATATAATCACTGATGAAAATATGACTTCCAGCAATTAATCAGCTAAAGTTTTCACCAACTAAATCTACCAATAAAAAGCTACAGGCAGCACTAGTTAAAATAATACATTTTACAACACATATTGTTACTTAAACCACATCAGGGTTTAATCTGGTGATGTGTTTGAAGATACAATATAATAATTTTGTCACTAACTTTATTGCTCCTTGTGGCTGGCACCCCTCAGTTGAGTCTAAATGTGTTTTGTGTCAACAATACTGTATCCTCCTGTACCTCCTCGTGTAAATACAGTAACAGCATTGTCATGACTGTGGATAGCTTTTACTCAGACTTCTGTTTAAAATAGAACTCCATGTTACTTTGTGATACATTTCTTCTGAAAAACACATTTGTTTAGGAAACAAATTCATACCTTGGACTACAATTTTCTCAAAATAGCAGACCTTTTGTTTCAGCAAGGTAAAGGTTGCCCTTGCTTGAAAGCTAGTTGTGTCTCACTCTAGGATTCAGTGCTCATCTCTGTTTATAGCCAAAGAGCCAGCACTGTCTGCATTTGCAGATGTTTCTGTGGACAGGTGGCAGGCATGAGTAGACACCAGGGTGCATGGAATGTTTACCTTCCCACTAAAGTGCTACCTATTTGTCTACTTGAAATTCCTTGCTTTTGAACTGCTAGGTTGGCAGGATCTGGGACAGAAACGGGAGCTCACTCCATCATTCAGTACTCGGGTGTTGAACTGCTGACCTCCCAGTCATCAAGTTCAGCGTCTTAGCCACAAAGCTACTACAGCCCCATTTTGCATCAGTAAACTGCAGTAACTTTTACCATCAGCATTTCCCCCTGCTCTTGCTTTTCCTTCCCCACCTCATATCATTATATACTTCCCATTATAGAGACCTATTCTCAGAAGCAGCCGCATGCAATCATGTGCAGGATATCATAATAATTGAACCAAAGGATGGTGTGACAATAGAACTTTATTTCATTCCCTTGCTTTTTCATGCTGCTTGCCACACAGATAGCAAAGGAAAGAGGGAAAAGGAAAATAACTAATGAAGATTTGAGGTACAGTATTTGAGGTACAGTAGCTGCTCTGAGTTGGCCTTGTGCCTGAGTAGAGCAGGGTATAAAATCAATAAACATAAACAAACATTTGAACAAGAAATATGGAAATGAGGGATGTTTTTCTTTAAAAACATAAAATATTTCCACTTGCCTGCTTGAAAGTGAATGGGGAAATAAGGTTTCCTGTGAATGAAAACTAATACACAATGTGGTTCTTCCTCCAAAGAGTTATTCCATGATATGTAAGAGTACTAATACTCAAATACTATCTAAAACTGACTCTATGGTCCAAGAATTAAGAGAGTGGACGAATCTCAAATTTAATCCCCACACAGTACAGTACATGCTTTACCATACAGCTAAAACTTTGATGAAACCCCCAAAGCTTTGCAGCCACCATTCATCTTCTTTTTCTACCCTAGAATTAAGTAAGCAGCCCTATTTGCCACCATGTCTTTATCCCTGGATTGAGGGGGGGGGGGGAATCTGCAATACTGCTTTCTGCCTATGAACATAACAAGCTTGAATCTGTCTTCTGAAAATCTGAATATTTCCCTGGGTGCTAATCTGCTGAACACCTTAATTCTAAAGAAAACATTCATATGAGTGGGTTGTGAATATATTGACTATATATCACTACTTATGAGCACTGGTGGATTTAATCAAGCACTCTGTCAAACTGATGGTGAAATCACCTTAACACTTGCCTTTATCTTCTAGTAAGTCATTTGGCTCTCTCATGACCATACAATTCAGCACATCAGGTTTTATATATCTCTCATTTGCACCATGATAAAAAGTCAATGGATTTTGATTCTTTTCATTACTAATTCACAGGGTATCACAATGGATTCTGAACAAATGGAAAAAATAACATCATAACATTAACTATGTGATTGTTTATCTCAGGAGATCTCAACCTTTTAAAGCCGGGGGCCAGGTCATGCTCCCTCCGACAGCTTTGGGGGGGGGGTGGCCAATTTTGCCCTTCCTCCACCACATGGCACTTCCTGGTGTGGTGGAGGTGGTGGTGGGCCACATGAAATGGCATCACGGGCCACAGGTTGAGAATCCCTGGTTTATCTGCTAAGCTCACCCATAACAAAAGTCCAGTACAAAATGTTATACAGTGGAACCTCGCATAACGACGTGCTCGCATAGCATCATATTTGCATAACAACACGTCCGTCATGCCCCACGTTTAATTTTTTAAAAAAACAGCGTTATGTGGGGTATTCCCGGATAACGACGTCGTTATGCAGGGAATCTCCCATAGGGATCACATAACGATGAAAATTGCATAATGACGCTATTTGGGGAACCAAGTAATGTCGTTATAAGAGGTTCTACTGTATCTACATTGCCTTGAGTTTCCTGAATGACTCCTAAACACATACAAATCTCATTCATTATATTTTGACTCTATATACTACAATGTCTTCGCCACTTGGCTGGGATCACTTTAGGAAACTATTAGACAAGAATGAGTGATAAAAGAATGAATAACATTATAAATAATGGCAGATAACCTTGAGGCACTGATAACTGCTTTAGGAAAATTATTTATGCCAAAACTACAACAACCAAACAGACAATCATTTGACATGGGTCTGTAGTCTATTATAATTGTAGGGGTGTAGGTTGTAAAACCCTTTCCCTGTAATTCAGTCTCATCTTACGAATCTTGAAGAACATTAGGATATCATTAGGACAGTGCCACAAGAGGAAGGTGCCAATATACTTCCTGGCAGGTCTTGGTTTTAGATTATTGCAAAGTGACAGCAATATAAATGGGGAGAAAATGTTGGACTTAAGATGAAATGACTATGTTCAGACTTTTTGCTACTAAACGTAATGCACTTCTTGAGAATTCTGAACATTTGAAAGGTTGATGCAATTTTTTTAAAACATTTTTAATAATTTAAAAGAATGCACAAATATGCTATCATCAATTGAAATAAATGCATAAATCAGATGGAATGTGTGAATAATGGTATACATTTCTGTGTGAAAAGTCAAAGGAGCTATGACGTTTCACACACTGATACAAAACATTGTTCAGATTTGAAGAAATGCAACAAAATCCACATTGAAAGATTTTCACAACCTGAGGCACAATGGCTTCTGTCTCAGTATCCCTCAGGTGTGTTGCTGCTGAATGAGCAGAAAACAGATTCAATATTGTCCAAAAATATCAAAGCACTGCTGTATTATCATTCCAGCAGCAACAGCTGGCAGTCCTTGAGATTCTACCATAAACTTGTAGCAAAATGTTAGTGCAATTTGTTTTAGGGTCCTAAATATGACATAAACACACGTGAAGTGGACAAAATGAATCTTGCCCTACTTGCATTCTTGTGTTCTTCTTTGGCTACTAAATTCTATACGGCAGCTTATTACAAGCACTTACTATGCATTCTAATTCATGCACACTAGCAACTTCTTTCTCTCATTACTACCATGTTTATGTTTCAAACAGCCAAATAATTACATATTATCTGTACGTTGCACAGTTAAGCAAACAGAGTATCTTTTGGAAAGGAAATGCTGTATGTTAAAAAATCTCCATAGATATTATTTGTTACATACTGAATCATGTGACTTGGGATGCAACAAATAAGATCAACACAGATTTTTATTTTATAGCAATTCACATGTAAATGTTGCACTACTTGCACAACTGTGCAGCAAAATTTCAGCCACCCATTGACTTGAGAATATATAAAATGTGTCTCGGTTGCATAAACTTTCACTGCCCTCAATTTGGAATAGCTCAAAATAACAAACAAACCCCTAAAAAGTAAGAAATAAGAATACAGGTTTAATGAACAAAATTTCTACAAAGAATTTATAGGAGTTATTGAACAATGAGATAATTGTTTAGAAACATTTCAAGTGCTATTGCTTAAAAACAACTGAGTTTTTAGTTCAGCTAATGAATATTCTAATATCAGTTAGTTTTTCAAAAATTATTAATATTCAGATTTCTATGAGGCTGACACAGTGGCTGTAAAAATTTAATATTAGTAAAGTCATAGGTTTCAGTACATTTCTCACTAGGAAAAAAGACCTCTGACGTAATGGGTGGGGGGCAATACATACACAGTGGCTTGATGTGTGTATGAACAACCTGAAAACTGTGGTGGGGGCATCTGCTGAGAAGGTTTCCCTTGCTCGAAAGCTAGTCGTTCAGTGCTCATCTCTGTTTCAAAGCCGAAGAGCCAGCATTGTCTCCTTCTGCAGACATTTCTGTGGTCATGTGGCAGGCATGACTAGACACCGGAGCGCACAGAATGCTGTAACCTTCCCACCAAAGTGGTCCCTATTTATCTACTTGCAATTTCTTGCTTTCGAACTGCTAGGTTGGCAGGAGCTGGGACAAAGACGGGAGCTCATTCCGTCCTGCAGTACTCGGGAATCGAACTGCTGACCTTCCACCTCCCAGTCAGCATCTTAGCCACTTGAGCCACTGCAGTTCCATCTGCTGAGAAACAGACTCAAACCTACAGCTTTACTTACATTATGCAACAGTATTTCAGCCAGTATTTTGCAAACATCTCCAAGTCATATATTCAACATTACAAGTGGATTTTGTGCTAACAACATAGACAAGTGCAAATAAAAGAATCTGGTGTCTGTATTTTACAATAAAAAGCAAAACTACAAAGCAAACTGTTACACACTCCTAGCATTAGAACATATTTTGCTCAGAAGACCTACTTTCTTGTGTATGTCTAATAAAATGTTAATTTTAAGCCTCTTTTTGTAAGATCTCCTTTTATACCATATGAAACAGAGGAAAGGTAGTTCAAGAAGCCAGACAAAATAGAGTTCAATAGGATCTTCCTCAACATTGGGGGTTATGCTTCATCATTCTTTAAATAGGGGACGGGTTTTCTAGTAAATGACTTACACTCAAGCTCCATCTGGTAAAACCAGTTGGCATAAGTGCAGAGGCTGCCTTATCTTTTTATCACCTTTTCGCTCTACTTTTACAAGATTTTGTCTTGAGCCCCATTCAAAGGTACAGCTAAATTCAGGCACGTTTGGATTTCATTTCAACATTTTCAAGTTACTAAAAACCAGGATCTGCAACCTCCTCATTCCACCACTGCTTCTTCCCTACCATTTGAAAACAGTGACCCAAAATCAAGGGGGGATGATATGATGCCAAGTGAGCTTCTAAAATCAATGCAATTAATCAAAAAGTTTATATTAACTTAAATAGTACATACTGTCGTTCTAAAGAGAAAGTAACCTAAAACATGGCTAGAATTCTAGTGCACAATCCACAATGTGCTTGCTAGATGAGGTTTCATGTCAATAGAATCTACTAAAACTGTATATCCTAAGGCAGCATATAAATAAAACCGGATTTAAGAGCATACAATATAGATATTTTTGCAGGAAATGGTAAAATAATGATTTATTATAAAAAGAAAGGGAACATTTCTCAAGTGCAAAAACGATGTGGGATAGACTTGATGATTGCTTTCTAATGCTGTAAATCTATTTGGATTGAACACAACCGAAAAAAGACTAGACTTTGCCTCAGAGTATTCTCTGAAGCAGTAATTTCTTTGTTACCACTGTCTTGGCATAGGGTTGTCCAGTGGTATTGTTTAGAGTACTACACAGTTTAATTAGTCCCTTAATTAGTTCCAGGCCATTATCTGATCATGTTGATGCTCAATAACCTGCTGTGACATGTTTTGCAAATTCTTTTCAGATAAAATCTGTCACATATGATCTGAGTTAGACTTCCCTTGATGGTGATGCCTGTAAGCAGATTTTAAGTGGTATAAGCTTTAGGGGGGACTGCAGTGGCTCAAGTGGCTAAGACACTGACTGGGAGGTGGAAGGTCAGCAGCTCGATTCCCAAGTACTGCAGGACAGAATGAGCTCCTGTCTTTGTCCCAGCTCCTGCCAACCTAGCAGTTTGAAAGCAAGAAATTGCAAGTAGATAAATAGGGACCACTTCGGTGGGAAGGTAAACAGTGTTCTGTGCGCTCCGGTGTCTAGTCACACCTGCCACATGACCACGGAAAGGTCTGCAGAAGCAGACAGCGCTGGCTCTTCAGCTTTGAAACAGAGATGAGCACTGAACCCTAGAGTCGGATACGACTGGCTTTCGAGCAAGGGAAACCTTTACCTTTACCTAAGCTTTAGGGATCACATACCACCAAGCATATAGGTGGGGGGAAAACTTAATGTCTGTTTGACATTCTCCACTTAAATGTTTAAAACTAAAGCACAGAAGTGTAACAAACAAACAAAAACCATACTAAACCCAACTCCCTTGTAATTCTTGATACAATAGTTTCAAAAAGTGATCTACATTATTGCTCTGATAATTTTATGTGGCAATGTACTTTTACCTTCTGTTCATTCTACTTATGATTTCCAGTGCATCTTTAAGAAAAAAGTGAGTTGTGTCCCCATTTTCAGACTCTTCAATGTGTTCTGACTTGTATAGTTTTGACATTAAAAAAGCAGAACCTATTTATCCAATTTATTTTGAAGTATTTTTTTAATTTGAATTTTAAAAATGTTCATGAAAGCATTGTTATTTCAGCTGCCAACCCTGGCTGCTCTTTAGCATCTTTCAGTCTGTCAATCTGTTTTCTGGTTTTTAAATGTAGATTAGTACCAGCTAACCTGGTAAGCATCTACTCTGCCAGTTTTAAGGCCTGCTGACCAACTAAATAGCTTCACATCATAGAGGGACATTATAACGTACTTTTGTAAGTGAAATGGAAAAAAGTTGTTTGTGTTCCTTAAACAGGCCTTCAAAAACTCTTGAAAGATCTCAGAACCATTAAGAGGTAGATGTTGTAAGAACAAAACATTTCACACAGACAATGTTGAGATATCCACTTAAAGATCTGAGTATTTTATATTTCAACTGGCCATGCATTACATCTGCTTGTAAAGCCAGCTACCTGTTGTCATGACCTCAGTGAGAAGTCAATAGATACGCAGGTGCTATCTGAGACACAGGTGCTGTCTGAGAGACATTTATGAGAATAGCCACCAGAATTCGAGAAACACTGCAGAAGGATCCTCGGCAAATGTATTCTAATATATTCTAACATTAGAAGCTTAAACTTACTAGTGTATGACAAAAAAAGGAGCTACTGACAAATATATATCTACTGTATATTCAACAGAAATTCTTGTTTGATCTCTTATTGTACAGCAGTTAAACCTTCTTCTGCCTGAAAGGGAAATGTCTTTCTTTGATAATTTCTAAGTGAAAAGGGGGTCAAAATTGATTCTATATTTATGATGCCCGGCCAGGTTATCCTGCTATGGTAACAAAGTAGACCATAATGTCATCAACTCAACGCAGAGTGTCAGGTGGTGGTTAACTAACCTGACAACCTGAAGGACGAATGGCTTGGGTGCTAAAGTCCACAGGGAAGGGTGATGGTCCCCAAGTGGATTAAATATCACTTGAATCCATCTTGATGGAGGGCAGCAGCTTCATCAAATACTGGCATGGGGGCTGAAGAGGGCTTTTTGTGCCAAAAAGGCTCAGGACCAGAAAGCGACTTGAAGAACTGGATCAGTGGTATGGGTGTCATGTTGTGATGCAGAAGGCAGATGAAAGGCCACTGCTTTATATTCTCAGGACAGTTTTCATGGGTGATCGCCATGAGGATCGCCAATGTTTGGATTCCGATATGGCAGAAGAAATAGTTAAACATGCTTCTACCTAAAAGCCAAATGTCTTTCTTTTCTAATTTCTGAGAAAAACAGGAGACAAAAGTGATTCTATATTTGGAGAAATCTTTCTGTGAATAAAGCCGCCCGGAGTCGGCCTTGTGTTGAGTGGGCGGGATATAAATTGAATAAATAAATAAAAATAAATAAAGTTAGAGAAGCAAAATTGTCACCTCAGGCAATTGGAGGGTTGATATGGTATTATTGTGATTATTGTTTTTCTGTAATTGTACTGATTAATTATTGTGTTTTTGCATCATTTTATTGTAACAGTATGTATCTTAATATGTTGTTAGCCGCTCTGAGTCGGCCATGGGTTGAGTGGAGCGGGATATAAATTTAAATAATAAATAAATAAATAAATAAATAAATAAATAAATAAATAAATAAATAAATAAATAAAATAACATGTTTAATCTGTGAAAGGTACTTGCAGATTACTAGTGAATGAAACATCAAGTGGGATGTCCACTTGTGAATGAGCCATCAGTTGTAACATCACACACCAGGGAGTGTCAAGAATTTGGCATGCTCACCTGGGCTGGTGAAAGTGAATGTGCTACTCAGTGGACAAGGGGACCCTGTTAAATCTGGTGACTTGTGTTTCCAGAAGGGAGGGAGATGAGTTATGATGACTTAAGCTCTTCCTCTAGCGTTTCCAAAACTTTGGTTTTTGGACTTCAATTTCCAGAAGCCTAAGTCAATTCCCCAAAGCACTGATCAGCCAATGTACTGACTTAGGCTTCTGGAAACTGAAATTTGTCACTGTTCCGTGGAACATAGTTTGAGAAACGCTGCTCTAGTAGAATGAAGATCATGAATTTGGTCCATTCTTTTTTGTATCAAACTACCTCAAACATAAAAATATTTCTAGTGATTCAATCCATAAGATCTACTTCCATTAATCTTTCTACCTTTCATAGCACAGACTTTACTAGTGTTGCAGCTGAACTACACACAATTGTTCCAATGAAACAAACTGAAAGAATTATAAGATTTATAAGATTGTGCTAAGAAGCGGAATGATTACATTTATCTTCTTGTACATTTTTTATCCTTTGAGTAAAATGTATTTAACAGTAAACTTGATTTCTATTTCACAATATCTGTGCTATAAAAGAAAGTTCGGTTTCACTTACCAGTGATAACTTTCGTTCTTCGAGTATATAGTTTGTGAATACACACTCATGGGTTATGCGCCTGCGCAGAACGGCCGATCGGAGGCTTGAAAAGCTATTGGTCAAAAGTTTTGGCGGTAAGACCGCCCACCGTACCGCCCACCCTGAGGCGCCCGCGCGCCATTTTACCTCAGTTCCATACTTAAGCCAAGCACAGGATAAACCAACTGATCTCATCCGTGCAGCTCAAGAGGGGAGGCAGGGTGGGTAGTGTGTATTCACAAACTATATACTCGAAGAACGAAAGTTATCACTGGTAAGTGAAACCGAACTTTCTCCTTCGTATAGTTTGTGAATCCACACTCATGGGAGATTAGCAAGCTCACACTTACTTGGTCGGTGGGCAGTCGGATGAGATGATCCCACGATGAGCTGAAGAACCCGTAGGTGGACCCGTCAGGGGCGTTGAGTCCGGAGCCCTCTGGTGAGGACGACACGGCCAAGCCTGGCGTCCGCAGTGGCTCTGGTGTCCACCCTGTAGTGCTGGACAAATGTGGAAGGTCTGGACCAGGTGGCAGCCTTACATATGTCCTCAAGCGGTGTGCCCTCCAGAAAGGCAGTGGATGTGGCAACCGCCCTGGTGGAATGCGCCCTGACATGTGGTGGAGGTGGCAGTGAGGCTGACTCGTAGGCCAGGTAGATGGTAGAAGTGATCCATTTGGAGAACCTTTGAGCAGAGATGGGTTCACCCTTGGACTTTCCCCCATAAGCAACAAAGAGGCGTTGCGACTTCCTGAACTCTCTAGTCCTGCTGGTGTAAAACAATAAAGCTCGTTTCACATCCAGTGTGTGCCAAGTCCTTTCTTGGGCGTTAGTGGGGTTCTGGAAGAAGGTTGGCAAGGAGATAGTTTGTGCCATGTGAAACTTGGAGACCACCTTGGGCAGGAAGGTGATGTCCGCTTGGAGGACGACGCGGTCGTTGAAGAACTGGAGAAAAGGTGCGTCCGCTCGCAGGGCAACCAGTCCACCAGCTCGTCGTGCAGACGTGATAGCTACCAGGAATGCCGTCTTCCATGTGAGGAGACGAACATCGGCGGTAGCCATGGGCTCGAAGGGGGTCCTGGTGAGCGCGTTGAGAACGGCGGACAGTGACCATTGAGCCGTCGGTGTCCGGGCCGGCAGAAAAGCGTTCCTTAGTCCCTTGAGGAAGCGCTTTACCGTTTGGTCGCGGAAGGCCCCGGAAGCGGGCGAGCCAGCAGGAGAGTGCGCTACCACTGCTGCGAGATGCACTCGGATGGAGGTGATGCTGAGGCCAGACTCCGCCAGCTGGAGGAGGTATGTTAAAATGTCCTGTAGTCCCACCTGCGGGGGGGGGGGGGCGTTTGCCGGGAGGCCAGGAAAGCACAAAAACGCCTGTATTTGGAAGCGTAGGACTTCCTTGTGGAAGGGCGCCGCGCTAGTTCAAGGATCCTGGCCAGTCTGGGGTTATCCTCCACGCGGTGAGGTGGAGGCTGGGCAGGTCCGAATGGTGCAGCTGGCCATGCTCCATTTGGAGGAGCGTCGGTGACTCCGGCAGTGTGCGATACTGCGACGACATGCGCAACAGTAGCGGAAACCAGGGTTGGCGCGGCCACGCTGGTGCCACCAGAATTGCATTGGTTCTGTGTTGGTGCATCCTGGTGAGTACCTTCTGGACCAGAGGAAACGGAGGAAAGGCATAGAGATAGTCCTGATCCCACCGTTTCATGAAGGCATCGCCTTCGGAGTTCAGTCCGATGCCTGCTCTGGAGCAGTACCTGCTGAGTTTCCTGTTGGACTCCGATGCAAAGAGGTCGATGCTCGGCGTCCCCCAGGCCTCGCAAAGCGACTGGAACACTCCGTCGTCCGGCTCCCATTCGTGGGTCGTGGAGGTGAGACGGCTCAGGTGGTCTGCCAAAACATTCAGTGTGCCCTGAATGTGCACTCCAATTGGGAAAATGTGCCTCTCCAGGCACCATTCCCACAACTGCACTGCAAGGTACAGGAGGGTGGTGGACCGTGTTCCTCCCTGCTTGTTGAGGTACGCCACCGCCGTGGTATTGTCCGAGGCCACCTGAACCGCCTTGCCGGTGAGCAGAGTCTCGAAGGAACGCAGAGCCTTCCAAATGGCCAGCAGTTCCAGGTAATTTATGTGGTACACCGTTTCGTGTGGTGTCCAGGTGTCGTTGACCGTGAGAGTCCCGCAAGCAGCGCCCCAGCCGAGGTTGCTCGCGTCGGTCAGTATCTGCAACGAGGGTTGCGGGGGGTAGAAACTCTTCCCCGTGGCCACGTTGAGTGGTGTAGACCACCACAGCAGTTGGTCCCTCAGTTCTGGAGATGGGGTCAGCCGTTTGGACTGGCTCTCCCGAAGTGCGTCGAACTCGTGAAGGAGCCACGATTGCAGGGACCTGAATTTCAACTTGGCATGGGGAATCACTGCGGTCGTTGAGGCCATCAGGCCTAGAAGTCTCTGAGCCTTCTTCGCCCGGACGCACGGTTTGGTGCGCAGTTCGCTCACCCCCTGCGCAATGTCCCGTAAGCGTTTCTGGGGGGCGTAGGCTCTCGTAGTAAGCGAGTCGAGTACCGCTCCGATGTACTCGACGCGCTGGGAGGGAGTCAACTTTGACTTGGTGAAGTTGATCCTGAGGCCGAGACTCTCCATGAGGTGAACCGTGTATTGTGTGTCCCGAACGGCCGACGGTTTGGTGGGGGAGACGATCAACCAATCGTCGATGTACGGGAAGACCCTGATGCCCCGTTGGCGGAGGAATGCAGCCACCGGAGCCATGCATTTGGTGAAGACTCGCGGTGCCGTGGCCAGACCGAATGGTAGGCATCGGTACTGGTACACGGAATTGTCGATGCGGAAGCGGAGAAACCGTCTGTGTTCCTCGAGGATGGAGACGTGGAAGTAGGCATCCTTGAGGTCTATGACTGTGAACCAGTCCCCTTTGTTGATGAGGGGGAGGACGGTCTGTAGGGTCACCATCCGGAACTTCCTGGTGTGGATGCATTTGTTCAGGCGGCGCAGGTCCAGGATAGGGCGAAGGCCTCCGTCCTTCTTCTGGACCACGAAGTACCTCGAGTAGAAGCCGTTGTCCCAGTCGGACGGTGCTACCCGCTCGATGGCTCCCTTGGAGAGAAGGGTTGATATTTCTTCCTCCAAATGGGGGGACGAGGTGGTGAGACGATGTCTTCCTACCCGAGGCACCTGCACGAACTCGATGGCGTAGCCAGAGGACAAGATCTTTAAGACCCACTGGTCGTCCGTGATGCCCGACCATACCTGAAGGAAGTTCCGGAGGGGGAGGTACGGGATGTGGAGCGAGAGAGACTCGGCCGTCGCAGCTTCAAACGCGGGGCTTGGGCCTCGCGCCCGAACGTTTGTCCTGTCCGTAGGGCCGGTAGCGGGGTTTGTGTTGTCGCCGCTGTTTGTAGGAGCTGGATCTAGGCTGCTCCGTCGGTCCCTGCTGCTGCGGGTTGCCCTGGAACCGCCGTGTGAAGGGCTGGAACCTCGGCCTGGCGGAAGTAGCCGGCGTGGTGAGCCCCAGGAACTTCGCCGTGGAATTGGTCTGGCGCATCTCATTCAGGACCTTATCGGTGTCCTGACCGAAGAGGCCCTGCCCGTCGAAGGGAAACTCCTCGATGAGCTTTTTCATAGCGTCATCGAGGGAGGTGTCCCTGAGCCAAGCATGGCGACGGAGGTAGATTGCGGAGGCCATGTCTTTTGCCGCATAATCGTTGATATGCCGGGCAGTGCGCATCAGCTGCTCGGCGACGAAGTCCCCCTCGGTGGCCAGCGCGTCAATCCGCTTTTGGGCGTCGGCGGGCAGTTTAGCCATCTCAACCTTCACCTGCTCCCAGAGGTGAGATTGGTACAGGCCCATGGCGGCCGAGTAGTTGGCGGCCCGGAAGAATAGGGAACCGGTGGCGTAAAACTTATGCCCCACCGCGTCCAGTTTCTTTCCCTCCGGCGTCGACGGGACCGGGAATCCGCTGGTGGCCGTCCTATGCTGGAAGGCCTTGACCACCAGGGAGTTCGGCAGGGGGTGGGCCTGCAGGAACTCGACGTTCTCGTCCAGGACCCGGTACATGCTGTCGAGCCTGGACGAAACGGAGTGCGCCGCCAAAGGTTTCTTCCATGTCGCCCTCGCCGAGGTCATCATGGAGGGGAGCATGGTTATGTGGACCGGCCGCACAGCACGCCTGTCGAGCTTCGCGGTCATCTGATCCTCACCCTCCAACGGCGGTTGATCGACCTTCAGGTTGAGGGCGGTGCCCAGCCTTGTGAGCATGGCGGTCAGTGAGCGTTGGTCCTCACCACGCGGTGGGTCCACTGAGCCGATAGCCTGTTCCGGCGTGCGCTCGGCGTCGACGTCTCCCTCGTCCTCCTCCGACGACGAGCTGGACTCATCGGAGGACGAGGGAGGCAGTCTCTCATCCACGTCGGGACCGCGCCAGTACGGCCTGGGCGGGCCGGCGGGCCGGGCGTCCACCGCATCAACGTCCGGACCACACCATGACGGGTTGGGTGGGCCGGCGGAGCGGGCACTCGACCCACGGGAGGTCGGTGGGGCCACGGCAGGGCCGGGATGCCCGGGGCTTGCGGTGGTCGGAACCGGAGCCGCAGAGGCCGCAGGCGTGGAGGTCTGGAACCTGGTCGCAAACGACGCCATGACCTGGAACATCTCTCGGACGAGGGCCATCTGAGACGCGTCCGAGTCCGCTGACGGTGGAGCTCCGGTAGCCGGCGGGATGGTGGCCCACGAAACGGTGGGCGCCGAAACGGTGGCCGGCGCCGGTGTCGGCGAAACGGTCGTCGGAACGGTGACGACCGCGTCGTCCGTCGGCGTCCTGGGCCGTGGAGAGACGGAGGCCTGCCTCGGCGAGGAATTTCTTCCCCGAGGAGGAGAGGAGAGCACCTGAAGCGGGCGAGCTGGAGCCCCAGCCCTGCGTCCTTTATCAGGTGACCCGGAAGACGACCGTCCTCCCCAGATGGAGGATCCCGGAGAAGGACATCGGGCAGTCGAGAATGGTGGCGAAGGCCCGGGAGAGGCGGGTGTGCGCGGGGTGGGAGGAAGCGACCGTCTCTTCTCCGACCCATGCTTGCGCTTCTTCTCACCGTTCCTGTCCTTCTTCTTCTTCTTCCTCATCGGAAGCACGGAGGAAGAGGCCGGCGGTGGCTGGGCGGCAGCGGCGGACGTGGAAGCGGACGCGGCGGGAGCCAGAGCGAGCTCCATCAGATGAGCCTTGAGGCGATTGCTTCGGTTCTGCACCGCGAGGCGCGTAAACTTTTTGCAATGCGGGCAAGACTGACTCTGATGCGACTCTCCCAAACAAAAAAGGCACAGGCTGTGTCCGTCGGAAGCCGGAAACTTCTTAAGGCAAGCCGTGCACTGTTTAAACGCTGCAGCCATCAACCGCGGAAAAAATTCTTCCAGTGGAAGTTTCTGGAGGCAAGTACCCCGAAGGGCCGACCAGCCGCCACCCCCTTGAGGGGGGAGACGGTGATCGATGCGAAAAATTGGCTACTGAATCCACTCGAGAGAAGAGACAGAGCCGGGGTGGCGATCCTGCCCGGAGGACAAGATCACCGAGAAAAATTGTTGAAATTTGCCAAAAGACTTTCCCTCAGAAGGGCGAAAAAATTGAGGAAGCTCTCAACGATCGTCCTGCTGCTACGGCGGAAAGAAGAGAACTGAGGTAAAATGGCGCGCGGGCGCCTCAGGGTGGGCGGTACGGTGGGCGGTCTTACCGCCAAAACTTTTGACCAATAGCTTTTCAAGCCTCCGATCGGCCGTTCTGCGCAGGCGCATAACCCATGAGTGTGGATTCACAAACTATACGAAGGAGAATGAACCTTTGTTGTGCAGCTCTGCTTGCACAAGAATGGCACCATCATAGTGGCTGACAGCCATTGATCAAATCTTCCATTTTGGGTGGACAGGTATGTGACTTTATCACATTTGAGCTCTTAGGCAGATGTTCAGTGTCATGCATCCTGAAATCACCAAGCAAAGCTTTTATATATAAGGGACTCGCCTCTCTAGCACAAGGAGGAGGGCCTTCTCCATGTCCACACTGGCCTCTGGAACCTCCTGCCAACAGAGCTACGTCTCCAGATGGAACTGCTGCCCTTCAGAAAGGAACTCAAAACCTGGCTGCCTGGCCAAGTATGGGGTGCAGGTGGAAGGGTGACTTCTGTTGGGTGGTTGTTTTAGTGGAAAAGAACCCCCATCAGTACCTTTGGCCCCTGCACCCTTTAAGGAGATGGGTGGTTTTAATGTAGTTTTAATTATGTTGTTTTTATATATGATTATGAACCGCCCTGAGTCAGCCTCGGCAGAGTGGGAGGTAAAGAAATTGAACTAATAAATAATAAATAAATATTAATAAATAAACTTGTTGCTGATAATTATATCATTCCTATTATATATGCAGAGGTATAGAATTTCAACTAATGTGCATTATTTCACTTCAATGTAGACTTTCCTTTATTTATATCTATGCACATCAACAAGTTTAAGTATTTATTGATGGGGATGGCAGAGAAAATAATAAATCACCACGATCAAAAAGTTTTTTAAAGACATTATTTGAGTTACATTCCCAATTAAAAATATGTCACTGTGATTCCAAACCCTTGTGACTCTTTCCCATTCCATTAATTGTAATGATTATTGCTGATACATGCAAACAAGCCAGACTAACTCAATTCAACCCATTATCTGCAAAGATCAAGAAAAACAGCAGAAAGGAATATAATTCATAACTGTAGGGTTTTTTTAAAAAAAATTGGTTTACCTGCCGCACTTGCTAAACCACTTCATCTTGTCCCTAGATCTTTTTAGCACTAAACTGAAAATATGTGGGTAAAAGGGTGCACAGAGCCGAATAGTTTCTGTGGCACAGGTTGTTTAGTCAAAGCTATCCCTATGTAACAAGTAGATGCATGAACTCATTATCAATCTTAGGGTAAACATTTATTTATGTGTATTCAGACACAGGCAAATGTAGTATGGCAGCCATTTCACCACTTTCAAAACCAGTCTGAGAAGGAATGACTCGGAATTGAAAAATGTGTCTCATACTCCAGGGACAAACTCTCAACCCTTTTCTGCCTACCAGTTCCCCAATCCAAATTACCTTTTCAACAGCATATTAAACTTTACTAGAGCATGGGAAAACATTCTGCTTTGGAATAAATTTGTATTCCGAATCCCCAGTAATTAACATGGTCAGTGGGGAGTCTATACTGTGCACCAGTCCTTTATTGCTGTATGCTTTACATTTCTGACTGTATCTGTATGAATTATGTATAATTTCTCTCCATTCAACGCTTCCCCTTAAAAGCACAAAACCTACACGTATCACATTTTCAGCAGCATCTATCACTTCTCTTAATGCAACTAGTCACTTGAACAAGATTAGCACAATATTTTCAAGCTGTTATAAAATTCTCTCACTTATCATACAGAGGATATGTCATATCTGCTGAAATGGAAACACAAGAATCTTTAAGTACTTCTCCAAAACACAGCTGAGAACTCAAGAATGGGGGTGGTATATGCAGCAGAAGAGAAGGATCTCTAGACGTTGACTTGGCAGTCTCATTGATGTATGAGTTTTCTCATTCATTCAAACAGCTGGCCTATAAAAGTTCAGCTACATAGAGCTAATGGATCTGGCAGTAAGGTAATTTGATGAACTTAATTTCAAAATACTGCAGCTCCATAAAATGCACAGTTACTGGGGGGAAATCTTCTCTTGAATTTCCCCCCTCTTCTTTAAATAAAAATGCCATCTAACTCCGAGGATTTTGTTTCCAGCTAAAAATGAGGGCAGAAAGTGTTAAGCAGCTCTGAGCTATCATTTCTTACACATATTCATAGAAGGTACTGGAAAAATATCTAAATGATCACAATCCTGCCACATTCAAAGCATAAAATGAAGTCTATAACTTTTTAAATTGCATTTGATTTGCTCCCATATAATATTTGTAATATTTTCATTTATTATCTACAAACACTATCTAATGGAAAGTCAATCACATTAGTTTATCTAAATAAACTTAAGAGTGGTGGTTACTGGTGGTGAGGCTGGGTAACTTACAAAATATGAGGAGTAGGAGGAAGAGGAGGAGGAAAATGATGGTGCTGATTGGACTGACAGATGCTATCTAACAAACTTACCAGATCAGTGTGCAGGCAATACGATGTTGGAGCTATCAGAAGCACCACTTTTTATATGAGGCTTTTTTCATTTTGCAAAGAAAAAGGTTAAAGTAGTAAATTAGAATTGGAAAGCTGAGTCCTGAACTTTTCTAAAATATAATGCTGCTTATTCATGATACAAAATACAGTACAGTATCTTAAAAATAACTTCCACAGACCAATTAAATTACATATCATGTGTCTCTTTTACTCTGAATGATCTATACAAATATCAAATGTTGTAACATTTGAACTAAATAGATATTCATCTGGAGCTCACCAGCTTACATACATACCAAAAAACTCAAAGTGAACGAAGGCTTTGTTTGATGTGAAAATCAAGAGGCTCAAGTTTATTTATTTAAATATTTATTCGATTAATATGCCGCCTTCATTGCCTCGGCAACCCAAGGCAGCTTACATCAAACGAAAACATCCTATACAATAAAACCCAATGATAACATGATAAAATAATTAAAATCTGTAAAAAAAACCATATCCCCCTTAGTTTAAAACCCCGGCAGGACTAAACGAGCCATGCCTGCTGGCAAAGCCAGGTTTTTAGAGCCCTTCTGAAGGGGTAAAGTTCTGTCTGGAGGTGCAGTTCTGGTGGCAGGAGGTTCCAGAGGGCCAGGGTAGACACCGAGAAGGCTCTCCTCCTGGTCCCAGCAAGATGTGCAACCCTAACCGATGAGAGCCCTTATGGTCCGTCTGCATAGGACGGGTTGCAACCCTTGGGACGATGCGGTCTCTTAGATATCCTGGCCCACTGCCATAAAGGGCCTCAGGGGTTCCCAACCTTTTCCTGCCAGGGGCCTGATCATGCCCCCTCAGTCAGCTGAGGGGCCATCACATGGTTCTTCCCGGCATTGGCGGCAGCTGCGGTGCATGCATTTGTACCACGTTTCCAGCTATTTTCCCCACTTCTGCTGCTTCCCTTGGAGGAGAGAGCGAAGGAGGAACATTTCTGCACCACTCTTGATTTTTTTCCCCACTGCATTTTTGCAAAGTTTCAGTGCAAAAACACGGTGATTTCAGCACTTCCAGTGATGTTGGGGCACATCTGGCATTGGCAGCAATTTGGCCTGGGGGCTGGAGGAATTTGGCCCGGGGGCCAGATCCAGCCCACTGGCCGTAGGTTGGGAACCCCTGCTTTAGTTTAATGCAGAATCTGCTTCCAGGAAAACTATTTCTTAACCTTTGCTATAAAATCTAATGACAGTGTGCATCATGTTTAAGACCTCCTATATACAAATTGATCAAAAGTGAAAATTAAGGCTTTGGTTGCTTGGATTTTGAAAAACAACATGAGTTTGTATGATTTGCCTATGAATGAATAACATCATGGTCTAGCAAAAGGTTGAAATAATGCAAAATGTGGTCTGCAAATGATATATGCTTGTTGATAAGAGGACTATGATCAATATACAGTAAAACCTTGCATAATGAAAGCGCGGCGCCAAAATGGCCACCGTGCTCTTTGCTGGCGCCCCCCCACCCGGACTCAGACATCCGGGTGAGTTAGGGGATGTGGCCACCCCTCTATAAAAGGGGTGGCCACGAGGCAGCTGAGCTGCCATTTTAGAAATAGCGATGGAGAGGAGAAGTTTTTCCCTCCACCCCCTCCCTAGTGAACAGTGTGATATTTTGGTCGCTTCAGGGCCGGGTGGGAATTTTTGGCCTGAACCTACAATTGGCCTCTGGGTTCTGGCTTTTTTGCCCATCCCACACTGTTGCTACGGTTTGATATAGGGGTTTTTTGCTCTTGACTTTGGTCACATGGGCGGGTAGCACTGGTAAGGTAAATATTTATGACCCACAGGTATCCGGCAGGTTCGCAATTGACTGGCCAACACTTAGACAGGTACAGGTGTAATAACGTTGACCGGTCAACGACGAACCAGGCAAGGAGGTGATGGCAGGAGCTCTTCAGCATGCATCACCCCGTGATTTGACGGATACACGTCAGAGGGTGGGGTCAGTAGATAGTTTATTGACTACGGTCAACAATTTGTTTGTCTCAACAAACAAATTGATACAAATGGATACATTGTAGCCAATTGCCATTGGCAATTTTGGGAGGAACCTTACCAGTGTTACTGCGGCCTGCTTGCCTTAAGAATTATAATTGGCTGAGTACCAATTGAAAGTTATAATTCGGACTAGGGCATTATTCAATAAATGTGGCCCAATGCCTTTATCCATATACCGGTGTCTGAGTCTTTCTTTGGGGGGTGCGCCTGCAAAGAGCACCTCACTTAGAGACTAACTCACTTAAAGAGCAGAATTTTTTTCTGAATAGTCGCTTCGCTTAACAACTAAAACCAACCAAAAACTCACTTAACAACTAAATTTGGGTTCGCAACACCCCCACCCCCACCCCCCACCCCACCACCAGAAGTCACAATTGGTTACTTATAATGGCGTTTTGCTTAGAGAGCAAACTCGCTTAAAGAGCAATCTCGGGGAACGCATTATGCTCTTTAAGCGAGGTACCACTGTAATTTTAAAAGCATGCTTATTGTGATCTCCAGGTTAATACATCTGCTAATAACCTTTCTTGTGGCTACAAAAACTATATATAATTATGGACCTCTCCAAAAAATATTCAGTTGCTTTGATCTGGACTTGGAATCACATTCCTCTTACCCTCTAGCACACATCATTCATAAAATATACTACTGCCATTGGTAGATACAACCTTTGTGAGACTACATATTTCAAACGTAGGATCAATCACTGGGGGGAGGGAAATGGTAAACCACACTAAACAGTTAACATATCTTGAAAATCCTTTTCCTGTTGCATTAAGATGGAAGTGAGTTGATGGCACAAAAAACAGAGCAGGATTGGTCAAGACACTCCTGTTATGCAATGGAATAATTTGTGTAGTTGGCATTTTTCTGATAAAGTTCTAAAATGCTTTCTCTAAAATAATTCCTGCAGTTCTATAATTATGTTGGCTGATTTAATGAAACAGGTTAAAATGCATCAACTGAGCTTGAAACCTAATTTCTAAGAATAAAAAACACAAGGCAGATTCAAATAGCTTCCTTACAATTCATGCAGAATTAAAATATTCCCACAGAGGCTAGTAAATACTAAATGTATACAGATTATTGTTCTAAGCCAGGGGTTCCCAACATTTTCAATCCGGGGGCCAGGTCACACTCTCTCAGTCAGCTCTGAGAGTCAGGCGGCCATTTTGCCCTGCCTGCATGATGGGGGCGGCCATTTTGTCCCAACAGCTTCAAAGGGGTGGCCATGCCACATGGAATAGCTCTGCGGGCTGGATCCGGCTCACAAGTCTTAGGTTGGGAACCCCTGTTCTAAGCCATTAAGCATAGCTGAAAGTTTTAAAAACTACCATTGGGTATACTACAGCATTTTTAACAACAAATAATTTTAGCATATGGCCATTGGGGTACTTTTCCCCACCAACCTTACAAATTCTTGCTTTAGGACAGGGGTAGGCAATCTATGGTCCACAGTGCCAAATAATCTGGCCCCTGCCCTCACCACCAGAGTTGGCCATGGACTCATTTACGGCTGTTGTAAACACGTTTATGAAAGCTGTAAATGAGTCTGCAGCTGTCACAAACCTGTTTACAAAAGCCATAAACGGCGGGGGGACCACTAGTCCAGCCCCCTCAACTGTCTGAGGGAGCATGAAATGGGTTGGCAACACTTTACCATAACTTCACTGAAATCTGAAAAGGCAAATGAGGCCAGGGCCAGCTGCTTTGGGAGCCAGATTCAATCTATTGCAAACAATTTGACCATCTCTACAGTGATTCAACTTTCTGCTCTGATCTTTAGGTTTTCCTGAGGATAGTAACAACCTAAACATAGTGATCACCTCATGAGGCTTGTCTCGAAGTGTCTAGTTCTTACAATGGGCCTAAATAACCCGAATACATTATTAATATGCATGCAGCACGTATCATGAACTCTACAACACTGCTATTCCAATGCTGCTTAAACATAAGCCAAGATCCCTTCAAACATAACAGCTGTTCCATAGACCACCAACACAGGCAAATTTATCCCTACAGGCGAGGTATTTGTTTAGATCAGTGGTTCCCAATGTGACTTTTAGTAAGACAGAGTGATTTGTCACAAAAAATGAAAATCAGCACCCTTTAAAGTATTTTATAAGTAAATAAACTTCTTCATATCAGGGATAATTCCCCATTTTTACATGCTTTCAAACATTCCTCCTTTAAACTGACAGAGCTGGAAGGAGGGAAGGCCCTGGTTCCTAGTGCGACTGGCTTTCGAGCGAGTGTAACCTTTACTTTTAACTATCTAGTCACCAAGCCTCCTAAAAACCTGAAGCTGACACAGAATACATTACAAAATGCCAAAGGAATTAGTTAGGAGTCACCAAATGTTTTTTCTATAATGTTGCGATTTTCTGTTATTTTCATTGGGTTCCATCACATTCATTCTGTTTCTTTCACTTTTTCTTCTAATTATTTTAGCCTGGCTCCAAATGTTACTCATAATTTTTCATTTTATTTTGATCAACTCTTTCATTGTATCTAGACCAGTGGTTCCCAACATGGGACACACTCCCCACAGGGGTACTTCAATTCTCAGAAGTCTAGATCAGTACGTTGGCTGATCATTGCTTTGAGGAATTGACTTAGGCTTCTGGGAATTGAAGTCCAAAAACCAAAGGTTGGGAAACACTGGTTTAGATCTATCTCTTAGCTATACAGGTACTTGAAAAACCATACGTATCTCCCCATTTTTGTCTGAATTAACCATAGGACAGAGATTTATAAGAACAGATACTTATCATTTTCAACCTCCATAAATTAGGATGTAAAAAAACACTTGCAGGGAATGAGTTGTATCTACTGACACTCATAATGGGTAAAAGTCCAATAAATAATAAAAAAATCCAATATACTGAAGAGTAAGGTCACAACCTAATTTATGGAGGTTGAAAATGATAAGTACTGTATCTGTTCTTACAAATCTCTGCCCTATGGTTAAATAAGACAAAAATGGGGGAGAGAACATTTTCTCAGAAAGATAGTCTTTGAGCTGTGTTCTACATATGGTTTTTCAAGTATAGCTAAGAGATAGATCTAAACGAGTTTTAGAATTAGCTGAAATACTCCTGTTGTATTTTCTACCAAATAGATTTGATCAACAGGCAAAAAGTAAGCACACAACTTCTGTTTCTCGGCATTAGGTCCACAAAACTTTTCCCACTCTCAGTAAACTACATGGAATGAAACAAAAAAAGTAGGGGGGGGGAGCAATAGGAATGTTTGGCCCCTTTTGCCTTATTGTTGTTTGTACAAACAAATTATACCTGTTCGTGTGACAATATACAGAATGACTTTATTGCTGATCTAATTCTGTGTGGATTTTGCTACAAAATGTGAGTTTGGAAAACTAAAAAGAACAATCCAGTTGCCTAAAGATAAAGGTATAACTAGAAATTGCACAATAATTTCAAACATATTCAAACATGGAGCAGCAACGGGTTCAGTTCACTGTAGACAAAATGATTAAGAAACTTCATAACAGCCTTGCTTCCTCAAGTATTTGTATGACTTTAACAGCTATATCTTAAGATTTTTAGAAGGTCAGATAGTGTACCTGCTTGTAAAGTTCCTTGTAAAATGAACAGGAATCTCTGAAAGTACACATTTGGACAAAATACATAACACAGCCTTTTCACAGTTACTACCATGAAACATTAACAACCAGTAACCCTGCCTTATAGTTTACTTTTACTTCTTTCCATCCATGAATCTTAAACTCTATGCACTTATAGCAATGATGGCCTCTGATAACTATTTTTTCCACACATCCATGTCACATGAACTAATGACAAAGCAGCGGCTTATATCGCTGCTAGGTTGGCAGAAGCTGGGACAAAGATGGGCACTCATTCTGTCATGCAGTACAGTACTTGAGTTTTGATCTGCTGAACTTCTACCTCCGAGTCAGCGTCTTAACCACCTGAACCACTTGCAAGTAAATAAATAGGTACCAATTCAGTGGGAAGGTAAACAGCATTCCGTGCAATTCGGTGTCTAGGCGTGCCTGCCACACGTCCAAGAAAGTCTACAAACACAGACAGTACTGGCTCTTCAGCTATAAACAAAGATTAGCACTGAACCCTAGAGTCGTATACAATTGGCTTTCTAGCAAGGGTGACCTTAATGTTGCTGCAGGTCCTTGATTCTCCAGTCAGACCCAGAAATACACAAACCAGTTACTTTCAACATTTATTGATATCAGGCCTACAATGGGCTCAATTTTCTTAAAGAGTAAATTTTGCACACAGTGTGTAATCAGCTCTACAGTTCCCTTTTCAAACAACACGAAGGCACAGTAGTGGGTATATCTACGCACTATAAAATGGAGGGGGAGAATTAATGGCTGAAATTTTGTTGGGAAAGTTCTTTCTATGGAATAGGAATAACAACATCAAAAACTGCAAACAGTTCCTGTCTGAAGGCTTCCTTTTATAATTTTCAGGCTGGATGTGATTTAATAGCATTGTATGCTAGATATCTGCATCCAAAGTTGCAAGTGGAACTAGTGCTCAGGACATCATTCCTGCTGCATAGGGGTGCACAACAGGATTTGAGACATTCTTATGTACATCCAAAAATCTTCCAAATAATACATATGTGCCATCATGTGGCATCATTGACATGGTGGTCACAGACGTGGGCGGACTACGGAGGATGGCAGATGACAGAGGAGCCTGACGTGTGGTGGTCCATGGGGTTGCAAAGGGTCGGACTTGACAGTGCAACTGAACAACAACAAATCCCATCATATAACATGTACTCACCTTAATGCAATAAGTCACAAATAGAGTACATCCACTGAATGAATAAGGATTTGGCAATTCAACTCCTCCATATGCTCCATCGATTTAATAGAATTAAAAGTGCATTGTTACTTGCTATGCTAAGTAACAAGATTTCAGCCACTGAATATTAAATATGAACTAGTGTCCCACAAAAATCTCCAAAACCCACTAAAAATCCAGCCTCCCTGGAAGGCTTCAATTAGAAATAGGGTCTTGTCCGTGATGACCCTGTAGCTCTGGAATTAACTTTCATTGCAGGTCTGCCAGGCTCCTTCTCTCTAGATTTTTTTGAAAGTTAACTAAGGCTAAGCTTTATAAAGAAGCACTCAGGAACATCTTGCCCTTTTGAGAATTTTTGTTATTAAACAACCAATTGTTTATATTATTAAACAATCAAATAAATTGTCAGTACACTAGATTAGAATCAGATGCTACATGTTTTGCAAACAACACTTTCAAACATCTGTTCCACCTCATTCATAGCAACATCTCCCACGGGAGAGACTTTTTAGAAGCTGTTGAAGCACTTCCTGTGAGGAAGTGTATGCTGCCTGTACTATGTTTGGAATAAACAAAAAAAGTGGTGTGCTTGAAATTAACATAGTGGTTAAGATGCTGAACTGACAGTCAGCAGGTCAGCAGTTCGAGACCTAAGTGCTGCAAGACAGAATGAGCTCCCATCTTTGTCCCAGCTCCTGCCAACCTAGCAGTTTGAAAGCAAGAAACTGCAAGTAGATAAATGGGTACTACATTGGTGGGAAGGTAAACAGCGTTCCATGCACTCCGGTGTCTAGGCATGCATGCCACATGTCCACAGAAACGTCAGCAGATGCATACTGAACCCTAGAGTCAGATGCAACTGGCTTTCGAGCAAGGGCGACCCTTACTTTTACCCTACAATACCCAGATGGGTGATATAGAAGTCAATTGCATAAATAGAACTCCCATGTGCCAATCCACAAATCTGTACTCAGACCAGATCAGATTCATGGCCACCATGATAACATGAAATTAGGCCAGGGTCAAGGCAGTCTTAAGCAACTGTCTAAATCCCAGGCTGTAAGGGGTTTGGTTTTTGTGCAGACTCAGCTGGTTTGGCTTCAGCTGAGCAATTTTGGCTGGTTAGAATTGTGCCCTTAAAAGGAAAACTGAATCAGGGAAATATTTTTCCTTTTCTCAGTCTCCCATAAAATACTAGAATGCTGGTTTGCTAACTTTAATAGCAGATGTATTGCTCAAAAAGGAAATGTTTCACTAAAAGCTGAAATGCTTTGCAGGAAATATGGAACAGAAGGACACCAAAACTTTTCTACAAACAATGAATAGAATAGAATAGACGTCTGAAAAATAAACTGATATACACTTAGTTTAGACGAGGGATTCTCAACCTGCGGCCTACGAGCTGGATGCGGCCTGTGGCACCATTTCATGTTGCCCACCACCTCCTCCACCACAGGAGGAAGTGCCATGTGGTGGAGGAAGGGCAAAATGGCCGCCCGGCCCCTGAAGCTGTCTGAGGGAGCATGACCCAGCCCCTGGCTTTAAAAGGTTGTGAACTCCTGGTTTTGATGGACGAGACAAATACATGGATGATAAATCTATGATACATAGAAGCAGGCTATCCTGATCCTAGTATACCTCAAAGCACCAGATAATGTACAGGAAAACAGCAAGGAGTAGGTTTAACCTTCATTCCTGGCTTGATTCTCAGAAGGATCTAGTTAGTGCAGTGTAATCAAAGATATGCCTCCCATAATTAGTTTAAAGTGGACTATAACCCCTTGAGCTGGCACAACTGATCTCATGTCACAATGAGATCTGCCAGCACAACAGTTGTGTTAGCTGAGATCAGCCAATGGAAGAGGACAGAGGGTAAAACAATCGGAGCAGGCACCAATGAACTGAATATGTCAAATCCAGACCTGTTTTGGTCAAGACCCAGAGCCAATTTTTCCTCTTCCAAAATTAGGCCAAGCTCAGGGTAATCACACATAATTTCCCACATTCTTAGGAGGGAGAGTAGATAATGTAGAGCTTCAAATGGCTTAGTGTGGACTCAACCAGCCTTCAGATAAATATGGTAGTTAGGAACTATCCTAACTTAAGAACACTGCAGTTAACTTTAAACTTGCAGAACTGTCAAAATGCTCTTATATTATCTGGTATAGCAAATTAATTTATTATTTAAAAAACAGTCAGGTAGTTCCTTTTCTTTTTTTAAAAAAAATGTTGAATTCATAAGCATTAAAAGAACACTGGCAAAAGTTTTTCTGATATCCAAAAAGTAGAAAAGTAAATTAGACTGTGAACATAAAAGTGAATTAGTTGGCAAACTGGGTATTGAAGTTTTTTTACTTCCTTTGTCAACCTATTTGCCAAAGGAGAATGTAATTCACCAGAGGATAATTTGTCTCTGGAACCCAGTTCCATGCATTTACCAGGTTGCAAACACCACAGAGCTGGCTGGATGTCTCAGTGGTTTAGATGTAGGGGAGTTCAGTTGGAGAAGAGCCAGCCTGTGCAATCATGGGGAAGCTGCACAGACCTAGAGCAATCCCAGAAGGGAATGATAAACCACTTCTGTATATCTTCTACCTTGAAATTCTGGGAAAAGGTTGCCATAAATCAGAACTGACATGGAAATTTTTTAAACGAAGTAGAATTCCAGTGAGAAATGTTCAGACATGAAATAGGATAATGGTCAGTGGGTTTTACTTCAGAGAGAACATGTGATCTTGATGAAATATTTTTTTGGAAAAAATTGCAACAAATTTGTCTCATGGTTTGTAACACGGACACAAAAGGAAGCTAGATTTGAAGGAAGCAAAAAATATCACGCTAAGGTAAGTACATAAAGTCACCATTCTATTATTATTACTTCCAAGAAGACAAATGCTAAAAGAAATATGAAACAACTTTTTTGAATACAAGTATGTATTTTTCTTCTTCTGAAGGGCACAAAGGCTCTAATTAAGTTTCTGATTTTTCTTTCAATACCGTTCTTTACTTTCTCCACCTTCTCCCCATAACATAATCTTAATTATGTACTGCATACATTAGCATTTTACAGCTAATCTTAAAAAAAGAGTAATCTTTTATGTAAGACTTTTAAAGTGTGAACTAATACATGAAATAAATTGTACATTTTTAAAAGCTATCTTTTATAATCCTCACCAGGGATATCTAAATGTAACACTCTTGAAACTTCTAATTTTGAAGTGACAACAGCAGGAATGAGTACAGACTTTTCTGAGAACAATACTAGAACCCAAGGTCACCCATTGAAGCTGAATGGTGTTGGATTTAGGACAGATAAAAAGGCATACCTCAATACAAAGGTGAAGTGGAATTTATTCAGCACAAAGATAAGCTTTGGCTTTCAACTTCGGATGCCAGTGAATAGAGTTAGACCAGTGCTTCCCAACCTTTGGGTTTGTTTTTTTGGGCTTCAATTCCCAGAAGCCTGTCAGTACATTGGCTGATCAGTGCATTGGGGAATTTTCTTAGGCTTCTGGGAATTAAAGTCTAAAAAACAAAGGGTGGAAAACATTGTTAGACAAATACATGGAGATTGGGACATCAGTGGCTGTAAGTAAGAAGGGCAAAATATTCTTCTATATCAGATGCCATATGACTTTATAACTTGAAATCAAGTGTTCACATGCACTCATGTCCTGATAGCTATCCTCCTATTGGTAACAGGTATTATATAAATTGTGTAATGAACTTGGAAAACAATATCTGATCTGAATCAGTTTCCGCCACTTCTTGCTTGGAGAAACAGAACTTTTCCACTCAGTTAGTATGAATGCTTTCCTAGATAGCATTACGTCACTGGGAGTAGCGCCTCTAGTGGTTTCTGAGTCACCAGGAGGGATTTCCCAGAACTCATCACACCTGTTTGCACTCTGAACTTCAAGTTCAAATCCCTTTGAACTTGTAAGGTCATTTACTCACACTAGAGAGAAGGGGGAAAAGTTCAACCTTGGGAATCTTGCAGTTAGTTTTGACTTTGAAAGATCTTGGAGAGATAATGAAGATCTTATCTCCTCGATCTTATCTCAAGGACATCTAAAAATTCCTTAGGTGGGAGAAAGAGGAACTTTTCAGGATAAAAAGCCCTGATTTTGAGATGTTAGAGAGGATCTTCAGTGGATGCAGCAGAGCACTTTGAAGCTTTGAACCATCACCAGGAAAATTGGAGATGGAACTTTGAAATGGGCTGAAGGCTGTTTCTTTGGAGGATGGAATGAGACTAGGTCTCCAGACTTAGTGCGTTTCTCACCAAAGCAACTCTTAGCTGAAATTCCAGCAATCTTCAGATTTTGAGATTTCTAGAACAAGATTAGGGCTACTCTTAGATTTTATGTGTTTTCTTATTTTCAGTTAAGTGATGCGGACTTAGGTTTAGAGAGCTAAGGACCCAGGAATGGGATCTTTTTCTTTTAAGTCTTTTAGTCAGATTAGTATTTTAGCAACTGTTATGTTTTGCCTTTAGATATTTCAATTGGATTTATGGAACCTGTTTTGCTTATTATCACAATAAAAGGAGGTAGACCTGACTGGGTCTCTTTTCCATGAAAGACAATTGGAAGTAGTGTTTTGTGGAGTCACTGGAGTCTTTCAACGTCTATGTTATCATGCTACCAGTGCAATACTCCCATTGCTTGTCCTTGGAGATCACCCGGGAGGAGAGGAGATAAAGAAGGACTCAGGCTGGAGAAGCCATTCTCAGGGCTGGAGGTATTGGTGGGAATAATTGATTGTCCAGCAGCTTGAGGGGAGGACTAGAAAGCATGGCCTAGAAGTCCCAACTGGGCGCACCTGGTTCCTTATCTCCTCTGCCTGTCTAATTCCATTTTGGCCCCGATACGGAAGGAGGTTGGCGACAAAATGAATATTGGCTTGGACATATACTAGATCTTATCTAAAATGGTTAGCTTTTATATTCTTAGAATGTAAGATGCCACTGAAATAAGAATGTACAAATTCAATGAAAGACAAGCAAGACTGCGGTTTTTTTTTTGTTCTTTACTTACACCATGACTTCTGCAGGTGGACAGAATGAAAAAAGGTAGTTATTTCCCACATTTCAATCTTGAATCATTGTCTTCCTCAAATTTTAATTTCCAAACATGTATAAGAATTAGAATTTTTGCCACTTTGGCAGTTTTTCTGTTTCAGTCTCTTTATCAACTGTTGCCCTTAACAATTTATTTTGAAAATGCTGACTAGTCATGCAGACTAAGCTAATCAATGAAATTACTCCAAAGTAAGGGTCACATTTTAATGGGGAGGAGTAAAAAACAACAACAACCAACCACCAGAGACCCTAAAATTTGTCTCATGGTATGTTTAACTTAAAATAAACCAAATATCCATTCAAGCACACATATTTCAAGAGGCCTGCCTGCCAGCAATAATGGCCGAAATTGGATACTTGGTGAGATTAATTACCTAGATAGGGCATGATAATGCAAGTCAAATGGGAATGTAATTAAAGTGCACCTTCCATGAAAATTATTCATTGCTGATGGATCAGGTGACAGATAAATCAAAAGACTTTTTTTATTAAAGCCATAGGTTAACTTCAAACTGGACTTACCTCTTAAGAGGCTATAGTAACAAAATATATTTAATCCATTTTTTTTTACTTTATTTCATATTAGTACAAGAAGACAAAATATAAGACTGTGGAATGAAAAAGTCTCTAACAGAACAGATTGAATGTCAGCTTTTAGCTTTTCATTTTTTAAAAGATGAAGTTATGAAGAATAGGATATAAAAAGGCAACATGCTATATCAATAAACTGAATTAATTATTATTTAATTCAGTTTGAATTATTTATTGACACTAGGGGTAGCTGGTGTCTTTAAAAAAGCAGTCATGCCATAACTCCACCTTGCAAAACCATTCCACCTAATTTTTTCCAAAGGTATGATCTACCCAAAATTTGCCCTATCCACTCTGTACTGACTGCATCCAACTAATCCTTTCCTAACAGCAACATTCGTGTTCAATTGGAACAGGATTTCCAGTTGAAGAAGATGACAGGGCTTCTGTACCTTTGACTGTTGGGTGGAGGAGGAAATCACAACAGGTGTAGCTTCAAGTAAAAGCTTCACCTGCTGCTGCTTTTGTATCAGGTCAGACTGCCAAAATGAAGTCAGTGTTTGGGGAATTCATTCTGTAGTTCCTTTCACCTGACCTACTGTGAGAAAGATTAGCCGACACAACAAGGTTGCCATTGCCTGGGATACTCCCGATTGTAGTTAAAAAATACCGCAATCTTTGAAGTGGCTCTTTCTGTGTACCCCACTAACTGCTGAAACTTCATCTTATAAAAAGCCATTAAAGGTCCAGGAACTATCCTTCCTTTTCATTGCTCTCACTAATGGAACAAACAATAGGGAAATGAGGATTTAGTCCGATCATGCTTCTAATCCTTTCAGAAGTATGTTATTGACTTGTTAAAGTGATACAAAATGCAACACCATGAACTACAAGACAGAAAAATCTCTAAATGAAAATATTTGAAATGGTAGCCATGTTGGTCTGTATTTCAAGCACATTGTGGCACTTAGAAGACTAACTGCTGTAATTAATGTTAGCTTTCGTGGATCAAGTCCACTTCATCAGACAGAAGAGTGAGGCTTCATGGCATCAATTTATACACATCAGCAGGGCCGTAGCCAAGATTCTAGATGTGGGTGGGTGACTATTTTTACACACACACACACACACACACACACACACACACACACACACACACACACACACACACACACACACACACACACACACACACACACACACACACGCCTGCCCTGCCCACCCACATCAGGTACAGGGGTACAGAATGATTAGCATAGCCATAACAGATAAGTATACAAATCAATTTGTTTTTTTACAACTGGTAACACCTGTTATTCAGATTACTTGTGCAACTTCGCCCTTTTGAATTGCAAATGGTTACTAAATGGATGCAAGACAGACATTGTGGTTTGCTAATGAGTTTACTCTTCAGGCTAAATGAAAATATGTTCTCTAGATGTAACATATTTGCTACTGTATGCAATTTGAATTTTATAAAAGGTTAACTAATTAAGGCAAGAGAAAAAGGATTTTACCAAGGCCACAAATTGAGTACAAGGTAGCAATATGGTATATTGCCCTGCAAATAATCAAATTAATTTTTAAAAATAGGGGGGAAATGGCTACTAAGAATAGTGACCTCTAATGAGGCTAAAAGAGGGAGCTTAAGGGATAAAACTTTCTTGGTTGTTGTCCTATTTCTTTGGAACAAGCTTCCAAACAGAGATTCACTAGGTGCCTTTTGTTTAATTTTTAAAGAAAATGGTAAACACTGAATTATTGAAAGTTGCTTTTTACTAATGTTTTAACTGGGATTCTCAAAATTATTTTAATTTGTTCAACTCTATTTCAATTTAGGTTTGTTAATGATATAGGTTTATTTATTTGTTGATACTGACTGCATGCTGTAGTCTGGAACCCTGGTGATGCATTGGTTAAACTGCTGTCCTGCAATCAAAAGGGTGTGAGTTAGATCCTGACCAGGGATCAAGATTGACTCAGCCTTCCATCCTTCTGAGGTCAGTAAAATGAGTACCCAGCATGTTTGGAGCAAAATGCTCATTAACTTGTGAGCCACCCAGAGCGTGGTATATAAGTGTGATTGCTTTGCTTTATACAGTGTTATCTCAGTTTACAAATGTAATGCATTCTCTGGGATGTTTCATATTGTGAAAAATCATAAACCAAAACATGCATTGGGCAGTGCTATGAACCTCCGAGGCGCAATGTATCCTAGGGAAAAATTGGAAAAAAATTCATAAACTGAGGCATTATTTTCAATGGATTTTCATTCAAAACCTGAAAATTACATTAGCCGAGGTATTCGTAAACCAAAGTACCACTGTATTTGATTTGTTTTAATGCAATTGCTCTGAATTGCCCAGAGAATGCTTGCACTATGGGGTGATATACAGGTACCTAATACTAACTACAGTGAGGCCAGTTTCAGATGTATTATACTATAATCCTGGGATTCTCAACCTGTGCCCATGGCACCATTCCATGTGGGCCCTCACTGCCTACACCACACCAGGAAGTGCCATGTGGTGGAGAAAGGGCAAAATGGCCATCCGGCCCACAAAGCTGTCTGAGGGGGTGTGACCCATCCCCCAGCTTAAGAAGGTTGAGAACTCCTGCTATAATCTGGTTTGTACTGTTCTTTTCTCAAATCTTCCTAAATTCTCAGAAATAAAAGTAAAAACCAGTTCAGGATAGCTTCGCAAGGTAATCTTGCAGACATTTTTCATAATATGTACCATTAGTGCCTTGGGTTGGGAACTTTGGACTTTTACTCGGTTTATACTACAAGTTTCACAATCCCTTATCTTTTGCCACACCATCTGATCCTTCTGGGAGGTGGAGCCCACAAGAGTTGGAAGGTTAAATGGCCTTTTAAAAGAAATTAGCATGAAACAAGTAAGTCAGAAATAAATTAAAAACCTGTAAAACCGAGGCAATATATTCACAATTTGGGTAGTGTACACTAGAAGGCATTGTAGAGAGCAAGCATTTCAAGTGAAATGTAAGAGTTACTGGGTTACTGTATTCTATTATATTGTGTACTGTATTTTTCTTGTATTGTATCATTGTTTGATATGTTGTGAGCCGCCCTGAGTCGGCGTATGCTGAGTGGGCGGCATACAAATCAAATAAATGAATGAATGAATGAATGAATGAAGAGTAACTTATACTATAAGGCTATACACATCAATTTGGAATTAAACCTCAGTGACTTTATGGAATTTGCTGTCAGGTACTGGTGCAAATAATTTTTATCTAAGTGGTTTAACATATCATATCACCTTTAAATGGTTTTTTGTTCAAAGTTGACAGTATGCAAGTATGAAATAAAACATGAAAAATTAAAGCTAAGCATTACTGTCTTAAATTATACCAAATATATATATATATGAATAATCAGCATTAGAAGATATCTATTGAACTATGGCATCTTGTTCTCTACAATGTTGCTTTACTTGCTAGTAAAAAAAATTATAATCAAAAACTTGGAACTTTTGCAGCATACCTTCACCTCCAAGAACTGACGTTTCAACACATGTTCAAAGTATTCTATTTTATTTTAACAAATGTTTGATGGCATTAATGGATTCATATACTAGTACAGTACATTTTATATGTCAGAAGGGGAAGAAGGTTATCCCTAAAGACAGTGTTATAAAATACCTGGTTTTCTGGATTGTGAACCAGCTGAGTTGTGGGATCCTGAAGTAGCCAGGTTTTTAGTTTTGGCTAGAAAATGGAAAAAAAATTGAAATATTTAAGTAAATGGGAGTGCATGTGTATATTGTATACTGGTGTATACTGTACCATTTTTATAAGCCTTGTATGATGTCGTGGTAGATTTCTATCATTAAAGACAGCTTAATTATGATTTTCAATAAATATATACAAACAATTTTTTTTAAATTGTGGCAAGTGTTCAGCAATTTTGTAAAAAGTTTGTAAAACAAAGCACAAAGAATGATAGACAAAACTCTGTATCATAGACACTGCCCCCACCCACCCCACTCCAAGCCTAGTATTAAAAGCAGACTCAGCTGCGGGGGAAGGAGCCAGTGTAAAAATAGGCAGCAGTATACCATTTTACTGAAGTTTTTGGTACTGGTTTCACTTGATGTATGTCTTGATGTTTTCACTTATTAATACTACAGTGATTTGTGCCTAAAAATAAATCTGCACTAGTAGCTGCAGTATACTGTTTGGATGTTGCATTGTGCAGGCTTGCAGTAAAGCAATATATTCTTAGGGAATTTGATTTGAGTAAGTTGTCAATCAAATGTTAGTTAAGCAGCAAAACATGCAACATGAATAAGTGAGATAAGTATATATTGGGGCTGCTTTTAAATCTATCATTCTCTTTTTTACCTTGGGCTCAAACTACTTTAAATTCCACGGAAGCTTTGATAAACCAAAAGCCAAAAGGGAAACTGGAAGGTAGGAAACTGAACACTGATCTGTCATGCTCAATGAAGTCACTGTGCCAAACAATTATTTGGAACAATCAGACACAGACATACTTAACAGCATGTCATGTGAGAATGAGGTGAGTGTAGCGCAATGTCCACTCCTGCACAACTAATTCCAACACTGCAAAACTACACAAAATGGAAAAGTTGTTTTCTGTGGTTCTGCAGTTGTTGAGACGACAACAGCTGGAATTTATCCAGCGGTGTAATAGAACTGCACATCAATCTGGCTTTGTAGTCTTTTTCTTTTTATTCTGAAATGTTTGAAGTAATAGCTGTGTTAAGTCTGTGCAAGCATATCTGAGAATAAGCAAAACAGAACAGCAAAAAAGGACAAAAAATGTTATGGCACCTTAAAGATTAATTCCTGTATTTAAATGTGAGCTTTCGTGGACCAAGTCGACTTCATCAGACATAAGAGTGAGGCCTCATGGCATCAGGTTTGAATAATAACAGGGGATTTTTTTCAGTTGAAAAAAGAGACAATGCTACTATTCTGTTAGGCTGGCCAATTATTGTGTGCCTGTGTACCTGATATGTGTATAAATTGATGCCATGAATCCTCACTCTTATGTCTGATGAAGTGGACTTGGTCTACAAAAGCTCACATTTAAATACCGGAGTTAGTCTTTAAGGTGCCATATTTTTTGTCTTTTTTTCTTCTGTTTACTCTCAGATATCTTTTTATTCTGTATATTTTCCTGATGAAACATAACTGACAACATGATAATCTAATTTATGACAAGTCTATCACCTTAAAAATTAATTAAATTGGTAAAAATCCCCAAACCTGGCAAATCTGCACTACAACACTGTGATTCTTTTTTCTATGCTTTGTTAAATAACTTGGCTTCAATCCTGTACTCACTGGGGCTAAGTCCCAATAAACTAAAAAAGATTTACTTCTGCATAGCAATGAAGGGAGGATTCACTTGAGAAGGCATTGATGTTGGGAAAGGTGGAGGGCAAAAGAAGAAGGGGGAGGCCAAGGATGAGATGGCTAGATGGTATTATAGACACAATGGGCACAGAGCTGGGAGGGTTGAGGGGGATGGTAGAGGACAGAGGCGCCTGGAGAACAATGGTCCATAGGGTCGCAAAGGGTCGGAATCGACTGTGCGACTGAACAACAACAAGCAATGCATAACACAGCATAATAATTTAGGCAATATTCACATGCAAATATACACGCAACCAGAAACATGTTGGGTATTCATTCTAGAGTAAGTGAAATAAAATCAGTCAAACTATAGTTAATTAACAAGATGGTAGCTAATGGTTACATGCCTGCCATGTGACTAATACTCCAAAAAGCATATGGCCAGTACCTCCTTAACCAGCTGCAATTTGCTGCCATGGTTTATATAATTCCACATCTTCTTGAATAAAATTCAATATAGGAATCCGGCCACTGATTTATTTATAGCCTGACATGATCATTTTGAGACAGGGGTTCCCAACCTATGGCCCGTGACACCATTCCATCCGGCCTGTTGCTGTCTCCAGAAGTGGAAGCGGGCATGTAAATGCGGAGGTGGGTGCATATATGAGAGTCATAAATGTGCCTGCTTCTGCTTCTGGGGGTGTGGTCTGGTGGCTCGCTCAGCTGTCTGGGGCGTGGTCAGGCCCACGGCAAAAAGGGTTGGCCACCCCTGTTTTAAGAGGACTGCTGTTAAATCACTGCTTAAGTAAAGGTGTGATTACACAGACATTTTGGACTACCTGTGATGCAGTTCAACACAAGCTATGTCCTGGTGATCACACAACATACAGGGAAGACGATTCCAGCCTAGGCACTTGAGGAATTAAATAACTCCTATAACATTTGGGGGATCAGTGGCAGCAGAACCCCATTAAAATGCATTGATTCCAACTTGGATTTGCACCTCAGAGTAACTTTTATTGAACCAATAACATGAAGCTCAACTGTTCCTTCTCCTCAGAAGGTGGAGTTCTTGGCACTAACCATCTGAACTGAGCTTCTTCAGTTAGGGTTAGTCCCTTGGTAGCCTGAACCCAGGAAGCGAGTCGTCTGTATAAATCCAGCCCCTTGGGGCTTATAGAAGGATCTCAGCTGTCCCTTATCAGCTCTTCCTCCTCCATCTGTGGCTGAATTTTTAGACCTGCTCTCCCCCAGGCTCCTTAGGGCAGTGATGGCCAACCTTGGCACTCCAGGTGTTCTTGAACTTCAGTTCCCAGAAGCCCTGATCAGCAGGTGTGTTGACTTGGGCTTCTGTGAATTGAAGTCCAAGAACACCTGGAGTGCCAAAGGTGGCCATCATTGCCCTAGGGCAGGACCCAACAGCTTCCTGAGGATGCAGTCAGTTACCCTCTCAAACACATGCACATGCATACCACCCAAGTTCTGCACAAAATAGCTGGCATGACACATCTGTCACTGTTGATTCACCTCCAGCCACTTTTTCTTCCATATATAGACTAATGAATATTTAATACTCACACTCCTTCAGTACAAATATTTGAAGGCTTGTTTACGAATAAAATAACCCCTCTTAAACAAAGGCAAACTAAGAAACAAACAAAGACAGCCATGTGATCCATACACAAAACAAATGCAGGAGGAAGGGGATACCTTTATTGGATCACCAGGAAGGGGGGGATCAAACATTGCACCAGCTTTCATGATTCAAGATCACTTCTTCAGGCATGCATTAATTTCTTGTGGAGCGAGCAGGAAAATTATCAATGAAGGTCCCAAAATCTCACTGTGCAGCTTACCCCAAGTCTGGCTCTTCTGAGATGCACCCAACCTCTGGGTCTGCAAGCAGATACCTAACACACTGAGCTTTCCAGTCAGTTGTTAAAATAAGTGTGTACTTTTTTTTGCACATTACCATTTATTGAACCTTTACTATTCAATTATTTGAATCCCCTGCGGGATTAGGTTTCTGTGGCATAAAGTGTAATAGCCACTACTACCACTGATCAGTGTTGTGAAACATACAGGGGGTGCCAAAATGTATAGACCTTTAAGAGATGCTATCACAGTCAGGACAATCAAAGAAAATGACGTAAGCATGATTGTCATTCAAGGAGCACATGACCATTTTGAAGTGGTATTTGAAATTCAAGAACATTCTTCTGATTTGAAGTCACCCCTTGACTTCTACCTATGGGGGACTTTAAAGGATGTGTATTCTGCAGAAAACTAGCTATACTCATGGTACTTTGGGAAGGAATTGAAATGGCATGTGCAGTGATACAAGTGGACACTTTGGTCAACGTTGCTCAAGCAGTAGTTTGCTGTAATCAGAAGTGTCTGGACACTGATGATAGCCACTTTGAGCACCTCTTGTAATTGCAAAAGTCAAGCGTGACTTGTATTCCTCTTTTGTTATCTGTATATAATGAGTATTACAAATTTGTATATAATGAGTATTACAATTTTAATACTGTTTCCCCCCTTTTAAAAAATGTGTATACATTTTTGGCATCATCCTTTCTTGCTCACAGTGGGTTAATTTTACAGCCTTGCAACAATTATTTCTTCCTTTTTGACTGATTCTAGTGAAATATCCTGTGGATTTCTCCACTTAATTGATATTTATATTCTGCTCACAATATATGAAAGTGAATCTGAGTTATACTTTGTACTTTGGATACAAAGTAGCCATAATGATTGACCCTAGCTGACAGCTTTTGAGAACTAAGGTGTTAAAGATGTTCTTTCATTTGCCATTACTTGGATCAGTTGGCTAAAGCTGTTAATGATCCTCTTGGATCAATGTCTGTTGCTTGTGACAATAATTTACTGCATTCGTGGAGTTGTACAGATGCTTCCATAGACGGATTTGCAGCATTCCACCAGACTGCTTATCTACATCAAATCAGCTATCATTCATCACTAATGAAGCAAAAACTAAGATAGTCAATGATTACTCTGTTAGCATGAACTACAGAATACAGAATACCCATTAGCATTGCCAGTTTACAACAATCTCTGCAAAATGCCCAGAGTTTCTTCAGAGTGAAGTTTTCTATAACAGCAGATTACTGTGTTGACATCCCCACCTATACTGTTTGTAACACAAGCAAACTTGTAACTTTTATCTTTCAGAATTGTCCAGTAGCATGTGTTATGCTACTCTGACTCTGTAGAAACTAAAAGGTATGTTTTGTATGTGTAAGTAGTGGTGGTTAGTAAGGGATACACACCAACAACATCCAGTTGTTGTTGTTGTTGTTCAGTTGCACAGTCGAGTCCGACCTTTTGCAACCTCATGGACCACCGCACGCCAGGCTCCTCTGTCATCTGCCATCCTCCATAGCCCACCCAGATCTGCACCCTCTGTATCAATGATGCCATCTAGCCACCTCATCCTCTGCCACCCCTTCTCCTTTTGCCTTCAATCTATACCATCATCAAGGCCTTCTCAAGTGAGTCCTCTCTTCTCATTTGGTGAGAGCAACATCCTGAGGATCAATTTTGTTGTTGTTGTTCAGTCGCACAGTCAATTTTGACCCTTTGCGACCCTATGGACCATTGACTGCCAGGCACCTCTGTAATTATTGCTATTAAACCAAATTCAAAGAATGGCATAATGGCTGAGTTCTAAAGGGCTTAAGTTCTCTAAGTTTTAACTTTTGCCAAAAGGCAACACAACTTGCAAAGTGATTTTTAGCAAGTTACAGTGATTTGCCACCAAAAACGTAAATCGGCACCCTTTAAAGTGTTTTATAAGTAAATAAACTCCTTCATATCATGGACAATTCCCCATGTTTTTACATGCTTTTGAACATTCCTCTTTTAAACAGACAGAACTGAAGAAAAGGGGGAAAGCCCCTGGTTCCTAGTATGACTGGCTTTGGAGCAAGGGCGACCTTTACACCTTTACCTACCTAAGCACCAAGTTTCTTAAAAACCTGAAGCTGACATAGAATACATTTCATAATGCCAAAGGAATTAGTTAGAGGAGTCACCAAATGTTTTCTAAAATCTTGAGATTTTCTCAGTTATTTTTATTGGATTCCATCACATGCATTCAGTTTCTTTCTTCTAATTGTTTTACTCATTTTTTTCATTTTCTTTTAATCAACTCTTTCATTGTATCTAGACCAGTGTTTCCCAACATGGGGCACATGCCCCACAGGGGGACTTAAATTTTCAGAAGTCTAAGTCAGCACATTGGCTGATCAGTGCTTTGAGAACTGATTTAGGCTTCTGGGAATTAGAGTAAAAAACCAATGGTTGCGAAACACTGGTCTAGTCCAAAGCAGGAAATTTCACACTGCCTTTCAGTACAGAGATATTTGCAGATATTTAATCTTTAAGAGACACTCTTCAGATATCAGGGGGTGTATTTTTTCCTAGTTTCCTCATATAAAATCAGTTGCAGAGATTAATACATAATAATATCAACAACCTTACATAAAAATAGAGTGAAATACATGGCATTGCCATTTTCTTTGAGCTATTATTTCAATCAAATTATGTTTTATATAACCTGGAAGCCTATGGTTTTGTCTCAAGGCCCCCACAGATACACTGTTGGAAAGATATGGAAACATCAGTATAGAAGAAATGTTTAATTTTTAAAAATTGCCTTTGCTGATATCATCATCAACCTTATTTGGTTCTAAGTTATAGAACAAGATTTTAGGCCTTTTGTTTTTACTCCATTAGCACCAAGAGATAAAATGTTTTAGTGCTAAATTTGCTCTTAACTGACATTATTTATTATAAACACAGTTATTCTGATTTATTTTTAGAACATATACCAATGGTTCTTCACTATCAGGATTCAATTATCTCCCCTATGCTATTTAACATATATGTGAAGTCGCTGAAAAAGATCATCTGGAGATTTGGGGTGCACTGTCATCAATATGTCATCAATTACTGTATGTCATCAAATGCTGTATGTTGTATTTTGTTTTATTGTATATTTTATTGTTGTGAATCGCCTTGAGTTGCCCACTGGGTAAGAAAGGTGGTATAATAATAATAATAATAATAATAATAATAATAATAATAATAATAATAATAATAATAATAATAATAATAATAATAATAATAATAATAATAATAATAATAATAATAATAATAATAATAATAATAATAATAATAATAATATGTGGATGATACGCAACTCTATTTCTCCTTCACATCATCGGCAGTGGATATGGCCTGGTGCTTGGATGATTGCCTGGCCATGGTGTTGGAGTAGACTAGAGCTAACAAGCTGTGACTGAACCCAGATAAGACAGAGGTTCTGATGTTGGAGGGTCCATCTGCCCAACTTGGATGCTGTAACCCGATGATAACAGGGAAAGCATTAGCGCCAAGTAAACAGGTATGCAACTTAGGGGTCATTCTCGATCATCATCAGACCCTTGAAACACAAATCACAGCTGTGTGCAAGGCCACCTTTTTCAATGTGTATCAAATAAGCCAGTTGCGTCCTTACTTGTAGAAGCGGTCCCTTACAACACTGGTTATCTCGTTGGTAATCTCTTGTATAGATTATTGCAACACTCTCTACGTGGGGCTTACCCTGACCCTGGTACGGAAACTTCAGCAGGTACAAAATGCAGCAGCTAGACTAATCATCAGCGTGAGGAAGTTCAAGCACATTTCACCAGCCCTGGCAGAGCTGCATTGGTTGCCCGTTTCATTACGTATAAGGTTCAAGGTGTTAGTTTTAACTTTTTAAAGCCCTAAACGGTTTGGGACCATCCTACTTGGCGGAGCATCTCCCTCTTAGAACATCTTCCTGCATAACTTGATCTTCCCAGATGGGCCAGCTCTTGGTGCTAACACTGAAATTGGCAAGGAAGGTGACGACTAGGAAAAGAGCGTTTTTGGTGGCGGTGCCATCCCTATGGAACTCCCTTCCAGTGGACTTGCGCCAGATCACTTCTTTGCTGACATTCAGACAACAACTTAAAGCACTTTTGTTCAGGGAGGAATATGAGTAGGGGTGCTCACCGGACTATTGTTAGGCTTTTATTTGGTCCCCCAGTTTTAATTAGGTTTGATTTTTGTATTTTATTATGTGATTTATTATGTGATTTTATTATGTGTTTTTAATGTGTTGTTGTTAGCCGCCCAGAGTGGGGATAACCCCAGATGGGCGGGATATAAATGGAAGTTGATAATAATAATAATAATAATAATAATAATAATAATAATAATAATAATAATAATAATAATAATAATAATAATAATAATAATAATAATAATAATAATAATAATAATAATAACAACAACAACAACAACAACAACAACAACAACAACAACAACAACAACAACAACAACAACAACAACAACAACAACAACAACAACAACAACAACAACAACAACAACAACAACAACAACAACAACAACAACAACAGCAGCAGCAGCAGCAGCAGCAGCAGCAGCAGCAACAACAACAACAACAACAACAACAACAACAACATTGTGTCAGTCTTCAACATACTGTATGTCCCACACCTATCTGAACCAAAAGCAGGAACAAAATCATAGTAGAAATGCACTGCATGTAAGCAAGAATTGTTTTAATGTCTGAGATTTCCAATGCCGCAATGTTACTGCTGCAGCAGCGATTCTTGCCAAAATGCCATTTCCAGCCCTTTATATTACAATTGACTTATACTAATTAGCAAAGAGCTTTGCGGATACCCTGAGCTGCTAAAAAGACAAACAACTGGGTCCTAGAGCAAGTCATGACTGAATTGTTTCTAGAGGCAAAAATGATGAAATTGCAACTGTCCTATTTTGGGCACATTATGAAAAGGTGAGATTCTCTGGAAAAGGCAACAACGCTGGGAAAGGAGGAAGGCAGCAGGAAGTAAGAAAGGCCAAAAGCAAGATGGGTCAATTTCCTAAGGGAAGCAGGAGTTTAGCAGTGTTGCCACAAGTCAGAGACAACTTGATGAATTTGTAAGGACAACAATTTGCACCAATTGCAAGTGAAAGTGACAAATTCCTAGAGCTACTTTTGCTACCTCCACTCCCTGGATAGAAAAGCCTACTTTCTTTACAAAAGCTAATAGTATTTAAAATTTTCAGTGGGAGAGATTGAAACAAACTCTTAACTCATCCATTGAAATTGATATTCCACCTTGGTTGCATTATGTTCGTTATTGAGTAGCAGCTAAAATGACACCAGAACTATGGAAGCTTTATAATAAAGATAATATCCATGAAAAAGTAGTATGAGGCACAGTCAACTCAAACTGTTCTTTTGTTTCTCTGACTAGCATAACTAAAGTCAATTAATGGTTTGGTCATTTACTTCAAGAAAGACTTCAAGCTTGATTTGACCCAGAACCCATTTCTTTCTCTACCATTCCATAATATCCTCCAACATCACATTATAAACAAGTCCATGTTTCTTTTGCCAATTTTCTCCACTGTCTGACTTTCAGACCTGTATATTACAGTTGTGAATACCATAGCATACATGATCTTCACGTTGGTCTCCAGTGACATATCTTTGCATTTGAGGATGTTGTTCATTTTCTTCCTAGCTGCCCTTCCAAATCTTCTTCTGGTTTCTTGGATATAGTTTCTGTTTGGATTGATGACTAAACTGAAGTACATGAAATCTTTAATAATTTTTATTTTTCACTATTACCATTGCTAGTCATATAGTATCATCTGCAATCTTAAATTATGGATGTTTCTGCCACTAAAGGTCACTTGTCAGTTCTTTCAATGTAATCCAATTTTTGTATATTCTACATATAAATTGAACAGAGATATAAAACACATTTTTGACTGACACTTTTGCCACTAAAAAACATTCTTAACTGCCCAGAGCTGCATTGGTTGCCAGTGTGACTCTGGGTGTAATTCAAGGTGCTGGTTATGACCTTTAAAACCCTACATGGTAGTGGGCCAGGTTACTTTAAAGACCGCATCACCCCGAGAACATCTGCCTGCCCCCACTAGAGCGGACTGGAGGGGCTCGCTATGTGTACCAATGGCTGGAGAGGCGAGCCTCTCCAGCACTAGATCGAGGGCCTTTTCGGTATCCACTCCGGCCCTTTGGATCCTCCTACCGACCGACCTCCACCCAGAATTGTTGGCCTTTAGAAGAGATTTAAAGACATGGTTGGCCCAGCGGTTGTGAGGTACTTCAACTGGACCTACCCCACCCTCCCACTGGCTCATATGATTATTGGTCAACTCTACCATCTGGTTTTTAGATTTGAGATTTTCAGATTTTAGAGTTTTATGATGTTTTATTTATGTGTATTGTGTGTTGGAATGTTTTTATGTCAATGTGGTTTCTTACATTGTAAACATTGTGATCTAAACAGTGTAAGGGAAACAATCTAAAATAGGAAACACAAACTGATTTTCTTCTGAAATTGTTTGCTATCTTCTAATAGCCAGTATACTTTTGAAATATGATGTCTAGTGCTTCTCTCTGAAACACCTGACATTTCATGCACCACATATTTTCAAAATCTTTATTGTAAAAACTTTAGCATCATTTTGCTCAGTTACTTATCTAGACCAAACCTCTAAGGTGGAGCAATTTTCCTATTTAATGAGCTCCCTTGAGCTCCCAAATCGGGCTCCTAGCTCGAGAACAAGAGTTTAGCTAGGACTTTGCCCCCCTTCTCTGAGAAGAGATAAAACATCTAACGGAGCAAGTCCTGCCCGGGACTCTGCCTGAAGGGAGCCAAAACTAACTTTGTTTCTATTCCGTATTCTGTCTTTGTTTCTTTTCCAGATGCTATACTTAATAAATAACCAACAATGATTTATTGAGTGGACATTGAATTAATCAGGTGTACCCAGGTTTATCATAGTTCTCTGCTTAACACGCTATCACATTTACAATTTGCATACTCTCGGAAGGGAGGAAGGTGTGGAATCCGCTCAGCAGGCTGAGGTCTGAATTGCTGGAGGTGACAAGAACAGCTGCAGTCGGGAGTGTGTGTGGTCGCATCTGCGAGTGGGCGGCATATAAGTCCAAATTATTATTATTATTATTATTATTATTATTATTATTATTATTATTATTATTATTATTATTATTATTATTATTATTATTATTATTATTATTATTATTATAAGGAATATTGGAGCAGCCTCTGATCACTACAGACCTCCCTTTCCTACGTCCTATCCTAGCTGTAAGTGCAATATTTGGTTACTCATTTTAGGGTGGATTGCATACTGCATGTTTCTAGTTTGTGGGGCATTGATTTTGTTTCCTTTATTTGTTGGCATATTACTGTATTTTAAAGATTTAGATTAATTCAGTCACTATAGCTTGGAGCAACTATATTGGTACCCAAACGGTTGGTACTGATTTACTTCTCTCAGGTTTCACTTTCTAAAACTTTAGGTTCTTTGTCAATGGATTCTTCTTTGATAATATATGTAACTTTTGCTTTCCTTTTTTACAGCTCCTCACATATTTTCCTATTATTTTTTTTCAAATTTCATCCTGAGCAGATATTCCCCTGTTGATCTTTCAGATTCCCTAATTTTTGCTAAAATTACCCTTGGATTTTATGAGATAAATGTCTTACTTGTTATTTATTGTCCTCTATATTTCTTTGTAATAGATATTGTAACTATTAAACTTCTGTAAAAATGGCTTAGCTTTTAATTTTAATTTTCTCATCTGAGACAAAACAGATGATGAATTTAGATGCAACTCAGGCATAAAACCAAATACTAAATCCTGTAAAATACGTGACATATTAATCTGATACAGGTGGCAATTACATAAAACATCCATTGTTTCTTAATTGTATAACATGAAGATAGTAGACAGCAACAAATAAATGCATATGAAATATGCATTTGAGAAATATTGGATGTCTTATTACTCCAGGGGTTCCCAAACGAAGGCCCATAGGCCAGATCAGGTCTGCAGCACCATTTCATGTGTCCCCACCCCTCCAAGGAATCTGAAAAATAAAACGGCTGCTCCTTTGAAGCTGTTGGGATAAAACGGCCACCCCTATCATGCAAGCAGGACAAAATGGCCATCCAGACCTCAAAGCTGACTGAGACAGCTTGACACGGCCCTTGGCTTGAAAAGGTACTACTCCATGGTCAGGTACACTACAGCACAAATGTTTAGAAGGTAAACCTAATATCTCTCAGGAGATATTAAAACACATTTAATATACAGTATCACCATTTAATTTACATTCTTGACTGAACTTTTTGAAGTGGAAGCCGTGTTACTCTGTGCAAGCATATCAGAGAGTATTTTCCCCCTAAAATTGATTTATAGATGACTAATATATAAATAACACTGTTGTAACCTTCTACAACAACCTATGACACGTAATATAGCAATTTTGCTTTTAATTATACCACAGCACAAAGTGATTATATTTTGAAATGTGAGCAATGTGGCCCTGCTGTGTCAATTATCCTGCTACATACACCTTCTATTTTATTCCAAAATGACAAATAATTTGATCATAACAATCTGCCATCTGTCGTCCTTTATTCAAATCTGGTGCACACACATGCGTGCACACATGCACACACACAACTTTCTGACAGGCCTTTTTTGTCTTCTCAGAATTTGTTGTTGTGCAGGCAGAACAAAAGAAATATAATGAGCGGGCTACATTCTATACACCCTTTTCCTTTCCCTCTAAATAAATTGCTGCAATCTTTACATAATGATTTGCATTTTGTGAATGCAACCTCAGAGGGTGAATATGCTGAACAAACAAATAGAAGAAACACAGTAAAATCCACTGCATGATGAGTAATCCAAAACTGAATATGGCCACCTAGTGAGATGGTACAATAGCAAGAGTACAGGCCACAGGCATTGTCCTGGCTGCACGGAATACATAAAATAAGGTTTTCTTTGCACATAGCACATTAGAATCTAGTCACAGAGAAGCCACACAGGAATCTCCAGTTTATACAACTATAAATAAGGCTATTTTTTCTTCTCTCAAAAGTAGTAGTAGTAGTAGCAGCTGTTGTTAGTTAAAACTTGTATCTGTTACATAATACCAGTCAATGTTTTTATGCAGACAAGTGCCATTAATGTGCTGGTATTACTCTTGTAAAACAAAAATAAAATGGATATTCACTGAGTGAAGAGCCAAGAAAACCTTATTCTACAAATTGCACTGTGGCTGGCAAAAAGTGACAGAGGATTTACTATTTCATTCTTTCCATTCCTGACCCCACAGAGAATTGCTTGGCATCACCATATAATTAAGTATATTTCATTATCTTAATTTGGTAAGGAACCAAAATTCTTCTCATTATTTAACATTAACAAAGTCAAGACTTATCAATCTATTGAACAAAAGTTCAATTTATGTGGCATGGGTTTGTCACTTCAAAGAGGGGGAAAGACTAAATTCTACCACTCCTAATAAAGCTTAAATACAGTTTAACAGTTAATAATTAGATGGCAAACCCTAATCAGAAATCATAATATAAAATGGATTAGAAAGCCAAGATTTGTCCTAACTGTATTTTAGTATGATGGGTCAGCTGATGGCACAAGAGGGCAGGAGGGAAGATGATTCACTGCAGGTGGGCTCACCCCCATGATTATGACTGATATTCTTTCTTATACAAGTACTGTATCGAACGACTAGAATTTGAGCAGATGGAAAATTTAAAACTCTCAAACTTGAACCAATTTTTTGCTCAGTATAAACTCTAGTATGTAAGGTTTATCTTGTTTGAAAGCCAGTCGTATCTGACTTTAGGGTTCAGTGCTCATCTCTGTTTCAAAGCTGAAGAGCCAGCGCAGTCTGCTTCTGCAGACTTTTCTGTGGTCATGTGGCAGGCATGACTAGACACTGGAGCGCACGGAACACTGTTTCCTTCCCACTGAAGGGGTCCCTATTTATCTACTTGCAATTTCTTGCTTTCGAACTGCTCGGTTGGCAGGAGCTGGGACAAAGACGGGAGCTCATTCCGTCCTGCAGTACTCGGGAATCAAGCTACTGACCTTCCGCCTCCCAGTCAGCGTCTTAGCCACTTGAGCCACTGCAGTGCCCTAGTATACAAAGTCTAAATTATTCTGATTAGTACCTACACAATGCTTTAACAGAGTGATGACTACAAAATCTATGTGATGTGACCTATGTGTGGATTTTATTTAATGCAGGTTAAAAATATCAAAAATTATTATTTTTGGTGAGAAAATTTATCATTTATGCAGAATTCTAGGCTTATAATCCTTGGGAAAAGAAACAAAATCATTAAATATGCTATATTTTACAGCATTATGCATACTGGCTGAACAAGGTTGATTGAAGCTGATTTTTCTTAAATGTAACTGTTCTAAAACTAATGCATCTTTACACCTCACAGGTGGGTTTTAGTCTCCTGGCAGTGTTTTAAGGACAGACTGGTAAGTGATGCCTATTTAAATGTACACAAATATTCTGACCTGCCTTTAAACAAACTAATCACTACTGGTTACTTCACTGTGGTCTCTCAACCATATCCGTCAACTACTCGGTGACAAGAATTCTTCATATACTTTCATTACTGAAGGAGCACCAAATTGCAGGACATCCAGGGGGAAAACTGCTTCAAATATGTTAGCAAAAATTACATGTCAGAGATAGACATTCATATTTTGAAATATTAATCCTATTTAAGGATCGAAAACATCAGAATTACTGTTCATTGAACCAACCTTTTAGGTATTGTTACAAATTTAAGTTAATGTCATATAAGTATGTGATAAATAATTGTTTATGTTCATACCTGCTAAGAGAAACTAACATTACAAACCCATACCCATCTATGCACATGTCCTACTGTGTTCAATGGGACATTCTCATGTAAGCATGTATTTGACTGCAATCTTATGGGTGGGGGGGGGGATTGAGTCTTCAGTTTCCCTCCCTGAAAGATGAAATTGTCCTCACTCAGCTCTTCACTGGAAAAACACCAACTCATATACATTACTGCAAATAAGCTATTCTGACAGTTGTATCATATATACATTCATTTACCAGAATATATATTGGCACTTAGAAACATTTGGCATTATTACCTATATAACATGTGTCTAGACATGCCTGCCACATGACCCCGAAAACTTCTGTAGAAGCAGACAGCGCTCAGGCTCTTCGGCTTTGAAACAGAGATGAGCACTGAACCCTAGAGTCGGATACGACCGTCTTTCGAGCAAGGGAAACCTTTACCTTTATCTAACATGATAAAAACTACATAACAGTTTTTAAAGTAAATAGCACAATCTATATCCTGCACATGCAGCTTACTACTCAGTAAGCAGCCAACTGAATGGGTCTATAAATTAGTTCCATTTGAGATACCGATAGCTGCAATTAACTGGTGTGATGCAATGCACAAGTACCACCTCAGTTTTTCTGAAACAACCTCTGGATATTCTCTGATTTTCCTCTGCTACAGTTAACTAGGCTGAAGCCCAAATACATTTTGTGTCTCACTCTTTTAAAGAGTTTGCTTAAATCTCAGGTGGACTCAGTTATTAACCTCTTTTTATACAAGAAATATAGAGCTACATTTAGCACAAAGTTGCTGGACCACTTGTTTACCAATAAACAATTCACATTCAAGAAAAACCAACATTCCACCTTTCAGAATAATAAACTTTGTATTTTAACATGCAAAATAACTAAGCCACATCTCCCCATTTGGAAATATGTTATCTTGATTTTATTTTCCCTGACATTCAACTTTGTCAGATAATCAATCATAAATATGAAAGAGAGAGAATTGTTGCCACATTTTCACTGAATCTCATCATCAAATATCTATAACTATCAAACAATTTGGAAACATAATATTGAGGAAAGAATGCGAATACTGAAGCCATTAAAGAACTCAAGATTGGAACTGGGGATTTTAAGGATTTCAGAATTAAACACAAGTAGGTTGGAACTTCTCACTAGGGTTTAGAAATATCGGGGTATTGAGACTGTAAGGAAGCAAATAAAAAGAAAATCACTTCATGGGGGAAATAAATACATCAATAAAGACAAAACAATGTATTTTGTCTAATGATATTTCTTACTGCGTTAAGATAATATGAAGCACCAAGGCACAATCCAGTCCATGTTAAACACACTGAACCACTGCTATAGAGGCACAACCTTAACTAGAACATTGAAATTAATGGGGCTGCAAAATGTTTACATTTGGGCACATATAGCATTTAAAATATTAAAAACTCTGGATTATACTACCCAATGACAAACCTATAATAAAAAGTGATCAAAGAATGCCTTTTGGCACCAGAGAATAATTTCTTCCCAAAGGCTATCTGTGATGTGAGCTTCAACACATAGTTGCAATCAAAAAATACTGTTGACAAGAAGAATCACCTGTATTAAGCTGTGATTAAATTTCACCATCCATGTATTAAATATATTTCTACACGGCACTGTTAAGAAATATACTTTATAACAGCTTCACTTTATGTGCTCCAGAGAGTGATTACTTACCTGCTTGTCCCGTGGTTATCGTAACAGCTGCAAAAAGCCTCTGGGAGCGGCTTAAGTCAGAAACGCCATTTACAGCTTCAACTTCAAAAGTGTAGTTAGCATGAGCTAACAGGTCCATGACGGTGACGTAGTTGTCTACTAATCCAGTTTGTTGGGGAATATATCCAACATTGCTCCCACAGGGAACACATTCCCCCTGTTCCCAGCTGCACCTCTTGCACAATACCCTGTAGGTCACGTCGTTTCTTCCTCCATTATCAGCAGGAGGGCTCCACTCCAAACTCACTGTAGTTTGGTTAATATTGAAAATAAGGTTCTGCGGTGCAGATGGAGGTCCTTTGTTGAGCAAAAGAGAGAGAGAAATAGAAGTGGGGAAATCAGCAGGGAAGATTTAGCTCATGTTTTAATTACCTGAACAAAATCTTGCCAAGACATAAACTTTTCATTATATTTATTACATGCTACCGAAAAGCCTAGTTGAACACACTTGACAGGAAGTGTTATTTATTTTCCATTAAGGAAACAGGACAGTCATTTTCTCTGTATTTACTACATCTAGCTTTAGCAGCTTTTCTTCTGTGCAATTAAAGGGATAAGTTAATGCCTTTCTAACGATGACTCATATAAAATACCTCCAGTTGATTTTCCTATCCCTTTTAAATTTATGAAATAAAATGCCTTTAGTAATTTCTTCAAATCCTTGAAATGATTTACAGATGTTGATAATGCTTTGAGGGCATGGTAAATAAATCATTACCTGATCCCACCTTCTATGCAAGTTAGATTATTTGCAGGAGTGCTAAATCAGATCCTACTGCATTTCAATCAAATCCACTTTCAAAATAGGATTAATTTAATTTCACAAGATTATTTTGGCATTATAAGATATGTGACATGTGACGATGTAAAATACAGAGGAACCATTTTCTTATCCCTTCAGCTATTACTGGCAATGTTATGGGGATACAGAAGTTTTATTTATGTTGATACCCTTTTATTTTCTTCATTTACACCAGTGGTTCCAATGTTTTCCCACCAGGGGCCAGACCCACCCCTGACACTTCCCACCACGGGCCCACTACTTAGATTTTTGTCATCATCAGTGGGGGTGGGGGTGGTAGTTGTGTGGTTTTTTGTTTGTTTGTTTTGGACAGGGTCCACCACTTCCCAGGGTGGTAGGAGCCTTTTCGGAGCATGATTGCTCCAGTTTGGGATTTTTCCAAGCCTTCTCTACTGCTCTTCGGCAGCTAGAGTGGCACCATGAGCAGTCATCCCAGGTGCTGACATAAGCTCTGCCCGGCATCAGAAGTCACCCACGGTCATGCTCCAGTAGGCAAAGTGCAGCGGGGAAGGGACAGAAAAATTCCAAACCAAAGCGAAATTGCTCCAGAAAGCCGCCCACCACCCTGGGAAGCAGCAGAGCCAGTCCCTCTACTCAAATTCTCTGTATACTAGAGAAAGAAATAGTGTGTGTATACATCTTACAAATGTCTATGCCGGTGGCTAACAATGCAAGAAACTTTTGCAATTACATCCATGAATAACTCACTTGTGCATGCAACATATGGTGGATCCGTAGGTGCTCTGTAATAGCTGTCTTCACAATCACATTGTGAAGACCCTTCCCTGTCTGAAAAACTGTGCATAGGACAGCGGGAACACTGCAGATCTTGTGAAGATGACTTGTAGAATCCACGGCCACACGCTAAGGGGGAATGAAACAAACAAACACTATTTTGAACATAACTGTGTTTCAAAAGAAACTTGCATACAGGAAGGTATAAAACAAATGACAAGTATTCTGAATATACAATTTGCCACTCTTTTACAGCTTGAACAACCAAACATTCCACCTTTAATTAAATGTGCATTAAGTTCAGGAATTATGAACTGGAACTCCTTAGTTTTAATAATAGCTACTTATGAATTTGTACTCTTTCCAACCAAGCCATGATTTCTCAGCAACAAACTGTTATCATAAAATATGGGGAAATAATGTCAGTCTGTTTTTAAATGACTACTAATAATGAATATGAAGGGTCTTCTTTTATTTAGGAAAGTGGTGTATATAGGACAAATATGATGTACCGTAATGCTAAGTATTATCTTGATAGCAAGACACTTTACTTTGAGTACCTCTGTGCCAGATCAATATTTTATTACTGAAAAATCACTGCTGCCATTAATGGGAAAATCAAGTATCAGCACACAAGGGATCAGATTATTATAACTGCTGATATCATCACATTTGCAGGTTTATAGTAATAGCATCTTTTGTGTGAGAACAGATTACTTGAACTGCATTATACCTATTTTTGCTATAAGCTTAAATACTAATATATTAGCAAAGTCAAATAATATTACAGAAATACAGTAAAACCTTGCATAAAGAGCACCTCACTTAGAGACTAACTCGCTTAAAGAGCAGAATTTTCTCTGAATGGTTGCCTCACTAAACAACTAAAACCAACCAAAAACTTGCTTAACAACTACAGTAAATCAGCGTTCACAATCCCGCCCTCCCCCGCCAGAAGTCATAATTGGTCACTTACAGTGGTGTTTCGCTTAAAAAGCAAACTTGCTTAAAGTGCAATCCCGTGGAATGCATTATGCTCTTTAAGTGAAGTACCACTGCACATTAGATTACATTAAATTAAATTAATTAGTTTCATTTGATGAGATACATAAAAGGAATGAATAAAAAATACAAAAAGTAAAAACATTCTCATTTGCTATAGACGTGCGAGAGCTGGATCATTAGGAAGGCTGAGCGCAGAAGAATAGACGCCTTTGAGATGTGGTGTTGGAGGAGAGTTTTGAGAGTACCCTGGACAGCAAGGAGAACAAATAAGTCAATCTTGAAAGAAATCAGTCCTGACTGGTCCTTATGAGGTCAAATAGTAAAGATGAAGCTGAAGTACTTTGGACACCAAACGAGAAGAGAGGATTCACTTGAGAAAGCCTTGATGCTGGGAAAGGTGGAGGGCAAAAGAAAAAGGGGACAGCCAAGGATGAGACGGCTGGATGGCATTGTGGACGCAGCGGGCACCGAGCTGAGTGGGCTGAGGAGGATGGTGGAGGACAGGGGTGCCTGGAGATCAATGGTCCATAGTGTCGCAAAGGGTCGGAATCGACTGTGCGACTGAACAACAACAACAACAACAACAACAACAACAACAACAACAACAACAACAACAACAACAACAACACAGACAGATATAACACTCGCCCAAATGCCATATTTGTGTTTATTACAGGGGTGGCCAAACTACAGCCCGTGAGCCGGACCCATTTCATGTGGCCCACCACCACCCTCACTGCTATCAGAAGCAGAAGTCAGTGCATTTACAACAGCCATAAAATGCACTCACACATGCATAAATGCACCTGCGCCTGCCGTAAACACTGCCATAAATGCACCTGCATATCTTGCAAATGTTTTACAGCTGTGTTTTCAGCAGGAGGAATCACGTGATTGGCCCACTCAGCTGTCTGAGGGGCGTGGTCAGGCCCACAGTGCAAAAAGTTTGGGAACCCTTGGTTTATTATATTTGGTTGCTTGTAGCTTCACAAACCCTCCAGATATATCAATTCAAACACACACACAAAACCTCTATGTTAAAATATTTGTTTTAATTTCCTCCTGCTCCCATGTTTCTACAGAAAAGGCAACTCTGCCACCCATGAAGCATCCACATATATATGTATGTACAGTATGTATGCATGCAAAAATTCTGCTTCAGTAGAGCTTCTATGATAACTTATGAGTGGAATTTGAGATTTAAATTTAGAATTTAAAGAATGCCATGCATTTAACCTTTTCTTGTGGATATCTTTGGACATCCAGAGTGAAATGAGGCCTTAGCTTTCTATCACCTCAACATAACCAACTTCCATGTCTTGAATTCCAACAACAAAATGTACACCTCAGTGATGATCATTGTTTATATACTACTAGGGAAGTTAGGGGAAGCAATGAATTAGGTTTTTATAATTTGTGTGTATGAAATAAACATCTTATTTTATTAAAGCAAGAGAAAGAGAGTGTGTATATGTTTAGGGTGCAGAGATCTGAAGGAGGAAGGAGAAACATAGTCCAATACTGCTAGAACTTGCTCTCTGAGGGTATGAAGGGAATAGAACCTTGGCTGACAGATGAGAAAACAGGGTATAAAGGGAACAGATTATCTGGGGGGAAATGAAGAAAAAGACACAAAGATTTTTTAAAAAAGACTAGAAAGAACCCTCATCTCCCTGGGCAGGTCATTGTGAACCTATTTTATAATATCCTACAAATGGAAGTACAGTAAGTACAGTAAATGCTTTTCATAAAAATTCAATGAAATAAATCTAAGATAAATGTATTTTTCTTATTAAGTATGAAATGTTTGTTTGTTTAAACAACTGCTAGAAAAAACTATAGTTCTTTAATCAATCAATCAGTTTAATTTATATCCCGCCTTTCTCGGCCAAAGACCAACTCAAGGCGGCTAACAGCATATACAAATAGCAACAAAATAATAATACAGAGATACAATAAATTTACAATAGCGAGCAATACAAGTAAGCATGGTATCAAAATACAAAAACTACATAATTACATTATAAACTACAGCAAAAAAAACCCAGTATAATACAACAACAAATCCAGCGTGGAAAAAACCCATGTCCACTGGAGAAAGTCACAGGAGCTACGCAGCCACGGCAGTTCAGATTGTCCCAAGGGCTGCAACAGCTGCAAAGACGCAGGCAAGAGCCTTAAGGACAGCATCATCTCCAGCCGAGACAAAAAAAGGATAGAATGACTGTGGCTATCAGACACTGGCCAATATCCTCTTGCTTAGAACAGTAAATTGCACTAAAGTAGGCTCACTAAATCAATGGAGATATGGGAAGTCCACTCCTCCATATTTTATATTGATTCAAATGGGTTTACTCTAAGATATGCAGAACTAAATTGCAGTTAGGATCAGTAGAATTTATGTAGGAGTTGACTCACTACTAAATCCATGCACTTCAGTGTCTAGCAAGCCTGCTACATGTCCATGGAAACAACTGCAAATACAAACAGTGCTTCAGCTATAAACAGAGATGAGTACTGAACCCTAGAGTCGGATACAACTGGCTTTCAAGCAAGGGTGACCTTTACTAAATCCTCATTGATTCAACAGGTCTACTCTAGTATGATTTACAACACATAACCTACAGTGCTTTTGGTCAATGTATTCAGTTCATTCTTTCTAACAATCCAGTATTCTAGGGGATTCAGAGAAATCCCTGAACAGGAAAACCTAGTGTGATGCAGAAAATAGTTTAATGGAATAAGAGTAGTCCACTACTGGTGCATGGAGAAAGCCTTCTCAGCAGCTGCTCCCAGACTTTGGAACACACTACTCCAAAAAGTTAACTTACTATGCTAAAACAAGTCAGAGTTAGAAAAGGCCTATTGAACTGAACCTAAGGAGACGTTGACTTACCAATTCTCCATTGGTATAATGGACTTACTCTATCACAACTTAGTATGCTAAGCAACAGTATTTTGACAAGTGATTCATTAAAACCTCTCAGTGTCTCTTCCCACTGAAAATTGAAAATTGGAATTTAAGCGGTTTAAATTCTGGTGGTAGAAAAAATGGCAAACATTTGGATTATTCCAACTGCACCAGTGAACTATAATTAATGCAACAATGCCTGGGTGAATGAAGTCGTGAGTCATGCAAAAAGTTGTGCCAGACTTTGGGAAACAGGCTGCATAGTTACTAGCACAAGGATTGACACTTGAGAAAGGAAGGAGAAAGGGTTTCTGCAAAAGGTCAAGGTACAGTATTTCTTGAGCTAGCAGCAGGATACCATTCTGTACTTGCAAAAGAACAAAAGTGGATGCAACATATAAACACAATGTACAGATTCTTCCTTTTAAAAAGCAAAGAGTTCATTTAAGTTGATGAATTAAATTGTACAGCAATCTCAAGCAATGTTACAGGGAAATGAATGTAAACCCTGGATTAAATTATACCTGTAAACCAGGAGTACTCAACCTTTTTAAGCCGGGGGCTGGGTCACGCTCCCTCAGACAGCTTCAGGGGCCAGATGGCCATTTTGCCCTTCCTCCACTCAATAGGAATTTAGACGCTTGTTTTAAATTGGCCTGAGGCTTCTTAATTTTACGGCAAACAAAGAAAAATTCTATAGTGCACAAGCTCTTCCAAATGGAACATTTTTTCTACCATTTTCTGCCTCCTTTTCTGTCACTTCATGCACAGGGTTAGATTTTGAGACTTCTAGCTCTGTTGTGCTTGAAATGGAATGGAAAGAGGAAAGTGAAGTAAGGAGCATCCAAAGAAGAAAGACCTGAGGCTACCTGTGGGGTAGACCGTTATATTTAAGGAGGACACACAGAATAGTGAGCTGGAGGGAAAGATTGGGCAAAGATACAATCATTTTGAGTGGAAAGGGAGCATTGGGAGTGATGATAATCAGAGGCTCCAGAAGCCCAATGTTCGGGTTAGAATAGCAGACAATTATTTGAGGGGAGTACTGTCAGGAGATTTTCTACCAAGTGCCCTCATTGCCAACTACATGTAGTGTGGCATTGAAAAGACTGCAAAGGACATTAGAACATGAGATGTGAAATAACTACCTACTATCACAGATTGTAAATATTTAAAACTAAGTCAAAACCTTACCATAAAGAATTTTTATATTAAAATTGCTTGTGTTGCCCCCTGAGAAAAGTGTCAGAACCTTTGTCTATAGGATGGAAATTTTTCAAGAAAATGAGGATCTACAATCTAAGGGAATGACACCTGTTTTTCTACATATATGTGCTGTTATAACAGAAATGTTTACACACCACTGCCTTCCATAGTTTCAGTCCAACAAATCTGTAGGACAACAGGTTAGGGAAGTTTGTAAAATAACGGAGAAGCTTTTGAACATTTATGTTTTAAGTCTTTCATCACAAACATAAGTGTTCTAAAACTTTGAAGGGAATTCACCTAAGGAAACAAACTTTCATGATCAGAGATAAGTGGTTGGTTATAAATACAGTAGACATAATTTGCTTTAGCAATGTGCTACACACTTGAGAGAATCTCCAAATAATTGGCAATTTTTACAATGGGCAAGTATGGGATCACAATGGGGCAGGAAAGCAAATTTCTACTTGGACAGAAGGAAAATACTGATATTGCACAGGAGAAAGAAGAGAAGTTCTGAAGACTTGTTAATTGAATGATAAAGCTCTAATGCAAACTAATACTAATATTGTTAATGAACAATATACCTTCTGCTTTTTAAAAAGCCTCATTAAGCAAATCAGTTCACAGAGGTCTTGTCCCAACCACAGTGGTTAGTACAATTAGTTCTAGCCACAGGCATGACTATCATGTACCCCTGCTCAGCGTGTAAAATCAAGAACTACAACATCATTCTGCATATCTTAATGTTCAACAAAATTCTACCTTCCCATAGCATAAACCCACTGAATTTACTCAAAGCCAATGGAGAATAAAAACCACTGATAACAATTCTTCATATAGAACCAAAAATAAATATCTGACATTATCTAAAAATAAGAAACTGTGAAAACTAAAGTCTTCTGCCACATCATATAAGACTGAGGTAAAGTAAACCATGATGTTTTTGGAGTATGTGAACATGTGGTTTTAAATTGGGTGTAGTTCATGTCATAATGAATTAGAAGTGGACATGGTTCAAAGAAAAATGTTTCATGCTCATAAACACATTACTTAGCCAAGGATTCCAGCCAGGTTTCACATTGCTGATTTCTGTTTTAGCAATTAGGGTTTCACTTCAGCTACTGTTGCTAACAAATGAGTTTGATGACCAAACTGCTATTTGGCAAAAGAGTTGACTAATGAAATAAAAAAACACCACAGTGTGACCCTTGGATCTGTGACTGGATCAACAACACTCACCAAAATGCCCTATGCAATAAGTTCAGCTTAACTATATGTGAATCGGCTCTTTCATGTGACAGCTCAGGTCATTTTGGCCGGTCCTAGATACAGCATGTGGATGCTCTTAGATTACATTAGCAATCTAATGTTGGGTATGAATGCCAGTGAGAATTATGTTTGGAGTGATCCTGTGCAGTATTTCCAGGGACCATAGTTCACCTTGCTGAACCATGGTGTTGAGTCTCTACTTACAGGTCAAATTTTGAGGACCAGCATTGGTATTACCTTTTTCAACTTTTGAATTGGTTTTCTTAGTATTGGCGTCAGGTCTGTTTTGGAGACTGAGTGGGAGATCAAGGTATATGGTAGTACAGTGGAACCTCATACAACAATCGCCCCGTATATCAATGAAATCGCATAATGGCGTCCTGCATATCAATTTTCCCTATGGAAAAAATTGTGCAACAAATTTTCAATGGGAAAAACTACTTAGCAAAAAAAATCGTTGTATGATGCATCCCATAGGGAAAATCACTATATGATGCATGTATCGTATAGCAATTGTTTTGTACAACAACGAGCCCCATGGAACGGATTAAAATTGTTGTATGAGGTACCACTGTATCTATATTTATGTACTGAAGACCTATCAATTGATTCAGAAGAGAAAGAAGCACTTAGCGATCTCTAGCTGTCAGCACCAAGGCAATTGATACTAAGGTGGCTACACATCCTTATATCAGTAATAGAGCAGATGCAAAGAGTCAAATTACTAGGTACCAACGATATTATCAGGTGATACTTCACTGACTCTTAGGTCCAAGCCTTGGACCTGAGCAGTGGGATTCCAAAACTCTGGTCTGAACATCTGGTGACCCCTGTACATCTTTGATGAGGATGATGACGATGAGGCCGACAACGATGGTTGCGATGAGGACAACAGCAACAACATGCCATCAAGTGAGTAATGATTTATGTTGACCTTTCTCAGGGTTTATTACATAAAGAATATCCAAAAGTGGTTTACTATTCCATTCTTCTGCATATGCACTAGGACAGTGATGGCGAACCTTGGCACTCCAGGTGTTCTTGGACTGCAATTAACAGAAGCCCAACTCAGCGCTCCTGCTGATCAGGGCTTCTGAGAATTTAAGTTCCAGAACACCTTGAGTGCCAAGGTTCACCATCACTAGACTAGGACTATGCAGCTTGACCATGATTACAATGGGTTGGCATTTCTCCCAGGAGGCACAGTGAGGAATCAGACTCTTAATCCCTGGAACCAGCAGCCAAGTACCTACACCATTGAGCTATCCAGCCAGCTCTCTCAAATTTAAAACTATTTTTGTTAATTTTATTATGTTTCATGCTTCCACTGAACTTTTAAATTATGTTCTATTACTTTAACTGTTTTTGATGTAGTAAATAAACAGATGAACTTATGAAATTACTGTATGATTGTAAGGAAAACAGACTTATGAATCAAATAAATACACAACACTATGTTTGACTTTTGGACAAAAGAGTGTAAGGAAAAATGAAGGGTACAGATTTTTAAAACATCCTAGAACCTCATTTCTATTGTAATTCTCCCTTATCAAGACTACAATGAATTAGGCTTTTTGGTTGTTGTTTTTATATAGAATCTGTTATGCTTTACGTGGCACCTAATATATAGATGTAATTTATCAGGGTCTGCTATATTTTATTTGTCTAACTGCTATGCAGTGATAAATGTACAGCTTTAAAATATGTTTACTTTATCTTGCAAATGTTTCTTTTAAACTGCAATAGTGTCTAATGAATATGTGTGCTTTCATCAAAGAATTACATTGTATGGTTAACTAAAGTAAACAAAATACTTTTAATGGTTCCTCAGCAATAGTGTGAATGACATCTTCAAACAGGACTATCCTCTGGCTGCTCACCATCACCAGTGTTTGCTGCTGCCTGACAAGAAACTCTCAGACTTGAATTGTCCTTCCACCCATGAAGACTTTAGCTGTCATATGTATTCCTAATGCCTTTCAAGATTTGGACTTTATTGTGCACATAAAGGGAAGTGTACGAACTTGGAAAGTTTAAATTTTACTATATATACATATATACAAAGGGTGCAAAAATATATACACATTTTAAGAGATGTTATCTCTGTCTTACTTTTCAAAGTTGAATTGACTTATGGTAGCAATGTGTAGCTTGAAAGAATTAATGCTAGTGTCACCATGCGAAATGCAGGGCAGTCTAAAAAATGTGAGACATGAGAGCTTACTTCAAGAAGAATTTGCCAAGGCAATGGATAGGATGGAGAGATACTGTTAAGCTACCCCAACATTTTCCTGACTTAACACCCCTTTATGTCTACCTATAGGGGAACGTATAGGACAGTGATGGTGAACCTTTTAGAGATTGAGTGCCCAAACTGCAACCCAAAACCCACTTCTTTATCACAAAGTGCCAATACAGCAACAGGGGAGGAAGGAAACACTCCCATTGGGCTACTGGGCAGAGGGGTAGGGCAAACTCTGTGCTGGGAGAGGGAGGAAACACTCCCATTGGGCTGCTGGGCAGTGGGGTGAGGTGAACTCTGTGCTGGGGGTGAAAGCGCTCCCGTTGGGCTGCTGGGCAGAGGGGTGGGGCAAACTCTGTGCTAGGGTGACTGCACAGATGCCCACAGAGAGGGCTCCAAGTGTACCCTCTGGCATGTGTGCCATAGGCTCGCCACCACTGGTATAGGATGTGGTGTACTGTAGAAAACGGCTGCACTGGTGGTATTTCAAGAAGGAAATGAAATAGCATATGCAGCAATACAAGTGGACACTCTGGTCAACGTTGTTCAAGCAGTAGTTTTCCATAATCAGAAGTGTATAGACACTGATAGTAACTACTTTGAGCACCTCTTGTAATTGCAGAAGTCAAATGTGACTTGTATTCATCTTTTGTTATCAGTATATCAACTATTACAATTTTAATATAGTTTTTCTTTTCTTAAAATGTGGGTTCATTTTTGACACCTTTGGTATATATAGTTCCTCCATTCATTTATTTTCCATTCTTTTGCAGGGTGTTATGTGCCACTCTCATTTCTATTCCACTTAATATTATCTTTCTGCTCAGCCATACACTAAATAGGTATAGGTAAATCTGTATCATCACAGTATATGCTAATTCAATTCCTACACACACACACACCCTATGACAATACTTAGTTTGTATAAGGCTATAGCTTAAATCAAGGAAAGGAAAGCTTAGTTCCCATGTCACTACTAAAACATGCCCCCTAATTAGAAGTAGAAACTAACATTGAAACAATGAGCCCAAAAAACTACCCAAGTGAACAGATGTTATATCTAAATTGGTGTTCCACAAGGTAAGTGGGAGAGGACAACTATTTCACTGAATAAAGTCTTCACATGAATAGTTGGAATTATGAAGCAAGATATACAACTGAATATCTAGTGTTAAAAGAGCATCCTCCAATATAAACTATTAAATAATAGAAGTAATAAGGTAAGCTGGTGCTTTAAGAAGCTTTGTCACGAAATATTTGGATTAGTGTTTTTTTTCTTGTAAGGCTAGTAGCACCTCAACAAGAAATAAGTCTAGAGGGCTTATACATAATAATAAACATAAACAGACATGTCTACAGCTTTTTAAATTGAAATGTAATTAAAACAATTTAATTTCAGAATTGTGTTTTCTTGGATAATAGCTTTTCTTTATTGTTCCAACAAGCTTTTACAACAGGAGAAAAACAAGGAAGTCTAAGCATCCTAACAACATCATAAGGCATAGATAAAAGTGTACTAAAGAAAAATCAGGTAACAGATAGTTTAAATAATAAAAAATCACAACTGAGAGTAAAGTTGACCTGGTCTTCAATAATTAAAAGTGTTCTACCTCGTATCGTTCAGCTCCCAAGGCTTCCTGATAATCAAATTAATTATATGGGGGTATCAGAAATAAGTACTGTTTAATTTCTAATAAAACATCAATGTTGATGCCATCATCAGCTCCATGCAATGCTAATTTATAGCAACATTAGTTTAGCTATTGTGTGAAACAATGTGAGTTACAACTGTTTTAAATTTTAATACAACTTCCATTTTGAAGTGTTTTTATAATAAAGTGTACTTGTGACCACTGACTGTTGTTTAGACATTATGTTTATGTAGCTGGCCAGGTTATCCTACTATGGTAATAGAATAGACCACACTGCCAGCGTCTCAATGCCGAGTGTCAGGCAGTGGTCTTCTTCTTCTGTGTCCTGGTCAAATGCTGGACTGCCAGAATGAAGCCACTTTCTTCGCTTTGACATTGCCCAAATGCAAGTCCTCATTGGTGCATGTCTCTGGCAACAATCGGCAGCAAATGGGCCAGACTTTGTGTCTCTTTACCTTCATATCGTGTGTAACAGAATGAAGTATACCCTTTGCTTTAGCTAAATCCAAGATGGGGAATTTCTTGTGTAGGAGTCCCTTCACACCAGGTCTGGTATGTAAGCTATGTGGGCCTCATGGTTTAGAAGGAATGAAACTTAATGTGTGATTGACATGTCTTATTGTAAGATCATTGGTTGGAAGGAATCCCTAAGGGGGAGGGCCAAAGGTGGACCCTATGGGAGGAGGTATATCCCAGAGACGCATGCATTCAGACATTATCTTGGATGCTGTGCTTTTAAGCTGCCAAAATGTAGAAGCTTGAGCGAAAGGAGGGGGGCCTTGTGCTATCCCTTGAACACGCAGCTTGCTTTATTTATGTTTTGAAATGCTTTCTAAGCTTTTGATGGATTGTATCCTGAATCTTGCTTTGTTTTCAATATATTTCTAAAATACTTGAAGAGACTTGGAGTGATTACTTGGTGATTACACATATCTGATGCCTGGGTTGTCCAGCCAGGGAGCTGCAACTCAGAAGAACAATAGGCCCTACTCGAGAGTAAGGCACTGTATTGTTGATGTCTGCCAGCAGTCCCCACTTGAGCATGTTGGTCTTGCAACCCTCAGCCTATTCAGGGTCCTCCAGGTGACATAGGGGAGACTGAGATCTTCAGCTATATCCACCTTTAATGTTGTTCCTTGCCCAGTGAGCTCCTTCTTCCATCTTCCAATTTGGTTTTGCTCTTGTGTACTCTCAAGAATGTTTGTTCTTGAAATGAAGCTCTTTCTGGAACTGAGCCGGTGGACTTGGGGCTCATATCCATTCAGAGGGTGTTGAGGATCATTATCTTGCTTAGTTCTCTCAACATCTGCTATTACTTCTCTCCTGATCTTAGGTGCAATACCAACAAGAGGGTATATTTTCTCAACTGGTGTAGGTTTAAAGCAGCAGTTAACTAACCTGATAACCCTGAGGACTAACGGCTTGGGTGCCAACGTCCACAGGGGTGATGGTCCCCAAGTGGATTAAATCACACTTGAATCCATCTTGATGGAAGTAGCAGCTTCATCAATACTGCCCTGGGATCGATAAGGACTTTGTGTGCCAAAAGGGCTCAGGACCAAAAAAATGGCTGGTAGAACTGGATCATTGGTATGGGTGCCATGTTGCGATGCAGAAGGCATATATTCTCAGGACAGTCTTCATGGATGATCGCCATAAGGATCACTAATATTCGGATTCAGATATGGCAGAAGAAGAATAAGCCACTGGTTGTGCATTTTTATTATTCTAAAGCTTTCATGAGGCATCCCATTCCTCCTTCTATGAGGAATTCCTACTCCCATCAGTCACAGCTCTAGCTGGTGGGAAAAAAGTAGAGGCTATCTGACAACTTCACCAATGCCATTACAGCACAATGTTACTCTGACTACACATGGACTTTCACTGTGATGTTCTCCAATGGAGCAGTTGCATAAGCATCATTACATAGTTTTCAACAACAAAAAAACTGGAAGAATTTCACAACTGCTGTATATGGACGATCTTAAATTGTATGGGAAAACAATGCACTAAATCAAATCACTTGTGCATACAGTCCAAATATTCAGCAATGATATTGCAATTGAGTTCGGAATAGAAAAATATGCAGTGATGAAAGGAAAAAAATGTTGAGTCAGAAGGAATACAGCTGGCAGAGAGAAGAACCATACAGAATCTTGGTTATAGTGAAAACTATAAGTATTGGGGAATTTTACAAGGAAATGACATAAACCATTCAATAATGAAAAGGAAGTCTAGCACAGAATATTTAAGGAGAGTAATAAAAATCCTGAAGTCAAAACTGAATAGAGGAAATATCATAAGAGCAATAAATACTTAAGCAGTAGTGATTATAAGATGTAGTACCGGAATTGTAGTTTACACAGTGATTGAGCTGGATACTTTGGACTGGAGAACAAGGAAGCTGATGACTGGAAATTATGCTGTTCATCTGTGAAATGATGTGGATATATTATATCTGCCATGGGAAAATGGAGGACAAGGATTTATGCAAGTGAAGCAAACAGTGGAAAAGTAAAGAAAAATATTTCAGTGAATACATTCGTAGCAGTAATGAGAGAATTTTGAGTGAAGTTTCTAGGGAAAGTATCTTCAAGACTGTCAAGTTGAAAGATGCATATAGGGAAGAGGTGTTAAGGAACAAAATAAATGCTTGGAATAATAAACCACTACATGCTCAATATAAAAAATATTGAAGGTAAAGTGGATAGAGTTAACAATTAGGTATGGCTAAAATCTGTTATCCTTAAAAAAGAGAGAGAGGATTTATATTTGCTGTGCAAGAACAAGCACTATGCACATTTGTAATTAAAGCAAAAAGTGGAAAAAAATGGAAAATCTAGTAAGTGTAAGCTTTGTAAAGAAATAGATGAATAATGAACCTCATTAGCAGTGGTTCATGCCACTCATCCAGTGGCTTAGTGGTTAAGATGTTGAGCTGGAGACTAGAAAGTTGGGTTTCGATACCCGAGAGCTGCACTCGAAGACATGAAAGGAGCTTTATTTGGGCATCCCCTGAGTGGAGTTTCTCCAGCAAAAATCTTTTCAACCCAGAGTAATCTCTGACACAAAATTTTTATTAGTGGACGCAGTAAGATCAAGCAGACTGACTACAAAGCACACCATAACTGAGTTGCAGAAATGTTACATAGGAAACTGTGCAAGGCTTATGGAATACTGTACCATATTTGAAGTACTAATGGGAATAGAAACCTGAAAAGGTGGTTAGGAATGAGGATAAGATAGTTAAGATCTTATGGGACTTTAAGATCCAAACAGATAATAAGCTTGAACACCACTCCAAGCATTAATAAGGTTGGGGGAAAAAACAGTTGAGTTGATTTATGTGACATTCCAGGTGACGGTTGAGTGGAAGAAACAGAGATTGAAAATATCATGAGATATCATGAATAGATAACTGAAGAAAAGAATCTCTGGGAGAAAAGAGCAAAAGCTCTGGAAGCTATCCCAAAGGTGTTGGGAAAACACCTGAGTGTAATTGGCATTGATAAGATCATAATAGAACAATCGCAGAGAGAAGCATCCTAGGTATTAGCCACATTATCAGGCAAAATCTCACTGACTCTTAGGTCCAGGGCTAGTACATGAGTAGTGGGGTTCCAAAACTCCAATCCAAACCTCAGGTGGCCCATGTACATCTATAATAATAATAATAATAATAATAATAATAATAATAATAATAATAATAATAATAATAATAATAATAATAATAATAATAATAATAATAATAATAATAATAATAATAATAATAATAATAATAATAATTCATGTTGAAAATTATTCTGGGTTGAAAGGATTTTTGCTGGAGAAACTCCACTCAGGTGACACCTGAATAGGGCTCATTTCATGTCCCCAAGATCTTTTCCCACCGAAGTGTTCCCTATTTTATCTACTTGCAATTTCTTGCTTTCAAACTGCTAGGTTGGCAGGAGATGGGGCAGAGAAGGACATTCAAACCGCCATGCAGTACCCGGGTCTCGAACTGCTGACTTGCCAACATTCCAGCTAACAAGGCGAGCTTCTTAACCACTGAGCCGCCACAGCCCACCTTTAATAATAATACGTCAACAACAGTATTGACTTACAAAAACCCTTTCCAGGATTTTCTAGATATAAAATACTCAAAAATGGTTTACCATTTCCTTTTTCTCAAACTGTACAAACTTGTCCATGACTACCACTGGCTGATTCTTCCCTTACTCACAAAGCACAGAAGGGAATCAAACTACGAAAATCTGGTTTCACAACCAGGTACCCAACTCACTGAACTATACAATATACCAATATTACAATGGAACTTGTTCAGATATCATTTTGGAACATTTTGTAGGGTTTAAAGCACTCTACAGGGATTATTTCAACATTATAATTGAAGGTGGAATATGAAACTCAGTCTGTCAAATGCCCTGCTATGATCTCACTGCTAAGATAACATTTGAACTAGACACCTAAAAAGTTTCAGTTCACTCTCACATGTATTACAACAGATCACCTATCAATAAGAAGCATATTCTTGCCTGAACCCTGGTGCTATTCTTCCACCATGGCAACTGTCTTAATGTTTTAAGACTGCAAAGAAAGTATAAATGTTAAAATATTAAAGCTAACTCATAATGGTTTAACAAGAAATGTAGGTGAATGTGTGTGTGTGTGTGTGTGTGTGTGTGTGTGTGTGTGTGTGTGTAAGACAAAGGGAATATAAAATGCTTTTTGTGTTCATGTCTTTAATGGAGAACAATAAAAATGTGTATAATTATTTACAATTTTTGAAATGAAATACAGTGGAACCTCTGTTAACAAATGGCTCAGTTAACATAAAAATCACATAACAAAAGGAAATCCATAGAAATTAGTGGCTTGGTTTTCGGATTTTTTTTTCATAACAGACTAATTGGTTTTCAATGCATTCCGATGGGAAACCGCATTTCGGTTAAAGTATTTTGGTTTTCAGTGTATTCCTATGGGAAATTGCATCCAATGCATTCCTATGGGAAATTCAGTTAAAATAATTTTTGCTGTAAGAAACATCCCAGTGAACGCATTAATTATATTAATCAAGGTTCCACTGTACCTTAACATAGTATTGGGGGGGGGAGCTATATAAAAAATGGAGATTCTGCATGTTTGAAGTAAAATAAATTTTGGTATCTTTATGACAGGACTATTTATTTTGCAAATGTTCCTAGAAGAGGACATCCCCAGAAATTCATATCCCTGCAGTTCCGACTACTAAACAAAGAGCCACTGCATGTGAAATGAAGCTGTCTCTGTTAATTGCACACCCTGATCATCAAAACTATGTCTCAGCCAATGGTGAATCAAATCTGCCTGGCTGAACATGAGGATCTGGCAATGTCATTTACGACTAAGTATAACACAAAGGAAGAAGAGCTTCAGTAAAGCACCCATTTGAAACAGTAACACATAAGGGAGAGACAGATGACAGATTGTGAAGACAGAACAATCACAGATGGAGTCTAGGTGGAACAGGTCAAGGATGATTTTCAAATTTTGTTTATTTTCATACTTAAGACTCTACCCTGGTGTATAAATGTTCTAAATGATCTAATCAGACAGTGTATTTGTAAATGTGTCTGAACCAAAAGAACACTTTACGGTTAAAAGGGACCTTAAAAGATTTAAATAACAAAGAGTAATATGCATGGTTGCAGGGGAAAAATAAATATAGGCCAAACCATAATACATACACAAATTAGTGAGCTAAATAACTCAGAAACAGTGTTGTAGAAACAGTTGTCTTGAATACAGTTGAAGGGAAGTTAAATGAATTACTGCACCTTAGATGCATGCATGCATGCTTGCTTGCTCACTACTTGAAATGTCGAAGAACAAATTACCATAAAATGCAAGCAAAACAACAATACAACAGAAGGTGACAACATACTACGAATAAAAATATATGTGATACTTTCCAGCAGCAGAATACCAAGTCTGTGGGAAAACTAATATTCAGGGCTGATTGACCACAGGGAGGATATATTTGAAATCATCTATAAACAATGTTGTTTTGCGACTTTTTAAAAATACATCCAGAGAGGGAGCCTGACATAGCTCCATAGGTCAGCTATCCCATTACCAAGAATGCTCTCTTCCTAGTTGTGGACTTCCTCGTCATTCTTGATGTCAGCACCTGGAGCTACACACTTTGGGAGAAATGGCTGCAGATCTTTGGGAGAGAGGTTCCACAAGGTAAAAATGACCCAAACTGCTTAGGGCAGTGATGGCAAACCTATGGCACGTGTGCCAGAGGTGGCACTTGGAGCCCTCTGTGCGGACACCCATGCAGTCACCCCAGCACAGAGTTTGCCCCACCCCTCTGCCAAGCAACCCAATGGGAGCACATTCTCCCTCCCCCAGCACAGAGTTCACTCTGTCCTTTTCCCAGCAGCCCAATGGGAGTGTTTCCTTCCTCCCCGGTTGCTGTGTTGGCCCTTTGCGATAAAGTAGTGGGTTTGGGGTTGCAGTTTGGGCACTCAGTCTCTAAAAGGTTCGCCATTATTGGCTTAGGGCTTTAAATGATAATGGTAACGTCATGTATCTGATCCTAGGGAGCCAGTGTAGCTGGGACAGAGTCTGAATGATATGATTGAACCTCTTCACCTCAGTAATCAACTTGGCTGCTGCTTTCTGGACCTGTTGCAATTTCCATATCAAGACAGCCCCTACATAAAGAACATTATAGTAGTCATTTTTTTTAGACTATCAATGTGTAAATAGCATTGTCAAAGACAATCTATCCAAGTAGGGGCACAGCTGGACAATATGGCATAGCCGTAGACAAAAGAATGCAAATTTGGTCACAGTGACAATATAAATGAACCCCATGTCAGAACAAATTATGGGACAGGTAACTCTCCAACAAGCAAAAGGTAAAGCAGCCTCCTAACCTCTATGCTTTTGTCATGCCATTTCTTTCAACCCCTGCTGCACCCTGAGAGATGTAAGGATTCACTGTGATTCTCAAAGGTGCATTGGGGAATGAGATCCAACAGAGGCTACCTATATACAATCTATGTAAGCCTAAACTCATTCCCCCTACCCAACTACTGTTAAAATTAATTGCCTCCTTGGGGTAGAACACTGCAATATAAACATCACAACAGGCATCTTATTAGACCAGTTTAGAGAGATATCACTGTATTGTACAAGCAACGACTGAGAAACAATTACACAGGAAAACTAACTTAAATCAACTCACTCACTTGTAAGATTATATAGACAGGCTCTGGTGATTCTCAGTGTCTAAGGAGCTTCAGAATTTAATGTGTTCAATTAATTAAGTTTAACAAGCAGCTGAAATACTAATTTAGCTCCCCTAGCCAAGTCACAATTCAGAGAGGTATGGAGCTGGATATCAAAACTGGCTTAAACCTATTATAAAGATTTGGCTCTTTTCCACATTAATTTATATAATTATATCCCTGAAGTAAGCTAAACCTATTATGTCACTTTTACAACTGCTGTTACATAACATATCAAACTCAGATTACCTTTGGCTGCCTTGAATGACAGCACTGATACCCCTAGTTATTTGGGCTGAAATAAGAACTTCTACCACTCATAATGCATAATGATTTATGAATAAGGTGCCTTTTCCTGAGCACTCTTCCAGCACAAGGGCAAAGGCATGTGTTTCATTGTCTGGAGGTGCAACACATGTGTTGTATTCAGTAGACCAGCCACTTGAAGAAACCCACTCTCAAATATGCACGTTGTTCTACTTTTACTCACTGTGAAACTCCTATGATTTATTTGAAAGAGATGTTTAATCTATAAAACATATTCTGTTCTTTACATTTCATTTGTAATTTAACACATTTCCCACTCTATCGTTGCCCTCCCCAAATCCTGCACATCTGTAATGGACATGTCAATTACGAATAGCAGTACTGTATCACATTCAGCCAGTCTCACCTCATGAAACTGCAATAAAGCAATAATAGTTCATAATAGTAAGCTGAAAAAAAACCAATAAAATATAGACCATTGTAACTATATTGTCTATTCTGGAATTACTTGACTATTCTGAACTTCTTGAATAGCATGTATGCAAATAAGAGACTGTTTCACAAGTAATCCATCAACGAAGCAGCCTTTCTAAAGAACAGCTGCTGTATTTGGACTGAATTCTTTGATTTCGGCTTGGCAAGCCTGGAGCTTTCAGAGGTCTCTGAATTCATTATCTTCTTGGATAGTTCACAGAGCTGAGTTAAAAACTGTCACCCAAATTCACTGTCCTATTTGAATAATACTAGTAATTGTTCACTGCTGAGTTGATTCCAATTTATAATAACCCTTTCTTGGTTTCCTAGAAATAGAGCAATCAGACGTGGTTTACTAGTCCCTTATTCTGGGAGTGCACTAGAAGATTTAATGTTGCCCAAAGCCACACAGACTAGTTTTTGCAGGCGCACCCCCCCAATAACGGACACAGACAACATTGAAAGTGGATAACAGCAAAGGGCCACATTTATTGATTCAATGCCCTAGTCCGAATTATAAATTTGTATTGGTAAAACGACCAATCATAATTCCTAAGGCAAGCAGGCCGAAGTAACACTGGTAAGGTACCACCCCAAAATTGCCAACGGCAATTGGTTACAATGTATCAAATTGTATCAATTTGTTTGTTAACAACAAACAAATTGTTGACCGTAGTCAATAACTAACTCATGACCCCACCCTCTGACGCGTATCCGTGAAATCACAGGGGTGATGCATGCTGGTTAGCAATCATCATCACCCCATCGCCTGATTCGTCGTTGACCGGACAACGTTTAACTACTTTATTCCTGTCTAGTGTTGTCCAGTCAATTGCGAACCTGCCGGATACTTGTGGGTCATACTGTTTACCTTACCAGTGCTACCCGCCCATGTGACCAAAGTCAACAGTAGGAACGAAGAAAGACCCCTATATCAAACCATAGCAACAGTGTGGGATGGGCAAAAAAGCCAGGACCCGAAGCCAATGTGGGTCCCAACCAAAAATTCCCACCCGGCCCCGAAGCGACCATAATCACACTGTTAACTAGGGAGGGGGTGGAGGGGAAAAACTTCTCCGCTCCGTCGCTGAGGCAAAATGGCAGCGCGGCTGCCTCGTGGCCACCCCTTTTATAAGGGAGCTGGCCACGCCCCTAACTACCCGGATTCTCTGTCCTGTGGGGGGGGGCCCGCAAAGGGCGCGGCGGCCATTTTGGCGCCGCGCTTGCATTGCAGGCGCACCCCCCCAATAACGGACACAGACAACATTGAAAGTGGATAACAGCAAAGGGCCACATTTATTGATTCAATGCCCTAGTCCGAATTATAAATTTGTATTGGTAAAACGACCAATCATAATTCCTAAGGCAAGCAGGCCGAAGTAACACTGGTAAGGTACCACCCCAAAATTGCCAACGGCAATTGGTTACAATGTATCAAATTGTATCAATTTGTTTGTTAACAACAAACAAATTGTTGACCGTAGTCAATAACTAACTCATGACCCCACCCTCTGACGCGTATCCGTGAAATCACAGGGGTGATGCATGCTGGTTAGCAATCATCATCACCCCATCGCCTGATTCGTCGTTGACCGGACAACGTTTAACTACTTTATTCCTGTCTAGTGTTGTCCAGTCAATTGCGAACCTGCCGGATACTTGTGGGTCATACTGTTTACCTTACCAGTGCTACCCGCCACACGGAGGGGCTTCACAGAAGACCTGACGCCCCCCCCCAGACCGTCAGCTCGGTCAACAGGCCTGCTCGCCAGTCACCCAACAGGAGGTCCATACCTCCTCGCGACAGATGGACCCCATCCCCTGCATACAAGTCACAATTTTGTAGACTAATATCGGGGTGATGACTAACCCGTCCCCACGCCCTGTTGGTGAGAAACCGCGCCACTGCCTTATTGACCGCGCGCCTAGCTCGGTCAAGGGCCAGGAGGTTAACGCCCCCTCTGTAAGAGTGGCGCGGAACAATGTCCGACCAAACCAGGGCTGTGGCAGGCCAGACATAATGCAAGTAGGCGAGGTCCTCGCAAATCGCATGCTTGAGCGATAAGCCGGTGACCTGGCCCAAATCATTGCCCCCCAGGTGGATGATTAGAATGTCAGGCGGGTCAGCCCCCAGGCCAGAAAAAAGGAAAGGCCGCAGCTCCCGCCATAACATCCCAGGCTTACCGTGCCATGAGAGACTGGCATGGTCACCCAGTCCCAGTCGGGGTCCCCACTCTGTCGCCGCAGCGTAACGCGCTGCCCTGAGCACATAGCTGTGGCCCACCAGCCATACTGTCACCGGTGTAATACGACACCCAGGGTCTGTAAGAAAATTGAGAAAATTGAAGGTAAGGTGACTGGATTGGTACTCATGGCGGGAGTGGGCGCACATAAAACTGAAAACATTGTGAGCCCCACCTCCCCATGCTACGTATGTCAGCCCCAGAGTACCCAAAAGCAGCCGCTGTAGAGGCTGCGCCAATACGGAACGAATGTGTGCCATAACGGGCACCTGGTAGTCCCACCCTGGTGAGGGCTCTGGCTGTCACCTTCCAAAACTGAAATTTAGTAAGGGGAGACCCATCTTGGTGACAGAAAAACGGGCCGTGGTGCCAGCCACGCAGTGCCAGGTATTCATGTAGGGCACCAACCGGACAGATGTCTGCCAAAGAACACCGTAGCAGTCTTACTTCACTGCCTACGCCATGCTGATCTGTTTTGGAGGAGCGAATCCTCAACTGGGCCCAGTCTTTGGCAACATATACATCTCCGAGTTCCAGTGCCCTACCACTTGCATCCGCCTTAGACAGCATCACGAGTTCGCTGATGCGGAGCGCTCCAAAAAATGCCACCGTTGTGGCTGCATGAAAAAGGGCTGCCTCATAATGATCAAAACAGAGGCTTGGCCAGCCCCGGGCCAACTGGGTAAGAACCCCTGGGGAAATAGGGTGCCGGTCATCCGGGCAACGCCCGCGCTCGCGCACCCACCCCTCCAAAACGTGTCTCACACGGAAGTCAGAGGTGGTATCCACGTGACCCCCTACTTTGGCCATAAAAGCCAACGCCGAGAGCTTGGATGCTATGGTGCGAGGTGCAAGGCCCTGTGCATGCAGGTGAACCATGAACCGCAGAACATGGTCCACCGGGATGGGCCAGGTCTCTGGCCATTGAAATCGAGTAGCAAAAGCCCTATACAAATTGAATGCTTGTTGATACGCCTTACGCGTGCGTGGCGCTAGAGACAGGCCAATCGCCCGGTTCACCTCTCCTTGCCAATAGTCCACATCTCGTCCGGGAGTGGCGAGGGAAATTCCTCCGCATCCGGGGCCAAGGCGCGGAACCGGGAGATCTGCAGGCGGGACAAAGCGTCAGCAATATCGTTATTAACCCCTGGGACATGCCTGGCCCTGAACAAGACGTTGAGGCGCAGGCAGCGCAGCACAAAATGGCGCACTAGATCCATGACCCTGGGCGATTTAGAAGTCTGTGCATTGACAATGTGCACCACGGCAGCATTGTCGCACCAGAAATGCACCACCGAATTAGCCCACTGTTCGCCCCATAGCATCAAAGCCCCCAGAATGGGAAAAAATTCCAGATATGTGAGATCCCGCAGGCGACCTGTGCCTGCCCATGCCGGTGGCCACCCACCGTAGGCCCACTTCCCATTGAAGTACATCCCATAACCCAGGGATCCTGAGGCATCAGACTGGATCTGGAAATTGGGGGATGCCAGGAGGTCAGACCTCCAAAATGAGACCCCATTAAACTCCCTCAGGAATTGCAACCAGACAAACATGTCTGCCCTGATACCCCGGGTCAGCCTGACTCTGTGGTGGGGCCTGGATAACCCTGCCATGGCGTCGCATAAGCGCCGGGCGAAAGCCCTGCCCGGTGCGACCACCCTGCAGGCAAAATTGAGGTGCCCATGTAGCACCTGCAGTTCCCTCAGGGATGCCTTACGCTTAGCCAGCAATTCCGAGATAAGGGTCACTATCCTGGACACCTTATCACCCGGTAACCTAGAAGCCTGTACTACTGTATCAATCTCAACCCCCAGGAATACTAGTTTGGTCGACGGGCCCTCGGTCTTTTCGGGCGCTAAAGGGACACCCAGTTCCTGCATTAGCGTCTGAAATGTATTGAGGAGACGTGCACACGTGTCCCAGCCCCGTTCACCCCCGAATAAAAAGTCATCCAGGTAATGGGCTACAGACCGGGACCCTGACCTGCGGACGAAAGCCCACTCTAGGAAGGTACTAAAACGCTCGAAAGCCGAGCATGATATGGAGCAGCCAAAAGGCATGGCCTTATCAAAATAATACTCCCCTTTAAATTTAAAACCCAGCAGTTCAAAGTCGCCCGGGTGCACCGGCAAGAGGCGAAAAGCTGACTTAATGTCGCACTTGGCCAGCAAGGCACCCGGGCCACACGAGCGCACCATGCGCAGCGCATGGTCGAACGATGTATACCTGACCGAACAAAGGTCATCAGGTATCGCATCGTTGACCGATCGACCGGCTGGGTAGGACAAATGATGAATAAGGCGAAACTCACCTGGGGACTTTTTAGGAACCAAACCCAATGGGGAAACCTTAAGGTTGGGAAAAGGGGGTGCGGGAAAAGGTCCGGCGACCCTGCCCGCGTCTAACTCCTTTTTAATGCTGGCCTCGGCTACCTCCTCCCTTCCCCTGAGGGATAAAAGGTTGGGAGCATCCTGAGGAGATCTATCACCCATAAAAGGGATACGAAATCCCTGCTTAAAACCTTGGATGAGGTACTCCCTATCCTCTCCCCTCGGGTACGATGCGAGCCAGCGCTCCAGCATGTCCACCTTAATTGGGGAGGGAGCCTTTCGGAGAACTAGCTCCATCCGTGGCAGGCTTGCCAGCCCACTGTCCACCCCTCCCTCTGCCTCGCACCCCCCCAGGCTTGGGACAAGCAGAGGCTGCATGGGGACCAGAACATGTGGGACACTCGTGCTTATACCTGCAGTTCTTCCGACTGCAGGAACCATTGGACGAGAAAGTCCAGCACAGCAGGCGGGCTGGAACCCCCTGCCCCGCCATTTGGCGGGTAACCTGCGCTGGAGCTGCTCGCTGGACCGCATGTCCACAATGGTATCTATCCCCCGGGGCAGGACGTGTGGGTGTCATATACAAGAGCCACAGTCTCTGGCACGGCTCATCCCATCTCATCTCGGGGTGCAGGGGAATCCTCATACGGAATTCCTCATCATATGCTAGCCATGAGGGGCCCGGGAAATCTACCATCGCCCTGTATATGTTGTCCAAATATTGGACCATGGGAATAGCTAGGTCCGGCCGCGCCCTCAAATACACCGCCATGTATATCAAATAAGCGGGGAGCCAGTTAGCCCAGGTACGCGGCGGCTTACGGCGGCGTGCCTGCTCCTTGTCCTTCTCATCCTGACCCTCCCTCTCTTCCTTAGTGGGCTCTCTGTTCAGGAGTGAGAAGATATCCACGTACTCCCCTCGCCATATCTTTTCTCTGGTAGCCTGAGCCAAGTGATCACCCAATGGCAGGGAATACCCTGCCGTCGGCAAAGCCGAAAAGGGGATAGCTGGCCTACCGAAAGGGGCCTGAGTTAACCCTGCCACCCCAAGTACGTTCCCAGCAGTGTAAGAACCAATGCCCACCCCAGCGGGCATGGTGGCAGTAGTTGTCGCCGGGTGGGTCGCCAGAGGCGTAGCCCCTGCACCACCCGCGCGAGGCCAAGGCCACTGAAAGGTCCCCCCTATATTGGGAATGTGTGTGGATGTACTCGTTTGCACCATATACTCACATGCTGCACCCCCGCGGGCCGCCCCCAACGGGGGTTCCGGCCCACTGGGGGCGTCGGAGCTCACGACCGATGTAGAGCTCATCACCGGGGCTTGGCCCGCGCCAGGTTGCTGGCTGGGGAGCTGCGAGGCAGTGGCCGTAGCCGCGCCACCCGCCTGCAGCAGCTCAACCCTCCCCGCCGGCCGTTGTCCTGCTGCCGATAGCGCCTCCAAAGGTACCCCGAAAGGGGCACCTGCCTGACTGGCCCGGGCCAAAGACTCCTCTAAGGCCGCAATACGGGCCAGTAAGGTGTCTACAGTAACCATGGGTAAAGAGCCGGCCGGCCCACCTGACCCTTGCATGGGGACAGTTCCCTGCACCCCATGGCCCAGATATGGCCATTGGCCAGGGCCGAAGCCCGGTAGGGCTGGTAAGGAAACCTGCCAAGGCGGGGCACCGGGCCACCCCCCAAGGCTAGAGGGCCCCGGGAGAGGCTGCGGCCCAGAAGTAGTCGGCCCAACGGGTTGGGCGGAAGGAGGAGCGGTGTCCACCGCTCGCGGGCCGCGGGCCGGAGCGCCCTTCGCGCCCGCACTCTGAACGGGCCAAGGTGCGACAGACCCCAAGCCACTAGCCCCGGCCGGGGATGGCAAAGGCGGCTGTTGAGGAGGCGGCACCACGGTCCTCCGACCTGGGTTGCGCCTCCTTACAGCCCGAGCTGAATTCGCAGCAGCCTTCTTTTTGGAAGGCATCTCGAGCAAAAAAGGGAAGCTAGCTAAGCAAAATCGACCCAAAAGGCTTCCCTGCAATACCAACGAGCGACGGAGGCGCAGGGGGAAAAACTTCTCCGCTCTGTCGCTGAGGCAAAATGGCAGCGCGGCTGCCTCGTGGCCACCCCTTTTATAAGGGAGCTGGCCACGCCCCTAACTACCCGGATTCTCTGTCCTGTGGGGGGGGCCGCAAAGGGCGCGGCGGCCATTTTGGCGCCGCGCTTGCATTCTCCCAGGAACCACAGCGGGGAATCAAGTTTCTAATCCTTGGTTCTGCAGCCAGTTATTCCAACTCAATTTACCTCTCAGAACTCATCCTATATGAAAAGCTAAGAGTCTACTTAATCACATGCCCTTCACCACAGTTCTGTGCCAAACTCAGCATTAGACTACTTAACTTATGGCACTGCAGTGTTCTTGTATTGTCTGTTGGAAATGGAATAGATCTGCACAAGAAGTAAATGCGAAGAGGGAGGGGCAAACAGTAAAACTAAAGCAAAGCACAGCAATCACACTTACATACAACCCCATAGCGCTAAGTGCACTCACTGGGTGGTTCACAAGTTAATTAGCATTTTGCCCCCAACATGCTGGGTACTCATTTTACCGACCTCGGAAGAATGGAGGGATGAGTTTATCTTGATCCCTGGATTGAACTCACAACCTTTTGATTGCAGGACAGCAATTTAACCACTGCACCACCAGAGCTCAGTGAACTCTTCTGAGCCTTTATGTAAAAAAAAACACACACCCTACGATTTAAATATAGTCTTATTGACCAGTGATTTAAATTGTGATTTAAATTTATCTGTTTTAAACCAAATCCTCCTTGACCACCACTACTTGGATAACATCTATATTGTAGTTTTGATCCAAATATTAATTGCTGAAAACAGAAACTCTTCTTTATAATTACCACAAGAATCTCCTATCCCAAGTGCTTTATTATTGCACGTGCAAAGCCTGATACAGTATGTAAAATTGAAAGAGTAGCAAAAACACATCAACATATTTTCTTTGTTTAGTAAACTTTTCTAAACCATTCTTGGGGTTGTTGTTTTTCAGTAGACTTTGCAGTTTTCTTTGCTTTTTTCTCTTCTGTTACAGTTGTTATTTAAGGGACAGAGAGGCTATTGCATCTTTGTCAGATTTAGCTAAACACCTTAGAAAGGAAAAACATAAGCATTATTTTTCTTTGCATACAAGATATAATTATGCCACACTGGCTTATGTGACTTCCTCTTGCCCTCCCCTCCCTATACCTGTTGAAGCCTCCAATATCCCATGCTAATAACAATTTCGTGTCAAAAATTTTTGCTGGAGAAACTCCGCTCAGGGGACACCCGAATGAGGCTCCTTTCATGTCCCCAAGTGCAGCCCTCGGGTATCGAAACCTGACCTTCCAGTCTCCAAGCTCAGCGTCTTAACCACTAAGCCACAGGAGGATCTGCAACCCATGCTATTTGTGGCATATGCAGGAGACTGAGGAAGGAGAATGTGTTCCACCAACTGTGCATATTCTGCTGGTGCTCAGGCACTACTAAATTTGTTAAATGCTGGAAATTAGGAATGAAGATTTTAGTGTATGACACTAACAAAAGATCTATAGAGTTATCTGTCCATGGGGAAGTACAAATATTATTGCTGACCTATGCATAACAGCATAGATTTAAAAAAACAAAAGTACCCTCACCACAATACATATATACCATGCCTCCTAGCTGCTGCAATCAGTGGCTCAAGAGGCTAAGATAGTGACTGGAAGGTGGAAGGTCAGCAGTTCGATACCCAAATACTGCAGGACGAAATGAGTTCCCGTCTTTGTCCCAGCTCCTGCCAACCTAGCAGTTCGAAAGCAAGAAATTGCAAGTAGATAAATAGGGACCACTTCGGTGGGAAAGTAAACAGCATTCCGTGCACGCTGGTGCCTAGTCATGCATGCCACATGACCACAGAAATGTCTGCAGAAGCAAACAGTGCTGGCTCTTCGGCTTTGAAACAGAGATGAGCACTGAACCCTAGAGTCAGATATGACTGGCTATAGAGCAGTCCTTACTAATCCCAACAGAGAAAAGGTTGCTGGTGGCAAACTGAAAGAATTTTTTTATAGAAAATGAGATGAGGGAAAGAAACATCCTATACAGGTGAAAATCAGAAAATTAGAATATCATGCAAATGTCCATTCATTTCACTTAAAAGGTGAAACAAATATATGAGATAGACTCACTACATGCAAAGCGAGAGATATCATGCTTTAATTCGTTATAATTGTGATAATAATCATGGTGTACAGCGTACATGAGATTATGTGATGATTATGGGGTACATGAGATGGGGGGGTTAGGGTGTTCTGTAAGCCATAAGCATCAATATTATAACAATATAAGGCTTGAACTACTGTATCTCGCTTTGCATGTAATGAGTCTATTTCATATATTTGTTTCACCTTTTCAGTTGCATTACTGAACTGAATGAACATTGAATGATATTCTAATTTTCTGAGTTTCACCTGTATATCTGCTTAACAAACACTTCCCTGTTGACCAAGTTTCCTGAATATTTTCTGCCAAAGAGTGAAGCCTATCAGTTTTTAAACATTAGCTAAGGAAAGTGAGAGACAAAATTCAGAGCTGCTAAAACCAGCCAGATATTGCAAAATATAAGATAACATAGCATCAAGAAGTTAAAAGGAGAGGAGAGAGAAGGTAACTTTATCTTCACAAGAACCACATTACTTATTTATTTGCAACCCAACTAAAAACCCAAACCATACCATACTGCAGATTACATGGAAGCTAAAGATAAACATTTTATTCAGAAGTCAATCCTTCACAATAGACAATGTTCTGGTCAGCAGCAAAGTAAAGCCATGCCTCTTCTTAAATTCACTTCTCTTGTTTCTGTGGAAAACATTTGGACAGCAAAGAAAGACTGGCTAGTAAATGTAATGGCAAGTGCTGTATGAATTGTTTGTGTCTACAAAACAGACACAAGTTAGGCATTGGAGATAAGGTTTTCCTTTAGCAACACTAAACACCTTGCAAACAGTCTTGCAAGAGCTAAACTATTTAAAAACGAACTCCTCTGAATATATGAATACTTTGTATAAATGTCCTTCTTTTGAAGATTTATTATCATTTTTTATTGAATAAAGAAGATCTGAAACATCTGGAAAGGTGTTCTTTCCTGTTTGTCACCTTAACTCACAACCCCCTGTTGGCATCACAATTTATTATTAAGAGACGGTTATGACCTTACAGGAAAAATATCCTGATCAGCTGTGAAATAACGAACAACAAAATGACGACTCTTTTCTATTTTCTTAAGAAAAAAGGGAAAATAAAATTAATCCAGTTTGCAAAGTGAACAAGTTAAAAATCTGCTTTTCTTGCAAAGGATCATGAGAATATTTATTCTTGGTGAACAAGGTAACTAATGAAATACAGTTGTCTCAATCCATTAATCCATCACTAAAAGCAATAGTGAGAAAAATAAAACCTAAATGTGACTTTCTTTGAATCCTGTGCAACATATATACTAATATAACACCCACAGGCATAGAAGCTCTGAGATGCCTTTATTTATTTTTATCAATATTTCTGTTTAATCAGGAGAAATATTATTATCATTGTAGTTCTTTTTTCCAAATAGGTGGAAAGGTGTGTTACGTGTTATCCAGCCACATCCAAGGGTTTTTAATGTATGTAAGATATTTAAGGAATACCAATGCTAACCTTCCCACTGGGTTTCCATGGCTGAGCAGGCATTTGAACATAACTCCCCAGAGTCCTACTCTGTCACTCTATTCTCTGTATCACACTGGATCTCAAAGGATATGAGACATACTATACTCTCCCTGCAAACGTTCTGTCTATTCATGTTATAATACACATTTTGCCTACGGTATATATACAGTGCCAGCTGGTCTCCACTAGACAAAAACAAGTAAAAATACCGAGAATTTGTCTGTCATTTAGTACTGGGAAAATAGCAGATAGTGAAAGCATTTGTCCTTTAATGAACAAATCCTTCACCCACTGCCACAGTCCTCACCTCAGTCCCATTCTCTACCCCAGGAATTGATTTTGGGACATATCACAGGTTAAAGTAAATGAGTATTTCCTTCTCTTACAACATCCTCCAAGTACAAAAATCTGTCAGTGTTACAAGATTGAAATATCAGACATGTAAACTGTCTGTAAACTGCCAAATGATGACAAACAAAAGCAAAACTGTCTGTAAACTGCCAAATGATTAAAATCAAAACAAATGCAAGATTATTTGGGTAGCATATGGATTGAGCCAACCTTGTACTGGACCAAAGGGGCATTAATATCCTCTGAACGGCACATTGCTTTTAACAGAATCTGGACCTCAAATAATTAATTGAGAAAGGTTCAAATAATATTCATTCTGCAAATCCCTTGTGTCATACTGAAGTCCAGACCTAGGATATCATTCTGCCCTTCTTGTAGATGTTATTTACTATCCAGTTAGCACTGACTTACATCAACTCTAACAGAGCTTTCAAAGAGTGGTTTTATCACTTCCATATCTGCAATGGGTTACAATGGCTGAGTTCTCCTGAGTCCTAATCCATTTCTCTATCCCAGTAGTTCTCAGTCTTGGGTTCCCAGATGTTTTTTTGACTACAGGTCCCAGAAATCTTGGTCAGCACAGCCAATGATGAAGGTTTCTGGGAGTTTTAGTTCAAAAACATCTGTGGGCCCAAGGTTGGTGAATCACTGCTCTATCCTCTACTACACAACAATCTCAATCTTTTCTTAAAGGAAGTTAAATTTATCTTCAGATTAGCAATGCTTTCCAAACTTTTCTTGAATAATTATTTTCTTAAAGGAAGTTAAGTTTCATTTCAGATTAACAATTATTTCCAAACTGTTCTTGAATCACTGTACGGATGGCTTCCAGGTCTCCCCATCCTCATATCAATGGGTTCAGTAGCCACAGTTTCAGTTATCCTAGGGTCTAAAGCAGGGGTGCCCAAACTTTCCCCGCTTGGGACCTGACCACGCCCCCTAAAACAGCTGAGCGGGCTGGGCTGGTCACGTGGTTCCTCCCAGTGGTGGTGGCAGTGGCACATGAATTTTCACTGTGTTTCTGGGCATTTTTCCCTCCTCCGCTGCTTCCCTTGGAAGGGGGAGTGATGGAGGAATATTTTGGTGCCATTTTTTATTTTTGTGACACATTTTCACCATGTTTCAGAGAGTTTTCGCCACAAGTTTGTCACTTCCAGCAGCAGCACAGTACTTCCAGTGTCAGTGGGAATGCACCCCGGGGGCTGTATGATGACATCACATGGGCCAAACCTGGCCCACATGCCATATTTGGGCACCCCTGGTCTAAAACTATTCAATAAAATATCCCTGAAATACATGCCACATTACCTGAGCTAGCCACTAGAGGACACTGTGTGCAATGTAATGTTTACACAGAAGGGAAGCTGAGATTTTGGTAGCTGTCATGTAGAGCAATGGAAGCACTTGAAACCACTCCCCTACTTCTATAACTAAGATATGTGTGTGTTAAATATAGGGTTTGGTGTTATCTGTGGGTTCAGATATCCATGGAAGATCTCAGAACATATCTCCGGTAAATATAGGGGGAGACCTGTAGTTCCCTTATCTCTGGCCATATCTATACTAATATTCTCCTACATGGGAAAACAATTTGGGCACAGAATCCACCATCACAACAGAAACTGGCTATACAGTGGTACCTCGGACAAAGTCTGATTCGGATAAAGTCCGATTCTGATAAAGTCACGGTTTTCATGCACACGTGATGCATCACATAAAGTCCAAAGCCACTAAAAATGGACATTATCTGAGGTATTTGGTATAAGAACCTAGCATAAAGTCCATTTTTGGACGTTATCCGATGCATTGCCCATTTGATTCGTATAAAGTCCAAAATCGGATAAAGTCTAAACTTGTGGAACGGACTTTGGACTTTATCCAAGGTTCTACTGTATATACATTTTGCAGGGTATCTCCATGCTTCATACATTAATGACCTCATTTTCTATAGTATCTTGTGGATATAACACTTTTGTCTTCTTTGTCAGACTCTGAGCTCTTTCCCTTAAAATATCTCTTAGTGTCACTGTTCTCTCATACAGTTTATCACCCCAAGAAGAACCTACCCGGCATAATTAACCTTTTAGCAGTCCCATTCCCTTGTTACCAAACACTGTCACTTTTGTCCATAATCTGTAACCTCACCTGGTCATGAAGTTATGTATAAATATACAGGACATTATTTTCCTCCTTTTTGTCAATACTTCTTTTTTAAAATGTTTTTCTTCAATAAAATAAGCATTCAAAATATGTTTAAATGCTGCTAATAAAATATTTATATCATGATTATGCAAAAAAATTACAAGAATGTATTGTTGCTGATTATGGCACTTTCCAATGTCTCCATAAATTTCTAGTTAGCCTGGTCAGGCTGTAAAGGCATTACTCCAGTCTCATTCCACACTGTTTTCAATCAAACCCAAGTCTTGACACTTCTGTGGCATATCTATACATCAAAAAGTGTAACTAAGGTATACCATCAATTGAACAAAGACTTTTTTTTTACTCCCACGAAAATATGAATACGCCTCCAGATGAAGGCTCTAGATTACAACCAGACCAATAAAACATAATCCTATTTGTAAACGTGAAGTCATACATTATTTAGCACTTGGTTCATAATTTTAGCAAGAGAAGGAAGTAGCTGGAATGTATAATAAAAAGCTGATGTGCTAAGCTATTTTTAATCTACTTATGCCCTAGAATGTTAATACTACTCATTTATCACAAGACAGTAGCATACTTGCTGACCCAGCAATAGAACTTATTGCAAAGGTACAACAGACACTAATAGTTCAAAGTGATATGAGCACATAATTGTGAGAAGAAACAGAATATGTTTTTAATGAGTTTAAAATGGATTATCTTTCTGCATGATCAGGAATGTTCTTTTTTTCTTACCGACAATACAATTTAATAATTTAGTTTGCTTCATTTTAAACATTCAAATTAGGATTGCCTCTTTGCCCCATTGTTTTCCCCATCCTGTGTAAATCTTCCTCCATTAAGCAAATAAGAGAAATATCTTGAGGAGATCACTCAGAAGGGCTCTTCTCTCCATGTGTAACATCTACTTTAAACCTTACACAACAGTGTGAATATCATTCACTCGGGCATTCTATATTTTTTCTCCATCAGAATAAAGGATGCTTATTACATACATACATACATACATACATACATACATACATACATACATACATACATACATACATACATACATACATACATACATAGGAAAGAAATTTTGCACCTGGAACAATCGTTTTATACTGTAAAACAAAATTTCAGTGGCAACAATGGGAACTGTTTCACTAATAATGACTGTCTCACTCAAATAAAATATTTCTAATTATATACTATAATATTAATTACTTCATGTAAAGTCCCTACCCTGGAGATCATGGCTGGGAAATGAAGGCTTAAGCCTCCCTTTCTCACAAATTCTGTCTTTGACTATTGGGGGCCTTTGTATGAGATAATTGACCCAATTAATAATTAAATGACTATTAATTATACCATCCACTTACAGTATCACTACTTCTTAAAATAGAGCAAGGAAGAGAAAAGTGATGACAGCCAAACAAACTCACACATAATATAATAATTACCGTATTTATTCGAGTATAACGCGCAAAATTTTATACCCAAAAAAGGACTCAAAGTTTGGGTGCGTGTTATACACGAGGACTGGGTGCGCGCCTCTTTTAAACGAGCCTCAAGGGTAGGCACGGAGCACACCGCGGCCCTCCTCCCAGGCGGCGGCAGGTGCCCAGGTCCCGCTGCCGCCGCCGCTCACCTGCACGCACCCGCCGGAACGGTAAGGGGGAGGCGCTAACGCCAGCCACCCGCGCTCCCGGGCCGCGCGACTGAAGCCGGCGCCGGGTAGGCACGGAGCACGCCGCAGCCCTCCTCCCAGGCGGCGGCAGGCGCCCAGGTCCCGCTGCCGCCGCCGCTCACCTGCACGCACCCGCCGGAACGGTAAGGGGGAGGCGCTAACGCCAGCCACCCGCGCTCCCGGGCCGCGCGACTGAAGCCGGCACCGGGTAGGCACGGAGCACGCTGCGGCCCTCCTCCCCAATTGTCGTCTAGCGCCCAGGAGCTCCACCCGCCGCTGCCCCACTGGAACGGTACGGGAACCCTCTGGGGGAGGCGCTACCGCCAGCCACCTGCGCTCCCGCGCCGCGCGACTCAAGAGCCGGCAAGGGTAGGCACGTTTCTTATGTCAATTTCAATGCGTGGTGTGAAAAAAAATTTATACCGAGATTTCATGGAAAATTAGGGGTGCGCGTTATACACGAGTGCGCGTTATACTCGAATAAATACGGTATGTGTTGTGAAGTCAATTCTGACTTATAGCAGCTTTTTCCAGAATGCACTAGGTAAATAACACTATGGTGCAGCTGTTGAGGTCCTCTGCCCATATCACAAAATGTGGTCCACATTCTTCTCAACACCCAAGTATCCTGCACCCTTTTTCAGGACAAATGTTTTCCCCAACCTCTCATGTTCTGTTTGCAAACCTGCCTACTTGCAATCTCAGCCTGAAATGTGAACTCCTAGGAATTTTCTGCCCATTTTATATATTTACTTGCTCAGGAAACATGCATATCTTTTGCTATTTCAAATATGTGAGTACAATAATTACTATGGTTGCAATAGGATTTGTATTACATTAAAAAGTACCAACTGCAAACTCCTCATCCTTATTAAGTTTGCACAATTAATCCTCTTATTAAATAAGTTGGCTCTGCAGAACAAAATATGAAAAATGGAGGGATAAATAGATGAAAACATGCTTATATACAATAAAAACATATGCACATTTACAAATTGAAGGAATACTATATACAAATAGTTTTAAACACACCATAAAGTTGTATTTAAAACATGGTATTGAGGTCAAATAACAACTAAAGTTGTTGATTCAATTTTGGCACAAACTAGCTTATTTCAATTTCTGATATAAAGCACTGTCTCATTCAACATACTGGATCATGGTTTAGTGAAAAAAGTAACTTACTACTATAAATGTACAACTGTTTCAATCAGTAAATAACAATGCAATATATAGTGTAATTCTAAAAGTATAAAAGCTAATAAACAACAACAACCCAGAAATAAAATTTCAGGCACTAGATACAGTAATGCAGTACTAATACAGTACTACGAAATATTAGTAGCAGGATAATAAACTCATAAGGAATGACATTTTTGAAATGGTAGCCATGCTAGTCTGTGTTTCAAGCATATCAGAGAGTAAACAAAACAAAAAGGCAACTAGGGACTTTCTGTCATTACCAGTTGTAAAAAGCCACATTGATTTGTATACTTATCTGTTAGGCTCACCAGCCATTGTGTACCTCTGTGCCTGATGTGTATAAATTGATGTCACGAAGTCTCATTCTTACATCTGATGAAATGGACTTGATACACAAAAGCTAACATTAAAATACACCATTTATTCTTTAAGGTGCCATGTTCTTGTCTTTTTGTTTTGTTTATTAAATGCTCCTAAGAGGGATGGCCACAGTAAAGTTTCTTAAGTTTTGTGAGGAACTTGCAGTTTGGACAATATTGATAAATGATTTGTAGATTAATTTTCTTTTAACATACATATCCACACATTTTGGTAAATATTTTTATTTTTTTAAAAAAAATTGTATACACAGAACAAATATAAAGCGTGAAAACTATAAACTATTAGTGCAACATCAAATACTACATAACAATTTTCAAAATACTGTGCTGTATAAATCAGGGATGCCCAAACTATGGCCCACAAGGCGGATACAGCCCGCAGTGCAAAATGATCCAGCCCAGAGAAATGGCAGCAAAACACCCGTAATAATTTGTGCAGCAGTGATCTCATGAATGCATCTGAATTTGGGATGTGAATCTCTTGGTCTTTTACTACTGGGAACTGAGTGAGAAGTGGTGGGTCTATTTTCTCAATGCAGCAAGACTTCTCTGCACAAAATCCCCCCCCCCCCCCGAGCCAAGAAATCTTATGGGAAATCTTGCAGATTTTGAAGCTTTGTAGTGCTTTTTAAAATTAATCTGACTTTTAAGGCATATGTTTAAAATGGCAATGTTTGATTTTTTTTTTGTAATAATTTTTAATCTATATTGAAAACTGACAGAACATTTAAAGCAGGAATTCTCAACCTGCGACCTGTGGGCTGGATGTGGCCTGCAGTGCCATTTCATGTGCCCCACCACCACCACCTCCGCTACACCCAGAAGTGCCATGCGGTAGAAGAAGGGCAAAATGGCCATCCGGCCCTGAAGCTGTCTGAGGGAGCGTGACCTGGCCTCTGGCTTTAAAAGGTTGAGAACTCATGATTTAATGTTACAATGATGGTTGAATTCATAAACACTGGATTTAAAATTTTAGTCCACCTTCCAGCTAATAGCCATTCAAGCTACACTTTGCTCTTGTTAAAAGGTGTGGTTTTGGTTTAATCAATTTCAGTTATGTTACTGATGCATTATTTGTTTAACTCTAACTTCTATAGAAACTAGATACATATACAGCTTAATTGCTGGCTTCAAGGTGATCCTTTATTAAGTGCATAATCTATTTTTAATTAAATAATACAGGCTACTAGCCACAAAATATTACAAAATAATACAAGCTATTCGCCACAAAAATATTCTACAATTGATTTTGCTTTGCCTTTCCACCCTACAATATTAAATTTTTAAAATACAATTTTGATGTTTATTCTTTATAAACTTAATTATCTACAGATGTACTGAAGAGCTTCAAAACCACCCCTTTTTTTAAAGAACTGTGGAGAACAAAGCAATTTTTCATGCTTTAATTCTATTTTCCACCCTTCCTTATCCCCACTAATGTAACTGTCAGAGAAAATCACAACTATGCTGACAATGCAATACACAATGAACTCCAATCCATGCAGACCTTTTCTACAGAGACTCAGTCAAAGAGAAGGTGAAAATTAGCTATTATTCTGAATAACAGCAACTAGGTCAAAGTTTGACTGTTACTCTCTGGCCCCAGAAGAAGTAAAACTAATCAGAAGGGTAACTCCTCATGAGGATGTATCTTCCCATGCCTTACATGATCTTTTACTTGACTCTCCTGGCAGGAACTGCTGAACAAAGTAACAGTGTTAGAACTGAGCAGAGTAGCAATGCTAAAACAGCTGTTGTAATGCCAGGCTTATTTTTCCCTTGGATGGCTACAAAGAAAAAGCAGCCACTTCCTCAGAACCCTACAACTCACAGCTAGAGATGTCACTCTTGGTGTAATGAATCTTCTACTGACATTTAGTACAAAGAACCTGTCTTTTGGCTTTTCTCAACTACTTTTCTTTTTTCTTTACAGGGAAAACAAACAGACGTATACACTTTCCATTTGCATTATCTGAAGATCACTTGTTCATCCTATAAAGAGAGTAACATTTTCTAAACCTACACCAGTATTCAAGTATTGAAAGCAGGAAATGCATCAAATATCTTCTGATCCAATTCAGTAACTTAACACACAAGGGGGGGAGGGGGGGACAAATGCATAAATATTGAAGTAAAAATGATATTATGTTGTGTTTTTTTTTATTGCACCATAATTCCCCCTGAGCGGAGTTACTGAAGGAAAAATCCTTTCAACTCAGAAAGCACCTTTGTGTTTCAGACACGATAAAAAAAAATTCCCTAGTGAGCAGAATAGTTTTTAAGAGGCTACTTTAATGGACAAGAAGAAATGGCAAGCCAAAATGATTTCTCCTGACATTCTCTATCACCAATTATCTTCCTTGTTCTATCTTTATGAGTTGAGTAAATAAAACAGTAAATCTGTTGAAGACAATTCAGTTCTTTTCATGTGTTCTGAATGACAACTTCCAAAATCACTGTCAGATGGTTTAATTAATTTAATTGTCAAATTTATATACCGCCCACTCGGCCAAAGCCAACTCAGGGCGGTTCACAATGACAATTTAAAAAACATGTTAAAAACAATTAAAACTACCCACCCCCTAAAACAAGGGGTGCAGGATCCAAAGGCACCATGTGAACCTCACCCACAATACCTGTAATGGCAACAATACAAGAAAGAAGGACATTTACTTGCATAGTTTTTCAGTCAACCACTTTTTCCCATCTAGATATATTAAAGGGTGGATTTCATAATGTTGATGGGGGTACATAGAAAGAGCTCCTCGAAGATTGTGATATTTTTGAACCACAATTGGGTGTACCCTGGTAACGGCAACCTTGTGTTGCCAGCTAATCTTTCTCACACAGGGTCAGGCGAGGGAAGCTGCAAAATGAACTAGCCAAAGGGTGCCTTCATTTCAGCTGTTTTGTGTCTGGCCTGGATACTGAAGAAGAAGATAATGTTGATGTAAAAAATCTGAAACTTTTTTGAGACTGTGAAGAAATGGAAGAAATGTCCTAATTTTGATATTTGGGGAACTGGGTCTGATCTTTTTTGCAAATTGAGTCCTCATGTTCTCTTGTAGTATTTTTGAAATTGATATTTTCTTCAATTTGCCTGCTAGTGGTGTATGGCTTGGATTGACAGAGCTACAAAATTCATACCTTTCACTACAGTGTACTTTTTATGTATGTTACCATTTTGTCAGTCTTTTCATTAAATATAATAATAAATCTTAGAACTGTAAAGCTGGAAGGAACTCTATGGATTATTAAGTCCATTCTATGTTAAGTGGGAACAGTGGAGAATCAAACTCCCTCTACAGCCAGATACCTAACTTTCCCGCAGTTAGGCCTACCTTGTCAATACCCTTGTCATCTATGTGAGCTTGAGACTCTGAGGATTCCAGTGGAGTGATGCAATGAATGCCAGCATAAGGTGGCTGTCACAGTAAGGTTTTTGACACTCAATAGAATGTTTAGCTGAAAACATTTGTTACTTGGCTAGTATCACTGTAAGTTGCTGAAAAGATCAAGGCAAAGACAGGTTTATCCTCATTTTGTTCCAGAGGAGCCCCTGGTAGGCATCTATTACTCCTTCATATTTAGCAAATTGTATGCCCAGAGCAGAGGTGTAATATAGTCAACTTCCTGGAGAGTTCATCTTTTCTTTAGTTCTCCGGCAACTGTATTTCTTTTGCCTAGACTAGACCAGGTAAAAGAGTTCTCAATGATTATCAAATCAGGCAATAGATGTCAGTTGAGATGATGGTGGCTTTGTATGTGTCTGTTTTACTTTTTTAAGAAGAGGTGATACCATCGAGATCTGTGCAGATGCTCATGCATCTTTGGTTAATTCAAAATACAAGTGATGTGATTTTGATGATGTAGGGAAGGGATGGCCATCCTTTGTGCCACAGGTGTTCTTGAACTTCAATTCCCAGAAACCCTGATCAGCAGATGTGCTTATTTGGGCTTCTAGTAATTGAAATCCAAGAACATCTGGGGCACCAAAATTGGCCACCCCTGGTTTAGGATTTGAAATTGCAAAAAACTTGCCATACAGAATTTGTTCAGAATATATATTTTACGCCCTTGGTTAGAGATGGAAGATTAGGTTGTCCCACATCTGAATCAGGAGACATGTAAGTAGGTGCAATTGAATGGTCTGATGTTGTGGCATTATTGTCAGTGCTTAAGAGTTTTGTTAATTTGTAATATGTCTTGCTTTTTGCTTTTCCAATTTATGTCATTTGGTTTCAAAGTTAGTTTCGGAATGGTGAGATGAATTAAGTGACTTTGATTGAATATTTCCTTTACAGCTCTAGAAATTTCCAGCTGTTGTTATCTGTACAAGCAGAGATTTAACCCTTCTATGTGCATCAACACAAAAAAGAATGCTTAGAAAACTTTTCTGAACTTAAATAAGTTGAAAAATGCTAGGCCAATGAAAACAGGGTCTTGATCTAATAGCCCTATTGTAATTGTTATTTGTTCAGGTTGTGGCAGCTTCTACTTGTATCCAGGTATACATTTTTTTCCTGAAAATCATTTTCAGGAAAAATGCCATTGGTGTGAATTTGTTTAAGGTGGATCCCAGCTTGCCATGAAGTGACCCACACACTGTGATCACAAGAGCCATCTCCGGCGGCTTTAACACCGGGACTGCAATGGAGTGCCACAACCTTGGAGTCTCTTCCGCCTCCATGATCATTGGGAATCAGAATAGTGAAGTGATTCCTCCTCTGCTCATTTTGGGGTTGGGCCCAATATAATGATTTGCAATAGCATTTTATCCACTGAGGAGACCATCACCCCACTTAAAGGGGCTCAACCGCCTGTAGCCATTGGCTCCTTTGGGGAATCAGGTTATTTACCACTGCCCAACACTTGGTGTTGAGTCACTGGCTGTACAGTCTACTCCATTACCATAGCAGGATGTCCAGCCAGACAAGAGTTTGTTTAGTATCAACAACACAAAGAACATAGAGAAATTTGAAGAGGTAGATTGAATGGTCTTTTGACCATAAAGCTGATCTGAACAAGAAATAGAATAAGCCATTCATCTTCCCTAATTTAAACTCTGTGTGGATTTACAGAATACAGTAATATGAACACTTCGAAACATGAACCAAAAACATTCTTTTAATTTTTCTATTTATTTTTCTACACCTTAATGGAACAATGTTTCTGAAAGCATGTCATAATTAATGGTATTAATGTGTTAAATGATAAAGTACAAACAATTTGGTTCTCATAGTGATATTTTGTTTCTCTCAGAGAATTTGTATATTTTCTAGACAGATTTTCCTACCATTGGAAAAAAAACATCAAACAACTGTAACTGCTTTCATATCATAGCATGGCCTTCTTAAATGGATAAACATTAAATGAATTATTTACAAAAAAAGCAACCAGCCTGTCCTTTTGGGCTTGTCCCATGTGCAATTATCATCAGATTGGGAAAAGACACTAGATACAGTTTGTACAAACTACAATGAAAAAGACTACTGTATTTTCTGGCGTATAAGACTACTTTTTAACCCCGAAAAATCTGTGCCAAAGTCGGGGGTCGTCTTATAGGACAGGTACTTAACTGCAGCTTGTTTCCCCTTGCTTCATATGTCCGGCGCATGTGGTGGGGGGTGCCGTGGCCGAGTCCCTGCTCTGTGCGGGGAGTATGAAGCAAGGGGAAGCAAGCTGCACACATCTTCCTGTACCTCGAGGAGGAGAACATGAGCATGGATTGGCTCTCCACCAGAACCTGCCCATTCGACTCGGAGGGCTGCGTGTCTTGGTTGAGTGTGGGTTAATTTTTATTTGGTGTGCATTGGAAGAGGGGTTGTCTTATACGGCAAGTATATTCCAAACTCTATATTTTAACTGGAAAAGTTGGGGGTCGTCTTATACACCCAGTCGTCTTATACACCGGAAAATACGGTAGTTAGTTTCTGTTTCAAATTAGCGTTGAGAAATCCATGGCACATGGAAAATCTCTGAAAGGTTTTCTCACGATGTCAATACAGCCTGACTTCATCATAAACAAGACATTGACTAGATTCATATGCATTCCCATAATATACTTGTTAAAGCACTGGTTATATGTGCTACCAGATCCTGTGTTTATAAGTGAGCATGGAGGATGCTACATTTCACTGTCACTTTGCTATTGTTTCCAAAGAATGCATAAGAACTCCATTTTCCAGGACCATTTAATACTCAGCTAAAGCCTGACTACATATATCACACCTTGGCTAGATTCCCATTGCATAATCTGAGGGAGATGAAATATATGGAACTTTTAATTCCTCATAAATGGCCACAGCTCATGACATCTCATCTGTGCAGCATAAAGTGGTGCAACAGGATTCCATCCAATATGCATGTGCCAATTCCTTAAATGAAAAGTACAATTTTACTTCTGAGATTTTTATTGAAACTCTGATACAAGAAATTGTTAAAGATACTTTACCAAGAACCACAATCGCATAAATGAACAAGTCCTACAGCCATGATGACGAACCTTGGCCCTCCAGCTGTTCTTAGACATCAATTCCCAGAAGCCCAAGTCAGCACTCCTACTGATCAGGGTTTCTGGGAATTGAAGTTCAAGGACAGCTAGATTACCAAAGTTTACCATCACTGTCCTACAGCATTGGCTAACTATTTTTTAATTTAAAAATTCATGAAACTGACTGTTTTAACTTTATAAATAATCTAACCTTATATAAATAATTAAATTATAACGAATTGCTATATACATAATGACTAAAATTATTAGTCATAATAGTACTTGATACAGCTATCCAATAAAACAGGCAACTTTCAAGTGCCTTATCAATCAAACTAGACTTTTTCATAGTTTCACACATCATCCGCAGATGGCTAATTAATACAATATGGCATTTATTTCATATCCATTCATCCAGGAACATAACCAAACTCACTCTTATCACACCCAACATGATAGAATGGAAGAATCAGAGTCACAGAAAAACTCAGTCGGAAGGGGTCTATGAGACCATCCAGTCCAACCTCCTGCTCAATGCAGGAATCCAAGTCAAAGCAGATCTGACAGATGGTTGCCCAATTTTCTCTTGAATGCTTCCAGCACTGAAGAGCTAACCAACTCTCAAGGTAACTGGTTTCATTGTCGTACTGCTCTAATAGTTAGGACATTTCCCCCTGATATTCAACCTATATCTGGCTTCCTGTACCTTGAGTCAGTTATTATGTGTCCTGCACACTAGAATGATTGAGAAAAGGCCATGTCCTTTCTCTTTATGATTATCTTTCAGGTATTGCTATCATATCCCCCCTCAATCTCCTTTTCTGAAGCCCAAGCATGCCCAGTTCCTTCAGTCTTTCATCATGAGGTTTGTTTTCCAGTTCCCTGATCAGCCTTGTTACCCTCGTCTGAACTTGGTAGTTTATTGGTATCCTTTTTAAAGTGTGGGGTCCAGAACTGGGCACAATATTCTCTGACTAGAGGGGGAAAGCATCAATTTTTAAGACTATACTTTTGTGAATACAGCCTTAAATAGCATTTTTCCTGCATCCCCTTCACACTGTTGACATACAGTAAAACCTCCACATACGATTTTTCCTGTTCCACAAGGTTATTTGTATATCAGGAAAAATTGTACATCAAAAACACATTGGATTACCAGAAGAGGCCTCTAGATGTCACCATATTTTTATGACGAATTTTTCCTATTAAAAAATTGTATGTCAAAATTTTTTTAGCCAGGATTTCTATTTGTACAGTATGTCGATTTTTTTGTAAGTTGAACCGTTTGTATGTCAGGGTTCCACTGTATCTAGCTTGTGGTCTACAATAACAAGATGTTTCTTGTTGTAATATTACTGACCTAATATTCCCATCTTGTAACTGTGCATTTGTTCCCCCCTCCCCGCAAGTGTGGGACTTTGTGCTTACTTCTGTTAATTTTCATTATCCTTCAGCTCAGCATTCCAGCCTATCAAGATATTTTTGAATTCTATTCCTATCTTCCATGGTAGAACTCACTCTCTGAATTGTACTTCAAAACTATCCTATTTTATTTCTTTAATAAAAAATAGTATGGTTTACCTTTTTGTTTACCTCTCACATATGTGTTTCTCATAAACATACTGCTACAGCAATAGTAAGAAAAAATACTATTAGAAACAGAATTAAGCTTTCCTATTAACTTTTAGCAGTTTCCTTGTACCAACAAACCAAAATACTGTGTCTGACCACAGAATGCTTCATGTGTTGCTAATGCCAGCTATTTTTAGAAGTGCAGATTAAACGTTTATAATTGCCTGAAAAAATGTAAACATCTAACGATGTAAATGTTTCTTCTCTTTAATAAAGGCAGGATCCTTTGTCTGAAGTCAGTCCTGATGGTTGGTGTAAATCACTGATGCTTTGTTTCACATGGAAAAAATACTAATGTTCATTTAAAGTAAAAGTATCCTGTTGCTAGATAATGCAAATGAAGCATACAATGGAACTCCGCTTAGTTGCACAGCACCCAAAAAAAAAATGGAGGGGGAGAAAATACATAAACAACCTGCCAGCATTTGCTTTTGAAGTGTCAGATAACATTATTTCCAAGATGACACTGAGGGCCTTCATTGGCTATGCATAAGGTCAGTGAATATTAACTTCATTTACACTTGGCTGAGAACTGACTGGTGTCAACAATAGAGGCTTAGATCCTCTGCTGAGCAGGGTTAGAAGCTGACAGAAAGCTGCCAGTGAGGAAGATGGATGATCGCACTGGCTGACCCCTTCCCCCTAAGTGTCACCATTTGGGCCTCTTTTCTATCTCAACAACAAAAGACCCTCTCTCAGTTTCCCAATGGCCTTCAGTTTTATTCATACTAACAGGTCCAGACATTTTCATCGATTGGATTCTATACATCTTAAACACAACAGTTTGCCCTCTTTGGCTAGACAAACCTTGGCACAGATGTCTTTTTCGTTTTTGCAATTGCTTCACTACTGTCTGGTGGGAAGGATGCAATCGGACAGGCAAACATCATGTCAACACAGAAAATGCTGCACCATTTATCTGTTTCCAATGGCATTTTAAGGAAACTGATATGTGCCATGACAGCTTAGTTAACCTTATCATACTTCATCTAAGATTTCTCAACAGAAGAAGTTATGTTTTTTTAAAGACTGTGATTTTCCTGAAGCATCTCTCTCTCTCTCTCTGCATTTGCACCAATATCAGAAATAATTGAACCAGGGGCTCATGAAGCTAGTGCATTTTTTAAAGGAGCTGCATATTAACTGATGTATAACATGAACTGAACAAGAACTAACAACTCATACCCCAAACCTGGGGGAGGGGGGCAGGGAATATCACTTTGCAGGCGCACCCCCCAAAGAAAGACTCAGACACCGGTATATGGATAAAGGCATTGGGCCACATTTATTGAATAATGCCCTAGTCCAAATTATAACTTTCAATTGGTACTCAGCCAATTATAATTCTTAAGGCAAGCAGGCTGCAGTAACACTGGTAAGGTTCCTCCCAAAATTGCCAATGGCAATTGGCTACAATGTATCCATTTGTATCAATTTGTTTGTTGAGACAAACAAATTGTTGACCGTAGTCAATAAACTATCTATTGACCCCACCCTCTGACGTGTATCCGTCAAATCACGGGGTGATGCATGCTGAAGAGCTCCTGCCATCATCCCTTTGCCTGGTTCGTCGTTGACCGGTCAACGTTATTACACCTGTACCTGTCTAAGTGTTGGCCAGTCAATTGCGAACCTGCCGGATACCTGTGGGTCATAAATATTTACCTTACCAGTGCTACCCGCCCATGTGACCAAAGTCAATAGCAAAGCCCCTATATCAAACCATAGCAACAGTGTGGGATGGGCAAAAAAGCCAGAACCAGGAAGCCAATTGTAGGTTCAGGCCAAAAATTCCCACCCGGCCCCGAAGCGACCAAAATATTACACTGTTCACTAGGGAGGGGGTGGAGGGAAAAACTTCTCCTCTCCGTCGCTATTTCTAAAATGGCAGCTCGGCTGCCTCATGGCCACCCCAGATGTCTGAGTCCGGGTGGGGAGGCGCAAAGAGCACGGCGGCCATTTTGGCGCCGCGCTTTCATTATCCAACGTGATGTAAGAGAGATTTTGATCACACCGCTAATCTTTCGTATTCTGCCTTCCCTCATTATGCAGCTCGTTTGGATCAAATCTGTTCCCAAATATCTGCCAACCTTCCAGAGGAAGATTTGGTGGGATGCAGAAGAGCAATCCTCTGCAATGAAAGATGTTTTGTCAGTGGACAAACATAATTGTATTTCACCCAGAGAATTCAGGATTGTGGCCACAAGTGTTATTTAGAAGGAACAACAATATTATTTCCCTGTTCAGGCAAGGAAATATTCAAATGAAATACTAAAACACAGCATTTAATTCAGTGCTGGAACTCAATCATATCCATTATAAATTAGAAAACAAAAGCTGGATCCAAACATCTGTGTGCCGATAATACCAAATTAGGCTAAATATGAGAAAGTGAAATTGAAGCCTTCAGTTACAGAGTTCATCTAAAGCTGTACTCAATGCAGTGTGTATTTGGGTTAATTGTTTTGCATTTAAAACTATGCTTGATTTTTTGTCTACATATACAGTATATCCCAATTTATTTACTGGAATTCGGGAGAAGTTTGTGCCACTCATAAGCTGTCAGAATTTGCAGCTGCTGCCCTTAGTCCTGGAAGAGTGGACCCTCACCCTGGTGTAAGCTACACCTGAGAGCCCCAGGAAGGTTCTGGGCCTTCATAGGTTCCACCTGGATACCCTGGGTGGTTAGCTATGTAAGAACCAGCAGTTTTGCACGCTCCCTGATCTCTTTCCTTGTTCCTGGTTTCCACTTCTGAAGACCTCTGCCCAGTTTGTGTGGACTGTTGTTGTGTCTTGCTTGAATTCTTGCTCACTGAACCCCATCCTTGCCTTGTTCTAGCCCTTGAAGATACTCTGCCTTCAGCAAGGAAGGTCAGCAGACTTGCTTGGCTCCTGGATCTCTTGTCTTGTTCCTAGTTTCTGCTGTCAAAGATCTTCCTTGCTCCTGTTCTAGATGATCTCCTACCTTGCTTCTGTTCTGGAAGACTCAATTCCCTGTTCCTGTGGACTGTTGTTTTGTCTTCTCCTGGGATTCTGTCCTCACCTTGCTCCAGCTCTTGAGGGTCTTTGCTGTACCTGTTCCTCCTTGTCACATGACTTCTGGCTTGTTTGGAATAAGCTTTCATCATCTGAACTAATCCTGCATCTCTGCTTTACTTGGACCTGGACTCAGAACTAAGATATGGTTACTGAGCTATATGCCTAGAAGCTGGCCAACACCTCTTGGAAACCAAAGCAGGACTAATAATGTTTGAATTATGGTTACATTTTCTCTTTGACATAAACCCCCTTAGCCTCAGCTTCCACTTTCTTAAGGAGTCAGTCTTCTAGCTGGCTCACTTCCATTGAGCAAACAATGAAATCCCTATGCCTAGCATTGAAACCAATGGTATTAACCACTGCCTCAGAGGTCTTTTGATTAATTAAGCAAAGGCTATTAGATATTGACTACCAGTGCATTCAACAAAACTCACACACACACACACACATACACACACACACAAAGTTGGGGTTCCTTCTGCAGCAAGCCCATGTGGCTCCCTACTTGAGTAACCTGATTCTTCCTCAAGAGCACAGGGCCTTTTCCTTGGCAAGGTTTAACGTTTTGCCTTCTGAGCTCCTATTTGGGAGATTCAATAAAGTCCCATATGGCGACAGGTTGTGCCCTTGCGGGACAAAACAAGCTGAATCAGTTGTCCACCTTTGCTTCTACTGCCCCTTTTACAAGGAAATAGGCTTCAATTACCTAGACCCCATCTTAACCAAATTAAGTGGACTTTCATACCCCTGCAGCTTGTTGCTTCTCTTGAACAATGGCTCCACCGATTACATGGACTGAGTTGCAGCCTTCCTGTTGTGTGCCATCTGGCTCTGATCATTTGGTGGGAGATTTTTATTCGTGGTTTTCAATGTATTAATTGTAGCATTCCTTGTTGTCTTAATCATTGTAATATCACTGGCACTTGAAGTGCTGTTGTAATGCCAGCAAAGCTTTTTTTTTTATTACTGTTCGGCCTGTTACCTGGTGGTCCTGGCGTTCATGTTACTTGCCAGCCACCCACACCCTGGACTCTGACATAAGCACTGCCAGGGCACTGATAGCTTTGCTTGCCAAGTCTGACAACTTGAAACTATTCCAAAGTTTTTTCCTGGACATATGGGGATTGCACAGAAACTAAATAACAAATAACCTTAACAAACTATAGCTCCAAGCAATTAACAAAAAATATCTGGACTCACTGCTGGTTTTCTTCATTTGCTCTCTGTTTTGACTAAAGATTTTACCTCTGCAAAAATTAGATGTTATGTCTTTACTCATTTCTGCTCTCATGCTGACCAAGTTAGAGGTATTATTTCAGGTGGTTCAAGGAGATTCCCATCCTCTCACTATATAAGTTCCATAAGTCTTCTCTTCCTCTTTCATCCACATCCTATAGCCATCTCCATTTTTTTCAACTACTTTCCAAACAGCATTATTTAATTAAAAGTGCATTGTCCGTTAGTACTATGTTCTTCTTCTTCCATGTCTAGGCCAGACATAAAACTGCCAAAATGAATGCACCTTTTGGTGAGGTCACTCTGCAGTTCCTTTCACCTGACCTAGTGTGAGAAAGATTAGCCAGCATCACAAGGTTACCATTATGAGGGTATGCCCGATTGTGGTTGAAAAATACTACAAACTTTGAGGAGGCTCTTTCTGTGTACCCCAGCACTGTGTTGAAGCTTGGCATTATGTGTGCAATCCCATGACAGATAAGCAAATCTTTATTTTTTATTCCCAAAGGACTGTGGTGGCTTAGTGGTTAAGGTGCTGAACTTGATTCCTGGAAGGTTGGCAGTTCGAGACCTGAATGCTGCACAACAGAGTGAGCTTCCATCTCTATCCCAGCTCCTACCAACCTAGCAGTTCAAAAGCAAGAAATTGCAATTGGATAAATAGGTACCCCTTTGGTGGGAAGGTAAACAGTGTTCCATGCACTTTGGTGTCTAGTCATGCCACATGTCCACAGAAACATCTGCAGGGCTATAAACAGAGATGAACACTGAACTCTAGAGTCAGATACAACTGGCTTTTGAGCAAGGGCAACTTATTTTTCTCCCATACTTGAACAATTTTTATTTTAAAACTATTTTATTTTTAATCTCATTTATGAAGAAATTTGCAAATTAAAAATAGTTTTCTCTTTTTAAAAGCTGGAAAAAATATAAATGATCAGCACTGGCCAAGTTCCCCCAGCAATTAGGGGACAATATTATATCTGCCTGCCATGTAACTGTTAAAATTTAGGCACATTTCATAAAGGTGACAACCTTATTTTGGTATCTTAATTTGCGAGTTTAGCAAATTCAATTTGGTTGAACAAAGAGATTCAAACTCAGACTATCAGGAGCTAAGTAGTAAAAAACTCAGCCATGAACCACACATCTGACAGTTTAACCTTCCTACTATCTATTTCTTTAAATTAAGTCTTTTCTGGATTAGTAGGCCCCACTGTCTTGTTTCCTTCCAGTAGCAAGCAGCGATTTTTTAAATTCAGATGGGGCTCTGAGGATTAATATATGTCTTATTAAAAGAAAGTAGTTTTATATTTTTAAAAAATGCATTTTAATTGTGTTTCCAATTTGTTTTTTAAAAATAACTTAATAAGAACATATAAGAACATAAGAACAGCCTTGCTGGAACAGGCCACAGCCCATCCAGTCCAGTATTCTGTCTCACACAGTGGCTCACCATTTCCTTCAGGGTATTATTCCCAAGGAGATGCCTTCACCTGCTTAGGATTCCCTGGAAATGGCATTGAGAGATATCCTGCCTATCTCTCCAACCCAGAGGTTGTCCTTAGGTATCCATCAATACTGTTGTCCTCCATGAACTTGTCTAATCCTTTCTTAAAGCTGTCAAGACTGACAGCTGTCACCACTTCTTCTGGCAGGGAGTTCCATAGACCAGTGGGTAAAAAAGTACTTTCTCATATTTGTTTGAGAACTAGTACCCAAAAGTTTCATGGAGTGCCCCCTAGTTCTTGTGTTGTGCGATTGGGAAAACAGTTTTTACTTATCTACTTTGTCCACACTGTGCATGATTTTATAAACTTCAGTCAGGTCACCTCTTAGAAGCCGTCGTTCAAGAGTGAAAAGGCCCAACCGTTGCAGCCTCAGATGGTAAGGAAGGTGTTCCAGTCCCCTAATCATTCTGGTTGCTCTCCTCTGCACTTTTTCCAGCTCCATAATATCCTTCTGGAGGTATGGCGACCAGAACTGTACACAGTATTCCAGATGGGGCCTCACCATAGATTTATGAAGAGGCAAAATGACACTTGCTGACTTATTTTCTATACCCTTCCTAATGATCCCTAGCATTGAGTTTGCTTTTTTCACTGCTGAGGCACACTGGGTTCACACCTTCATTGAGTTGTCCACCAGGACACCAAGGTCCCTTTCCTGGTTTGTCGCAGAGAGTTCAGAACACATCAGTTTATAAATGTAAATGGGGTGTTTTGCCCCAACATGCATCTCTCTGCACTTACTAATGTTGAAGCTCATTTGCCACTGTTTTGCCCACTCCCCCAGTGCCAAGAGATCCCTCTGAAGCTTCTCACAATCTGTCACAGTTTTCACTACCCTGTATAATTTAGTGTCATCAACAAATTTGGCTACCTTGCTATTTACTCCTACTTCTAGATCATTTATGAAGAGGTTGAAAAGCAAGGATCCCAGTACTGAACCTTGGGGGACCCCACTCTTTACTTCCCTCCACTTGGAGAAGTGTCCATTTAGTGCTACCCTCTGTTTCCTGTCCCTTAGCCAGTTGCTGATCCAGGACAAGACCTGTCCCTTTATCCCATGACTGGTAAGTTTATTCAAGAGCCTTTGGTGTGGGACCTTGTCAAAAGCCTTCTGAAAGTCCAGATAAACAATGTCAACTGGATCCCCCTTATCCACATGCTTGTTGACACTCTCAAAAAAATCCCACAGATTAGTGAGGCAACTTAATGTTTAACTTCAATTTGTTTTCATTAAAAAAAATTAAAAGCTAGTCCTCTGACCATTTCCTGGTGGGTGGAAAGCTAAAATATAAATTTAATAAATACCTCAATAACTTCCCATTATATTTATAAGTAAAATTATATATTTTCAAATGTCCCAGCTACTGAACAAAATTCTCACCAACCACTACTACTGGCTAAGGAAGGCATTTTGAAAAGTAAGCTTATCACCAACCTAACCCCCCTTGCTCTGATTAGAACCAGACTCTTAAAACACCCATACTTTAATAATCTGCAGTTCAGTGAGACTTTACCATATTCCACATACTTTCTGGTTTTTAAACATTTTTTCAGAGAATGGAATGCAAAATATAAACATTTTTATTTTATTTTAAAACATTTTATGAAACAGTAGTACAGCACATTTTGAGCAGTCTGTTATTTCACCTTGCAGGAATTTTTATTTGATGAATGGTTGCAAGCGAAGATACTTACACTTCACCTAGTGACAGATAATTATTGTAAAAGTGCCAGCTAAACCAAAGAATAATCATTTGTATGAATAATGCAAGCCATCCAAGGAAGCAAGCAATTCATAAGCACTGCCTTTGCAAAGGTATTGAAAATGAAAGGTAGAAACTCAGTGTTAAGGCCATAAACATTGCATACATAAAGATCCATATTTATTCTTGACATCCCTATTTAAAATGTCTGCTCAAGTGGCTAAGATGCTGACTGGGAGGCGGGAGGCCAGCAGTTTGATTCCCGAGTACTGCAGGATGGAAGGAGCTCCCGTCTTTGTCCCAGCTCCTGCCAACCTAGCAGTTCGAAAGCAAGAAATTGCAAGTAGGGACCACTTTGGTGAGAAGGTAACAGCATTCTGTGCACTCCAGTGTCTAGTCATGCCTGCCACATGACCATGAAAATGTCTGCAGAAGCAGACAGTGTTGGCTCTTCGCCTTTGAAACAGAGATGAGCACTGAACCCTAAAGTTGGATACAACTCTCTTTTGAGCAAGGGAGACCTTTACCTTACCAGGAGAAAGGATCAAGAAGGAACATACACTTGTGTCTTGGGAGGAGGGACACACAATGGGATATACAAAGAAACATTTCTTATAATCCAATATGTTTCAGATGTTAATGTTACTCAGAACACAAAAGCTTTCAAGTTTGAATATGCTGGCACTGCAGTGTCATGCGCTGCAGCTTGAAGCACCGACAAGTCAGAGTGGAAAGCAAGAAATGAAACAGGTAGATAGATGGGTTGGGCCTGGAATGTGACATATTTCTTACTTACATATCTTAACCTATAAAACCAAGGGTTAACCATTGGAACTTGCTATAGGTTGCTATGCCTCGCCCTACTTGCCTGCACTCACCCTTCGTGCACACGGCCGATCTGGGTCCACAGGTCAACAAAGGATTGAGAAAACAGGCAGTGGGGCAACAGCCCCACAAACGTGAAAAAAGGGAAACAACTTCATTTCCCAATGTTCTTTGCGCCGTGCCGCACCACAGCCAATCAGGATGAGAGGCGCAACCACAAAGAACATTGAAAAATGCGCTGCGGCCAATCAAAATCGAGCCGCAGGGGAAAAAATGCACCACAACCACAAATCACAAACCCATAACTACAAGCCCCAGAGTCCTGCGTGACATAAGCGCGCAGAACGCTGAGGAAACTGGTGCCCGAAAAATTAAAAAGAAAAACAACTCACCGCCTCACAGCCAAGCAAACACCAGCTGGCTTTCTTTCCCTCACCAACAGCGCCTGAAGGTCCCGACTGGAGTTTCCCCTTTCATATCAAGGTGGGGGGTTGTGATCCCCCTCTCTGCTGGCTACCCTAGGGTTGGAAGGTTTTTGGGGACAAAAGGGATATCCCCCCACCCCAACCCTTCTGGACCCAGGAGTCCAGGTAGAGTGGATTGATTTTCCCCCCCTCCTAAAAAAACTCCATCTTTAAAGAGAAGAAACCAAGCGGTTTCTTCTCTTTAAAAACAGAGTTGTTTTAAGGAGGGGGGGAATCGATCCACTCTCCCTGGTCTCCTGGGTCCAGAAGGGTTGGGGGGACATACCCCTTTTGTCCCCCCAAACCTCCCAACCCCAGGGGAGCCAGCAGAGAGGGTGGTCGCAACCCCCCACCCACTGATATTAAAGGGGAAACCCCGATCTACTTTCACGACTCCACACAATCAAAGTACCATAACACAATAAAGCCCCCGTCCCCACCACCTAGCCCACCCTTCCTATCCCCCACCGACCATGCCCCCTCCCCACCACCTAGCCCACCCTTCCTATCCCCCACTGACCATGCCCCCTCCCCACCACCTAGCCCACCCTTCCTGACCCCCAATGACCATGCCCCCCTCCCCACCACCTAGCCCACCCTTCCTAACCCCCACCAACCATGCCCCCTCCCCACCACCTAGCCCACCCTTCCTAACCCCCAATGACTACGCCCCCTCCCCACCACCTAGCCCACCCTTCCTAACTCCCAATGACCACGCCCCCTCCCCACCACCAAATAAATAATTTTTTAAAAATTACTAAACACACAGTCAAAAGCATCCAAAAATACACAAAAACAAAAACACCAAAAACAATATGAAGTAAACAAAAACACAATCAAAAACAAAACAAACAGACAACAAATACAAATTCCAACCTCCCCCCTCCACACACACACACACACACAAAAGAAAGAAAACAAGCAAACTTACCAAAAGATGTCCTACCTCCACCAGGACCAGAAAAGAAATGAATAAAGAAAGAGACTACTTACCAGAAGAAGCTTCACCCAGAGGCCAGGAGAGAAGAAACAGTCAAAATACAATAACCCCTACCAGCACCACCTGCTGGCCACAATAGAAAAAACAATTCAAAAACACACAACAGCTCCAAAAAAAGGCCACAAGAGTAAAAACAAATCAAAAACATAACACAAATTCACAATTTTACACAAAAGGTCACACCAATAAAAACAAGTCAAAAAAATTACACTAAAACACACTTTAACACAAATCACAAACATATTTCAATAAAATACAATAGAAACTTTTAAAAATCCTGTGCTGAGTTTTAACTCAAATTTAAACCCAAAACATCTAAACACATTTTAAAAATATTGAATGTAAAAAACATTTACTTTTACATTATTAAAATTATTACCTACGGTACAACTAATTAAAAAAATTCAAAAAAAAAACTAAAACATTATTCGCTTACACAAAACAATTTGAAAAAATTATATCATACTTTGTTCTTTTATTAATCCTAAAAAAAACCCAAAAAAAGCAGATCACAGATAATAACAGCCAAGCCAAAAAAAATTAATTACATAAATAAACATTTAAAAAATTTAAAATTACAGACTAAGCAATTTTTAAAAAACATTAACACAATTTAACCTTCCAACACAATTTTAAACAGCCCGGCAATGCCGGGCAACCTCTGCTATTCTATACCTATAAATCCAAGGGTTAACCGTTGGAACTTGCTATATGTTTCTGCACCCGTCCATACTATCCAGTACCGAGCCTCCTGCACTCGCCGAACCCGGCCTGCAGAGTACTGCAGGGTTGCTGAAGCCACCAGTGGGGCAAGAGCCCCACGAATGTGTAAAAAGGGAAACAACTTCAATTCCCAACATCCTCTGTACCACGTCGCAGCCAATCAGGCTGAGAGGCGCGAGCAAAAAGAATGGAAAACGCGGTGCGGCCAATTGAAATTGAGCCGCAGGGAAAAAAACGCGGTACAAACACAAACAAAAAACACAAAACTCCAAATCCCAGCATCCTACGCGCCGTAAGCGCTCAGAATGCTGCGAAAGCCAGCGCGTGAAAAATAAAATTAAATGCCAGCATCCTGCAACAGGAGCGCAAGTCCGCCACGTCCTCCCTCCACAAAACCGGAATGAAATGAAGAAACAAAGACTACCCACCTAGAGGCCAGGAGAGAAAAAACATGTGAAACAAAAACAAAACCAACACTATTACTAACAACACTATTACTAACAAAAACAAAACAGCCCCACCTAGAGTCCACAAGAGTAAAAACAAGTCAAAAAATAACAATAAATCTTAAGTTTACACAAATAACAAACATATGTTAAATAATAATAATAAGATTTATATCATCCTCTGTTGGTTTTTAACTAAAAAAACCAAAACCCAAAACATCTAAACACAGTTTACCACAGCCCGGCAACACCGGGCAACCTATGCTAGTGGTATATATTTCAACCCCCTTTAAACGTCTCTTCAAAGTGCTATGTTTTTCAGTAACAAAAAACCAAGTATCTAGTACAATAGCATGGATGCATATATTAAGTAACTTGGTAAACTCACATGAATATGAATCTGAGGATGATGCCTATTATCATTCAAAGATAACTAATTCTGTGGCTCTATAAAAAAAACTTCAGAAATTAATTTGCCACACTGAGTGCACAACAACCTTTGAACCTGACATACAATTTTGGGAATTTAAAGTTTGTATTGTGCTTGTTTTGCATTCAAACTGCACCTCAATGAAGCACAATTTGTAAATTATCAGAAAAGATGACATCATGCAACTAATATCATACACCTTCCTTAATATCATACACATTCCTTAAACATAAGCAGAATGATTCCCAAGTGGTGGATCAAAGCTTAGCCATGGATTTCAGTAAATTTCTGGTAGAAAGAAAAGGTAAGAGTTGTTTGTTAAAGTTGTTCCATAAATGTTACACTAATAGAAGGGGACAGAAGCAGGAAACTGGATACACTCCAAAACACCACTACTATTCTGCCTGGAAATCCAATTTTTTTTAATGAAGCGTTTTTAAATAACTATACTAACAAACTTTTGTTTCAACTACTGAATGCAGATGCCAAAGAGGTGGGCTAACTAAAGCAGGGAAAGTGATCTACAACATGACTAAAAATGAATTACTCAAACAGAAATATACAAGCTAAATGAAGTACTGTACAAATACTTTTGCCCTGCTCATATATCACTGCTGATCTATTATGGTAAGGCAGTGTCCCTAAATTAGGAACCAGTGGCACTGAGGAATTTGAGGACCAAAGCATTTTAGGAAAGTTTTTGTGGGCACACCAGATATATGAAAACAAGTTCTTTCATGCTGAGCATGCAACTAAGTAACCAGCTATGAATTGTCACTGGATAATTTCTAGTGATGTTCACATAATGGTTAGCTCACAACACAGCAGAGGATTTCTCAAGAAGTGTAACCTCTTTCAAGGCACAATAAATTAGTCCCGAGGGATCCTTAATTGGTAAGTTACAATGTTCATGATTACCACTTACATAATATGGAAAGGAAAGTTCCATGACAGCAGCAGGGAGCCTATAGACCAGGAGTTCTCAACCTTTTTAAGCCGGAGGCTGGGTAATGCTCCCTTAGACAGCTTTGGGGGCCAGATGGCCATTTTGCCCTTCTTCCACCACATGGAACTTCTGGGTGTGGTAGAGGTGATGAGGGGCCACATGAAATGGTGCCATGGGCCACATCCGGCCTACAGGTCACAGGTTGAGAATCCTTGCTGTATACCTTCCCTTTTCCAAAATGAGCAGGGGGGGGGCATGCCTGACAATAGATCAGATATGTTCTGTTTAAAAAGAATAAATCCACAGTAACAGATACCGCCATCTTTTTCTGCTCTGCATGGTGCAGCCTATGTACTACAATGCAATACTCAAATATTCAAACATTAAGCTAAGTTAAAACACAAATACAAATGTCTTGTGTGGGTTGATTTTAAGGAAGAAAACCCCTGAAGGTATTGACTACACATTGCCAAACTGGGGTAACTTCCAGATGATTAAATAAGTTTTAAGTAGGGTAGGGGGTAGCATCTTCCAATCTGTTACATTGTTTTGATTCTACTATTATTATTTTTATGGTAACTTACATTTTAATTAGCTTTGATGGACAAGAAAAACTGTTTGAGCCTATTTAAAAATTAAATATTTGTGAGACTTCTGTATTTACAGAGTGAGGAGAAAAAGCTCACAAACTGCTATGCCTGACCAAGGTAGCCACTTTTCTCAATTGCTGGCATGGCTTTGGGGCAAACCCTAGTTTTGCCAATTTCACATAGCCTGTACTATCTTAGGAACCAGCCAATATTTCATTGTTTGGAGTCATGCTGCACTGGCCTCATGTTAAAATGACTTAACCAAGCAGGTATATCCATCAATCAATGTCAATATACACCTATGCTTTCTTCTCCTAAATGAAATACAGATATATATTATTATAGAGCTGTGAGAAGTGATGTGGAAAAAGGGATGTTCATTTCCTTTTCAGGTATGATAGAATTGGCCAAAATTCTGAACACCAATTAAGATTCAACATTTATTCCTTACCGTCACACTAACTTGGCTCAAGCTATGCAGTCTCAGCAGTACATTCTTTTGTGTTTACAGCTATAGCAACAGTAATGAAATTATTATGATTTCCAAGCTGCTAGATACATATGATAGAAAATCCAAGAGACTTGATTTCTAGAAGAACTGTGCTTCCACATAGTCAACAGGAATACACAGAAAGAGCCTCCTCGAACATTGTGGATATTTCTTACATTGTTGAACCACAATCAAGTGTACCGAAGGCAACAACAACCTTGTTTTGCCAGCTAATCTTTCTCACAACAGATGTGGACACGAAAGAAGCAACATTACAGCAATCTATACCATTAGGGCGAAACCACACCTTACCAAATGGCAGGAACTGAGCAGAGGGATGTCCATTAATGAATGGCAAAACCAGTAGGGAATGATGTCCACTCACTACTGCAATCATCCATACACAACTCAAAAATGTTCCAGTGTTTTTGGGGTAGACAATTTTTTGTTGGGCAGCAGGAGCTCCAGAGACAGGGGTGGGAGGGTGGAAGTCTATCAACCTAGCATCCCTATACAACTAAATGTAATATGTTCGATGCAGTAGAACAGAAGATCAGGTTAGCTTCCTTGGAGGGAGGGATGTTATTCCTAACATTAAAGGTTAAGGTAAAGGTTTCCCTTGCTCGAAAGCCAGTCGTATCCGACTCTAGGGTGCAGTGCTCATCTCTGTTTCTAAGCCGAAGAGCCAGCGTTTTCTGCTTCTGCAGACGTTTCCGTGGTCATGTGGCACGCATGACTAGACACCGGAGCGCACGGAACACTGTTACCTTCCCACCAAAGTGGTCCCTATTTATCTACTTGCAATTTCTTGCTTTCGAACTGCTAGGTTGGCAGGAGCTGGGACGAAGACGGGAGCTCATTTCCGTCCTGCAGTACTCGGGAATCGAACTGCTGACCTTCCGCTTCCCAGTCAGCGTCTTAGCAACTTGAGCCACTGCAGTCATTCCTAACATTAATCTCCCTAAAATATTGTTTTCTGCAAACAAGAATACAGAGGGCAAAAGATATCTAGAAACATGAATTTATTCAGCAGAAAACAACAAAACAGAAGCCCAATCCAGATGATGAGGACTGCACTGGGACCGGACCTCACAACAGCTTTTTCTTCAACGCAGAAGTGGAGTTTCTAGTGACACGTATAAGCAAGTCTATATAACTTAATGTATAATTTACACAAACACCTAGTGTGGTATAGTGGATAGATTAACAGACTAGGACTCGGAACGCTTGGGTTCAAATCCTCGCTCACCCACAGAAACTAATTGTTACACACAATTCAAATATCTTATGTACCTTGAAAGCCCTGTTAGTTACTATAAATTGGTTCTGACTTGAAGACACAAAATAAAAAGTAAGTTGGACAGTTCTTCTTCCATTGCACATCATAGTTCCTACCTCCAGACAATCTGGTGCCTAAATATGTATAATTCAATTTACATATATTAATTTACATTTTTCTATTCCTTGTATCTGTTTCATTGCCAACATCTGATCCTAGGGGCAGGAAACAGTGGATTGCTCCAGACTAGATTTACACCTAAGTCCCACTGCAATCAATGTTTATATATTTCAGTGAAACCAGCCTGCTTTTATCTTTCAATGTTTCCTATCTAATGAATGAAGTCATATTGTACCTGGGGGGAAAACACTGTCTAGAAAATGAATTTATTCATTTTGAAGATGAAGACCAGATGCTGACAATTTAGGAAATTCAGGAAATTACTGTATGTGTCACTGGGCAGGAGAGTATCTCTTCCTCTCCCCAAAAAAAGGGTAGCAGAAAAGAATGCATGATCTCTTTTATATGACTTATTTAAAATTCTTATTTATTATTGGGGGTGAGGTTTCTCACCCTGGAAAAAAATTATAATCCTTATGTATGAAGATAAAATCCAGTGTACTATATCAGAGGACACAGGGTTATGGCTATGGTTCAAAAACTATTATTAAGGATTTGAAATTTCTGGAAACGGAACCATGAGAAAAATAATACCCATCCACCGCAGGGCATTTCAGAAAAAAGGGTGAAATGCATACAAGACTTAATTGCTCACCGAAATTAGATTTATTTTACTGCTGTTACAACACGGAACACTTTTTTCATGACCTAACTTAAAGAGTCATAAGATTGACATATTTATGAGGTTTTTAAATACCAGTCAGAATCCTGTTGATGTTCATGTAAGGTTTGCATAACTTGGCACTGTTAATTCATGAGACACTGGAAATTGAGTGAATAATCAAGTACATGATCAACATGAACCTGATCACCTAACAGGATTCAGGCCTGAAAACTTTCATGGCTTTGGCATTCACAAGGTCTTGCATCTCCAGAGACCCAGAAAATGCAGCAAAAATGTGTGAATAGCATAATTAAAAACAGTTGCAAAAAAGGCAACTTATGCTAAGTACAGGATCTTACTTTCAACCAATCTGAAGAATAGGAAAACAGATACTATATGTTTTACAGGGAACAAAATGAGACAGATACTGTAATTAGGATGTCAAAGCACAAGTTTGAGCAAGCCATGACAGCTCTGTTGGCACAAATGTGTTATGTTATCATGCTGTAGTCTTCAAAAGCATGCTAACATAAAAATTCAAAGAATCAATAAACAGATTTTGATTACTTCAATATAGCATGGTTCCCATTTATTGTATTTATACAACACAAGAAAGAAAATAGACAACAATCTACAAGTATATATGGAGATCTGTGGAACACTATTAGGATAAAGGTAATTATTATTAACAGATCATCCTAGAAAGACAATGGCTTATTTTGTCAGTAGTATTTTGTTTGTTTGTCAGTAGAAGACATATAGCTGCAGTATATACTTCCAAAGATATTTGGCCGTACAGTAGTGTCCTTGATGTTAACAAAAATATACCTTTTTTAGGTTTACAAGATTTTTTTTATTTTAATTATGGAGCATTGAAAGTCACTTTCAGGGGAAAAGAAAAGTAACCTGCATTACATGTTATGGAATGCACACACGCACAAATACACGCATGCGCGCGCGCACACATGCATGCACACACACACACAGTTGTAGCAGGTTCAGCACAATTTAAATGGCTTTGCATGAACTTCTTATAAATGTTCTGCAGATATATAATTTAGAGACTAATTTAGAGCAAGCTAGCTTTTGTTTTAATATCTCATAAAAGTGGCAAGTTAAATGGGCATAATTCCTTTCCATCTCTTGAAATAAAAAAGGAACTGCATTTCAATTTTGCAGGGGAGGAATGTGTGAAATGTGATGGAATTCAAGTCAGCCAGTTTAAAGGTTTCTCACTACAGTATTTAGATCTGTGTAGGGAAGAGTGGCTGTAGTTCGGTGACAAAATAAAAGTACAATGCATACGTTCATATATTTTTAAAACAAATTTGTGCTGTTGATATTTGGCTACCAAAGGCATGCACGATCTGTGGAATATTAGGTAAACTGGTAAGGGACATAAAAATAGCCATGTTTCATTATGAGATAATGAGTAATTTGTGCCTTCCAGATATTGGTGGACTGTAAATACCATCAACTTTGCCCCTCCATGGTGGATCCCTCTGCCCATGGGTCACCTTCCCCCCATGGTTGGTCCCCTCCCCTCAGTGGATCCCTCCCCCCAACACTAGGTTCCCTCCCTCCCTGATAGCCCCCCCACAGTAGGTCCCCTTCCCCCCGGTGGGTCCCCCCCATAGTGGACCTCCCCCCGGTGGGTCCCCTTCCTCCCCAATGGTAGGATCCCTCCCCTTCTCCCCCCACGGTGGGTCCATTTCCTCCCTACGGTGGAACCTCCCCCATGTTGTGTGTCCCCTCCTCCTCCTCTGTGGGTCCCCTCAGGGGGGGGGTGACGCGGAACAACCAGGGCTCCCTGCCTGCCCCCACCTCCCCTTGCCTGGTTTGGGCCAAGAGCCAGAAGCTGGGAGGAGTTTTGGCACTAGGGTGGATGAGGGAGCAGCTCTTCCATGCTTGGGAGTGGCGGCGACAAGGTGGGGAGGGCCAGTCGGGCTTCCCCCACTGCTATAGCCAAGCCATGGGGGTGTCGTGGTAAACATCCTGCCAAGGGAGCAGAGGAGGGGGGTTCCCCTGCCTGGGCCAGGAAGGTGGGGGAGCTCGGGAAGAGGAAGGTGGGGGTGGGGTGGGGTGCTCAGGCGGGGGGCTTCCCCTGCTACACAACCCACCCACCCCTGCCCAGCTTTCCCAGTGGTGCAGCTGGCCCAGCCTGGCAGAGTACAGATGGATGGGTACCCCTGCCCTCCAAAGTTGCCTTGGCCCGGGGATTGCTGGTCGAGGCCCCCCCCCAAGAGTTTCGCTTCCCGAGAAAGGGAGAGACCTGGGTGGAGCAGGTGTCCAGAGCAGGGCTACCGTCTGAACCCGGGACTGACTCTCTGCCCCCTGCCCATGAGGGTCCCCTCGCCAGCCGGAGAGTCAACCTTGGCATGCCAGGTGCTCTTGGACATCAATTCCCAGAAGCCCAAGTCAGCACTCCCTGCTGGTCAGGGGCTGCTGGTAATTGAAGTCCAAGAACAGCTAAGAGTGCCGAGGTTTGCCATTGCAGTCTCTAGTGCCCTGTGGGCAAACCCTGGCACTCTCTTTGACTTCAGCTCCCAGAAGCCCAAGCCAGCACTCCCTGCTGGTCAGGGGCTGCTGGGAATTGAAGTCCAAGAACAGCTCAGAGCGCCAAGGTTCGCCGTTACATCTCTGGAGTGGCTCTTGTGTAAGGCTAACGGCCCTGCCTTGCCCATTCCAGGCCAGAGATCTCCCCCCCCCCCGGGCCCTTTTAGGCCACCCTTAGCCATTCCGGGTCTGACACGCCCCGGGGGTGAGGGAAGCGGGCCAGAAGTGGCCACCCCGGGCTCAGGCCAGACCCACTACGGCATGGGGCTTCTGTCCTGGAGACAGCTGCATGAAAGGGAAGTGTGTCTCTGTGTGTCACTTGCGGGTTGGCGAGGAAAGGGCGTGAAGAAGAGAGAACCCGGCTCAGGCGGCAGAAGCACAGGGGGTGGCTGGCCGTGTTTTTGTTGTGGCAAGAAATGGGAGCCTTGTCACTTCCTTGTGTGTACCTTGTGCAAGGGAGAAAGAAAAGGAAACTTGAGATGTGGGAATTCTCTTGAGTAAAGAGTGTGGTCTGTTTTTCTGTCTAAAATACATCAACTCTGCCCAGGATAGACTGTGACAAGAGGCAAACTGTTTTCCAGGTATACCTGGGAAAGCTGAAATTGCCTAATTTACACTTTCATGTTTACTCTCTCCCTCACACACACAGAAACCAAAAAATACATAACTATGAACAATTAATAAACTGAGCATTACAAGCATTATGTGTTTAAGAATGAAAACAAACATAGCAAACAGTTGATATTTGATATCAAACTTACAAATTGAAACATATTAGATCTCCAAGACATCAGGTTTACAGGTGATGTATGGCTAGAATAGCCATGAGTGACATAATTTTTATGTGGCACTATGGAATGCTGAATTTGACTTCTATCAAGGATTCATATTTTTAATGTACAAAACAACTCCATGGTTCTAATCAGGCTGGTAATATATTTTTAAATGGTATTGTGCCATCTTTAAGTACTTGGCTTTTTGCAGTAGCTACTTCATTTGCTTTGGATGGCCAGTCAAAAGAATTATTAAATGGTTTCTTTTTGCCCCAGGAGTCAACAGAGAGTTTAGAGATCATAAATAATGTTTAATGGGCTGAACCTTCATTAAATTAAAAATCACATCTCACAGAGAGGATCTTCATCCTTATGCTACATTGATCTCATACGTTCCAGCTATCTAAGTAGCTCATTTATGCTTTTATCAGATGACCATCAAACAGAACCAGCTTCCACAGGAGAACAACTGAATTACATACTTGAAGCAGAACTTTCCCCATACAATGAGATCCTCAGTTCGACCACTACGTCAATCAAGAAACCAGGTAATCCAGCTGTCAGAACTGGGTTCTGCAAGATTTTGCATACTAGTGGTACAACAAAGGAAAGGACTGCCAGTGCCATAATAATAATAATTTTGTGTCAGAAATTATTCTGGGTTGAAAGGAATTTTACTAGAGAAACTCCACGGAGGGGACACCCAAATGAGGCTCCTTTCATGTCCCCAAGATCTTTTCCCACCAAAGTGGTCCCTACTTATCTACTTGCAATGTCTTGCTTTCAAACTGCTAGGTTGGCAGGAGCAGAGGCAGAGACGGGCGCTGAAACCGTCATGCAGTACCCGGGTCTTGAGCTGCCAACTTGTCAGCCATCCAGCTAAAAGGCGAGCTTCTTAACCACTGAGCCACTGCAGCCTCATATTGTAATAAATAAAGCAGGTATTTTATGAGTTATCTACAAGCAACAGCAATTACATTTATAGCTCTTAGTGCACTCTCTCGGCAGTTCACAAATTAGTTAGCATTTTGCCCCCAACATGCTGGGTTCTCATTTTACCAACTTCAGAAGGATGGAAGGCTGAGCCACCCTTAATTCCCCATCAGGATCGAACTCCCAAAGTTTTGGCTTCAGTACAGCAATTTTGCACAACTTCATGTCATACGGGAAGGGAGGGTCTTTTAAATTCAGGATGGTGTTAAATAGTTTTTATTGAATTTTTAAAGGGGATTTTATAATATTTATGTGTAAGTATGCTGCCCTGAGTTGCCCTAGGGCAAGAGGGCAGGATACAAATCCAAATAAATAAATAAATAAGTTATGCCCGCTCCTAGATTGGGACTCCTTGCTCATGGTCACGCATGCTCAGGCCACCTCCAGACTGACTATTGCAATGCGCTCTACATGGGGCTGCCCTTGATGACAATTCAGAAGCTGCAACTGGTCCAGAATGTGGCTGCCTGTGTAGTGATGGGGTACGGCCATTATGCCCATGCCTCGCCACTGCTCCGGGAGCTGCACTGGCTACCGGTGTGCCTCTGGGTGCAATTCAAGGTGCTGGTAATGACCTTTAAAGCCCTACATGGTAGTGAGCCAGGAGACTTAAGAGACGGCATCACCCCGAGAACATTTGTCCATCCCACCAAAGCAGACCAGAGGGGCTCTCTTATTGTGCCATCTCTCTCTAGCGGACCTCTCTAGCACCAGAAGGAGGGTCTTCTCTGTGTCTACTCTGGCCCTGTGGAACCTCCTGCCAATCATGTTACGACTCCAGATGGAGTTGCTACCCTTCAAGAAAGAACTAAAAACCTGGCTGGCAAAGCAAGTGTGGGGCACCGGTGATGTGGGGCACCGGTGATAGTTAATACAGCAATATCACTCCCTCACTCTTTTAATTCTTGTAGTATTTTTAATTGTTTTTATGGGTTTTTAATGTTTTAGACTGTTATGTTGATTTTAATGTGAGCTGCCCAGAGTTGTTTTGAGTTGGATGGCTATACAAATTGGGTAAATAAATAAATAAATAAATTTAATCACTGCACCACTAGGGCTCTCAGCACAGGCTAAATTCATGTTCCCTGATTCAGTTTTCAAATAACTGGAGCACTCTTTCTCGTATGGAGTAAATCTTAGTTTACTCATCCCTCTCAATTCCATCACTAATACCCTATACCAGTTACTGTAGAATAGAAACAGTTTCCTTTGATTAGATTGGAAAAGAGACATATGATTTGGGTTCAATGTGTTCAATATACATGTACAGTTTTTCTAGGCTGTCCATTCCAAATCATATTAAATCTAATATTATATACTTGCAAAGAAATCTTAACTTTAAGCATGAGGTTGTTACTATGTCCTATGACATAAGAATTTTACCCAATGTTTCACTTCCATTCATGGTCTGCTATTTGAAATGTGGAATTCAGAAGAAAGCAATTTTCACCAAGTTACCCTCCTCCCTGGAGGCCTTCTCAAGTCTATGCCACCTTTCTGACTGTTCCAAAGTGCCTGCCACAATCCTATGTAAAAGATTTGCAAAGCAAAAGCAATCACATTTACATACCACCCCATAGCACTTAGTGCACTCTCTGAGCGGTTCTCAAGTCGATTAGCATTTTGCCTGCAACACGCTGGGTACTCATTTTACCAACCTCAGAAGGATGGAAGGCTGAGTCAACCTTGAAACCTGGTCAGGATCAAACTCACAACTTTTTGGTTGCAGGACAGCAGTTTAACCACAGCGCCATCAAGGGCTCCTTTGAAAGGTTTGAAAGAAAAACAGCAACAATGAAGATGAAATAGCATAAATTCTCTTCTCGTTTCACCAACAGAGTCTTCTGCTGGATAATAAAAGATTTCCATTAGCAAATCCCTGGGTGCATCCAAGAAACATATCAAAACAACCACTAAACAGAATGTGGCATCTTAATAAAATCCCACTCAAACCTTCATTTAAAGAAAGTTATTTTTAAAATCCTGTTTAACTATGCTTCTATAGTTCATTCTTCTGCTAGAAGATGCCAGCACCACTACTTATATATCTTCTTTACTTATAGTTTGGATAGTCTATAGTCAGTAAGCTGTTTACCCATTATTCCCAGTATAAATTTTATCTCCATGATCCAGCTTGAGATTTCCATGTACACAAGAAGCCTTCCACCCATGTTGCTAATATTTTGGGTCTCTACACTTATTCATCCCTTGCCACCAAATTTACCTCTCCTACCACCATGATCCAAGCTGGCCATCATGACTTTTAGTGCAAATGCAAGTTTATACCCCTTGCCATCAACTTCAGAAGTGGGCATGGGTATCACACTATTCAATTTAATGACAAGCAATAAATAGAAAAACTGGAACTTTGTCACCAGATTATACGGAACAACATTGGTCCATCAGAATAGACGATTTCAATAAGTCAAAAAGTATGACTTGGCTTTATTCCTAGCAACTCATACTTTTGTTACCAATGATCATAGTTCTGTTAAAAGAAGAAGAAGCTGCACTCTATCTTTATCAACCACGATAAAGAATTAGAGAACCGGAGGGGAGAGGAGGGTTATCACTCTTTTCTACTCACATAAGATTTCAGTCTCTCCACCTAGCAAATCACTCTGTAAAGACAAGACCAATTTCTTCATCGCAGTTTAACAAAAATGTAAAATACAACTTCCCTTTATATGTTCAACAGTCTCATGTTAGGAAGAAACCTAACTGAATTGGTCCCCAAGTATCTTTTAACAATTCAAGTGAACCTGCACAAACAAGGTAACAAAAGCTTAACTAAACAAACTGTCAAGGTCTTGCAAAACATGTACTGTACTACTATTGTATCTCTGCAATGAGATAATCTGAAATTTTGCATACAGCTTTTGACAGTTAATGAAAATGCCTTAAAATCATATATTTAGGTTTAGCTAAACTCTTAATGTTTTGTTCTATTCCCAATTTCATTTTAACATGATTAACAGAAAAAACCCTTGTTTAAAATGATTAAAGAAGCCTCAGTTTTTAAGAAATAAAAGTATATGATAAATATAAAATAAAAGTATTCTGTTTCCAAAAAGTACATACAATCATGTAATAGGTAAAAACATTTAGAGAAATTCCATTTCTCTTCATTCTACCACCTTAACTTGAAAATAAATCATATTTTTACAGGCTTAATGCTAAGATGTCCATATTCTTATGAACATCTCATTGGTTTTAGTTTAACAGATTACCATTCTAGTTTCAGGCTAACAAAACAGACAAAATACATGAAGCACATGTATTTTAATGCTACTACAAAAGGAGCAATAATTAATTTTACATTACAGTAAAAAATGGCAATAAATGCAAGAGCAGTTGTATGGATAGGCCTAGATAAAGATTGAAAAGGACACAATTTACATAGTTTTCCAGATAAAATGAGACTTTATTGGAATTCCTAAGATGATCAATACAAAAATACAGTTTGCGCCCTCCCATAACCATGGGTTCAGTATCTACAGTTTCAGTTATCTGCAGAACTTAAAATATTCAATAACCCCTTCCCCTGAAATACACAATACAGTATATGTATATTTCTAGTGTATTATCAGATCTACCCACAAGAGACCATATTCTGCAATGTAATGTTTACAAAAAATGGAGGCAGACATTTTGGCAGCTCTCATGTAGAAGGACATAAGCATTTGAAACCCTTCCCCATTCCAATGACTCAGGTAATACAAGTTAAATGTAAGGATCACTGTTATCTGTGGGGTACAGAGAAAGCGCCTCCTTGAAGACTGTGATATTTTTGAACCACAATCAGGTGTACCCTGGTAATGGTAACCTTGTGTTGCTAGCTAGTCTTTTTCATACTAGGTCATGTGAAAGGAACTGCAGAATAAACTCACCAAAAGGTACCTTCATTTTGGCAGTTTCACATCTGGCCTAGACACAGAAGAAGAAGACTGTTATCTGTGGTTTTGGGTATCTGTGGAAGGTTTCACAGCTGGATGAAAACAAGTGCTAAGAATGTTTCATCCAATCACATATAAATTTATCACTATAATCTTTAATCATTCATTCACTTCATGTTTGGAATATTTATACCATCCTGCCTAGGTTCTCTCTTTCCCTCTCTTCTCCTTATACAGTGAAACCTCACTTTATGGAATTAATTCATTCCACAAGGTTTTCCTTTTAGTGAAAATTCCTTAAAGTGAAGTGTGATTCCCCATAGGAATGCATTGAAGGAAAAAAAAACATTCCAGAACTTAGAAAAAAGCCAAAAATTACTTTTTTAATGTTCCAAACTCTTTATAAGGTGCACTTTAGAATTTTCCATCATTCTTCCACCACTTTATAGAGATTTGAACAGATAAAAGACTTTTCCCCACTTTTTTCTGACCTCTAGAAGGGATTTAAATGCATTCCTATGTATTTTCAGCACTTCTGACCGCGGCCTCTAGTGGCCAGGTCTGTTAATGTCCCAACAATCAGCTGTTAAGCACCCCAGCTACCCGGAAGTGCCGAACTCCACACTTTAGCTGCAGAAATGCAGCAGAAATGCAACAAAAAAGTTCCAGAAATGAAGCAAAAATGCTCTGAAAACCTTCCCGCTGCCATGGGAAGTGGGAAAGACTGCCAAAGCAGCCTAAAAATGGTGCAATTGCACCTGCCATGCTAAAAACAAACCTGTTCATATGGGGGGGGGGAGTAAATTGAGGCATCATTTTCTCAGGATTTCCTTCCATATCGCAAGTTTTCCATTGCTTGAGGCATCCGTAAAACGGGGTTCCACTGTACTTTACTTTGTTCTTTTGAAGGCATGGTTTTGGGCAATTCATATTCCTATCATGCATTTACCATCCTTTTACAGAAAGGAAATAAATATACAGGTGGGTGGACACAGAACTGTAAGCGGAAGACACCTGAAGATGCATATTTTTTACCAGAATTGTTAAGGTATTGTAAGCCTGATATATCTAAATTTAGTTCCTTCATCACTTCACCAGAAGAAAAATTGCTCTGTGATGTCTGCTTTTCCACTGCATACTGACAATGTTGAGCTCAAGTGAGCTTTATGATTCTCTCACCCTCATGGTGTAATGCTACTTGCCATATATACGAATGCAACTCCAAAGCATGTACTGTATTTCCAACCACTTCCTTTTGAGCCATAGTTTTAAAAATCCAAGTATATATGATGAAAGGCTTTGTATGCATGAGAGATACAGATTCTGGGCTTAAAACATGAACCCACTGTTTCTATACTGTAAAGCTGCCTTTTCTTGGTTGGTTTTTAAATAATTAACTTTTATATACCAGGGAAAACAAAACAAAAACGATCACCATCCTACCGATCAGACTTAATTGTCATGAAGTGAAAAGATGTACTAATGTATTTCTATTAATCACCATTCATGTTGAGCAAAAATATTTTGTTAGGGATGTAAATCTTCTCTTGATTTATTTTCATCCCTCTCACTGATGAATACAGCAAGTGTATTAATGCTTATGATGACTTCCTGCTGTGGCAGGCACATTTTGTGCAGAATTGCACTTTTTTCTATAGAAAATTATCTAACATTTTTGACCTATAATGCTAGTGAATATGCATAGATTTCTTTGTCTTGCTTTTTCAGGAGTCTTCTGTAACTTTAAATTTCTTTGTACAGGTGTCTCATCATGTTCTGATAACCTAAATCTATAATAATGAACAATTCAGTGAGTGATGTTCCCATGCTAACTTTGCATATGCTGTTTTAAATAATTCTTACAGCTATGTAAGATACGCCAGTACAGTATTATGGAAAACTGGCAGATACAGAAGGAGTTATATCATCCTCATGTCTACCACTCTACTGCTAAAACCAGATACACACACTAAAGCAGAAAGATGTTATCTCAATAAATACAGGCAAAACTCAGAAAATTAGAATATCGTGCAAATGTTCATTCATTTCAGTAATTCAACTTAAAAGGTGAAACAAATATATGAGATAGACTCATTACACACAAAGCGAGATTGTTTAAGCCTTATTTGTTATAATATTGATGCTTATTGAAGTTTATGAAAACCACACAACCCCCCAATCCCAAGTACCCCATAATCATCACATAATCTCATGTACGCTGTACGCCATGAGCATCACAATTATAACAAATTAAGGCATGACATATCTCGCTTTGATGGAAAAGCCACCTCTTTCCCCCAACGGCTCTTCTTCTGCCCACCCAAGCCTTGGGTGGGCGAAAGTCCCGGGGGGGGCAGCACGGATGGAAAAGCCGCCTCTTTCCCCCTCAACGGCTCCTCTTCTGTCCACCATAGAGACGTAATAATAATAATAATAATAATAATAATAATAATAATAATAATAATAATAATAATAATAATAATAATAATAATAATAATAATAATAATGATGATGATGATGATGATGATGATGATGATGATGATGATGATGATGATGATGATGATGATGATGATGATGATGATGATGATTACTATAATGCGCTCTACATGGGGCTGCCCTTGACGACCATTCGGAGGCTACAGCTGGTTCAGAATGCAGCTGCCCGGGTGGTGATGGGATGTAGACGTTATGCCTGTGCCTCCCCACTACTCCGGGAGCTGCACTGGCTACCAGGTTGCCTCTGGGTGCAATTCAAGGTGCTGGTTTTGACCTTTAAAGCCCTATATGGCAGTGGGCCAGGATACCTGAGAGACCACATCATCCCGAGAGTGTCTGCCCGTCCAACCAGAGCAGACCGGAGGGGCTCCCTAGTTGTTCCTTCAGTTAGAGAGGCCCGCCTCTCTGGCACACGAAGAAGGGCCTTCTCCGTGTCCGCACTGGCTCTCTGGAACCTCCTTCCAACAGAATTGAGGCTACAGACAGAACTGCTGCCCCTCAGGAAAAGTCTGAAAACCTGGCTCTGCAGGGCAGGTGTGGGGCCTTAATGGGAATACGGTTCCAGCCTGTTGGCTCATCCCCAGTTAGTGCTTAGTTAATATCCCTCCCTTTGTGTTGCTGTATCCCCCCCCCTTCCCTTTTATTCCCTTTTATTCTTTTAATTGGGGTGGGGGGTAGTAGGGTAGGGAAGTGAGTGTGCGATTTGGGATTTTAAAATCTGTTTTTATACATTTTTAACTGTTGTACGCCGCCCTGAGTCAGGTTCTCCTGATTGGGCGGCATATAAATTTAAAAATTAAATTAAATAATTAAATTAAATTAAATGATGATGGTGGTGGTGGTGGTGGTGGTGGGACTACTGTGTCAGCTACTACAAGTGGAAACATTGCTGGTTTTAACTTTTCATGCACAAAGCTACCTATACACAGGATTTGGACACCTAGGTGAAGGAGAAAACTGTAGGTGGAACCCCTTTGCTGTAGCATTCCACCTACTGCTGCTAACACATCCATGTTTCATGGTTGAAATCTAGCAGTAAACCACTATCAGATTAGGTCCAGAGAATCAATGGAACCTCCATAGTTGTTGATTTATCCCTGATTCAATTTTCTACTCGAGTTGCAACTGACTAATGGATTTCTGCCATTGTGTCATTTTTAACAATGTGTATTTTGTAATTATAGTTCAAAACATTAAAATATAAAACTGTATTGTTAAGCAAATTAATCCAGTGTAGTACATCAGCCTATGGTATATTAAACCATGAAACTCTTTTCTAAATTCTGAATAACTATTCCATGATACCATGAAACAGATGAATAGAAAAGTAGGCCAATTTTGCTTGTATTGATTTCCAAATTGTCTGAATTTTCAGACACAATGTCAAATTAATTTTCATATGTATTTTATGCATACTGAGAAGGGTTTCCTAGCACGTGAAATATTATATAGCTGTGTGTGAGCAAATGGATTTTATTTCCCTTTACAAATAATACCGAACATATGGTATATGGATTATATCAGCACTTCTCATTCCCTTGCCTACAAAAAAACCCCTAATTCATGTTAACCTGAATATGGTTTGCCTAAAAACATGCAATATACATTACAATGTGTCTGTGTGTGTAGCAATAGCAACTACACATATATCTTCCCACAGTGCTGAGATCTCTCCTGGCGGGTCATAAGATAATTAGTATTTTGCCCCCAACAAGAAATCAGACCATCCATGGGAATAATTGCTCTCTTTATGCAGGGAGGGTACTTTCTTTTTCTTCCTCTCCTCACTGTTCCTCTTCCCCTTCCACATACACCCTTGTGGCAGTGGTGGTGAACTTATGGCATACATGCGAGAGGGGGCACTCACAGTCCTCTCTGCGGGCACATGTACTGTTGCCCCAGCATTGAGTTCACTATGCCCAGCATCCCAATGGGAGTGCTTCCTCCCTTCCCCAGCACAAAGTTCACCCCACCCCTCTGCCCAACAGCCCAATGGGAGTGTTTCCTCCTTCCCCCAGCATAGAGTCCACCCAACCTCTCTGCCCAGCAGGCCAATGGAAGCATTTCCTCCCTCCCCACAGCACAGAGTTCACCCCATCCCACTGTTTGGGGACTCGATCTCTAAAAGGTTTGCCATCACTGCAAATGGTGTCCCATTTATCTGCCCTTCTCCCAGCTATGATATTTAATTCACATATTAATTTACAACTAAACAATAAATTAACACTAAATCTTTATCTGGAGAGAGAACAGATTGAGTGACATGAGGGAAACTTTCTTTTCTAAGAGGCATCAAGGCCTAGCGTAGGTTATGAAACCTTTCAGACCAGCCTCTCTTATGTTTGCACAATTTAGATGTGTGTCTGACAAATGTAGCTCTCAGAATGGTTTGTCTAAAAACATGCAATATACATTACAATGTGTCTGTGTGTGTAACAATAGCAACTACACTTATATATCTTCCCACAGTGCTTAGAGCACTCTTGGCGGGTCATAAGATAATTAGTATTTTGCCCCCAACATTGTATTCTACAATTTTAAATTTAAAAAAAGAATAGCACATCCTTAGTGTTCACTGAAACATTGGCCTAGCTTTAGTTAGATTTAGCCATGCAAGCAGTTAAATCTTAAAATCTTTAAAAGGTGGTGGCAACTGTGGCTACCACTCCACTCCAATTCTTTTAATAGGAACTGTAGAGGTTACACAGAAAGAGCCTCCTCAAAGATTGTGATATTTTTGAACTACAATTGGGCATACCCTGGGCAATGGCAAACTTGTTGTGCTAGCTAATCTTTCTCACACTAGGTCAGGCGAAAGGAACTGTGGAATGAATTCACCAAAAGAACTACAATAAAATCTGATGCATATCTGACCATAAGTACATTTCAGCATGTAGAAAGTATCCTTAGAAGATATATGATAACAACCATAGAATACTAATGTTACCTGAAAACTACAAGTAAAAGCGGTAACTCTGAATAAAGTCTTACTAATAGTCATAAAGAATAACACTACTAATGGCTAATACAGTAGTCTTCCTACCCTTCATATCCACAGATTGGGTTTCCATGGTCTCAGTTATCTGCAGTTAACTGCAGCCCAAAAATAATATATAAAATTCAGGTATCCATAGTTGGTCAAGGAATAGAGCAACCATAAATTGGGGAGGAGAGAGACAGACTACTGTATTCATGATGGCTATATGCTATTTCTAGTATCAAAGGCAGTACACCTGGTGGTGCAGTGGTTAAGCTGCTGCACTGCAGCCAAAACACTGTGAGTTTGATCCTGACAAGGTACGAGTTTGACTCAGCCTTCCATCCTTTGGTAAAATGAGTGCCCTGCATGTTGTCGGCAAAATGCTAATTAACTTGTAAATCTCCCAGAGAGTGCACTAAATGTTATGGGGCAATACATAAGTGTTATTGCTATTACTACACCTTAATACTGTTTGCTGAGGAAACTCAACTAGGAGTGTGCTGTTATACTCGCGTCCTGCTTATGATCTCCCAATAAGCATTTCCTTGGTCCCTAAGAAGGGAGGATTCACTTGAGAAGGTCATAATGCTGGGAAAGATTGAAGGCAAAAGGAGAAGGGGGCAGCAGAAGTTGAGGTGGCTAGATGGCATCCTTAACACAATGGGCATAGATCTGTGTTGGCTGCAGAGAAGAGGACAGAGGAGCCTGGCTTGCATGGGGTCGCAAAGGGTCGGACTTGACTGTGCGACTAAACAACAACAAGAAAATTTCCCTCTTCTTTTCCATCAATGATACACAAACAATATACTATACACTCAATGCAAGACAGCAGTGCCAGTGCTGGGCTTCAGTGCAATCATCCGCATTGATTTCAATCCTTGAAACTACCAATGTATGGACCAAAGTTGTCAAGAATCACCTGAGCAAGTAGAGGCACAGCTGGGATATATTGCAAATGTGGGGAAATGCAGCTTTAGATACAGGTACCTTTTATTTATTTATTTATTTATTTATTTCATATTCCGCCCACCTGGGATATTTCCCCACTCTGAGCGGCTTACAACACAATACCCACATTTAAAAAACGCCCACACATTTTTAAAAAATACCAGAAACAAAAAACCTATTGGCGATGGAAATAAATAAAATACCTAATGCTTGGCCATTGGTAACATATTCTTAAAAGCCTCTTTAAAAAGTAATGATTTTAGTTGTTTTTTAAAAAAATATTGACAGAGATGGAACCTGGTGCAGCTGAACTGGAAGAGAGTTCCACAAAGTTGGTGCAGCCACTGAGAAGACTCTCCTCTGAGTCACGTACTTTCTTACTAACCTCAGGGTTGGCATCTAGAGCTGTGCCGTCTGGGAAGAACAAGGGATGCAGGCTGATGTTCTCAGGGGAAGACATTCCACCAGGCACAATCTGATGGTCTAATTTAAACTAAAATGATACTCAATATGTGAACATGGCCTCTCAATGGAAGGAGAGCAGCTCCTCTGGTGGCTTAGTGGTTAAGTCCCTGAGCTTGGAGAATGGAAGGTCAGGTTCGATACCTGAGGACTGCATGGAGATATGAAAGGAGCCTCATTCGGGTATCCCCCTGAGCAGAGTTTCTCCAGCAAAAAATCCTTTCGACCCAGAGTAATCTCTGACATGAAATTATTATTATTATTGGAAGGAGTACTCTATCCAAAGTCAGTACCAAATCCCCCCAGTTGTGCAGGTGCCCCCCCGCCCAACAACAACAACAGGACCTCCATCTTGGCAGGATTCAGTTTCAACTTGTTTGCTCTTGTCCATCAGGGAGATAATCAACCCTTGGGACACCTCATGATGAAGTGCCCAAGGAGTCAATATAGTCTCCTTGAGTTGAAACTTCTGAATATGGCCACTGAGGAAGGACCAGAGCCACTGCAATACCATGCTCCCAACTCTAACCCCAACGTCTTTTCAAGAGAATACCATGGTCAATTTTACCAGAAAGTTGCCAAGAGATCCAAAAGCACCAGGAAAGACAAAGTCCCATATCAACTATCTAGAGAAGGTCATCTTCCAAATCAATTTGTGCAGTCTCAGTGCCATGGCAAGGCCTGAATGCCAACAGGAATGGATCTAAACTCTTGGTTTTATCTAAGAATTCCTTCAGATGCTCAGCCCTCTCAGACACTTTGCCTGTAAATGGAAAATTAGCCAAAATTGTTGCATTTTGGGAGAGTGGACAAATAGCTGTTTCTTTTAAGCTCAAGAGCATATTGTCCTCTTACTAAGATAACTTAATAATTTGAGAAGCCCATTCCAGAGTCACTTCATTGATCAATTTTACCAGCCAAGATAGGCAACAGTCAAGTTTTAACTTTTGTTTATTCATTTGTGAATAGAATCTATGAGTTCATACTCCTGTAGCACATACAAAACGTTTTCAGGATACAAACCTGGGGGGGGGAAGCTAATATCATAGGGCGGTGATGGTGAACATTGGCACTCCAGCTATTCTCAAACTTCAATTCCCAGAAGCCCTGATCAGCAGGAATGCTGGCCTGGGCTTCTGGTATTTGGTAGTCTAGGACAGTGGTGGCCAAACTTGGCACTCCAGGTGTTTGTGGACTTCTATTCCCTGAAGCCCAAGTAAGCACACCTGCTGATCAGGACTTCTGGGAATTGAAGTTCAAGAAGGTTTTCTCCTTAGAAGGTGTTAGATGCATTAAGATTTCTTGGTAAGTATTTAAAGTTGTGAGGAAGACTTTTGATTCGAAAACTGGCATTAACCAGAGCCGTTTGACAACCTCATTATTCCTCTGCATTCTTATTGTAGTAAAGAAAGTTAAGCAACAATTCTCTACCTCAAACGGTTTTTCTTCCAATTCTATATTTGCACCGTTTGGAGCTATTCCACAATTCCACTAATGTCAATTGCGTTAAAGCCATATTCTTCATATTTTGTGGAAAGGAGCATACCACTCTTCTAGTTTAAATATAAGGTGCATACTGTTGATTATTAATAGTTTCACAACAGAAAAGCTAATGCGTATGTGACAGGAGCCACTGATTAAAAGCTTGTTCTTCCACAAACATACAGTGTTGTGCTTTTATTAAATGCCTATCTACTTATCTATCATCCCTCAGATTTCCTAAAGCATATCAACTAATATTTTATTCTGAAAACTTCTACCAAGATCATTTTTAAAAGAAGAGGTAGGAAAAGATTTTAAAAACTATAACTTAAAACTTGGAGCCTGTCCAACATAACATATTCTGTTAGCAGTTCCTTTGGCAGTAGGCCAGACATGAAAAGTGTTCTTGCAAAATGAACCCAGAAGAAATGCTAAAGTCCAAGTTGTCATTTAATTCCTCTGTCAACAACAATGAGATCTAAATTTAAAAAGTCTCTCTGTTAAACAATTTACTTCAAGTCTAGTAATCAAATACTGGTTTCTCTTTCATCAGTTTTAAACTTCTTGTTCTCACCACTCTTCCTGACAGACAAAAGTATTGTTATTATTACAATTATAATTGATGTAACTATTAATAGTGAAAACCTCTTTGATCATCCAATTTCCAATTTTCATAATGTGTTTGAAGGATATCAAGTACTTGTTTACTATTTCTTGCTGAATCAACACATATTACATTGTCTTGACTTACATGGTTGATTTTCTTATTACTGTAGTTATATACAGTGGTGGGATTAAAAAAAAATTACTCTGTGGGGGTGGTATGATGGGTGTGGCAAGGGGAAAAGCCCTGTGTTGCACCCAAATTAGGACTACTTTATTTCAAAACATGGACGGGCAGGGCCAGCCAGAATTTCTGCTACTGGTTCTGGCGAACTGGTGTGAACCTGCTGGTGCCCACCAATGGTTATATATGAGATTTCACTTGCAAATGCACAAAATCTTATTGTCATCAACACTCCAAATCTTGTTAGGTCCTGCAAAGAGCTAAAGTCAGTATCGCTTTAAACACAAAACAAAATCTCCTTTGCAGTATTTCAGAAAGAAACATGGCATATTTGCTTTCTGTAAAACTCTCTGCTAAACAAACTCTCTACTCCAGGGGTCTCCAACCACCGGCCCATGGGCTATCCTGAACCGGGCCATGGGGTTTGGAGCTAGGAGCCCCGGTAGCAGCCTTCTGCCCTTGGTGTGCTCCACTGGGTCTGTCCGGTGGGCGGGGCAGAGACGTAGGCTTCAAACACAGCACTTCTTCCACCTTGCTTAACCGAAGCAGGGCTCCCACACACACACACACAGCTGTGTGCAATGTGATGCCTCACTGCCTGAGTCAGGCAGTGTGGATGGTGGGTGGTTGTGCCCCTCTCCTTGTTTTTGGGCTGCAGCAGGGCTCCTCCCTGCCTGTGTGCAGTTTGTTAAATTTTTTGTGTGCTTGCATAGTCCGGTCCTGCTGTCCCCATTTGCTGGTACGTGGAAAGGTTGTTTGGCATGAAGCTGATCCATGGTGCTGGAAAGGTTGGGGACCCCTGCTCTAGTCCTTTTACAGATAAAACTTCCAAATATGAATGTAAATGAAACCATGCATGTGAGGCTTTTTCTAAGTATCAATTTCTGCTATCAGCTTCTCCCTTCTTCAAATTCCAAAACACCTGGGAAGTGCTGGATCGCAAAATACCTTTGAGTTGCTCTCAACATAAATGCATTATAGAGTTTCTATGTATTTTCCTATAAAAGGCTGTAAGATAAGTAGCAGGTAACCTTTCACAACCAAGATTGTTGATGATCTCACCTTTACAGACTGTAATTTCTTTAAAGGTAATCTGAAAAACCATTAAGTACTGAACATCCTCTTTGGACTGTTTACTGAACATCCTCTTTGGACTGTTTATCATAGAATATCATTACATAATTGCATTTAACACTGTACAAATGATGTCACTAGTTAAACAAATTGTACACTGCATAATCAGTTTAACAGCCTTTTAATATATAACATCCAATTTTTGACTACCATCCCTGAAAGCAATTGATTTACACCAGCTAGAGTGAAGCTTACGATTCCTATGCTCATGGTATTTGAACTTGAGGTGCAGTCCTTTCATTCAAAAGGCTTTTTAAAAAAAAACAATGAGAAAACTTAATAAAATATTCAGATAGAAAAGACATTAAAAATGTTTTCTACTTACGTTCACATGTGTCCCCTTTTTGTTGGAAACCAGCTTTGCAGATACACTTCCCAATAGGTACTAACCATTCTCCTTCAGCACTACAATGCATTCGAGGAGAATTCTCAGCCTCTTCTTCTGCGCTGCTGACACAAGTTCCTCGGACCTCCACTAAGGAGGAGAACTCTGACCCAGTCACTGTATCTGGAAAAATAGCTAAGTTCTCAATAATGGACCAGCACTTCTTGTAGTAAACTTTGACAGAAACCAAGGCAATGCAGGCACCTACGTCCTGAAATGCAAGGTAGAATCCTTTTTTGGACAGAGGTCCAATCTCTCTTACCTCCGTATTAAGTTTCATTTTTCTCTCTCCAAGGTCACCTTGGGTAAAGCTTTCATCAGCTGCAATAGTATCTATTTTTACATACAGGTTTTCTCTGATACTCCTGCCAGTGTCATAGTCTGTTTCATAATAATGCAAATTGAATGTTTCTTTACATGTCCCCAGGACACCAGGAAGACTATTACAATCCCTCAGAGTAAATTTGAGTTCTACAAAAATCCTTTGTGCATTGCCCTTTGCGATCCAGTTAGTCCGAAGCCAGTTATTTTGGTTAGGTTCCATGACTTGGCATACCTGGTATGTTCGTATTGGGGTGTAGTTTTCATCCAGTCCACTGATTTCTTCCCACTAAAATACAAAACACAGTTGTCTATGTTAGGATGTTTTAGCATATAAAACTATAAAACATCTCTCTTAATAACTTTTAGTTTTTAAATAAGCTTTGAAATGTTTAGTTTTAAAAATAAGAAAGCCTACAATTGTGTAGGATTTTTTGTCATTACCAGGGATTATATTTAAATTGCTCCTTTCCTTCATTGAGTTCAAGGTGAGTAAATGAAAGATTCCTGCAGAAACTCTGGACTCTAGCCATAGGCATTCCATTATATTATTCAAAAAGCTTAGTTAGTTTCATAATGCATTTGATACATCAAAATCAAATGGAGCCATGCCTAAATTTCCATTTAAGCACTTTTCTTCTCCAATAGAGTAGTAGGACTGGAGGATGTGTGAACACAAGCCAAGTGTTGTTGCTTCCCCCCACAGAAATATACAAATTGGCAAGCTAGGTCTATGATACTGTCATCTGTGTGAAAAGAAATGTTCAAAATGTGCAATGGAGAATTTCTGGTACATGCATCCAGGCTCTTCTAAGCAGAAGAAGACAACATTGAAATGTCATGCTTCGGTGAGGTTTTGTAAAATAGAATGCAGATATGTGCAAGCAACTGAAGCTTCAACACACAGTTCTAGTGTTTCTTTATTGTCCTTCTAAATCAGGGGTTGCCAACATTTTTCAGTCAGGTGCTAGGTCATGCTCCCTCACAGTTGAGGGGGCCGTACTGGTGGTCCGCTGTAGACGCTGCCATAAAACCCATCTGTGATTGTTGTAAATTCATTTACTACAGCCATAAATGTGTCCACGACTGTTATAAAAGTGTTTATGACAATTTGTGGATGCATTTTACGGCTGTTTTTACGGCTGTTTATGCCACTTCTGGAGGCAGCGGGAGCAAGGACATGGGGGGCCAGGTGATTTGGGCCCACCGTAGGTTGCTGACCCCTGTTATAAATGTTTACTTCTTCATACAACAAAAACCTGAACAGAGAAGTTACATTCAAAAACAGCCACACTCTCAAAGGATACAGAAAATACTATGTGTTTTTTCTTTCTAATACCTATTTGAGCAATATATTTTTCATAAAATGCCACTGAGATAACACACTCCAGTTTCCAGCTGTGAACCAGAGGTTGGGAGTACAATTCCCAACTGTGCCTTTCAGAAGAGCCAGCCTGTGCAACCATTGAAAAGCTGCACAGTCCCAGAAGAAGGGAATGGTAAACCACTTCTCTATATTCTCTACCTAGAGAACCCTGGAAAAGGTTACCATAAGTCAGAATGTACTTGATGGCATAAAATTATTAAAATTACTATGGGGAAAATGCAGCAACAAATAAGTTATATGGATGCATTTGGTAGTTTGTTAAAACAAAATCAGGAAAAATGCCCATGTGAGAAAACTCACATGATAAACAGCCTGTCCACAAGAGGAGTCTCAGCTACAGTTTGCTCCTGAAATTGAATGAAATGATCAAATACAATTATCTCTGCTGACTTATCACATGGTATTACCTCATAAGAAAAATAATTGTGTGCAATCAAGTTGATTCTGACTTATGGCAACCCCTCCCAAGATGTTTTAAATAGAGAATATGCAGAAGTGGTTTACCAGTCCCTTATTCACCTGGGATTGCAGCTTAACCATGACTTTAAAGGCTGGTTCTTCTACAGGGAAGCTCAGTGGGGAATCAAACCCCTGGCTCCAGAGAGAAGTACTTAAACCACTTAGCTATCCAGTCAGCTTTTAATGCCATGCTGCTGACAATAATGTCAATTAACTCTTTAGACCATTATAAATATAATTATTTTTAAATGTTAAGCTAAGACTAGTGTCAGTTTCATAGGGACTATGTTTCCCATTGATCAACATGAGAACATAACACCTTAAGACTTTATTCTTGCAAATTATATTTGTTCAAAGATTAGTATTATTTAGTTAGTGTACACACCTTGGCTGTAGCTTTGCAGAATTAAAAACTTTCACCACGATTCCACAATCCCTTTTAAACATATTCAGTCTACAAGAGAAATATCCAGCTGTGCTTCACACTGAGTATGTTTTAGAATGGGTTCAAACCATTCAGTACTTGTGAGATCAATTACTGAAAACAAATTTGTGTGTTTTTTTAATTTGTTTCTTTGGTAACTAATGTTTAGGAATAAATTATAGGATTGTACATTGACCTGACTGAACCTGTACAATAATGAAATTAATACAGGCTATCACCACAAAAAAAGAGTACCTCAACCATCATGACATCTGTCCAGTGCACTTCAGTGCACAGCAGTGGAAAAAGGGCAAGGTGGACAGGAGATAAAGAGTAGCAGTAGCAAAAAGAAAAATAACTTCTTCTCCAAACAAATGTATATTTTGCACAAAGTATATTATAAAATATGATTTTTGAAGAAAATATCAACTTTATGTGGGGAAAACACATATATAGCCAAAAAAAGTACCAAAAACACAAGAACACTTGTAGTATCACCCAGAAAAGAAACTGATTAAAATTTGTTTCATCATTGAACAGAGTGAGTGAAAACATATATCCCTACTCCTAATGATTCAGCTACAGTGAAGTTATTCCTCCACAGAACACATTTTCACAAACATTAAACTAGTGGGAAAAGTATATGTGATATTGTTCTTACAGTGGCTTTTCAGATGCTAGTGGGTCAACAGCAACAAGTACAAGCAACATCTTGCCTAATTAAAATACAGTAGAACATGCAAATGTATGTGCATTCGTGTAAACAGAATTAAAGTTATGAATTTAACAATAGAGCAAGATTTTTTTTAAAAAAATTGGTTTTGTAGGCAGTGCATGCTTTTCACAGGTACTGTGACAGAACTTGATCCTACACACAACAATTCTTAATTGTTGCTTCTCTATTATTGATTTTTAAGACTGACCTGCCTAGCTCAAAACCATGTAGCACATAATAGTTCATAAGTCTACTTGACAGCAAATGAGATCATTTTAGTGTTATTCCATTGCTTTAAGAAAAGCAGCAGACATTGATAAATGGATGCTGGAACCTATTACTACAAAATATATTATGGCTGTAAATGTTGAAATACATAGAAGTTGTAAATATAAAAATTCATTTTCAAAGTACTACAGATTTTTTTATCAATCCGCTTGATACAGCATGTTATCTTGATGAAATATAAAGTGTGTTTCTTTAGTGAGCAGAACTAATTGTCAATTGAAACATATTACTCCCTTCAAAAAAGGGAAACATTTGAAGCACCATTATATTAAATTAGAACATTAGCCTAGCTAACACAATACTGTATTCCCCCATGATGTTTTCTGAGATCTCTTCGGACAGACATAGATCCTGGGATCTTCGGTACACAAAGCATGGGTATTTCCCTACTGTAAATTTAGTATACATAATTAAAATCATACTTGTATATTTCTTGCTACATTCAATACACACACAAATGTATAGGCACACAAATAAAAATAAAATAAAAATAAAATAAAAATAAAATAGTGGATTTAAATCCCTATATGCACACAGGGATTTATTTATTTTTATTTTACTTGTTCTATAATATCTCTCTTTAAAAAATACCAAAATCGAATTCAGTGACCTTAAAATGATCTCAGCTACTAGTCTTCTCACTCATTAGGATTTTCCCCAAAAAGTGCAAGCTGATTCTGAAGAACAGAATTAATTCTAAGTGCAACTTAATTGGCTTGTACCAGCCTAAATACTATTGAACTAAATCAGCTCTGTCATTACTTACAAATTTATCACTTCCATTTCAATAAGAAAATACTGTATGAATAGGATGGGAAAATGCTCCATTAACATAATAGAAAGTCTAAAAAAATTTATATAAGCAAGTTTCATGCAGATACTAAATTTTATCTCTTATTTTCAATACTCAGTATATGCTAAATTTAAATTTAATCTTGAGATTAAAAATTTCAGAGCATTATATACAAAAATATGAGACATTAAATATTACAGATACGTGTTTTCTGGAATTCAAGAATTTTCAAACTACAGTAAATACAACTTATGTTTGACAGAGGCTTCAGTCAGATCCCCCAAATTTGTTCTTTGTTCTGTAGCATAATGTATCTTTGATCCATAAAAGTTTTAAAGTTATATTTCTGAATCTCACAATTTTTCGAATCTACTGTATTCAACCATTACATTAAATATAATAACTGTGTTTTCTTTCAGTAGCTCTTCCCAATAATTATGTTAAGAATGCTAAATAGTATTTTTCCAATATTGTAAAAATTATCAAAATATTTCTACAATCATTCAAATATATTTCCCCACTTGTTCCTAACAATTTTATTTCCTCTCACTCCTGTAATGCATGAGTATGCCTTTATTCTCTCAAGCTTCATCTACTATAAAATTGTTCTTTTAACACTCTTTAAAAACTCCCATCAATGAAAAATGCTAATGATGAGTTTATTATTCTCTTTAAACATTCAACTCATATTACATACATTTTGAAAGCTTTTAGTCTTCTTTTCACCCTGTGCTTGGATTGCTTTTATGAGCTTACATTCTAACCAAGACACTTTCAAATTTTCATTCTTCTTATTTACAGGATTTGTTACACTCTTGTATTCTCGCTCACAGTTCATGCTCTTTTGGTTCCAGATTTCTTTATAAGCTCTGGATTAAAGGCTTGATTGATCAAATCTTTATTCACAGCCGTTCAAGGAAACTACCTGTGCAACCAAGAACTACTTTAAATGATGGGCAAACCAATTCTCAATCAGTTGTGATGGCAACAATCCCAACAAAATTAACATATCTTGGGAGGGGGGGGTAGAGGAGAGATTATTTATTTGACTGCAGTATTTAAATCAACCATATTATGCAATTTCATGAGAGTTTCACCAGATCTTAAGAATTAAGCTTTTGTCCTTTCTGATGTTTCAAACATCAGTTTTTAAAAAGATACATATTTGATGGACATTTCTACAAAATCAAATTATAAACCCAAAACATCAAGACTGAATGGGCTCTAAATGTGAAGGAGAATGACTTAACTTTACAATAAAATAATTATATTTCCCAATGTGATATCAAAATGCACAGTACAAATGTATTAAAAATAAAATAAACATGTACATTGCTAGTTTAGTGACATCAAATGTCATATTTTGATCCAAAAGCATCAAAAGAATTTATAAAAGCTTGAAATACTGATTTGGTTCTCCTTGTTTACTGCATATATCTCTATATTTCTTTGGAAACATTTAAAATAGAGCAAACAGACAATATATAACACATGTTTGTATTGCATAAACCATCTTTCCAAATAATTACAGTCTGTCACGCTTTCTCTAAAAATAAATACATTATTAGTGACATTATTATATAGGACAACACATTTGGATTAACTACAAAGAAGAAAATTGAGAAGCTACTTCTTTGTACTTAATTTGCACTAGAGTTATGCTATTTTTCACATGAGAGGCTTTTGAAAGAAGCATTGTATAGAATTTACAAGAGAGAATTGTATGAGAGGGTTAATTTTAACCAGAATTATTTGTGGAAGTTATTTTATCAACTTTTATATTTATTATACAGTATACTTACCCCATTAGGAGGAGAAGAAATCCATTCCAGCTCTGTCTGTTGTGCTTTAGAGTCCAACAACATTACTAAAAGAAGGGGAAAAAACCTATGTTAAACTGTTAAAAGAAATAGAAGTCTCATAATGAAAGTGAATAGGAATAAGAAAAATGCACAGGAATTGATTTAGCTAAAAAATAGTTAAAGAAGGATTTAATACAAAGTGGCTGACTGAACATTATGAAATGCAAATACTTTGTTTTAAAGTAGGGTTTTTTTTAAAAAAAATGTAATAAATTGTATTTTACCTTTATAGCTACTGTTTGTAAATTCATTTGAAATGAAGTAAAGATTAATATATATCTTGTATAAAAATAATTACTTTGCTGAATATGGTACCAATTTATAAACACACGGAGCAATGATATAGGTATATTATATATATTTCTATTTTTATAATAGATTTATATAAATGTATCAATCAATGTATTATAAATCAACAGTAGTCTAGGTAATGTGAAATTCAGTGGTAGAATACTATGCATGTAAATGTATATTTATATATAGTATTACTGTACATGAAAGATACTGTACATGAAAGATACAAAATAATACAGTGAATTAACATGACTTTTATTACCAAAAGGCACAGACACATTATTAACTTGATACCTATTCCATCATCATTCATTGAAATATTAAAATCCCATATACCGTATATTTTTCAGAATATCTAAAATACAACTGAAAAATGATAAACTCTCTGGGGTTACAAATTCAGCAATAACTAAAGTACATTCCTTCATTTTAGCAAAAAAAACTTTAGTAATAATGGGAATAAATTTATTTGCTGCTTATGTATACTCCTACTAGCAGCATTATTTTCTGACTCTAATTCAAGAAGGAAACACAATAAATACAGAAGACCCATACTTTCCTGATGAAAAGTACCATTAAAAATGACAATGACGCTCTGGTCACATATCATGCACACAGCTCCATACTATCTTTTAAACTGTTAATCACAATAAGAAGAGGGATAAATAATTAGTTAAATAATGTTTCAAGTATCTTCTTCCTAGCTACTGATAAAATGTTTTATACACTAAAATTGTAGATATAACTATTAACTATTAAGTAAGCATCTTTAAAGAGTTAAATAATATATCATAGTGTACAGCCTCTAGTCATGTATACAATTGTTTTGCATTAAATTCCACTTAAATCCCTATACAACTATATTTAATCACTCATGATCACAGTGTTAGGTTTAAAAGTACTAGTTTACTACCACAAATAACATTTAAAACCCATTGATGCATGCTAACAGTTTGAAAAATACAAGGAAGGTTAAATTTTTCTTTCTACATAAAAGTAAGTTGTAAGAATTGTGAATAGATTCTTCAGGTGTTTCTCTTTTTACCCTAAAGTGTTCAGTGTAATATCAAAGGATTATTCTCATAATTCTGAAAATCAAATTAGCAGACACTATTCATATTCCTTGTTTAAGAGTTGCAGTTAAAAATGCTAAATTCACTGTTTTACGTCTAAACATGTTTAGTGAAAATACTACTGATTTCAGTGTAACTAACTAAAAGAGCTACAAAGTAGCTGACTAAAAAACTACAAACTGATTAAAGAAGGATTGCACTCTCACAGCCTGCCACTTATGTTTGCAAATTTAAACATCTTTGTGATTTTAGTTGAATTTGCTCTCACGTAAGTAAGCACAATAAACAACAGCCTTAACCATATGAAGGACACATCATTTAAACAGTATTTTTGCATCCTTATAAATCAACTTTTGCCCTTTCACTAAATTAGTTCAGGGACAACTAAAATTTTAAATAGCTTCATTCCAGAATTAATAATTTAATTAATTAATACAGGTATCAAGGGGACTTTAACTATTAATGATACCAAAGGAGCAGTTGATGGGAGAGCAGTTTATTGGGTTGCTAATTAAAGATCAGACTGATAAGATTAGCTTTTTTTTAAGCTATGCTGCATGCTTAACTCCTCCATATCTAGATCAATGCATTCATTGAAAAGCTATTGTAGTTCTTTAATTGTCCTGAATGTGACCAGTGGTACTCAAAAAGTCTACAATGTACACAAATTATAGTGATAAGAACATCTTTTCTAATATGTCTGCAAAATACTAGTAGTATTAACCAGGGCGTGTTAATTTGATTTTCAAAATTGTGAGAACAATCTTCTCTTAAGACACTGAGCATGAGCACCGAATAAACCTCAAAATTTCTGGAATAACAACAAAAACTCTCACAGGTGCTGAAAGAGTCTGTCATTAAAGCCTTGACAAATGCAACTTCAGTAAAGTTGTTGCCAAGTAGTCTAAACAGAGCTTTTCCTTTTCAAAGAAAAAAAAATCCTTCAACCAGCCAACCATGTTGATAACAGAAGAAAGTGGAAGAAACTTTAACTGTTTAAGAAAAAAAATCTCTATTAGAAACACTCACACTGGCTAACCCCATTCTGCTGCAGAAGTTAGTATCCGACTGAGCAATAGTTCAAAAATAAAAGGTACTGTATAACAGAACTTGCCAGATGAAGCAATCTTGGGAAATTTGTGGCACTATTTAAAATGAACAGTAGTAAACCTCAAGGTACCACAGATTGTTCTTAACCCTTATTATCTGTCTACTCTACACACTCATGTGGACTTTGAATGCTGGAATGATTTTACTCCACAACAACCTTTTATGCTGTATTTCTCCCCCAAAGTTAAGACCTGCCTTATTCAAAATCACACACATGATTATGAGTGTCAGTGGCCAACCCAGTTCTGAAATCGGTGGATATGCTCTCTAAAAAGTTGCTGTGACCAGTACCAAAATCAAAGAAATAGTTCTGGGATCTTTCCACCTTAATGTATCACAGGGCTCCTCTGTATTTTACACCTCAGCTGGCCATTGTAACCTGCAGGTATTGTGGGAGTAACTTTGCAAATGGTCAGTGTGTGTATGTGTGTCTCCCACCCACCCCCCTTCTCTGTCTCTCTGTCTTTCTCTCTGTATGTGTGTGAAAGGGGGGGGGGGGCTTGACCATTTACTACAAAACAAACTTGGGGACAAAGGAATCTTTGTCAACAAACTCCCCTTTTTGGCTCGTCTGAGGCTCCCCCCTCCTGTAATTATTTTTTTAATGTTAAGGTTTTGTAGATTTTATATTTGTTTTTAAATAGTAAATGGCACAGGGGGAGGGGATATTGTTATGTTTTTAAGGGTTTTTAAAATTATTTTATATTGGTTTTAACTTGTGTGCACCACCCAGAGTCCATTGGATAGGGCGGTATATAAATCTAAAATAGATAAACAAACAAACCTTTGCTCACACACAAACTTTAATCCAGGGGTTCTTAACCTACGGCCTGTGGGCCATATGTGGCCCACAACACCATTGCGTGTGGCCCACCACCACCTCTGCCACACCCAGAAGTGCCCTGTGTGGCAGGCAAGGCAAAATGTCCGTCTGGCCTCCAAAGCTGTCTGAGGGAGTGTGACCCGGCCCTCGGTTTGAAAAGGTTGAGAATCTTTGCTCTAATCCATACAAACAAGTGGGAGACTGCACTTTATGGGGAAATGTCTCTCTGTCTCGTGTGTGTGTGTGTGTGTGTGTGTGTGTGTGTGTGAGTGTGTGTGTGTGTGTGTGTGTGTGTGTGTGTGTGTGTGTGTGTGTGTATGTGTGTGTGTGTGTGTAACCCCTAAAGAGTACCCCTGCTCTAATCCATATAGACAAGTGGGAGGCGTGCACTTTATGGAGAAGTGTGTGTGTGTGTGTGTGTGTGTGTGTGTGCGTGTGTGTGTGCGTGTGTGTGCGCGTGTGCGTGTGGAACCCCTATGGAGCTCCTCAGCCTCCTCTGCCCTTCACCAGAGAGGGCAGCCAAAGGAAAGGGTGAACGTCTTTCAGTCACCTCTCCTGAGAGGACTACTCCACACACACACACATACATACAGAGGGTTTGATACAGCAAGAAAGGAGACGAGACAGCGGCATCTCGCGTCCAAGAGAGTTCTCCTCCCACCCCCCACCTCGCCCTCCTTAAACCCCATCCCGCCTTTTCGCAAAACAATGAACGCCCCCAGGGCTGAGAAGGAGCCCCACTTCTGCCCCTGTTTTCCTTCTTCCTCAGAATCAATGCCCAAACGTTCCGTGTGTGGGTCCCAACAGACCCCCAAATACTCTTCGGCTTTACTTCTCCCGAGCAACCCCCAAGCCATCTGAGGCAGTTCGGTGGGATTCGTGCCCCCTGAGGAGAAAACCCCCTAGCCGAGGGGTATTTCTTTTTCTTTTTTGCCCTCTTTTTCCTGCCGTTCCCCACAGGAGCTTCCTCGGCTCCTCAAGACTCCTCGAGCCTGCCTGCCCGGGGCCCCCGCACACGACTCGAATCTGGCTTGTGTGTCCCCACACGACACGCGAGTGCCTCGTCCTTCATGAATGTTGTAAAAATAAATAAAACCACCACTACCACCTCCCTCTCTCTCCTTCCACCTCATCCCCAATTCCCTCTGGGGCTCATTTTTCTCTCTCCCGAGGAAGAGGGGAGCCTTTTCGCAGACCCAGATTGGTCAGGGCTCCACCCCCAAAAAACTTGGGGAAGTTTTTTCCTCAGGTAAAACGCCAAAAGAGCGCCAAGATGAGAGCGCCCTGAATCCGCAACGCACAGAACATGCGCGCTTTTCTTCTTCGGTTCGGACAAATGTAGAGCCCTCATTCCAAAACGGCGCTGCCATCATGAATTAGCAGCACACGCCGAAGTCTCGCGCCGCTTTAATTTACTTGGGACTGTCTGCCCCTTTCCCTCTCGACACACTGTTGTTCAACTCATTCACACGTACAAGTGATGATGGGCAAAGGCAAGCTACTTTGCGTCTCCCTGCTCGCCCTTCCTGCAGCTTTGCACAGGCGCGCCTGCCTGCCGCCCATCCTTTCAACCCAGGGGTGCCCAAACCTTTCAGGCCGTGGGCCAGTCACAGAACGGTCACTATGGCCGGGGCCCGCATCTGGCCCACAACACCAATTCATGCGACCCGCGGAGCCTGCCTGCCGCCCATCCTTTCAACCCAGGGGTGCCCAAACCTTTCAGGCCGTGGGCCAGTCACAGAACGGTCACTATGGCCGGGGCCCGCATCTGGCCCACAACACCAATTCATGCGACCCGCGGAGCCCTCGTTGCTCCTGGAAGCAGAAGTAAAATGCGCCCACTTCCAGGAGCAACAAGGGCTTCCTGGGCTGGATGAACAGGCGTCAGGGTCCGTCTGCCTGCCGCCCATCCTTTTAACCCAGGGGTGCCCAAACGTTTCGGGCTGTGGGCCAGTCACAGAGCAGTCACTATGGCCCGGGGACCGGATCTGGCCCACAACACCAATTCATCCGACCCGTGGAGCCTTCGTCTCTCCTGGAAGCAGAAGTAAAATGCGTCCACTTCCAAGAGCAACGAGAGCTTTCTGGGCTGAATGAATTGGCGTCAGGGGCCAGATCCGGCCCCAGGGCCGTAATTTGGGCACCCTTCTTTTAATCCTACATTTCAGTTCTCCAGATGAACTTTCAATTTCTAATGAGGGCAAGCGCCCCCTTCCACCACCTGCATTCCTCTCGTTATACACGTGTATACTTCTGTTATACACGTGTATAACACACGGGATGTTTTAATTGAGAGAGAACATCTCCTCCCCTCCCCATCAGTTCCGACTGTAGGCGCGGAACTGTGTAGATAGCTCAAAAAAGATGAAAAAACACTGACGTATGAAAGGGAGGGGGGTCTCTCTCGTAGAAAGATATGATATTCCTCTTTCACAAATGGTAACAACCACCTCAAATGTCCCCTAAATCAAAAACGAGGATGTCTCTCACATCTCGAGAGGGACCGTTTTATATTGGCTACAAATGTACACACACACACCTCTTAAAATTGCGTCCCGCCATTCAAGGGGAAAATGTTGTTGAAACGTCAGCCCTTCTTCACAGAGGAAAATATGTGTATATATAAAGATGGGGGAGGTGTAGTCTGCTGCATAGATATGCACAGTGGACACACAGAGTCTACATATCTGCATGTATGATGCCCATAGTTCTCCAAGAGTGTGCTGGGCTCCACTTCTCCTTATGAAGAGAGTGGTTAGTTAATAAACTGTTGTCCTGCAGCCAAAACGTTGTGAGTTTGATCCCTACGGGACACAAGGTTGACTGACTCAGCCTTCCATCCTTCCGAGGTCGGTAAAACGAGTGCCCAGCACGTTGGGGGCAAAAATGCGAACTACCTTGTGAATTGCCGCCCAGAGTGTGCACTAAACGCTATGGGGCGGTATATATAAGTGGAATTGCTACTGGTAAACGAATATGTGGAATGGATTATTACCATTACAGTATAGGTAACTGGGGTGACCAAGGAGTTGTCCACCCGTCCAGTACCCCAGTGCTGGTCACAGTCACACACACAAACACCCACCCACACCTTTAGGGTTATATCTCTCGTCCCCCCAAGTTCTGGACAGTGACTACCTCCCCCTTCCCTGTTAAATCTAGTAAGTAATATCATTATTGTTTATGACCCACAGGCCTTTACAAAATAGATCATTTAATGCATCTATAATAAAATTCACTAATAAAATCACTGATAAAATCCAGTGTACTATATTTGCTAAGACAACCTCCGTTCCCCCTGTTAACTCCGATGGCATCGCTACAAAAAAAGATTTCTATGTGTGTGTTTTGTGGAGGGTTAGCACAAATCGCCACTGGAAGTTGCAGCCCCAGTCATGAGGGGAAAAAAAAAAACCAGCCCGGGGTGGCGACCAAATTCCTCCTCCCGATGCAAACGACCTACCCCCCATCCTTTTCCAACACACACACGCACGCGGGTACACAGATCGGCACCCCGAAATCCATCCCAGGGCTTTGGCATCGCGTGCAGTTCCGTCCTCGCAGACAGAATCTGAGTGGGCACTACCGCGATTCCGTTCCTAGGATGGGGAAGGGGGTCTCTTTCTAGGCTTCAAGATCAAGCCAAGCGAGGCCATCCGAACGGGGCTCGATCTCATGCCGGGGCGAAAAGCAAACGGAGCGGAGGGTGGGGGGTGGGGGTAGGAGGCGGCATGCAGTTGCAATCCCCGTATTTCCCCCCCCCCCGGAAAAAATAAATAAAAACCCCATTTAAAAGCAGCCCTTTACATACAACGGAGAGGGCGAGAAATAAACTTTTGTTTCTGGGGCATCGCACCGCCTTACCTTCTTTTGCAGCCTGTGCCTCCCCCGTGTGTGCAAAGCGAAGCAGCCAGAGGCAAGAGACAATAATCCAAGCCAGCCTAGTTTGGCGAAACATGGTGCATGAGCTCGGGGTGTTTAAAGAGATCTTTAAGTATGGATGTGCATATATACATATAACATGCACGTCTCTCTCTTTCTATATGTATAGACACGTATACATATATGCACACACAAAAGAGGATGGAGGTTTGGTTCTGCCACCACCGCCTCCTCTTCTCCCGCTGCTGTGCTGCCTCTCGGTGGGGTATGGAAGAAGGGCTCGTTCGGCAAATGTGTTTCTTTTCCGTTCCCCCCTTGCTCGGCTCGGCTTGCCGCGGCTGCCTTTTTTCCCCTCCTCCCCGATCCGCCTCTCCGCTGCCTGGCTGCGAACCTCTGACTGCAGACCCGCCGCTCGCGCCACACTCCAATAATATCAATAGGCGCGGGAGGGGGGGCGGGTGTGTGTGTGCGCGCGGGAGGGAGGGGAGGGAGGAGGCTGGGCCAAAAGGAGGCTAGAAGACACCCGTCCTTCAAACGGATTGGCAGGCGAGCCCAGCCTATGAGAACGCCGTAATCCCTGACGAGTCGCCCTGACAGCGGAGGCGGGGTGAGACACCTCATCCAATGAGGGGTGGGGGGTGTCAGGTTGCCGGCGGCTGGTGCTGGGTTGCCTTCAGCATTCAGCCGGCCGGCCGAGCATTTGCTGGCGGCGGCGAGCGAGCGGGGACGGACGGGGAGGTTCCTCTAGGGTTGATCTCTGGCTATGCTTTGTGGGGTTCGGTTTTTATTTTGAAGGAAAAGCAACGCAATTACACTTATATATACCGACCCATAGCGCTTATGGAGAAATAGCATACCTTAAGTATCGTAATAGAAGGGACACGTGTATAAAACAAGTGGTGGTGTGATGGTTCAGTCGCACAGTCGACCCTTTGCGACCCTATGGACCATTGTCCATACAATAAAGTAATAATAAAACAAGTGTAAGTTAAGTTAAAGGTCAGCCTTGCTCGAAAGCCAGTCATATCTGACTAGGGCTCGGTACTCATCTCCATACCTGTCAGGTTTCGGGAAATTTCTGTCAAACCCCCGTATTTTACACTTTCCTGCTGTAATCCCGTATTCGTTAGACTGCAATTTCACTGAAGTTAGACTGGAGGACAGCACAGGCTAAGCATAGCTGTCCAGTTTCCCATTTTGGCCTAGAAATTTCCCTTATTTGACAGAAATTTCCCAAAACTTGACAGGTATGCTCATCTGTTTTATAGCCGAAGAGCCAGTGCTGTCTGCTTCTGCAGACGTTTCCATGGTCATGTGGCAGGCATGACTAGACACCGGAGCGCACGGGCGGGACCGCTGTTTACCTTCCCACCAAAGTCGTCCCTTCTTGCAATTTCTTGCTTTCGAACTGCTAGGTTGGCAGGAGAAGGGACAGAGACGGGAGCTCACTCCCCCCCTGCAGTATTTGGGTATTGAGCTGCTGACCTTCCGCCTTCCAGTCAGTGTCTTAGCCACTTGACCCACTGCAGTCCCTTAAAACAAGTGACAAGTGTTCAAATACCTAGGGACAGCGTTTATTGGAGATGATAAAATGGACGAAGAGATCAATACCCAGTGTAGTGAGGCAAACCAAATACTGTACTGTATTAGCAATTGCACTTATAGTGCTTAGTGCAGTTTCTGGGCAATTCACTAGTTAATTAGGATTTTTGCCCCCAACATGCTGGTTACTCATCTTACCAACCACGGAAGAATGGAAGGTTGAGTCAGTCAACCTTGAAGTTCAGGATTGAACTCACAACATTTAGGCTGCAGTACAGCAATTTAACTGATGCATCACCAGGGCTCGTCCATGGTAAAACAATGCAGAGGCTGGAAGGGAGATACAGTAAGAGGGACTTGGTGTGTGCAGGCACACGCTAAAGCCCTCCAAGAGAGAGAAGTATCTATATGGGATGCTTCATACTCTGCCCGTCTTTCCAGCTGTAGGGCCAAAGGGAGAGGGAAGGTTGAGATGCAAACTAGTGGCTCTTCCTCTCTCCCCCCCCCTTCCCAGTGACTATCAAAGGCAGAATTGGGCCCCTGGGCAGCACAGATGCACGCGGGTCAATCATTGGCAAGGGGTTCCCTCTGCCTCTTTGAGTAGGGAGAGGCTGGAAGGAATTACCTTGGCCACTCAAAGAGCAAATCCTTCATACTCTTTCAGCTGCTAAGAGACAGGGCTGGCTAGCTGGCTATAAACAGAGATGAGCACTGAACCCTAGAGTTGAATATGACTGGCTTTTGAACAAGGGCGATTTTACCTTTGGGATGACACAAGGAACCAAGCCAGGTCCACCCCAATCTTTTCCCTCTCTCACTTGTAGTAAAAGGAGGTAATGGAGTGAGTGGTGCTCAATTGATCAGCAATTGTAAAGAAAGGAGCTCAAAAGGGGATAATAAACTAAGAGTCACTGGCACAAGACTTGGCTTTCCTGATGCCTCCTCCTGTGGGATGTTTGAGCAACCCTGGCTCCTTTCACTGCTTTGCATCTTCTGAATGCTCTTGACAGGGGCACAATCTGTTTTGCTTTGCTATGCAAATGGGGACCGTCCAGGGAGTGGTTGTCCATCCTTTAGCCAAACTTTGCTGCTAAAGGAAGAAAGGCCATGCAGTCTTGTGGAGGCCACAGGTGTGCTTGCAAAAATAAGTTGTTAACTCTTATCCCTTCCCCACCCCTACTCTCTTCACTGCACAGCCAGGAGGAGCCAACAGCAAGGGCAGAGAAGGAGGTAGAATGGTAGCAAGCCATCACTGCACCTTCTTCCTTAGTAGCTCAATTCTCTTTGCCTTGATGCCCACAGAGAATGAACAAAACGGAATAGACACAAGGAGACACTGTCTTCTCCTGGATACGTGCTCAAACAGCTCATCAGAAGGGCCACATCTAGTGTTTGTGACTGTGTCTGCTTGTCTCACTTTACTTTTCCCTTCTGAGCTTCTTTCTTTATTTGCTGATTAGTTACTTTTTCCTCAAAACAAAAGTTGCAGTGATCGGCATGTTTTTAAAAGCTGTAGTTACAGTAATAGATAGTTTCAGTAGCAGCAACAATCATGGAAGGAAGTATCTAGCACTCTGATCTATACCTATTTTCTGTTGGCATCATGGTTTTCATCTAAATTTTCCTTCCATGTTATGGAAACTGATAGGGCTTGAAACTGAAATCCACTTTTTAGTTTTGTCTAATAATAATTTAGTGTCAGAAATTATTCTGGGTTGAAAGGATTTATGCGGAAGAAACTTCATTCAGGGAATACCCAAATGAGGCTCCTTTCATGTCCCCAAGAGCTGGGACCGAGGCAGGCACTCAGTCTGTCATGCAGTACCTGCGTCTCAAACTGCTGGCTTGCCAGCCTTCCAACTAACAAGGCAAGCTTCTTAACCACTGAGCCATCACAGCCCCAAGAAGACTAGAAGATACTGTACTGTATATTGAAACTCCTATGACACATCCTCTCCCTCTCCTATCAGTACCACAGTTTGGACAACAAACACACATATGAAGGAATTGTTTTTCATGTATTGTTTTTAAATACAGGGATGGCTCTTGGTTTTATATATTACTTTCCTTGTGTCTCCTCTGATAGAGCTGAGCGTTGTTCACTATGCTTTCAACACTCCTTTAATTTTTTTACATTGCCTAGTAAAATTTACTTTCCTCAATAAATTTATTCCTATATTATTTGACCTATAAATACAGGTATGCCTCAAATGGTAAAAATTTGGAGTTGTAAAAATGAACAAATTTAGCTTGTATACCAAATGCATGTAAAGAAAACTGCCAACATCTCTGAACATTTTTGTAATTGTCAACGTAGTGAATTGCAATATTCATGACATTCAAAACAAAAAAGCAAAGCAAAATGTTCCTTCTTTTTTGATACTAAAATTTGTGTTATATAAAGCCCCATGTATTCAGTCTTCTGCATCATCTGCAATAAAATGTTTAGCTTTGGTTCTAAGCTGTTTTTATACAAATAAAAAAAAACTTCTTTTGTTGTTGTTTTTGTTTTCAAACTCTTGTGTGTTTTACCATTTAGAAAAATTATTAACATTAACAATATTATCCGCTTTAGTATTTTTCTTCCTGTATCCTCTCCTAATGTTTATGGGAAGTGCAATTTAATGTTGACATAAATCTGATTGCTATTTGACATTTTCTGCTCCAGTTAGACATAACCAGAAACATGAACTAATCAGACAAAAGAAACTTTGTTTTATTTTATAAAGAAAGTTATCTCTTTCTTAAAGTGATGCAAAGCATACTTTGTAAGCAGCACAAAGAGGAATGACATCTTAATGTTGATTGTTTTGGGCATCTTAGTAATACCCTTTATATGAATAGATTCTAAACAAATCAGCTATTTTGCCCTACATCTGCAAAAGGCAGAATCGTCTCCAGACTTAGAAAAATGTTTAAAACCAGATACAACCCAACATGAATATATATCTAAAATGAAAATTTTAGCAATATATCTTTAAGTGTGTTTGAATTTTTTTTAATACGAAAGATCTTCAGAGTATCCTTTTCAAAGATAATGACATAATGCAAATGTAAAACCTGTTTACAACTTTGAACCAGATAAAGTTACTCAGGGAAAAACTGGAAGCTCAGAGAAGCCAACATGATATATCACTGTGTGTGTAAGAGTAGAAATATTCACATAGGTGTAGGTGGAAATATTGATCTGAATGCAACTGCAGTTATGTTTACTATTCTGTGCATGCAATAAACTGAAATTTATAAAGTGCTCATTCTTTACGGCTGTGAACAGATGTCTACTCAAGACCAAAATAAAGACAACTAGAATGTTGTATTTACGGTATGCATGCACACAACTCATATATGTAACTCACTAGAAATTTAGAATCCTGCTTAAGTCAGTGGTTAAAATCCATATGGTTAGCTCTTTTGTTAGCATTAAAGATGCTTCTCCCCTCACCAATATATAATATATAAGTGTTTTGAGTGTACAAATTATAATTAAATTTCCATGCACACAAGCTTTCCATATAATGTTATTATAATTTGAATGAATTTGAAAACAATTTTAGACTATTTTTTCTACTTTCAGCTGCTGTGTAACCAATTCACGTAAAGATTTTTTTAAATTAAATACAAGGCTACAATATCTTAGCAGGTTAGGTAGTTCAGTGAATTGGTATTTGGCTGCAAAGCCAGAGGATAAGAGTATGGTTACTCATTGTGCCTTCGGGGAGAAAAGCCAGCCTATGAAGCCAGAGTAAGCGGCACAATTCTAAAGGGTCCCTGAGCATGAGAATGGTGAACCATTTCTGAGTATTTTATACATAAATTGCCTTGGACCGAGGACCGTTGCCATGAGGGACCAGAGGGGGCAAAAACCCTTCTCAGCTCACAGCGCCCCCCCCAACGCACCCAAGGATGTAAATGTTATATATATGGGTATGGCATTGTTGCCCCTCCTGTAAATATGTTTGCCCCTCCTGAAAAAATTTCGCCTCCCCTCCAAATCTAGAATCCTGGCTATGGCCCTGCTTGGACCATTTGTTTTCCTAAGTGCCTTATCACATCAACACTGACATCCAAGGGTTTTACTCTTTCCTGCTCCATGGAGGAGCAAGAGAAAGTTTTCAGTTTAAGCTTAAGGACAGCAAAAGCCATTCATATTGTTGGGTCACTTCTACCTGGGATTGAAATTGGATCAAGCCTGTACGATGCTTTTTAACGTTACAGATTTTTTTACCTATGTATATTATTATACTAATTTCATGCTGTAAATCTATGCATAGCAGATTTTCATTCCAACAAAACATAAACAGCAGAATTTTTTTCCCTGTGTAATGCTTACATAATACATTTTTTTGCGTGTGATTATTATTGTTTCAGCTATGCAACATGACATTAATATGGGAGATAGCCATGCACACATGGCGTCCATATACATAAGACATCCATGGATTTATGTTCGGTTACAGCTAATTACTGTAATACTACAGTCTCTAAATTGGAAAGTTTATTTTATGATTTTTGCTATGTTTTATTTTTTCTTTAAATTTGATTTTGTGGATCTATGAGATAAAATGCATCTAATTAATATCTGCATATCCTTCTGGGGTACAGATGTAATCCAATATTCTCTTTTATAGTACTTTCAATAAGGCTTTTTAACACCTTTTTTTGTTTGTTTTGCATTACATTTTAGAATCTATTCTGACCCATCCTGCTGGGTAGTTGCTATTTACCTTCTGTGAAGAAGAGCAGATAGAGAAAAACAAGATATTACTTACAAGTATACCCAAACGCCTAAGGGGGATAAACTCTAGCCATTAATTTGACCATAATATTCTCTGCCAAAAAAACAATTGGAGGCTCCACACAACTTGGTAGGCTACAGCTCAAAACCTGTCAAATTAAAAGTTTAACTGCAACAATAAAATCGTAACACTGCATTTTTGAAACTGATATTTTTGTTAAGTGAACATTTATGCTCGCTAGGCAAGTTTCTGCACAGTTAAATGGCCAGAATTCAGATGAACACTCTTAAAAGTTACTGCAAGCATACTTTCCCATTCATTGACTCCTTCCTGATTTTCTAGCTTGGATTCCTTTGGGAAATGAATGATAAAAAAGTTTATTCATTCCTGTGAATTTCTTGTTTACCTATCTGTGTACTTCAGAGTCTAACGCCCAAAGTGAGCTAGTATGGGAGCATTTCACATGCAGGATCTGGCAAAAGAGTTATTCACAGAAGTTAGATTGACAACTACTGAGCAGCTTTCTCAGTGATGGCAGCTTCCCTGAGGGAATTCCTTCCAAGATAAGTTGCCAGATACTGTTTCTCTGAACTGACATCCAATTCAAATTTTAACAGAACAGCAAGTACTGATGGTTGGACTGCCTGCCCTTCTGGTAAAATTTGGATGGCAGAACTGTGTAGGGTTGCCAGCATCATACATGATGTATGAACTTGGCTTTTACTTATTTCAGAAGTTTCTCAAAATAATTTAATAGCTGGCTGTGAACTGTGATGAATAGCTTGGATACTTTCATAGACATAACTAGCCTGATAAGGCAGCATGAATGATAGCTTTCTTTACCCAGACTGTAAAGTTAAATGGATTTTCATTCGGGTTGATTATTTGATGTTTCTGAGGTAGCTCTTCTCTCAAATTCTTTGTTTATTGTAAGTTGCTTTAATGATACATAATTAATGTTATAAAAATTAAATAATACATGACCATTACTTATTTTGGGCCAAGCCTCCCTATACCCAGAAGCATTTACTTCTGAGTAACCATACATACAAGCTGTGACAGATGTATTGTTTTCCAAATTAGTTCTGTGGATATTCAAATGTGTATTCTAAACCATTAGTTGAACATGTTCTTTGCAGATGAGTGAATCAGTGACACTGACTTTTATTATACGTGACTTACAAAAGTGTCTCCCACATGATTGTAAGCTACACACACATACAGTTTTCAAGATAGTTAAGCTGATGAACAACAAGTTGGATGCTGGAGGAGTTGTTTAAAGTCCTGATTCTTAGGAACTAAGTAGACACAATGTTGATTCTGCTCACCTCAGATTTTGGACTGTGAACCAGATGATTCCAATAAAACTAAATTAAATAGGTGTCATGTGATTAAAATTCAATTGCAGAAACTTTTTTTTACTGAACAATAAGAGTCATCATGGGCTGCAACTCGTATCTGAGAATACATTTTTCCTGAAGCAGGAAAAATGTCATTGGCATGAATTTGTTTAAGGTGGATCCCAGCTTGCCATGAAGTGACCCATACACTATGATCACAGAGCCACCTCCTGAGGCACATATGAAATGAGACATGCAGGATTTAACACCGGGACTGCAATGGACTGCCACAACCTTGAGGACATTATCAAGGTATGCCTTCACAGCCAATCCATTTGGCATGGCCTCTTCAGCCTCCATGACGATTAGGAATCAGAGTTCTCCACTCATTTTGCCATTGGGCCCAATATGATGGTTTCCAGTGGCATTTCCTGCACTGAGGGGGACCATCACCACAAAAGGGGCTCATCTGCCCCTTTTGGGAGTCAGATTATTTACCGCCGCACAACACTCAGCATTAAGTCACTGGCTGTATGTTCTACCCCATTACTGTAGTAGGATGTCTGGCCAGAGTAACATTAATGGTCTCCTTTGCTCGAAAGCCAGTCATATCCAACTCTATGGTATGATGCACATCAACACTTATGGCCATTTCTGTGGTCATGTTGCATGCATGTAACGCTGTTACCCTTCCACCCCACCCCCAAAGCTGTACATAGAAAAGTCAAATGGAAGTGATTCAGCTTCACGGCAGCTTGATTTGCAGTCTTTTGCAATTGCTTTTGGCTTAGGGAGCCACTCAAAGATCCCAGGTTGTTTCCGTGCCAGTGTCCACACTGGAACCTCAGCCTGATGGGGTTTGCTCTACATCCACAGTCCCATTCCTTTGATACCACCCTCCTGCAAATTCCTGGCTCTGCTTTAATGGTCTGCCATTTTTTCTCTGGAACTATTTAAAGGGTCACATGGGTGGGGAGGGACATTCTTCCAAAATTCTTCATATAAACATATATACCATGGAAACACTGTATTTAGCAGAGGTTTGTTGAAGTTGTTTCAGTTTTACGTCAAGTTTTTTTCTTTTTTCTTTTCTTCTGTGCAGACATGATCTAGCACTAAACTCAGTAGTTAATTAGTTTGTTTTAAAATCACCAGCATACTTTAGCGCTACTTGGAAGTAGAATTGTGGGGCTAAATATTCCTGCTGTCTTAACATATGTCCCTGGTTACTATGTCATTAGAAAACCACCTGAAGTCATGTCCCCACTCCTTTTGTAGAATGAAACTAATGGTCACTTAAGCAAAACACCATTTGAATTGTGGTTAGAAAAAAATAGAAACCCCCAGTAGCAGGGGAGATGATAGATTGGCAGGGGATGGGGAAGATGAGTTGATTCACATTGATATTTTTTTTATCATGAAATCATTTAAAAATTCATGCCACTTCCAGAACAAATTGCGAAGTTTTTCCAGTTTAGTTGCAAACTGACAAGGAATCAGTGTTTGTTATAGCAGTTTAAGACTGAAAGTAGAAAAATCTAGGCTTAACCTGCCAGAACAAAATCCCACACTGGACATATTTTTACATACATTTATATGTACACCTACTAATAGAAATAAACATGTAAAAGTTGAAGAGATATAATTATTGAAGTACCTGTAGATGTCAGCAAAGTGGGGCTTGAAAAACCTTTTTAAAAATACAGGACAAGGAAGATACTTCAGAAAATAATGGTTTAAGTACAATAACTAAAACATGTCGGAATGCACTCTAGTTTTAACAATAAAAAGTCACATTCCTTTCCCTGTACTCTGTGATGTATTACTTTGTCGGGCATCTTCCTCCAAATTCAAATGTACATTTCTAAGTTTTGTATTTGGCTGATTGGTTATTTTACCTTTTACTATACATTCTGCCAATTATGCTGGCCTAGTAAAATCTGTCGAGCAATTTACATATCCTTTAGCTACTATTTTACATGTGCAGTGTAGCTTTATTTTACTGTGGATGACTCACTCTTCCCAATTTGCTTCTTATCATTTAGATTGTATGATCCCTGCACATGTAATTCTCTTTCTACTGCATGCTAAAGCAAATCTTTTCTCTCTTCTTCCTTTCATAGTAATGATTTGTGAATGAGCTCCCCCAAGCAAATCATCCCATTACACAAGTCCTTTACTTCCTTTCTTCAAATCACCCCCACAAAAACCACACACAGTGAGCAATGTCCTTCTCCAAAAAAGCAATTCATGCTCTTTTCTTCAAATATATATTCATTTTTGCTTAGATAATTATGTTATAATTGTTAGTAGGTAAATATATTCCAGATACATTTGTCTCCTCAGGTTGTTTTGTTTTTCATGTTCTGTGTGTTTCCACCTAGTTGCCATCCAGCATTTGAGAGAGTAAAATATATTTATTTTATACTATGTTCACAATACAACATCTAGGAACTTAATGAGATGGATGCCTCTATTTGGTGGTTATAAAATTTTCACACACAATAATGGCTGAACTTCAAAAAGTAGATTTGCTTACAAGATGGCAAGCAACAGCTTTACATTATTAGATGGTGTCAAACTCCAGCTTTTCTTAGGATTTAAACTTTCAGTACACATTTATGAACCTGCTAGATCTAATTCTCAAGGAAGACAATATAGGTAGAACTTTCATTTTTATTATAAATTGATAAATTCACAAAATGCCACTCAGAAGATATGTTGGTAATGAAGCCTATGAAGCATAGGGAGAAATAGAAGTAGTAAATGTGTGGCATTTGTGTGAGTGACTGTGTGAAGTGTCTATGTGTGTGTGTGTGTGTGTGTGTGTGTGTGTGTGTGTGTGTGTGTGTGTGTGTGTGTGTGAGAGAGAGAGAGAGAGAGAGAGAGGATTTGGTATTTGTATATGTCCAATGTCTTTTATTTGTGCATTGTATTTACTTCCAAATTGTGCATGTGCATGATTGCTATTTTCTCCAACTCTGCTCACATTATATTTCATTTGACTTTTGGTTCTATATTACCGCTCCTAAGGATGTCCTGCTTACATAGCGTCCGGTCCATTGGAGTATATAAATATAAGTATCAAATGATAAACCATGACAAAGGAATGAGTTATAATTTTAGCATGTATAATTTTAGCATGTATTAAATGTGGTGCACCTCATAATACCTAGCACAGAGCCGTCATCATCACTACTGCCGTCAGCTGCAACTCATATACAAGAATCCCTCGCGCGAAGCAGGAAAAATGCCATTGGCATGAATTTGTTTTAGGTGGATCCCAGCTTGCTATGAAGTGACCCACCTACTGTGACCATGGAGCCATCTCCTGTAGCATGTATGGAATGAGACATGCAGGACTTAGCATCAGGACCACAGCCGTGATGATAATGACAAGGTGTGCCTTCACAGCCAGTCCATCTGTCATGGCCCCTTCCGCCTCCATGGATATTGGTAATCAGAGTTCTTCCTCCGCTTATTTTGCCTTTGGGCCCAATATGATGGTTCCCTGTGGCATTTCTTCCTCTGAGGGGACCATCACCCCACCTAAAGAGGTTCATCTGCCCATAGCCATTGGCCCCTTTAGGAAGTTAGGTTAAGAATGCAGCCCAACACTCGGTGTTGAGTTGCTGGCTGTACAGTCTACTACATTACCATAGTGCAATGTCTGGCCAGACACAGTGCCTTATACACAATATAAGCAGAATGCAGGATCACTTTATTTTGCCTTCATCAAGTAATATTTTCCCTGTAAATTTTTAGCTTTTTAAATCTTGATTTAGAACTCTCTCTGATTTTTTTGATCTTATGGAAGATCTAGATGCACCTTATGTGGTGGGGGAGTTTTAGTGAATCAAGGAAGATGAGAACCATGTCACTAGAAGGTTAAAGTCCACTACACATCTAAACTCCTAACAGGGACCACCAAGGTGGAATAGTCAAATATGAGTTAATAATGCTGGACAGTAGAAATTCTAGAAAGGCAGGAACAGGAGTGTAAAGATCTTCATTTTTTTCATTTCATTTCATTTATTTGATTTATACCCCGCCCTACTCGACCAGGGCCGACTCAGGGCGGCTTACAACAGTTAAATCAAATACAATATACAAAATTACAAAAGATACAATGTTACAATACAGCAGTGAAACAATAAAATGTGCAATAACATTTAAGTTGTAACATAGCAAAACGGTTACACGATCCCTCAGCTACTAAACATAAGTAGGGTAAAGGGAAAGGGGAGGGGGAAAGGGGAGGGAAAAGGGGAAATACGACATAATACAGTTCATTATGCAATACAAGACAATAACAACATATCAAGCATAAACATAATATAAACAATTAAATAAAAAATAAACAAATACAGCACATAATAACAGTTTACAATGTTACAAGATATAATCAGGAAAAGAAAATAATAATCCAAAGGGGGGGAGGGTCGGAGGCCAAGGCTCAACAACCTTACACAACTCTTAATACGAGCCGGGCTCAACAACTACATTGGAGCTCAGCTCAGTAATAAGCAATAATACCATAATACACTCTACAAAATACAAAAGAAACAAGACAAATACCGCAATGTCCTCAGCAGCCAAGCCCACAACCATGGTGGGGCCACGGACGAGAACGTCATCATGCGGCATCCTTCGGCTCCCTCTGGCCACGGGAGCCCTTTTAACTTCCCCGCCCGGTGGCAAGGGGCGGGGAGGGACGGCTTCGCGCGGCGGCGGTGTCTTCGGCTCCCTCGGCCAGGGAGCCCTTTTAACCTCCCCACCCGGTGGCAGGGGGCGGGGAGCGACGGCTTCGCGCGGCGCGGCGGCGGCGGTGTCTTCGGCTCCCTCGGCCAGGGAGCCCTTTTAACCTCCCCGCCCGGTGGCAGGGGGCGGGGAGGGACGGCTTCGCGTGGCGTGGTGGCAGCGGCGTCTTCGGCTCCCTCGGCCAGGGAGCCCTTTTAACCTCCACGCCCGGTGGCAGGGGGCGGGGAGGGACAGCTTCGTGCGGCCGGCGGCGGCGGCGTCTTCGGCTCCCTCGGCCAGGGAGCCCTTTAACCTCCCCGCCCGGTGGCAGGGAGCGGGGAGGGATGGCTTCGCGCGCGCGGCGGCGGCGGCATCTTTGGCTCCCTCGGCCAGGGAGCCCTTTTAACCTCCCTGCCCGGTGGCAGGGGGCGGGGAGGGACGGCTTCGCGCGGTGCGGTGGCAGCGGCGTCTTCGGCTCCCTCGGCCAGGGAGCCCTTTTAACCTCCCCGCCCGGTGGCAGGGGGCGGGGAGGGACGGCTTCGTGCGGTGGCGGCGGCGTCTTCGGCTCCCTCGGCCAGGGAGCCCTTTTAACCTCCCTGCCCGGTGGCAGGGGGCGGGGAGGGACGGCTTCGCGCAGCGCGGCGTCGTCGGCATCTTCGGCTCCCTCGGCCAGGGAGCCCTTTTAACTTCCCCACCCGGTGGCAGGGGGCGGGGAGGGATGGCTTCGCGCGGCGCGGTGTCAGCGGCGTCTTCGGCGTCTTCGGCTCCCTCGGCCAGGGAGCCCTTTTAACTTCCCCACCCGGTGGCAGGGGGCGGGGAGGGACGGCTTTGCGCGGCGCGGCGGTGTCTTCGGCTCCCTCGGCCAGGGAGCCCTTTTAACCTCCCCGCCCGGTGGCAGGGGGCGGGGAGGGACGGCTTCGCGCGGCGCGGCGGCGGCGGCTTCGGCTCCCTCGGCCAGGGAGCCCTTTTAACCTCCCCGCCCGGTGGCAGGGGGCGGGGAGGGACAGCTTCGTGCGGCGGCGGCGTCTTCGGCTCCCTCGGCAAGGGAGCCCTTTTAACCTCCCCGCCCGGTGGCAGGGGGCGGGGAGGGACGGCTTCGCGCGGCGCGGCGGCAGCGGCGTCTTCAGCTCCCTCGGCCAGGGAGCTCTTTTAACCTCCCCGCCTGGTGGCAGGGGGCGGGGAGGGACGGCTTCGTGCGGCGGCGGCGGCGTCTTCAGCTCCCTCGGCCAGGGAGCCCTTTTAACCTCCCCGCCCGGTGGCAGGGGGTGGGGAGGGACAGCTTCGCGCGGCGGCGGCGGCGGCGGCGGCGGCGGCGGCGGCGGCGGCGGCGGCGGCGGCGGCGGCGGCGGCGGCGGCGGCGGCGGCGGCGGCGGCGGCGGCGGCGGCGGCGGCGGTGGCGGCGGCGGCGGCGGCAGCGGCGGCGGCGGCTCCCTCGGCCAGGGAGCCCTTTTAACCTCCCCGCCCGGTGGCAGGGGGCGGGGAGGGACGGCTTCGCGCGGCGCGGCGGTGGCGGCGTCTTCGGCTCCCTCGGCCAGGGAGCCCTTTTAACCTCCCCGCCCGGTGGCAGGGGGTGGGGAGGGACGGCTTCACGCGGCGCGGCGCGGCGGTGGCGGCGTCTTCGGCTCCCTCGGCCAGGGAGCCCTTTTAACCTCCCCGCCCGGTGGCAGGGGGCGAGGAGGGACGGCTTCGCGCGTCGTCGTCGTCTTCGGCTCCCTCAGCCAGGGAGCCCTTTTAACCTCCCCGCCCGGTGGCAGGGGGCAGGGAGGGACGGCTTCACGCAGCGCGGCAGCGGCGGCGTCTTCGGCTCCCTCGGCCAGGGAGCCCTTTTAACCTCCCCGACCGGTGGCAGGGGGCGGGGAGGGACGGCAACAGCAATGAGGCTGATAGTGTTGTGCTGAATAACATTTTACTTCAGAACCTTTATGATGAGACAATTCCAAATTAAACAAAAATAGTGTTGGAAGGTTAGACTCTCAGATTAGAAAGCACTCATTAACTTACTAGGGAAAAATAAGGATAAGTATGTGTAGCATTGTACTAAGTGAAGCAACTAGATTAAGGGCAATGGGCCATTCACTTGCTGATCTGCACAGATGAAAAAGGAATTTATGAAGCTGCATAGCATATGCAACTAAAATCTGCAAAGTTTTCAATATGAATCAACATAAACTCAAAAAAGGAATTGAATGTCTGAAATCACAATACTGAAATCACAATACTATGGAAATGATAAATTTATAAGAAACTAGTTGGCTCTAATAGTGAAATTTAATATGGCAGTTATAGGCTGTAATGTAAATCTGGCTAATTAATGTCAGTATAGCAATCATTCAAGTCTACGTTCCCATTACATTTGAAGAAGGAGAAATTAAATGCAAGTGTCCAGCAGGATATTGATCACTTATCAAAACAGGATGTAGTAATAATCGTGGTTGACTGGAATACAAAAGTAGAAAACAAAGTAGGTGCAAACATCATTGTACACTTTGGCCTCGGAGTTAGACGTAAACAGCAAAGCAAACCACAGAGTTATATGAAGCTTATATTCAGTTTACATAAAACAACTAAACCAGCAATTGTACAACATGGATGTCACCAAAATGGCCAGCATAGAAATTAAATCAACTTTATAACTGGAAGGAGATGATGGAGAAGCTCTGATCATTCTATGAAAATAAGACCCCGAGTGGCCTGTGGTGCAGACCATACGCTATAAAAATCAAAACTTAAACTCAGTTAAGAACAATCAATATAATGTATATAACATTCCAAAATAATTTAAAAATTATTTAAATAACAGGTTTGCATTACTGAACTCCCCTCTATGTTGCCTCAGGAACTGGACTGTGCTGTGGTTGAAGCTTTGTGCAGAATTTGGGATTCGGAAAAGTGGTGATGCAGGGGGGAGGAAAATAAAGTATCACAGGTTTCATAAAGATCCCAGGGAGATAAAGTAGGAAAGGGAGGCTGTGTGGTTGAGTGTCAAACATGTCTGTGCTTAAACTCCGAAACACTTTTTATTAAGGGTTCCCCACTCATTATGCTTTGGGGATGGGTTTGTGATTTTAATAAAAGCCACAATAGAGTGATACTGGAGAGAGAGAAACAAATGAACTGAGAAGGAATCCGTGCTACTATTTTTCCTTTTGCAAACCCTACATTGCTGTGTGGAATTCGAAGCAGAACATGAGACTGGGGGGCAGGAGAGAGAGCTAAGTACCGATACAATGGATCAGCACAAGATAGGACAGTATATTGCCAAATGTCCAACAAGATAAAATTTACCTGTTTCATTGCATTTTAATCCTGCCACTCGACAGATTGAGGAAACAGTAACAAATTTGGTCGGCACTGGGAACAATGTACTGTACCTTGATCTTGGGGAGTAAAATAGCATTTTATGCTTCCCCTTGGCAGCAAAATGTTATGTGCCGGTGTAAAAGTTATTTTTTTTTACTGACTGCAATGGTTTTCACAGAATTTGTTCCACATCATTTTCAACATTAGATTTTCTTGTTACTCAGACTATTTTATTATAAAAGAGATGAGATGCATATTTAACCAAGTAGGGTGGATCACAATAATCAGGCTATTACTCTTTTTCACCTGGAAATATTATTATTTTCAAGTTGAAGCCAATATGGTTAAGGATAGAGAGGAGTAAATTTAATTTTGTAGGGTTTGGCTCAACTACATTAAGGCTGCTCTCCTTCACAGAAACAATATACTGTATAATTAATTTGCATCACAGTGATATTAGAACAACAAGTGGTAGCTAAAGCTGATTCAAATAAATACTTATTGCACCAATGTAAACTCATATAAGCTGAGGAATACTCATTGGGCTTCTCAATTTGGATCAGAAAGGCATATCTGAACCCACAATAGAACAGGAAGAGAAGGAAATGAAGGAAAACGAAATGATTAAATGCCTGGAAACTTTTGTTGCAATATTCAGGAAGTAAACCATTTTTCCCCCGTAATTCATCAATCTTTGCATTATTACAGTAAATTAATGGGCTTCTGAAAAGAATTCATTACCCTTTTTATACACACCAGTACTTTCAGATCATTTATTCATCTGTGTTATCTACTGTGTGACTAGAAACAGCTGTAATTACATTGTTAAACACTGATTAATAAGCAACCCACATCACAAACAAGCAAATGATAATAATAAACTCTCTCCTGAACAAACACACTTTGAAGTGAATAACATGATTTCAATTTACTTTCAGGAAAGAAAGTTTGGAGTTGACCCTGGTTGTATAAAATCTCTCTACACTCCTCTGCATAAATGAGAAATATTCTATTATGTATCAATATTCATTTTATGATGTTGCCATGTTCTTTAGGAAGCATGCTAGTAAGCAAATTTGTTAATGTTAAGACAGACTGATTCAACTTCCAAAACAGCATTTACTCAGCATGTGAAAGCGCGGCGCCAAAATGGCCGCCGGGCTCTTTGCGCCCCCCCCCCCACCCGGACTCAGACATCCGGGTGAGTTAGGGGGCGTGGCCACCCCTCTATAAAAGGAGTGGCCACGAGGCAGCCGAGCTGCCATTTTGGAAAAGCGACGGAGAGGAGAAGTTTTCTCCGTCGCTCTTCGTTTCTCCGAGAGCCGCAGTTGGCTATAGAGCCTTAGCGGGTCTTTTGCTTTGCAATCTTCGGCTTTTCAGCCATCTGGTGCTGATCCCTGGAAAGGGATTGTGCTTTCATTATGCCTCCCAAGAAGAAGGCTATGGCGATTCAGGCTCGCAGGAAAGGGAGACAGCAGTCGGGTCGGAGGACTGCGACTGCGCCCCCGCAACAGGACCCCTTATCGGATGCACCCACTGGGACCGGTGGGATGGGGCAGCTTAGGCCATGGCCTAATTGGGGGCTTCGGCCCCCGGCCCGCAATTGCCGGCCATGGGCCTTGAGCACGGGGGAGGGCCTGGTGCGGTTGCACAGCAGGGCTTACCCCCGGCCCCTCATGGGCTGGAGTTTTGGGCATGGCCCTATTCGGGACCTGGCTCTCAAGTCGGGGGCCCTGGACCATTGCCCGGTGGGCCGTCCGGCCCACCTGGCCCCCTTTATGCAGGGGGATCTGCGACAGTGGATGCATTACTGGCACGCGTAGCTGCGCTAGAGGCATCCCTAGGGATCACCAATAACCCCATGGGGGGGCTTCACTGCCGTCTGGGGCCCCCTTTTGCCTGCCTGCTACCACGGCAGCCGCCACTTTGCAGCAGGTGGCCAGTCGGGTTGAGTTGCTCGAGGCGCGCAGGCCCGTGCCCGCCGCAGTCTCGCAGCTCCCCGTACATCATGAACTGCAGACAGGTAGTGGTCGGATGTGTCCTCAGAGCTCGATTGCGGTCGCGAGCTCCGACGCCCGCCGTGGGCCGGAACCCCCAGTGGGGGTGGCTCACGGGGGTGCACCCAGTGAGTATCAGGTTCAAGCTAATGCCCCCACATCACACTCCGCTTCCGGTGATGGGTTGCAGTGGGCATCAGTTCCCAGCTTACCCGGGTGCAGCTTGGTCCCATACTGGCATAACATTGGGCGGGGGAGTGTCCGCCCCCGGGGCTACACCGGGTGTCGCAGGGGTGGTCCAGGCTCCTCTCCTGATGCCCCATGTTAATACTGTGCCGGTGTCGGCATTGCCGACGGCCGGGTATTCCTTGCCCCTCGGCGATCATTTGGCCCAGGCCACAAGGGAAAAGATTTGGCGGGGGGGGGGAGTATGTCGATATTTTCTCCCTATTGAACCGGGAACCCACCAAGGAGGAAAAAGAGGGGCAGGATGAGAAGGACAAAGAGCTGTCTCACCGTCGCAAGCCACCACGCACCTGGGCCAACTGGTTACCCGCATATCTCATTTATATGGCGGTGTACCTCAGGGCTCGGCCTGACCTGGCCATTCCTATGGTCCAATATTTGGACAATATTTACAGGGCAATGGTGGATTTTCCTGGCCCATCGTGGTTGGCTTACAATGAGGAATTTAGAATGAGAGTGCCCTTACACCCGGAGATGAGGTGGGATGAGCCATGTCAGAAATTGTGGCTTTTATACATGACCCCCACGCGTCCGGCGCCTGGGGAGAGGTACCATTGTGGCCATGCGGTCCAGCGAGCCACTCCAACACAGGCTCCCCACCAGCTGGCGGGGCAGGGGGTTCCAGCCCGCTTGCTGTGTTGGAGTTTCTCGGCCAATGGTGTGTGCAATAGAAAACAGTGCCGATACAAACATGAGTGTCCCTCTTGCGCTGGCCCCCACGCCGCCGCTGCGTGTCCGCGAGCTGGTGGGTCACGGGGCAGAGGTAGAGGTGGACAAGGAGCGGGCAGACCTGCCGCTGATGGAGCTGGTCACTCAAAAGGCCCCCTCCCCGGTTAACATAGCTATGTTGGAGCGGTGGCTCTCAACTTACCCGAGGAGGGAGGATGCTAGGTATCTCCTCGAGGGTTTCCAGTGGGGCTTTCACATCCCATTCAAAGGGGAGCGGTGCCCCCAAGATGCTCCTAATTTACTTTCCCTGAAGGGTAGGGAGGAGGTGGCTGCCCTAAGTATCGCCAAGAAGGTTAATGCAGGTAGGGTTGCTGGCCCCTTTCCTATGCCCCCCTTTCTCAATCTGAAGGTTTCCCCTTTAGGGTTGGTTCCCAAAAAGACCCCTGGGGAGTTTCGTTTAATTCACCATCTGTTATACCCGGCGGGCCATTCGGTCAATGATGCCATTCCTGATGACCTTTGTTCTGTCAGGTATACGTCATTTGACCAGGCCCTGTGCATGGTGCGCTCTTGTGGCCCGGGGGCACTCCTGGCCAAATGTGACATTAAGTCGGCATTCCGTTTGTTGCTAGTGCACCCGGGTGTCTTCGAGTTATTGGGTTTTAAATTCCAAGGGAAATTTTATGTTGATAAAGCCATGCCTTTTGGCTGCTCTATTTCCTGTTCAGCATTTGAACGTTTTAGCACTTTCCTTCAGTGGGCCTTTGTTCGCAGGTCTGGGTCCCGGTCTGTAGCCCATTACCTCGATGATTTCTTGTTCGGGGGTGAACGGGGCTGGGACACGTGTACGCGTCTCCTCAATACATTTCAGATGCTAATGCAGGAACTCGGTGTCCCTTTAGCGCCTGAAAAGACCAAGGGCCCGTCAACTAAGCTCACATTTCTGGGTATCGAAATTGACACGGTCTCGCAGGCATCCAGGTTACCCATGGATAAGGTTACCCGGATCACTGCGTTGATTTTGGCCTTACTGGCCAAGCGCAAGGTGTCACTTCGTGAGCTCCAGGTTCTCCATGGTCACCTTAACTTCGCCTGCAGGGTGGTCACGCCTGGCAGAGCTTTTGCTCGACGCTTATGCGACGCCATGACTGGCCTATCTAGGCGCTATCACAGGGTCCGACTGAACAGGGGCATGAGGGCTGACATGCTGGTGTGGCTTAAGTTCCTGAGGGACTTCAACGGGGTGTCATTTTGGAGATCTGACCTTTTGGTTTCCCCTAGGTTCCAGGTTCAGTCGGATGCCTCGGGGTCCCTGGGATATGGGATTTACTTTGAGGGGAGGTGGGCCTACGGCCGATGGCCTCCAGCATGGTGGGGCACGGATCGTCTACGCGATCTTACATTCCTTGAGTTCTTCCCGATACTGGGAGCTTTGATGCTATAGGGTGAGGAGTGGGCCAATTCAGTGGTTCATTTCTGGTGTGACAATGCTGCGGTAGTGCACATCGTCAATTCCCAGACATCTAGATCACCCAAGGTCATGGAGTTAGTTCGCCAGTTCGTGTTGGCAGCCTACGCCTCAATGTGCTCTTCAGGGCCAGACATGTACCAGGTATTAATAACGATATTGCTGATGCTTTATCCCGCCTGCAGATCCCCCGGTTCCGCGCCTTGGCTCCGGACGCAGAGGAATGCCCCTTGCCACTCCCAGATGAGATTTGGACGTTTGGCAAGGAGAGGTGAACCGGGCGATCGGCATGTCGCTGGCGCCCCGAACGCGTAAGGCGTATCACCATGCATTCAGTCAATTTAAAAGTTTTTGTGCACAACTCCGGTTGCCCGAGGTGTGGCCCATTCCAGTTGAACACGTTGTCCAATTTATGGTCTACCTACACAGTCAGGGCCTAGCTCCCCGCACCATAGCATCCAGGCTGTCAGCATTGGCATTCATGGCCAAAGTGAGGGGTTCTGCTGACAACACGAATGATTTCCGTATACGACATGTTTTGGAGGGGTGGACGCGGGAACGGGGACGCCGCCCGGACAATCGTCACCCTATTTCTCCAGGGGTGCTTACCCACCTTGCACGAGGCTGGCATGACCTGTGTTTTGACAGGTATGAGGCAGCTCTGTTTCATGTGGCTACCACGGTGGCCTTTTTTGGAGCGCTCCGCATCAGTGAGTTGGTGCTACTGTCTAAGGCGGATGCGGCTCGTAGGGCACTGGAACTCGAAGATGTCTATGTATCCAATGAGTGGGCTCAGTTGAGGATATGGTCCTCAAAAGTTGATCAGCATGGCATAGGCAGTGGTGTTAGACTGCTACGATGTTCCATTGCAGACATCTGTCCGGTTGGTGCCCTACAAGAGTTCCTTGCAGTGCGTGGCACGCACCCTGGCCTGTTTTTCTGCCACCAAGATGGGTCTCCCCTTACTAAATTTCAATTTTGGAAGGTGACCGGTAAGGCACTGTCCAGTGTTGGCCTTCCCAGGGCTCGTTACGGCACCCATTCTTTTAGAATAGGAGCTGCTTCTACTGCGGCTGCATTTGGGTACTCTGAGGCCGATATACGCCGTATGGGAAGGTGGGGATCGAAGTGTTTTGAATTATATGTTCACCCTCTTCAAGTATGAGTACCAGATAAGTCACTGTCCTATCTTTTTATCTTACAGACCCTGTGTGTCCCCGCACACTGGTGGCAGTATGGCTGGTGGGCCACAGCTATGTGCACTGGGCAGCGCAGTACGCTGCGGCGACAGAGTGGGGACCCCAGCTTGGACTACGTGCCTCCGCATGTATCAGGTGGTATGGTAAGCGCGGAATGTTATGGCGGGAACTGTTGCCATTCCTTTTCTCCATCAGGGATGCTGAACCGCCTGATGTCTTGGTGCTGCACCTCGGGGGCAATGACCTGGGCCAGGTCACTGGCCTTTCCTTAAAACATACGATCTGCAGCGACCTAGCTTATTTGCATTATGTGTGGCCTGCCACAACTCTGCTATGGTCGGACATCATACCGCGTCACGCTTACGGGGGGGTATCAACCTCCAGGCCCTTGACCGCGCTTGTCCCTCGGTGAACAGGGCGGTGGCCCGGTTCTTTGCTGACAATGGTTTGGGGCGGGTCATCCGACACCCCAACATTAGTCTCCAAAATTACGATCTTTACACAGGGGATGGGGTCCATCTGTCGCCCAGAGGTATGGACCTCTTTTTGGAAGATTTGCAAGCAGGCCTGTTGACCGAGCTGACGGTCTGGGGGGGGGCGGTGAGTCTTTATTAAGCCTCCCCGTGTGGCGGGTAGCACTGGTAAGGTAAATATTTATGACCCACAGGTATCCGGCAGGTTTGCAATTGACTGGCCAACACTAGATAGGTACACGTTTGTTAACGTTGACCGGTCAACGACGAACCAGGCAAGGGGGTGATGACAGGAGCTCTTCAGCATGCATCACCCCATGATTTGACGGATACACGTCAGAGGGTGGGGTCAGTAGATAGTTTATTGACTACGGTCAACAATTTGTTTGTTGTAAACAAACAAATTGATACAAATGGATACATTGTAGCCAATTGCCATTGGCAATTTGGGGAGGAACCTTACCAGTGTTACTGCGGCCTGCTTGCCTTAAGAATTATAATTGGCTGAGTATCAATTGAAATTTATAATTCAGACTAGGGCATGAATCAATAAATGTGGCCCAATGCCGTTATCCATATACCGGTGTCTGAGTCTTTTTTTGGGGGTGCGCCTGCAATGAAAGCGCGGCGCCAAAATGGCCACCGCACTCTTTATGGGCCCCCCCCACCTGGACTCAGACATCCGGGTGAGTTAGGGGGTGTGGCCACCCCTCTATAAAAGGGGTGGCCACGAGGCAGCCGAGCTGCCATTTTGGAAAAGCGACAGAGAGGAGAAGTTTTTCCCTCCACCCCCTCCCTAGTGAACAGTGTGATATTTTGGTCGCTTCGGGGCCGGGTGGGAATTTTTGGCTGGAACCTACAATTGGCCTCCTGGTTCTGGCTTTTTTGCCCATCCCACACTGTTGCTGCGGTTTGATACAGGGGCTTTGCTATTGACTTTGGTCACATGGGCGGGTAGCACTGGTAAGGTAAATATTTATGACCCACAGGTATCCGGCAGGTTCGCAATTGTGTGGCCAACACTAGATAGGTACAGATTTGTTAACGTTGACCGGTCAATGACGAACCAGGCAAGGGGGTGATGGCAGGAGCTCTTCAGCAATCATCACCCCGTGATTTGATGGATACACGTCAGAGGGTGGGGTCAGTAGATAGTTTATTGACTACGGTCAACAATTTGTATGTTGTAAACAAACAAATTGATACAAATGGATACATTGTAGCCAATTGCCATTGGCAATTTGGGGAGGAACCTTACCAGTGTTACTGCGGCCTGCTTGCCTTAAGAATTATAATTGGCTGAGTACCAATTGAAATTTATAATTCAGACTAGGGCATGAATCATTAAATGTGGCCCAATGCCGTTATCCATATACCGGTGTCTGAGTCTTTTTTGGGGGGTGCGCCTGCAAAATAACATTTTCAGTTCTTCAGACAATCAATATTAATTTATTTATTTATTTATTTATTTATTAACACATTTACATTCATTATACAATTAACTTTTCAGCCATCTTGATTCTAAGTTTGCTGTGGGGATTAACGGGTGACACTTTAAGTCATTCTTGCCTTTAATAATCCTTTCAGCAAATACAGTTTGATGGGAGCAACATGTAGAAAATTGTTACATGTCAGAAATGGGAATAGCTGTTAATGGAAAACAAGAATGCCTCAAACGCTTGATGAAATCAAACCATTTGCTTTTAAAATATAGTGTTACAGAAATTTAAAGTGAAGAAGAAGAAGATGCTTTTAAGGAACATAATTTTCAGTTTATTAAATCATAGGAGCTTTCGCATACATATTTTCAGAACAACCCATATACTTATATAACTACATATGCTTATCAATTTTGATTGCAAATTAAGGATGGATTGAAGTGAGTTGTTCATAATTAAGATTGCTCTTCATAAACAAAGGAAGAAAGTCATGTACATGTTATGATTATTTAATGGGCTAATTTATATTTAATGCTAAGTCAGATAAATATGACTGCATGTAAACATAACATCTCTCTCTCTTTTTTAAAGAAAAATGGAACCATTCCCTGTTTATCATGGGAGTCATATTCCTGGATAGCAAATGAGATTTTAAGGGAAAAATTGGAATAGAACCAATCTTAAACTACATACAGATACAACAAATAAAGTGACTTGCCCATTTGAAGAGAATATCCAAAAGACCACGAGGCAGACCCAGAGGAAGGTGGAGAGATAATTATTTATTATAATTATTAAAAGAACACTAAACAATGCCGATGAAGTACAGAGCAAGAACCTTGTATCTCCGAAGGAGGGGAGGGGGAGGAGGAGGATAAGTCAGAATTTAAGATGCACAAAATCTTAAACTCTGATTTAGCATTACATACAAATTTGTTTTCTTCTTGTTTTCAATAAAGCAGCACAGTTTAATATTCTACAGTATTATTTTGTTTTTAAACTAAGAATTGAGTAATTATTATTATTATTATTTTGCTTGTGGTTTTTCCCTAGCAATACTATTGTCAGTTCTATGTATTTACAACTTATTCTTGATGTAGATGAATGCCTGTAAACAGTTGTTTCTGTTTATTATGCAAATCCATATTCTTGGATAGTGTGCCTGGTTAATAACAAGCTAGTCAATTTCTTTTAAAGCCTGCAACCATGGATAGGTTTGCTAGCTAGGTTAACAAGTCAGAGGTGGATTTAAACCAGAATTCATTCAAAGTATATAACAATGTGTCAGCAACTGATGAATATGAAACTAAATTCTGAAACAGATTTCCCAGCATTGTACCAACTTGAGACTTTGCCACAGATCTCTATAATAATGCTAAATCCTGGCATAGCATTACATGATTGTAATTTTATATTCTAAAATGAGGGGTTATGATTAAATTGCACATTATATACAAACCATACCTGTCAACTACCCCGTTTTTCCTGGGAAACCCCTTATTTTTACCCCTCTTCCACCCCTCCTGTTTTATTAATTTCCCCATATTTTCCCTTATTTTTTTAAAAAATATCCTGACTGGAGCCCTCACAGCCAAAGCTGCAGTATTTTTTTCCGGCCACCAGAGGTCACTGTGTGGCAGGCTTTTCGCTTGTGAAAGGAGAGAGAGAAAAGGTGGGGGGGGGGACGTTCTGTAGTTTCTCTTTCCCTTTCCTGCCATAAGGCTGCTTCGCTTTTGCTGCTGGGAGCAGGCGTCTACTCTAGGTGAGTGATATATTTCATATATGCAGGGGCAAATCAGTGGGAGGGGGGGTTGCCTGATCACTATATAAGAGAGAGAGGCGGGGGGAATTAATCCCTTGCTCCTCCATACTAATTGGGGAAGGGGTGATGCCTGATCACTATATGAGAGAGAGAGGGGGGAATTAATCCATTGCTCCTCCACACTAATTGGGGGTTGTTGCCTGATCACTATATGAGAGAAAGAGAGGGGAGATTAATCCCTTGCTCCTCTACACTAATTGGGGGGTGTTGCCTGATCACTATATGATCACTATATGAGAGAGAGGGGGGGAATTAATCCCTTGCTCCTCCACACTAATGGGGGGGGTTGCCTGATCACTATATGAGAGGGGGGGAATTCACTATATGAACTGATCACTTTCAAACTGCTAGGATGGCAGGAGCTGGGACAAAGACGGGAGCTCATTCCATCCTGCAGTCCTCCGGAATCGAACTGCTGACCTTCTGCCTCCCAGTCAGCATCTTAGTCACTTAAGCCACTAAGTAAACAAGAAAGAAAACAAAACAAAAGTCCCCCAAGAAGATGGGGAAAGGGTTCTTTGGCCCACACAGCTTTGTGCCCATTGCATCTACAATACCATCTAGCCATCTTATTTTTGGCCATCCCTTTTCTTTTGTTCTCCACCTTTCCCAGCATCAAGGCTTTCTCAAGTGAATCCTCACTTCTCATTTGATGTCCAAAGTACTTTAGCGTCATCTTTACTATTTGACCTTTAATGAGCAGTCAGGGTTGATTTCTTATAGGATCGACCTATTTCTAACACCACATTTCAAAGGCATCTATTTTTCTGTGTTCAGCTTTCCTAATGGTCCAGTTCTCACACCCATTACCACCGGGAATACCATTGCTTTGACTATGCAAATTTTTGTTTGCAAGGTGATGCCTCTACTTTTAACTATGTTCCCCAGGTTTCTCATAGCTTGTTTCCCAAGCATCAGTCGCCTTTTTATTTCATGGCTGCAATCACCATCTGCAGTGATCTTTGATCCTAAGAAAGTAAAATCTGCCAGTCGTATCCAACTCTAGGGTGCAGTCCTCATCTCCATTTACAGCCAAAGAGCCAGTGCTGTCTGTGTTTGCAGACATGTTCATGGCCATGTGGTAGGCATGACTAGAGCCCAGCAAGTCACATGGCTATATTTGGCCACACCCACAGATTTGACCACACCCACAGAGGGGTGTGGCCAAAATTTCCCTTATTTTCAAATCCAAAACTTGACAGGTCTGATACAAACATGAGGGAAGGAACACCCCCCCCCATATTTTCATTACTTTTTTCTTACAAAAATCTAAGTTGTTTTCCTCCTACATGTTGAAGAAATTTGATGAATACCCATTTTCTAAAAATAACCAAATTAAATCCTCATTTAGCTACACTGGGCAAATTCTGGTGGTGGAAAGCACTATGATACAAATCCAACATGGGAATATGTGGCCTTTGAGATATTGCCAGATAGGAGATGCCATCAGCCTTATACCATTTAGCCAAGGGTGACAGATTGCAGAAGTTAAAGTCTAAACAGCATCTGCAGGGTCACTTGCCTCTTATGAGCTCTTAAAGATGAGCAGTCTGACACAAAAAAGTGGTGGCAGTCTTCATTCAGTAATATCAACATAGTGCACTAAACCCTTCCTTCATGTTTAAGTCTGTCAGTCATCTCTTATTCAACATTTTTCTTTTAAAAAATCTAAGATGGTTTACAGTTTCCTTTCAATTCAAGGAAAAAAGCTGCTAATATATCTATCTTCTCAGCAAAGGAGACACCCCAATTGAATTTTCACCCCCTCTCTAGCAAACTTGTGGACCACCAGTGGCCTAATGGTACTACTGTATTACGCTGCTTTGAAAAGAAGTAATTAGAAGCAAAGATCATCAAGGGGTGTATAGCTCTTTTTCTGTTTTATAATTTGCTGACTCAAATCTCCTCCCTCTTCCTGTTTTCAAAGGGTCAGCTGTTTTAGTTTGCTGCAACAGAATAACAAAAAGTCATGAGGTACTTCTTAGATCAATTAAAAATTGAATTGAATCGAATCAGTTTAGTTTAGGATGAGATTTTTGTCGCAATATAGCCCACTTCCTCAGGAAGTGCATTCTCTTTTCTTTTCATCTTCAATGTACATATGGTTCTTTGCAGCATAACATTAGGAAACACCCAATAGGAATATCAGTGAACAATGTGGAACAACCCTATCCACAACTGTTCAGATGTACAACCCACTGACTTCAGTGAGCCTTATCCCCAAGTAAGTACCTAAAGGAGTTCAGCCTAAGGTTAGAAAGATAAGCCTGGAAGTACACTCCACAGGATGTAGTGGGACTGAATTCAGAAGAGTCATGCCACTACTAAAAGTTTGGATGATTTTCCTCACACTTGTCCTGAGTTTCAAGAAAGAGAGAAGATAATGTTTCCTCCCGCCTCTGCTATAATTTACTTGCACTGCTGTGTGTTAATTGGTTTTATGTGCTTTGCACATTAAAGAGTGTTACTGTTAATTTGTTGGCCTTAGAAGTCATTATGTGATTAATAGCAGTTGGAGTCTTGTGCTACAAGGCTTTGCCTCAGTGAGGACTCCTTTTTTGGTACTGAGCAAGGAAGGATGCTACTTATCTATCTTAATGCAGCAATTAAGTGCACTTTAAAAGCAAACAACTGCTTTGACAACAGCTTCCCATAACAACTGAAGTTGTTGAATCTTGGGGAAGCAGGACATCCTTGGGGAAGACTGAAATTCCCTCACTTGAAAAATTGTAGGTTTCAGAAACAGAAAGTTCCTGGGCAACCACTCCTGCAGAAATTTTTATAACATTTCTCTTATTGTGTATATACCACCTTAAGAAGGAATTTGACTGCTCAAAAGAAGCATTGTGTCTTTCTTAGGTTTTAGCTGGCACACCTTTCCCCAGAATCAGCCAGGATTACATGGGTGGCATACACATTTAACAACAACAACAACATGATTCACATGAAAATTAATGAGTGGAAAAGATGAATAAATCTCATCACTTTTAATGAAAGACTATAAAAGTTGGTTTGCATTTGATATATCCATTTCTATTTACCAAGAGTCATTCTTATTTTCTAATACATAAATTCCCATTTTCTTGTGTCTTTTAAGTTATCACTCTTTTGTCTTAGATTAGGTTAGATTAGATTTTTAATTTGTACCCCACCCTACTCAGTTTGTAGGCCAACTCAGGCAGATATTCACTAGAGTGCACTTGTTTTCCTCTGGACAACCACCTGCACACTTTACCACTGATAAATGCTTATCCAGATCGTAAATGCTGCTGAGCCTTTGAGCTGCAGCTGTTCTGTAATAAACAGAAGCAGATCCAATGTGAAATCTAATATTCTGTTAACATTCTTACATTTTCTAAAATAGAGAGTTGTTACAGTCAGTTGGCTAATATGCCCTGAACTTGGAGGCTGATGCAAGCCAGCAGTTGCAGAGACCACTATGCAGGTAATATGTGCCCCCCAGATGTTACTAGACTGTGGTTCCCTCCTTGGATCTGTTCACGCTACTGCTTGTGTGCTAGATCCATGTCCCGCCTGGTTGGTTAAAATGACCAAGGAGGTGACAGGCAGTTGGGTCGGAGCGATAGTTAATGCTTCTTTATGGGAGGGGGTGTTTCCTGCACCATTGAAACATGCATTGGTGTGCCACCTCCTGAAGAAGCCATTGCTCGACCCAACATCATTGGCCAACTTCCGACCTGTATTCAACCTTCCCTTTTTAGGGATGGTTTTGGAGAAGGTAGTGGTGCGCAAGCTACAGGGGGTCCTGGATGAATTAGATTATCTGGACCCTTTAAAGTCAGGATTCAGGCCCAGATATGGTACTGAGACTGCATTGGTCATGTTGTTGGATGATCTCTGGCATGAACAGGACAGAGGTAAGCCATCCATCTTTGCTCTTCTTGACCTCTCAGTGGTCTTTGATACCGTCAACCATGGTATCCTTATGGAATGGCTCCGAGGATTGGGATCCAGAGCACTGTGTGGTCCTGGTTTCCTCATTTATGAGGGGCCGGGCCCAGTTGGTGTTGTTTGGAGGGTGAGAGATCCATCCCTAGGCTTCTCTATTATGGAATGCAGCAGGGCTCGGTGCTCTCACCTCTCCTATTCAATATTTGCATGAAGCTTCTGGGGGAGATCATCCATTCCCATGGGGTGAAGAACCATCAATATGCAGATGATATTCAACTGTACATCTCAGCCCATGGTGATCCAAGCGAAGTCCTGTCCAGGTGTCTGGAGGCTGTTAGGGTCTGGATGGGGGACAATGGACTACAACTGAATCTTGGCAAGACTGAGTGGCTGTGGGTCAGTTCCCCCATGTTATTCTGGGAGTTACCACCTTTGGTAGTAGATGGAGCTTCTTTGCCTCAGACAGACCCGGTGCGTAATTTTGGGGTCCACCTAGACTCATGACTCCTGCTCAATGAACAGGTGGCAGTCGTGGCCAGGAGGGCTTTCACACAACTTCTCGTTATCCACTAATTATACCCACTCCTGGACTGGGACTCCTTACTTATGGTCATACATGCTCTGGTCACCTCTAGACTAGATTACTGTAATGAGCTCTATGTGGGGCTTCCCTTGATGACCATTTGGAGGTTGCATCTGGTTCAAAATGCGGCTGCCCAAGTGGTGATGGGGTGTGGGCGTTATTCCCATGCCTCACCCCTGCTGCGGGAGCTGCATTGGTTGTCGGTATGCCTCTGGGTGCAATTCAAGGTGCTGGTGATGACCTTTAAAACCCTAAATAGTGGGCTAGGATACTTAAGAGGCCATCTCTCTTTTAGGGGCTCCCTAAAAGTGCCATCGGCTAGAGAGCTTGCCTCTCTAGCTCTAGAAGGAGAGCCTTCTCGATCTTTGCTCAGACCCTATGGAACCTCCTGCCAATCGAGCTGCACCTTCAGGCAGAGCTGCTGAACTTTAGGAAAGATCTGAAAACCTGGCAGCACAGCAGGTGTGGGGTGCTGCAGGTGCAGTAGCCCCCTGTCACTGGCTTATATAATAAGGGCCGTCGTGCTTTTAGTTATACTGTACTGTAATTTTAACTTTGGGGTTTGGGTGGGTAAATTTAGTGGTTTTTAAGGGTTTTTAAAGTTTTAAGGTTCTGGTAATTTTATGCTTGTATGATGTGTTATATTTGTAGCAGCCCAGAGTCACCTTGGCAAGTGGGAGGCAATAGAAATTAAAATAATAAATAAATAAATAAATAAATAAATCTTTCACCAATCACTATCTTGAGCAGTGACTATTTGATATTGTTCTCCACCTGAGAAACATACAAATTGTGTATGCCACAGACAATATGGTATATGCAGCTGGTTGAATAGGTTAGTGGAGTAAGCATCTGGCTGCAGACAACAACAACAACTTTTAAGCAGGTTGAAAACCCTTCTTTTTTGGCCTATATATCCCAAAACCTGCAGTGGCCATGGTGGCTGGGAGATTCTGGGACATGTATTCCAGAAAAGTAAGGGTCCATATCCTATTAGCCAAATGAAGACTTTTTGGTTATTGTTTTTACGTGTTCTTGTACATCAGATAAAATTTCAGATGATTTCTACATGGTATGGTATAAAAGGTATGGTATAAAAACTGTGGAAAGGTATGATTTTATATTCTGGTGAGGAATTTCATGCCTTGAGTATTCACAGTCTTCTTGACCTTTAAAAACGAGTATGTCAGAGACAAGATTCAAATCAATCCTTCTTCCTAATCTATTCTTTTCCTAGATAGCAGAGAAAGGGGTAGGAAAAAAGAGTTTTCTGAGGAATATTTACCCTTAGGAACCCTGTACTTTATGATATATTGAGGTGTGAGGACTGGCTATTAATTAAAATAAACTTCCATCTTTTACGGTAAAAATATAACCTGACTAGTAACACTAGTTTGCAATATGATAAAGATCAAAACAGATCATGATCCCCCACCCCCCAAAAAAGGTTTGTTACTAGAAATTTTAAAATAAGATGCCTTCAAGGCTGTTATTGTTGATGGTGTTATTATTCTTGAGCCAAAAATTAAACATTAGAGAAATTTGTAAAAGCTGCTGGATGTGAATCCCAAAGTATCTTATCCCACATTCCCAGTATCGTATACTTAGGGGCTTGCAGGAGATCCAGGCTATAACTCAGTATCGATGACATGATAAACCTAGGTTATGGATGTTGTATATTATAGTGGCAACAAAGAAGTTACACTTTCTGGCTGTAATTTTCAGCTCTTGGTTTTTTGTTTCTTAGGTTTGTTTGGTTTTTGTTTGTTTCAGCATAGCAGGATGTTTGTACCCCACTGTATTATTGGGGGGGGGAAGATAATTTGGGCTCCTGAGCTCAGCCCCTCTAGCTAATTAAAAATTACTCACCTCCATCTGTGGGTTTCTCAACAACGCTTGAGTCTCACTCACCTACCCCGTCAGGTGTAGTGCAATCTTGTTCTATTTTATTCTGTCCCCAGTATGTAGGGAAAGGGAAAGGTCACTGTTGCTCGAAAGCCAGTTGTATCTGACTCTATGGTTCAGTGCTCATCTCTGTTTATAGGCAAAGAGCCAGCACAGTGTCTGCAGACATTTCTGTGGACATGTGGCAGTTATAACTAGACACAGAATGCTGTTTACCTTCCTACCAAAGTGGTCCCTATTTATCTACTTGCAATTTCTTGCTTTCATACTGCTAGGTTGGCAGGAGTTGGGACAGAGACAGGCGCTCATTTTGTCATGCAGTACTCAGGTCTCGAACTGCTAACCTGCCAACCTTCCAGTCATCAAGTTCAGCATCTTAACCACTAAGCCACCACAGTCCCTCCAGTATGTACATATCCTCAAAGAGTTTGCTGTATAGTCATGTAGGCATTCTATCAGTTCTTCTGGTTTAAGCCTCCCTGTTCAGAGACTGTCACTTCTACAACTTTCTTTTCATACAGTACATGCCTCTCATTTAAACCAACATATCTGTGAATATGTAGCCAAAGAGAGAAAGGAGAAGGAGGGGCATTGCAAGAATAATATTCAGTGGATTACACCCTGCAATCTTTCCCAGAAGAAAAAAACATTTATATTAACCAAAAATGTATACAGTGTTGCCAATATAAATACAAAAATCTAATCTGGCTATGTACAAAAATCAGTCTGGGCAGTTACAGACTTCTGAGTTTCTTAGTAACATCCCAGACATATATTATTCTCTCTTCTGTGTTATTAAATTGGCAGTGAGAGCAAAATATAATTTAAAATGGGAAAGACTTTAAACCCATTCATAGTTTGTCTTTCTTGCCGATAGATTCCCAAGGAAGCACTTGATGTTACACCAGAATTGGCAATGCCCCCTTGAAAGTAATATTTGAAAATATCTAGAAATCATTATCCATGACACTAGCAGGGTAACGTTGATCATAGTCTCAGCATTGCTTTTGAAATGAAGATCGTCATACCATCATCGTGAAAAATTATAATAGTGGTTGCTGGTAGCATTACTTCTCACTTGTTACAGTGGAACCCCGAATAATGATGGGTTCGGACAACGTCAATTTTGGACAACGATGCGTGTTTTTCTGAAAGTCATCTCCTGGACAACGATGTTATGTCATTATCCAGGGCATCATGTTTGGTCTCCTACCTACCTTTTCATGCTGGTTGGAGATGAAAAAAATCGCCATCTTTGGGTACCTGTGACCAGCTCTCCCCCTACCCAGGAGTGTCTGGGAGGCTAGGAGGACCTATCCCACACTGTTTCCACTTTCCTAGCACCTTCCTGTCCCGCCCAACAGCTGAGAAAAGTTGTGGCCACCATCTTGTTTTTGGAAGGAAAAAAATTGGCGGCCACAATTTTTCTCAGCTGTTGGGCAGGCCAGGGAGTTGCGAGGGAGGCGGGAACAGTGCAGCCTCTCAGACACTCCTGGGTAGGTGGAGAGCCAGACACAGGGACCTGAAGATGGTGATTTTTTCATCTCCAATCAGCGTGAACAGGTAGGAGACCACGCCATCCTTTTTGTGGGGGTGGGCAGAGGCAGCCTGGGTGCCTCTCTTAGGCTCTGTGGAGGCGACCCGGGCTGTTTCTGACCTCCCCCAAGTTCCCCTCGCACTGCTCCAAGCCAAAACACTGGGGAAAACTCAATCGTCAGCTGCAGTTTTTGGCTTGGAGCAGCACGGGGGGAGGTTGGGGAAGGTCAGAATCAACCCAGATCACCTCCCTGGAGCCTAACAGAGGCACCCGCAGTGGTGGAGAAGCCGAAATGGGTGAGAAAAAATCCATGGTGATAGAATTTTTTCACCCATTTCAGCTTCTCCACCCCCTCTGCCCCCTCTGGGAGGCTCAAGGGACCCTATTCATACTGTTTCCGACACCTTTTAACCCCTCCGGGAGGTTCTGTGAGCCAAAACAGTGGGGGAAACTCCTTCATCAGCTGGAGGTTTTTCCTTGGAACACCACCAAGAAGGGTCACGGGGTGTCAGAAACAGCGCAGATAGGGTCCCTTGAGTTCCCAGAGGGGGCAGATGTGGCAGAGAAGCCAAAATGGGTGGAAAAAAATTCCATCACCACTGAATGTTTTTCACCCATTTCGGTTTTTCCACCACCGTGGGATGCGGGTGGCTCTGTTTCGCTCCAGGGAGGTAATCCGGGCTGTTTCTGACTCCCCCTCACCTCCACAGATACTGCTGGAAGTCAAAAACTGCAGCTGATGAAGGAGTTTCCCCTGCTGTTTTGCCTTCTAGCAGTATTTCAATGGAAATGGTGTTATCCGGGTAGTCTCCATAGGAAGCCATTATTTGTTGTTATGCGGCGGCTGCCCAGATAATGACAAAATCCGGTTAATGACGCGACTTGGGGAACCAAGTTTTGTCGTTATCTGGGGTTTCACTGTACTTTCTAAGACTGTGAACTTCATAATTCCTTCAGTGAGAATTTAAGTCTTAGAATTCTTAATGTTCAAAATATGTAGATGTTTACAAGCCTTGAGGTTTTCCCCAGCCAAAACGAATTCTATTCTCACCATTACTGGTGCTATAAGTGGTATGTACAGCCACAAGGTAAAGGAGGTATAAGTTTCACACAATAGCAGGCAAATTTAGACTCTTGAGGAGGAAAGAGCATCCTTCATGCACTGTCCATTTCTTATTTTTTAATCCAGTGTAAATCAAGCCTGAGGGACCTTACCCATCTCATCTCTGCATGGGTAGGTGGTTTTGATTCAGACAATGTTTAAAAGAAGCACATGACTGTTCTTTATTTCCCCCCAAAATTTGCATGTTTCCAGGCATGGCTTAATTCCATCTTTATTCATCAGTCCAAATATAACAAAGGGCTTCCAAATTTCCCTGAATGATTTTTTTAGGAGTTAGTCCTCTTTTTATCTTCAATTCGGTTGTTAATTTATCATTGAGCGCTAATCGCCAGACATTTCTATACCATCTATCTTTACTTATTACAAACTTAGTCTTCCATTCACTAGCCATCAATTGTCTTGCCACAGATAACAAAATAACTATCAACTCTTTCTTGTTTCTGTCTAATTTAATCATCAACCTCCCCCAGCATTACTGGTTTTGGGCTTAATTTAACTGTAACTTCCATAATTTCCCCCAATTCCCCTTCTATCATTTCCCAAAATTTATTCGCAGTATAAAGGCAGGGGTGCCTTTGGCCGGAGAAACGCTTTCCCAGGGGTAAAACGCTTCTCCAACCAAAGGCACCCCTGCGCTGTTAGCGAAAGGGATTCTCAGTGTTCCACTAGCCGAAACGGCAGAGGGACCACCGAGAAATCCCTTTCGCTAACAGTGCTGGGCTGCTATCCACCTGGGAACACACTTCCCAGGAAGAAAGCAGCCCAGCACTGCCAGTTCACAAAGGGACTTGGGGGGGGGGGGCAGGGGAAAGGCTCCCCCACACCACCCCAAAGCCACCCAGCTTTTGCCTTAAAAAAATTTGTATCATACAACAATGAAAATTGTTGCATGATACAATTTTATTTTTTAAAAAGGGCAATCGTTGTACGATTTCATCGCTGTACAATGCAACCGTTATATGAGGTTTTACTGTATCATGTAATAAATGGTCAGTACCACCATATGATTTGACACTTTGTATTACCATGTTTAGGAATAGCAGCTCAAAATCTGCATGACAACAGATATCAAGCAAAAGCTTGCGCGAGTAGGTGTTTAATATTCTTACTATTATGTGTGATCTTTACCGTTTGCACCTTCATTTTAAAATAAGTGCTTGTATCATTTGTGTAAAATGACATTCGTATTTAGGATATTTTACCTTTAAGAAGGCTTAGGGGAGATCTTTTCATATTTCATAATATTAGATCTACTTGTTCAATAAACATAACTGATGAAAGAGAAGCTGGTGATCCATAAAAGACCAGGCTGCAGAGATCCTCATTAATCTTCTCATAGTTTATCCTGTCATCTGTCTGTAAAGGTCTTTGCCTGGTAAAGTATTTGCAGTAAAAATAGGAGAGTTTTCACCTTCCAGTAGCAAAGACTTCCAGTCAGTGCTCAACAAAAAGCTTTCTTTTCCTTTCAAACCGTCTTTTCTGGAGCTGTGTCTCTGACCCATGTTTGCTATCATTGTTTAACTGAGTGTTGTGGGGAAAGAACTAGGAAGGGGGAAAAAAAGTAAACTAAAATAATTACAGTTCTGAAAATCCAACTATTTGCAGATATCAATGGGATTGTATCCTTCAGTTGCAATGGGAAGTTGATAAACCAAATTATTTTCTAAATTAACTCTGTGCATCTGAAAGGTTTTTTAAAGTTAAAAATTCCCAAATGAAAAAAAAATTGATCAAAAGAGGTGCAGAAAGATCTATAACTGATGGACTCAACTTGACTGAAATCATCACATCTTGATTTAACACATTAATAGAGTAGGGTGGGATAGTTTTGGAGTTGGCATTCACTATAGACTAAGTCCTAATGAATTTGATCATGCCTAAATGTGTACAAGATTGAGTTACAAAGCCATAAACCTTTTTTTATATACCTAAAAATAATTATATAGAACAGTAATAGCAGAGATTTACATGATTTAAGTTAAGGGTGTGCGTATACTGACTTACCTAATCATTTGTTTTACAGTTTGGGATCAATTCAATCTGAAACATATGGTGCAGCTATATTGGAACGCCGAATCAGAATCCTTCAGCTTTGTTTTGATTTGTTGCCTCTATTACTCAAGTGGCCCAGTGGTTAAGAAGCTCACCTTGTTAGCTGAAAGGCTGGAAGGCCATCAGTTCAAGATCCAGGTACTGCATGATGGAATAGGCGCCCATTTTTGTCCCAGCTCCTGCCAACCTAGCAGTTCGAAAGAAAAAAATTGCATGTAAAGAAAAATTCTTGGGGACATGAAAGGAGTTTCATTTGGGTGTCCCCTGAGTGCAGGGGGGGGAGAGAAGAGGCAGCTTTTACATCTGTGACACCCTCCCACCCCACCCCCATACTCTCACCCTCCCAAGGCCTGGGTGGGCAGAAGAGGAGCCTTGGGGGGGAAGAGACGGCTTTTACATCTGCGCCACCCCCCATCACCCGGGACTCTCTCCCACCCAAGGCCTGGGTGGGCAGAAGAGGAGCCGTTAGGGCCCTGTGTATATCTTATGACATGTAAACTGCCTTGAGTCACTCCAGGGTGAGGAAGGCGGTATATAAATATAATAAATAAATAAATCTTAACCTATAAGAAAGGGATGTGGTTGTGTGTGTCCGGAATGCATTATGTCTAGCCTATCCCATAATGAGCCACCCACTCTTACCTTGCCCAACTAAGACCATCCCCGCAAGGGTCCGGAGGCCATGAGTGGGGCCAAAGCCCTACAAAATGGGGAAAAGAACAGAAACTACACCTTCCATGGTGCCATGGGAGAAAAATGGCAGTTTAACAGCCAGGCCAGGAAACAGAATGTTGGAGAGAGCTGATTTGCATGTTGGACTGGGATTGGTTGAGAGTGAATGACTGACAGGCAAAGGTCCTGGAATTCCTTAGAGAATCTAGCCAGGCCTGGAAACAGAATGTTGGAGAGAGCTAATTTGCATGTTGAACTGCATTTTGTTGAACTTGAGAGTGAATGACTGATGGAGAAAGGTCCTGATGCAGATGGAACAAACCCATTCAATTCAAGCCTCTACAACCCTGGAATGAGACACTTTCAATGTACATTAATGCTGTGTGAGTGAGAGATAGAGAGAGACAGGGAGTGTGTGTCTGTGTGTGTGAGCAAGACAATGCACAAGACAGTGGGTTCTGGATCAGTCTCTTGTAGGTGTGGGTGTGCCTGAATATGTGTGTGTGTGTGTGTGTGTGTGTGTGTGTGTGTGTGTGTGTGTGTGTGTGTGTGTGTGTGTGAGAGAGAGAGAGAGAGAGAGAGAGAGAGAGAGAGAGTGAGTGAGTGAGTGAGTGAGTGAGTGTATTGGGGTGTATCAGGGTTTGAAAAACCTAAACATATAACAAACACCCCCTGGCCAAGGCCAGGTAATTAGCTCTCATCCTTCTTTGCCTACCTCCAGCCATTCTTCTCCCTTTCCTTCTTTCCTTCCCTCCCTCACTCTTACCCTCCCGTCTTCCTCCCCCTCAATACCTACCATCCCTCCCTCATCATCACGCTGGGGTGAGTCTGCCCAGGTTCCTTTACTGAGAGCCAGGGGGCATCACAAATGGTGTGGGGGGAGGCAAAAAAGAAAAAGAAAACCTCCCTAAGCCACCCCCACCCCATGGGTTGTGCACCCCCACAAAAAAAAACCACCCAACAACAACCATCGGAGATGGGCACCAATGCTAGTAAATAAATAAAAATCCTTTCAACCCAGAATAATTTCTGACATGAAATTATGATTACATTTTTATTGGTAATCAGTGCTCACACAGGGTTGCAGTATATGTCAGGAGTTCACTGTTCACTCTGGATGCATAATGGTTGACATTCCAGTCCATAGCCCCTCTTCTTCCTTTCTCTAGTTGTCCCCCAGTGGTACCATTTTATAAATTGCTGTATTTGAAATGCACACATACCATGGGCTCATCTTTCATTTTATCATGGTTTCTTCTCTCTTTTTTGTTTCTATTTTATTTTTTGTCTGTGCAGAGTTAATCTAGCTATAAACTTATAGGAAATTACAAAAATCAGAGGCTGCTCAGTGGAGGACAGTATTTATTTATTTATAACTCAAATTTCTATGCCGCCCAATCAGGCGAACCCGACTCAGGGCGGCTCACAACATGATTGAAACATACATATTAAAAACAATTAAAAACCCAACATACCCACCCACCTATTAAAAACTAACCACATTAAAACTGCTTGCATTAAAAAGATGGGGAGGCTTCATTTTACAAGCCAACAGGCGGAGGCCACTCTTCCATCCGGGCCCCACACCTGCCCTGCCAACCAGGTTTTTAATTATTTTCTGAAAGGCAGCAGCTCCATCTGTTCCCGCAACTATACTGGCAGGAGGTTCCACAAGGCCGGTGCGGACACGGAAAAGGCCCTCCTTCGTGTGCCAGAGAGGCGAGCCCCTCTGGCAGATGGAACAATTAGATTGCCCCTCCGATCCGCTCTGGTTGGACAGACATACACTCTTGGGACGATGTGTTCTCTTAGGTATCCTGGCCCACTACCATGTAGGGCTTTAAAGGTCAAAACCAGCACCTTGAATTGCAGCATAAATCTGAAAACTAATAGAAAACAAAAAATCAGTATAGAACAACTATAGGAACTATAGGAAAACTGTTACTGTATATCTCATAACCACCTCTAGACCAGAGATAGCTACTGCTGTTTGTGTGTAAAATGTAAAGAGTGACTAGACAGCAGTCAAAATAGTATCTAGATATATCACGGGTGGCAATATAAGTCTAAGTAAGTAAGTAAGTAAGTAAGTAAGTAAGTAAGTAAGTAAGTAAGTAAGTAAGTAAGTAAGTAAGTAAGTAAGTAAGTAAGTAAAGAATACCAGCTAGTGAAGACTCAACATTTATAGGGTACACTGATGCAGATTGGGCAGAAGATGTCACAAATCGTAAAATTTACCGGTGGTTACTTATTTCTATATGGTAATTTATATTTCATGGGCAAGTCATAAACAAGCTTTGTTTTCTATAGAATCTGAGTTCATTGTGGCTGCAGAGGCATAAGAGAACTGCTTTGGCTGAGAAAACTATTAAAAGTCTTCAGGATTGAAGAGACCAAATATTAGAGGACAATCAAAGTTGTATCAAACTGTCACAGACTGATAAAATGAATGCATGGACTAAATACATTGATAGGAGATACCAACTGATGCACAAGCTAATTGATCAAGGGATCATTCAACTGATCTATTGTCCAACAGAAGAGATGATGGCAGGTATCCTGATCAAACTGCATTAAACACAATCTGACCTAATGCAGAAGTACATACTGGCCAGAATTTTGCTGGTTCTGTGCAGTCTAAGTAAGCAATCAGGTATCAAGGCTACCTGCCATGTCAAATGGCCACCATGCTCCTCAGATGCCTTAGGGCAGGAATTCAGCTGCATTCTAACTTCTTCATGCAATGGACAACAAGCAGTAAAGGGAAAAACTGCTGCATGATTGCCCTTCCATGTCGTATTCCCCAATAGCCTTTTAGCCAGTATGTTTTATTCTGCGCGTAATGATGCACAATGATGCACGGCACAATTGCAGAATTGTAGTCATAGTAACAAAAAAATGGTGAGTGCAGATGTTGCAAACATCATTCTATACTAAGCCTGGTTAGTTCTTATTCAACTGAAGAAAAATTACACAGACGTCAGCATTACACAAGTGTATGTCCCAACTGACAACGAAGAGGAAGAAAGTATAAAATCATATTAAGAAAAACCTATAAGACTTACAAAACACGTGGGAAAGCAGCACCTAAATTTCATGATAAGGGATTTCAATGCTAAGAGAATCAAAGGACCTTCTGGACATTTTGCTGAAAAATATAAACAAAGAATGAGTGTGAGGATAAAATAACCCCAAAAAAATTTCTACAGTTCCTTAGCAGAGGAATTTTTCCCCGCCCCCATCCCCCCACCCCGATTTCAAGGTTGTTTTATTCTGCAAATAAGAATGTTTCTGCACTCTATCTTTTTCAAAGGAATACTATCTCTTGGAGGGGCCGTGGTGGCTTCTTGGCTAAAAAGCTGAGCTGGATGACTGGAAGGTCGGCAGGTCAGCAGTTTGATACCCAAGAACTGTGTGATGGAGTGAGCTCCCATTGTCTTTCCCAGCTCCTGCCAATCTAGCTGTTTAAAAGCAAGAAATTACAAGTAGATAAAAAGAGTTTCGACTAATTATGCCATAGTGCTATGCAATTAGTTCAATCAAATCCTTAATCCTGAAATAAGCTGCATTGATTCAGATCTATGTCAGTCAGGTCTAAAAGGGATTAAACCAGTGGTGGGCATCGGCAACTTTGCACCAGTTCACCAGAACTGGTAGCAGAAATTCTGGCTGGCCCCGCCCATCCAAGTTTTGAAATAAAGTGATCTTAATTCAGGTGCAATGCAGGGCTTTCACCCTGGCCACACCCACCATGCCACACCCACAGTGTGGTAGTAATTTTTTTTGGAGCCCACCACTGGATCCAACTGTCCTGAAACAGACCCAATTTATCTGAATTTGGTCCAGATCACTTCAGGTGGGTTGGGATACTAAAAGACAACCATACATTAACTGCAGTGGTGGGCTGGCCTATTTGGCAACAGGGACTCACTCCTGGGCACCCCAAGACCCCCAGTATCATGGCACCCCCTTGGGTGCCATTCCAAAGAGCTGAGCCGAGCTGCAATGCCTGGAATGATCAAGCAAACAAGCCGGGCTCTGTGTTCCTCTGCTCTGCCTTCCTCCTCCTGTGCTGCCAAAGATAAGGTTACAAAAGCAGCTCCATTGACAGCGGAGCTGCTATGGCTTAGAGGTTGCAAAGAGGTTGTATGCAGGAGGTTGTTGGTCCAAATCCCTGGAGGGGAGTTGAAATTAGGCGGCAAGTAGCAACATATATATTTTGTTACGTTAGATGCCCTCATCACTCCCTGTCCAGTGCCCTGTCCAACGCCCTTTTAGTGTAGCCAGCACACCCCTGATTAACTGTCTTAAGGAATTAAGACTAGAAGTTTGTAGAGCTCAAGGGAGATGGGGATTTGGATCACTGGTAAGCATTTGTGAAGTGATTATTTATTTGCATGTATACCTGTTGTGTCTTAAGCTTTAAAATGAAGAGTCCAATGAGCGGTGATTCAAACAATGATGCAACGGTTTATTCACAACTCTTGGAACAATACTACAGCTTGAATAGACATGAGTCTAGACATGAGTTGGCTGCGCTCACTCCGATATTCTGCTACCTGGGATTAGTTCTGCACCTGTGCCTTCTGAAGGTAATCCACATGTGTGTGTACCATGCGAGTGTGCGAACCAAGAGCCAACACCCTATTTGCAAGCGGCACTTATATAGCATTTGAGTGGCCGTTACCCAATGCTACAAGGTAGCAACCTTTTTGGACAACCTTGATTAACCAATCAGTTAATCAATATAGTAATGCTATATTTAAGCCCTGACAAATCCCTGCTAGGATCCAAAATAGTACCTAATCGGGTATAACACATTAGCATAAAAGCACACCTTGAACAGGGAAGGCGCGCCAAATTATCTTTAACTAGAATGGCGTGAGTCGCCATTTTAATATGCAATGATAAGTAATAATAATACTAACCATTATCTCAATACACAACAATACCCTACCCTTTTGGTGCAAGCACCACTCATTAGTGCAAAAGGCTGTATAACCAATGTAAGGGGATTCAGCTATACACTTACTTATCAGATATGTTGATCATGGGAATATTCTAAGCTACTTCAGGTTTAAAATGAGGACCCCCATACTGAATTTACAGAGTGGGGCAGAAACATGATAAGCAGGATTTAGATGTATCAGAGACTGTGGTGGCTTAGTGATTATGATGCTGAACTTCACAACTGGAAGGTCGGCAGGTCAGCAGTTCAAGACCCGAGTGCTGCATGACGGAGTGATCTTCTGTCTCTGTACCAGCTCCTGCCAACCTAGCAGCTCAAAAGCAAGAAATTGCAAGTAGATAAATAGGTACCACTTCAGTGGGAAGGTAAATAGTGTTCCGTCCACTCTGGTGTCTAGTCATGCCTGCCATATATCCACGGAAATGTCTGCAGACACAAACAGTGCTGGCTCTTTGGCTATAATCAGAGATGAGCACTGAAACCTAGAGTCAGATATGACTGGCTTTTGAGCAAGGGCAACCTTATCACATTATTACCACCTTTTGATGCATGTAAGAAGACAGGTTTAACACTTAATACACTACTGTGTCTACAAAATGTTTTTTTTTTTTGAAAAATTTTGTTGTTGTTGTTCAGTCGCACAGTCGGTTCCGACCCTTTGCGACCCTATGGACCATTGCTCTCCAGGCGCCTCTGTGCTCCACCATCCCCCTCAGCCCTCCCAGCTCTGTGCCCATTGTGTCTACAATGCCATCTAGCCATCTCATCCTTGGCCTCCCCCTTCTTCTTTTGCCTTCCACCTTTCCCAACATCAATGCCTTCTCAAGCGAATCCTCCCTTCTCATTTGATGTCCAAAGTATTTTAGCTTCATCTTTACTATTTGGCCTTCCAGTGAGCAATCCGGGTTAATTTCTTCTAGGATTGACCTATTTGTTCTCCTCGCTGTCCAGGGCACTCTCAAAACCCTCCTCCAACACCACATTTCAAAGGCATCTATTCTTCTGCGTTCAGCCTTCCTAATTGTCCAGCTCTCACATCCATACATTACTACTGGGAAAACCATTGCTTTGACTATTCTAATTTTTGTTTTCAGTGTGATGTCTCTGCTTTTCACTATGTTCCCCAGGTTTCTCATTGCTTGTCTCCCAAGAATCAGTCGCCTTTTTATTTCATGGCTACAGTCCCCATCTGCAGTGATCTTTGATCCTAAGAAAGTAAAATCTGTCACTGCTTCTACTTCTTCCCCGTCTATTTTCCAGGAACTGATGGGGCCTGTTGCCATTATCTTGGTTTTCTTGATATTGAGTCTCAGGCCAGCTTTTGCACTCTCCTCCTTCAGCCCAATCAAGAGATTCTTTAGGTCTTCCTCACTTTCTGCCATTAGGGTGGTATCGTCTGCATATCTCAGATTATTGATGTTTCTCCCAGCGATTTTAATCCCATATTGTGATTCCTCCATCCCTGCACTGCGCATTATGTGCTCTGTGTATAGGTTGAATAAGCATGGTGACAAAATGCAGCCTTGTCTTACTCCTTTTCCTATTCCAAACCATTCTGTCATTCCGTGTTCTGTCCTAACTGTTGCCTCTTGTTTCATGTACAGATTTCTCAGAAGGCATATGAGGTGCTCTGGAATTGCCATCTCTTTAATTACTTGCCACATCTTGTTGTGGTCCACACAGTCAAATGCCTTAGTGTAGTCAATAAAACAAAAGTAAACTTGTTTCTGGTATTCCTTTGTTTTCTCCATGATCCAGCGTATGTTGGCAATGTGGTCTCTAGTCCCCCTGCCTCTTCTGAAACCAGCCTGCACCTCTGGTAATTCTCTCTCCACATGTTGCTGAAGTCTATCCTGTATTATCTTGAGCATCACCTTGCTGGCATGTGGGATGAGCGCGATTGTTCGATAATTTGAACATTCTTTGGCATTGCCCTTTTTTGGGATTGGGACGTATACTGATCTTTTCCAGTCCTGTGGCCACTGTTTTGTTTTCCAAATCTGCTGGCATATTGAATGCAGTAATTTGACGCCGTCATCTTTTAGCGCTTTGAAGAATTCAACTGGGATACCATCATCTCCACTAGCTTTGTTGTTTGCAGTGCTCTTTAGGGCCTTTATGACTTCGCTCTCCAGGATGTCTGGCTCAAGTTCAATTTCTTCATCATTGTGATTGTCAGGAGTGTTGAGGTCCTTTTTGTAAAGTTCCTCTGTGTACTCTCTCCATCTTTTCTTAATTTCTTCTGCATCAGCTAGCTCCTTTCCGTCTTTGTCCCTTATCATGGTCATTTTTGCTTTAAATGTTCCCTTGATTTCGCCGATTTTTTTGAAGAGATCTCTGGTTTTGCCTCTTTTGTTGTTTTCCTCCATTTCTCTGCACTGTTCTTTTAGGTAGTTTTCCTTATCTCTCCTTGCTTTTCTTTGAAATTCTGTGTTCAAATGATTGTAGTTTTTCCTTTCTCCTTTGACTTTGGTGTTCCTTCTTTCCTCTGCTATTTTAAGAGCCTCATCAGACAACCACTTTGCTTTCTTACTCTTCTTTTCTTTTGGTATGATTTTGAAAAATAGAATAATAATATTTAGAAAGTATACATAAAGTGATAGGTAGCCATCCTTTTGGTCAGATGTGTCCAGCACAGTTTTAGTTGTGTAGGAATCTAGGAGAGTAGCCAAACTACAAACCAGTATTTCCAAAGGGGGTATAGCCCCATTAAACACAGGCTGATTCCTTCTTCTCTGATCTTTTAAGTGACCAAGAGCACCTCTGACTTGCCTTGGTTAACCTTCAGTTTATTCATCTTCGTCCATTCCATTACTAACACCAGACACTGATTTAGAACTAAACAGCTTCCTTGGAATTAGATGGAGGAAAAGAGAGTTAGATGTCATCCACATATTAATGTCTCCGAACCCTTAAACCAGGTTTATTGTGTATGTTAAATAGCATGGAAGACAACACAAAACTTTGAGGGCCAGTGGCTAGGGCATCAAACAGGAGTCCCTAGGCAGTGACCCCAAGTCCCATCCCAGAGAATTTCCCCAGAAGGATACCATGGTTGATGGCATTGAAGGTCACTTGAAAGGTACACCAGAACCAATAGGGACCTACTCCCCTCTCCAGTTCCTGGTATAGAGATATGTCTCTATTTCATAAGAGGGCCAGAAGTGAAATTGAGATGGATTTAGAACTCCTGGAACTGTGAAACCACCACATGCTCCATTACCTTTCCCAAAATGGAATAATAGCTGACTGGCAACTATCCAGGAGGACTCTTTCAGCAATAGTGTAACCAAAGCCTCCTATAAGCACACTAGGATCTGCTGGCAGGAGGCATTTATCACTCTTCCTCCCAACTTGACCAGTTCTCCCCCCTGCCCCTCCACTGCTTTTATAAGCCATGAAACATAAGGGTCCAGCCCACACATTGATACACATAGAATACAGGAGAAAAACTCATTGGGCAATTTCTTCAACCATCCATATCTTTTATGCATTAAAAATATAATCAGCAATTACTATGATTGCTACTTAACAGCTTAATGGTAATGGTCCCACTGAAAATGGACTTGCTGTGTGGTAATAACAGTGCAGATTGCAAATTATTATGAACGTACAACATATAGTGCCTAGTAAACATCTTAATTCAGCACCCAATGGCTGCTTGTGAAATCTTAACACTCTGCCCAGTTTAAAGCATTTCATCTGATTATTTTGCATTACAGGATAATTGCACACAAAACTTCATTACTGAAAATATAGCTGCTTTGAGAAGTTGGGTGAATGTTTGTAAAGGAAAGAAGAAAGGTCTGCTATGTCAAATACAATCCCCCTTCACTTAACTAGAAGTCTGCAAAATCAATTCTGCCAGCCAAAAAAATAATATGTAAATAAAACACAAAAATCGATACACTCTTCTAAAGTTCCATAAACAAGCAAAGTTGCCTTCTAAAGTTGACATAGATTCCTAACTCTGTATGCCTTATATAATGAACTTGAAGACTGGAAGGTTGGAGTTTTAGACCCGAGTACTGCACAATGGAGTGAGCTCCCGTCTCTGTCCCAGCTCCTGCCAACCTAGCAGTTCGAAAGCAAGAAATTGCAAGTAGATAAATAGGTACCTTATATAATGAAGTTGAAAACTGGAAGGTTGGAGTTTAACAGTGGGAAGGTAAACAGTGTCCCATGCATCCCAGTGTCTAGGTATGTCTGCCACATGTCCATGGAAACGTCTGCAAACGCTGACAATGCTGGCTCTTTGGTTATAAATAGAGATGAGCACTGAAACCTAGAGTCAGATACGATTGGCTTTTGAGCATGGGTGACCTTAACCTTTACTAATAAACAAGAAATGGCAGACAATAAACCAAACAGAATGCATTAAAAACAATAAAAAATAAAGAACAATACACTAAAAACAGCACCCTACTCCCAAAAACTAATCCCCAAATCCAACACAATGAAACAGTCCCCAATCAGTTATTAAGCTGTTTTTATGGATACAATTCTTCACTAAGAATCAATCTATTGAAGATTTATAGCATGTCCAAGCTTCCCCTTCCAAGCTGTCAGGTTGCTTGAGGATGGGGGAGGGCTAAATTACATTAGCCCACTCCAAATAACACAAATGACCTTCACTTGTGTGATAAAGCCCTCCACATATGAAAAATTGAGGTGAAATAAGACACTTCACCTGACCCTCTGCATAGAGGCAGATTAGAAACTCCCCCCTGCTCCTTTGCAGAGGGCCAGAGAAAATGTAACCCCCCTCTCCTAGCTAGTTATAGGACTGCATCAATTGAGAGGGCTTTCCCCCAAATTTTTACATGGTAAAATGAAGAAATATTGAAAGAGTCCACTAGCCCCTCAGCATACCAGATGTTTACCCTAGGAGTAGTGTTTGATAGAAGCAAGGCTCCCATATAACCCTTTTCCAGGGAATGATGCATATCATGGGATCACTGCAAACAAGTAAAACTGCCCGATGGGGGTTCAAAAAGAAGCTCTTGGAGAGGGAGAAAGTTGGAGCACTGCAGTGTCTGCAACATGGGGACACACGCTAGAGGCAGGTGCAGCCTCCAAAAGTTCCAGAGACAAGGCTAAATGTCTTATGTAGTCAATCTCTTACAAGCACAACATCAGGCACTTGGGCTTCAGTTAGACATAGTTTATATTCCCCCCCTCCATAAATTGATTTTCAATGGGATTTATTTCAAGAAGTCATGATTAGTTTCACCTTGTGTTTCACAACCAACTTTAGCTGATTTGGAGCTATAGTATTTAGCATCCACAATCTGAGGAATATATGCTAGGGTGTGAAATTATTTGTTTTTTGTTGATTTGTAATGCACAAATAGTGGCCATGATGGGGCACACAGAAAGAGCCTAATCGAAGATTGTGGTATTTTTGAAACAAAATTGGGTGTACCCTCGGAATGGCAACCTTAAGTTACCGGCTAATCTTTCTCACACTGGGTCAGACAAAAGGAACTGCAGAATTAACTCAACAAAAGGGTCTTTCATCTTGGCAGTTTCACATTTGTCCTAGACATGGAGGAAGAAGGGACCTTGGTGGCTTCATTGTTAAGATGCTCAGCTTGATGATTGGAAGGTTGTCAGGTCAGGAGCTCAAGACCTGAGTGTTGCATGATGGAGTGAGCTTCCATCATCTATCCCAGCTCCTGCCAAACCTAGCAGTTCAAAAGCAAGAAATTGCAAGTAGATAAATAAGCCAGGTTCTATGTTGCGCTTGGTGCTGTGCAGAACCATTTCAAGATGCGGAGGCTCCCTGGGAGATGAAGAACTCTGATTCCCCATGGCTTTTAATTGTACAGAGAGCCTCCATAACTACTTCCAGCTATAAAAGTGAAAGCTATCATGAGCCAGGACACAACAGGGGCAGGACTGGCTCCACTGATCTTTTCTCCCTGTGGTGCCCTTTTCTCATTGTAATGGACAATCTGTGCTGAAAATGTGAAAAGAAAATTGTATGTGAATTCTTATGAAAAATGCCAGTTTAAGATCAATGTTTAATATTGCTAGTATGTTTTTTCCTGCTTCCACAATTGTTTAAGCAACATATGTCATTACTACATTCTCCACTAAAACCACCAAGCAATTATTGAAAGTACTGAATTGCATAAGCACAGTATAGCCTCTCTATGAAACTTCAATTTAATAACTCCTGCAAACTTGACAATGAGCCATTAGCAGTTGGGGAGAGAAAGAGAGAGGGAGAGAGAGAGAGAAAGAGAGAGAGAGAGAGAATAATTTGCCGTGTATTTATTGGACGACTTTTACCTTTTTATCACTACAAATTGTTTGTGAGAAAAACAAAATTGTCATCCAGAGTTGTATATTAAATAATCTCTTGGATAACCAATGTTTACAATCAGAGATCAATTTCAGAATACAAAATTTGAAAAATGAACCCCAAAACAGCATGGCCACTTTAGTTATATGATGTGATGCACGATAGGTTAACTATATTATTGTTCAGCACCATTGAAAGTAAAGTACCCTGCTAAGGCTACCACTGTATATCAAGCCTGCTGAACTCAGTGGGGTTCACTTTCAAGTACACATGTACCAGAGTTTTAAAAGTTATTTTAAAAATAATTTGTTGCAGTGTAGCATGGCTGGATAGCTCAGTGGTTTAAGTGGTTTATTGTAGTACCAATGATTCTCAGAGTAATTCATTACCAATGTGACTACACTTTTTGAAAAAACAATGCTCTCTTTTCCCATTTATCAAAACTTACTGATGTATTTTAGAGTTTAATATCATTGTTTCACGAGGGAGGGAGGGGTGCATCTAAATGCCACATAGCTCTAGCCCACTGTACAAAACACGCTGTTCTCCTGTCAGCATTGTCATTGCTTTGTGAGCTATGACAGATTGTGATGAGAGCATCATGATGCTCAGAATAAGACAGTAATACTATGAACGTATGGCTTTTCTTCCACTTCATCTTGAACTGGAAAAAAATCCTATAAAGTTAGTTTCATCACAAAAGGAATGAAGTTATAGCCATTTCAGATAATTTCAAACTAATTCAGTTCTAACTTCATTTAGTCATATCTTCATTGCAGTAAAATTACATTCATTTCAATCTCAGAGAAGTTACCGATTCAGACATTAGGTCAGAATGAATTTACTACATAGTATCTTTCAACTTCTGTCTCTGGGATGGAAAGAGTAATATTGATCTGCCTTGATACTGTGCTCTGGAGGAAAGCTGTTGCAACAATGGCAGTACATGATTTCATCAATATTGTTACTTTCTTCTGATGTTAGTAGAGCTTGTTTGACAAGCAACTAGGAAAGTGTATTAACCCTCCATCTCTCCATCACCGTTTTTTTAACATGAAAGTGATGTGTCTGAATGCAGTGATCCTGTTCTCTTGGAGATTGTCCATGTAAGCTAGAATTTATTTAGTTAGTTAGTTTATTGCCACCCTCCTGCTGCTTTCATGTTCTGGATCATACTTGGAGCACTTATATGGGTAGAACAGGATCTCTCTCTCTCTCTCTCTCTTCAAGCATGTTGGCTTGGGATAAGAAAAGTGGCAATAGCAAAGGTACTCTCCCCTTCTCTGGTGGAATAAAAATATTTTATTAACACTTGAATAATGATTGACTGCAGTGGCTCAAGTGGCTAAGATGCTGACTAGGAGGTGGAAGGTCAGCAGTTTGATACCCAAATACTGTAGGATGGAATGAGCTCTTGGTCCCAGCTCCTGCCAACCTAGCAGTTCAAAAATGAGAAATTGCAATTAGATAAATAGGGACCACTTTGGTGGGAAGGTAAACAGCATTCCATGCACTCCAGTGTCTAGTTATGCCTGCCACATGACCATGGAAACATCTGCAGAAACAGACAGCGCTGGGTCTTCAGCTATGAAGCAGAGATGAGCACTAAACCCTAGAGTCAGATATGACTGGCTTTCGAGCAAGGGTGACCTTCACTTTTACCTTAATGATGTCTCAGCTGCAGTTTATACCAATAAAAGACCCTTCAAAAGTAGCCCCTAATACTGTGTGTTATAATAGTCCAATCTAAATGTAACCAAGTAATATGTTACTTATTGTGATCAGGTCTGACATCCTCAAGAATTTGGATAGGTGGGGCACTGTTGGCCATAACCCTAGTTTGGTCACTAGGGTACAAAACCAAATCCAGTACCCTTAGACCAGGGTTTCTCAACCTTACCGTGCCACAGGCCAGACAACTCCCCCTCTGACAACTGAGTTGGCTGGACAGGTGGTTTCCCCTTGCTGCAAACACTGCTGTAACCATGGCAGGTGTGTTTACACATGCATGGGTGTGTTTGCACACTTGCATACACATTTAGGGCTGTCATAAATGTGTCAGCTTCAGCTTCTGGGGTCGTTGCCATGGGCCGGGTGGAATGGCATTGGGGGCCGGGGCCAGCCCACAGGCCATAGGTTGCGGACCCCTGCCTTAAACTGTAAGCATGATTCTACAAAGGGAATTCTATTCCATCTAAAATAACATGAGTTATCAATTCAGAGACGGTCTTGTTTCTTACTAGGACTGTCTTTATCCTGCCTCTGTCTTATGTGGATTAAACATCACTTGGGATGTTGACTATACAGTGTGTGTGTGTGTGGGGGGGGCAAGGTTTCCTTGGCTGAAATCACTTTGCCCATCTACCTCCCCCATTACAATGGCAGTCAAGACAATGACATGGAAAACAAGAGGCCACTTTATTACAGAAAGTGACAACTGTACAAAAATATAACATCATAATACAAAACCTTATGCAGGGGCCAGAAGCACAGAGACCTACCTGAAAGAAAAAAGGGGGGAGCCTACTTAGACCACACCCCAGCCGGGGTGGTGCCTACCTTACCTGCCAAAACCAAACGTAATCTGCTCCTCCCCTTGGCGATAATCACCACACCCTTTGTGCTTTGCAGGCACACCCCCCAATAACGGACTCAGACACTGGTAAAAGTGGATAACGGCATTGGGCCACATTTATTGATTCATGCCCTAGTCCGAATTATAAATTTCTATTGGTAAAACGACCAATCATAATTCTTAAGGCAAGCAGGCCGAAGTAACACTGGTAAGGTACCACCCCAAAATTGCCAACGGCAATTGGTTACAATGTATCAATTTGTATCAATTTGTTTGTTGACAACAAACAAATTGTTGACCATAGTCAATATCTAACTAATGACCCCACCCTCTGACGCGTATCCGTGTAATCACGGGGTGATGCATGCTGGCTAGCTATCGCCATCACCCCGTCGCCTAGTTCGTCGTTGACCGGACAACGTTTAACCAACTTATGCCTGTCTATTGTTGTCCAGTCAATTGCGAACCTGCCGGATACCTGTGGGTCATAATGTTTACCTTACCAGTGATACCCGCCCATGTGACCAAAGTCAACAGCATCACAGAAACCCCTATATCAAACCATAGCAACAGTGTGGGATGGGCGAAAAAACCAGGACCCGAGAGCCAATTGTGGGTCCCAGCCAAAAATTCCCACCCGGCCCCGAAGCGACCAAAATATCACACTGTTAACTAGGGAGGGGGTGGAGGGGAAAAACTTCTCCGCTCCGTCGCTTCGGAAAATGGCAGCTCGGCTGCCTCATGGCCACCCCTTTTATAAGGGAGCTGGCCACGCCCCTAACTACCCGGATGCCTTCGTCCTATGGGGGGGCCCCGCAAAGGGCGCGGCGGCCATTTTGGCGCCGCGCTTGCATTGCAGGCGCACCCCCCAATAACGGACTCAGACACTGGTAAAAGTGGATAACGGCATTGGGCCACATTTATTGATTCATGCCCTAGTCCGAATTATAAATTTCTATTGGTAAAACGACCAATCATAATTCTTAAGGCAAGCAGGCCGAAGTAACACTGGTAAGGTACCACCCCAAAATTGCCAACGGCAATTGGTTACAATGTATCAATTTGTATCAATTTGTTTGTTGACAACAAACAAATTGTTGACCGTAGTCAATATCTAACTAATGACCCCACCCTCTGACGCGTATCCGTGTAATCACGGGGTGATGCATGCTGGCTAGCTATCGCCATCACCCCGTCGCCTAGTTTGTCGTTGACCGGACAACGTTTAACCAACTTATGCCTGTCTATTGTTGTCCAGTCAATTGCGAACCTGCCGGATACCTGTGGGTCATAATGTTTACCTTACCAGTGATACCCGCCACACGGGGAGGCTTCCAAAAAGGCTCACCGCCCCCCCAAGACCGTCAGCTCGGTCGACAGGCCTGCTCGCCAGTCCACTAATCCAGAGGTCCATACCTCCCTGCGACAGGTGGGCCCCATCCCCTGAGTAAAGCTCGTAATTTTGCAGACTGATGGCGGGGAGGCTAATGACGCAACCCCCGCCCGTGTCAAAAGGAACTGGGCAATAGCCCCGTTCACGGAGCGTCGGCTCAGTCGAGAGCCCCGAAGCCGAACGCCCCCCTGTAAGCGTACCGCGGCATCGTGTCCGACCCATGAGGGATGTGGCAGGGCACACATAATGTGAGTAGGGCAGGTCACTGCGAACCGCAAGTTTCCGCGATAGGCCAGTGACCCGCCCCAACCATCGCCCCCAAGGTAGGGAACCAGGACATCGGGCGAGGCAGCATCCCTGATGTAGAAAAGGGATGGCAACAGTTCCCGCCATAACAAGCCGCGCTTACCATAGCACCTGGGACGTGCGGATGCACCCTGTCTCAGCCGGGTCCCACTCTGTCGCCGCAGCGTAACGCGCTGCCCCATGCAGCGTAACGCGCTGCCCTGTGCATGTGGCTACGGCCCACCAGGCTTACTGTCACCGGTGTAAAACGACACCCAGGGTCTGTCAAGTAAAAAGGGGAGGGGGGGGAGAAACAGTGCAGTTACTAAAACTGGTACTCACAGTTGATAAGGGCGAAGACAAAACTGAAAACATTGTGATCCCCACCATCCCCTGCGGCGTAATCAAGCCCTGGAGTACACAAAAACAACTGCAGCAGAAGCCGCCCCTATCCTGAACAAATGGGTGCCGCAACGAGCCCCTGAGAGGCCAACACTGTCTAGTGCCTTCCCAGCACCCCCCAAATTGAAATTAAGTAATAGAAGACCCACCTCGGTGACAGAAAAACGCGCCATGGTGCTTGCCACACAGTGCACGGAAATCCTGTAGGGCACCAACCGGACAGATGTCTGTCGATGGACATCGTAGCAGTCTACTCCACTGCACACGCCGTGCTGATTCGGTTTAGGGGAGCGTATCCCCAACTGAGCCCAATATTGTCCTGACAGACATCTTCGAGTTCCAGTGCCCTACGACTTGCATCCGCCTTATACAGCATCTCAAGCTCGCTGTTGCGGAGCGCTCCAAAAAGGCCACCGTAGTAGCCGAATGAAGTGGGCTGCCTCATTTATCAAAACAGAGGCCAGGCCAGCCCCGGGCCAATTGGGTAAAAACCCCTGGGAAAATCTTGCATCCGCCTTATTCAGCATCTCAAGCTCGCTGATGCGGAGCGCTCCAAAAAGGCCACCATTGTAGCCGCATGAAGTGGGCTGCCTCATTTATCAAAACAGAGGCCAGGCCAGCCCCGGGCCAATTGGGTAAAAACCCTGGGAAAATCTTGCATCCGCCTTATTCAGCATCTCAAGCTCGCCGATGCGGAGCGCCCCCAAAAAGGCCACCGTAGTAGCCGCATGAAATGGGCTGCCTCATCCATCAAAACAGAGGCCCGGCCAGCCCCGGGCCAATTGGGTAAACAACCCCTGGGGAAATCGGGTGGCGGTCGCCCGGGAAACGCCCGCGCACGCGCACCCACCCCTCCAAAACATGTCTCACACGGAAGTCATTGGTGCTGTCAACACGACCTCCCACTTTGGCCACAAAAGCCAACCCCGACAGCTGAGATGCCATGGTGCGTGGTGCAAGGCCCGGGCATACAGGTAAACCATGAACCGCAGAGCATGGGCTACTGGGATCGGCCAGGTTCCTGGCAGTCGAATTGGGTATAGAATGGTCTGAAAGAACTAAATGCGTGGTGATACGCCTTACTCATGCATGGCGCCAGTGACAGGCCAATCGCCCGGGTCACCCCTCCTTGCCAACGTTCCATCTCTCGTCCAGGAGTGGCGAGGGAAATTCCTCCGCATCCGGGGCCGAGGCACGGAACCGGGAGATCTGCAGGCGGGACAAAGCAGCAGCAATATTATTATCAACCCTTGGGACATGTCTGACCCTGAAGAGAACGTTGAGGCCCAGGCTGCACAACCAAACTAGCGCATTAGGTCAATAACCCCGGTCGATTTGGAAGACTGAGCATTGACGATGTGGACAACAGCCACATTGTCACGCCAAAAATGCCCAACCGGGTTGATCCACTCCTTGCCCCATAGCATCAGAGCACCCAGGATAGGGAAACATTCCAGATACGTGAGACCACGCAGGCGACCCGTGCTTGCCCAGGATGGTGGCCACCCACCATAGGCCCACTTCCAATTGAAGTACATCCCATAACCCAGGGATCCCGGGGCATCGGACTGTATCTGAAAGCAAGGGGGAGCCAGGAGACCAGACCTCAAAATGACACCCCGTTGAACTCCCTCTGGATCTGTGGCCAGACAAGCACGTCCGCCCTGGTACCCCGGGTAAGTCTAACCCTATGGTGGGGCCTGGATAATCCTGCCATGGCGTCGCACAAGCGCCGAGCAAATGCCCCGGCTGTTGCGACGACCCTGCCAGCGAAATTGGGGTGACCATGTAGCACCAGCAGTTCCCTCCATGATGCCATGCGCTCGGCCAGCAAGTCCGAGATAAGGGCCACTAGCCTTGACACCTTATCCCGCTGCAACCTAGAAGCCTGTGCTACCGTGTCACCCTCCACCCCAGGAATACTAGCTGTGGAGATGGGCCCTCGGTCTATTCGGGCGCTAAAGGGACACCAAGTTCCTCCATTAGCGTCTGAATGCGTTGAGGAGACGTGTGCACGTGTCCCAGCCCCGTTCAGCCCCGAATAAAACCATCCAGGGAATGGGCTACAGACCGGGACCCTGACCTGCGGACGGAAGCCCACTCTAGGAAAGTGGTGAAATGCTCGAATACCGAGCCCAAATGGAACAGCCAAAAGGCACGGCATCATTGAAATAATATGCACCCCGGGACGGGGGTGCAGGGACAGGGCCAGCGACCCTGCCCGCATAGACCCTTTTGTCAAAGCTGGCAGCAGCCACCCCTTCCCTCCCCCTAAGGGATAAAAGATTGGGGGCATCCTAAGGGGGCTTATCACCCAGAAAGGGATCAGTAACCCCTGCTTAGAACACTGAAGGAGATAACCCGCGTCCCCTCCCTTCAGATGCGCTGTGAGCCAACGCTCCAACATGCCCACCTTAATCGGGGAGGGAGCCCTTCGGGGGACTAGATCCATCTGCGGCAGTCTTGCCAGCCCCCTGTCCGCCCCTCCCTCTGCCCCTCATCCCTCCAGGCCTGGGACAGGCAGGGGCCGCATGGGAGCCAACACATGTGGAACACATCTGTCCGTAATTGCAATTCTCCCCATTGTAGGAACCAGTGGGCAAGGAAGTCCAGGACAGCCGGCGGGCTGGAACCCCCTGAACAGGGTGCGTGGGCGTCACGTACGAAAGCCACCGCCGCTGGCATGGCCCATTCCAACTAATCTCGGGGTGCGGGGAAATCCGCCTACGGCGTTCCTCGTCACAAGCCAACCACGATGGGCCCGGAAAATCGACCATCGCCCGGTAGACAGTGTCCAAATACTGGACCATTGGAAACGCCAGATCCGGCCGGGCCCTAGGGTACACCGCTATGCCTATGAGGTAGGCCGGCAACCAGTGGGCCCACGTGGTTGGTGGCTTGCGACGACGTGCCTGCTACTATCCTTCCCCTTCCGCTCCCCCCTTTCCTCCTTGGTGGGCCCTCTGTTTAGGAGTGAGAATAAATCCGCGTACTCCCCCCGCCAAATTTACTCTCTGGTGGCCTGTGCCAAATGGTCACCCAGCGGTAAGGAATACCCAGCTGTCGGCAAGGCCGAGACAAGCACCGCAGAGACTGCGGGCATCTGCAAAGGGGCTTGGACCAACCCAGCCACCCAAAACGATCCCCTCGGGTAGGAAACACCCCCCCACCACGGGGCCCTGGGTGGTAGTTGTCATCGCCGGGTGGGGCGTCAGCGGCTATACCGCCGCACCACCCACGCGAGGCCAAGGCCCTTGAAAAGCCCCCCCCAACATGGCCATGTGTGTAGGTGCACTAGTTTGGACCGCATACTCACACGCTGCACCCCCGCGGGCCGCCCCCACCGGGGGTTACGGCCCACTGGGGGCGTCGGAGCTCACGACCGAGTAGAGCTCGTCACTGGGTAGGTTGGGGAGCTGCGAGGCAGTGGCCGAGGTCGTGCCAAGCGCCTCGAGCAGCTCAACCCGTCCCGTCGCCTGCCGCTGCCCAGCAGACGACGCGTCGAAATGATAAAGGGCCGGCCGGCCCGCCTACTGCAGGCATGGGTACAGGTCCCTGTACCCCGGGGCCCGAATAGGGCCATAACCCCACACCAGGGCCCATTAAGGCCGATGTCGGACCACCCCCCAAGGTTGGAAGGCCCCGGAGCGAGCTGCGCCCCTATAGAGGAAGGGCCAGCGGCATGGGCAACACCAGGAACGGTGTCCACCGCTTGCGGGCCGAGGGCCGCAGCCCCTACTGGACCCATGCGTGGGCCAGCAGTCTCTGGCCAGGGAAAAAAGACCCCCATTCCACCGGTCCCGGTGGGTGCCGGCGAAGGCGGCCGCTTGGGAGGCGCGGCCGCGGCCCGCCGGGAACCTCACGAGCGGCGCTCGCAGCCGCCTTCCTCTTCAAGGGCATCTCTGCCAATCGATGGGAAGCCGAAACGAGAGAGTTCAGCAAGCAAAAGGCTTCCCGGGAAAGGTAAAAGCGACGGAGGTAAGAGGGAAAAACTTCTCCGCTCCGTCGCTTCGGAAAATGGCAGCTCGGCTGCCTCATGGCCACCCCTTTTATAAGGGAGCTGGCCACGCCCCTAACTACCCGGATGCCTTCGTCCTATGGGGGGGCCTGCAAAGGGCGCAGCGGCCATTTTGGCGCCGCGCTTGCATTCTGTGTACATATGAAAGTGCCCGTTATCCCCTACACATTGGGGCAAGGTAAGCAAAAACAGACCCAGGTGGCCAATTGCCAGGTCCCAAAATCCTTACCCGGCCCAAACAAAGTTTGCGACCAGCCATAGCCTGCCTCAATTTTCAGGGCGGGATGGAGGGCGACAAATCCCAACCCGACAATGCAGTACAATCCTGCTCTCACTGATAATATATGTCACCCCTGGTATGAAGCCACCAATGACCTTCTTCCACGCCATGGCCCCTCCCACACAAAGGAGCGGAGAGGAGCCAGGCAAAGACCTCTCGCTCCATGCCGGTGCTGTCCACATTTGCAGGTGTCAGTGGGGCAGAGGCAGAGAGAGCTGTTTGCACCCAGCAGAAGCTGCCTTACCAAGATACTAAGAAGTGCTAATTGGCAGGGTTCACAAATCACTATCTTCCTTTGTTTTCTTGAGTGTTCAACATAACCTTGAGTTGAAACAAGAAAGAAAGAAAGAAAGAAAGAAAGAAAGAAAGAAAGAAAGAAAGAAAGAAAGAAAGAAAGAAAAAGTTTGAAGACAAGGAGTGCTGAGTTGAGGGGAACTAACTCTCCCAAGTGTGCCCTAATACTAATCCATCCAGAAAGCCTGTAATATAATTCAATATTACAAGGGCAGAGCAACTGGAGTTTTGTGCCAGGACACCTCCTTATTTGCTTCCTCTTTTACCCCATTGGGTGTTGTGGGAGCCAGGGCAATAAAATTTAAAAATCAGAAAAATCCAGAGATCCCCCCCTCTTTGTGAAGGCATAAATAACCCCCGCCGCCGCCCACACCCACCCACCAAGGTATCACATCCTTCTCCTTTCCTTTTCTGGGTGGGCTGGGCTCACACCATTGCTTGAGATTGAGTGAGTAGAAAGAAAAGTTCAGTCTGGCCAGGATAACTAACAGGGAAGGATAATGGTCCCCAATTGGATTAAATCCCACTTGAATTCATCTTGATGTCGGGCAGCATCTTCATCAATACTGGCCTGGGACTGATGAGGATTTTGTGCACCAAAAGGATTCAGGAACAGAAAGTGACTCACGGAACTGGATCAGTGGTATGGGTGTCACGCTACGATGCAGAAGGCAAATGGAAAGCTACTGCATTACATTGCTCCCAGGACAAGCTTCATGACTGATTGTGATGAGGATCGGCAATATTCGGAATCAGAAATGACAGAAGAAGAAGAAGAATGGATAGGCAGATACTGGTGGTGTGAAGAAAAAGATTTCTTCTTTAAGAACTACCATACATCTTTCACTTGAAGCAATTTGTGTCCTTCTTCAGAGACAACAATTAAGCAATGTATTATGGAAGAACTTCAGTAATGGATTGCATTTCCTAAAACATGGGATAGTTTTTAAAGTATAATAAGCCCATTTTTCTTAACATCTTGAGACTTTGTTTCTCCTTCAATTTTGCGGCCAGAGTATGTTTCCGGTTTCTTTTGGTTTTGGAATGGGTGGGAAACTAATGTTTTCCCTAAGGGACAGATTTTCTAGTTCTGACTCTGGCCAATTATTATCTCCTTTGTTTGTGTTTCTTTCATTTCTATGCTTCCTTTCCCTCAGTGAAGGGACCCGGGGCTTTACTGAAGATGGGAGGCATGAGGCAGAGAGAAGACAGCTTGTCTCAGGCCACCTAATGAGGTCATGTCAGAGACAACATTCAAACTAGAGCAATGACATTGGCATTGGCAGTTTCACTGGAGTACATGACACTTGGGATACCTTCTGATTTTATGATTTAAAGAGGTCCTGCCCCTCACCTTTGTCACAGGTATTGCTGTCACTGTCATCCCTATCCTCTTCCACTAGTTTCCTGGTGCTCTAAAAATTCACGTCAACAAATTTATTGTGAGGAATAATATATGTGGGGAAAAGGCCAGATATCTATAGCACTCATATAATCAAACCACAAGCTTTAATACACAATTTTTGAATCAGCCGCTAGGCATAATGTTGTATGCATTTTGCATTAGTTCCCTAAACCTCTATGGAAATGTCATGTAGAACAGTACCAAATATCTTCTAAATGTCAAGATACAGTACATTAATATCACATGATTTATCCTGCAGATGTCAAGGGAACAACTTAAATGAACTGTAGAGGTACTTGAAGTCATAGGGTGGCAATTCTGCTTCACTGAAACCTAGAGGCATTTTTATTAACTTCAAGAGGTTCAGGATTACACCTGTGATTCTAAATTATCTATTTGATTGTTTAATTTTAACACATTTGAATATTTGTTATATTGTTTAATTATGTTAATAAAATAGTTATCATTTTACTACAATATTATTTATTTATTTATTATATTTATGCCCGGCCTTTCCAGTAAAAGATAGTGATTAGGGCAGATTGCAAACTAATAAAACTAATAAAATAGATAAAATCACATTTAACTAACAATTTAATAAAATAATCCACTCTACCATAAAACTGTTAAATCAAACAAGATACACATAAAACTATTAAAATTATCAAAGTTGCAAATTAAAACTGCATACCAGGGCAGGCAAAACATCAGGTGCCAGTCTAAATAGGTGTGTTTTACTGCCTTCTTAAAATTTATCAGAGTTGGAAAAATCACAACTTTTTAACAGTAACTTGTTAACTTTAACTTAACCTACTAAAGCCAACACCATGAATAGGACCCAAAGAGCAATTGGCTACCATTGCAGGTCTTTTAGTTTTGAGGTCATCTGATCACAGTATTGTACTGTGCACCAGTTAGTAACCTCACTGCTACATACTCCACCAATTGAATCCTTTTGACACTCTTCAAGGGCAGTCTCACATAGCATGCATTGAACTTGTCAAGGCATAATATAATTAAAGCATGGATTATTGTTGCTAAATCAAGAAAGGTCATAGCTGGTGCACAAGTACAGTTGTATAAAGGCCTTCCCTGTCACTAGTGTCACCTTGGAGTCCAGCAAAAGTATAGAGTTAAGGAACACTACTTTCTCAGAGTTGGGAGACAAGGAACATTCTAGCTGTAACTTAGTATGTTTAGCAGCAGGATTTCAGTCAATGTGTAGCAAGATAATAATTTGCTGTGGTTTTTCCCATCTTCTTTGTGACAATACAAGCTCTGCGCCCTCCCCCTGGCCCAGCCGGTCGGCAGGGAGTGAAAACAGCTGAGGGCAATGCGCGCCCTCAAAAGCGCCGCTGCCAGCTCCGGACGCTGAAGCTCTGTGCCCTCCCCCCAGCCCGGCCGGTCGGCCGGGAGGTTAAACAGCTGAGGGCGATGTGTGCCCTCAAAAGCACCACCATCAGCCCTGGACGCCGAAGTTCTGTGCCCTCCCCCCGGCCCGGTCGGTTGGCGGGGAGTGAAAACAGCTGCTCGCCTGGCAGCCGGTCGGAGGAGGAGGTGGGGAGGAAAGAACTGGCCACACCTGGGGCTTGCTTTTCCGCGGCCCCAAAAGCGATTCCCCACCTCCAGATGACACCGGACTTGAGCCTCTCCCAGGGCCTATTCCATTGGTCCCGAGATGGGAGGCTGCTGCACCCGGCGCCTATTCCTCTGGCCCCCACCAGGCGGGGAGCTCAAAAGATGCTGGAGCTGCCATTACCTCATCTGCAGCTGGATTTTCCAAGTCTCTTTTTCTATTACTGGTTAGATTGTTTTTGATATGTCCTGTGGCTTCACTGTTTTGTTGATATGCTTATTGATATGTTTTTTGGATATGTCCTTTTGATATACTGATTGTTGATATTTTGACTTGTTGTACTGATATATTGTATTGTGGAATTTATTGTAATTGTATTGTAAGTGTATTGATTATTTATTTTTGCATTGTCTCACTGTTACATTGCACTTATATTAACTTGCTGTTAGCCGCTCTGAGTTGGCCTGTGCCGAGTTGAGCGGGATACAAATCTAAATAAATAAATAAATAAATAAATAAATAAATAAATAAATAAATAAATAAATAAATAAATAACTTAGAACATGAGCTAACACAACTAAGCAGTTTTTAAATTCCTATATATTTCAACAAAATAAAATTGGTAACTCATCTTGCTGTTGAAATCTAAGAAAGCTAACAGTGTCATTCCTATCTTATTTCTTCTTTTTTCATCACCACTGTTGATTGCTAAAACTGTTAAGGAAACATAAAATGATATAATTTATTTATTTATTGATCATATTGGATGCAACATCAATCACATTTTTATGCTTCATTAAGTTCATATAAAATATTTGTTCAGCTACACTTCTTTCCTTGCACTCGGTCTATATCAGTGGTGGCAAAACTTTTTGGGGGCAAATGCCCAAAAAAGGGGTGGGGTGGGGGCAGCCATTATACATGCCAGGGACATCACGTGGGTGTGTGCACAGCCATGCGATGTCAGTGCACATGCATTCACACCACCAATTTACATCCCCCCCACCAATGTGCCAGGCAATTTCCCCCCACTGGCAAACAGGTCTTCTCCCTGGTGGGCTTCTCCGGGGTTGGCAGCAGGGGGATCTTGCCCAGTGTGTTGGCTGCACCTTGTCCTAAACCCGACTTATCCTAAACCCAATGCTCCAGACAAGGCGCTGCCAACACACCAAGCAAGATCCTGTGACTTGTCCGAAATCACCGTGAACGTGCCAGACTTCTAAAATCCAGGATCACTTCCTCTGCCTTCAAAAAAGTTTATTTTGCTGGAAGAGGTGGTGGGGAAAGGAAGAAAAACAACCCTTCCTTTTCAAGTCCTTGGTAGAGCGGCTATTAGGGGGACCCAGGATGTCTCCCCCACAAAATAAACAAATGGGGAAGACACTAAGGGGTCTCCCCTAAAGCTGCTCCACCAGGGACTGGAAAAGGAAGGCTCGCTTCCCTCACAAATGGAGAGGCTGAAATTCTTACCTGGAGACGCCGACAAAGTGGTTTTGCAACCCCACACACACCTGGAGCAGTGTGTTCGTGCTGTCTCCTAGGAGAGGGATGTCTGGCCACACCTCCTGGGTGGGATTTCAATCTTCCCTATCACTTCCCCATTGGCAGAGATAGCCAGGTTAGTGGAGAAGTGGTGCTGCCTTAGACAGCGTGAAGTGGGACAGGGTGGGGCAGGGTGGCGCAGGGCTTATCCCAGACCTTGCACATACCTGCTGAAATGGCTTTGTGTGCCAACTTGGGCACGCATGCCATGAGTACGCCATCATTGGTCTATATCGACCAAATTGCCTGATAGTGTAAGCTTCACCACACATGTATGGTGTAAAATCAGAACCAATTTACAGTAAACCTAACAGGGCTTTCAAGGTAAGTGAGATATTTAAGAAGTGGTTTTATCAGTTCCACTCTTCCCTTAGTGTGTTTCCATAGTCAAGCAGGGATTCAAATCCAGGTCTCCTAAGTCCCAATCTATTATTCTATCCACTATACCAGGGGTTCCCAAACTTTTTGTGCCACAGGCCAGTCATGTGGTTCAGCAGGCTGGTCATGTGGTTGAGCAGGCCGGTCACATGGTTACTCCCACTGTAACCGTTGCCATAAAAGTTCAGGTCTGGCTTGTGGGCCATAGTTTGGCCACCCTTGCACTACACCATGCTGATATCCAGTATTTCATAGCCTCGTTGTATTCTTACTACTTTGATTACGCCGCTGCAGCCACAGCCATGCCCTCCCTGCCCCCACAATCGGTGGGGAGATAAAGGGAGCCTCCCATGGCCCGGGAGGCTCCGAAGACGCAGCTGTGCCCTCCCCGCCCCCACCATCGGCGGGGAGATAAAAGGAGCCTCCCATGGCCCAGGAGGCTCTGAAGATGCCGCCGCAGCCGCGCCCTCCCTGCCCCCACCATCGGCGGGGAGATAAAGGGAGCCTCCCATGGCCCAGGAGGCTCTGAAGATGCCGCCGCAGCCGCGCCCTCCCTGCCCCCACCATCAGCAGGGAGATAAAGGGAGCCTCCCATGGCCTGGGAGGCTATGAAGATGCAACCGCAGCCGTGCCCTCCCTGCCCCCACCATCGGCGGGGAGATAAAGGGAGCCTCCCGTTGTTAGCCGCTCTGAGTCAGCCATGGGTTGAGTAGAGCGGGATATAAATAAAAATAAAAATAAATAAATAAAAATTAGTACTATTGTTATTGAATGTTTCTAAGGAGAAGAGTGGATGGATAGTTAGATAAGTTTCCTACATCCTCTTTCATCAGAAGAATCCAGTAAGGTATAATGGACAGAATGGCTGCTCAACCTACCTAGTGAACACAGTTTAAGAGAGATTTGAGTCTTTGTCTCATTAGGCCTGCATAATCCCAGTTCCTTACGATGGGTCTTACAGGTAAATGTACTTCATTTGGATTGGATCTATGCCCATTACTCCTCTTTTTGCAAACTCACTGATCTTTATGACACTCTTTAGCAGTATTGTTAACTATTGAGGAACATAGAACTTTTTGCTTTTGCTTTTTAAATCAAGTTAACATCTAATTATTTCCACAATGACAATTATATGGAATATGGCAGATGACTTCCTGCATCTGCCTTGATTTCTATAAAATAAATGAGATGTACACCTTTCCCCGAAACTGCTTACCACCTAATTGCTATGTATAGTGTTAATATTATTGATTTTAAAAAAAATCTAATATGTAATTTGTCAAAGCATGCTTTGTTTGGCACCGAGGAAACCAACCTAGTTTTTGCTGAGAGTTATTGGATTCAGCAAAAAGAAGAAGAAAGATCGGTTCCTTAGTGGCAGGTCTTCTTTTATAACTTTAGGCTTGTCACAAATTATTTGGCAATTGGTTCCACTGCGTTTACATGACAGCTCAGAGCTGTCATGTTAAGAGCTGTCTGGTTCCACTGTTCCATTGAGACAGTTCGAGGGAAGTTTTGAAGTTGAATGCCTCTCAGCAAATTTATGCTTCCTTCTCCAGACATCTCACCTCACGTGTGCACCCTCTTTTAAAATGGTCATCAAGGAAAAAAGCCGGCTGGGTCCCCAAACCAATTAAAGCTGAAGGACTCTGAAGAGCAAATCTGCAAGACCATTGCATGGCACCAATACATAATAAATGTGCCTAGAAAAGGCAAGCATGCTTTTCTGGAAGGTCTTAACTGGATGAGCAATGCCAAGCCATGTGAATGTATTATATAACTATGTCAATTTCCATATCCGACATAATGCAGTAGAAGGACACATGCACACACACGCATGCGCATACACACACACGCACACACCAGTCAACAGGCCTGTAATATTTCTTGCATAAAATAGTTCCTGGTTCGTTTGCATAAAAGTTACCATCATGGTGGATGGCGCATAACAGATCCAGTGTTCTAGCTGCACTATTTGTTGTTGACTGATTTCCCAGTTTGTTCTACATTTAGACGTTTTCCAGCTTCTGTTGCTCACCAAAAGCTTCAGTTTTAAATGGGAAACTAAAGCTAATTCCATTTTTTTCTACAGTGTATGTTTTTATTATCTCTACATAGTCTAGGACAAGAGTAAGGGGAGAGGGGATTTACAAAAAAATGATCTTTCCTACTAAGTCTTGCTAGTAAAGAATGTAATATTTTCCCTATAAAAAGAAGTAGTTAAAAGGAAACAAGATATAACCTATCAATTTTTTGAAGACATTCTGTATTCTGTACATTTGGATATGGCAACATACCTTTCAGTATCCAAATCTTTTCTCTCTCTCTTTCTCAGTCTTTCTCTCTGTGTGTTTGGTGATGAGAGAGAGAGAATAAATTCTTCTCATGTGCTACAATAATTTTCAAATAATCTGCTTTAAATGTTCATTTTTATGGAATCTGACATATAAATCTTGTTTCATGATTCTTTTAATGTTAGTTCGGATGTTCATCTTTATTATATCTTAACCAAGGGATATTTATGTAATATGGCTCTCAGCCAATAACATGCTTTTTAAAAATATAATAGTATCATGAATAGTTTTAATAGGCACCTGCACTGTATGGCAAGTTGCTTTTTTTACATCTCTGGCTAGTCTTTTCTTCAGCCAAGTTGCTGTCTAGATTGAGGTGAGAAATAACATAAAATGAGGGGTTTTATTTTAGCCCCAGATGAAATTGAAATTAAAGATCAAAGAGAAAATTCATGGGAAGCAGTCTTGAAACATGAGAGGGCTAGTAGATGAACATCAGGAAAAGTATGCTATAAAGAACAATAGCCCTGCTGCATCCCATAACTCTCAGCCATCAATTGGTGGTGCTGATGTATCAGGGTGACCAAGAACCATAGTTTAGAATAGGATCATCTTCACTTCTCATTTACATCCACAAAAGATGGTGTTGTTCACTATTTCTCAGGTAACACCTAGCTTCTCCTGGGATGTAGGTGTTGTTTCCACATCTTCAGATGAGTCAAAGTCAAACCAGATGTAAAATCTGTAGCATGCAAGGTCTAAACCACTGCTTCCCCAGCCTTGAGGTCCCAGATGTTCTTGAACTATAGCTCCTAGAAATCTTGGCTGACCAGCTAATGGTGAAAGCTTTGGGAAGTTTTAATAAACTTCTTAGGAACCACTGATCTAAACTAAGGGATGTGTGTGACATAGCTCTTCTTCTGGAATGCACAAAGGAGAATCAAATTTCTAAACTCTTGCTCTGCAGCCAGATACCTAACTCACTGAGCTATCTGGACAACCTTTTTAGGCAGGCGGTAACTGAGATAGAAAAATAGGGGCATTATGCAATGCTGTCTCTACTGATTTCAGGGGAGCATGTGCTCAAGTGTTTTTAAATAGAGGTTTTCAACATCATCATTTGTTATTTTTTAATATTTCATGTTGTCCTTAATTGCATTTATTGTGATATTTTAATTGATTGTGAACTGTCTTGCTACAAGCAGCATTAACTAACTGACAAACTAACTAATTAACTAACTAACTAGTCTTTTTTATTATTTCTGGTCATTTATATGCTGGATCACAACAATGAAGATTATAATAATCACAGTTTTAAACTGCCATCAAATCTATACTAAAGCAATTAAACGCCTATCACTATTAAAACTACAATTAAAACAATTTAAAAAACATTCTTGCAAACAAAAGTTAAAATATCTAAATAACTAAAACAGAGGTACTTATTATCTAGAGGCCATCAGTGTATTTTCTACTTCACTTTTCTATCTAACTATTCTTTCTGCTTTTTTGCCATATTAAACTGTTACTACCTATGTGCTTCAGAGCTACAGAATATAGGTGTGTTCAGACATATCATTACACAAAACCATGTGTAAGTGCTTCATATATGAACCACAATAATGACATATAATATTACAATAGAATAGTATAGACAACATGTCTCCCACATGCTGCATGTACACACACAAACATTTTGGGTCAGCAATATTTGATGGTGCATAATGATTCAAAAATTGGCATTTATCATTCTGTGTGGTTAATAAAGCTAAAGGTCTCCCTTGCGTGAAATCCAGTCATATCCGAATCTAAGGTTCAGTCCTCATCTCTGTTTATAGCCAAAGAGCCAGTGCTGTCTGAATCTGCAGTAACACTGAAGTATTACTTATATATCTACTTGCAATTTCTTGCTTTCGAACTGCTAGGTTGGCAGGAGCTGGGACAGAGATGGGATCTCACTCTGTCATACAGCACTCGGGCCATGAACTGCTGACCTGCCAACTTTCCAGTCATCAGGTTCATCATCTTAACCACTAAGCCACCAAAGTCTCTCTTCTGTGTGGTTGCTGCACTGTAAAAAAATTGGGAACATGCAGCTGTGATAAGAAATCTGCACTTTTTAAAATTTCCAAACAAAAGGCTGAAAGTGTATATGTGGTTTTAAAGGGAGAATGGGGTTTGGTGCCATGACCAGGTTCCTGAATTCTAGTAATGGAATTACAGGGTGTGGACCACCAAAGGTTTGGACAAAAGTGGTGTACCCCACCATGACAGCTCATCCAGCTGAGCATTACAAAGTGGAAACTTTCTGCTTCTTAAAAACCTGAGCTCTCCATTTTGTGAGCAAAATGTTCCAGTCTTGATTTATAAAACACAGAAAGCTAGTCACATTACATGAGTAGAATAGGGAAGGAAAAGACTTTTGTATTAGAGACAACTGAGAAATAGCATTGATAACTTTATATGAATGATTACCTATATTATTTAAAATTTGTTTAATTTGTACTCTGCCTTTTTCCAAATAAGCTCAATATACTCAATCACATTTCATATGGTGCACCCATTGTAATGCTTTAGCAAGGAGTTGGACATCTTCCTTTATGTTCCTCCTCTCATGCCTCAGTAAGTAAGACCATGGTGATGTGGTGATGTAAATACAGAGGTTTTGCATGCCAGTCTTAGCAGTCTGTACAAATGACCTAAAGCAGCACTGAATCTACTGCTGTCAATTTTGGGTTTGTCACTGCACTGACAACCATGGAAGAAGGAGAGAAAGAAAATCAATAAATGATTGGTTGCATTATGTTGACTCCTGAATTGCTTAATGCCATTAGGAAAGGAAAAAAAAGATATATTCAGAGTAAAATTTTATATCTTTGCAGAGTTCTTGTTTGGTTCCTTTCTTCTTTTTGAAACAATTTAAAAAGGGTCTTTCCTGATGAGATGCCCCTTGAAATAGTCAGCTGTGGTGCCCTTAACAAAGTGCCATAAAGTGTGCTCTACTGTGATACTCATCATCTATAATCGACACAGTAATAAACTATAATAATTATTTCATGTCAGAAATTATTCTGGGTTGAAAAGATTTTTACTGGACAAACTGTGCAGGGGATGCCTAAATGACACTCTTTTCATGTCCCCAAGATCTTTTCCCACCAAAGTGGTCCCTATTTATCTACTTGCAATTTCTTGCTTTTGAACTGCTAGCTTAGCAGGAGCTGTGACAGAGATGGGCGCTCAAACCGTCATGCAGTACCCGGGTCTCAAACTGCCAACTTGCTGGCCTTCCAGCTAACAAGGCGAGCTTTTTAACTACTGAGCCACTGCAGCCCCAATTGGGGATTGCAATTATTCCCCATGAATGACCTCACCCGGACATGGAAGGATTGACCGATTGAATAATCGGTTACATTCCTCTTAGCCACCAGCTAATAGGAAATAGCCTCTCCAACTATTTCTCCGCTTGTTGCTGTCATGGGCCCGGGGAAGAAGGTCTCACGAGGTTTCAGGGGATCCCCAGACTTGGGGTACCCAAGTGGGGCAATCCATCTAGTTTCAGTGGTCTGCCTACCCCGAGAATACTCTCTTTCGGTCCACATACTGCCGGAATGGGGAAGATGGCACTTCTGCACTTTAGGCAGGTATGTGGTAGCAGGTATGGTAGCAAGGCTGAATAGCAGTCCATTATATTGCCACCTCCCCCCCCACACAAACACAGAGTGGACTTGGCTCTGGGAAACTGCCCTGCTCAAATATAGCTTTTATCTTCAAAGGCTGGGATACTCCGGCAGATAATATTCCCAGGCCAATAATTGAAGCAGGTGGGCCTCCCTTCTGGATCACTGTGGCAACCTTATCTCTCCCAAAGTAAAATTTCCCTTTGAGTAAGGTTGTGCCCTTGAGAAAATGTAGCCTTGTAGCTTGGCTTCTCTCTGCTTCGCAAACTTACTCCCCTTCTGGTTGAGATGGTCAAAGACAAGGCTTTCTCGATGTCTTTTAGGCTTTTTATTAAAGAAGAATAATGATCCAAAAATATGCAGGATATACATTGAAGCAATAATCTATTCTACTCTAACTTAACAAACTAAGAAACTAAGAAAATAGCTAACTTCACTAAGAAAGCATTTCTTCTCTATGGGCTTGAAAGCCCCCATCAGGATGTCCATGGTCTGGGTTCGAAGTGACATGGGCTATCACCTCCTCCCAAATGGTGTCCTCTGAACCCTCAAAACCTGAGGGTTAAATATATTTTCCAGGGTCCTCACACCTTCCTCCAGAATGTTAAACATGTGAGATTACCTTATTGGTTTGACTAAACATTGTTTACCTAAACAGGTGTTTATGATGTAACCAAATTCTCAGACATGAATTGATGTAACCTAATTCTCAGGTGTCTGTGCAGGTGTTTGTTATCACCCTGTCCACAGATGTTTGAACAGATGTTAATGTCTCATGATCCACTGAATGTCACCTTTTCACTCTCTCTAAGGTGATGGGTTATTGACCAATTCTAACCTTGGGAATCCCCCTTGTTATGCAGGTGTCAGCTCCCTCACAGGTGTCTAAGTGACTAGCATTGCTACTTAGCAACCAAAATTCTTAGTGACATGTTAATGTGTGGTATGTCTGGTATGTGTATTGGAATGCAACTGACTTCAGTGTGTTTCCCTATCGAGTTAGCTATCCTCAAACCTGCAGAGAATATATTATATGAATCTTAACACTTAATAAATGTAAAGAAAATTAAAATATGAAATCATCCCTTGTGATTATCATGACAGTTGCCATCTTGATACCACACCGACACAACAGGATTTTTGCAGGTTAGAGTGAACTTAGAATCAAGCATATACAGGGATCTCTCTCAAATGCATTTGGCCTGGCCACTGCTCTTTTCCTGTATTGAAAGAAACAATATTCAACTGATGCTGTTAAACACCTCCCGTCCTTCACAGACTGAATAGCTCCCAATTCTTATAGCCTCAAAATATTCTTATTGGAATTCCCCAAATCATGAAATTAGCCGCATATGTGTATTTTATTATAACTTCATGGAAATACAGCTATGTTATTATGTTGTAGTTGTTGTCCAGTCACACAGTCGATTCCAACCCCCTGCGACCCCAAGGACCATTGCATGCTAGGCACCTCCACCATCATCGTCAACTCACCCAACTCTGTGCCCATTATGTCAACAATACCATCTAGCCATCTCATTTTCTGCCACATCCTTCTTCTTTATGCAGCACAGTAAATCAACATTCTACCAGACAATTCTAAAAATTGGGTTATCCTACACAAAGAAAATGTAACTTTGAAACTGCATCAAACTTGACACAAATGTAGCAGACAGTATGGCCTAGGGTCTATACCAAATTTTATGAAGGTTGGGCAAAGGGTTTTCAAGTTATGTTTTGTGATTGGTCTTAGTTTAAAAATATAGTCGTTCAATCTGTCTCAGTTATATTTCTGAAAGACAATGGATACATACAATTTTGCTTACTTTACTAGTACTACCTAGCACAGGAAATAAGCCCATCTGGGCAAAGTGTGAATTCAACACACTATGTGCCATATTTTCATAATCCCAAAGGAATAAGATACACAAATATTAACAGCAAATTTCTTGCATCCTTTTCTTACATCCTGAAACAACCCATCAGAAACGTCTTCCTTAACTCAAATAACCAAATAACCAAGCATTCAGATACTAATATATCTTACCATGTAGACTGATAAAAAATAATAATAATGTTTTGTTGACATACATGGCTTTTAACAAGACATGATAATGATGCTAAACATTTCATGCAAAAGCAATTGTAGATGTTTAAAAATTTTCTTTTGCCATTAAAATTGTATTTAGAAAATTTTATTTATTTTATGTATTTCAGCACATGTAGGTGTTCTACATATGCAGCATAGATATCTAGTGGAAAGCAAACAAATGTTGTGTCACATATTGGGTGAATATGTGCTCATAAGAGGTTACCTAGTGTGAAACAATGTGCTATGTGTCATATATATTTCAGATTTCAAATTAGTTAATATGTGAGATGCAAGTTTTTTGGCAATGAGCTTAAACCTGTTTTTAAACAGAAAGTGATTCAAAATGTCTGCCTCTCATGTTTTCTATTAGCTTCTGTTTAACATAGTATGTTTCAAATAACCTGCTTTTTTCATTATACTACAAGTTTCCTTTTCAATTCAGCAGAACAGCTCATATATAATATTCACATACTAAATTGGTAGTGACAGTTTATTTCTGCTATACTGATGGATTGTACAGGATATCTGCAGCTTCCTTCACTAACTAGACAACCAAGCACAGACTGAAAAATTAATCTTGAAATGGCAATACCTTAGCAGCCAGAATCACTTCCATGCACATCCACTCACTACAATGAAATAGTTTTATTTCATGGGTTCTTTTGTAACCCGCAGTTTTTGAAAGAACAGACTGAACACGGCAAACCTCACTTTTGTATTTGTCAGGCATCTGCACAGGCTTTATCTGTAAGTCTTATTTGGAAATGGAGGTTATGTGGGTAAAAAGTTGGCACCAGAGTCAGCTGTCAAATTCAATCATCCAACATCAACAGAATGATGACTTTGACAGATAGGCTGGTGGTAGAAAGTATTGGAATGATCCAGACCTGCTTGGAGATTGAACTGTTCGGAAAGAGAGGCTGTGTGCAGGCCATGATTTAAATCCGAATTCTAGAGCTATAGAAGCCAAGTTGCTTAAATTGGTGTGAGAAGAAGGGCACCATCCCCTTAATATTTCTTGTTTACCTTCTAGCCTATGTCTGCCTTTTCTTGTTTGGCTTGCCATTACTATCTTTATACAGGATTGAGGATGGTGGGGAGCACTGAGGAAAAGGTCCTGAAGGCACTGTACTCAGTGATACAATTGCTACCTTCATAATTTCAATACTGCACATTTTCACCATTGCTACCTACACAGCTTCAGCCTCCTGGTATCTGTGCTAAGGGGAGCCATAGGGCATAAGGAAGCTCCCAGTGTTCTTTAACCTCTATAAAACCATTCAAGAGATTTGGAGCAAGGTGTAAACAGTGCTGGTGAGGTCAAGTGTAAGATTTCCCTTGTTGATGTTAATGTTTTTCTTTCTGCCTTAAGGTGTAGCTTAAGCTTTTGCTATTGACACAGACATATACACATAACATTGGGTAATAGCAATCTTGCAGGAGATCTTCTGGAAACCAGGAACAAGGCAAGAGATCTGGGAGCCAAGCAACCACAAGTCTCCTGACCTCCTGCTGCAGCTGCTAACTCCCACCTGAGAGTCCTGGGGAAGGTTCTTGACCATCATAAACACCACTTAGAGGCTTTGGGTGGCTTAGCTATATATGAATCATCTCTTCTTCCCAGAAACCTCCTCAGCAACAAAGGTTGTTGGACATGTGTTGCTTGGCCCCTTGATCTCTTGCCCTTGTTCCTGCCATTGAAGACCTCTTGCCTTGCCCCTGCTTCCTGCTTTAGAAGAGCTCCTGGCTCGTTCCTGTGGACTATCATTGTGCCTCACCTGGATCTTCACTCCTTGAACTCTGTCTTTCACCTGCTCCAGTCCATGAAGGTACTCTGCCTTGTCTGTTCTCATAGTCAGATGACTTCTGACTTGCTTGGTCTATCCAGTGTCATTCACACTAACCCCATATCTTCTTTACCTTGGAATTGTTTTTGGACTTAGACTTGGACACTGGACTGAGATGTGATTACCATTTGGCCGGTTACCTGGTTGCCCTGGGTCCTGGTGCTTGTGTTACTTTGCCAGCTGCCTGTGACATGGACTCTGACAGTGAGGCATTTGTTGGTACTGAGTGTGTGAGAGAGTGGTTATTAGACCCTAGCAAGGGCACAAACTAGTAATATCTGTATTGTATGTCAATGCTGCTATCCCACCTTCAAACAGAAAACTTCCACTGTGCAGAAATCAAAAGAGTGGATAAAATTTTCTATTTGGGGTGTATGTAAAATGAAAATTTGGATCCTGAGGTAGAGATTAAAATACAAATAGAAAAAGCAAGATAAAAATGTGACATTTGTTATGCAGTAGAGATCTAACTTTCACTACAAAGATCCAAATAGTGAAATGTTACATATTCCCAGTGTTGCTATATGTAGTCAAAGCCTGGACATTGACTGAAGCATCTAAAAATAGAATTAAAGCTTTTGAAATGTGGATCTACAGATGGCTGCTAAGGATATCATGGGTTGACCATGTGACTAGAGTAGAAGTATTGCACCGAATGGATAAAGAACAATAATTGTTTAAGACCATTAAGAAAAGAAAGCTCCAATACCTTGGCCACATCATGAGGAACAACATAAAGTATAGAATACTCCAACTTGCTCTGCAAGGAAAGATCCCTGGAAGAGAGGCTCTGGATGTAGATGGACTTCATTTCTGAAGAACCTGAAAGACTGGCGTGGCATGGCCTCAGAAAAACTGTTCCAAGGAGTTAAGAAAAGGAAGACTACTGCCATGATGATAACCAATATCCAGAACGGATGGCAAAGAAGTTTCATAATGTATAAGTAGTCAGTATTTCAAGCAAGTTGAGAACCAGATTGCTGCCAGTCCTATCCTAAATAATTCAGATTTCAGAAGTGCCAATGGATAGATGAACAGATAATTGGTTTCTCCTTGTATAACAATTGAATAGGTAGCATTTATGCTTTATGAATGTTCTGAGGTGATACATGTTACATCATACTCACATCCCATCATACATATGATTATGTGCATGTGAATGTATGCAGAGCCACCCCCACAACCCATTTTTGATATAGGCATGCCACAGTTAATGACATGACCTAGCTAATGATTAAATACTCTTCTGATTTGACATGAGTAACTGCACTGTGCAATGTGGTTCTGTATTAGTAGAAAACTGCCAGATGACAGTTCTGCCAGAAAAGAATGAATGTTGAAGGTTGCCTGCAGGAAAGGCAGCTACATGTCAGCTGTTCTCTGAATCAGAATAAAAAGTTCTCAGATGATTTCATTCCATCTCACTTTTCCATTCTCCTTCAGAAATTGAGACTCCATTGTCAGCAAGTCCAGGACCGTTTAGCACAAGTGGCTGTTAAACTACGTGTCAAAATACAGTATATGAATAGGATAACTGGTTATGACTCCTAAAGTCCCAAACAGGCAAAACACAGCATATATGAAGATATGTCATTGTCCTCTTCCTAAGATCTCTTGAGGAGACTTGTTCCAAACTATCCAGCAAATAGTACATTTGGTTGAGGCCCAAAGCAGTGGTTTAATGTCTCCACTGTTATAGATAGTCTGTGAAACTTGACCTCTGACCTTTGCCGCCAACTTTTTGAAAAATATGTGAAAAATCTCATCAGACAGGAGGCCTTTAATAATTTAATTTAAATCTATTTTAAATCAGAGTTTGGCACTTAGTTCTAAACTTTAGTGATTTTCAATTATATCATCTTGGATTTAAATGAAATGATACCTATTTAAATAAGCCCAGATTCATAGCAACAGGAAATCAGTAAGGCTTCCATAAGGGTTCACTTGTTATGTTTCCACTGACTTAGTCATTCTATATTTAGGATTAACATCTATATTTAGGCCTTTCAATTCAATTCAATTCAAATTCAATTTTAATTTTTACCCCGCCTTTCTCAGTCAAGACCGACTCAAGGCGGCCTTGATCTCTTCTTCACTGAGAAGAAGCACAACATTACTTTATATAGTAGATAGGTAATTTATTGGATCAATACATGGGTTCTTATTTCTGCTTGGCTGTGGAAACTCACTGGAATGTGGATGTGTGTAGTAATAGTAAAATCAATTCTCAAACACCCTTGAACAATCACATACCTTGAGCACTCTGTTAGGCTTGCCATAAGTCAAAGGTGACTTCATAGCAGATAATCACTCTTTTCCATGATCATGAATAGCATGCCATTCGTACAACCATTTTATAGAATCATCCGAGCTCAATGTCTAAATCTTCGAAATATTATCCCCTAAAGGATAATATTCCTTTATCCCCTAAAGGATAATATCCCCTAAAGGATAATATCCCCTAAAGGATAAAGGATATTATCCCCTAAAGGATAATAGGGTTCATCTGCACCAACCACTGGTGCAGATGAAGCCACAATGGACCAGTTCTATGAGGACTTACAACACCTCATAGAACAGACACCAAGAAATGATGTCCAAATTATATTAGAAGACTGGAATGCCAAAGTAGGAAATCAAAAAGTGGAGGGAATAACAGGCAAATTTGGTCTTGGAACACAAAATGAAGCAGGGCAAAGAGTGATAGAGTTCTGCCAAGAGAACGCACTGGTCATAGCAAACACTCTCTTCCAGCAACACAAGAGGCGACTTTACACATGGACATCACCAGATGGCCAACACCGAAACCAGATTGACTACATACTCTGCAGCCAAAGATGGAGAACCTCCATACAGTCAGCAAAAACAAGACCTGGAGCAGACTGTGGCTCAGATCACAACCTACTGATCGCAAAATTCAGGCTTAGACTAAAGAAAATAGCGAAAACACGGAGACCAGAAAGATATCACCTAGACAGCATCCCTAAAGAATACACGGTGGAGGTGATGAACAGATTTAATGGCTCAGACTCGGTAGACAGAGTACCGGAAGAATTATGGACGGAGATGAGGGACATCACGCAGGAAGCAGCAAAGAAAACCATACCAAAAGAAAAGAAGAGTAAGAAAGCAAAGTGGTTGTCTGATGAGGCTCTTAAAATAGCAGAGGAAAGAAGGAACGCAAAAGTCAAAGGAGAAAGGAAAAACTACAACCATTTGAACACAGAATTTCAAAGAAAAGCAAGGAGAGATAAGGAAAACTACCTAAAAGAACAGTGCAGAGAAATGGAGGAAAACAACAAAAGAGGCAGAACCAGAGATCTTTTCAAAAAATTGGGGAAATCAAGGGAACATTTAAAGCAAAAATGACCATGATAAGGAACAAAGACGGAAAGGAGCTAGCTGATGCAGAAGAAATTAAGAAAAGATGGAAAGAGTACACAGAGGAACTTTACAAAAAGGACCTCAACACTCCTGATAATCACAATGATGAAGAAATTGAACTTGAGCCAGACATCCTGGAGAGCGAAGTCATAAAGGCCCGAAAGAGCACTGCAAACAACAAAGCTAGTGGAGATGATGGTATCCCAGTTGAATTTTTCTAAGCGCTAAAAGATGATGGCGTCAAATTACTGCATTCAATATGCCAGCAGATTTGGAAAACAAAACAGTGGCCACAGGATTGGAAAAGATCAGTATATGTCCCAATCCCAAAAAAGGGCAATGCCAAAGAATGTTCAAATTATCGAACAATCGCGCTCATCCCACATGCCAGCAAGGTGATGCTCAAGATAATACAGGACAGACTTCAGCAGCATGTGGAGAGAGAATTACCAGAGGTGCAGGCTGGTTTCAGAAGAGACAGGGGGACTAGAGACCACATCGCCAACATACGCTGGATCATGGAGAAAACAAAGGAATACCAGAAACAAGTTTACTTTTGTTTTATTGACTACACTAAGGCATTTGACTGTGTGGACCACAACAAGATGTGGCAAGTAATTAAAGAGATGGGAATACCAGAGTACCTCATATGCCTCCTGAGAAATCTGTACATGAACCAAGAAGCAACAGTTAGGACAGAACATGGAATAACAGAGTGGTTTGGAATAGGAAAAGGAGTAAGACAAGGCTGCATTTTGTCACCATGCTTATTCAACCTATACACAGAGCACATAATGCGCAGTGCAGGGATGGAGGAATCACAATATGGGATTAAAATCGCTGGGAGAAACATCAATAATCTGAGATATGCAGACAATACCACCCTAATGGCAGAAAGTGAGGAAGACCTAAAGAATCTCTTGATTGGGCTGAAGGAGGAGAGTGCAAAAGCTGGCTTGAGACTCAATATCAAGAAAACCAAGATAATGGCAACAGGCCCCATCAGTTCCTGGAAAATAGACGGGGAAGAAGTAGAAGCAGTGACAGATTTTACTTTCTTAGGATCAAAGATCACTGCAGATGGGGATTGCAGGCATGAAATAAAAAGGCGACTGATTCTTGGGAGACAAGCGATGAGAAACCTGGGGAACATAGTGAAAAGCAGAGACATTACATTGCAAACAAAAATTAGAATAGTCAAAGCAATGGTTTTCCCAGTAGTAATGTATGGATGTGAGAGCTGGACAATTAGGAAGGCTGAACACAGAAGAATAGATGCCTTTGAAATGTGGTGTTGGAGGAGGGTTTTGAGAGTCCCCTGGACAGCGAGGAGAACAAATAGGTCAATCTTAGAAGAAATTAACCCTGACTGCTCATTGGAAGGTCAAATAGTAAAGATGAAGCTAAAGTACTTTGGACATCAAATGAGAAGGGAGGATTCACTTGAGAAGGCATTGATGTTGGGAAAGGTGGAGGACAAAAGAAGAAGGGGGAGGCCAAGGATGAGATGGCTAGATGGTATTATAGACACAATGGGCACAGAGCTGGGTGGGTTGAGGGGGATGGTAGAGGACAGAGGCGTCTGGAGGAAAATGGTCCATGGGGTCGCAAAGGGTCGGAGTCGACTGTGCGACTGAACAACAACAAAGGTTTTCACTTATTTTTATTCTTATGCTACTGTCACTCATGATAGCATTTGTATACTGTTTCTGTCTATTGTTCCTGTAACCTATTGTTTTGTTCTTCATGTGATTCACATCCTAGTAATATACACTGTGGGCATACAGTGATGGCTAATCTTGGCACTCCAGCTGTTCTGGAACTTCAATTCCCAGAAGCCCTGATCAGCAGGAGTGCTGACTTAGGTTTCTGGTAGTTGAAATTCAATAACAGCTGGAGTGCCAAGGTTAGCCATCAGGGGCATAGAACTTCACCATGACCAGAGGCCAGTTCATATGGCTGCACCATTGAATCAATCATAATTTCTTCTTGGTCATGAACAGCTGCTGCTTTATAATTTATGTTGTCCTTACTTATCCACTGGCTTTTTCATTCAACTACAGTGGATAGAGATGTCCTACATATTAAGCAAGAACAGAAAATCTTTGCCCTTCAGACATTAGATTTTTAAATCCCATTTCGTCTCAGCCAGCATCTCCAGTTGTTAAGGTAGTTGAAAGTTACACACTAACATTTAAAAGCTAACAGATTTCTCATCTGCTCTAAAATGAATGCTGCTTCTCTCCTCCATATTTTGATCTCATTTCCTTGTGGAAGGTGGAGAATGCATCTGAGAACACTTTGGAACCTGTTGTATTCCAAAATGTACTGAAGTGTTTAAAAACATTAAAATAAGTTAGAGTTCAATGAATTTTCCCCTTGCAATAGAAGGTGCTTACATAATAAGGAAACAAGCAGTCTTTTGTTTACGGTTTCTTGTGAAACAGGCTATCTCAGCAAATCTCAAGAGATATTTGATCTGACAGATGGCAGAGTAGTTGCTATATACTCCCTGTTATTCACTTATAATCAATAGAAAGATAATTAAATTTAATCTATTACTAGATCAGTAGCAAGTGTTGTAATGACCATACATAGGTTTGGGAACATGTATGTCCAGATACTTGAAAAGTATCAATAAACCTTATAAAGCTTGTGCTCTTAGAAGACCCTTATGGACAGTCAATTTCTAGAGTAATAAGAAATATCATAGTTGAATACTTTGTTGATGCCAAATGATACTCCCATACTTTATCTCTTGTTCTATGTGCTCCAAAATATAAACATGTACAGCTACCATACTGGTGATGACCTGAATCAGAACAGAAATAGCTAAATGTATAAAATGAATAAAATGCAGCAGCAACAACAACAATAAAGGAAGATATAGGAACGCATTACTCACCTGTTATCATGTAGAATGTAGAAACCGTATTACAGCCTCAGGTCAACTTCCCTTCTATGTGTTGGATGAGTTGACAAACAGATCCACTGCAGTCAGAAAAATGGTGTGTGTTTGTGTGTCTTTCTGTTTGTGTCTTTCTGTTTGAGTGTCTCTCTCTCTCTTTGCAGGCGCACCCACCCAAATAAAGACTCAGACACCAGTATTGGATTAAAGGCATCAGGCCACTTTTATTGAATAATGCCCTAGTCCGAATTATCACTTTCAATTGGTGTATCATCCAATTGTAATTCTTTAAGGCAAGCAGGCCACAGTAGCACTGGTAAGGTTCCACCCTAAATGCCAATGGAAATTGACTACATGTATCAATTTGTATCAATTTGTTTGTTGACACAAACAAATTGTTGACTAGAGTCAATATACTATCTACTGACCCCAGCCTATGATGTGCATCCGTTCAAATATCAAGGTGATGCAGGCTGTGAAGCTCCTGACATCACCCCTTTCATAGTTCGCCCTTGACTGGCCAAACCTGTTTTCCCTGTACCTATCTACGTGTTGGCCAGTCAATTGCGAACCTGCCGGATACCTATGTGTCATAAATCTTTACCTTACCCAGTGCTACCCGCCACACGGGGAGGTGTCCATGATGACTCAACGCCCCCCCCCCCCCGCCCCGACCATCAGCTCGGTCACCAGGCCTGCTTGCACATCCTCCAGAAAGAGGTACATCCCTCTGGCCGACAGGTGGACCCCATATCCTGCCTATAGGTCAAAATTTTTGCAAGCCTATCCTCAGATGTCTACTGGCTGTCCCCAAGCCATTCTCCGCAAGGAACCGGGCAACAGCCCTGTCCACTGACCTCCGGGCACAGTCCAAACCACGGAGATCCCTGTCTCCTCTAAAACGGTGTCTCAGCACGATGTAAGACCATAGCAACCGTGTGTACGGCCATAAATGATGTAAAAACGCCAGGTCACTGCACCTCGACATTTTAAGGAAAGGACAGTGATCACCGCCGAGGTGCAGAATAAGAACATCAGGCGGTCCAGCATCCCCGATGGACATCAGGAATGGCAACAGTTCCCGCCCTCTCATGCCGCACATACCATACCACCGCATACGTGTGGATGCTCGCAGCCCGAGCTGGGGTCCACACTCTGTCGCCGCAGCATATTCTGCCTCCCAGTGTACATAGCTGCGGCCCACCAGCCCCACTGCCACCGGTGTGCGGAGACACACAAGATCTGTAAAAAAGGAAAAGGGGTTAAGGACATAACTAGGTACTCATACAGTGAGGGGACGTACGTATAAGGAAAATACGTGCACACCCCCACGTGCCCACATATATCCGCCTCCGAGTACCCAAACGCAGCCACGGTCAATGCGACGCCTATCCTGAATGAATGGGCCCCACGCTGTGAAGCGCGGTACCGGTCACCCTCCAGAACTTACATTTGGTAAGGGGAGACCCATCCTGGTGGCAGAAAAACAGGCCATGGCGCACAGCAGGCATTGCCAAAATTGCATGTAGGGTACCAACCAGACAGATGTCAGCAAATGTACATCATAGCAGTCTACACCACTGCCTACTCCATGCTGATCGGCCTTTGAGGAACAAATCCTCAACTGAGCCCACTCCTGGTTGATAGAGACAGTGCCCTACAAAAATTGTCCCTCTTTGATCATGGGACCAGCTCGCTGATTCGCAGAGCTCCAGAGAAAGCTATGGTGGTAGCTGCATGAAAAGAGACTCATCCCACCTACTGTAACATAGTCTATGCCAACCTCGTGCAAGGTGGGTCAAGGTCAGAATACCTGTGAAAACAGGGCAACGTGTGTCCGGGCGGCGGCCACGTACACGTGTCCACCCTTCCAATAGATGGCATATGCAGAAAACACTCGCACAGTCAGTAAAGCCCCGTGCCTTGGCGAGAATGTCAAGGTGTAAAGCCTGGTGGCTATGGTGCGTCGGGCCAACCCCAGATCATGAGGCGCACCATACATTGTAAAACCTAGGCGACCGGTATAGGGCACATTTCAGGCAACTGCCTTTGCCCACAAAAGGCTCTGAAGAGAAGGAGTGGATGCTGACACGCCGTACACGTGCGAGGTGCCAAGACAAGCAACTCGTCTGGTTCACGTCTCTTCGCCAAATGTCCATATCTCAGCCAGGAGTGGAGAGGTGAGTTCCCCTGGGTCTGGAGCCAAGTCACGGAACCGGGAGATCTGCAGGTGGGATAAAGCATCGGCAATATCGCTATTAATGCCTTGCACATGTCTAGCCCTAAGGAGCACATTCAAGTGCACAGCCCAAGAACAATAGGCAAGCTGAGGCCATGACTCTGGGGGGTTTAGATGTTTGGGCATTAACAATGTGTACCACCACAGCATTGTCACACCAAAAGTGAAGCACAGAATCAGCCCACCCGTCCCCCCAGAGCATAAAGGGGACCCGAAATTGAAGGAACTCCAGAAACGTAGGATCTGGTAAGCGATCCGTGCCCTGCCATCCCTGGGGCCAAAGACCATAGGCACGCTGTCCTTAAGTTAAAACCCACACCCCGGGGAGCTGGAGGCATCCGACCATACTTGGAACTGGGGCTGACCATAAGCTCAGACCTTCAAAAGGAGACAGCATGACAGTCCTGCTGGAATGTGAGCCAAACCAAGAGGTCTGCACATAAACCCCTAGTCAGCCATACCCCACGGCGTCGTGTATGAAGACCCGCCATAGTGTAACCCAGACACCAGGTGAAGGCACTGCCTGGTGTTACCACTCTGCAGGCAAAGTCGATGCAGCCATGCATCACCTGCAACTCTCGGAGAGGCACCTTACACTTGGCACATTGCCAAAATCACAGCAGGAGCCGCCCCCTTTGACAGACAATTCGGTCACCTGGCCCTCCTGCACGTTATTCAAACGAGAGGTGCCTCCACTTGTTGACAGGTGAGCCCTATCTCCAGAATACAGGCCAAATTCCTGTAACCCTACCCCCAGATGACAAATGGCTGTCCCCAAGCCATTCTGGATAAGGAAATAGGCAACAGCCCTGTTCACTGACCGCCGGGCACAGTCCAACCGCGGAGTCAAAGCCTCCCTTATAATAGTGCTTCGGCATGATGTATGACCATAGCAATGTGAAAACGGCCATAAATGGCAAAGAAAAGCCAGGTCACTGCACTCGGAAGTCTTTAAGTTTGGGCTAGCAATCCGTGGAAGATCACCACCTCCGAGGTGCAGAATTAAAACATGTGGCGGCCCAGCATCCCCAATGGACATCAGGAATGTCAACAGTTCCCGCCACCTATATGCCGTGCACACCATACCACTGCATACGCGCAGTTACACGTAGCCCGAGATGTGGTCCCCATTCTGATGAATCAGGATACTGTGCCACCCCAGTGCACATAATTGTGGCCCACAAGCCACACTACTACCAGTGTGTGGGAACACACAGGGTCTGTAAAATAAGGAGGGAGAATAGAGGGCAGAACAAGGCACTCCTGCAGTGGGGGGATGAACAGACAGAGAAAATTGCGCAAATCCCCACCTGCCCATGCAACATATGCCAGGCTCCAGGTACCCAAATGCAGCCGCAGTTGATGCGGCGCCCAACCCGAAGGAATGGGTACCAATTTTAATTCAGTAAGGGGTAGACCCGTCTGGTAGCAGACGGCAGGCTAGGGCGTGAATCACGCGCTGCCAAAAGCACATGTGGGGAAGCAACCAGACATATGGCAGCGCCAGACTAGTACCCTTTTCTGGCTGACCGGCCCTTGAGGAGCGAAACCTCCCCAGAGCCCACTCCTGATCGAGAAACACATCTCCCAGTTCCAGTGCCCTGCAGAACATGTCCCCTGTTGAAAATGGTAGCAGCTAACTTAATCTGCGAGCTCCAGATTAAGGCACAGAGGTAGTTGCCCGAAAGTAGACTCTCCATATGGAGCCTAGGCACTGGCCACATAGGAGTCATATATATTAGCCACAAGTGCTAGCAGGGCTCATCGCTCTCATTCCAGGGTGAAGGGCAGCCCTCATCCTAAGGTCTTGGCCGTAGACTAACCATGATGGGCCAGGGAAAGCAACCACGGCCCGGTAAATATTGTCCAAGCACTGAACCATTGGGATGGCCAAATCAGGAGGGCCCTTATATATCCTGCCATGGATACCTGATAGGCCGGCAACCAACTGGCCCCATTGCGAGGCAGCTTGCAGCAACGGGGCAACTCACTGCCCCTGTCGTCCTGCCTCTCCATGTCCTAATCAGTGTGTTCATGCTTGCCAATAGCCCGGGAAAAAAAGGTCACACAGGGGCATGGAGTAACCGGCCGTCGGCAGAACCACCGTTGGCACGGATCGGAGTGGGGATACACATAATAAGGCCCATCGGACCCCCGAGAAATTAAGGGAAAGCATAGGGGCGGTCACCCCTGTAAGAACCAGGGTGTAATTGGCCTGTTGCGTCCATGGCCACTGTACCCCCCCGTGCTAAAGCTAGTGTCACAGGTGTACTGATTTGACCAGGATACTCACTCGGTGCACCCCCACAAGCTGCCCCCACTGGGGGTTCCAGCCCGTGATGAGTGTCGGAGTTCACGATGGCCACCGAGCTCCGTGTTTCTGTGCATTCAGGCTGGATGGAGAGCTGCGAGGCACCGGCCTGCACTGGCCGGATGGCCTCCAGGTCCGGAACCGCCGAGTTGAGCATCTGACCCACCAGGATAAGGTGGGCCAGATGGGCTGGATGGCCCACCGGGTCATTGATGAGGGATAAACCGATGTGGTAATCCCTGGCCAGAATAGGGCCATGCCCATTAATCCGGCCCATGAGGGGACGGAATGATGGTGGGGCGGAAACCCGCACCGTGCCCGAGTGGGCCGCTATGCCCCACCAGGCAAAGAAGCAGTGGGTCAAAAACCTGAGTGGAGCCAGCCTATGCCGCCCCCCGCCCGATCCCTCAGCCTGGGCTCATTGGTGGCAGTGTGTCCGACAACCCTGCCACCCACCTGCTGGGGTGCCGTCCAAGCCCTCTGGCCTGGTGGCACTCCCGAAAAAATAGAGGGGTGGGCTGAGCCCCCCCCCCCAGGTGCGACCAAGGGGCCGCCTGAGCCTAGGGATCAAGGGAATTCCACGCTGCAGTACTCAGGAATAGAACCGCTGACCTTTAGCCTCCTACTCAGCCTCTTAGCCACCTGAGCCACTGCCGTACAGCGGTCGGAGGAAGGGGAAAACTTCCGATGCCATAAGCAAAGTGAGCCTCTTGAAAGAGGCGAGCAAGGGAGGAAGCGACAGAGCGAACTTCTCCGCTCCGTCGCTTCTAAAATGGCAGCGCAGCTGCCTCGTGGCCACCCCTTTTAAAGAGGGGGTGGTCACGCCCCCTTAACTACCTGGATGGCTGAGTCCGGGTGGGTGGGGGCCTGCAAAGAGCGTGGTGGCCATTTTGGTGCCACACTTGCACTCTCTCTCTCTGTGTGTAAAAAGACTGCTAGAAGGCTCAGGCTTTGTGCACTTCTCCTTATTCATGTAATACAAATATGGGATCAAGCTAAACCAGCAGGCCAGTGGGATGGGTGGATGGGAACAACTTTCCACCCTATGTCATGTTGATTATAATTGCAAGTATCCTGATCATATGAACTGAGCTGTAGAAACTAGCTTAGATTCAGGCTTGTATTCTAGACAATGCACTAGTGCTGAAGAGAAAAGGTGGCACTTTTCTCTGCTCTATGCTTTTGATGAGTCCCCCAAAGCTACTTTCCATGTTTCTCTGAACAGCTGGCAGATGTTCTACAGCAATTTTTGAAATGTCTATAGAGGAAGAGAGAGAAATACGAGGAAATTGCCAATGCTCAATATTCCTCCTACAGAAGGTAAATGTCACCCTTGCTCGAAAACCAGTCATATCTGACTCTAGGGTTCAGTCCTCATCTTGGTTTATAGCCAAAGAGCCAGTGCTATCTGTGTCTGCAAACATTTCCATGGACATGTGGCAGCCATGCCTCAACACCGGAGTGCACAGAATGCTGTTTACCTTCCCACTGAAGTGGTATCTGTTTATCTACAGTGGTACCTCGTTTTATGAATTTAGAAAGCTAATACTAAATCTTAGCTCTGGGCATGAATGGAGGTGGCCTGTTCATTTATGGAACATTGGAATCTTCCTTAAGTTGAATCATATCATTGGTCTACCCAGCCATGTACTGTCTGGTCTGATGGGCAGCAGCTCTCCTGGGTTTTTGAGGCGGGATTCCTCCCTAGTCTTATCTTAAAATGTCTAGTACTGCCTTGTCTCTCATCCAAGTGCCTTCTAAGGTGAACCTACTTAACTTCTAAAATCAGACAGTTCATGTATTTTCAGGGGCAGAAGGGCAATTATAGACCTGCCCTATGGTAAATTGAGAAAGAAAAAACAGGGACTAACGGTATTAATCCACAGAAAAAAATTGCACCGTCAAAGCTCAAGCAATAATATTTATTCAAAAATAAAAGTACAAATTCTTTGTATTCAGTGAAACTGTAATCCAATAATTTCCCCAATGGGAGTTCAAAATGAAAGTCTCTTATAGTCAATTATGGAGCAATCCAACATGTAATAGTATCATGTATAAAGAATGAATTTCTCGCATTTCATAGAACAGTCCAACAAGTGAATAATCATGCTTCAAAATTGAATTTCTCACACTTCAAACCCATTCTGATAAATGGTTTTCGAGAAAATTCTTCATTAGGAAGATTAACATATATCTAGAGCAAAAATAAAAATATAAATATATAAAAAACATCATCTCAATCATGAACAATGACTATGACTATAAACAGTGGCGTGAATCTCTCTATATGTAATACAATCCTGTAGCTGGCTTACCCTTTCACGTCAATGGCCTCACTTGGTTACTCTTTCAGTGCCTAATGATGTTATTGACCAGAGAATTTGCCACATATTTAACCACACTTGCAATGATGTAGTGAGAATAATTAATGACAGTGTTAAAGAGCTCAACACCCAAACTGTGAATCTCATGACAAACCTGTTTCCCCATAGACTGAAGCAATCCATCACAGAAAACATGATAGGTCTGTGTCCTGATTTCAGTCCTCTCGGAGCCAACAATCTTAACAAATGAATATAAAAAGCCTCTCTTTTTCGTAATGCTTTCTCTAAGTTGTTCACGAAGAAACGCTGAGGACAAACAACCTGTTAAATTGAGCCAGCACAGTAACAGAATGAGAAAAGAGAATTCCAGGGAATGGACTAAATCCTGAAAGCTGCTTAACTTGAAGTCTAATTATGCATTCATTGATGATAAACAGCAATTTTACATAGGTGCTGGGTAAGAGACTTCTTTTGAAAAGTATCATGAAATTGAGCACTGGATGATTAACGAAATGTTAATTGCCAAATGTGCGATGTAATTGGAAATGCAATAACTGATTTTTATAGTTCCAGACATTTGTGTGTTTTGTGTGATGGCCTGCTTATGAAAAATGGTGTGCTTGCATCTAGACTAGTTTGACAGAACACAGGTTCATTCAAATCCCACCCCAAGGACCTATATCTCTCTCATCTTTTAGCCTTTGTTCTTTTTAAATGATAGTTTTTCCCCATTATCCATCAATTTACAGCGTTGTAGCTCAGACTTTTACTTATAGGCAAGGCAGTGCTAATATGGTGTCACAATGCAGTGAATGAGAAAAAGGATCCCATTTTGTTTGTTGTTGTTGCTACTTGCCGTCAATTTGTCTCTGATGTATGCTGACCCGATGAATAAGATTGCTACAAAAAGTCTGGTCCTGCCCAGATTTTGTTAAGTTATGCCATATACAGTATTGTATATTTCCAAGGCATGTGCTGGCCACTACAGACTACTTACTATCTATGTTGCAAGGGATGGATTTTGTTTCCATGGGAAGCCATTTCATGAGCACATGTAAAAGATCGACAGAAACATTTGCATCACACTCCACTTGGATGACTCAGGTACGTGTGCTGTAATATAGGGTCCACTGTTTTCTGTGGTTTCAAGAATCCACAGAAGATTTTGGTAAATATCTCCTGCAGATATGGAGGGCCTATTTTGCAGCACCAAACCCACCCACTTCCTGGACATGGATCCCTGAGATAACAACTAAGATTGAGGAAAACATTTCTGTACATATTTGAAGCTCTAAATACTGAACTAAAATTTTCTTTTTCCTTTTCTGTGAATATAGAAAAATACAACCAATGCAGCATTTATGTGCAATGCAATTTATGCTCTACTGTATATACAAAAGAAGGTCTAGTAAATGGCTGAGATAATACTATTGAAATAGCTCACTGCGGGTCAAAAATAGTCTGATTATATTAACATTTTAATTTGTTTGAATTTTATCTATATGTCAAATGCCTCCATAATTTTAAATTGTGTAATATTCTGTTATGAATAAATAAATAAAGAATTCTTGATTTTTCTTCATAAATTTGAATATGAAGGTTTTAAAAATGAGATGTAGAAGAAAGCAAGATGGGCAGGTTCATCTATTCCTGATGCCACAAGATTACCTTTTAAAAACAACAAAGATTATTGTGTCTTTAGCATGTACATTTCATACACTAAGCCCATTTAGTTGCTTTTAGCAAGAGTTCTATTGCAAAGTCATTATACACATGATTTTGAGAGATAACATATAATGTCCATTGGATATTAAATCAAAAAGTTTTGGTTTGGGATCTAGGCACCTTACCCATTCTGCTATTATGGCTACTTGCCAGATGAGAGAGATGGTGTCCTATCCTCTCCAACACCATAAGGCCATCGTAGATGGAGAGACAGAGAGTGGTTCAGCTCATACCAGCTCAATGGAGATCTGATGATACTGATCATTTAATGATGCAACACAATGGTGTAATGTAGTGGTAGGAATGCTGGACTGGAAGTCCATATTTTTTTTTTTAAAAAAAGCTGTTCCTCCAAACACTTAGCAGGCTTGGACAATCTCTGTGGGTCTGGTGGATCACACTTCCACATTCTCCAACCCACTTGGGTACACAACACTCCACTATCAGTGTAGTGACAATATAAAACTAATACTTTCACTCTAAGGAAAAGTGTATTGTGTACAAACCCCATTCTTCAAACAATTAGCATGCACCAGATAAACCTTCAAATCATGGTGTGCACTCAATAAATTGTAAATAAAGGGAGATATTTGGCAAGCATAGGGAGTCATTTACTCACAAAAATGCTATTGCACCTGGTTTTCTTATTAAAAATTAATATTAATTATACTTCAGTTGTGCCCAAGTTATGACACAACAGCCAGTGAGAGAGATACTGCTTCCCTCCATTTATCTGGATTTGGTCACAAGATACCTCTGAGTATATTTTTGTTTTATGAACTTATTTTTTTTTTAGGGAAGGGAAGAGATTACTATAAATAAGCTATTGGCCCAAATCCTGTCATTTAGTGTAGCAAATCACACTCGAGTAAGGCCATGGAATCAATAAGGATTTGGTAAGTCAACTTAATCATTTGTATAGTTTACAATTCTGAGCATGTTGTCACTTTAAATAATTAAGCCATTTCTGCCTCCTTACGGTATCTTTAAAAGAAAAAGAAAATTATTTCTCATTAATACATCACTCAACATACAATATATATTGCAGACATTGTACCATATGTTTTAATGTCTTTAAGCTCATCATGATAGGATGTTTTCCTCCCTGAAGCTAGTAAAAAACTCTTGGTATGTATTATGTTTAGATATCATGGTTTAAGGCTCACAGCCAAACTGAAATGTGTTGTCAGAGTGTATGATTTTGTTTTAATTTTATTGTCTACAGAAACATACTTAAGATTATATCCTGATGAAGAAAAATTCTTTTGAAACACTGCCAATACCAGAACAGTTTTGATGATATTTTATTTCTTCACTCCTTTGCATTCTTGCAGTAAAAGAGACTTGAAAGATACTCCTGCCTAAAATGATTTTTTCCCTCTCACTTGTATCTGCACCATTTGGCCCTATTTTTGTGTTTATCTGAATTGATTCAGATGGGCCTACTCTGTTTATTTATTTGTTCAGATTTATATTGCCACCCACTCACCGTAGCATCTAAGGGCGGCTTACAATCAAAACAACAACAGTACATTAACAATAATAAAATATAACCCCACAAAACAACCAAAACAAAACACAGACTATCTCCCCTCCAGCTGTTGGTGGGGGCCTGAAGGTGGCAGTGAAGTCCTCAGCCACCTGCCAGGCCATGGCATCTTCTCCCTCTGGCTGTTGGTGGGGGTCCAGAGGTGGCAGCAAAGTCCTCAGCCACCCGCCAGGCCACACTCTAACTGTGATTTGATATAAATAAAACTTTATATTTAATTTACATGCACAAGTTCCCTGAAATTTGTGGAAGTAGTATTTATATGGCCACATCAGAACATGGGGTGATGCACAATTTGTTCTCATTACTAGTTATGCTAGTACTCACAAGAACTTCAGGAATGTTGAAACTACAAGGGAGAAATAGATGGTTTTTAAAAGAAAAGAAAAGTCGGCCTCAGAAATCAAGCCTGCTTCACCTGCTTCTCCTGCTCTTCTCTTACAGCTCAACTCCAAGTACCAACTTTGAGGTTTACTAGAAAGTCCATTACCCATCTGTTGTGTATAAGGTTTTATTATGTTTAAATGTAAAATCACGCCAAACCGGGAACCCGGAAGCACACCATTTCCAAAGGTTCGAAATTCAAAGCTATGTCAAGGCAGGAAAAGTCTGAACTTTGCTTGCCCTCCAGAAGCCCGCCTAAATGTATCTTGTTTTGTAATGGTCCGAACACTATATATATATTGGCCACCCCTGTGCATACTCCCCAGTCTGGAAACTGAGCTGAATAAAGATCACTGAGTTTAACCCAATCCTGCTGGTTAGAACACTTCTTAGCCCAGATTCAACACCATCAGAGCGCTTTCTCAGTGTCGGCTCTGGCTAACTGGAACGCTTTACCTGGGGAGCTGCATTTGATTGGCTCTTTAGGGTCCTTTAAGGAGCAACTGATAACTTTTCTTTTTGAGGAGGCCTTTGACAGCTTGTTGAAGTTTAAATAGGAGACCCTCCCTTCATGGCTACTCGGGCTAGTGGTCCTTAATTCTGATTGGACTGGGTGGGTGGGTTTTCTATGGTTTAATGGTGTCTGTTCTGCTTTTTAACATTGTGAGCTGCCCAGAGTGGGAGTGTATCCCAGATGGGCAGGTTATAAAGCAAATAAATAAATAATAAATAACTGAAACAAATGTCTTTTTATGTTCCCACATAAATTTGAAAGTGAATGCATGAAGAGATTAACAGTAATGAAGCATAAAACAGCCTAGATGTGTTGCAGTGGGAATGAATGGTATATGGGTAGGGGACTCGCTCTGCCAAGAAATTTAAGGCAAAAAATTAAATTAAATAAAAATCAATCTGTTGTTCACAAGCCTTGGGATTTTCATCAAGAACAAACTGACTTATCATACAATCAATAAACAACAAAGATCTCTTTTACTGCAAAGCAGATAGTTCTAAAGCTGTAATAAGTGTCTCTAATGTAGCTGCATATCTCAAATGAGCTTGTGACCCCAACATACAACAGGTGGAACTGAGGCACACAGATAAAGCTTCCTGCCCTAGATTACACAATTTGACAATAATGATGGCACCATTGCTGTATATCATGCTTCTTCTTAATCTGCTTTTCATCTAAAACCATTTTAAAGGGCTTTCTTCTGTATTCTATAACTTGAGAAGCAGAGCTGCTATTAAATATCTAACTGGCTTGAATGCCTGTGGGGGACATGTTAAGGTGTAATTACTACCTAGTGATTGCAGAGCCATTCCACTTTGCTTCAATTTTGAGAAAATGTACACAAAATGGGCACTGTGGGCAATGTTGGCCGTAAGCATAAGGACCCCATGTGGGTCAAATGTTGTGAAATTTAGTGTATATGGCCATTGGAAGGCAGCTCTAGCATTCATGGAAAGCAGAAACATCCCATGGCCTGAGCAAGTGGAACAACTCAGAGTGACCAGTTATGGCCAGAGGACAAAGGAGCAACAATCTTTCCCATTATTTTGGTCTATCTATTGTCACATTGAAGAGGCATTTTGTGCTATCAACAAAGTTTGGGCTTGGCCTTTTCAGCCCTGAAATGTGACATGGCAGAAATGACAATGTCATTTATTGCCTTTTGAATGAACTACAGCTGCTGTTTATGGTAGACAATTTCAGAATGCCTGGTGGGTAGATCTGATTACCACATTGAGTCCATAAAACACAAAGTTAGATCTGGTATCAAAAGTTAACCCCAATGCAGAGAATGATCAGCCACACTGACCTGAGTACAGCATGATGGAGTGAGCTCCCATCTCTGTCCATGTTCCTGCCAACCTAGCAGTTCAAATCAAGAAATTGCAAGTAGACAAATAGGTACCACTATGGTGGGAAGGTATACAGGCTAGAACAACTGAGCTGTCTATGAATAATTTCAGTGGGATTGCGGTGGCTCAAGTGGGACTGTGGTAGTGTGGAGTCAAGTCTAGGGCAGCTCATGTGTGGGGTGCCTCAGGGCTTGTTCCTCTCACCCCTACTCTTTAACATCTACGTGAAACTGCTGGCTGAGATAATCCGATCCCACGGGGTGAGATATCATCAGTATGCTGATGATACTCAGTTGGATATCTCTGCCCGTGGTGATCCCAGTGATGCAGTCAAGGTCCTGACCAGTTGCCTAGAGGCGGTTAGGGTCTGGATGGGGGACAACGGACTACAGGTGAATCCTGGCAAGACTGAGTGGCTTGGGTGAGGGGACCCAATCCTCATAAGGAGTTATCACCACTGGTTTGGGATGGGACATCGTTGCCCCAATCTGACTCAGTGCACAACCTGGGGGTCCTCCCGGACTCACGGCTTCTGCTTCAGGAGCAGGTTATGGCCGTGGCCAGGAGGGCCTTCAGGCAAGTGCATGTTATTAATCAATTGCACCCACTCCAGGACCAGGATGCCCTGCTCACAGTCACCCATGCCCTGGTCACCTCCCGTTTGGACTATTGTAATGTGCTCTAAATGGGGCTGCCCTTGATGACCATCCAGAGACTGCAGTTGGTCCATAACGTGGCGGCCTGTGCAGTAGTGGGGTGTAGTCATTTTGCCCACCTAGCGCTGCTGCTGCGGGAGCTGCACTGGCTGCCTATATGTCATTTATAAACTGATGGGGTCTGAACTCTCTGCGACAAACCAGGAAAGGGACCTTGGTGTCCTGGTGGACAGCTCAATGAAGGTGTCAACCCAGTGTGCCTCAGCAGTGAAAAAAGCAAACTCAATGTTAGGGATCATTAGGAAGGGTATAGAAAATAAGTCAGCAAGTGTCATTTTGCCTCTTTATAAATCTATGGTGAGGCCCCATCTGGAATACTGTGCACAGTTCTGGTCGCCATACCTCCAGAAGGATATTATGGAGCTGGAAAAAGTGCAGAGGAGGGCAACCAGAATGATTAGGGGACTGGAACACCTTCCTTACCATCTGAGGCTGCAACGGTTGGGCCTTTTCACTCTTGAACGACGGCGTCTAAGAGGTGACCTGATTGAAGTTTATAAAATCATGCACGGTGTGGACAAAGTGGATAAGGAAAAACTGTTTTCCCTATCGCACAACACTAGAACTAGGGGACACTCCATGAAACTTTTGGGTACTAGTTCTCAAACAAATAAGAGAAAGTACTTTTTCACCCAGAGGATTACTGGTCTATGGAACTCCCTGCCAGAAGAAGTGGTGACAGCTGTCAGTCTTGACAGCTTTAAGAAAGGATTAGACAAGTTCATGGAGGACAAGGCTATCAATGGCTATAATTATGGCTACCTAAGGACAACCTCCGGGTTGGAGAGATAGGCAGGATATCTCTCAATGCCATTTCCAGGGAATCCTAAGCAGGTGAAGGCATCTCCTTGGGAATACCCTGAAGGAAATGGTGAGCCACTGTGTGAGACAGAATGCTGGACTGGATGGGCTGTGGCCTGTTCCAGCAAGGCTGTTCTTATGTTCTTATGTTCTTATGTCCCTGGGTGCAATTCAAGGTGCTTGTTGTTACCTTTGAAGCCCTTCGTGGTAGTGGGCCAGGATACCTCAGGGACCGCATTGTCCCTAGGACATCAACCCATCCCATGAGAGCAAACTGAGAGGGCACCCTTCAGGTATCATCTGTTGGGAAGGCTCACCTCTCCAGCACAAGGAAAAGGGCCTTCTCAGTCGTAGTCCCCACACTATGGAACCTCCTCCCAGTAGAACTATGCCTCCAGGCCCAGTTGTAGATTTTATATTTGTTTTTCAATAGTAAATGGCACAGCGGGGGGGGGGGATATTGCTATAATTTTTAAGGGTTTTTAATTGTTTTATATTGGTTTTAACTTGTGTACACTGCCTAGAGTCCATTGGATAGGGCAGAATATAAATCTATTAAATTAAATTAATTAAATGAAATTAAGACACTGAACTTTACAACTGAAAGGTAGAAGTTTGATTCCTTAGTACTGCGCGATGGAGTGAGCTCCCAGCTCCATTCCAGCTCCTGACAACCTAGCAGCTCCTGCCAACCTAGCAGTTTGAAAGCAAGAAATTGCAAGTAGGTAAATAGGTACCACTCTATGGGAAGGCAAACAGTGTTCCGTGCACTCAGGTGTTGAGGCATGCCTGCCACATGTCCATGGAAACATATGCAGAGACAGACAGCACTGGCTCTTTGCTGATAAACACAGATGAGCACTGATTTTGAACAAGGGTGGCCTTTACATTTACCTTTACCTAAACCTACCAATATTGGAACATTGACCACTTCTATGAGAATGAGGATGTATCAGCAGGAACTACTGATTATCTTTGCTCCATAAAATACCTATAGCTTTAATGCTGTCGCCATTGCTCCTTCCATAAATAGGCCTGACAAAACCATCTGTAATTTCCAGCATGGTGGCACAAAAAAACCTTCCTGAACTGTTGCCAGATGTTGGGCTGTTGGTTTCTTGATGTGAGATCTTTTTCCAGTGCACTGTTCATTGGTGGACAAGGAGACATTTCTCTCTCCCACATCCCCAACACATGTACAAATATTTGCATCATTTTCCGAGTTGTTCATTGTCATAATTCTTGTGCCTATGAATCTTGCACAAGGAAGGATGTGCTTTCTGATTTTCTCTGAAAAAAAGAAAAAGAAAAGGCCAGGGCAGAGATAAGCCAGCAACAACCTGCCATGCTAACCAAGTACAGTTTGTCAGTGGGAATTTACTATATGCTGATAAGCTATTCCTGCTGAAATGTCCTCTTCTTTTGGTCTCTTTCATGTGGCCACCCTATCACTTTATAAGACAAATGCATTCAGGCATGTATGTACTTCTGCATTAAAAACATACTTCTAGAATTGACTGCCTCACAAGAATCTCTGTCAAGAGATTTACTATATCTTTTCCAGCACTGAGAAATTAACCTTTTGAAACTACAGCTTCCAGAATCATTGGATGTGCTAGTTGGGGATTCTGGGATTTTTTTGCAAAAAAAAAATCCTAGTATTGATCCATTCCCTGCAACCTGCCACATCCACATTGGAGCTCAGTTTTCTTCTCTTCAAATTGAGAACCTAAATTCTGTCGATAATTTTTAAATGATCACATTGGCCATCTTAGGGTATCTCTTGTAAAACCTGGTCCTCTCCTCAAACATGCTTCCTCTCATTTCATAATGATCCCATTTGGCTCCAACCCAGTTAGCATTCATTACCTCGATTTGTCATTAGAAGAAATGGCTAATGGGGGAAAAGGCATAACATAAATTCATATTGAATAGAGAGAAAGAGACAGGTTCCCATACATTATAAACAAGACCAAGGGGAGCATTGTATGCATATCAACAGGATTGTGTCTATTCAGTGGAAGTCCTCCACAAACAATAAAATGTTTTGGATTACAATGGAAATTCTAAGAAATCAATTTTTGATTTGAGGTGCTCCTAAATCAAAGACTATAGCAGTCATGTTTATTCACAAATAATATCTTGGAAATCCAAAGTTTGATCCTATTTTTGATATAGTGCAGCAGTTGAAAATTACAATGAGATTTACAGTCTTTTCAAGTGCTTCTGTTCTTTAATAGGTATTGAAAGCTGGCAATAAGTTCCTACAACAACACATTCCAATGTATTACTTCAAGTTATGGACATCATTTCGAGATGTACTAGAAAGGCAGTACAGTATATTCATGCTGAACCAAACATAATTAAAAATAATAAAAAAGCAAGAGAAGGCTGTTTCTGAAACATAAAATATAGGTATCTATGCTACATGGATTTTTGCTAGTGCAACAAAATCTAGATAAAGAGGAACATTTCAGTTGCCTTTCTCTGTTTGTACCAGTGTTAAGATGGTCATTTCCCCCCTTCACTCAATATATGTAACTCAAAACTCATGGAAATATACAGGAGTCTACCCAATTACTTGGGACACTTAACACCAGGTCTTTCTGTACTTTTACATACTCTAAATGTCTTCAGCTGGTTGCTCATCATTCTTATTTCTGTTCCTGTTGTGTATGGATTGTAATGTGCTTTTAAGTCAATGTAACCACACGAATGAGTGAATGTAACAATCTCTAAAAGTAACACTGTAACCTTCTGTATTAGGACGCGAGCTAGTGACCACTGGGGACAGTAGCGAGCATCCAGCTCACATGGGACATTGCAGGCGCACCCCCCAAAGAAAGACTCAGACACAGGTATATGGATAAAGGCATTGGGCCACATTTATTGAATAATGCCCTAGTCCGAATTATAACTTTCAATTGGTACTCAGCCAATTATAATTCTTAAGGCAAGCAGGCCGCAGTAACACTGGTAAGGTTCCTCCCAAAATTGCCAATGGCAATTGGCTACAATGTATCCATTTGTATCAATTTGTTTGTTGAGACAAACAAATTGTTGACCGTAGTCAATAAACTATCTACTGACCCCACACTCTGACGTGTATCTGTCAAATCACGGGGTGATGCATGCTGAAGAGCTCGTGCCATCACCCCTTTGCCTGGTTTGTCGTTGACCGGTCAACGTTATTACACCTGTACCTGTCTAAGTGTTGGCCAGTCAATTGCGAACCTGCTGGATACCTGTGGGTCATAAATATTTACCTTACCAGTGCTACCCGCCACATGGGGAGGCATCCATGATGACTCACCGCCCCCCCCCAAGACGGTCAGCTCGGTCGCCAGGCCTGCTTGCATCACACCCAGAACGAGGTACATACATCTGGCCGACAGGTGGACCCCTTCTCCTGCCTACCAGCAAAATTTTTGTGTAAGCCTATCATCCGTTCTCCAATGGCCGTCTCACAGCCATGCTCAGCACGGGATGGAGCCACAGCCCCGTCCACTGACTGCCGGAACAGTCCGAACTAGGGAGATCCGCATCTCCCCTAAATTGGTGTCTCGGCACGATGTTAGACCATAGCGACCGTATATAAGCCATACGTGATATAAAATGCCAGGTCACAGCCCCTCGACGGTTTAGTAACAGCAGTGATCCATATAAGATCGATGCTGCCGAGGTGCCTGTAAAACATTGGGCGGTCCAGCATCCCTGTCAGACAGCAGGAATGGCCACAGTTCCCGCCCCCATGTGCCGCGCATACCATACCATAGCATACGTGCGGATGCACACAGCCCAGCCGGGGTCCACTCTCTGTCGCTGCAGCATATACTGCTGCCCAGTGTACATAGCTGCGGCCCACCAGCCCCCTGCCACCGGTGTGCTGAGACCCCTAGGATCTGTAAAAGAGGAGAAAAAAGGTGAAGGACATAACTAGGTACTCGTACAGTGAGGGGACGTACATATCTGAAATTGCGCGTAGACGCATATCCACCTCTGAGTACCCCAAACGTAGCCGCGATCAACGCAATGCCTATCTTAAGTAAATGGTGCCAAAACGGGCCCCACACCGCGAAACGTGGCACCGGTCACCCTCAGGGACTTTACTATGGTAAGGGTAGACCCATCCCGGTGGCAGAAAACAGGCTGGGGCGCGCAGCAGGTACTGTCGAAAAATCATGTAGGGCACCAACCGGACAGATGTCTCAAAAACTTCGTAGCAGTATACACCACTGCCTACACCGTGCTGAACAACCCATGAGGACCGCATCCCCACTCGAGCCCACTCATGTGTGACAGAGACATCTTCGAGTTCCAGTGCCCTACGAGACACATCCGCCTTACACAGGTGGCACCAACTCTGGCACCCACTCACTGATGCGGAGCGCTCCAAAAAGGCTACCGTGGTAGCTGCGTGGCCAATTGCCACCTCACACCTATCTGTACATAAATAATGCCAGCCTCGTGTAAGGTGGGTCAGAAACTCTGGGAACAGGGGTGACGCGTGAGCGGGCGGCGGACACGTTCCCGTGTCCGCCCCTCCCAAACACGACGCATGAATGCATAGTGATACGCCTAACGCGTGCGAGGTGCCAATGACATGTCCGGTTCCCTTCTCCTCGCCAAACGTCCAGCTATCGGCCAAAAGTGGCGAGTGAAATCCCTCTGCTTCCGGAGTAAGGCACGGAACTGGGTGATCTGCAGGTGGTGGAAATCAGCAGTAATGTCATTATAAATACCTAAAACATGTCTGGCCTAGAACGGCACATTTAGGCGTAGGCTTCTCAAAAGAATAGACAAACTAATGTCATGACCCTGGGGGATTTGCATGTCTGGGTGTTGACAATGTGCACCACTGCCGCATTGACACACCAGAATTGGACCACTGAGTAGGCCCACTCGTTGCACCATAGCATCAGTGCTCTCCAAAATGGGAGGAAACGCAAGGAAGGTAAGATCGCGGAGGCGATCCGTGCACCCACCCTCAGAGTAAGCCCCCATATGTCAGGGAGCCGGAGGTATCCGACCGTACTAGAAATCTAGGGCAGACCATCAGGTCTGATCTCCAGGAAGAGACCCCATTAAACCCAGGAGTAATTTGAGCCAGACCAGACAAATTAAGGTGGCCATGAATTAACTACAGCTCACGAGGGCACACTTTATGCTTGGCAATCAATGCCAAAATTGCCGCGGAGATCCAAGCCACCGTATTAATGGTTAACCCGGATGCCCGCGTGACAGAGTTGATTCAGAAATGTGAGCTTAGTAGATGGGACCTTGGTCTATTCAGGCACCAAGGGGACACCCAGTTCCCACCTGAGTGTCTGAATTGTAAGGAGGAGACGCGTGCACGTGTCCAAGGCCCGTTCACCCCCGAACCAAAAGTCATCGAGGTAATGGGCTAGAGACCGAGACCCCGACCTATGAGCAAATGCCCACTGAATGAAAGTCCCAAATCGGTCGGGTGCTGAACATGAATTAACTCAGTCAGAATGGGGTTGGCCTTATCTAAGTAAAATTCCCCTCGGAACCTAAAAAACCCAATAGGTCTAACTCATTGGGTGCACTGGCAATAATCTGAAAGCCGAGTGCATATCACACTGTGCCAAAGCAGCACCAGAACTGCGTGAGCGTGCCACCCATAGTAGCCGAACCAACTACGAGTACCTGACTGAACAAGGTAATCAGGAATGGCCTCCCTGAATGGAGAACCCACAGGGTAAGCTGAATGGAGGATTAAATGACATTCACCCTAGTTCTAGCTCAGTATGGGCTTCATGGGGGAGACATTCGACTTAGGAAAGGTGGTTCCAAGAAGGGCCCCCGCTACTCTCATAGCCCCAACTCCCCTAGCTGTGTACAGTGGAGCCCCCTCTTCGTTACCCTGCAAGGGAACCAGATTAGGAGCTCTGATCACCCCTGTGCACCCCTACCTCTGCCCCGTAACCCACTAACCCACTGGCACGCGGAGGCGGCGTGAGGGCCAGCGCAAAAGGGGGCACGAAGTCGGTAACGACCATGGTGCTTAGTACACGCATCATCAGGTGAGCAGGCCGAACACAGCAGGCGGGCTGGAACCCCCTGCCCGACCAGTTAGCGTGGAGCCTGTGTCTGAGCAGCCCGCTCCTCAGCATGACCACCATGGTACCAATCACCAGGCACCAGTCATGTGGGAGTGATGTACACGAGCGCACTTGCTGACAGGGCTCATCCCACCTCCCCTCAGGGTATAGAGCCACCCTCATCCACATTCCTCACCGTAAGCCAACTGCCATGGGCCCATCTAATCAACCATCGCCCTGCAAATATTAGCGATGGATGGGAGCATCAGGATGGCCCAAGCAGGTCAAGCCCTGCGGCATACCACCATACATACAAGGTATGCCGCCAACCAGTTGGCCCAAGGTGCGCAGTGGCTCACGACGATGGGACATCTCTTTGTCTCAGTCGCCCTGTCCCTCTCTCTCCTCCTAGTGGGCTCGCAGTTCAATAGGGAGAATATCCACATGTCCCCCTCCAGCCCTTACCCCTCATGGCCTGCGGCCAATAATCACCCAGGGGCAAGTAATAGCCGGCCGTCGGCAAAGCCCTCGACAGCACATTCTGTATAAAGGGCATGCGCAGCAGGACCCGGACAGCCCCTGCGATGCTCAGCACTGTCCCGGGGGCGGACACCCCATTGCGTGGTGGCATACTACAGCGGGACCACACATGTCTCTGTCCTCCTGTCTGCACCTCCCATCCTTATTGGGATCCCAGTTCATAGGGAGAATATATCCACATACTCCCCCCACCAAATCTTTTTTTCCTCGTGACCTGGAACAAATGAGCACCAGGGGGCAATGAATAACCAGTCGTCGGCAAGGCCGTCACCGGTACATGAAGTACACGAGGCATGCTCAGCGGGACCTGGACAGCCCCTGCAATGCCACGTACTGCCCGGGGGCGGAAACCCCCACCCACAACGTCGTGCCAGGATGCAACCAAGGGGCACTGGGATAGGCTGGCAAGTGATGCCAACTAGCCTCAAATTGGCGAAGCCATGATCACTGAACCCCACTGCTGGAAGTGGACTGTGATGTGAGTGCATTCAACTTGAACCTAATACTCACTAGTTGCACCCCCGTGAGCCGCCCCCACTGGGGGTTCCGGCCCACGGCGGGCGTTGGAGCTCGCGACCGAAATCGAGCTCTGGGGCCACATCCGACCACACCCCAGTTGCAGTTCTGGACAAACAGGGAGCTGCGAGACGGCGGCAGGCACAGGCCGGAGTGTCTCAAGCAGCTCGACCCGGCTGGCCGCCTGTTGCAGAGTGGCAGCAGTCGAAGTAGCCAGCAGACACGAAGGGCTCCGGTATATAGGGAAGGGCCCCTTCCCACTGGATTGCCCAGGATGCCTCCAGCACAGCTAACGTGCCAACCAGGCATCCCCTGCCACGGAAACCCCTAGTATAAGGTGGGCCAGGTGGGCCGGACGGCCCGCTAGAGATTGGGCCAGAGGCCCCAATTTGAGATCCTGGGCCAGAAAAGGGCAATGCCCAAAACTCCAGCCCCTGAGGGGGTAAAACGTGCTGTGTGCCAGCACCAGGCCCTCCCCCCAATCGTTCTGGCCCATGGCCGGCAACTGCGGGCCGAGGGCCGAATCCCCTGAAGGGCTGGCCCGAGGCTGAGAGCCGAGGGCCACATCCCAATCTGCCCCATCCCACCGGTAACGGTGGGTAAAGGTATTGTCTTGCTCCATTGCAGGGGCGCAGTCACGGTCACCGATGGCTGTCCCCTGCCCATCACAGACAAATTCCTAGCAGCCTAGTCGCCGTAGCCTTCCGCTTGGGAGGCGTCTAGGTGAAAAGAAGGATCCCAGTACAGGGATCACGATCGCGCCAAGCGCCCAGAGCCAGCGGTAGCTAGGCTCTGTAAATCCTCCGCTCGAAGCTGAAGATTGGATGCGAACAGCGACGGGTAAAGAAACAAACAGCGATGGAGAAAACTTCTCTCCGTCGCTATTTCTAAAATGGCAGCTCGGCTGCCTCATGGCCACCCCTTTTATAGAGGGGTGGCCACGCCCCCTAACTCACCCGGATGTCTGAGTCCGGGTGGGTGGGGGCCCGCAAAGAGTGTGGTGGCCATTTTGGTGCCGCACTTTCAAATTCTCCAAATGCCTACAGCCGCGGGAAGATTCCCGCCACTGCCTCACCTGGACAAGAAGGGCGTGACTAAGGGTGACGTCATGCAGACAGTAGCCAATGAGCTACCGAGGAGCCACATTCAAATGTATAGCCACTGTATATAATGAGCTGTTCGTCCGCCATTACCACATGTTCCCCCTGACCATCATGCAATAAAGATGAGTTAAGCCAGACTTCGGCTGTTTCTATTGTCTTGGTTCTTGAACACTAAAGTTCCATTACAAAAGACAAAAGTAACCTTAACAGTCAGGCAAAGTACCTTACTGACCCCAACATGAAATCAGTGGTGGGCTCCAAAAAAATTTACTACCACACTGTGGGCATGATATGGTGGATATGGCCAGGGGGAAAGCCCTGCGTTGCACCCAAATTAGGACTACTTTATTTCAAAACTTAGATAGGCAGAGGGGCCAGCCAGAATTTCTGTTACCGGTTCTGGCGAACTGGTGCGAACCTGCTGATGCCCACCACTGCATGAAATGTATTAAAACTTAACAGACTGGCAGGTGAGAAAAACATCATGAATTTAAAAAATAGCCTCTTGAGTAGGTCCATATCACTTGCCAAATGTAACCGACCTGCCTTGTGGGAAATATAACTGTCTTATCTTTCTGTAGTTCTTGCAAGCAGAAAATAAATCAGAAGACGTAGCAAATCCTGCAAATTCAAAGCCAACATGCCTGTTAGAGAACAGTGGTAAATGGAACAGTTAGCATAGGTTGAATGAAAGGCATGCATTTTCACATTTAGGAAAGATGTCCTAGACCAGTGATGGTGAACCTTGGCACTCCAGATGTTCCTGAACTTCAATTCCCAGAAGCCCTGATCAGCAGGGTAATTGAAGTCCAAGAACACCTGAAGAACCAAGGTTCGCCATCATGGTACTAGACATACAAAACCATTGCATCCAAAAGACAGTTAGACACCCCACCCCCTTTCACTGTACCCTCCTAAACATCCCTGATTTGGGTAGTTAAACAGGGTCCTGGGAACTTACCTGGATGCGATTTTCAGGCAGGGTTGGGAACACACTCTTTCCCAAAACCCAGAATAGGTTGTTAAGATTGGTTTGTCAATGGCTAGACCTGTGGTTCCCAACACATGCTCCACAGGGGGGAAATTTGATTTTTAAGGGGGGCAATTTGAGAATGAGTTGTTAACAGTGAATGATGGCCTTTTAGGATTCCTCCACATGAATAGGAACTAATTTTTTGAATAATAAGAATTATATGTCACAGGTGGGGATCAGGATTTTAGAGATGTTTAGGTGAGGCATGGCCAAAAGAATGTTGGGAAACACTTGGCAAGACAAACCAACCATCTGGTGCATAGAAGGCATCTTCCTGTGGATTTTGATTTGTTCTTCCTCTGTAACCGGGATTCAAATCATCACTTGGTCATGGAAATATTTGGGGGAGTATGGAACTGGTTAAATGCCTGATCTTGAAAACCCTCAGAGTCATCATAAGTCAGATACAGTGTGATAGTGTTTAATAACAACAGTGTTATCACAGACTCTCTCAAGTCCTGATATTTTAGTTTTGTGGATTGAGGTGCTGTTAAAAATGGTCAGAGGGTAAGGGAACATTCAATCATGCTAGTTTTGTACTCATTTTGATTCCATGATCTATTCTGATGTGTGTCACTTTGAAAACTTTCTTAAAAGCAGGATATAAATACCCAGAAATAAACAGTACTCTTAGTGGGAGAGCTGGCTGTATGAAAGTGATACTTTTCCCTCAAGAGACAAGGACGTTCTTCTCCCGGTGCCATAATGGATAAAATTCGGTGGAAGTACCAAGATCAAGTTTCATCTTGTGAAACATTTAAAAGGCTTTTTTCCTATATTTATATATTGATTATTGACAATGATGATGGAAGAAGACATACTAATTCTGTAACACAGTAGATGTAATGTTTTCAATAAATCTGATTTTTTTTGCTAACTCTCAGAAGAATATATGATTGAAAATTGTGGTTAGGGTTGAAATGGGTAGGTTAATGATATATTGTTCTTTTGTAAATCAAGTACAATATGTTCAAGCAAAGTACTTTTTAAAATGTACCTCAGCTATAAGCTCAACAGGAAGCCTTAAAGGAACCTCAGTTCCACCAGCAACATCGGTTAAAATACTGGCTACATAACAAGGAGTGTTTTAAGAATCAAAATGCATATTCAATACTGTACTTTTAAAAAAAACTCTGGTAAAAGTCTAAATAACTAGAGTATTTTACTATAGAGCAAGAAGTTGGGAGTTTGATTTTCCCCTGTGCTTCCTATGAGTAGAGCCAATCTGTCTGGTATTTGGCAAGTTGCAAAGATGCTCCCAGAAGAAGGGGATAATAAACCATATCTAGAAATCCATGAAAACAGTCACCATTAGTCAGAATTGACTTGATGGCACATTGTTGTTATATGAATGTGCTTCTGCATCCACAATTCATAACACCAGGAAAAAGGATGGCAAGCTTTCAGAGTTCAGAATGCAAGTGGCTGACAGAAACGCCAGCCAGAGGAGATTGGTCGGTTGGTTGGTTAGTTGCATTTCTATACTGCCAATCGGGGAGGTGTTCCCACTCTGTAGAAACATAACAAGTAGACAAATTAAATTTAAAATACAGTATATAACACAAATCCATTCCTCACCACCACACACAGTGATGTATTAAACTTTCTGAAATTAATTGCTAATTAACTAATTGGCCATTATAATATGATCTTTAAATGGCTCCCTAAGAAGCATAATCTTGAGATGTTTTTAAAATATGTTCAGAGATGGGGAAAATATGAGAAAAAGCCAGCCTTTTTGCTAGCAAGCACTGTTCTGATTGAATTTCTGTTCAAAGCAGGGAGAGAGGAGATACTGATTATTAAACAATGCCTTTCCCTTTAAGAGCCAAACATTCTATTGAGCATATTCTAGAGTTATAATATGGTTAATTTTGTTATAAAGAGGATTGTCTTAACTGCTGAATATTTCTACAACTACTGGATGGATTTGCTGCAGATAAAAAGCGGGGTTAAGATTATTATGTAACCAGTGTGGTGCAGTGGATAGATTGATGGACAAGAACTCAAATATCTTGGGTTCAAATCCTTGGTCAGCATTGAAAACCCATTGGGGGTGTAACTGGTGAAACCACACCCTAAAATATCTCACATATTTTAAAGCCTTTATTAGGATTGCTATAAATCAGTTCTGATTTGACAGGACATAGAAAAGGTAATTACTATTCTGTTTATGGGGATTATAAAGTGATTGGGTTGTAAAAGTAAATGACTTTAGTTACTATTATACTGATTTCAGCCAATTGTTGTGGATATTGAAAGTAAAATTTTTCACGTGTTAACAACTCAATCTGGTAGAGCTGAAAATGTTGAGTGGACTGGGAATATATGTCCCTATCCCACCCATAAATCAGCAAGACTATTGAGTGTTTCACATGAAAATCTTAATGGAAACATTGTAAGTACATTTAGCTGGACATATTTAGCAAATCCTATGCAAAACTTTTCATTACACATATACAACTCTGAGAGACATCCATAGGATGGTAGGTGGGCTTCAGGTGTTTGGCCCTTGTCTCTATCAGCCATATAGCTCTACATGATTCTATGTATAATAACTACTTAGGGCAATTTGTTGTCTCTTTTTGTAGGTGAACAAATCAGGGAGGCATTCAAAGGAATCAGCAGTCAGTCTTAACAAATGAATGATTCTCAGTGCTCTCACATTGACTGGCAAAACAAATCTAATGGTCATAATGAAAATGTTCTGAATGGGTTTCCACATATCCTCCATGGTTATGTTCCAGAACAACTGGTCAAGAAATCGATCCAAGGGACTTAGACCTGGGTTGTAAGGTGAAGGAGTGCTGGCCAGACCTTAGTGGTCAATGTGAATGTGGCTGAACTGCTTGGACACAGAATGCTATCAAATGAATACAGTGCTTACAAATATGGTTCATAGGTAAGTGGAGAAGTCCAAACAATGGGCCTGGATGGTCAAAGAGCAAGAGTCAGATTAAGTTACCATTCTCCTGTGCTGCTCAGTATGGTCTCCCACTGACCACAGATTCTGTAGAGCTTGCAATCACCATTGGCTGCCACAGCTGGCTGCAATTTCTCTCTTTTTCTTCCTCATGTCTCACTTCTTCTCATTGCTGCCATCCCATTATACACTAATGATTGTGTGTGTGTGTGTAAATCTGGGGATTGGCTCCAGCAAACTAGTTAATCACCTGACATTCCTGGGCTGCTTTCATGCTAATCAGTGTAAGAGGGGCGGGCAGAGGCAGCAAAACAAGAGTTTGGCAGTAAAGCATTCTTTTCCCTCCCACAGCACACCAAACTCCATGCTGAGGGGTAGGGCAGCTAGGATGTCCTGAGTGACTATGACAACCCTACCTCCCAGGCTTCTATTGTGGCATCTTTTCTCTACATCTCCTCCTGTGAAAGAAATTTCCATCTGTAACCATGCTGGACCAGTGGGGTTAAATATGCACTCTGGGGCAATGTAGGCAAAAATGTGCTCTCTCGAAAAGTCAAAGCAGGTCAGAGTCCAGGAATATTCTGTAAATTGATTCTGATGTGGTTTTGCATGAGTAAATGAGTAAGCAAATCAAATTTATTACCTTACTCTGCATACTTGGCTGTCTTCTGGGTCTCTCTCATTCTCTCCATTCCTTACATTTTCTCCCTCCTAATTCTATCCCCACCCCCTAAAATAAACATATATCAGGAGAATAATATACATTTTTAATTTTAGAAAGTGCTGCAGTTCCTAATCTCATCTGTAGAGTGTTTCTCCATTACTTCTGGAATGCTTGCTGTTAAATCTCCAACCAATTCTCTTTCTCAGTGTGTGCTTCTATGCAGGTGAATTAGATCAATGGCATGTTTCTATTTCTCTTGACTGCCCAACCTCTTAGTTGGGAGCACGTGCGAGCACCAGAGTTCCACTATCTGGCTTGCTTTGAGCAGCAAAATCTGTTGGGCCATCTCAGGCCAGAGGTCCAGTTACAAAAACTGCTGCAGCAGTCAGACATGGTGCCAGTTGCACATGGCTGTGCATTGAGTTGCACAATCAAATCACACAACCAGATATGCAATTGCACACAACTGAGAGTTCATCAGATTACTGTAGAAGTTCCCATATTTGGAGCTCCATGTGCATAAATATACTGCATACTGGCCATTTAAATGGATTGATTAGGAACTGCACATTTGAGAATGCGAGACAGACAACGGGAACTCATTCCGTCCTGCAGTATCCAGGTATTGAACTGCTGACCTGCCGCCTCCCAGTCTGCGTCTTCTTAGCCACTTGAGCCACTGCAGTCTCCCACTATTCAGCACTAGTGAGACCCCATCTGGATGACTATGTCCAATTCTGGGCACCCCGCTTTTAAGAAAGATGGCAACAAACTGGAACAGGTCCAGAGCAGGACAGGAAAGGATGATTTGAGGAATGGAAGCCGAATCCTAGGAGGAACGACTGAAGGAACTGGGCATGTTTATATTGTATTGTAATATAATATATTGTTTGTAAGCCACCCCAAGTCACTTCGGCGAGTGGGCAGCAATATAAATTTGAACTAACAAATAACATTCACACAGAGAGGAGGGAACCAAACAAAAAATGACAAAAAGAAAAGCTTTTATACTGTGGTCTCAATCGAGTTAGGGGCTTTGAGGCTGCTTCTAGAAAGACAAATACACCCAGTCATAGGTCTCTCATAAGACGTGCAACTGATTCTTGAGATAATGTGTTTCTGAAAGGTTTGCATCATGCTTTATTACAGATTTAAAAAAATGAACAAGGAGGGATGAATAAGTTTAATTAAGTAGGGAAAAGTTTAATGCTTTTATTTATGGGAAAGGGCAAGGGGGTGGGGGGTGGGACTGTCCAACTAGGACAGATATAAGCAGACATAAATTCCTCTTCAGCCCTGAATTTTGGAACTGCTTCCTCCAGCTTTCCAAAAGAGATACCCCCCACCCCGCAACCCATTAGCACAAATTCTGGCTACAATCTGTCTCCTTTTGCTGTGACACAGTTACCCAGGCATTGCTTGAGCTTTGAACTTTGAAGAATGTCTTTAGGAGGGAAAGAAAAAAAGGAGAGTATTTTCAAAGCATTAGCAAATTAAAAAAGACACTCTTTTGGATGGCCTTTGTTTTGTTATTTCTAAGACCCCATTGAGGCAGAGAGGAAGAGCATTGGGAACATAACTCCGGCACACAATGGCAAGGTGGGATCATTTTACTGTTTCCACAGCTGCAAGGAATTAAATGCTGGCTGCACCCAGTTCTGTGATCATTGCTCTGTGTCTAACCACACACCCAGTCAAGTGTTAGATCTGTTGCTGGCACAATTCCTTGCCTTCCTTTGGCTGTTGGGCTCTGATAAGTAGATGTCTCCCTGCTCTGCAATTATCTGTCTGTCATTGGCAACAAGAGTTTTTCATTGACCATCACTAACCTTCATTTGACTTTTCCATTCCTTCCTTCCTTCCCTCCATCTTCCTCTCTGTGGACTTTCTCTGACAGATACTCAAGCATCACTTTTGCACTCCTATATTCCAACATTCAGGCTTTAGCACTGATATTATTGGCATCATTACTGTGAGGGAAATATTCTGGCATCCTCAGGATAAATGTGGAGTTTAAAATTAGCTTTACCCATTCTGGAGAGAGTCGCAGAGGAGGTAATGGTTTCACACGTTTGTGCCTGTCATAAGCTCAGAGCCCATGTAGAGCTATGCAGGGAGGGTGTGTCTGTATTTTTTTTCTCTTTTGCTTTATTTGAACTCCCCAGAGGGTCTGAAAGGCTTCCTGTTAATTAAAGAAAGAATTGGGGTCATTAATTTGATTCTCAATTAATTTGTCATTTTGCAAAGCCTATTTATTACACCATGAAATGCTGACAGAGAAACAGTAGACAGTCTGCTCACAATAAACTTTCTGTCTGGCTCTTCTCAAGCTGTGTGCAGTGACTAATAGCTATACCAGAAATCACAGTCTTTTTCTATTGATCATATAGAAATTTGAGTGTGACCCAGCCTTTGCTTAAGGCAGCTGGCAGATATTCCAGGAATCTCAATAGCTTCAGGTTTTGTAGCAACTTGTTGTTCAGTCGTACAGTTGACTCCTACTCTTTGCGACCCCATGCGCCATTGCTCTCCAGGCACCCCTGTCCTCCACCATCCTCCTCAGTCCGCACAGCCCCATGCCCACTGCATCTACAATACCATCTAGCCATTTCATCTTTGGCCGTACCCTTCTTCTTTTGCCCTCCACCTTCCCCAGCATCAAGGCCTTCTCAAGTGAATCTTCTCTTCTCATTTGATGTCCAAAATACTTCATCTTCATCTTTGTTATTTGTCCTTCTAAGGAGCACTCAGGGCTAATCTCTTCTAATATTGACCTATTTGTTCTCCTCGCTGTCCAGGGGACTCTCAAAACTCTCCTCCAGCACCACATCTCAAAGGCATCTATTTTTCTTTGCTCAGCCTTTCTAATGGTCCAGTTTTCACAACCATACATTACTGCTGGGAATACTTTTGCTTTGACTATGCAGACCTTTGTTTGCAGTGAGATGTCTCTACTTTTCACTATGTTCCCCAGATTTTTCATAGTTTGTCTCCCTAGGATCAGTCGCCTTTTTATTTCATGGCTGCAATCCCCATCTGCAGTGATCTTTGATCCTAAAAAATTAAAATCTGTCACTGCTTCTACTTCTTCCCCATCTATTTTTCAGGGACTGATATGGCATGTTGCCATTGCAGGCGCACCCCCCAAAGAAAGACTCAGACACCGGTATATGGATAAAGGCATTGGGCCACATTTATTGAATAATGCCCTAGTCCGAATTATAACTTTCAATTGGTACTCAGCCAATTATAATTCTTAAGGCAAGCAGGCCGCAGTAACACTGGTAAGGTTCCTCCCAAAATTGCCAATGGCAAATGGCAATGGCATTTGTATCAATTTGTTTGTTGAGACAAACAAATTGTTGACCGTAGTCAATAAACTATCTACTGATCCCACCCTCTGACGTGTATCCGTCAAATCATGGGGTGATGCATGCTGAAGAGCTCCTGCCATCACCCCCTTGCCTGGTTCATCGTTGACCGGTCAACGTTATTACACCTGTACCTGTCTAAGTGTTGGCCAGTCAATTGCGAACCTGCCGGATACCTGTGGGTCATAAATCTTTACCTTACCAGTGCTACCCGCCACACGGGGAGGCATCCATGATGACTCACCGCCCCCCCAAGACCATCAGCTCGGTCGCCAGGCCTGCTTGCATCACACCCAGAACGAGGTACATACCTCCAGCCGACAGGTGGACCCCTTCCCCTGGCTACCAGCAAAATTTTTGTATAAGCCTATCATCCAGTATCCAATGGCCGTCTCACAGCCATGCTCAGGACGGGACGGAGCTACAGCCCCGTCCACTGACTGCTGGAACAGTACGAACTAGGGAGATCCGCATCTCCCCTAAATTGGTGTCTCGGCACGATGTTAGACCATAGCGACCGTATGTAAGCCATACGTGACATAAAATGCCAGGTCACAGCCCCTCGACGGTTTAGTAACAGCAATGATCCGTATAAGATCAATGCCGCCGAGGTGCCTGTAAAACATTGGGCGGTCCAGCATCCCTGACAGACAGCAGGAATGGCCACAGTTCCCGCCCCCATGTGCCGCGCATACCATACCATCGCATACGTGCAGATGCACACAGCCCAGTCGGGGTCCACTCTCTGCCGCTGCAGCATATACCGCTGCCCAGTGTACATAGCTGCGGCCCACTAGCCCCCTGCCACCGGTGTGTTGAGACCCCTAGGATCTGTAAAAGAGAAGAAAAAAGGTTAAGGACATAACTAGGTACTCGTACAGTGAGGGGACGTACATATCCGAAATTGCGCGTAGACGCATATCCACCTCCGAGTACCCTAAACGTAGCCGCGATCAATGCGACGCCTATCTTAAGTAAATGGGTGCCAAAACGGGCCCCACACCGCGAAACGCGACACCGGTCACCCTCAGGGACTGTACTATGGTAAGGGTAGACCCATCCCGGTGGCAGAAAACAGGCTGGGGCGCGCGGCAGGCACTGTCAAAAATTATGTAGGGCACCAACCGGACAGACGTCTCAAAAACTTTGTAGCAGTATACACCACTGCCTACACCATGCTGAATAACCCGTGAGGACCGTATCCCCACTCGAGCCCACTCATGTGTGACAGAGACATCTTCGAGTTCCAGTGCCCTACGAGACACATCCGCCTTACACAGGTGGCAGCCACTCTGACCCACTCACTGATGCGGAGCGCTCCAAAAAGGCTACCGTGGTAGCTGCATGGCCAATAGCCACCTCACACCTATCTGTACATAAGTAATGCCAGCCTCGTGGAAGGTGGGTCAGAAACTCTGAGAACAGGGGTGATGCGTGTACGGGCAGTGGACACGTTCCCGTGTCCACCCCTCCTGAACACGACACATGAATGCAAGGTGATACGCCTTACGCGTGCAAGATGCCAATGACATGCCCGGTTCACCTCTCCTCGCCAAACGCCCAGCTATCGGCCAAAAGTGGCGAGTGGAATTCCTCTGCTTCCGGAGTAAGGCACGGAAACGGGTGATCTGCAGGTGGGGGAAAGGAGCAGTAATGTCATCATTAATACCTAGAACATGTCTGGCCTAGAACAGCACATTTAGGCGTAGGCTTCTCAAAAGAATAGACAAACTAATGTCATGACCCTGGGGGATTTGCATGTCTGGGTGTTGACAATGTGCACCACTGCCGCATTGTCACACCGAAATTGGACCACTGAGTAGGCCCACTCCTTGCACCATAGCATCAGTGCTCTCCAAAATGGGAAAAGATGCAAGGAAGGTAATATCGCGGAGGCAATCCGCGCACCCACCCTCAGAGTAAACCCCCATAAGTCTGGGAGCCGGAGTTATCCGACCGTACTTAAAATCTAGGGCAGACCATCAGGTCTGATCTCCAGGAAGAGACCTCGTTAAACCCAGGAGTAATTTGAGCCAGACCAGACAAAATTAAGGTGGCCATGAATTAACTGCAGCTCACGAGGGCACACTTTATGCTTGGCAATCAATGCCAAATTCGCAGCGGAGATCCAAGCCACCGTATTCATGGTTAACCCGGATGCCCACACGACAGATTCGATTCAGAAATGTGAGCTTAGTAGATGGGACCCCGGTCTATTCAGGCGCCAAGGGGACACCCAGTTCCCACCTGAGTGTCTGAATTGTAATGAGGAGATGTGTGCACGTGTCCAAGCCCCGTTCACCCCCGAACCAAAAGTCGTTGAGGTAATGGGCTAGAGACCGAGACCCCGACCTGCGAGGAAATGGCCACTGGATAAAAGTCCCCAATCAATCAAGTGCTGAACATGAATTAACTCAGTCAGAAGGGGGTTGGCCTTACCTAAGTAAAATTCCCCTTTGGAACCTAAAGAAACCCACTAGGTCTAAATCATTGGGTGCACTGGCCATAATCTGAAAGCCAAGTGCATATCACACTGTGCCAGAACAGCACCAGGATTGCGTGAGCGTGCCACCCATAGTAGCCGAACCAACTACGAGTACCTGACCGACAAGGTCATCAGGAATGGCATCCCTGAATGGGGAACCCACAGGGTAAGCTAAATGGAGTATGAAATGACATTCACCCTAGCTCTAGCTCAGGACGAGCTTCATGGGGGAGACATTCGACTTAGGAAAGGTGGTTCAAAGCAGGCCCCCCACTACTCTCATAGCCCCGACTCCCTTAGCTGTGCACAGTGGAGCCCCCTCTTCATTACCCTGCAAGGGAACCAGATTAGTAGCATCCTGGGACCCCCCAACAAGGTTAGTTGCTTCCGATGGAGCTCTGATCGCCCCTGTGCACCCCAACCTCTGCCCTGAAACCCACCAACCCGCGGGCACGCGGAGGCGGCGTGAGGGCTAGCACAAGCGGGAACACGAAGTCGGTAACGACCATGGCGCTGAGCACATGCATCGTCAGCTGAGCAGGCCGCACACAGCAGGCGGGCAGGAACCCCCTGCCCGACCAGTTAGCGTGGAGCCTGAGTCTGAGCAGCCCGCTGCTCAGCATGACCACCATGGTACCGATCACCAGGCACCAGCCACGTGGGAGTGATGTACACGAGCACACTTGCTGACAGGGCTTATCCCACCTCCCCTCAGGGTATAGGGCCACCCTCAACCACATTCCTCACCTTAAGCCAACTGCCACGGGCCCATCCAATCAACCATTGCCCTGCAAATATTAGCGATGGACGGAAGCATCAGGATGGCCCAAGCAGGTAAGCCCTGCGGCACACCACCATACGTACAAGGTATGCCGACAACCAGTTGGCCCAAGGTGTGCGGTGGCTCACGACGATGGGACATCTCTTCGTCTCAGTCGCCCTGTCCCCCTCTCTCCTCCTAGTGGGCTCGCAGTTCAATAGGGAGAATATCCACATGTCCCCCTCCAGCCCTTACCCCTCTTGGCCTACAGCCAATAATCACCCAGGGGCAAGCAATAGCCGGCCGTCGGCAAAGCCCTCGATGGCACATTCTGTATAAAGGGCATGCGCAGCAGGACCCGGACAGCCCCTGCGATGCTCAGCACTGTCACCGGGCGCGGACACCCCAGTGCGTGGTGGCTTACTACGGCGGGACCGCACAATGCCTCTGTCCTCCTGTCTGTACCTCCAATCCTTATTGGGCTCTCGGTTCATAGGGAGAATATATCCATGTACTCCCCCCACCAAATATTTTCCCTCGTCACCTGGGACACATGATCACCAGGGGGCAATGAATAACCAGTCGTCGGCAAGGCCGTCGCCGGCACATGATGTACACGGGGCATACGCAGCGGGACCTGTACAGCCCCTGCGATGCCACGTCCTGCCCCGGGGGCGGAAACCCCCACCCCCAACGTCGTGCCAGAATGCAACCAAGGGGCACTGGGATAGGCTGGCAACTGATGCCCACTATCCTCAAATTGGCGAGGCCGTGACCACTGAACCCCACTGCTGGAAGTGGACTGTGATGTGAGTGCGTTCAACTTGAATCTAATACTCACCAGTTGCACCCCCGTGAGCCGCCCCCACTGGGGGTTCCAGCCCACGGCGGGCGTCGGAGCCCGCGACCGAAATCGAGCTCTGGGGCCACACCCGACCACTCCCCAGTTGCAGTCCTGGACAAACAGGGAGCTGCAAGACGGCGGCAGGCACAGGCCGGAGTGTCTCCAGCAGCTCAACCCGGCTGGCCGCCCGATGCAGTGCGGCAGCAGTCGAAGTAGCCGGCAGACACGAAGGGCACCGGTAGATAGGGAAGGAAACCCCCCCTCCCCACTGAATTGCCAACGATGCCTCCAGCACAGCTAAATGTGCTAACCAGGCATCCCCTGCCATGGAAACCCCCAGTATAAGGTGGGCCAGGTGGGCCGTACGGCCCGCTAGGTATTGGGCCATGGGCCCCAATTCGAGATTCTGGGCCGGAATAGGGCAATGCCCCAAATTCGAGCCCCTGAGGGGGTAAAATGTACTGTGTGCCAGCACCAGGCCCTCCCCCAATCGTTCCGGCCCATGGCCGGCAACTGCGGGCTGAGGGCCGAAACCCCTGAAGGGCTGGCCTGAGGCTGGAGAGCCGATGGCAATATCCCAATCTGCCCAATTCCACCGGGAACGGTGGTAAAGGTGTTGTCCTGCTCCGTTGCAGGGGAAAGGTTTCCCTTGCTCGAAAGCCAGTCGTATCTGACCCTAGGGTTCAGTGCTCATCTCTGTTTCAAAGCCAAAGAGCCAGCACTGTCTGCTTCTGCAGACGTTTCTGTGGTCATGTGGCAGGCATGACTAGACACCGGAGCGCGCGGAAGACTAGACAGGAGCTTACTCCATCCTGCAGTACTCGGGAATCGAACTGCTGACCTTCCGCCTCCCAGTCAGTGTCTTCGCCACTTGAGCCACTGCAGTCTCTCTGGAAAGGAAACAAACAGCGACGGAGAAAACTTCTCCTCTCCGTCGCTATTTCTAAAATGGCAGCTTGACTGCCTCATGGCCACCTCTTTTATAGAGGGGTGGCCATGCCCCCTAACTCACCCGGATGTCTGAGTCTGGGTGGGGGGGCGCCAGCAAAGAGCGCGGTGGCCATTTTGGCGCCACGCTTTCATTATCTTGGTTTTCTTGATATTGAGTCTCAGGCCAGCTTTTGCACTCTCTTCTTTCAACCTAATCAAGAGCTTCTTTAGGTCTTCCTCACTTTCTGCGATTAGGGTGGTATCATCTGTATATCTCAAATTATTGATGTTTCTCCCAGCAATTTTGATCCCATATTGTGATTCCTCCATCCCTGCATTGTGCATTATGTGCTCTGTGTATAAGTTGAATAAGCAGGGTGACAAAATGCAGCCTTGTCTTACTCCTTTTCCTATTCCAAACCACTCCGTCATTCCATACTCTCTCCTAACTATTGCTTCTTGAGTCATGTACATATTTCTCATGAGGCATATAAGGTGTTCTGGTATTCCCACCTCTTTAATTGCTTGCCACATTTTGTTGTGGTCCACACAATCAAAGGCCTTGGTGTAGTCAATGAAGCAGAAATAGACTTGTTTCTGATATTCCTTTGTTTTCTCCATGATCCAAAGTATGTTGGCAATGTGGGATGAGCTTGTGATGCTTGTGGGATGAGCGCAATTGTTCAATAATTTGAACATTCTTTGGCATTGCCCCTTTTTGGAATTGGGACGTATACCGATCTTTTGTATTTATTCAATTTCTGCATTATTATTGTTGTAATATTATGTACTGTTATGTAATTTTGCATTTTTTACTTGTAAACCTGTATTTTTGCCTTATACTATTGTACTATTGTATTTCTGTATGTTTCTATATATTGTGAACTGCTTTGGGTTGTCTATTAGACAAGGAAAGTGGCATATAAAAATAAATTCAAATCAAATCAAAATCAATTCTGTGGCCACTGTTTCATTTTCCAAATCTGCTGGCATATAGCATGTAATAGCTTGATTCCATCATCTTTTAGGGCTTTGAAAAATTCAACTGGGATACCATCATCTCCACTGGCTTTGTTATTTGCAGTGCATTTTAGGGCCTTTCTAACTTCACTCTCTAGGATGTCTGGTTCAAGTTCAATTTCCCTGTCATTGTTATTATCCGGGGTGTTAAGGTCTTTTTTGTAGGGTTTCTCTGTGTAATATTTCCATCTTTTCTTTATCTCTTCTGCATCCGCTAACTCTTTGCCATCTTTGTCTTTTATCGTGGTCATTTTTGCTTTGAACGTTCCCTTGACTTCCCCATTTTTTAAAACAGATCTCTAGTCCTGCCTCTTGTGTTGTTTCCCTCTATTTCTTTGCACTGTTCATTTAGGTAGGTTTCCTTATCTTTCCTTGCTTTTCTTTGAAATTGTTTATTTACCAAATGGCAATTTAGTGTGGTTGTCGGCCGGAATGAGCTCCCGTCCTCAGTCCCAGCTCCTGTCAACCTAGCAGTTCGAAAGCAAGAAATTGCAAGTAGATAAATAGGGACCACTTTGGTGGAAAGGTAAACAGTGTTCCGTGCGCTCCAGTGTCTAGTCATGCCTGACACATGACCACTGAAACCTCTGCAGAAGCACACAGTGCTGGCTCTTTGGCTATGAAATAGAGATGAGCACTCAACCCTAGAGTGGATACGACTCGCTTTCGAGCCAAAGTTATTCTTTCTCCTCAAGAGGACTTCTTCTTTCATGTCTAGGTCAGACTTTGAACTGCCACAATGAAGCCACCTTTTGGTGAACTCATTCCATAGTTCCCTTTTCCTGATCTAGTAAGAGAAAGATTAGCTGGCACAACAAGGATGCTGTTGCCCAGGGTATGCCCAATTGTAGTTTAAAAATACCACAGTCTTTGAGGAGGCTTTTTCTGTGTAACCCCTTAAGAGGACTTAGAGTGGCTTATAATATTAAAACAAACAATATTACCAAATGGCAATTTAGTATGGGTGTTAAGAACTTTAAAAAGGTAATTACAGTGGTACCTTGCTTAAAGAGCAAAATGCGTTCCATGGGATTGCTGTTTAAGTGAGTTTGCTCTTTAAGTGAAACACCATTGTAAGTGACCAGTTATGACTTCTGGTGTGCGTGGGGGGGGGGGGGGGATTTGCGAACTTCGATTTAGTTGTTAAGCGAGTTTTTGGTTGGTTTTAGTTGTTAAGCGAGGTGACCGTTCAGAGAAAATTCTGCTCTTTAAGCAAGTTAGTCTCTAAGCGAGGCGCTCTTTATGCGAGGTTTTACTGTATAATATTAGAAAAATAATTGAACCAATATTAAATATTTATTTATTTGTATCAGATTGGTGCACAACTTAAAATTATAGAACATATGAAATATAGATAACATTCAAAACAAATTCAAATTTTAAAATAATTAGAATATTTTTGGCTAGAAGCAAGCTATTTCAATAGCCTTATCATGTCCATTTACTAGAGTTTTTTTGTACACATGGCACAGCAGAAACAACATGCACATAAATGTTATGTTGATTTAATTCCTCCACATTCACAGATTTGTCCTTTATCCAAGTAGCTCCATTTTGCTTGATTATTCTTTGATTTCCCTTTTTTGCTTCTAAGTCTATTAAGTGACTTCCAGATGGTTTATCCTGAATCTTGTCCTGGTGAGAGGCACTCTATGGCATTCATTTATTCAGCAAGATGTGCTGTTTTTCTCCATGGGTTTAGCTTAGTTTCTTCTCGTTTAATATTTAGAGTTTGAGATGTGTACAGAGAACTGTTTCTTGATTTTAGCAATCATTTATGAGTGTTTGGTGCTGTGTTCACTTATTCCATTCATTATTTGCTAGCACATCTCTATGTACAGGGGTGATGCCAGCCAAATAATACCGGTAGATATATTTCAGGCAGCCAGTAAATGTTGCAGGTGGGACATAGAAGAAGCTTCCCCTTAAAGTGGAAAGCATTGTGAGTATACTCAGGTGTCCTCTTGACAACAACATGCATCTGGCTAATCCTTCCTATTCAGAAGCACTGTATTGTAAACTGGTTGAAGAGATATCAGATAAAAAACTGGTGGATAAAAACAGTTTAAAACAGTTTGAAAAGCACCTTGTAAAACCCACACAGCAGCCCCCATTTCTAAGAAATTCCCCACAGTTAGCCAATTGCTGAGAGAAAACCTGCCTGGAGAGAAAGGTTTTTGCCTGCTTGTGGAAGGGCAGAAAAGAAGGGGCTAATCCAGCTTCTCATGGGAGGAGTTCCCCAGCTTGCGGGCAGAGACAGAGAAGGCTGTCTCACATATTCAGAAGAAACACACTGTGCAGGTGGAAAAACCAAAAGAAAGGACTCCACTTGTGATTTTAAAGTATAAGCAGGCTCATAAATGGAGATGCAGTCTTTGAGATAGCTTGGTTGGTTCACATGTTGGTTCACATGCACTCATAGCAAAGAATGGCCCATGGATACTTGCTGGTAGAAAGTAAGACTATGTGAGCCATCCTTGTCTGGTAGGTGCAACTTAAACTCCTACATTCAAGGTGTCCTATTACATTTGTTCCTAGCAGAACTCATGCTCTCTGATGTGATGGTATGAAGTTATTTGGGGGGGGAGAGAGAGAGACAGGAGCATACTCCATCATGCAATACTTGGGTCTTGAACTGCTGACCTGTCAACATTTTGGTTATCAAGTTCAGCGTCTTAACCACCAAGCCAACACAGTCCTGTTACGTTGATAAGACATAACAATTTATGACATTCCTCCCTGCCCCCTCCCAATTTAGGAAAATATTATTTGAACCAAGTTTCTCATCTGAGCTTGAAAGTGGAACAACAAAACAACAGCAGCAGTTTCTAGAGGATCTTTTTTTTAAAAAAAAAATCAGATCTACCGTTTGCTCACTGAAATCACCTTTTAATTTTTATGCAGGAAATTTATTGTGGAAGCCTAGAATGAATAGAATATCTCTTGTGTAAAAGAAGGGAAAGCATGTAAGTGGGAGAAGGGGACAGATGGAGCTTCGCAGCTGGTATTTTTGATGGAATATGTGGAGGTGATGTGTTACAAGTTAAAATGCCAAAGATGTAGGCTGGGCCAGAGTTACAAAATGGCCTTAAAAAGCAAAAGCAGGATACAGAGAAAGTTAACCAGCTCTCTTGTTTTTAAGACAAAAGAATGGTCAGATTAGGATTTAGAAAGCTGGGGTTCACTCCCCCACCCATAAAACCTTATGTCTACCTGAGTTGGGGTATATTTAAGTGGAGTCACTCATTATGACAGTCCTATAATCACACCCCATATGTAATCAGTTATGTCAACCCATGGTTAGAACTGTTTCTGGCAATTTTTCATCTCTACTGAACCAAACCTTTTGTAAATCTAATGAATCTTAATTGCACATTTAAGACCGACCAACTCAGTATACTTTATTTTTTTTAAAAAAATTTTTATTGAGTTTTTAATAAACATACAAAAAAAAGAAAACATTAACAATACATTAACAATACAATACACTAACAAATCCATAGTATCATACTAACAAACATTACTGTATGCTAGTACATAACAATATCTATACTCATTAATTCTATTTAACCACCAAATATTAAAAGCCATTATTTCAAAGTCCAAAATGATAGAAAGAAAAAAAATTTTTCCTGTACTACCACAAATCTTTTTAACAAATAATAATCACCCTGTGAATATGTACAATGCCCGGAGAGTTTATTTTCTACTCAACTCCAAAAACTCCTTTGAAATGGTACTGGTCCTGAACTATCACTTGCCATAATAGAGTGATCCACGAACGGTTTCCATATGTTCCAAAATCTGTTCTCTTTTAAATTATCTCTTTTGATTTTAATCTCCCATGTCAATTTATCGTTCAGTGCTAAACTCCACATTTCTTTATACCATTCTCCAATCTGTATATCTACATCTTTTTTCCAATTTCTAGCTATACATTGTCTACCTGTTGTCAGTACAATTTCCAATAATTCTTTTTCCTCCTTGTTTAAGCCCAAACCTTCCACATTCGTTAAAAGAATAGTACCCGACACCAACTTAACACTTTTACCCAATATTTCACCAAACTCATTTTCTATTCTTCCCCAAAAATCCCTCATTTTTTTACAGCTCCACCACATATGTTCGTATGTTCCATCAATTTCTTTACATCTCCAACATAACTTATCTCTTTTATTATCCATCTGGTAAAGTCTTAATGGTGTCAGGTACCATTGCCACAACATTTTAAAATTATGTTCTTTAATTCTTACAGACATTGTTCTCATAATCCTCTTTTTCCCAGTATACTTTATAAAATAACCGGGAGAATGTGAGATAATATTCACTTTCTGCACCTATTCACCCATCCATAAAATCTTACTTCATTGTCTCTGTATCTGGAGAATATCTATTTGTTTCTTTTCCTCTTTCCTCATTTTTCAGTACACTTTTATATACATGCTTTTCACCTTTTGAATCCTGATTCCACCCCACCCCTTTTTCTGGACTACTTCAAGATTGCTTCAATCCACCCTGGAACTGAAACAGCCCCAACTGATCCAAATAGCTGCAATGCAGCTAATCAATCAATCATCAGTCAGTCAGTCAGTCCATCTGTCCATCTGTCAGGAGGTGGGCTGATTGGTTTTGAAAGTTTCTCCTGCAACTCAACCTGGTCTAGGAGAGGAAAGGTGATTACAGGAGGGATGAGTAGGCCTTCCACATTTGTTCTTTTTGTAGATCTGTTTATAAATCCTTCTAGGACATGAGCACTAAAAGAATGAGAAACAGTCAAAAGATCTGGTCTGGTAGACTGTGAACCATTCCTGGCTACAAAAACTTCGGTTTTCTTTTTATGAGTTTTCACACAATATAAATTATTATTATTCGTTATAATGACATTTAAAATGCATCAAATCATGTGTCTCAGTATTTGTTACTAGTGTAGAGAATAATTATTTCTTGATTGATTTTGTTCTGTATATATAAAATTTTATTGGTTTTTATTTTTTATTGAATTAATAACCCAGTTGTAAATTTATTTTCCTTTTCTTATGTCCTTTCCTTCCTTTTATTTATTTATATATTTTTATTTATTCAATTTATAGGCCGCCTTTCTCACCTCGGTGACCCAAGGTGGCTCACATCAAATAAATCATCTTGTACAACAAAAACCCACTGCTAAAACGGTAAAATAATTAAAATCTACAGAACCCATAGCCCCTTAATTAAAAATCCCAACAGGGCTAAATGAGCCAGCAAGGCTGAGATGTGCTGCCAGACACACCCCATGCTTGCTGGCAGAGTCAGGTTTTCAGAGCCTTCCTGAAGGGGTACAGCTCTGTCTGGAGGTGCAGTTCTGGTGGCAGGAGGTTCCAGAGGGCCAGGGCTGACACCAAGAAGTCTCTCCTCCTGGTCCCAGTAAGATGTGCATCCCTGGCTGATGGGACCACCAGAGAGCCCCTACTGTCTGCCCTCGTAGGATGGGTTAAAAACGTTGGGACGATGCTGTCTCTAAGATATCCTGGCCCACTGCCATAAAGGGCTTTAAAGGTTAAACCAGCACCTTGAATTGCACCCAGAAGCATACTGGAAGCCAGTGCAGCTCCCATAGCAGTGTCAAGGCATGGACAGAATGCCCGCAACCCAATACCACCCAGGTGGCCGCATTCTAGACCAGCTGTAGCTTCTGGATGGTTATCAAGGGCAGCCCCATGTAGAACATGTTACAGTAGTCCAATATGGAGGTGACCAGAGCATGGGTGACCGTAAGCAAAGAGTCCCAGTCCAGGAGTGGGCATAATTGGTGAATGATACGGAGTTGTGCAAAAGCCCTCCTGGCCACGACTGCCACTTGCTCTTCAAGCAGTAGTTGTGAGTCCATGAGGACCCCCAAATTACATGGCAGGTCTGTTTGGGACAAAGAAGCCCCATCCAGTACCAAAGATGGTAGCTCCTGGGATAACGCAGAACCCTGAACCCACAGCCACTCAGTCTTGCTTCAGCTAAAGCCCGTTGTCCCCAATCCAGACCCTCATAGCCTCCAGGCACCTGGTTAGGACTTCAACAGCACCACAGACTGAGATGTATAGCTGAGTATCATCAGCATACTGATGATGCCTCACCCCATGGGAACAGATGATCTCCCCCAGTGGTTTCATGTAGATGTTGAATAGGAGGGGTGAGAGAACCAAGCCCTGAGGGACCCCATACTGAAGGGGCCTAGGGCTGGAATCCCATCCTCCAATGACACCTACTGGATCTGGCCCCTCAGAAATGAGGAAAACCAGTACAACACTGTGCCCTGGGCCCCTAATCCTTGGAGCCGCCTCAGAAGGATACCGTGGTCGACTGTATCGAATGCCGCTGAAAGGTCAAGAAGAGCAAGGACAGAGGGATTGCTCTTGTCTCACTCATGCCAGAGATAATCCATAAGTACGACCAATGCTGTTTCTGTACCATAACCAGGCCTGAATCCTGACTGGAAATAGTCCAGATAATCCACGTCATCCAGGATACCCTGGAGCTGCTGTGCCACCGCTTTTTCCAATACCTTCCCAAGGAAGGGGAGGTTGGATACAGGCCTAAAGTTGGACAATACTGTTGGGTAGAGCGATGGCTTCTTCAGCAGGGAGCGCACCAGTGCATGTTTGAAAGATGCCGGAAACACCCCCTCCTGCAAAGAAGCATTTACCATCACTTCGACCAAGCTGCCTGTCATTATCCCTAATTATAGCTGCTTTGGTGGAACGGTAGGTATGAGTCTTGCTTTCACCCCAGACAGAATCTGGCAGCTCCTCATTCTCTGATAAATACTGTGAGTTGGTAAAAGTGGCTAGGGACTGTGGTGGCTCAAGTGGTTAAGATGCTGAACTTGCTGACTGGAAGGTCAGAGTTCGATTCCTGGGTACTGCATGATGGAATGAGCTCCTGCCTCTGTTCCAGTTCCTGCCAACCTAGAAGTTCGAAAGCAAGAAATTGCAAGTAGATAAATAGGGACCACTTTGGTGGGAAGGTAAACAGTGTTCCATGCACACCAGTGTTGAGGCATGCTTGCCACATGTCCATGGAAACATATGCAGATGCGGACAGCGTGGGCTCTTTGGCTATAAACAGAGATGGGCACTGAACCCTAGAATTGGATATGATTGGCTTTTGAGCAAGGGAGACCTTTACCTTTATCTAACAATTGCAGGGGTTCTCAACTTACGGCCCAGAGGCTGCATGCAGCCTACGACACCATTCCATGTTGCCCCCACTGCCTCTGCCACATTCGGAAGTGCCATGTATGGCAGGCAGGGCAAAATGGCTGTCCAGCCCCAGAAACTGTCTGAGGGAGTGTGACCCGGCCCTCAGCTTGAACATGTTGAGAACCCCTGAACTAGTGGGTTCCACTAGAAAATCACTAGTATCTGACATTACTCTCTTTACTGTTTGCACATTTAGCCTCTCTATGGCTCTGTCACAATACATCCAAAGTAAAAATGAAAAATTCAATATGTCCCTAGTTGAGAAAGCTAATACATCTGTATTTGGGTGTAGCAGCTGACATGGCCAATTTCTGTCTAAGAAAGCATTTCTTAACTGTTAATAACTCATTCTTGAATTGCCCCTCCCCTTAAAAATCAAATTGCCCTACTCTTGGGCTTTTTCTCCATGTTGGGAACCATGGATCTAGAGCCTCAGCCCATTCCTGACTGACAGCTGAGCCCTGATCTCAGGAGATAACTTCAGAGATTTTCTCTTTCTCCTAAGCTGATTCACATAAACCATAGCTTTGTGCAGCTACTTTAAAACTAAGTGCTAGTAGATCTGAAGCTCCTGCATTGGTTCTCTCTCTTAAGAGTAATGAGGGTACAATTTTCAGAGTTGTATGGAAGCTAGGCAGCTTCTGTGGAAACCTCTGGTCCCACAGCTATGCAAGAATGGCAGATTCTTCAGGACTGTTGATTCTGGTCTTGTCCCTCTCTTTCTAAGAAAAGTCCAAGTTCAAAGTCTAGCCACAGTTCTGATGTTTGAGAGCTAATTCACATTTTTACCATCTCTAGTGGAATCATGGCAGTTTTCTCAAATTTTTAGGCATGCTAACTCTTTGCCTGTGACCTATTGGTCATTGGCATCTATCAGTGTGCACATTGGCATCTATCAGTTGCAGGGCGTACTGGATGAAGCGGAATATCTGGACGACTTCCAGTCAGGATTCAGACCTGGATATTGTACGGAGACTGCATTGGTCGTGCTGATGGATGATCTCTGGCGAGAGCGGGATGGCAGTCATCCGTCTGTCCTTGCTCTTCTTGACCTCTCAGCAGCTTTCGATACCATCGACCACGGTATCCTTCTGGAACGGCTCTGAGGATTGGGGATCCAGGGCAAGGTATGGTCCTGGTTTTCCTCATTTCTGAGGGGCCGGACCCAGTTGGTGTGGTTGGAGAGCGAGAAGTCCAGTCCTAGGTCCCTAAAATATGGGGTGCCTCAGGGCTCGGTACTCTCTCCTCTCCTATTTAACATCTACATGAAGCCGCTGGGTGAGATCATCCTTTCCCACAGGGTGCGGTACCACCAGTACGCGGATGATACACAGTTGTACATCTCAGCCTGTGGGGACCCCAGTGATGCAGTCAAAGTCATTTCCAGTTGTCTGGAGGCGGTTGGGGTCTGGATGGGGGCGAATGGGTTACAGCTGAATACTAGTAAGACTGAGTGGCTGTGGATGGGGGGTCCTGTGCTATCCCGGGAGCTACCATCTTTGGTTTTGGATGGGGCTATTTTGCCCCAGACTGACACGGTGCGCAACTTGGGGGTCGTCCTGGATTCGCGGCTGCTGCTAGAAGAACAGGTGGCAGCTGTGGCCAGGAGGGCCTTCGCCCAACTTTGGGTGATTCGCCACTTGCGCCTGCTCCTGGACCGGGACTCTTTGATCATGGTCACTCATGCTCTGGTGACCTCCAGACTGGATTATTGTAATGCGCTCTACATGGGGCAGCCCTTGATGACCATTCAGAGGCTGCAGCTGGTCCAGAATGCGGTGGCCCGGGTGGTGATGGGGTGTGGACGTTATGCCCATGCCTCACCACTGCTTCGGGAGCTGCACTGGTTACCCGTTTGCCTCTGGGTGCAATTCAAAGTGCTGGTTTTGACCTTTAAAGCCCTATATTGTAGTGGGCCAGGTTACCTTAGAGACCGCATCGCCCTAAGGATGTGTCCGTCCAACCAGAGCGGACCGGAGGGGCTCTCTAGTAGTGCTATTGGCCAGGGGGCCTTGCCTCTCTGGCATAAGGAGGATAGCCTTCTCTGTGTCCGCACTGGCCCTTTGGAACCTCCTGTCAGTAGAAATGCATCTCCAGATGGAGTTGTTGCCCTTTAGAAAAGAACTAAAAACCTGGCTGGCGAGCCAAGTTTGGGGTGCAGGTGGAGGGGTGGCTTCCGTTGGGTGGTTAATATAGGGGAGGATGCCTGTCCCATGGTTTCTTCGGTTCCTGCACCCCTCTCTCTTTTTAGGGGTGGGTTCCTATTGCTGGTTTTTATCTGTTTTTATCTGTTTTTACCCACTGTGTGAACCGCCCGGAGTCGGCTTTGGCTGAGTGGGCGGTATAGAAATTTAACAATAAAAATAAATAAATAAATAAATAATCTAAAGTTTGGAATGCTAATATCAATGCTGGCTGAAATCCAGAAGTTTTATTTATTCATCATATGAAGAACTTCAGTTGACTACATTGATGCTGATATATACAGTGAGCACAAATTGACCATCTCAGGTTCCTAACTAGAATTCCACATCTAGGTTTGAAAGCCATTGAAGGGCTTAATCTGTGGAACTATGCAAATCTTCCAATGTGTTACTAAATGCATGTAAGGGACACTTTGAAGCAGGATGGCATAAGGCTGATGGATCTTGAGGACTCGTGCTAAGTGATCACACCTCTCTGCTTATGCCTTCAATGTACAACTGACAGATAGTGATTGAGGGTCCTGTGAAGGATCTTTTGGTGTATATCTTCTTCTTCTACATAGCTTTTGACCGGGAGGTCACACATGACACATCTTATTCTGATGTGTACACTATTTAGTCATGACTATGTCATTTTGCCAGGAATGCACCACATGGAGGCTAGTCCAGAAGTAACTTGTGCCTAGAGTAGCCCCACTGCATCAACTGAACTTATGGAGGAGATGATTCATTGAACCCCATTGATTCAATTGGGCCATACTAGTTTTGAATTACCACTGGATTTCAGCTTTCTTATTTTGGTGTTTGCTGTCAACTGTTTAATGTAGGACCTTCTGTGCAGTGATGGATGCCTACAAGCAGTTGGCTGGAAGATGGTCATTACCATATTACAGTGTCACAATCCTTTTCTGCTGCTATTAAGATCACTGTGGTCACATGGAAAAGCTGACATATTGACTTGGGGATTCTGGGAAGTGCAGTCCTAGAAAGTAAACACCCCCCCCCCAATGATACATAAGTAGGATGCCTTTTGTTAAGTAAAGATTGCTAATGTAGTTTGTGCAGCAGACCTACTTAGTCTTTTTTCCCTAACTAAACACAAAATATAATTCATTAATATCTGTAAATTGGCAAAACCATGACATAATTTCCATGTAAAAACTTTGCTTAATGTACTTTTCTAGTCATATGATCATTAGAGCAGATCAGGCATTAACCGTGCCCTCTGCAGGAACAACATTTGCATACCATATTGCACGTAATCTTAACCCTATTATGAAGTCTGTTCTGAGTTCTTGTATCTGGAGATTAGTCTTTTTTTATTTAAAAAAAATGATTGAACCTGTTGTGGGATTTCTCAAATTAGAATTCTTTGATAACTTCTTTGTTTCAAGCATTTTTCTCTGCAGCTCTTCAGCAAGGGAGAGAAAATAAGTCTGGCCTTTGCCATTCTTGTGAAGTCATTATCCTGTTGTAAGAATGGCATAGGGAGCCAAACCAACAGAAGCAAACTTCTGGCTTCAGTCACAGGTTATTAAGATGAATTCTGGCTGGAAGTGGACTTTGAATATTACAAGCACTGTTGATTTATTTGTGCTGCAACCTCCCATAATTATTTTTATTTTTCATAAAAGGAAGTACCGTTGTACGGCACCTCCCAGAGGAGCAGTTGCCCTGTGATGGTTTCCACATACACTTGCTCGAATTACACCAACCTTTAAAAGTGGGAATATTAAAAACCTTTTCTCCTTCATGCCCCCACAGTTCTGTCACTGAGACATGTGGAACTGTAAAACTGGTAGGTGTGTGGGTGAGGGAGTGAAGATGCTTTTCTCTTTCTTTCTCTCCTCACCTTAGAGTATTTTAAATGTCAGGCATTTCAGGTCCTGAAATGAACATTTAGACCCTGAGGCTAGGGCACCTCGAACCATTTCTCAATATCTTCTTAAAACATGCGAGGGGATAGCAACAAAGAATCTGCTGGCACCTTAAAAAGATCTGCTGTCGTAGATTGCAATCCACAAGATATTTTTTATGCACAATAAACTCTCTTAGACTTTAAGGTGCGACCAAATATTTGTGGTTTTGGTTCTGTGGCTAAGTGACAGCTAACACAGTTGCTGCCCCTGGGAATAAGGATGTCTCAGAGGTTGGAATAATTAATTACAAAGAACTAATTACAAAGCAGTGTACTTTGGAATCCAACACAAGTGAAACTGAGAACCTCTCCCCTGTCCCTCCTGCTAAGTCTTGGTGGCAAAAATGTTGCTGATGGATGCTGTAGTACCAAGAGGAGGAACATGGCAGGATCCCATTTTCAGGCTTAACTAAGCGCCTGTCTACACTGCATATATCCTGCTTTCCCCACAACTGTTTTTGCTCTGCTTTGGGCCAACTTAGGTTATGGTGTCTACACATGTTTTCAATTAAAGTGTTCCCTACCACCTCTTTTTACTGCTGTCTCACAACTTTCTGACACAGCGCTAGGACTGCATTTATTTTGGCACACTGCTAATTATCCCATTTTGTAGCTTGTATAGCCGGTTAGTTCACACACACAAATAGAGCTGCGAGTGATGTTATCACAGGTGACAACACTGTGATGTATGCAGTGGGCTGTGACATAGAAATGGAGAACAGAGAAGCCCCATCATATACTTTCATAGAATCTAATTTTTTAAATTAGTTCCCTAACTGAAACAGCTCAACTCTAGGTGTAATGTGCTGGACAGGTGCATTGTTATTTCACTGTCATTTACTTTATTCAACAACAACAAAAAACTTGGCACATTTAATGTTTGATATATAAAAGGTGAAAGATGTTTTTAAAGAATCAGTTATTATAACAGTAATGAATTACTTTGGGGAGCCTGGAATTACAACTGCTACCTCTTACTTTTCAATGTGACTTTCTGAGCTCTGAGATGCTTAATATGCACCTTTGTTATTAACAATATGAAACTCTTACAGTGGGGCTAGCTTTGAAGGTCCTTAAGTAAGAATTTTTGCATCACTGACCATAGGGACCATGATGCATATAGAAGAATAAAATAATTTCAGAGTCTACTTGGGTGCTATAGAAAAAAAGACTCAGAGTTTGGGAGGAGAGTATTAATGTGACAGCATTACCTGTGACACGATTTTTGCCTTGGTTTGCCTAGGCCTGTACTGTGGAATTAAAAGTTCTCTCTAGATAACTCATCTCTGCTCTGTTCTACACAATCTATGGCAAATTGTTGTCATTAATTTTCACCAAATTACAGGAACACTAGTAAAATTGTTAGATTAATTGATGCATATCCCTGTACTGTGAGCACAATATTCCCTAGCTTTTACAAAGGATTTTTCAAGGACATCATAAAAATGTAGTAGGATCAAGAACTTCAGATTTAGCTAACTATTCAACATTAATAGATGAACAGAAGGCATGATGATAGAAACAACAGGAAATTCATCTTTCTTTCTCACTTTCTCTCTGTGTTTGTATGCAGTGAACTGTTTCATTAGGATAAGCAAGAAAATAAATGGGAACATATGCAACGTGTGTTAAGGCTATCAAGAAAAAACACGTAAAAATTAGATCCATTTCACTGCTATCATATGATCTTTCTTAGGAGGAAGACACTAAGCAAGAACAGAGAGGCTGGTTAGTACTTCAGAGCAAATGAAACATTGTGATCATTCAGCATTTTTGGAACATTCTTTGGACTGGGTTAAAATTGTTGCTGAATGAATTCTTTTCCATTCATTAGAAAACAAAAGGATTATGAGATGGATTATCAGAGCGGACCGGAGGGGCTCTCTAATTGTCCCATCAGCCAGGGGGGCTCGCCTCTCTGGCACAAGGAGGAGGGCCTTCTCCGTGTCCGCACCGGCCCTTTGGAACCTCCTGCCTGTGGAACTGCGTCTCCAGACGGAGTTGTTGCCCTTTAGGAAGGAACTAAAGACCTGGCTGGCGGGCCAAGTTTGGGGTGCGGGTGGGGATGGGGGTACCATTGGGTGGTTGGTATAGAGGTGTGCCTTCCCCCAGGGTCCCTTTGGTTCTTGCGCACCTTTTAGGGGTGGTTTCTTTTTAAACTATTAACTTTTTTATCATGTGTCTTTTATGTATTTACTGTCCGCTATGTAAACTGCCCTGAGTTGGGTTGTACCTGAGAGGGCGGTATATAAGCGTGAAAAATAAATGAATAAATGAATGAATAAATTAACCTTGTAATCAAGAACCTTGCAACACTGGCACTTCTGTCTGTACAAAGAGGGTCTGATGCACATAGGTAAAATTTATGCAAATGAATATGCATGTGGTAGAGGCAAAGGATGGTGCCACAATACCACACTTTGGCCATGCTAAGCAAGAAGAATGTTGCATTCCCTGTTTCTTTCTTTTAAAAAACAAAATACAATACTCAAAACATGCAACTGCCCATCCAGTTTAAATTCAGAATAACTGTACTACTTAATTAAGGTGCATCTTGAATAAATGCAGTCACTGCCTCCCCCAATAGGCTGTATTTGAAAATGAGTGATATGCATCTTTACCCTTCAAAGTGAGAGGAGTAGTGGTTCAACTGCTGCCCTGCAACCAAAAGGTTGTAAGCCTTCCATCCTTCCAAGGTCGGTAAAATGAGCACCCAGCATGTTGGGGGCAAAATGTTAATTAACTTGTGAACCGCCCAGAGAGTACACTATGTGCAATGGGGCGGTATATAAGTGTGATTACTTTGCTTTGCTTTGCTTTATGTTTTTGTTACATGTTTAGGATGAACTTTCTTTAATAAGCTCAAAGCAGTACATGTAACTTCTTACTTAATTCTCACAACAATCAAGTAGGGTAGGAATGTAATGAGTACTTAGTAACAGTTTTTCATTCTTGGCAATGTTCTGGTTTTGCCACATCAAAACCTCTGCCACAAAAGAAGGCTTTTTTAATCTTCCCACTGAAAAATAAATTGTAAAAAAAAACCAACAACCCAGTCTCACAAAACCAAAACCAAAACCAAAATAAAAATAAAAAACAAAAAACAAAAAACAAAACCTTGGTGAACGGATTCCTTGCTTAATAACAACAAAACAAAAGCAAAAGCAAAAATGGTGGGAAGCTCTTATTTTTCAACTATTGTTCTGCTTGATATATTGACAAACTAATCCCCTTTCTGGTAGATCACACTCTGACAATATTGAATTCTGCTCGAGAATTTTAATAATCCAGATCCACTTTGTGCTTCTTCTGAGGAAAAAAATTACTACAAAATGTTGGGAATACCAACAGTATTTTCTATTAGATTTCTCAGGGGAGGAAAGTTTCACACGAAGAAATCTTGCTGCAAGGAAAAAGGAGAATTTTTTAATATTTTCCGATCAAGAGTATAATATTAATAATTTAATGTCAGAAATTATTCTGGGTTGAAAGGATTTTTGAGAAATATACTCCACTCAGGGAACACCCAAATGAGGATCCTTTCATGTCCCCAAGAATTGGGACAGAGACGGGTGCTCAATCCCCCATGAAGCACCCATGTCTTGAACTGCCGACTTGCCAACCTTCCAGCTTACAAGGCAAGCTTCTTAACCATTGAACCACCGCTGCCCCCCATCAAGAGTGAGTAGCTGTGAGATCCACCTCTGTACAGTGAGGTAGGTTGTGATCATAGAAGAGCCATGTTCAGATGTTACTTGTCTAGTTCTTTCCAACTTGTATGTAAGAGAAGGTATAGGAATTCAATAAATAAATAAATAAATAAAATAAGAATGCCTCCATGTTCATCATTACTTTATCCATATGAAGAGTAATGTGTCCATAGAGGAGAGCCTGATGCTTATGTGTAAGTTCTCCACACAAACAAGAAGCCAGAAACTGTATACCTTTTATATACAAGCAAAAATCTCTTCCCCACAAAGGCTGCCATTCATCTGCTTGTGTATTGGAAAGAAATCAATATGTAATGCCTGAATAGGGCTGGAATACCTGGGCCAAAGTTATTCAACAAGTTTCCATTGCCAAGCAGGCAATTGAACACACGACGTGGTGAGTGGACGGCTATATAAATTTGAAATAATAATAATAATAATAATAATAATAATAATAATAATAATAATAATAATAATAATAATAATAATAATAATAATAATAATAATAATAATAATAATAATAATAATAATAATAATAATCATCATCATCATCATCATCATCATCATCATCATCATCATCATCATCATCATCATCATCTTCCCCCTAGTCTAGCACTCTAACCACTACACCATAAATATAATCCCATTGGTTTGTATGTCATATTTATACAAGTTTTCTATTTTAGCATCATATAACATAGATGGTTCTGTAAATTCCACATTTTCTTCTTGCTTGGTAGATTTTAAATACAGGTATATTGAAGTGGTTAAAACACTGTCTTTGCTCCTTGTTCCAAGGCAATGGATTATAGAAGCATATTTCTCAGTCACAGTGAAATTGTGTTATTTATTAACCAATTTGTTGAAAACATATTCAAATTGAATACAATGCTGATCTTAATTGAGATATATGCAATATTTTTAGGGAGCTATTTTGTTCTTTCTTTTAGACTGTATCATGCATCAAAAAGAATTCCCAATGGGTTGCCTTGAATTAAGAAGCATATCTGCAATTTTATCGATTGCACCTCTAGCAGGGCTGAAAATTTTCATTTGCTTTTGTGGCATGCACGCACATGCACACATGCATGCACACACATGCACACACTGTGAATTATGCTAATTAATTTCAAAAGCATGTGCTTCCAAGTAATGGACAAAATCTATTTGAAGATTGCTATTCATTTTTAACTTTGATTGGATTGTTGTTGTTGTTGCTGCTGCTGTTGTGTTTGTGGTGGTGGTGGTGCCAGCGGCGGTGGTGCCAGCGCCGGCGCTGTTGGTGTGTGTGTGTGTAACTAACTCAACCACAAGCATTTTCAGAACAAATAAAACAAAGAAAACAGTGGCATGATTTCTATTCATGCAGCTCAGTGCCCTTACAGTTTATGACATAATCAGACACAGATTTTAGTCTTTAATTTAAAGTTTCCTAACTCCTCTTCAGGTTTCATTGTTCTGTAATAATCAATTTCGGCTTGGAGAAACCTTTGGGGTTATCAGGATGTGGAGGAGCTTTTAAACCCAGAATATGACTGCTACCTGTGCCACTGTCATGACTGAAACCAGTATCAGTAATTTTTCAGCATTAAAGTCTGCTCCACAATTCAAGACCCACAAAGGTTTCCACATGTTAAATGAGATACTTAGGGAGCCTTGAGATGTGGCAGAGGGATAAATAGGAAATAAACAGGCCGCCACCTCCAGTTCCCCACCAACAGCCGAAGGGAGGAGTTGCCATGGCCTGATTGGTGGCTGAGGACTTCGCCACCACCTCCAGGGCCCCACCAGTGGCTGGAGGGGAGATTTGTTTTGTTTTGGATTGTAGTACTGTATTTTGTTTTGTGGGGTTGTATTTTACTGTTACTATGATTCTTACTGTACTGTTGTTATATTGATTGTAAGCAGCCCTGAGTTGCCATGGAGAGTGGGCAGCAATATAAATCTAAACAAACAAGCAAATAAACAAATAAACTTTGTGGCTAAGTTTAGTGTCTTTTCCAGGAGACATAGAAGGAGTCGCAGTAAGGACTAACACAGGTTTATTGGTTGATGATCAGAATGAACACGTGGTAATGGCGGAGATATCTCACAGACTAAAACCACTGGCTTTTTCGGGTCGAAGTGGGTCAGGACAGCATCCGAGGACAGGAGTGACTTGAGCTCCTTGAACGCTCTCTCCTGCCTGTCCCCCCACCGCCAAACCGCATCCTTTTTAAGTAGCGCGTGCAGTGGCTCCGCGACCGATGCCTTCCGAGGCAGGAAGGTATGATAAAAATTTAGGAGCCCTAGAAATGACTGTAGCTCCGGTTTTGTGGTGGGGCAAGGGGCGTTTTTTACGGCCGCAACCTTTGACTCAGAGGGCTTGATCCCATCCTCGTCGCCAATTTAGTGTCTTTTCCAGGAGACATAGAAGGAGTCGCAGTAAGGACTAACACAGGTTTATTGGTTGATGATCAGAACGAACATGTGGTAATGGCGGAGATACCTCACATTATATACAGTAGTACAATACATTTGAATCTGGCTGCATGGTAGCTCATTGGCCGCTACCGGCGTGACGTCATCCGGGTCACGCCCATCTTCGGTGGTGGATCGGTAGTAGTTTGTTGTTGCGGGGAGTTCCCGCAGCTGCAGGTGATTTGAGGAATGATAACCATGTGAGTTGAACACTCGCAGCTGCCCTCTATAGGCAGCTTGCTCGCGTTCCTTTAACAGCTGGGTTACATTGTGATTGTGGCCAGGTTACATTCATACATTTCTTAAAGCGACATTGTACATACACAACACTAAGTAATACAGTTTATTATGTACATGAAATGGTGATTCAAATCTCAAGCGAAGCTCAACATAAAATTTAAAAGATATTTTCTGGCCTAACAATGTCCTTGCTGTTCTATCATAAAGTCTTGTGCTTTTCACCATTACATTTCTTTTGTTCCCACGCTTAAGTGCCTTATTTACAAGGAAATGTGTTTAGGGCTGTACTGTGGAATTAAAAGTTCTCTCTAGATGACTCATCTCTGCTCTGTTCTACACAATCTATGGCAAATTGTTGTCATTAATTTTCGCCAAATTACAGGAACACTAGTAAAATTGTTAGATTAATTGATGCATGTCCCTGTACTGTGAGCACAATATTCCCTAGCTTTTACAAAGGATTTTTCAAGGACATCATAAAAATGTAGTAGGATCAAGAACTTCAGATTTAGCTAACTATTCAACATTAATAGATGAACAGAAGGCATGATGATAGAAACAACAGGAAATTCATCTTTCTTTCTCACTTTCTCTGTGTTTGTATGCAGTGAACTGTTTCATTAAGATAAGCAAGAAAATAAATGGGAACATATGCAACGTGTGTTAAGGCTATCAAGAAAAAACACGTAAAAATTAGATCCATTTCACTGCTATCATATGATCTTTCTTAGGAGGAAGACACTAAGCAAGAACTGAGAGGCTGGTTAGTACTTCAGAGCAAATGAAACATTGTGATCATTCAGCATTTTTGGAACATTCTTTGGACTGGGTTAAAATTGTTGCTGAATGAATTCTTTTCCATTCATTAGAAAACAAAAGGATTATGAGATGGGATAGGTTCACTCAAAAACACAACATACAGCAAATCCTCGAGTTATGAACACCTCTACTTATGAAAAACTCGAGATACAAAAAGGAAATCCCGGAAAAACAATGCTTCAAGTCTTTGATAATTTCCACTCTATTTTTGGAATTTTTCATCATGTTTTGGCACTGGCAGAAGCTCTCAACCCAACCATGAAGTGCTGAATATCACCTCTTCCTCATAACAGCTGATAGTCGGGAAATAGTCCTGCAATTAGCAGAGCTGGTATTGTCGGAAATGTGCCAAATATGCATTAAAATGCATTGAAAACCTTCCGGAGCTCAGGAAAAAATGGGAAAAAACTTTTATCTGTTCAAAACTCTTTCTAAAATGCACTTAGGAATTTTTCACCATGTTTTTGCCACTTCAAAAAGAATTTTGAACAGAAAAAATATGTGGAATTTTGGGTTGTTTTTTTTTTTTTGCTTTTTTCTGAGCTCCAGAACACATTATTTGATTTTCAATGTGTTCCTATGGGACATTGCCTTTCAAGATACAATTTTTTCAAGATACGATAATGAACTAATTTCGTATCTTGAGGTTCCACTGTATTTACTCTGCTTTTGTCCTCTTTGTCTGTCAGGGAAGGACTTAGGGGGAAGAAGTGAGGTTCTTCCTCCTTATGAAAGACATCCTGATACATTTAACTTGTCAGCTGTACCATGAAAAGGTAAAAGTCCAACTTTCATTTCACTCTGATTCTAGCACTGTCATGTTATGCTAAAATGATCGCATCAGATCACAATTTATGTCTCTGATCACAAGGTTTTACAAAGTGAATAAATTTTAAAAGAGTACTAGAAAGAATCATTTACCATTGTTTTATTGCCATACTGCTTGGTTTTGTAGCTTTTTTAAATTGTGAAAAGCTTTTGATTACATATTTTCTGAAAACACAAGACACGCTGTTTCTATTTTCTGTTTTTGTTGGTAAAGCAACACAGTGAAATATAGAATGAAATCAGATATGAACTGACTGTAAGGTTGTTGTAATGAAATAAGGGTCACACAAGTTATGTAGAATAAGGTTTTTGTTTAGTTAAGGGCCCTTTTTCTATTTCTTAGTCTGCTTATTAGCCCTAGCAGCTGATAGAGCTTGCTCAGGCTACCAAAGCAGTGTTGAATCTTAATCACCTGGTGTACCGCACCCAGATTCTAGAAAGAAGCTAGAGAGTTCTGTAAGAACAGGGCATTTGGGAGGATAAAAAAGAAAGGGGGAAAATATAGAAGCAACAAGATGCTGATTCAGGATGGCAGGATTTATGGACTATTGGAATGGAAAAAGTTGGTTTCCAAGTAAGCTGCAACAGTAGTGCTAAGATTATTAAGGTTTCTTTTTCTTTAGAAGGGGCAGAAAAACCTAAGTGTGCAGTTTCTTTTTGTAACGTGCTTGAGAAAATATTTTTCTTTACCTCAAACTATTTCTTTATCTTTTATGTTTAAATGGAAAAATAAATAGACTTTGATTTTACAAAACAAACTATTTGGATTTGATGAGGGGAAAAAGTAAGAAAACCCAGAGCACAAAGCCATACTATCAACTATTCAGAAGTTCTGATAGTGAGCCTACCATTAAAGGAAGTTCAGAGAGTGGAACCAGGAGAGTCCTGAGGCTAAAGTTAGAAGCTGGTATCATCATAGTTGTCACAAGAAACAACTCTTCTGGTTTCCCCTTTTCTATTATAGCACCACGTTGTGTGATACGACCATGCCATGTATGTGCCTGAGTGTGGTCCTGCTAGGCAATCTTGACTCTGGCACCACAACTTGCTTCTTCATCAGCTAATTCAGACAATTTGCATTTTAATATATCCCTGTGGACCTGCCTGTCATTTTCTAGCGATTGCCTGCCTGTGCTTTATTTCTGCAGCATATATAATTATGTCAGGTTCACACGATCATTTCCCACATAAACTTAAACAATTTCCAAAACTGGAACCTTAGATCAGGAGTACTCAACCTTTTTAAGCTGGGGGCCGGGTTACACTCTCTCAGACAGGCACTTCCTGGTGTGGTGGAGGTGGTGTGGGGCTGGATGAAATGGCACCACAGGCCCTATTTGGCCCACGGGCCACAGGTTGAGAATCCCTGCCTTAGATATTCTTGGATCACAAATCTAAAACAGCTCTAGCTAGCACAGCTAATGGTGAAGAACACTAGCAGCAGAAGTCAAAGAACATCTGGAACCCTAAATTTGGGAACAAAATGGATAGTTATACAAGTGCAAACAGGATCATGTGGGACTACAGGAGTGTAACAGCTCGCCCTGAACTTAACTGTGCTTCCAATGACTACACCACCTTTGAGCACAACACTTTCACAGAGGGAAAAGAACATGAAACCCAAGCATGGATCTGCCACTTTCCTTGCTTTGAACCATGCGTAATACCAATGAATAAACATCTTCCTTCTTCTTTTTCAGGTGTCATATCCATTCCAGATATTGGCTATCATCATGGCAATAGTCTTCCTGTTCTTAACTTTTTTTGGAATGATTCTTCTGAGGACATGCCACACCAGTCTCTCAGGTTCTTCAGCCATGATGTCCGTCAATGTCCAGAGCCTCTCTTCCCAGGGATCTTTCCTTTCAGAGAGAGGTAGAGTATTCTATACTTTATATTGTTCCTCATGATATGGCCAAGGTATTGGAGCTTTCTTTGCTTAATGGTCTAAAAGAGTTCTTGTTCTTTATCCATTTGGCGCAATACTTTTGCATTAGTCACATGGTCAACCCATGGTATCCTTAGCATCCATCTGTAGATCCACATTTCAAAAACTTAGATTCTCTTTTCAGATGTTTTAGTCAATGACCAAGCTTCCACTCTGTATGGCAACACTGGGAATATGTAACATAGAACCACAGTCCTGGATTGCCACTAGTGTCTGGTGACCCATTCTTCCCCTGGTGCTGTCTACATGTGCTTTGGATTGCATTTCTAACTATTCTTTTCCAAAAGGCTATAAAGACATCACAATCCTTTGAAAAACCCTTCTGGGGGTTTGTTTCATTTCTGACTTAGCAGAGATGTGGTGGGACAGACAGATCTTTCAATTACCCAAATACCTGGGAATCTCAGTATTTCCATCTGACATTCCCCCCATGATCCTGATGCTGCTGGTTAAAAGGAGATTAGGGCATATAGTGTAGATTTAATGTTACCCTGGCAGGGGGTGGCACATGAGGAATCCCGTCAGGCCTTGATTTACTGCTTAACAGTAGGGGAAAGCTTTAGGAATCCCCCCCTCCCAGGACTGTCATAAGTACTTCTTTATTGTTAGCCTGTCACAGCGCCACAGAGGGTAGCCCCTCAGCTTAAGAGATTTATGAAAAAAGACCACCTGGAGACTTTCTTATTTCTATCATTTTAAAAGGACATGAAAAGATCGTTTTCAGTTGCATCCCTTTCCTGGTCAGTGCACAAATCCACAAAAAGGGCAATTCACAGAAGAAAACAAACATTTGCAATTTGATTTCAATGTGCTTTCCATTTCTTATATCCTTGACCAGTTTGGTCCTATTACCTGAGTTGCTTTGTGATGTATTAAGCCTGCTTTGTTCAGATTTTGAGAAAAATTTCCATATGTGTCAAGCTGGATAGTCCCTAAACAGCAGGCAGTGTTCAAATTGTGCTAAGTATTCTTAAGTTGAAAGAGAGACATGAAAGTGAGACTGTTTTTGAACCTTTATTATTTGCTTTTTCTTTTTCTTTCCATGTTTGCAGTGTCAAAAGGCACTCATGGAGGGAATCTGAAAAATCCAAACAAGGCATAATAACAGGAATTAATCCAGTATTGTACAGAGGCCTGTCAACCTTTGTCAGGAATAAAAAAGTACCTTAAAAAAAAGAATTTAGGATAATTAAAGGAACCAGCAACCAATTATTTTAGTACAGCAGTGACATATAAAACAAATGAAGCAACAAACCAGTTATGTGTAAGAACACAGAGGGGAATTAGGAAAATGACACTGGGTATGACTTTTTGAGAATCTACTGACTGCTTATTGATATCGTTGTTTTTTTTTAGGGGAAAAACACCAGTATCATGTACAGTACTGAGGAAATGATGCCATCTTTGGCTATAAGTGGTGGAGTTTACACTGGCACTTTTAAAGATGAAATGTACAGCACACTAAACTGTAGTCCAGCCAAGCCTGCCAAGCCCGAACTGGAAATGCATTCAGGACATGTTGACAGGCATTCTTTTCTTCATCATTGCCTAGCAAGTCTCAAGGGAGACTTGGCATTCAAAACAGATTTATCTGTTATTTTGTATCCCTTTGTTCCCAGGAGATAGACCAAGCTCAAGCATAACAATCCCGGTTCAATAAGGCACAGAATGTGTAATGTGCCTGCATATTTCAGCAGAGCTTCAGCAGAAGTCACCTTCAGTTTATAAGCCACAATGTTTTTTCTCACATCCTACCTAGAAGGCTCCACTTTATGCTTCATGTAAATACTAATACTAATACTAATACTAATACTAATACTAATACTAATACTAATACTAATACTAATACTAATACTAATACTAATACTAATACTAATACTAATACTAATACTAATACTAATACTAATACTAATACTAATACTAATAAAAGGTGGCAGAGGACTCCTACAGGTGGAACAGACAGTAGAGGAAGAAAAGCATAGTTTGAATGACTACATTAAGAAAAGTGAAGAGCCTATGCTTCAGGAAGTGAACAAAGGAGGACTTTTGAAAACAGTGAAGAAGAAAGCGGAATACAAAGAGGAAAGGATAGAATGAAAGCGTGGCCCCACCCGGACTCAGACATCCGGGTGAGTTAGGGGGCATGGCCACCCCTCTATAAAAGGGGTGGCCACGAGGCAGCCGAGCTGCCATTTTAGAAATGCGACGGAGAGGAGAAGTTTTCTCCCTCGCATTCTCTCTTTAGTCGGCTATAGAGCCTTGCAGACCTCTGCACGTTCGATTCCTGGCTGGGAAAAGAGAACTCCGAGTACCTGGTGCCTTTTTTAGGATTGCCTCTTGGCTACCATGGTACTTACACGCAGGAGCTCTATCCCTGGATAGGGATCCTTCAGCGATTCTTATTCGTTTAGGGAGACATGCCTCCCAAGCGAAAGGCCCCGGCACTGAAGCCTCGGCCGAGGGGAAGAGCTTTTCCTGGCCCTGCATCGGATGGGGGCCAGCCTTTTGGTCGGAGGACCAGGGCTGCGCCCCCACGGCAGGGCAGTGATAGACCCTTGCCCACTGGTACCAGTGGGGCCGGTCAGGCTACCACTTGGCAGCCGGGTGCCAGCTTCGTAGCTGGTCTGGTGCAGGCTGGCCCCTCCGGGGCTTCGGCCGTGAGCAGGGCCCGGGACAGGCTGGCCCAGGGGGGCCTGGTGCGGGTGTCCGCCCCACAGCTCCTCCAGCCCCCCATGGGCCTGTGTTCTGGGCATGGCTCTACTCTGGCCCTGGCTCCCCTTTTTGGGGTGCCTTTTTCCTCAACTGACTAGTGGGCTGTCCAGCCCACCCGGCCCGCTTTATACTGGGGGCTGGGGCAGTGGATGCTCTGTTAGCACAGATGGCAGTGCTGGAAGCATCCTTGGGCATTGCACAGCCTCCTTTGGAGGGGGGTGCTACTCTTTCTTCAACAGGGGCCCCTTCGTCGGCCCCGGCTATGTTGCCGGCCGCAACGCTTCAGTGGGTGGCCAACTGGGTCGAGCTGCTTGAGACGGTCCGGCCGGCCCCAGCTGGCATCTCACAGCTCCCCGTTCGACCTGGTGTCCAGGCTGGGAGCAGTCAGGGTTGGTCCCAGAGTTCGATTCCGGAACCCCCGGTGGGGGTGGCTCACGGGGGTGCACCTAGTGAGTATCAGATTAATTTAGTGCACCAACACCACAGCCCACTTACAGTGGTGGGGTTCAATGGCCCTGGCCTCGTCAACTTGATGCGAGCGGGCATCAGTTACCATCCTATCCCAGTATCCCATGGTTTCTAAATGGTCCCTCATTAAGGGCGGGGGTGTCCACCACTGGGGCAGTGCCGAGCATCGCAGGGGCTGTCCAGGTCTCGCTGCGTATGCCCTCTATACAGAATGTGCCGACGATGGCTTTGCCGACGGCTGGTTATTCCTTGCCCCTGGGTGATCATTTGTCGTAGGTCACGAGGGATAAGATCTGGTGAGGGGAGTACGTCGATATATTCTCCCTATTGAACTGTGAGCCCACTGTGGAAGAGAGAGAGGGACGGGACGACAGAGACAAAGAGCTGTCCCGTCGTCATAAGCCACCGCGCACCTGGGCCAACTGGTTGCCGGCATACCTTATATATATGGTGGTATGCCTCAGGGCCCGGCCTGATTGGGCCACCCCGATGGTTCAATCCCTTGATAATATTTACAGGGCAATGGTTGATTTAATGGGCCCATCGTAGTTGGCTTACGATGAGGAATTTAGATGAGGGTGGCCCTATATCCTGAGACGAGGTGGGATGAGCCCTGTCAGCAATTGTTGCTCTTGTACATGACTCCCACGTGACTGGCGCCTGGTGATAGGTACCATTGTGGTCATGCTGTGCAGCGGGCTGCTGCAACACAGGCTCCAAGCTAACTGGTGGGGCAGGGGGTTCCTGCCCGCCTGCTGTGTTGGACCTGCTCAGCTAGCGACGTGTGTACTAAGCGCCACTGTCGTTACCGACACGAGTGTCCCCTTTTGCGCTGGCCACCTCCGTGTGCCCGCGGGTTGGTGGGTTACGCGGCAGAGGTAGGGGTGCACAGGGGGCAATCACAGCTCCGTCTGACGGAACTAGCCATGTCAAAGCCCCCCCTCCCCAATTAGTGTACTCATGCTGGAGCGATGGCTCTCAGCTTATCCAAGAAGGGATGATGCAAGGTACCTGCTGGAGGGTTTCCAATGGGGCTTTTGTATTCCATTCGGGGGTGTTAGGGGCCCCAAGATGCTACTAATTTAGTTCCCTTGAAAGGTAACGAGGAGGTTGCTGCACTGAGCACAGCTAAGGAAGTTGAGGCTATGAGAGTAACGGGCCCCTTCTTGGAACCACCTTTCCTAATTTGAAGGTCTCCCCTATGGGGCTAGTACCGAAGTAGAACCCGGGTGAATGTCATCTAATCCTCCATCTAGCTTACCCTGCGGGTTCTTCGGTCAGTGATGCCGTTCCTGCTGACCTTTTTCAGTCAGGAAAACGTCGTTTGTTCAGCCCCTAAGGGTGGTACGCTCATGCGGTCCCGGTGCTTTCCTGGCACAGTCTGATATGCACTCGGCTTTCCGATTATTGCCAGTGCACCCAGGGGATTTTGAGCTATTGAGTTTTAGGTTCCAAGGGGAATTTTACTTAGATAAGGCCATGCCTTTTGACTGCTCTATTCCATGTTCGGCATTCAAACGATTCGGTACTTTCATTCAGTGCGCCTTGGCTCGCAGGTCGGGGTCCCGGTCTCTAGCCCATTACCTCGATGACTTTTGGTTCGAGGGTGAACGGGGCTTGGACATGTGCATGCGTCTCCTCACTACATTTCAGACACTCATGTGGGAACTGGGTGTCCCCTTAGTGCCTGAATAGACCGAGGGCCCAGCTATTAAGCTCATATTTATAGGCATTGGAATTGACTCTGTCGCACAGGCGTCCGGGTTACCCATGGATAAGGTGGCTCGGATCTCTGCGGCGATTTTGGCATTGATTGCCAAACATAAAGTGTCCCCTCGTGAGCTGCAGCTACTTCATGGCCACCTTAACTTTGCCTGCAGGGTGGTTACACCCGGCAAAGCATTGGCCAGGCGCCTGTGTGATGCAATGGCTGGTCTGTTAAACGTCACCACAGGGTCCGGCTGATCAGGAGCATACAGGTGGACCTTCCGGTCTGGCTCAAATTCCTCCAGGGATTTAACGGGGTCTCTTCCTGGAGATCAGACCTTATGGTCTGCCCTAGATTTCAAGTATGGTCGAATGCCTCCGGCTCCCTGGATTATGGGGGTTTACTCTGAGGGTAGGGGGTCTTATGGCCGAGGGCTTCATGCATGGTTGGGCACGGATTGCCTCCGCGATTTTACCTTCCTTGAGTTTCTTCCCAAATTGGGGAGCACTGATGCTATGGGATGACGAGTGGGCCAACTCAGTGGTCCATTTTTGGTGTGACAATGTGGCAGTGGTGCACATTGTCAACACCCAGACGTGCAAATCCCCCAGGGTCATGGCATTGGTTTGTCAAGTCTTTTTGAGAAGCCTACGCCTAAATGTGCTGTTCAGGGCCAGACATGTTCCAAGTATTAATAACGATATTGCTGATGCTTTATCCCGCCTGCAGATCCCCCGGTTCCGTGCCTTGCTCCAGAAGCAGAGGAATTCCACTCGCCACTCCCGGCCGATATTTGGACGTTTGGCGAGGAGAGGTGAAGCAGGCATGTCATTGGCACCTCGCACGCATAAGGCATATCAACATGCTTTCATGCGATTTAGAACTTTTTGCGAGTAACTACAGTTACCTCAAGTATGGTCAATATCAGTGGAACAGGTTATACAATGCATGTTTATCTTCACAGTCAGGGTTTGGCCCCCCGTACTATAGCCTTCAGGCTTTCGGCACTGGCATTTATGGCCAACGTGTGTGTGTGTGTGTGGGGGGGGGGGGTTCAATGACTGCGTGAGTTACTTCCGCTTGCATCGTGTTTTGGAAGGGTGGACACATGAACGTGTCCGCCGCCTGGACACGCGCCACCCCACTTCGCCAGAGTTTCTGATCCACCTTGCACGAGGCTGGCATGACTTATGTTTGGATAGGTGTGAAGTGGCTCTTGGTCACGTAGCTACCACGGTAGCCTTTTTGGGAGCTCTCCGCATGAGTGAGTGGGTGCCAGAGTTGGGTACCATCTGTGTAAGGCGGATGTGTCTCGTAGGGCACTGGAACTCGACGATGTCTATGTCACACATGAGTGGGCTCAATTGGGGATACGGTCCTCAAAGGTTGTTCAGCATGGCGTAGGCAGTGGAGTTAGACTGCTACGAAGTTTCATTGAGACATCTGTCTGGTTGGTGCCCTACATGAATTTTTGGCAGTGCCTGCTGCGTGCCCCAGCCTGTTTTTCTGCCACCAGGATGGGTCTACCCTTACCAAAGTAAAGTTACTGAGGGTGACCGGTGCTGCGCTTCGCGGTGTGGGGCCCGTTGTGGCACCCATTTATTTAGGATAGGTGTCGCGTTGATCGCGGCTACGTTTGGGGTACTCGGAGGCGGATATGTGTGTACGCGTAGTTTCTTATATGTACGTCCCCTCACTGTATGAGTACCTAGTTATGTCCTTCACCTCTTCTCCTCTTTTACAGATCCTGTGTATCTCTGCACACCGGTGGCAGTGGGGCTGGTGGGCCGCAGCTATGTACACTGGTCAGCAGTATATGCTGCGGCGACAGAGAGTGGACCCCGACTTGGGCTGTGTGCATCCGCACGTATGCGATGGTATGGTATGCGTGGCACAAGGGGGCGGGACCTGTGGTCATTCCTGATGTTCGTCAGGGATGCTGGACCACCCGATGTTCTTATTAGGCACCTCGGCGGCAATGATCTTATACGGATCACTGCTATTCATAATCTGTCGAGGGGCTGTGACCTGGCGTTTTATATCATGTATGGCTTACACACGGTCGCTATGGTCTAACATCGTGCCGAGACACCAATTTAGGGGAGACGTGGATCTCCGTGGTTCGGACTGTTCCAGCAGTCAGTGGACAGGGCTGTTGCTCGGTCCCTTGCTGAGCATAGTTGGGAGACAGCCATTGGACACCTGCGGATAGACTTACAAATTTTTTTGCTGGTAGGCAGGAGAAGGGGTCCACCTGTCGGCTGGAGGTATGTACCTCTTTCTGGGTGTGGTGCAAGCAGGCCTGGCGACCAAGCTGATGGTCTGGGGGGGGGGGCGGTGAGTCATCATGGACGCCTCCCCGTGTGGTGGGTAGCACTGGTAAGGTAAAGATTTATGACCCAGAGGTATCCGGCAGGTTTGCAATTGACTGGCCAACACTTAGACAGGTACAGGTGTAATAGCTTTGGCCGGTCAAGGACGAACCAGGCAAGGAGTGATGGCAGGAGCTTAACAGCCTGCATCACCTTGAGATTTAATGGATACACGTCATAGGGTGGGGTCAGTAGATAGTTTATTGACTCCGGTCAACAATTTGTTTGTGTCAACAAACAAATTGATACAAATAGTTACATGTAGCCAATTGCCATTGGCATTTTGGGTGGAACCTTACCAGTGTTACTGCGGCCTGCTTGCCTTAAAGAATTACAATTGGATGATTACACCAATTGAAAGTTATAATTCGGACTAGGGCATTATTCAATAAAAGTGGCCCGCTGCCTTTATCCATATACCGGTGTCTGAGTCTTTCTTTGGGGGGTGCGCCTGCAAAGTCGAACTGCAAACTGGAAAAACAAACCTATCCATGATCAATACTTGAAAAAACATAGAAGGCAAAGCTGACCCAAAGCAGACATGGTTAAGAGCAGGAGTTTTGAAAAAGTAAATGGAATGATGTATCTTGGAAGCTCAGGAACAAGTTTTGCCAACAAATTGCATGAAAACAAAAATACAGCTCATATCCAACAATAGCAAATGCCGGTTTTGTAATGAAAAGGATGAAACAGTAGATCATCTGATCAGCGGATGCAGCAAAAATTCACAGAATTGCAGGGCCCCCCACCCGGACTCAGACATCCGGGTCAGTTAGGGGGCGTGGCCATCCCTCTATAAAAGGGGTGGCCACGAGGTAGCCTCGCTGCCATTTTAAAAGAGAAGCGATGGAGCGGAGAAGTTTGCTCCGACGCTGCTCACTGGATCGCTCGCCTTTTTTCTTAAACATTGATCGGAGGATATCTCTCCTCCGATCAGTGCCGGCTTGGGGGCTATGGCACCCAAGCGTAAGTCATGGCAGCCCCTGGGCCGCGACTTATGGGGAGGGCTCGGCCCAACCCCTCGATTCAACCACCGGGCCGGAGGGTGCGGGCGGCCGCCAAACGGGGGTAGCGGGGTGATTATCCCCACTGCCACCAATGAGGGTGAACAGACCTTGGCCTGCCTGCCCAGTCGGAAGACTCGGGCGGGGGCTGTGTGGGCCTGCTCCCCTGGGGTTTCTACCCATCTCCCCCTCTCCAACTCTTGCTCATAGCGGCCCATTTGGGTGCAGTGCGGGATCGCGCCCCTCCATTCCACCGGCCCCCCATGGGCTGGATTATTGGGCATGGCCCTATTCTGGCCAGGGATTGCCATGGTTTTATCCATCCGTCCGCTCGTCAATTCTCTGGCGGGCCATCCGGCCCACCCAGCCCACCTTATTCTGGTGGGTCTGACACTGTGGATGCCCTCCTTGCCCGCATATCGACACTCGAGGCATCTATGGAAATTGCTCCACCACTTTCGGATGGTTGGCTTGCCAGCTCTTTGGATCCAGCCCACGTGCCGGCCACGGCTACGCAGTGGGCCACCAACAGGGTTGAGCTGCTGGAGGCCATCAGGCCAGCACAGGCTGGCGCCTCGCAGCTCTCCATCTGGCCATTACAGTAGGGCACTCCACCGGGGAACAGTCCTGCTTGGCATGGACGCACAGAGACACAGAGCTCGATGGCCATCACGAGCTCTGACGCCCACCATGGGCCGTAACCCCCAGTGGGGGCGGCCCGTGGGGGTGCACCAAGTGAGTATCCTGGTCAAATCAGCACACCTGTGAAACTAGCTCATAACACTCGGGGGGGGGGGTACAGTGGCCATGGCCGCAACAGGCCAATTACACCCAGGTTCTTACAGGGGTGACCGCCCCAATGCTTCCCCTTAACTTCTAGGGGGTCCGATAGGGCCTATTATGTGTTTGCCCACTCCAATCTGTGCCAACGGTGGCCCTGCCGATGGCCGGTTACTCCCTACCCTTGGGTGACCATTTATGCCGGGCTATTAGTGAGAGGATATGGCGTGGGGAATATATTCACATTTCCCCCCCTCCTGCAACGTGAACCCACTGAGGAGGAAATGGAGGAGCAGGACGACAGGGACAAGGAGTTGTCCCATCGCCGTAAGCTGCCTCGCAATGGGGCCAATTGGTTACCGGCCTATTTGGTATCCATGGCAGGATATATAAGGGCCCGTCCTGATTTGGCCATCCTAATGGTCCAGTACTTGGACAATATTTACCAGGCCGTGGTTGATTTCCCTGGCCCGTCATGGTTGGCCTATGATGAAGAACTTAGGATGAGGGCGGCCCTTCACCCTGAGATGAGGAGCGACGAGCCCTGCTAGCAGTTGTGGCTAATATATATGACTCCTACGTGGCCAGCGCCTATGCTCCGTATGAAGAGTCTATTTTCAGGCAACTACCTCCGTGGCTTTCTTTGGGGCTCTCAGATTAAGTGAGCTGGTACCACTTTCAACAGGGGACATGTTCTGCAGGGCACTGGAACTGGAAGATCTGTCGCTTGACCAGGAGTGGGCTCTGGGGAGGATTCGCTCCTCAAGGGCCGGTCAGCGGGGAAAGGGTAGTAGCATGGTGCTGCCATATGTCCAGTTGGTCCCCCACATGTGTTTGTGGCAGCGTGTGGTTCACGCCCTGGCCTGTTGTTCTGCTACCAAGACGGATCTCCCCTTACTGAATTATAATTGGTACCCATTCGTTCCAGATAGGTGCTGCATCAACTGCGGCTGCATTTGGGTACTTGGAGCCTGACATACGTTGCATGGGCAGGTGGGGATTTGCGCCTTTTTTCTCTGTCTGTTCATCCTCTCACTGCATGAGTGCCTTGTTCTCCCTCAATTCTCTCTCCTCTTACAGACCCCGTGTGTTTCCGCACACTGGTGGCAGTGTGGCTTGTGGGCCACAATTTATGTGCACTGGGCAGCACAGTATGCTGCTTCGTCAGAATGGGGACCCCATCTCGGGCTACGTGTAACTGCATGTATGCAGTGGTATGGTGTGCACGGCATATAGGTGGCGGGAACTGTTGCCATTCCTGATATCGATTGGGGATGCTGGACCACCAGATGTTTTAATTCTGCACCTCGGAGGTGATGATCTTGCACAGATCGCTAGCCTGGACTTAAAGACTTCCGAGTGCAGTGACCTGGCGTTTCTTTACCATTTATGGCTGTACACACGGTTGCTATGGTCATACATCGTGCCGAGGCACTATTATAGGGGAGGCATTGACCCCCGCGGTTGGACCGCACCCAGTGGTCAGTGAACAGGGCTGTTGCCTGGTTCCTTATCCAGAATGGCTTGGGAGACAGCCATTCGTCATCCGGGGATAGGGTTACAGGAATTTAGCCTGTATTCTGGAGATGGGGTTCACCTGTCAACAAGAGGACGGACCTCTTTTGAGTGATGTACAAGAGGGCCTGGTGACCAAATTGTCAGTCAAGGGGGGCGGATGTCTGATGCGATTTTGGCAATGTTCGCCAAGTGTAAGGTGCCTCTCCGGGAGTTGCAGGTGATTCACGGCCACCTCAACTTCGCCTGCAGAGTGGTAACACCAGGCAGAGCCTTCGCCAGGCATCTGGGTGACACTATGGCAGGACTTTATAAACGACACCGCAGGGTACGGCTGACTAGAGGTTTACGAGCAGACCTGTCAGTTTGGCTCACATTCCTGCAGGACTTTAATGCCATCTCCTTTTGGAGATCTGAGCTTATGGTCAGCCCCAGTTCCAAGTACAGTCGGATGCCACCAGCTCCCTGGGGTATGGGATTTATTTTGAAGGACAGCGTGCCTATGGTCAATGGCCCCAGGGATGGCAGGGCACGGATCGCTTACGCGATCTTACGTTCCTGGAGTTTTTCAATTTTGGGTCCCCTTTATGCTCTGGGGGGACAGGTGGGCTAATTCTGTGGTTCAATTTTTGGTGTGACAATACTGCGGTAGTGCACATTGTCAATGCCCAAACGTCTAAATCCCCCGGAGTCATGGCATTAGTTCGCCAATTGTTCTTAGGTCCGTGCGCTTTAATGTGCTCCTTAGGGCCAGACATGTGCCAGGCATTAATAACGATATTGCCGATGCTTTATCCCACCTGCAGATCTCCCGGTTCCATGCCTTGGCTCCAGACACAGAGGAAATTCCCTCTCCACTCCCAGCCGAGATATGGACATTTAGCAAGGAGAGGTGAACTGGGCAATCGGCATGTCTTTGGCACCTCACAAGCGTAAGGTGTATCAGCATTCACTCCTTCACTTTAGGGCCTTTTGTAGGCAAAGGCAGTTGCCTGAAATGTGGCTGATACCAGTCGACCAGGTTTTACAGTATATGGTGCACCTTCATGATCTGGGGTTGGCCCCACGCACCATCGCCACCAGGCTTTACGCCTTGGCATTCATGGCCAAGGCACGGGGCTTTACTGACTGTGTGAGTGACTTCCACATACGCCATGTATTGGAAGGGTGGACACGTGGACGTGGCTGCCGCCCAGACACACGTCGCCCTGTTTTACCAGGTATTCTGACCCACCTTGCATGAGGTTGGCATAGACTGTGTTACAGTAGGTATGAGGAGTCTCTTTTTCATGCAGCTACCACCGTAGCTTTCTCTGGAGCTCTGCGAATCAGCGAGCTGGTCCCATGGTCAAAGGGGGACATGTTTCGTAGGGCACTGGAACTCGACGATGTGTCTATCAACCAGGAATGGGCTCAGTTGACGATTCGTTCCTCAAAGGCCGATCAGCATGGAGTAGGCAGTGGTGTTATACTGCTACGATGTACATTTGCTGACATCTGTCCGGTTGGTGCCCTACATGCAATTTTGGCAGTGCCTGCTGCGCGCCCTTGCCCGTTGTTCTGCCACCAGGATGGGTCTCCCCTTACCAAATTTCAGTTCTGGAGGGTGACCGGTACCGCACTTCACAGTGTGGGGCTCGTTATGGCACCCATTCATTCAGGATAGGCGCTGCATTGGCTGCGGCTGCGTTTGGGTACTCTGAGGCTGATATATGTTGGATGGGCAGGCGGGGGGTCCGCACATTTTTTCCTTATATGTACATCCCCTCACTGTATGAGTACCTAGTTATGTCCTTAATTCCTTTTCCTTCTTTTACAGACCCTGTGTGTCTACGCACACCGGTGGCAGTAGGGCTGGTGGGCCGTAGTTATGTACACTGGGTGGCACAGTATGCTGAATCGTCGGAGTGGGGATCCCAGCTCGGGCTGCGTGCATCCGCATGTATGCGGTGGTATGGTATGCGTGGCATGAGATGGCGGGAACTGTTGCCATTCCTGATGTCCATCAGGGATGCTGGACCGCCTGATGTTCTGATTCTGCACCTCGGTGGCAATGATCTCGTACGGATCACTGGCCTTTCCTTAAAATGTCGAGGTGCAGTGACCTGGTGTTTTTACATCATTTATGGCCGTACACACGGTTGCTATGGTCTGACATCCTGCCGAGACACTGTTTTAGAGGAGACATGCATCTCCGTGGTTTGGACCGTGCCCGGTGGTCAGTGAACAGGGCTGTTGCCCGGTTTCTTGTTGAGAATGGCTTGGGGACAGCAATTCGACACCCGGGGATAGGATTGAAGGATTTTAGCCTGTATGCAGGAGATGGGGTCCACCTGTCGGCCAGAGGTATGAACCTCTTTCTGGTGGATGTGCAAGCGGGCCTGGCGACCGAGCTGATAGTCGGGGGGGGGGGCAGTGAGTCATCATGGATGCCTCCCCGTGTGGCGGGTAGCACTGGTAAGGTAAAGATTTTTGACCCATAGGTATCCGGCAGGTTCGCAATTGACTGGCCAACACGTAGATAGGTACAGGGGAAACAGGATTGGCCGGCCAATGGCGAACCATGAAAGGGGTGATGCTAGAAGCTTCACAGCCTGCATCACCTTTATATTTGGACAGATACACATCATAGGGTGGGGTCAGTAGATAGTATATTGACTTCGGTCAACAATTTGTTGGTGTCAACAAACAAATTGATACAAATTGATACATGTAGCCAATAGCCATTGGCATTTTGGGTGGAACCTTACCAGTGCTACTGCGTCCTGCTTGCCTTAAAGAATTATATTTGGACGATACACCAATTGAAAGTGATAATTCGGACTAGGGCATTATTCAATAAAAGTGGCCCAATGCCTTTAATCCAATACCGGTGTCTGAGTCTTTATTTGGGTGGGTGCGCCTGCAATGATTATTTGCAATGCCATAACAAGGTTGTAAAAATTATCCATTGGAAATTGCCAGAAGTTTGGATTTGAATGCAGTAATAATCATTCAGGACTTCAAGTAGAGAAAGTTTTAGAAAATGAGAGAGTGAAGATCCTGTGAGACTTTAAAATTCAAACAGATAGACATTTGCCTCACAACACACCTGATATAACTTGTTGTGGAAAAGAAGAAGGTCTGACATTGGTATACCAGGAGATTCACAAATTGAAGACAAACAACTGGAGAAAATCACAAAATATCATGATTTGCAAATTGAAGTTGAGCGTCTATGGAGGAAGAAATCTGTTGTTGTCATAGTAATCGGAGCCCTTAGAGCAAAACCTAAAGGATTCCATAAATATTTAGAAATTTTGGACATACTGTATTGAGCTTGAACATCCTAACTCTCCAAAAGACAACTCTACTAGGAACTGCGTATATACTTACACATTACCTTAACAGTTCTTAGGTCCTTGGTTAGGGCTTGAACTGTTAATTTCATACTAATTTTTGACTGTGAATGGAATGGTATATTTTTATTTTATAATTATAACAGAAGCATGTACTGGTCTCTAGATATTTCCTTTTACTCTGTTGGAGGTTCTAGTAAGAGAATTATCAGTGGAAATATGCATTGTCCCCATAGAAATGTGCAAAAAAAAAAAAAGAGAGAGAAAAACTGCAACATAAATGTTTGTGCAAGATGAAACGAGGAATTTCTCTTCAATCTCAGGGCAGGGCAACTTCACAATAGATCTTTCATAGCCTGTTTGGCATTCATAGGGACTGCTGTGCACAGAAAAATTCCATACAGGGAAAAGTATATGAAACCCACAGATGGATCTGCTATGTTCTCTGACTCCTAGATTCAATTTAAAAAAAATAATCAAGTTTTGTCCATCAAATTCCCATGGCATGATTGCTAGAAGAAACTCTGTTGTTTACAGTAATACACCCTACCTGATACACAAAATCATTTGATAGAGCCTACGGGTTGCTTAGCACATCTTTTCATGTCAGAAAAAGTCTGAAGACCAAAGGCAGACATATGCTTAACTGCCTGAGGCACTTAGGTGTGGGCTGAGGGAAATTTGACATTTGTCATTTATCTATGTTTTAAAGCTGGTGTTACTTTGTTGATCTCTGATTGCTACTTATTATTTCTCAAGGTACTTACTATGCTTTATTCATATGTGCAGTGCTTTCCTGTCAGGTCTTTGTTGATCTGGATAATTCCTTCTTTCTGTTAGCGGCTTTATTACTGCAGTCATTTGATGGAACAGGAGCCATGAAAATGAGGGACTCTCACCTGACAAACATATTTTGCTAAACCTCTGAGCCCAGAGACTGCTTGTTTGGACTGAATGTCACATAAAACAGAGACAAAAGAAATAGACTAAGTACTGAAATAAATAACAATAACAACTCTCTTTCCCGCCCCAAAGGAAAACCCAACCACTACAAATTTTCTGTTCAAAAGCCAGTTTACTGTAAATGAATTGGGATGGTAAATTTATAACAAGAGGTAATAAATGTATCAATGCTTCAGAACATTTCCCAAGCCTCCCCAAGGTCATTTAACATCATTATTTTGCATCACAATGAATAAAACAAATATATACCTGAAACCTTCCTGATTGCTAGGGTAAAAATAGAATTCATTGTCCTACTTTACAAGCAGAAGAAAAATGTAAAGCATTATATACACATATGGTTTATGGCCTCAATAGAAAAGGACATTGATGTATGTCTTGTCCGTTAAACTCTCAGAAATTTAAATTTTGTATTTTAGCTTCCTGGTTCTCTGGCCTGTGTAGCCATTGGGTGTGTTATCCAGGGGATTCTGAAAGTTATAGTTCTTCAGGGTGTGTGTTTGAAATGATCACAAAGCATGTCAGAAATTTTATAAGATTTCCCACAGGATTTCTCTAAAAGGGAAAAGAACACCTCACCTTGACATCCCATCAAGAGCAAGACAGCTGTCAAATTCACATTCCTACTACCAGCTGGGCATTATGTAGACATTACCAGTAGTGCTTTTGGCTATGACTATGGATTTCTATTCCTGTGAGTTGCATTGGCTATCTGGCAGTTTTTTCACCTTCTAACATATCATAATGTTTTCTATTATTTCATGATCATTGGGAGTGGCCTTGAGTCTCATTGGTGACAGGAGAGGAGGCTAAACATGTCTGAAAGAAGGGATAATGAAAGAAGACAGAATGGAGAAAAATATTTAGCTGTAATTGTGGCTACAGCAATGAACTGTCCTTTTGATGAAAACGACACTACCTCCGACAAGTAAGAGCAACTGAGCCATGTAATGGATAACCAAAGACATTTAAATCCCTAAGGTGAAAGATGAAGGCACATTCATTCCCATCCATACTGACCAGGGTAATAGTTTCCCAGAAAGAAAAGGTATCCTCCAGAATAGTTGAAGGCAGCAGGTAAGAAATGAAAGCACTTATGGTAAATGGGTGTATGGGAACAGGTACAGAATGTTGGGTCAAAATGGATGATCCTGGAAGGAGGGGGAATGTCTTTGCATAAGTGCAGGCAAAGACAGCGAAGACTTAGCCTTGGTTGTAATCTTGCAGTTGAATCTAATTGTATCATAGACTAGAATCTGTGCCAGAGAAAATTTAAGAAATGGCTAAGAAGACTGCCAAAAGTGGGTAGCAACAGAGTGTTAGAAAATAGGCCATTCATTAGCACATTGAACTAGGATTGAACTAGTGATTGATGTGGAAGGTTCTGGAAACCACCACGAAGAGAAGAAAATAGGGAAGACTGCAAATGGCTGCAGTCATATAATCATCAAGTTGAGTAGGGGTAAGAATGCTTCACCACATAATTTAGATAGGTTTATTATTTTGCCTATATGTGGGTAGAGTACTGGTCTGTATTGCCTATACAGTACCCGGGTTACGGACACCTCGGATAATGGAAAACTCAACATACGAAAGGAAACTCTGAGGAAATGGTGTCCTGATTTACAGGGAAAACTCACAATATGGAAAGTTTTTTGTGGTGTTCTGACACTTCCCAGGGTGGTGGGAGGATGTTTGGAGCATTTCTTCTCCATTTTTGAAATTTTTTATTGCTTGAAGCTCTCCCTGTTGGAAATTCCTCCTGCCCATCAGCTGTTAGGTGGGGACTTTTCCTGCAATTACCAGGGTTGGCCACGAGATGGCACTGATGGAAATGTGATGAATATGCCTTGAAAAATAAAAAAAATAAGCTCCAAAGCTCACTAAAAAGCCCAAAAAACATGTTTCCAAGCTCTTAATAAAGTGCACTTTTTTGCTGTTTTTTCGCCACTTTAGAAAGAGTTTAGAACAGAAAAATTGCATTTTGGGCTCTTTTCTAACCTCCAGAACATTTTTTAAATTTTCAATGCATTCCTATGGGAAATTGTGCTTCACATTACAGAAAAATTGTTTTACAGAAAATATCTCAGAATGGATTAATTCCATAAATGGTGGTTTCACTGTAATTGTTTTTGAGTGTTTGATTATGCTGCCTTTCTTTTTCCTCCTTTTTTTTGGTATCTTCAGATTTTGCTGTTGTAAATGCCTGTTTTGTTAAAATAAACCTTTTTTTTTTTTTAAAAAAGCCCTTGTTTATCCTTGCACAAGTAAGAGGATTATTTTTTAAAGTTAGCCTACACACTACCAAAACTATGATGAAACAGTTTCTTAGCTTAACCCTATGGTGAGGGGAAGGCTGTAATTTGTTAAGGCAGAGCTGGGAGTGATGTGTTGAATATCCCAGGGCTTGTCTTGTGTTTAGAAAAATCCAGGCCAGACTTTGCAAGTAAACACATCCTGGCTGGTGCAGTCCCAGATTCAACATTTTTTAGGAAAGGAGTCTTGCAATCATGACTTGTGGGGCCAGGGCAGGTTGTACATCATTTATTTCACAACTATGTCTGCCAACATCTTCCCCAACTTCTGTCATTTGGATATCTTCCTCATTTTGCCAATGTTTGGGCCAGTCACACTGCCACCATGCTTTTAAGCAATGCAACTTTTTCTTTGGGGCAATGGACAGATAGTAGAACTGAGGTCTATTACATTCATCCTTTGTCCAAGAGGTGATCAAAGATGTTCTATTTTTTCACTGTCAGTTATTCCAGTTCTACATTCATGAGAATTCTTCAATACAAATATGGACTACTGAGGTAAGTGTGATGGACTGGAGTATTCCCTGTGCTTTTTCATACCTTGTTCTTTAGCCTCTGCAAAATGGAAATTTCAAATAAGTGGGAGTTAGAAAGAATGTAAACATTTTTGCCTCATGGTTGCCTCATGGCTTGGGAGAACTGAAACCTAACGTGTGATTGATATGTCTTGCTGTAAGATCATTGGTTGGAATCCCTGAGGGGTAGGGCCAAAGGTGGTCCCTGGGGGGAGGAGATATATCACAGACACACACACTCAGACACTCTCTGGAATGTCTGCTTTGCAAGCAGCCAAAATGTAGAGGCTTAAGAGAAAGGGGGTGGGGTGGCTTTCCCTGACCCAAGCGGCCTGCTTTATCTATTTGCTTCCTGATCTTTTGATGGACTGTATCCTGTATCTTGCTATGCTTTTAATACAATTATAAAATGCCTGAAGAAACTCTGGAGTGGTTACTTGGCTCGATGCTACCTGATTCTACACACATCTGAGGCCTGGGTTGTCCAGCCAGGGGGCTGCAACTCAGAAGGACAATAGGGCCTACTCAAGAGTAAGGATCCTACTGTCACAGTAGGCATAATTTTTTAAAGGAATTTATTAATTCCAAGCAGTGGTTGAAATCCTGTTTATTATTGTAGTAAATCAGGCTAGAGTTTGTCCATTGAATCAGTGGGGAACTCTTCCACATGTTCCATTGATTCAAAAGATTGCACTGCAGTTATAACTTACATTAGTGCAGGTTTTTACATATGTTTTTGTACAGAACTCCATGCCAGCCAACAATATGGCTATGTTGGTATGTTTCTTTGTGGCTTTGAAGCAAGATAGCAAATTTGTATGTGGAACCAGTAGAAGCCACTTTTAGTAACTGGCTGAGACTGTAGGGCACTTTTTTGAGCCCTTATTATTATACTCTTAAGAAGTAAAAACTGAAATATTGCAGATAGCATGTAATCATGGTACTGCTGCTTGTCACAGTCATGTCCATTTTTTCCTGTTAGCTTCACTGATGTAGTGGTTACGGACTTAAATGAGACAAGATGCTTGCTGAATGTGTGGTTGCTGGCTTCCAGTATTTTTCTGTAATTGTTTCAGTCATGGCACTATGTGGTAGCAAAGGAGCATGTGTGTGACCTAAACAGCATGATTACACTTTAAGTTCAACAGTGGGGCTCGTCACTCTAGCACAAGGAGGAGGGCTTTCTCCGTGTTCGCTCTGGCCCTATGCAACCTCATGCCGACAGAGATACGGCTCCAGATGGAATTGCTGGCTGGCGAGGCAGATGTGGGGCACCGATGGGGAGGTGACCCCTGCCTGCTGGCTGGTATAGTTCCCTCTTCTGTGGTGGAGTGGGTGGGTCTTTTTAATTGGACTGATTTTAGATGATTTTTGACGGTTTTTAAATGTTTTTATGTCATGTTGTGAGCCGCCCAGAGTCGCTCCGGTGAGGGGGCGGCAATACAAGTTTAAATAAATAAATAAACAAACAAACCTTTCTTCAGGGAAATGACAAAGAATTATTAATATTTAATATCAAATCTTTAATCCAGTTAATCTATAATTAAGATGGGTGCAAGACTGGAACTTCTTACCTAGTAGATGGCAGAAGGTTTGCTTCTAAAAGGCAGACAGATTCTTTATAAGGTTAATAATCCCCCCCCCCCCAAAAAAAAATGGTTCCAAGTTGCGGAGAATGATCCTCATAGGAAGGACATTCTGCAGAAGCCTTTGGGACATGCCATCTGTATGCTTTGTTACACTGAGAATTTCTTGTAAGCAGCATTAGTAGTGTAAAATGACAGACTGAGACAACTAGGCAACTAGCAGCAGGAGACAGTCAGCTAAATCAGTGCTTGATCAGACGGTCATTGCTCCTGCTGTTTAATGTGTGGCAGGGGAGAGTTGGCTGTTCTTTCTCCCCAGCAATTAGAGGATGCAATCGCAGGAGCAGAACAATTCACTCTCAGAGAGGCCCTACCTGAACTTGTGGATGTGTGATAGCTGGGAATGGACAAAATTAAACCTCATATCTGTGAAAGACTCCTATGGTGAAATGACTTAGTAAGCGAGCACGTTGAACACTTCCCCTGATCCTCTGCATGGGGAGTGAAATACATTTTTGAATCTGCTAGACCCGTGATGGTGACAAGGTTCACCATCACTGTGCTAGACCATCGCTGATATGCTGATTGACTTAGATAAAAAAATGTAAGACTTTAAAAATTCATAAGAATTTGTCTTTGTGTGAAATGCTGTTTGAAACTGTGGCTATAGCCATTTTCTTGATCACAAGACAAAGAATAAAACAATTTAATCTAAGCGATTAGATAAACGAGTGATGGTTTTGCAGACTCAAAAGAATTAATTTCACTTAATTTGCTGACATCATGAAGTGGCTTATTTATTAAGGCACTTCATAATAGCATAAACAGGTTGAAGTCAATATGCCAATAGGATGTGAAGATTGCACCAAATGGCATATCACTCATCCCCAACCTCGTGCCATGTTTAGACTACACAATCCCACACCAAAAGGACTAGTGTGGTCACACTCTCAGTTTCAGGTTTTGTTTTATTCTGCTGGTCAATGAAATTAAATACAGGATAACACAAGGCTGGTCTCCCTCTTCACATTCTATAAAAAGCCAAAGGAGGTAGATAGGTATTGTGTGGAAAGAAGCAAAGGTGTATTATATTCTCTTGCATCTCTTTTCCTTTGGAAATACTGCCTGACAGCATACTATGGATGTTGGGCAAATCTTCTCTTTCACTAGTTGTGTATGCAGGACCCAACATTCAAAGTAAAGGTAAAGGTAAATGTTGCCTTTGCTCAAAAGCCAGTCATATCCAACTCTAGGGTTCAGTGCTCATTTCTGTTTACAGCCAAAGAGGCAGCACTATCTACATCTGCAGACGTTTCCTGGACATGTGGCAGGCATGCCATGACATCAGAGTGCATGGAATGCTGTTTACCTTCCCACTGAAGTGGTGCCTATTTATCTACTTGCAATTTCTTGCTTTCAAACTGCTAGGTTGGCAGGAGCTGGGAGCTCATTCTGTAGTAAAGTACTTGGGTCTTGAACTGCTGACTTGCTGATCTTCCAGTCATCAAGTTCAGTGTCTTAACCACTTGAGCCACCACAGTCCTCACATTTAAAGTAACTCTATTTAAATGTAGGATCTAGTTACACTTAAAATAAATCTCATCTATAGTTTCCAAAACTACCCACCAAAGAAGGTCTCAAGTATGAAAATACATAGATGGACCAATGGCTCCACTGATCTATCTAGTTACTAGCCTTAAACTATACACAGCTTTAGAAATTAAATTGAATTGATCCTGAAAACACACATGAAGTTGCCAAGCAAGACTAGTCCATCCAGCTCTGTAATGTCTACACTGACTGGCAGCAGTATTCTGACCCTTTCCAGTCAGGCTTCAGGCCGGGTCATGGTATGGAGACTGCATTGGTCATGCTGTTTGATGATCTCTGGCAAGAGCGAGATGGAGGGTATCCCTTCATTCTCTCTCTTCTTGACCTCTCAGTGGCTTTCGATACTGTTGACCACAGTATCCTTCTGGACCAGCTACAGGGGTTGGGGATCCAGGGCACTGTGTTGTCCTGGTTCTCCTCCTTCCTGAGTGGCCGGACCCAGTCGGTGGGGGTGGGGGGCGTGGTGTCGAGTCTGAGGCAGCTCACATGTGGGGTGCCTCAGGGCTCGGTCCTCTCGCCCCTACTCTTTAACATCTACATGAAACCGCTGGATGAGATCATCCGATCCCACGGGATGAGATATCATCAGTATGCTGATGATACTCAGTTATATATCTCTGCTCGTGGTGATCCCAGTGATGCAGTCAAAGTCCTGACCAGTTGCCTAGAAGAGGTTAGGGTCTGGATGGGAGACAACAGACTACAGCTGAATTTTGGCAAGACTGAGTGGCTGTGTTGTCACCTTTAAAGCCCTTCATGGTAATAGACCAGGATACCTCAGGGACCGTATCATCCCTAGGACATCAACCTGTCCCACAAGAGCAAACTGAGAGGGCACCCTTTAGGTGCCATCTGTTGGGGAGGCTCGCCTCTCCAGCCCAAGGAAAAGGGCCTTCTCAGTCGTAGCCCCCACTCTATGGAACCTCCTCCCAGTGGAACTACACGTCCAGACCCAGTTGCTACCATTTAGCAAAGAATTGAAGACGTGGTTGGCAAAATGGGTCTGGGGGCCGGTATTGTCAACAAGCTCCCCTTTTTGGCTCATCTGAGGTTTTCCCCCTCCTGTAATTAATTTTTAAAAAAGGTTTTGAAGATTGTATATTTGTTTTTAGATAATAGATGTCACAGTGGGTGTGGGTGGGTAATATTGTTATGTTTTTATGGGTTTTTAAAATTGTTTTACCTGTATATTGGTCTTAGTGTACATTGGATGCAGCAGCAGAGAAGAATAAGAAAACAACTTCCAATCATTAAACACATGAGCAATTGATGCTCCCAGCCAATTCCCGGCAACCATGACCACAATGATTGCCACCAATCAGTTAAGGTGCCTTGGAAGGGTGCATCCCTAACCATATCTTCCATTGTATTGATTGTATGAGTAATATTAGCTTGGAAATTAGAAATGTATATGCAACAATGTGAGTGAATGAGTGCACAAACTCCACCTTTGCTGGCAAGCACTATATCTAAAGCATATCGATTCTGGAGAACAACCTCTCTTATTTTGCCCATTTCTTGGTTGGCCAAATTTAGGGCTTTGATTGACTCATTAAACATAGCAACAGTCCAATTAGCAATATCTCTGTAGTTGGCAGATGTGCCAACAGCCGGAATAATGGCTCTTCCCACCTCCGCCCAACCAGACCATTTCAAAGGATGGGAGGCTCGACGGTTGCGAAGCTGGGCCCCCTGTATAGAGGATGAAATCATGACGGATGGTAGGAGATACCCAAGCATGCAGGTGCTGGTCCACCAGGGGGGAATGAACCTATAAGCTCTCCGACCACATAGCAGCCTGAGGTTCCCCAACAAATTAGTGATTCCCCACCGAGGACTGTCCACCTGACGTACCATAGCCCGTACAAGATTGCATACTTGAGTGCAGTGTGTGTGTTTGCCCATTACTTGTTCATGACATTCATATTCAATGGCATGTGTGTAGTCTGGGTTGGAGGTATTGAGCGCTGGCCACTCTGAAAGAACATTGAAAGTTTTTGCACAATAGGGATACTCTCCCATCTTGGTGCTTTTTTTTTGCCAGTGCTATTGCTATGAGACCAGCAAAATGCAGCCCTCTCTTGGATTCTGTCCCCTACAGCCAATATGACATTAGTACCAACTTGGTTAATTAATATTCCAGACATGGCCGGGGGTGCCTTCCATAGGGAGTCATTGAGTGGGATAGCATGAAAAACCAAACCTCTGTGGGCTCTAGTGGGCATATGCATACATATCCAACAATCCCCATAATCCAGCTTTTTTGCCACAGTCTGAGCATCTAACACAAAAGCATTATTTTCCCAGAGACCTTGTTCTGGTATTCCAGCAGGTCCAAGGTATAATCCATGTTCCAGACCCTGCTCTGATGTTGCAGTGGGCCTGGAAGTGAGTAACAGTCCATTTTTCCCAGTCCCTGCCTCGGTTTTCCGATGGGCCTGGGATTACGTGAAAGTCTGTTTTTTCCAAGGTTCAGTCCATGTCCCAGACCCTGCTCTGATATTTCAGTGGGCCTGGGAGTGGGTAACAGTCCATCTTTTCTCAGTCCCTCTTCGGGCATGGCAATAAGTCCAAGTTGCAATGCAAATTGTCCATTCCCCGGCATCTCCACCAGTGTTCCGGTGGGTCCGGGGCTAAATGCAATTCCCTCTCCCACTAAAGAAAGCAGAAGTCCAGTCAATATGAGAGTAGAATTAGCATTTAAACAAGCCACTATTGCAGCGAAATAATTCCCAGAAGTCTCTTCTTGGCCTCCATGAACAATGAGGTGTTTAGCCTGAGCTGATAATTTTTTTACCATTCCCCAAGTGACTTTTGGCAAGTCTCCTGACAGGCGGTGGGGATGATGGCATTTTTGCCGCTAAGCCCTTTCGGTACTTCCGCTAAGGGACATCGCTTCTTGCATCTCCGGAATCGGGTTGGCTGGTGCTTGGTGCCAGCTCATCTCTCCCTCCTCAGTAGGGTTGGACACACCTTCCGGGAATCCAGATTGTACCTGCAGAGGTGGAAACAGCTGCAAAACCCCACCCCCAACTGACTAAGGGAGCAGGACCCTCCCAAGTGGGGCTGGGTGGTTGCTTGAAAGTGATTAGGGGTTTTTCCAGTGGCAATTCCGGGTGGAAATGCCATTCCACTGGGGTATGTGTGGAACCATAGAGTGTCAGGAGATGATTCAGCGTGAACAGTGCCCTGGCCAAAGCCTCAGGGACTTCAGCAGGGGTGAGACCCCTTCCTTTCAATTGTTTATGAAGGAGAGATTTCAGCGTGTGATGAGCTCACTCAATGACAACTTGACCTGTGGAGTTGTAGGGAATACTGTGGCGGAGTTCAATGTCCCATAGGGTACAGAACTCCTGGAATCCCAGGGACAAGTAACAGGGACCATTGTCAGTCTTCAATTGGGCGGGGTGACCCATTTCCGCAATAGAGTGGATGGTGTGGGAGATTGCATGGCGAGTGGTTTCCCATCTGAGGGGTGTGGCCCAAATGAACCCAGAGCAAGTATCCACTGTGACATGGAGATGGGAAAGAGGAGCGAAAACAGGAACAAGAGTAACATCCATTTGCCAAACTGCCCCAGGTACAAGACCTCGTGGGTTGACAGCAGCAAAAGGATAGGAAATAGGTGATAGAGAGCAAGAAGGGCAGGCAGAGACAATGTCCCTAGCCTGCACATGAGGGATAGAAAATTGACATGCCAAACGTGTGGCATTAGTGTGAAAATAGGCATGAGCTTGAACAGGATCAGTGAATAAAGGCAAGGTATGGAGGATAGAATCAGTAGCAGCATTGCCGAGAGAAATATCATCTGCAAAACCTGTGTGGGAGCGAACATGTGCAACAAAGTCAGCAAAGGTTTGAAAAGCGAGAATGACAGCATCGAGTTCCGTATGCTTGCAAGAAGTGCAAGGATGCGTCAATGAAAACAGTTAAAGCATTTGGGAGAGGGCACTCCAGCTGTAAAGTAGATAGGCGGCAAGGAACCTGGTGAATAAACTGCAAACGTGGGTCCGTAGGAGTAGAAAAAGAAATTTCGTTAACATAGTCTGCAAATGCTAGCTGATAGGCACTGCAGGTCTCCATGAGATTGCGATGTTCAGCAACAGTGATAGGGAGAAAGCAAAAAAAAAGCATCAAAACCAGTTCCACCAGTGCCTGTGAAAGCAAATAAATATTGCGAGGGGGGGGTACAGGGAAGATATAACCATTCCACAATAAGCAGACCTAAAAATTGCTGCAAAGAAACCAGTGTGAAGGAGGAAGGCATAGTTAATGTTAATCTGAAAATTGCAAACTGTTATTCTAATGGGGAAAAAGTCCCTTATTTGCAGATGTCAGGACTGAGGGAGAGGCTATCGGTGGGCCGTTAGTGTCTCAAGTTTGAGAATTCCCTATCTTCTGACTTGCCCCATCCCTCTATGGGAGATCTGTGTGAGAAACCTTTGTGTGATTCTGGGAGTCCAGCCAAAGCCTTGCAAACTGTTACTCTATCAGTCCCAGGCTGATGAACAAAAGGGAATGCTGTGTTTCTCTGAGACAAAAATAGCAATCCTGAAAGAATTAATGATTAATTCTCTGGAAAGAAGCTGTGAAATGAAAATGCATAAGTTGACTAGACATGCCATTTTAAAAAAAGGATCCTTATTTCGCCAAAAACCTTTTGCTCACGATGACGTAAACCAGCAGAATCAAAGTCAGGAAATCTCCAAATGGTTTTTATCTACACTCTGGGGGTGGACTAACAAAAAACAATTCCCTCCCCCTAATCCTGGTCTGCCAAGACACCAGCAGCTTCCCTCTCCACCCCTCTGCCACAGAACAGCTGTCCAGTCTGTTCCGTGAAAAAAAAGGTGGGGTGGAAGAGAATCTGGTTTACATAGGCATTAACTTGCCTGCTCTAGGCCAAGCAGAAAAGGAGGGGGAGTCATTTCTACTCCCCTCAAAACTATTCAATGCAATTCCCAAATGAAATTGATTTGGAGCACTTTTAACCAACTTTGTCTATCTTACACAGATAAATGAGTAACCACATGTTCAGATACTGTTTTTTGTAACATTTCCCATAAAAAAAAACAACTTGATTAATTTGTCCAGTAGGACGTGAGGAGAAACTATGTGTGAGCAAGCATCCCATTTTTGGAACCACTGTTTCCGAATTAACATTTCTAAAATGGCAAAATGAGCCAACATGGTAATAATCTTCCTTCCTCTATACCCTAAAGGCATGAGGAGAGATTCAGGGCTAGGCAACATGCAATTTTTATTTTTTTTAAAATTTTCCCTTATGATTGCAAACTAACATTTCCTGTGACCCGGGTGGGTCACTAATTGCATTTTCACACCCTGTATAAAGGGATGGCTATATTCAAACTTAATGTCCCTGCTATATACTTAATTTCTAAGTTACTGACCTACCCACTTTATGTTCCCCTAGATATAAAAACAAGGTACAAGTAACAAAACCATGAACAGAATTCACTATCAACATTCTTATTAGTATTTTTAGAACAAGATCCCAACATATCACAAATACCATCACACATAATCATGCAAACACAAATTCTCTCACTTATACACACATTCTATGGGTGCCCACACACTCCCACATTCTCAGCACACATTCATGTGTTCAAATTGATTTCTCAGAATGCTTTATCAGGTTAAGTGCTTCCATTTCCACCTGGGCTACAGACCTTTTCTCTAAGGTTTTATCCTACCCAATCCCTTTCGTGAACTGACACTGCAATTTTGTCTCCCTGCCCATCAGGCCTCTGTAGACCACGGAGCATGCCATGGCCCAAGCAGTCCATTCTTGCATGAAAACCATGTACTGAGAAGGGGTGATCATGGCTTTGATCAGCATTCTCCAATACAGAGGAAGCATGTCAGTGCTGTTAGCAAGTCCTTCCACCATCAAAATGGTGAAGTAGCTGAGCAGCCATTCTCTTTGACACTTCTCCTGAGCTCCTTGTAAATGCCACATGACAGATTGTTGTACTGTTGAACTCCCCCTGCTCCCACAACAATCGGACAAGCAGCCAACAAGGGCATTGCATCATTGACATCCTCCGTGTTCCCCCTCCTCACAGCTTCCTGAGCCATTTCCCTCAGCCCTTGGTATGGTTGGTGACCACCGGGATCAGGATCTGGCAGAGGAGCATATGGGGGGGGGGGTGTTCAGCACGGGCAAAGCCAGATCTGCAGGCGGGAGCAGTTGGGGAAAAGATGCTGTCTCTAGCTCACACTGAAACAATGCATTCCTAGGGGTACCCTTGTTTCCACCAGTTGGGTGTGATTTCAGCGTGGGCAGAGCCAGGTCCGCCGGTGGGAGAAGTTGGGGAGAAGATGTTGTGTCTAGCTGATATTGGAACAATGCATTTCTGGGGGTACTTTTGTTCAATCTTTCTATAGCCTCGTAACAGATTTGACAAGTGTAGAGAATAGCAACTGACTTGTGGGGCTCCTCTTGAAAGAAATCCCCAAGTCTGCACCAGCCCTTAAGGGACAAAGAGCCATTCGTGGAATACTATGGACATTCTTTAGCAATATTCAAAAGCAGATTCTCAATGTTAGTTTTTTCATTCTTGTGCTTACATTTGCTTACTAGAAATTCTAGGTCTTTAGCATGTTGCTGATGTTCAGAGGTTAGTCTCTGACCCATTGTTACTCACCATGGGAGCCAAAGCTGAAGGACGCGTCTCGAAGCCTATTTCCAGGCGAGGGTGAGTGATCGTTGCCATTGGTCGCCTCACACAGGGCACCACTTGTTGCGGGACGAAATCCTGATACCATGAAAATACTCAAGCAGATACGGTCCAGCCGACTGCTTGAGGAGAGCTCTGAAGAAACCAACCTCAACTAGTATATTTTATTGCCAAAATTTCAGTAGCAGATAAGAGTACAGGAACAATAGTGCATTCAATAGCAGAATTGGTAGCATAGGGAATGATAGAGAATATTCAGCCGTAGGTTACATTCTGCATACATTGTATCTAACATTAGGGTACTGTGTGAGAATCATGCAAGCTACAGTAAATGATTAGAGTCCTGATTGGTTAGAGCAGCTGAACAGCATACTAGCCTCTCTATAGCAGAAGTTAAAGACCTTGATTGCATGTGTGCTGACATTCTTTCAGGGAGATATTGAAACATAGTAAAAGGATGTGGAGCATCTCTCGGGAAGCTCATAAAAACAAACAGGAGAGTTTGATCTCTCGTGAACTTGATTTATGGTTCATCCCTGCCAGACCCCCACATGCCCCCACCATCCTCCAACATATGTGTGGTTATAAAGTTTGCTACTCAGCATCACATTATGTAAGATTAAGAAATTAAGATGGGGGGAAAGCCCTTCAGAGCCAGGCATATACTGTAATAACATTAAAGAAGTGGTGTGCTACACTGAACATGATGAATTCCATGGGATTACTTTAGTTTTTTTTAATAAAAAAAACCTAGGGAGTAAATTATATTAATAAAGTCCAGAGTGCATCAAGAGGATTAAACAGATTGGGGCTTTTTAGCACATTATGGATGAAATCCAGTAATGAAAAGTTACACTGCACAAATCTGATAATGCCATCAATCATAGGTACATTTTGGTCATTCAACTTTTTTCTATCCCTCTCCTTGCAAAAGAATATTTGGCTCCCTTAATGACCCTTTGGTCCTGGGGAAACCTTTGGAGACATTGGGGTAGGGCAGTATTTGGAAGTCTTTAATGTATGAAAATCTCCAGTATGAGTTCTGTATCTTGTGTATAGCTGACAACATATTTTTGGCAAAATCTTGACCTTAAGACAATCTACTCTTCTTCAAAAAGTAAAGTCCTAAAACTCAAGCTTGTAGAATTCATTCTGCTTCTTATTGCTGGGATTAGCAGGGGTACCCGGCATTGCCCGAGTGGGAGAGAACCGGGCCCATTCCCCCCAGCCTGCACCCCTGCTGTCTTACCTTTTTGTACGTTGTCATTGCGCTTGTGATGGTGCCGGTGCCCTAAGCCTCGCTTGGTGTCGCGTTGCTGCAGCTGGCTCCGACGCTGGACAGGCCTGGAGATGGTTCCGAGGACTGCTCCATATGGTGCCGGGCTGCATAGACATCACAGCCTGGTGCCCAAGCAAGCCAGACTGAAGGCAAGTGGCCTCCGGCAGCCTCCCCAGCGACTACAGACGGCAGGCAGCCATCGCAGCCCGGCTCCCCCATCGTCCCAAGAGTTGCCTCAGGTGGAAGGGAGGATCCATTTTGGGGAACCGGGCAGAGGACGGGGCTGGGCCACCGCCTTCCACAGCTGCAAGGCCTGCTGAAGGTGGTGGACCAGTCCCGTCCTCTGCCCGCCGTCCAGCTGTGGGTTCTCCCTTCCCCCAGAGGCACACTTCAGGAGTGCCGAGGAGCCAGGCTGCATTGGCTGGCCACTGACAGTAGTTGCTGGGGCAGTGTCACCCGTAATGGCCGCCTGGAATGCTGGGTGGCTTTGGTGCATGCACAGAATTTTGCATATGTGCCACAGCCAGGAATGTCAGGGAGGGTTAGGCGCGTGTGTGGATTTTTGCGCATGCACAGTCACCTCTCCTGGTTGTTTCTGGTGACTGGTGGGGGCCTTTGCAACCTTATTTTGGGGAGAAAAAGCAAAGGAAAAATGCCTACCAGGGGCAATGGTGATGTCATCACCAGAGCTCAACCAATCCCCTGGGTCTAGGGCTCCATGACAACATCATCATCAACAACAACATCATTATTATTATTCCCCCATCCAGTTGCCATGGTAACTCAGTCAATAATGATGATGATGATGATGTCATAGAGCCCCAGACCTGGTTAGGATTGGTTGAGCTCTGGCGATGACATCATAACCTCTTTCCCCTTGCTTTTTCTCATGTCAGTGGTGGCATCCCCTTTGGCCAAGAGGTGGAGCCCTGTGATGTCACCGAGCCCCAGACCTGGTCAGTGATTAGATCACAACCCCCCCCCCCGTTAGCTTTTTTCCCTTGCATTTTCTCATGTTGGTGGGGGTGTCCCCTTTGCAGATCAATTTTGGGGATGTACCCCTCCCCATGGGGCTTGTGACTCCCACAGTGACCATCTCTCTGGCCCAAGGTATGTATGTACCAAGTTTCAGCATGTTGAGCACAGGGGTGTGGATTTGTATAAGCAACTCATGCCGGGACTCCTTGGTTATGTGTATCTATCTATCTATCTATATCTATATCTATATCTATATCTATATCTATATCTATATCTATATCTATATCTATATCTATATCTATATCTATATCTATCTATCTATCTATCTATCTATCTATCTATCTATCTATCTATCTATCTATCTATATATATATATATATATATATATATATATATATATATATATATATATATATATATATATTGGTCGGATGCTATCAGCCCTTTGAATGTTCACTACTTATTTTAATAACACCATTGCTACTTTATAAGTTTATTACCACTTGTAAATTGTTATTGTCATACCACTTTTTCCCATCCCCTCATTGACATACAGTATATATAAACATGTTGCCAAAAATATTGTGTTCTCTGTGATTGAAGAAATAAATTGTAATCCATGAAAGCACATAGTGAAATGCATCTGTTAAATGTGTCACTGTGTTTTGCTTCTGTTTTGTTTTTATTGCTGCTCAAACAGGCTGAAATGACTATTATGGCAGAAAAACTGATGTATCAACTTAAAGTAGTGAAAAGTGGAGTCAAAATATCAGTATTTATGAATTGTACTATGATTTTATTTTGTATAAAAATCCAAAAGGTGCTCAACATCTATTTAAGCCCATTCTCAGGTTATGGAAAAGAGCTAACTGCAAATTCTAATATAAAAAATAAAATAAAAGGAAAATTCCTCTTGTACTTGTAATAGCGAGATAAATTGAGTAATGCATTCAATATTGAACCCTCCATCAATAAATAGATTTCAGTTTTATACATCTGCTTCTTTTGTCTTTTGTCATCTTTTAAAAAAGGATTCTGTTATTTTGGTTTGTTTTGGTTACAGTTATGTGTGATAGATTATTTTTTAAAATGAAATACCTGCCCTCTGATTAAAAAAAAAATCACCATGTGAGAGCAAGAGAAGAGAAAGAATTTTTTTAAAAAAATAAAATGTAGCTGCCACCTGGGTGGACCTAAATATTTAATTGGAACTCCTGGACAGGGTGATGGGAGAAGATGCAGATACCCCAGAAGTCATCAGGAGATAGGCCACAGAGCAAGTGGTGGTGAAGCCTTCATACTGGGGAGCAAAAAGAAAGGAAAGAGAGAGAAGAGGTGACCAGAGTGATGCAGGGGTCACTGCACAGAGGTCAAAGGGTTAGTGCAGGGGTGCCTAAACCTTTTGGGCTATGGGCCAGTCACATTGTTCAGCAGGTCAATCACATGGTTTAGTGGACCAGTCATGTGGTTCATCTCACTGGATTGCCTTGCAATCTGCTTTGGAGCAGGATGAGATAGATTTTAGGCTGTCATTTTCTCTGCTTAAACCAGGGGTGCCCAAACTATGGCCCATAGGCTGGATCCGGCCCACAGCCCATAGTCTGGGCACCCCTGGGTTAGTTAGTTATTTATCTTCACTGTCATTAGCAGGTTCAGTGGTTGTGAAAGACTTGAGAAATAGACTGTAAGGCAAGAAACTGAAAGACTGTCATGATAGTTATTGTTCTAGAAAGTTCTGTGTTAAAAGAAGAGGAGCACTCCTTATTTTTTTGATAGTCAAGTTCAAGTTATACCATATCTCAATTGTGGAAATCTTTGTCCTAAGATGGAAAAAGGTGAGTGGGGCCACACTACCCTATGAATTAGTGGCCTCCAAAGCTACTGTCATTAAGTGTCCGGCTCAGGGTTGTAGCTTCTTTCCTTAAGTCAATCCATCTCAGGTTAGGTCTTTGTCTTTTTCTTCTGCCTTCAACTTCACATAACATTATTGTATTATCTACTGAGTCCTGTCTTCTCATGGTTATGTCTAAAGCAGTGTTTCATTTTGTTTTTGGACCAAATTCCCAGAAGCCTAAATCAATTCCCCAAAGAACTGACAATTTAATGTACTGATTTAGGCTTCTGGGAATCGATGTTCCGCTGTGAAAACCACTGATCTAAAGTATGATTGCCTCAGTTTAGTCAGTTGTATAATAACTGGGTCACAAAATCTTTGAATGCTAATACTTTTGCTTAATACAAATAGTTTATGCCTATTATGTTATTAATTTTTGCTACTTATAGCAAAAATAAGATGGGTAGACTGTATCACCTGCCTAAAGGATAATAGATGGACCTGACAGCTAACAGACTGGATACAATGGTCCACAAAAGACCACTAGGCAAACCCTGAAAAAGATGGGATAAGCCGATGGTAAAGTTGTTCAGGCAGAAATGGAAACAGAAGGCAAAGGATAGAACATTTTCGAGTTCAGTTGATTTGTGTTTAAATAGATAAGTGACAACAAATCAATATTGGATATCCTTCTCCTGTCTCAGCCCATATGGTGCCGCTGCCTGGATCTGGGGTGCCTGCTCAGGCCTCCGATGGATGGGCCCACTTGGCTGCTGCCCTTCAACATTGGGTCGAACAACTGGAGGCTGCCCAGTCTTCACTGCAAGCCTGGCCTCGGCGGGCCAGCCAGGCTCGCTGGATGGATTCGGCTCTGGCGGGCAGACAAAGTGGAGAAGGGACATCAGGGTTGGGTGTGCCGAGCTCGACGTTCGAAGGTTGATCAATGGGGCAGGGGTAGTTTTGTGACCTTGCTGAGGTGCACTTACAAGATTTGTCCGGTCCTTGCCTTGCAGTCATTCCTGGCAGTACGTGGCCCCAACCCGGGTCCACTCTTCTGCCACTGTGATGGGTCCCCGTTAACCAAATTCCAATTTTGGAGGGTCACTGGGGCTGCCCTTTCTAACTTAGGGCTCCCGGGAGAACGTTATGGCACCCATTCTTTTTGTATTGGCGCTGCATCAATGGCGGCATCATTTCGGTACTCGGATGAGGACATCCAGAGGATGGGCCGATGGGGATCTGCGCGTTTCGGCTTGTATGTTCGCCCCATGTTATGTTGAGCACATAGCTGGCATTTATTCTCTTTGTTCTGTTTCAGATGCTGAGCGTATGCACGCACCAGTTGACATGTGGCTTGTGGGCCACAGTTATATGTTCTGGGCTGCTCGCCATGTAGCTGCGTCGCCATGGGGAGCTCATCTTGGATTACGTGTCGCTGCGCGTCTCAGGTGGTATGGTCTGTGGGGAATGAGGTGGCAGGAACTGGTGCCATTCCTTATGTCCATTGATGATGCCACCCCTCCAGATATATTAGTTATACACCTGGGCGGCAATGATCTTGTGCAGATCACGAGCCTAGAGTTGATCATTTCCATGCGCAGGGACCTAGACCTGTTGCGCCAGCGATGACCGCATGTCCGCTTTCTATGGTCCCAGATCATACCACGTTACTTTTTCCAGGGAGAACTAAATCCTCGCAGTTTGGATAGGGCCTAGCGGTCCGTTATCAGGGCACTGACCCGTTTTTTGGCCGAACATGGTTCGGGGACATCGGTCCGACATCCTCCTATACAGTTACAGAATGCCAGTTTGTACCGTGGGAATGGTGTGCACTTCTCCCGCAGAGGCATGGACCTCTTTTTGGCCACATTGCAATTGGGCCTGGTGACCGAATTGATGGTCGGGGGAGCAGTGAGTCATTGGAAACTCCTCCCCATGTGGCGGGTAGCACTGGTAAGGGAAAAGTGGATGACCCATAGGTATCCAGCAGGTATGCAGTTGATTGGCCACCCGAAGGACAAGGCAATTGGGCCTGGTGACCGAATTGATGGTCGGGGGGGGGCAGTGAGTCATTGGAAACTCCTCCCCATGTGGCAGGTAGCACTGGTAAGGGAAAAGTGGATGACCCATAGGTATCCAGCAGGTACGCAGTTGATTGGCCACCCGAAGGACAAGGTACAGGGGAAATGGAGCTGGCCAATCAAGGGCAGACCATGAACAGGGTGATGCTATGATATATGCAGCCTGCATCACCTTGAGATTTTACCGGATACATGCCAGATGCTGGAGACAACAAGTAGCATCCAGATTGGGGTCAACAATTTGTTTCATCCGTAAACAAATTGATACAACAGGATACAAGGTAGCCAAATATGATTGGGAGTTTCGGTTTGGTCCTTACCAGTGCTATTGCAGCCCAGTTGCCTTAACATGGTTAAGGAAAGTTTGAAAGTTATAATTCAATAAAGTGGCCCAATTTTAAATCCATTACAGGTGTCCGTCTCTATATTGGGGGAGTGGGTCCGGCAAGGGATTTCTTTATGGCATTAGGTACACTTCCTGATTTGTTGGCAAGGTCCAGATTGAATCAGGCCTTTCTGAGGTGCCCACACTTGTAGCCATCAAAGCATTAGTACTAGTCCAAAAACAGGACTATGCCCAGACAATTCAAATTTCAAAAACAGTATGGTGGTGGTGGTGGGCGAAATGCATGGAAGCACTCTAGTTTACTAACATTAGCAGAGTTTTGACAAGATGAAATAAAAGACAGTAGAAAGAAAAGGGAAGGATTTTTTTTTAAAAAAGAAATTTGCAAGATGTTGATTACATATGCTCTTTTCTCATAAAAGAAGCTGAACTTAACATAAATTATGGAGTATTTGTATCTAGACAAGTCTTGAAAAATAAAATAAAAATCATTCAACCACATTTTTTAAATTTTCTACTGGAAATGGTTTTAGATTTAACAGGAACTGGCCCCCAAGACTGAAGAGTGTAAATCTCACACTGCATCCTTTCTGTTTCTTCCTTCCTTCCTTCTGTAACATTAAGGTGCTGTTGGTATTTGCAGGTGCACCCCCCAATAAAGGACTCAGACACCAATGAAAGTGGATAACGGCATTGGGCCACATTTATTGATTCATGCCCTAGTCCGAATTATAAATTTCTATTGGTAATTGACCAATTATAATTCTTAAGGCAAGCAGGCCGAAGTAACACTGGTAAGGTACCACCCAAAATTGCCAACGGCAATTGTTACAATGTATCTATTTGTATCAATTTGTTTGTTGACAACAAACAAATTGTTGACCGTAGTCAATATCTAACTAATGACCCCACCCTCTGACGCGTATCCGTAAAATCACGGGGTGATGCATGCTGTCTAGCTGTAGCCATCACCCAGTCGCCTGGTTCGTCGTTGACCGGACAACGTTTAACCAACTTATACCTGTCTAGTGTTGTCCAGTCAATTGCGAACCTGCCAGATACCTGTGGGTCATAAATGTTTACCTTACCAGTGCTACCCGCCCATGTGACCAAAGTCAACAGCAGCAACAGAAAAACCCCTATATCAAACCATAGCAACAGTGTGGGATGGGCGAAAAAAACAGGACCCAAGAGCCAATTGTGAGTCCCAGCCAAAAATTCCCACCCGGCCCCGAAGCGACCAAAATATCACACTGTTAACTAGGGAGGGGGTGGAGGGGAAAAACTTCTCCGCTCCGTCGCTTCGCAAAATGGCAGCTCGGCTGCCTCGTGGCCGCCCCTTATATAAGGGTGCTGGCCACGCCCCCTAACTACCCGGATGTCTTCGTCCAGTGGGGGGGCCCCGCAAAGGGCGCGGCGGCCATTTTGGCGCCGCGCTTGCATTGCAGGCGCACCCCCCAATAAAGGACTCAGACACCAATGAAAGTGGATAACAGCATTGGGCCACATTTATTGATTCATGCCCTAGTCCGAATTATAAATTTCTATTGGTAATTGACCAATTATACTTCTTAAGGCAAGCAGGCTGAAGTAACACTGGTAAGGTACCACCCAAAATTGCCAACGGCAATTGTTACAATGTATCTATTTGTTTGTTGACAACAAACAAATTGTTGACCGTAGTCAATATCTAACTAATGACCCCACCCTCTGACGCGTATCCGTAAAATCACGGGGTGATGCATGCTGTCTAGCTGTAGCCATCACCCCGTCGCCTGGTTCGTCGTTGACCGGACAACGTTTAACCAACTTATACCTGTCTAGTGTTGTCCAGTCAATTGCGAACCTGCCGGATACCTGTGGGTCATAAATGTTTACCTTACCAGTGCTACCCGCCACACGGGGAGGCTTCCCAGAAGGCTCACTGCCCCCCCAAGACTGTCAGCTCGGTCAACAGGCCTGCTCGCCAGTCCACTAACAAGAGGTCCATACCTCCCTGCGACAGATGGGCCCCATCCCCTGAGTAAAAGCTCGTAATTTTGCAGACTGATGTCGGGGAGGCGAATGACGCGTCCCCCACCTTTGTCGAAAAGGAACCGGGCAATAGCCCCGTTCACGGAGCATCGGCTCGGCCAAGAGCCTCGAGGCCGCACACCCCCCTGTAAGCGTACCGCGGTATCGTGTCCGACCAATTGAGGGTCGTGGCAGGCCACACTTAACGTGAGTGGGGCAGGTCACTGCAAATCGCAAGCTTCCGCGATAGGCCAGTGACCCGCCCTAAGCCATCGCCCCCAAGGTACATAACCAGGACATCCGGCGAGTCAGCATCCCTGATGTAGAAAAGGAATGACAACAGTTCCCGCCATAACATGCCGCGTTTACCATAGCACCTGAGACGTGCGGATGCACCCAGTCCCAGTCGGGGCCCCCACTCTGTCGCCGCAGCGTAACGCGCTACCCTATGCAGCGTAACGCGCTGCCCTGTGCAGCGTAACGTGCTGCCCTGTGCAGTGTAACGCGCTGCCCTGTGCACATGGCTATGGCCCACCAGGCACACTGTCACCGGTGTAATACGACACCCAGGGTCTGTCAGGGAAAAAAGGGGGGGAGAAACAGTGCAGTGACTAAAATGGTACTCACGGTTGAAGAGGGCGAACACAAACTGAAAACATTGTGATCCCCACCCTCCCATGTGGCGTATGTCAGCCCCGGAGTACCCAAAAACAGCTGCAGTAGAAGCCGCCCCTATCCTGAATGAATGGGTGCTGCAACGGGCCCCAGGGAGGCCAACTCTGGCTAGTGCCTACCGGCACCCTCCAAAATTGAAATTTAGTAAGGGGAGACCCATCTTGGTGACAGAAAAAACGGGCCATGGTGCGTGCCACGCAGTGCAAGTAACTCCCATAGGGCACCAACCGGACAGATGTCTGCCAAAAAACACCGTAGCAGTCTTACTCCACTGCCTACGCCATGCTGATCCGTCTTAGAGGAGCGTATCCTCAACTGAGCCCAGTCTTTGGCCACATAGACATCTTCGAGTTCCAGTGCCCTACGACTAGCATCCGCCTTAGACAGCATCACAAGCTCGCTGATGCGGAGTGCTCCAAAAAAGGCCACCGTTGTAGCCGCATGAAACAGGGCTGCCTCATACCTATCAAAACATAGGTCCTGCCAGCCCCGTGCCAGTTGGGTAAGAACCCCTGGGGAAATTGGGTGGCGGTCGTCCGGGCTATGCCCACGCTCCCGCACCCACCCCTCCAAAATGTGTCTCACATGGAAGTCAGCGGTACTGTCCGCATGTCCGCCTACTTTGGCCATAAAAGCCAGCGCTGACAGCCTGGATGCCATGGTTCGAGGTGCAAGGCCCTGGGAATGCAGGTCAACCATGAATTGAAGTATATGGGCCACCGGGATAGGCCAGGTATCTGGCAGCCGGAATTGGGCAAAAAATGCCCTGAAAGAATTGAATGCGTGTTGATACGCCTTACGCGTGCGTGGCGCTAGTGACATGCCGATCGCCCGGTTCACCTCTCCTTGCCAAAGGTCCATATCTCGTCCGGGAGTGGCGAGGGAAATTCCTCTGCATCTGGGGCCAAGGCGCGGAACCGGGAGATCTGCAGGCGGGACAAAGCGTCAGCGATATCATTATTGACCCCCGGGACATGCCTGGCCCGGAACAGTACATTAAGGCACAGGCTGCGCAATACAAACTGGCGCACCAGGTCCATCAACCTGGGTGATTTGGAAGTCTGTGAGTTGACAATGTGGACAACGGCCGCATTGTCACACCAGAAATGAACGACCGAGTTGGCCCACTCATCACCCCATAGCATCAAGGCCCCCAGGATGGGAAAAAATTCCAGGTACGTGAGGTCCCGCAGGCGCCCCGTACCTGACCAGGCTGGTGGCCACCCACCATAACCCATCCCATAACCCAGGGACCCAGAGGCATCGGACTGTATCTGGAAACGAGGGGAAGCCAGAAGGTCAGACCTCCAAAATGACACCCCATTGAACTCCTTCAGGAACTGGAGCCAGATAAGCATATCTGCCTTAATGCCCTGGGTTAGTCTGACCCTATGGTGGGGCCTGGACAAGCCTGTCATGGCGTCGCACAAGCGCCGGGCAAATGCCCTGCCCGGTGCGACCACCCTGCAAGCGAAATTGAGATGACCATGCAACACCTGCAGGTCCCGCAGTGATGCCTTGTGTTTAGCAAGCAAGTCCGAGATAAGGGCCACTATCCTTGACACCTTATCCCCTGGTAACCTAGAAGCCTGCGCTACCGTGTCAATCTCCACCCCCAGGAAGACTAGCTGTGTAGATGGGCCCTCGGTCTTTTCGGGCGCTAAAGGGACACCCAGTTCCTCCATTAGCATCTGAAATGTGTTGAGGAGACGTGTGCACGTGTCCCAGCCCCGTTCACCCCCGAATAAAAAATCATCCAGGTAATGGGCTACAGACCGGGACCCTGACCTGCGGACAAAAGCCCACTGTAGGAAGGTGCTAAAACACTCGAAGGCCGAGCACGATATGGAACAGCCAAAAGGCATGGCCTTATTGAAATAATATTCACCCCTGAACTTAAAACCCAGCAACTCAAAGTCACCCAGGTGAACCGGCAGGAGGCGAAAGGCAGACTTAATGTCGCACTTAGCCAACAGCGCACCCGGGCCACATGAGCGCACCATGCGCAGCGCTTGGTCAAAAGATGTATACCTGACCGAGCAAAGGTCATCAGGGATAGCATCATTGACCGATCGGCCGGCTGGGTAGGACAAGTGATGGATCAGGCGGAACTCGCCCGGTGACTTCTTGGGCACCAAGCCCAAGGGTGACACTTTAAGGTTGGGGAACGGGGGTGCAGGGAAAGGGCCAGCGACCCTGCCCGCATCAACCTCCTTAGAAATGCTGGCGGCAGCCACCTCCTCCCTCCCCTTAAGGGACAAAAGGTTGGGGGCATCTTGGGGGGACCTATCACCCTGGAAAGGAATACGGAACCCCAGTCGAAAACCTTGAAGCAGGTAAACCGCATCTGCCCCCCTCGGGTACGATGCAAGCCAACGCTCCAGCATGTCCACATTAATTGGGGAGGGGGCCTTTCAGTGGACCAGCTCCCTCTGCAGCAGTCTTGCCAGCCCCTTGTCCGCCCCTACCTTTGCCCCGCACCCCTCCAGGCCTGGGGCAGGCGGAGGCCGCATGGGGGCCAGCGCAAGAGGGACACTCATGCCTGTACCGGCAATTCTTCCTACTGCAGGAACCATTGGACGAGAAAGTCCAGCACAGCAGGCGGGCTGGAACCCCCTGCCCCGCCACCTGGCAGGGTGTCTGTGCTGGGGCCGCTCGCTGGACCGCATGTCCACAATGGTATCTGTCCCCAGGCGCAGGGCGCGTGGAAGTCATACACAGAAGCCACAGCTTCTGGCAGGGCTCATCCCACCTCATCTCAGGGTGCAGGGGAATCCGCATACGGAATTCCTCGTCGTAAGCCCAACCATGACGGGCCTGGGAAGTCGACCATTGCCCGGTAAATGTTGTCCAAATACTGGACCATCGGAATTGCCAAATCCGGCCGGGCCCTGAGGTAGACCGCCATGTATATAAGGTACGCCGGCAACCAATTGGCCCACGTACGTGGCGGCTTACGACGACGTGCCTGTTCCTTATCCTTCTCATCCTGCCCCTCCCTCTCCTCTTTGGTGGGCTCTCTGTTAAGAAGGGAGAAGATGTCGACATACTCCCCACGCCAGATCTTCTCTTTGGTGGCCTGGGCCAAATGGTCCCCCAGGGGCAAGGAATACCCCGCTGTCGGCAATGAAGACACCGGCACAGTGGGAACCACGGGGGTCTGAAAAGGAGCCTGGACCAACCCAGCCACCCCTAACACATTCCCAACTGAATAAGAGGTACCACCCAAAACTGGGCCCTGGGTGAGCGGTGAAGTCGCCGGGTGGAACGTCGGCGACTGAACCGTCGCACCACCCATGCGAGGCCATGGCCACTGGAATGCCCCCCCCAACGTGGGTAGGTGTGTGGGTGCACTAGATTGAACCGCATACTCACATGCAGCACCCCCGCGGGCCGCCCCCACCGGGGGTTCCGGCCCGCTGGGGGCGTCGGAGCTCACGACCGCAATTGAGCTCATCGACGGGGCCTGACCAGCATCAGCCTGTTGAGTGGGGAGCTGCGAGGCAGTGGTCAAAGCCAGCCCACGCGCCTCGGGCAGCTCGACCCGTCCTGCCGCCTGCCGCTGACCGGCAGACAATGGATCAACCTGCACCCCAAAAGGCACCCCCGGGTGGCTAACCCTCGCGAGGGATGCCTCGAGGGCCGCAACACGGGCCAGAAGGGCCTCAACACTAACGTAGCCCCCTAAGCCAAGTGGGGGCAAAGGGCCAGCCGGCCCACTGGGTGCAGGCGCCGGTCCAGGTCCCTGGACTCCGGGGCCCATATACGGCCACGACCCCAGGCCCGGCCCCTGTAGGGCCGGGGGGTACCCTGCCAGGGGAAGGAACCCAGCCACCCCCCATGGCTGAAACCCCCCGCAGGAAGCTGCGGACCCATGGAAGAAGGCCCCGCAGAATGGGCCGTGCCAGAGGCAGTGGCCACTGCTTGTGGGCCAGGGGCAGACCCCCGGCCTCGGGCCAAGGGGTAATTAACCCCATCCCACCGGTCCCGGTGGGCTCAGGCAAAGGAGGCTGCTGGGGAGGCGCAGCCGCGGTCCTCCGACCCGGCTGGCGCCTCCGCGCAGAACAAGCCGCGTTCGCAGTCGCCTTCTTCTTCGAGGGCATAGCAGCTAACGATGGGAAGCCTAAAAGTCAAGAAAATCAGCAGCCAGAGGCTTCCCCGAGCAAGGCAAGAGCGACGGAGGTAAGAGAGAAAAACTTCTCCGCTCCGTCGCTTCGCAAAATGGCAGCTCGGCTGCCTCGTGGGGGGGGGGCCGCAAAGGGCGCGGCAGCCATTTTGGCCCCTCCCTTGCATTGTTTTTATAAAACCAACATACCTTTGATGGAGTTTTCCAATTTGTCCATTTTCATCTGCTTTGGGTACTTTTTTTTTTGCATTTGACATACTTGTCCTCTTTTGAAAATGTATCCATTTTTATTTTTAAAAAACATTTTGAAACATGTCCACAGTTTAAGGATTGTTCTTCTTCTCTCTGTAGAAAACATTGCAAACTTTGTACGTGTAGAGACCACTGAGGAAAGATGAATTATTTTCTACTGCCAGCCTTGAGCAATATAACATTTATGTATTTCCACTCATTCGTAAGTGCAAATCAAACACATTTCTTCTTGATGCCAAGTGGTAGTAAGCCAGTGACAGTGAGAAAGGGGTATCATTCAACCGATATTGTATAATATTTTCTTCTCTTCTCAGATCAGGAAGAATGATAGGTGCAGCATTTTCTCTTCCTTCAAAACCAAGAAATAAATATTTATTCAAGTGGATATTGCCATCTTGCTACCTCCTTTGGGATCATGACAGATATTTTAGGCTTCAAGATAATAGATGTTACACATCCTGCCTATTCAAAACATTTTCTTCTCCAAATATGCCGCATTGTGCATTTACCTGTACAGTGGTACCTTGGATAAAGTCTGATTTGGATAAAGTCGCAGTTTTCATGCACACGTGATGCATCACATAAAGTCCAAAACTGCTAAAAACGGACGTTATCTGAGGTATTTGGTATAGGAACTCGGATAAAGTCCATTTTTGGACGTTATCCGATGCATCACCCATTTGGTTCTGATAAAGTCCAAAATCAGATAAAGTCCAAACTTGTGGAATGGAGTTTGGACTTTATCCGAGGTTCTACTGTATTCCTAAGTGGTGTATTAGTGATTAACACACTGAACTTGATGACTGGAATGTCAGTAGGTCAGCAGTTCGAGACTGAGTACTGCACAATGGAGTGAGCTTCTGTCTCTGACCCAGCTACTGCCAACCTAGCAGTTTGAAAGCAAGAAATTACAAGTAGATAAATAGGTACCACTTTGGTGGGAAGGTAAACAACATTCTGAGGTCTAGACATTCCTGCCACATATCTATGGAAATGTCTGAAAACGCAGACAGCACTGGCTCTTTGGCTATAAGCAGAGATGAGCACAAAGAGAGTGGATACGACTGGTTTTTGAACAAGGGCGACCTTTACCTTTAACACACAACAAACTAGGATATACCTGTATGTATATGGTGCCATCTCTTTCCTTCCTATCACAGTGGTGTTATGAGGTATTCTCTGTTGGACCTCCAATGATCACTCCTTTTATGTAAAGTTGATCACTCCATTATGTAAAGTAGTGACTGTACCACTCAGTTATCTTGATGGGTAAGCAAGCATTTAAAGATAGCATTTGCTGTTTAAACCTTGATCTGCTACACCCATGGAGGTAGAATAAGGGGAGTTGACATGACATCACAAACTTGAAGCCGACTAATTGGAAAGTCCACCATGTTAATTGCCCCAAAACATTTGCTTATGGTGCTTTGATTATGTGGAGTTATGAAAGTAGATCCGGGTTTCCCCTTTAATATCAGTGGGTGGGGGTTGTGATCCCCCTCTCTGCTGGCTCCCCTGGGTCCATAAGGATTGGGGGGACAGACTCCTTTTGTCTCCCAACCCTCCCGAACCCACAGGACCCGGGAGGGGATCAAATCCACTCCACCTCCTGATATTAAAAGGGAAAACCCAATCAGGGTTTCCCCTTTAATATCAGTGGGGGTGTGTGATCCCCCTCTCCGCTGGCTCCTCTGGATCCAGAAGGGTTGGGGGGACAGACCCCTTTTGTCCCCCCAACCCTCCCAGACACAGGAGATCCAGGAGAGGGCAGCAAATCCCCCCCCCAAGTACTCCATTTTAAAGAGAAGAAATGGCTTGGTTTCTTCTCTTTAATAACAAGGTGTCCTGCAGGGGGATCCCCTCTCTGCCAGGTCCCCTGGGTTTGGGGGGGGTTGGGGGGACAATAGGGGTCTGTCCTCCAACCCTCCCAGACACAGGAGACCCGGGAGAGGGGATCGATTCCACCCCCCTCCAACACAAGAAGCAATCATGTATACTAATGTTTTGGGGCATGTAATATGGCGGCAGGCCATGGCCACTGGCTTCAAAGCTACTATACTACAGCACGAAGTCTGTAGAGCCATCTCCCCTTATTCTACCTCCATGGCTACACCATATAAGTTATTGGACTATGACATTCTAATTTAGTTTTTGTCCAATATGTCCTCAGATAGACTTTACATGAAGCTCACAATCCAAACAAGTTGATCTTGTGTTCAGCATTAGAGACAGAACATAAACTACACTCAGTACTTCATTCTCAAGTCAATGAGATACCTCAGTGGATAATTTCCAAACCCTACATGTTCAGGGCACACTCTGTTCCTTGTCTTATCTTTGTATGTAAGGAGAAAGCAAAAGTATTCTTCTTGCTTCACAAGATTTAAATTAAATTAAACTGAATTTTCTCACTTGTATGCTGCCCAATCAGGAACCCAACTCAGGGTGGCTCACACAATAGTTATGCAATATACACAATAATACAATATACAAAATCATTATGCAATATTCCACTTACTTTTAAGACAGGGGCAGAAGGAGCAACATTGTGTGTGTACACACACACACACACACACACACACACACACACACACACACACATGCAAAGTGGCTGTTATTTTGTTGTATGGATTTTTAAGGATTAGAAACATCAGAGGGGTATTTTTGTAAACACTCATTGGGTTGTTTTGTTCTTGTTGTCTGTACATACTTTGTTTCTTATATTGAGAGGACAATAGTTGGAATCCTTTTTGGACAAATTATTTGTGATCAAATTAATTGTGATCATAATGCAAGCAGCTTCTATCATTGTTAGGATTAGAAAGTATCCAGGGCCTCTTTGTCAAATCCGGTTGCAATAGCTATAGCAATAGTAATCACGCTTATATACTGACCTATAGAGTGCACTCTCTGGGCGGTTAACAAGTTAATTAGCATTTTGCCCCCAACATGCTGAGTACTTGTTTTACCAACCTCAGAAGGTTGGAAGGTTGAGTCAACCTTGTGTCCCATAAGGATCAAACTCACAACACGTTGGCTGCAATACAGCAGTTTTACCGGCTGTGCCACAAGAGCTCTTCAGAATGTTGCAGAGTGCAGGAAATGTTAAAAGGAGCCTATGAACTTGTTCATCTGCAACAAATTGTTTTACAGTTATAAAATCAGCATGTTTGAGATTTCTAGTGGATATCTTGTAGGTTTAACTTATATTTAAAACAAGTGATGGAGAAAGATAGCCTCTCATCGGTTCTAGTTTTCCAGGACTGACAAAGAGACAAATAAATTAGTCAGACTGATTAGGCAGGTTGGCTGGCATTCCTGGGCCTAATAAGAGATGAACAGACTAGTTGCCTCATTTTCCTGTCAATAGGCTAATTGAATTTACATCTAAGTAGAGCTACACGCCTATACATTGTCTTCACTTTTACATCATAACACAAAATGGATAACTGTAGTTATTAAATGTGTGCATCTTATGGTTATTTGTCCTGCACTCGACACTTCTACGAAAGAAAGAACCCTAATTACATGTAGGAATTTCTCAGATCAATAATAATAATAATTTTTTTCTGGCAGAAATTATTCTGGGTCGAAAGACTTTTTGCTGAAGAATCTCTGCTCAGCAGACGCCTGAGTGAGGCTCCTTTCATGTCCCCAAGAGCTGGGACAGAGACAGGCGATCAATCTGTCATGCAGTAACCGGGTCTTGAACTGCTGACTTACTGGCCTTCCAGCTAACAAGGCAAGCTTTTTAACCACTGAGCCACTGCAGCCCCCCCTGAGATTAATATATATATAGGTCTGTATTTTTAACATCTCTCTTTCTCTCCCTATGTAGTGTGACCTGCTAGACATCTTCTTCTGCATTATGTGGTTTGTTTTTTGCTTCTGTTAATGGGATTCCTAGAGATTTAACAAATGTAACAACAAAAAGTTACTAATTCGCCAAAGGCTGTGATCATGTCAGATTTCATAAGCAAAGCAACACTGGCCCTGTGCAGTGTTTAGCTGGAAGAACTTCAAGGAGAAAATGAATCTGCAGAGTATGCTAATATTTGTGCACAGAACTGCTGCTACCATTTCATGTTCTCTGGCTCAGATATTTACTCTGATTTCTATTTATTTATTTTTAATTTTAAGGGAAAATAAGATTAAATACATAAGAAAGTATTCAGATTGCCATTTTGTTCATATTGGTTTAGAAGAAAAGAAAACCAAAGCATGCATTATGTATGTGTTATGTCCGGCCCTTGCAAGCAATAGTCCAGACAACGATGAACAAAACAGCAACAAGTCTTTACTTAACAGTCTATTCAAGATGAGCTTACAAGGTGTTCCGGACACAGAGATGGCTATACAGTCCCATGGAATCAGTCCCTCTGGATTGTGCCAAGGAATTAGGCAATACTTAGCTACTTTAGGATTGTAGCATAATGGAGGAGACCCAGGCTAGCATGTTGGTGGCTACCTGTACGGAGAGGGAAGTATAGATCCGGTCCAGCCCCACCCTTGTTTACCCATGGGGTTTATATAGTTTCTCCCCGATGGTGGCTTCTTGATACAAAGTAGTGACCCACCAGACAACCGTAAATAACCAATCATAACAGGGAATATATGTATTTAACCAATGGAGAACAGGATCCAAAACTGTAGCCAATCATAGGACTTTGATTAGCATAATGAGCGCGCCCTGTGCAGGGGTTTCCGCACCACTTTCTGCTTCTAATTTGGATGGCGGGAAACCACCATTTTCCATTTGCAAAGGCACTGCCTGTGCTACTTGCAAATGTGCCTGAATACACAACAGTATGTGAGCATACATGCACACACACACACACCTTTATGTTTATTCTTCATCCTGTGTGCAATGTTCTGGTAATTAAAGTAATTCTATATGAATAGGGTTGAAAGAGGTCTAACCAGGGGCAGAAATTATGGTTTGCAATACACACACACACGGTAAAACAGATACACAAACATAGACAGTTTTTGCACAAACAGTTTTTGGGCAAAATGTTTCATTCAACAACAACAGCAGACAAAAAATGAATAAACCTGTAATGGTATCAGCAAAATGCATATATTTCACAAAAATATATACAAAAACTGTATGGAACTATCTACATGAAATTTTGTGAGGAAGTGAGATGAGGTCAACTTTAAATTCTAAAAAGGAGACTTGAACCTAATTAAGATTGGCAGAATGCTGCTTGTGACTGTCCTCTCCTTCCTTTTGCTTTCCTTCTTAGCTGCCTTTCCTCTCACCTCCATTTTCTGCTATTTCAAGATAGAATGTGTGGAGATCCACACAACATAAAAAGAAAGGTAAACATTCTTGTTACCTTCAATAAAGGAGCAACTTAACTGTTTATTTTTCCTGTTTTCCAAGGAGAGAGACTGGGCAGATTTCCCATGCTTCTCAGTGCAACAAAAACTGAATAACCAATTGCCCAGTCCCTCCAAAAGGAGTATTCGTAATATTTTAATTAAAGTCCTAGTGGCTCAGTGGTTAAGCTTCAGTCAAAACTCTGATCATGATCTGAATTTAAGCCCCACAGGTTCAAAGTTGAGTCAGCCTTCCAACCTTTAGAGGTCAGTAAAGTGAGTATCCACCATGTCCTAATTACATTGTGAACCGCCTAGAGAGTGCTTTACATGCTATGGTACAGTATATAAGTGCAATTGCAATTACTATTATAATGTTTTAGCTTCCTTGCACTCTTACTTAGCTACCTTAACTACACTCTTGATGCAGCTACAGCCAAATCATTGTGGGGTATTTTTGCCATAATTCTAGCCTGCACAACTTCACGAAAACATAGTCATTTACATCTACACTTCAAAGGCATCAGCCTCCCAGACATAGTGGCAGATAGATATGCATGCTGACTGTTCTGTCTGTTATCAGGATACTTGTGTAATCAATAATTTGAATATTCATTTGATAATAATATGATTACCATTTTGAAAGGTATACCAGTGCTAACAACAAGCATGTCACTGGCTTGTTTGATGTTGTACCTGTTTTCTACCCTTACTACCATCTTCCTGTAACTTAAATATTATGGTCTATGTGTCTGACAATGTGGACTGTAGTCCACCAAAAGTCACACTCATAAAAATCTGTTCATCCTAAAAGTATCATAATAGTCCGAATTTTGTTTTTCTTACACAGAAGCTTTCTTAGTTATTCGTTATTACAGAAGTTCACTTCTGAACTTAGCCAGGAATCCTAGTTTTAGAACACCCTATGTCCTTCTGATGTGCAGTCACTCCACAATTTTCCAGATGTTCAGAGAGAAGCAGGTCACACACTCAGTTATGCAGTTGGTTCTGCATGCAGGTAGTTAGGGAAAATCTTACCCACATAATTTATTTTACAGGCACAGTGTTTCACAATAGGATTCTGACTGATACAAAGTTGTGTGTCCTTGCCTGTTTATAATGTTTGTTTACTACAATGTGGCATTTATTTATTTAATCCAATTTATATGCTGTACATAACACTAAGGCATTCAAGGCCATGCCTATATAATAAACCAATCAAAACCATCACAAGTCAAAAATTGTGAAAGAGCAGCACTCCTCTTTGTGGTCTCTTCAGAAGTGGATGGCATGGCCTTGGTGCTGTGTACATTTTCTTTTCTGTCTTTCCCTTAGGACAGAACAAGCCTTAAAGAATTCCCCCAGACTGCAGTTCATTAGTATTATCTTTAATTAAATCAAAAGGCATTCATAGTAAATAACACTGTTTCACTATTTAAACACTGCCAGGGAAAAGCAAAAATTGCATTTTTGCAACCACCAGATAAATGCAAGCAGTTGCTGTTATGTCTTTCTGTGAAATAATATGCTTATGAGCTGAGCCCTGGTGGCACAGTGGTTAAGCCGTTGTAGTGGAACCACAATTTTGTTAGTTTGATCCTGACCAGGGTCAAGGTTGACTCAGCCTTCCATCCTTCCGAGGTTGGTAAAATGAGTCCCCAGTATGTTGGGGGCAAAATGCTAATTAACTTGTGAACCACCCAGAGAGTGCATGTTGTGTATGTACAATGTTGCTTGATATGTATGTACAATGTCGCTTTAAGAAATGTATGAATGTAACCTGACCACAATCACAATGTAACCCAGCTGTTAAAGGAACGCGAGCAAGCTGCGTATAGAGGGCAGCTGCGAGTGTTCAACTCACATGGTTATCATTCCTCAAATCACCTGCAGCCGCGGGAACTCCCCGCAACAACAAACTACTACCGATCCACCACCGAAGATGGGCGTGACCCGGATGACGTCACGCCGGTAGCGGCCAATGAGCTACCATGCAGCCAGATTCAAATGTATTGTACTACTGTATATAATGTGAGGTATCTCCGCCATTACCACATGTTCGTTCTGATCATCAACCAATAAACCTGTGTTAGTCCTTACTGCGACTCCTTCTATGTCTCCTGGAAAAGACACTAAATTGGCGACGAGGATGGGATCGATGGCGAATCCCAAGGTCAAGGCGTACCAGTTCGATGTGAGCGAGCCCGAACAATGGGAGCTCTACGAGTGCCAGTTTCGGCACGCGATGGAAGCCGCGGGCGTAGACGAGGACGCGAAGATGCACTCCCACTTCCTGGCCCAAGTGGGGCCGGCCACGCTGTGGATCCTGATGACCCTGGTGGCCCCCTGGAAGGTAGATGAGGTCCCCATCGACCGTATCCTGGAGAGACTGGGTGAGCATTTCCAGCCGCCCGTCTCGATCTTCCCAGCACGGGTCGCATTTCACAGGCGAGACCAGCGACCGGGCGAATCCATGTCCGCCTACGCGGCGGCCCTCAGGCTTGCGGCGGTCCACTGCCAGTGGGATGACCTGGACCAGGCCCTCTGTGACCGCATGTTGTGTGGTCTGAGGGACGAGGAGCTGCAGAGGAGGCTGATGACCCACAACCAACGCCTCACGTTCAACGAGGTACTGCGGGAGGCCCAAGCAGCCGAAGAGGCCAGGAGCGGGGTGAGGCTGTTCAAGTCCTGAGGGGCCACGTCCGAGAGGGCCAAGTCACCAGTACAGGCGGCCCGGCGGACACCAGTGAAGGCAGCCTGGCGGGGCCCCAAGCCGCCCGCCGGCACACCAACGTCGTCCGAGGAGTCGTCCACCACAGCGGACCCCTACTCCAGCGAGGACGACGACGTCCAGAGGATCAAGAAGCGTGGTGAGAAGCGGCAGACCCGAGAATGGCAGGACCACCATTGCGACGGTTGTGGGGCGTCCCACGACTGCACGAGGTGCCCGTTTCGGAAGGCCGAGTGTCACAACTGCGGCCGAAAGGGGCACATCGCCCGAGTATGCAGGCGCGGGGAGTCGAGGACAAGGGAAGTTCCAGCCATCTCCAGATGCACCAACGGAAGGCGGCCGGCACCAGGAAGGTCGCAGCCAGCTACAGTGAGGAAGGCGTGAACCGCGTGGGCCTGGAGCACCGGCGGTTTTTCGTAGAGGTACTGTTGCAAGGGGTCCCAGTGAGGATGGAGATAGACTCGGGGTCATCTTATTCCATCCTGTCCCAGAAGGAGTTTATGCGGTATTCCCCCAGATAAGCGGCCCAAGCTCCGGGTCACCTACGGGACGTGCAGGGAAATGGGATCCCAGTGTTGGGGGTGGGAAACTTCAAGGTGAAGTTTAAGAACTACTCCGAGAAACTGCCCTTAGTGGTCCTCAAAGGGGGGAGGTGCTGCCTTTTGGGAACGCAGTGGTTTGCTCCCCTGGGAATCGAACTGTCCGGCATTAATGCCATCGAGACTGACCCAATGCGGGACGTGTGCAACGCGCACCCGGACGTTTTCAAGAAGGGGCTCGGGAAATACAAGGGGCCCCCAGTTTCCTTTGAGCTGGAACCAGGAATCCGGCCCATCCGCCTCAAACCAAGGAGGGTGCCCTTCGCACTCAAGGACAAGATCGAGGCGGAACTGGACAAATTGGTGGGGCAGGGGATTTTGGTTCCAGTTGACTCGGCGGAGTGGGAAACGCCGATTGTTACAGCCCTTAAGTCGAACGGGGAAGTCAGGATTTGTGCAGACTATAAATGTACCATTAACAAGGCCATTTGGCCAAATGCATTTCCAGTGCCCATGGTCAGCCACTTGCTGGCCACGTTACATGGGGGGAAGTGTTTCGCCAAGTTAGATCTGGCTCAGGCGTACCAGCAACTCTCTGTAACCCCGGCTGCTGCCGCCGCGCAAACGATAGTGACGCACAAGGGGGCGTTTAAGGTAACGCGCCTTCAGTTTGGCGTGAATTCGGCCCCCGGAATTTTCCAGTCCCTCGTGGAACGCCTTTTAAAGGGGCTTCCAGGCGTCCTCCCATACTTCGACGACGTGTTGATAACGGCGGGGAGCGAATTAGAGTTGGCAAAGAGGCTAGATGGGGTCCTTTCAGTGTTTGAGAGGGCAGGTCTTCGACTGAGGAGGGACAAATGCATATTCTTTGCGAGGGAGGTCGAGTTTCTAGGTTTTAAGGTAACCCCGGACGGGATCAAACCCTCTGAGTCAAAGGTTGCAGCCGTGAAGAACGCCCCTCGCCCCACCGCAAAACCGGAGCTACAGTCATTTCTAGGGCTCCTAAATTTTTATCATACCTTCCTGCCCCGGAAGGCATCGGTCGCGGAGCCACTGCACGCGCTGCTCAAAAAGGACGCGGCTTGGCGGTGGGGGGACAGGCAGGAGAGAGCATTCAAGGAGCTTAAGTCACTCCTGTCTTTGGACGCTGTCCTGACCCATTTCGACCCGAAAAAACCAGTGGTTTTAGTCTGTGATGCGTCCCCAGTGGGGGTGGGGGCGGTCCTGTGCCATGTGTTGGAGAGCGGGAGGGAAGCCCTGGTAGCGTACTACTCTAGGTCCCTCTCAAAGGCCGAGTGCAATTACGCGCAAACTGATAGGGAGGCCCTAGCCATCATCGCCGGAACGAAAAAGTTCCATGACTTTTTATACGGCCGCGAGTTTACGGTAGTGACCAATCACAAACCACTTTTGGGGATCTTCACTACCGGCAAACCCACACCGCAAATTCTATCCCCCAGAATGCTGCGTTGGGCCATTTTCCTCAATGCCTACCAGTATGAGCTGGTCTATCGCCCAGGGAAGGAGATCTCCCATGCGGACGCACTGTCCCGATCTCCCCTCCCAAGTGTAGGGGACCCCACATGTGAGGTAGAGCAGGATCACCAAGTCCTACTGATTGAGTCCCTTGACTCACCCCCCATTGTCCTGGCCGACCTCGCCAAGGCCACGGCGGCTGACAAGATGCTGGCCCAAGTTAGTTCCTGGGTTAGGAAGGGCTGGCCCACGACTCCCCCCGATGAGGAGTTCAGGCCATTTTTTAGGCGCAGAGTAGAGCTGTTGCTGGAAAGGGGCTGCTTACTCTGGGGCCAGCGGGTAGTTATCCCAGAGAAGCTGAGGGCCAAGGTACTGAGACTACTGCACACCAGTCACCCCGGGATCGTGTGCTCCAAGGCTCTGGCCAGGAGTTTCTTTTGGTGGCCCCAGATAGACGGGGACATAGAGCGTTTAGTGGGCACATGTGAGCTCTCGGCCCGAGGAGTCCCGGTTACCCCATAGGGAATGGGATACGGCCCACGGGCCATGATCCCGGATCCATGTCGACTTCGCTGGCCCTTTCCACGGGTCCATGTTTCTACTGGTAGTCGACTCCTATTCCAAGTGGTTGGAGGTAATCCCTATGAACAGCACCTCCTCCGCCGCAACCATCAAGCAGTTGCACAAGCTTTTTGCCTGTTTCGGCCTGCCAGACGTCCTTGTAAGCGATAACGCTAGTACCTTCACGTCTGCAGAATTCAAGACGTTCATTGAGCGGAACGCCATAAGGCACATTACCGCTGCCCCGTTTCACCCCGCCACAAACGGTCAGGTAGAGCGCCAAGTGTGCACTACGAAAGACGCACTGCGGCGCATGGGCCCCGGTGAGTTGAACCTTCATTTGTGTCAGTTTCTCATCTGCTACAGGACAACCCCCCTAGCTTCAGGATTTTCCCCAGCCGAACTCCTCATGAGGAGGCGTCCGGTAACACTTTTTGACCGGATGGATCCGTCCAGGGTGGAGGATGAAGGGAGAAACATAAACATAGGGGGAGGGAGCTCCAAAAGTTTTTCGGCAGGGGACCCGGTTCACTGCAGGAATTATGCGGCGTCAGGGCCAGCGTGGGTTCCAGGGAAAGTCATCGAGCAGACGGGGCCAGTGTCCTACAGGGTCGAGACTAGCTCAGGTCTACTCTGGAGGAGGCACGCCGACCAACTCAGAAGGCGGGTCACTAGTGAAGGGGATTCAGCGTTAGGGTCCTCCCCCAGCCGCATTACCCAAGGGGGAGACACGGCGGAACCCGGGGATACAAATGCATATCCTCGGTTCTCAACCACAGAGGAGGATACTTTGGAAGAGAGGGATCAGTTTGACGATGATTATGAGTTGCGGTACCAGGGGGGTGTAGCGGAGTGGTCCCCCACCCGTCCTAGCGAAAAGAGGGGCTTCAGTTCAGCCCCTGGTACCTCCAGTCCCCCCAGTCCTTTTGTGTTAGAATATACCATAACTCCAGCTCCCCAGAAACCAACACCCCCAAGGCAGGCATCGGGGGGGAGTCCACCCACCACAGTCCCCGAAACTCCCAGGCAGGGAACGGGGGGTGGCGAGACCACGAGGGTCTCTTCGTCAGTCCCGAGATTCGTGCTGGGGGGGACCCCTAGCTCCTCAAACGGTAGGCAGGAGTTCACTTCCCAACTGTTCATTCCATTCCCATCCCCCAATGCAAGGTTACCACAGAGCCCACACCGAGCCACTAACGAGTCCCCCCTTCCCGTTGCAGGACAGGACTCCGCAGAGCCAGGCTCCCCTGTGTTAAGCCAAGCGGCCGCTCGCCCCAGGCGTACGTGCGGCAAGCCACAATGGTTGAGGGACTTCGTCCCATCCTAGGGGGGAGGGATGTTGTGTATGTACAATGTTGCTTGATATGTATGTACAATGTCGCTTTAAGAAATGTATGAATGTAACCTGGCCACAATCACAATGTAACCCAGCTGTTAAAGGAACGCGAGCAAGCTGCCTATAGAGGGCAGCTGCGAGTGTTCAACTCACATGGTTATCATTCCTCAAATCACCTGCAGCCGCGGGAACTCCCCGCAACAACAAACTACTACCAATCCACCACCGAAGATGGGCGTGACCCGGATGACGTCACGCCAGTAGCGGCCAATGAGCTACCATGCAGCCAGATTCAAATGTATTGTACTACTGTATATAATGTGAGGTATCTCCGCCATTACCACATGTTCGTTCTGATCATCAACCAATAAACCTGTGTTAGTCCTTACTGCGACTCCTTCTATGTCTCCTGAAAAAGACACTAAAGTGCACTAAGTGCTTTGGGGTGTTATATAAGTGTGATTGCTTTGCTTTATGCTCCCAGTTACTGAAAATGCATAGATAAAATGCTTACTTGATTTGTTGCTGACAGACCAAGACAATTGCCCTGTAGTCTAAATGTGGGGTGGAAGAGAAACTACATAACCATCCCCTCTGCTCTGGATAGTGGCCTAAAATGACCTGGATTGCAACAGTACTACTGAGTGGCCATGTAGAATGCAGAGGAAACTAGAAGGAAACAGAGAATGTATAGTGCTTATTGGAGACAGTTGAAAAGGGCAAAAGAGGCAAAGTTTAGCCACAGATGGTTTAGGGTTTTAGTAAAGGTGAATTAAAATTGGTGAGGTGACCATTGTTCCACCATGCAGGCAGATTTTATTTTTCAGACAGGCAGTGACAAAGATACTGCATTATCATAAAGGTGTCATGCATCCTATGCAACAGCAAGAACAGTTATTAGTATTACTAGCAAGGGTACCCGGACTTTGTCCTGGGTGGTCTGGGGGGTGTTGGGTGAGTTACAAGGGTGTTTGGAGCCTCCCCCCGCTCCGCTCCTGGTGTCCTGCGTGCCTTTTGCTGCCACTGTGGCCAGGTGTGGGTGGTTTCCCCGCAGGCCTGAACATATTTGCAGCCAGTGTAGTTTGGGCTGGAGCTGGGGCAGCACAGGCATCCCTTCCTCTCTCTTTGTCTCTGTCTCTCTCTGTCTCTTTCTATCTGTGTTTCTCTCTGTGTATCAGTCACAGACAGACAGAGAGAGAGAGAGAGAGGGGGGGGGGGAGTGGGACTTACAGGATCGGCTCCAGGGGTGTTTGAAGGCCAGACGGACACCTACGCTATATCTCTTCCTTATAGATTAAGAAGAAGATTATCTCAGGAATACCAGGACCTTTCCCTATCAGTCATTCACTCTCAACCAATCACGGTCCAACATGCAAATCAGCTCTTTCCAACATTCTATTTCCAGGTTTTGTTGTTAAACTGCCGTTTTTTCTCCCAAGGTATCTTGGGAGTTGTAGTTCCCATTCCTTTCCCCACTCTCAGCCTCTGGACCTTTGCAGGGCTGATTTCATTGGCGTTAGGTAGGTGTATATGAAGCATTACAGGGTAGGCTCCAGGGGTGTGGGAGCCTTTCCCGGACATGTACCTTACATCTCTTCTTTATAGGTTAAGAGTAAAATTCCTCTAACTAGTTTTAGAAAGAAATAAGATATAGAAAAGGCTGCTGGAGAAAATGATATTAAAGAAAAAGACTTGTACTAGATCTAATCTTAAACTATATACAGAGACAAAAAATAGTGGTTTGCCCATTTGGAGAGAATGTCTTGGAATTCCATACCATATAAGGCATTTGTGGAAAGAGGAGGGCAAAGACCACAAGGCAGACCCAGAGGAAGGTGGAGAGATAACATCAAAGAAATGTTACAAGAACACCAAATAACACCAGTGGAGGTCACTAGAAGTGCAAGAACAAGAACCTTGCATCTCCCTTGATACCCAATGGGATAAAGGAGGAAGTAAATAAGAAGAAAAATAGGCTTTGGCCTGTTATAGTAGTTAGTATTATTCTCCTTTAACACATTGGAAAACCAAAGCCCTAGCCTACTCTGTAACTGTTGTCATTGAATTTGTCTTTGGGGCTAATGCAAGCGCGGCGCCAAAATGGCCGCCGCGCCCTTTGCGGGCCCCCCCCCCACAGGACAGAGAATCCGGGTAGTTAGGGGCGTGGCCAGCTCCCTTATAAAAGGGGTGGCCACGAGGCAGCCGCGCTGCCATTTTGCCTCAGCGACGGAGCGGAGAAGTTTTTCCCCCTGCGCCTCCGTCGCTCGTTGGTATTGCCGGGAAGCCTTTTGGGTCGATTTTGCTTAGCTAGCTTCCCTTTTTTGCTCGAGATGCCTTCCAAAAAGAAGGCTGCTGCGAATTCAGCCCGGGCTGTTAGGAGGCGCAACCCAGGTCGGAGGACCGTGGTGCCGCCTCCTCAACAGCCACCTTTGCCATCCCCGGCCGGGGCTAGTGGCTTGGGGTCTATCGCCCCTTGGCCCGTTCAGAGTGCGGGCGCGGAGGGCGCTCCGGCCCGCGGCCCGCGAGCGGTGGACACCGCTCCTCCTTCCGCCCAACCCGTTGGGCCGACTATTTCTGGGCCGCAGCCTCTCCCGGGGCCCTCTAGCCTTGGGGGGTGGCCCGGTGCCCCGCCTTGGCAGGTTTCCTCACCAGCCCTACCGGGCTTCGGCCCTGGCCAATGGCCATATATGGGCCATGGGGTGCAGGGAACTGTCCCCATGCAAGGGTCAGGTGGGCCGGCCGGCTCTTTACCCATGGTTACTGTAGACACCTTACTGGCCCGTATTGCGGCCTTAGAGGAGTCTTTGGCCCGGGCCAGTCAGGCAGGTGCCCCTTTCGGGGTACCTTTTGAGGCGCTATCGGCAGCAGGACAACGGCCGGCGGGGAGGGTTGAGCTGCTGCAGGCGGGTGGCGCGGCTCCGGCCACTGCCTCGCAGCTCCCCAGCCAGCAACCTGGCGCGGGTCAAGCCCCGGTGATGAGCTCTACATCGGTCGTGAGCTCCGACGCCCCCAGTGGGCCGGAACCCCCGTTGGGGGCGGCCCGCGGGGGTGCAGCATGTGAGTATATGGTGCAAACGAGTACATCCACACACATTCCCAATATAGGGGGGACCTTTCAGTGGCCTTGGCCTCGCGCGGGTGGTGCAGGGGCTACGCCGCTGGCGACCCACCCGGCGACAACTACTGCCACCATGCCCGCTGGGGCGGGCCTTGGTTCTTACACTGCTGGGAACGTACTTGGGGTGGCAGGGTTAACTCAGGCCCCTTTGGGCAGGCCAGCTATCCCCTTTTCGGCTTTGCCGACGGCAGGGTATTCCTTGCCATTGGGTGATCACTTGGCTCAGGCTACCAGAGAAAAGATATGGCGAGGGGAGTACGTGGATATCTTCTCACTCCTGAACAGAGAGCCCACTAAGGAAGAAAGGGAGGGTCAGGATGAGAAGGACAAGGAGCAGGCACGCCGCCGTAAGCCGCCGCGTACCTGGGCTAACTGGCTCCCCGCTTATTTGATATACATGGCGGTGTATTTGAGGGCGCGGCCGGATCTAGCTATTCCCATGGTCCAATATTTGGACAACATATACAGGGCGATGGTAGATTTCCCGGGCCCCTCATGGCTAGCATATGATGAGGAATTCCGTATGAGGATTCCCCTGCACCCCGAGATGAGATGGGATGAGCCGTGCCAGAGACTGTGGCTCTTGTATATGACACCCACACGTCCTGCCCCGGGGGATAGATACCATTGTGGACATGCGGTCCAGCGAGCAGCTCCAGCGCAGGTTACCCGCCAAATGGCGGGGCAGGGGGTTCCGGCCCGCCTGCGGTGATGGACTTTCTCGTCCAATGGTTCCTGCAGTCGGAAGAACTGCAGGTATAAGCACGAGTGTCCCACATGTTCTGGTCCCCATGCAGCCTCTGCTTGTCCCAAGCCTGGGGGGGTGCGAGGCAGAGGGAGGGGTGGACAGTGGGCTGGCAAGCCTGCCACGGATGGAACTAGTTCTCCGAAAGGCCCCCTCCCCAATTAAGGTGGACATGCTGGAGCGCTGGCTCGCATCGTACCCAAGGGGAGAGGACAGGGAGTACCTCATCCAAGGTTTTAAGCAGGGATTTCGTATCCCTTTTATGGGTGATAGATCTCCTCAGGATGCTCCCAACCTTTTATCCCTCAGAGGAAGGGAGGAGGTAGCCGAGGCCAGCATTAAAAAGGAGTTAGACGCGGGCAGGGTCGCCGGACCTTTTCCCGCACCCCCTTTTCCCAACCTTAAGGTTTCACCATTGGGTTTGGTTCCTAAAAAGTCCCTAGGTGAGTTTCGCCTTATTCATCATTTGTCCTACCCAGCCGGCCGATCGGTCAACGATGCGATACCTGATGACCTTTGTTCGGTCAGGTATACATCGTTCGACCATGCGCTGCGCATGGTGCGCTCGTGTGGCCCGGGTGCCTTGCTGGCCAAGTGCGACATTAAGTCAGCTTTTCGCCTCTTGCCGGTGCACCCGGGCGACTTTGAATTGCTGGGTTTTAAGTTTAGAGGGGAGTATTATTTTGATAAGGCCATGCCTTTTGGCTGCTCCATATCATGCTCGGCTTTCGAGCGTTTTCGTACCTTCCTAGAGTGGGCTTTCGTCCGCAGGTCAGGGTCCCGGTCTGTAGCCCATTACCTGGATGACTTTTTATTCGGGGGTGAACGGGGCTGGGACACGTGTGCACGTCTCCTCAATACATTTCAGACGCTAATGCAGGAACTGGGTGTCCCTTTAGCGCCCGAAAAGACCGAGGGCCCGTCGACCAAACTAGTATTCCTGGGGGTTGAGATTGATACAGTAGTACAGGCTTCTAGGTTACCGGGTGATAAGGTGTCCAGGATAGTGACCCTTATCTCGGAATTGCTGGCTAAGCGTAAGGCATCCCTGAGGGAACTGCAGGTGCTACATGGGCACCTCAATTTTGCCTGCAGGGTGGTCGCACCGGGCAGGGCTTTCGCCCGGCGCTTATGCGACGCCATGGCAGGGTTATCCAGGCCCCACCACAGAGTCAGGCTTACCCGGGGTATCAGGGCAGACATGTTTGTCTGGTTGCAATTCCTGAGGGAGTTTAATGGGGTCTCATTTTGGAGGTCTGACCTCCTGGCATCCCCCAATTTCCAGATCCAGTCTGATGCCTCAGGATCCCTGGGTTATGGGATGTACTTCAATGGGAAGTGGGCCTATGGTGGGTGGCCACCGGCATGGGCAGGCACAGGTCGCCTGCGGGATCTCACATACCTGGAATTTTTTCCCATTCTGGGGGCTTTGATGCTATGGGGCGAACAGTGGGCTAATTCGGTGGTGCATTTCTGGTGCGACAATGCTGCCGTGGTGCACATTGTCAATGCACAGACTTCTAAATCGCCCAGGGTCATGGATCTAGTGCGCCATTTTGTGCTGCGCTGCCTGCGCCTCAACGTCTTGTTCAGGGCCAGGCATGTCCCAGGGGTTAATAACGATATTGCTGACGCTTTGTCCCGCCTGCAGATCTCCCGGTTCCGCGCCTTGGCCCCGGATGCGGAGGAATTTCCCTCGCCACTCCCGGACGAGATGTGGACTATTGGCAAGGAGAGGTGAACCGGGCGATTGGCCTGTCACTAGCGCCACGCACGCGTAAGGCGTATCAACAAGCATTCAATTTGTATAGGGCTTTTGCTACTCGATTTCAATGGCCAGAGACCTGGCCCATCCCGGTGGACCATGTTCTGCGGTTCATGGTTCACCTGCATGCACAGGGCCTTGCACCTCGCACCATAGCATCCAAGCTCTCGGCGTTGGCTTTTATGGCCAAAGTAGGGGGTCATGTGGATACCACCTCTGACTTCCGTGTGAGACACGTTTTGGAGGGGTGGGTGCGCGAGCGCGGGCGTTGCCCGGATGACCGGCACCCTATTTCCCCAGGGGTTCTTACCCAGTTGGCCCGGGGCTGGCCAGGCCTCTGTTTTGATCATTATGAGGCAGCCCTTTTTCATGCAGCCACAACGGTGGCATTTTTTGGAGCGCTCCGCATCAGCGAACTCGTGATGCTGTCTAAGGCGGATGCAAGTGGTAGGGCACTGGAACTCGGAGATGTATATGTTGCCAAAGACTGGGCCCAGTTGAGGATTTGCTCCTCCAAAACAGATCAGCATGGCGTAGGCAGTGGAGTAAGACTGCTACGGTGTTCTTTGGCAGACATCTGTCCGGTTGGTGCCCTACAGGAATACCTGGCACTGCGTGGCTGGCACCACGGCCCGTTTTTCTGTCACCAAGATGGGTCTCCCCTTACTAAATTTCAGTTTTGGAAGGTGACAGCCAGAGCCCTCACCAGGGTGGGACTACCAGGTGCCCGTTATGGCACACATTCGTTCCGTATTGGCGCAGCCTCTACAGCAGCTGCTTTTGGGTACTCTGGGGCTAACATACGTAGCATGGGGAGGTGGGGCTCACAATGTTTTCAGTTTTATGTGCGCCCACTCCCGCCATGAGTACCAATCCAGTCACCTTACCTTCCTTTTTCTCAATTTTCTTACAGACCCTGGGTGTCGTATTACACCGGTGACAGTATGGCTGGTGGGCCACAGCTATGTGCTCAGGGCAGCGCGTTACGCTGCGGCGACAGAGTGGGGACCCCGACTGGGACTGGGTGACCACGCCAGTCTCTCATGGCACGGTAAGCCTGGGATGTTATGGCGGGAGCTGCGGCCTTTCCTTTTTTCTGGCCTGGGGGCTGACCCGCCTGACATTCTAATCATCCACTTGGGGGGCAATGATTTGGGCCAGGTCACCGGCTTATCGCTCAAGCATGCGATTTGCGAGGACCTCGCCTACTTGCATTATGTCTGGCCTGCCACAGCCCTGGTTTGGTCGGACATTGTTCCGCGCCACTCTTACAGAGGGGGCGTTAACCTCCTGGCCCTTGACCGAGCTAGGCGCGCGGTCAATAAGGCAGTGGCGCGGTTTCTCACCACCAGGGCTTGGGGACGGGTTAGTCATCACCCCGATATTAGTCTACAAAATTGTGACTTGTATGCAGGGGATGGGGTCCATCTGTCGCGAGGAGGTATGGACCTCCTGTTGGGTGACTGGCGAGCAGGCCTGTTGACCGAGCTGACGGTCTGGGGGGGGGGGCGTCAGGTCTTCTGTGAAGCCCCTCCGTGTGGCGGGTAGCACTGGTAAGGTAAACAGTATGACCCACAAGTATCCGGCAGGTTCGCAATTGACTGGACAACACTAGACAGGAATAAAGTAGTTAAACGTTGTCCGGTCAACGACGAATCAGGCGATGGGGTGATGATGATTGCTAACCAGCATGCATCACCCCTGTGATTTCACGGATACGCATCAGAGGGTGGGGTCATGAGTTAGTTATTGACTACGGTCAACAATTTGTTTGTTGTTAACAAACAAATTGATACAATTTGATACATTGTAACCAATTGCCGTTGGCAATTTTGGGGTGGTACCTTACCAGTGTTACTTCGGCCTGCTTGCCTTAGGAATTATGATTGGTCGTTTTACCAATACAAATTTATAATTCGGACTAGGGCATTGAATCAATAAATGTGGCCCTTTGCTGTTATCCACTTTCAATGTTGTCTGTGTCCGTTATTGGGGGGGTGCGCCTGCAATGCAAGCGCGGCGCCAAAATGGCCGCCGCGCCCTTTGCGGGCCCCCCCCCACAGGACAGAGAATCCGGGTAGTTAGGGGCGTGGCCAGCTCCCTTATAAAAGGGGTGGCCACGAGGCAGCCGCGCTGCCATTTTGCCTCAGCGACGGAGCGGAGAAGTTTTTCCCCTCCACCCCCTCCCTAGTTAACAGTGTGATTATGGTCGCTTCGGGGCCGGGTGGGAATTTTTGGTTGGGACCCACATTGGCTTCGGGTCCTGGCTTTTTTGCCCATCCCACACTGTTGCTATGGTTTGATATAGGGGTCTTTCTTCGTTCCTACTGTTGACTTTGGTCACATGGGCGGGTAGCACTGGTAAGGTAAACAGTATGACCCACAAGTATCCGGCAGGTTCGCAATTGACTGGACAACACTAGACAGGAATAAAGTAGTTAAACGTTGTCCGGTCAACGACGAATCAGGCGATGGGGTGATGATGATTGCTAACCAGCATGCATCACCCCTGTGATTTCACGGATACGCGTCAGAGGGTGGGGTCATGAGTTAGTTATTGACTACGGTCAACAATTTGTTTGTTGTTAACAAACAAATTGATACAATTTGATACATTGTAACCAATTGCCGTTGGCAATTTTGGGGTGGTACCTTACCAGTGTTACTTCGGCCTGCTTGCCTTAGGAATTATGATTGGTCGTTTTACCAATACAAATTTATAATTCGGACTAGGGCATTGAATCAATAAATGTGGCCCTTTGCTGTTATCCACTTTCAATGTTGTCTGTGTCCGTTATTGGGGGGGTGCGCCTGCAAAGAGAGGAAGAAGAATTGTTTTTTTCTCCAAAGCACATAGATAAAAATTGTGGAATTTGTTTCCACAATGTAGTTCTGAAAGTGCACTGGAAAACTTCATGAAAAATACCTTTAGAACCAGAAGCACCATGGATCTGAACAGTATTCAGTAGGGAACAAATATAAGAAATGCCTTTTACCCTCATGTCATGTTTATGGACTTCCTATTGGCATTTTATTAGGTTGCCGTGGAAAACAGGATACTGTACTGGATGGGGCTTTGGTCTGATCCTTCAGAACTCCTGCAAGCATAATGAATTATAGATTTCAAGAGGGCTTTGAACCCTCTGCTCTCACCACGTAGTCCAATTTGCTAGCATGTTATTTAGTAATCAGAAGACTGATGCAAATCTTTTCTTTAAAAATCAAGCTGAAATCTCTTGTCTTCAGTCTTCCCAGCCCACGTGGCATATCTAAGCAGGAATATTTCTTAAAAAGATTTTGAGCATTTCTTTGTGCTTTCTCTTGTTCTTCATACAACACACAGAGGAAAAAGATATGGAGAAATAGAATCATCAAACAGTATGCGATTCATTCTGCTCTCTCCTACTTTGCAATGCAATAGCCAATTAAACTCTCTCTACTCTCTCTGACTAAACCAGCAGAAATCAACAAGTGGTTTGACAACAGGGCTCCTTAGGTTACACTGCATCTTCTGTTAGCTGGTTGAGAGGATGACATAAGGCTAACTGGAAAGGATTTGTGAAATAAAATCCACTTAGCTGAGGAATTTTTCTTCCCTGCCTGTCACAAAGTGCCAATTTAATTGAGAAAGGAGGCCTGGCACTTTAACACCTCAACTTGAGATGCAATCTTTGTCTCCCCTTTCACAGTTGAAGATACAGATCTCAGTCTGAATATCAAAAGAGCACCACTGGTTTGAAAGATGACCCCATTGCACCTGCCAATAGGAAGCTAGTGTAACAAGTACAGTAGCAGGGTTGACTTGATTGTGAAGCACAAGGCCCACTTTATCTTTGGCATAATCTAGTGAGCAATAAACAGGATCCACCTGTGGGATTAGGTAAAGGTAAAGGTCATCCTTGCTCGAAAGCCAGTCAAATTCAGCTCTAGGATTCTCTGTTTACAGCCAAAGAGCCAGTGCTATCTGCATCTACAGAGGTCTCCATGGACATGTGGCAGGCATGCCTCGACACTGGAGTGCACAGAATGCTGTTTAGCTTCCTACCAAAGTGGTATATATTTATCTAATTGCAATTTCTTGCTTTGGAACTGTTAGGTTGGCAGGAGCAGAGACAGAGACGGGAGCTCACTCTGTCATGCAGTACTCGGGTCTTGAACTGCTGACCCACTGACCTTCCAGTTGTCAAGTTCAGCATCTTACTCACTAAGCTACCGCAGTCCCACCTGAGGAATTAGAACATACTAATCATTGGATAGTTTGAACTGTAAAAATCTTATTATCAACAAAAACAGTAAAATAAGATACATTTCTTTTCATAAAACTATGGAGTCTCTTAGACATGATATAAATAGTTTCTCAGCATGCCTCAATCAAGCCCTGTACAGTAAAAGCTTTTAAAAGAGTGAGAACAAGCTCTGTGAGAAGAAAACTGAGTGGATGAGATTGATCTAAATTCACCCAGTGAGTTTTATGTCAATTTGGAATTCAACAACTGCAGGTATATTCTGACACTTTTAAAAAAAATTATTGGTCCCTCAACGAAGAAGCCAGATTTGTGTGTATGTCTCCTTCTATTTGTGGCCTGAAAGCTCCATGAATGTGTTGGAGTTCCTGAAAGTGAAGCAAACTAAAGTTTATGACTCGGAACAGAACATTAAACAATTTTTTTAAAAAGTTGAGACTCCATTACAGTGTGGCACTGTTTTGATGCCCTGGGTAAATATAAATCCAAACAAGGAGCATTGATACTTTGGGATCCACATCTTGTAAAAAACTGTGGGCTGTCTGGCATCAGTAGAAATGTAAACAGTGCTTTGATTCACATGTGCTAAATGTGAAATTGCAAAACATTTTTCTCTTTGCTGTGAAATGGCAGGGTGGTTTTTTTTTGGGGGGGGGGGGGTGGCGAGGAATCTATGAGAGAATTTCCACATTTACAGAATCAATTTCCACACATATATCTCAGTGCAGGAAATGTAAAGCTATAAAAGCAGCTGCATTATTGCATGGAATATTAAAGTGTTAGAGGCACTGGATGGATAGTTGCATCCTTGTAACCCTGACCTTTTCTGGAAGCCATTTGTGTATGTGTGTTTAGCTGTGTGAAGGGAAAAGATGCTAAGGACATTTTGCATAATGAATTTAAAAAGTATTTCATGTCTTATTCTAATCTGGAAGTGAGATAAGGGCTTGAGGATGCTTCATAGGGTGTCTTATACTATAACCCTATTGACCAAAACAAAAGGCAAAACAAGGGAGCAGGCTAGGTGATACAGGATGCTTAACACCACAGAGTGGAGGAAGGGGAGGGACAGGAAAGGAGGAGGGGAAATGCAATGTTGCAACGAACAATACTACATAGGGACATGGAATGTGAGATCAATGAACCAAGGTAAACTGGAAGTGGTAAAAAATGAGATGGAAAGAATAAGCATTGACATCCTGGGAATCAGTAAGCTAAAATGGACAGGGATGGGTGAATTCAGCTCTGGAAACCATCATATCTACTACTGTGGTCAAGAAAACTTTAGAAGAAATGGAGTAGCCATAATTGTCAATAAAAGAGTGAGAAAAGCAGTAATGGGATACAACCTTAAAAATGACAGAATGATGTCAGTCAGATTTCAAGGTAAACCTTTCAACGTCACTGTGATCCAAATATACTCACCAACTACTAGTGCAGATGAAGCCACAGTGGACCAGTTCTATGAGGACCTAGAACACCTCATAGAACAGACACCAAGAAATGATGTCCAAATTATATTAGGAGATTGGAATGCCAAAGTAGGAAATCAAAAAGTGGAGGGAATAACAGGCAAGTTTGGTCTTGGAACGCGAAATGAAGCAGGGCAAAGATTGATAGAGTTCTGCCAAGAGAACGCACTGGTCATAGCAAACACTCTCTTCCAGCAACACAAGAGGCGACTTTACACATGGACATCACCAGATGGAACACCGAAACCAGATTGACTACATACTCTGCAGCCAAAGATGGAGAACCTCCATACTGTCAGCAAAAACAAGACCTGGAGCAGACTGTGGCTCAGATCACAACCTACTGATTGCAAAATTCAGGCTTAGACTAAAGAAAATAGGGAAAACAAGGAGACCAGACAGATATCACCTAGACAGCATCCCTAAAGAATACACGGTGGAGGTGTATTCAATGGCTTAGACTCGGTAGACAGAGTACCAGAAGAATTATGGACGGAGGTGAGGGACATCATGCAGGAAGCAGCAAAGAAAACCATACCAAAGGAGAGGAGGCGTAAGAAAGCAAAGTGGTTATCTGATGAGGCTCTTGAAATAGCAGAGGAAAGAAGGAACGCAAAAGTAAAAGGAGAGAGGAAAAAATACAATCAGTTGAACACAGAATTTAAAAAAAAAGCAAGGAGAGATAAGGAAAATTACCTAAAAGAACAGTGCAGAGAAATGGAGGAAAACAACAAAAGAGGCAGAACCAGAGATCTTTTCAAAAAAAATCGGGGAAATCAAGGGAACATTTAAAGCAAAAATGACCATGATAAGGGACAAAGACGGAAAGGAGCTAGCTGATGCAGAAAAAAATTAAGAAAAGATGGAAAGAGTACACAGAGGAACTCTACAAAAAGGATCTCAACACTCCTGATAATCACAATGATGAAGAAATGGAACTTGAGCCAGATATCCTGGAGAGCGAAGTCATAAAGGCCCGAAAGAGCACTGCAAACAACAAAGCTAGTGGAGATGATGGTATCCCAGTTGAAATTTTCAAAGCGCTAAAAGATGATGGCTTCAAATTACTGCATTCAATATGCCAGCAGATTTGGAAAACAAAACAGTGGCCACAGGATTGGAAAAGATCAGTATACGTTCCAATCCAAAAAAGGGCAATGCCAAAGAATGTTCAAATTATCGAACAATTGCACTCATCCCACACGCCAGCAAGGTGATGCTCAAGATAATACAGAATAGACTTAAGCAGCATGTGGAGAGAGAATTACCAGAGGTGCAGGCTGGTTTCAGAAGAGGCAGGGGGACTAGAGACCACATTGCCAACATACGTTGGATCATGGAAAAAACAAAGGAGTACCAGAAACAAGTGTACTTCTGTTTTATTGACTACACTAAGAGATTTGACTGTGTGGACCACAACAAGTTGTGGCAAGTAATTAAAGAGATGGGAATACCAGAGCACCTCATATGCCTCTTGAGAAATCTGTAAACGAACCAAGAAGCAACAGTTAGGACAGAACACGGAATGACAGAGTGGTTTGGAATAGGAAAAGGAGTAAGACAAGGCTGCATTTTGTCACCCTGCTTATTCAACTTATACACAGAGCACATAATGCGCAATGCAGGGATGGAGGAATCACGATATGGGATTAAAATTGCAGGGAGAAACATCAACAATCTGAGATATGCAGACGATACCACCCTAATGGCAGAAAGTGAGGAAGACCTAAATAACCTCTTGATTGGATTGAAGGAGGAGAGTGCAAAAGCTGGCTTGAGACTCAATATCAAGAAAACCAAAATAATGGCAACAGGCCCAATCAGTACCTGGAAAATAGATGGGGAAGAAGTAGAAGCAGTGACAGATTTTACCTTCTTGGGATCAAAGATCACTGCAGATGGGGATTGTAGCTATGAAATAAAAAGGCGACTTATTCTTGGGAGACAAGCGATGAGAAACCTGGGGAACATAGTGAAAAGCAGAGAGATCACATTGCAAACAAAAATTAGCATAGTCAAAGCAATGGTATTCCCAGTGGTAATGTATGGATGCGAGAGCTGGACAATTAGGAAGGCTGAACACAGAAGAATAGATGCCTTTGAAATGTGGTGTTGGAGGAGGGTTTTGAGAGTCCCCTGGACAGCGAGGAGAACAAACAGGTCAATCTTAGAAGAAATCAACCCTGACTGCTCATTGGAAGGTCAAATAGTAAAGACGAAGCTAAAGTACTTTGGACATCAAATGAGAAGGGAAGATTCACTTGAGAAGGCCTTGATGTTGGGAAAGGTGGAGGGCAAAAGAAGAAGGGGGAGACCAAAAATGAGATGGCTAGATGGTATTGTAGACGCAGTGGGCACAGAGCTGGGAGGGTTGAGAGGGATGGTGGAGGACTGGGGCGCCTGGAGGAAAATGGTCCATGGGGGTCACAGAGGGTCAGAATCGACTGTGCGACTGAACAACAACAACAATCTCAACCATTAATAAAAATATTCTCATCCTAAAGCATCAGGATTACAGTTTTCTAAATGCTAAGTGCTACTATGGTAATAGAGTAGGCCATGGAGATGACCATGTCTTGACCAAGTTATTCTTTTAATTTTACAGAAGCAACTGGAGAAGGTGGAAGCCAAACCATTTTGTTTATATACTTCTTTTCATGATTCACTCTTATACACGATCAATTTATACTAAATAAATTAAACAAAATCTATGAGGAATTATTTTGCTACAGCCCATTGTTATCAATGCATGCTACAATCAGATATTTACCTGAATGTAAGAAAAGTTCTTGCACTTACTATTTAGTTGGGTTTTGTGAACAATGGTCACAGAATCATGCAACCACATAGCTGGAAAGGATTCTGAGAGACTCTAAGACCAATGTTTTACTGAGGTAGAAAATAAACAGCCAAACATCTGTGACAGTGCCTTTATCTCTGCTTGCAAATGTACAGTGAAGGAGAATTGTCTTCAACCACAATCCATTCTACCATCAAACCCCTTTCACTGTCAGGTTTTTCATAGTACTGTAATTACTCATCTCCTTTATTGTCATTTGAATCCATTGCTTCAGGTTCTATCCATAGAGCAGTATAGTATAAGCTACTTCCTTCCCTTCCCTTGTATCCCATCTTTTACCCAGTGAGCTCAAGATGACATGCATGTCTCTTCTCTCCATTTCCCTCTTTACAACAATTCTGTGAAGAGAAAACTGAGATGATATGATTACTCCAAGATCACCCTGTTAATTCTATGGCCAATTGAGAATTTGAACCTACCTCTTCTGAATCTTGGTCTAGTAGTCTACCCATTATGCCATACTGAGTAACATAACTTTTTAGATACAGTATTTAATTATGCTGTCATATCATTTGCCAGCCTTCTCCTGTCTAGACAAAACATACTGGGGTCTCTTGACTCCTCCTCATAAGGGTTTCTTCCAGAACTTCCACTGTCTTTGCATTCATCCTTAGTCATCATCCATCAACCTTTCTTTCCAGCAGGAAATCAGTCTACTGTATATACTCGAGTATAAAATGAGTTTTTAACCCCAAAAACTGAGCTCCAAAAAAGGAGACTCAGCTTATACATGGGTCAACAACCACGAGGGTCTAAAAATATGGTTTTTTGAGTGATTTGGGCATTTTAAAAATAAGTTTCGGGACTTATGCAGCAAAAGAAGTTGAGGTGCAATTACACAACTGGCCACAAGAGGGCGCAAATCATGATTTTACATTAGAATGCATTGAAAATCAATTTCTCCTATTCTGAAGTTTGTATTCAATTAATTCCTATGGAAAACTGCAGATGAAGAAGCTCTACAATGCAATCATGTCCCCTTCCAAACTGGTGTGGAAAAAGAAAGAATTTCACTTAACCTTCGTGCCTGTTCCATGTGGCCAAGATGGAGGGAGGAAGCCATTCTCCTTCCTTGCAGGCGGAGCAAGAGCTAGGCTAGAGCAACACTTCCTGCCTCAGTGCAATTGACCTGCCCACCCACTTTACCTGCAGCACCACCACTGGTGGGTGGTGCAAATACAGTTTTAAAAAATCACTAAAATAATTAATTTTACTGTATTTTCATGTATTTTAATTACTGAAACTCACTAGAAGCTGCTGCATTTCCCACTCTCGGCTTATACTCAGGTCAATCTATTTTCCTGGGTTTGTAGGTCAAAATTAGGTACCTCGGCTTATATTTGGGTCTGCTTATATTCAAGTTTAAATGGTACATTTATTTCAGAAATCCCTTCCTACATTCCTGAGACAGACAGACAAAAATAGTGAAAATACTGCAACTCAGTGTAGCAGTTTCCTCATCATCCCTGTCTATTAATTTGGTGTAGGCATATTAAACTAATGTGGGGTACACAGAAGGAGCCTCCTTGAAGATTGTGGTATTTTTGAACCACAATCGAGCATACCTCGGGCAATGGCTATCTTGTGTAGAGTAATCTTTCTCACACTAGGTTGGGTTAAAATAACTGCAGAATGAACTCACCAAAAAGTGGCTTCATTTGGCATTTTCACATCTTGCCTACACAAGGGCGAAGAAGTTTGATGTTGGTGATACTCAACTTCCTCCTCAAAATCTCCATAAAAATAAATTGCCTAAATTCTGATTAGATGAAGATCATTTGAGAGGGTGTTGTGTTCTGATGGTTTTATTGTACACATGGATTACAATGTATCTGAGCCAATGTAACCTTGCCTATAGCAACAATGTAACCTTCAGCTGTATCATATAAACCCTGTAATAGGACGCGAGCTAATGACCACCAGCTGGCAGCAGCGAGCGTCCAAGCTCTCTTGGTCCGAACTCATCAAAGGCAACAGCGCGGGAAGTTTTCCCGCCACCACCTACACCTGGACAAGAAGGGCGTGACCTGCAATGACGTCACGCAGACAGTAGCCAATGGGCTACCATGGCACCACGTTCAAATGTATTACTGCTGTATATAAAGAGCTATCGATCCGCCATTACCTCATGTTCCCTCTGCCCACGATGCAATAAACCTGAGTTAACCCAGCCCGAGGCTGTGTCCTGTGTCTTGGTTTGCATACACCAAATTGGCGACGAAGGTGGGATAATGGATCCCCACGGAACAGCCAGGGCACAGAGCGGTTTCAACATCACCAAACCGCAAGACTGGGAGCTGCTTGAGATGGATTTCCAGGCGGCCCTGGTGGAACTCAGAGTCAAAGGAGAAGACGAGGAGAGGAAGAGGGCCATCCTCACCAGAATGCTCGGGATGGAAACCAAGCGGACGCTGGTGGGCATAATCGCCCCGAAGAAGGTGAGCGACTTTAAGGCGAGCGACATCATGAAACTGCTGCGAGAGCGGTTCTGCCCCTCGAGGGCAATGTTTCCCGCTCGGAGCGCGTTTTGGAGGCGAGTCCAAGCGCCGGATGAGTCGGTTGAGGCATTCGTGGCCGCCATGAGGATAGCCGCCGCCCCCTGTAAATGGGGCGATATCCTGGAGTTGGTCCTCAGGGACGGCGTGTTGTGTGGCCTGAAAGACAAGGAGGTACAGCGCAGCTTGATGAATAAGGAGCCGCCACCCACGCTGGCCGAGGTCATAGAGGCCGCGGAAGCCGCAGAGTCCACGAATGCCGGAGTGGACGAGATGCACCAGTGGCGTGAGTGGCGTCCTAGAGCCGGCAAGGCGGAAAATTCGGTGCACGGGAAGACCGGACAGTCGGTGCACGCGACTCGACGGGCCTCAAAGTCGTCTACGGAAGGCAGCGACGGCGAGGAGGTCCAGAAGGTCCGGAAGGGTGGTCGACGCTGCGAGGGTTGCGGAGCGGCCCACGAGCGCGCGAGATGCCCGTTCAGGAAGGCCGAGTGTTACACCTGCGGCCGTCGGGGGCACATCGCCAAGGCGTGCAGAAAGCGGAAAGAGGGCCGGAGGCAGTCACAAGACCGCGCGGCCAGACCGGACCGTCCAGCGAGGCCCAAAGATGGCGCCCAGACCACGAGGAAGCAGGACGGCGTGGGCCGCGTCTCGGACGGAAGCGAGGACGACGCCTCAGTGTTCAGCGTGTCCGCGGGACAGTCCCATTACTTCGTTGAGGTATTAGTACAAGGGGCCCCTATTAAGATGGAAATTGACTCGGGGTCCTCCTATTCCATAATTCCCCAGAAAGAGTTCCTGAAAATCGACCCCCACGTGCGGCCCAAGCTTAAAGCGTTGAGGTCCACACTACGGGACGTACAGGGAAATAGCATTCCGGTGTTGGGGGTCGGGAAATTTCGGGTCAATTTTAAGAGACATTCTGCGGAACTGCCCCTAGTTGTCCTCAAAGGGGGAAGCTGTAGCCTCCTAGGGACACAGTGGTTTCAGCCCTTAGGTTTGTTCATAGGGGGGGTGCATACCGTGGGGGGGGGGACCCAATACAAGCGGTTTGCGATGCGCATCCCGCCGTTTTTAAGAAAGGACTCGGAAAGTTCAAGGGACCCCCTGTAGCTTTCGACATAGACCCGGAGGTCCGCCCGATAAGACTCAAACCACGCAGGGTGCCGTTCGCACTCAAGGACAAGATAGAGGCGGAACTGGACAAACTGGTGGGCCAGGGGATTCTTATTCCTGTTGATTCCGCAGAGTGGGAAACTCCAATTGTAACGGCTCTAAAGGCTAACGGGGAGGTGCGCATTTGCGCTGATTATAAGTGTACAATTAACAAGGCGATCCGCCCTAATGCATACCCGGTGCCAGTGATCAGCCACCTTTTGGCCAGGCTAAATGGGGGAAAGTGTTTCGCTAAACTCGATTTGGCACAAGCCTATCAGCAACTTCCTGTGACCCCCGCCACGGCCGCGGCACAAACGATAGTTACACATAAGGGAGCGTTCCAGGTGTCGCGGTTACAGTTCGGCGTGAACTCGGCACCCGGCCTTTTTCAATCGCTCGTGGAACGCCTCCTAAAGGGCCTGGAGGGGGTGTTGCCTTATTTTGATGACGTGTTGATAACAGGGGGGAGTGAGGCTGAACTGGCAAAAAGGTTGGACAAGGTACTGACCGTGTTCGAGAAAGCGGGGCTGAGATTGAGGAAGGATAAATGTGTCTTTTTCGAAACCGAGGTCGAGTTTTTAGGGTTCCGGATCACACCCGAGGGAATTAAGCCGTCTAAATCCAAGGTAGCAGCCATTAAAAAGGCCCCTCGCCCCACATCCAAAACCGAGCTGCAGTCTTTCCTGGGGCTCCTCAATTTTTACCATACATTCCTCCCGCGGAAGGCGTCCGTGGCCGAACCGCTCCATCGGTTACTTAAAAAGGAGGAGCCATGGGTGTGGGGTGACGAGCACGAGAGGGCGTTCAAAGAGCTAAAGCAACTCCTAACATCTGAGGCAATCCTGACGCACTTCGACCCCAAACGGCCTGTGGTCCTAGTTTGTGATGCATCCCCGGTGGGGGTGGGGGCGGTGCTTTGCCACGTGTTGGAGGACGGAAGGGAGGCCCCGGTAGCGTTTTACTCAAGGTCCCTGTCCCAAGCGGAGCGAAATTACGCACAAACCGACAGGGAAGCGTTAGCAATAGTAGCGGGGACCAAAAAATTTCACGATTTTTTGTATGGCCGCCCGTTCAAAATCGTGACCGATCACAAGCCGCTGTTAGGGATTTTCACGGCAAGCAAGCCCACGCCGCAGATCCTGTCCCCGAGAATGCTGCGATGGGCTATTTTCCTCAACGCGTACCAACATGAGTTGGAGTACAGGCCCGGAAAGGAGATCAGCCATGCTGATGCGCTTTCGAGATCCCCTCTGCCCTTGTCGGACGACCAAAAGGCGAGAGCAGAAAGAGACCGCCAGGTGTTGCTAATTGAGGTTTTAGACGCACCTCCACTAGTACCAGCCGACATTGCTAGGGCGACAGGCAAGGACAGGACGCTGGTGAAAGTTAGTTCATGGGTGCAGAAGGGGTGGCCGGCTTCGTCCCCGAGTACAGAGTTCGACCCGTTCTTTAGGAAAAAGCTAGAGTTGTCCCTAGAGAGGGGGTGCCTTCTGTGGGGCCAACGGGTGGTGGTCCCTGCGCCCCTGCGGACGAGGGTGCTCGAACTGCTGCACGTCAGCCACCCGGGCATAGTTCGTTCAAAGGCGCTGGCCCGGAGTTACTTCTGGTGGCCACAGCTGGACGCGGACATTGAGCACATGGTCGGCACTTGCGAGGCTTGCCAGGGATCCCGACCTGAGGCGGCCCGTCTCCCGCATAGGGAGTGGGACACAGCAAGGGGGCCGTGGTCCAGAGTGCACGTGGATTTCGCTGGCCCATTCCGAGGAACCATGTTTCTCCTGGTGGTAGATGCGTTCTCCAAGTGGCTGGAGGTTATCCCAGTAAAGAGCACGTCCTCCGCCACGACAATTAGCCAGCTAAGGAGAGTCTTTTCCACATTCGGTTTACCCGACACTTTGGTCAGCGATAACGCTAGTTGTTTCACCTCCGCCGAGTTCGGGGCGTTCATGGAGGCAAACGCCATTCGGCATGTCACGTCCGCACCGTTTCACCCGGCCACGAATGGCCAAGTGGAACGGCTGGTGCGGACAACGAAGGAGGCGCTGCGGCGCATGGGCCCGGGGGACCTGAATCACCAAGTATGCCAGTTCCTCTTAGCGTATAGGGTAACCCCCTTAGCGTCAGGCTACTCGCCGGCGGAGCTCTTGATGCGGCGAAAACTGACCACGATCCTGTCCAGGCTAGACCCGACGAGAGTCGAGGATAAGGGAAAAAACATAGGGTTGGCAGTCTCGAAGGGTTTCGCCGCCGGGGACCCTGTTCACTGCAGGAACTATTCCAGCGCGGGGCCAGCCTGGGTACCAGGGACGGTGGTAGAACAGACGGGGCCAGTGTCGTACCGGGTCGAGACTAACACCGGCCTCCTTTGGAGGAGGCACGCGGACCAACTGAGGCACCGAGTGAGTGGGCCAGTCAGTGGAGCTCAGCAACAGGATTCAGCGTTAGGGTTCTCCCCCACCCGCTTAACCCAAGGGGGAGACAGCAGGGGACAACAGTCCCAAGCAAGGGGGGAAGGAAGCAGTAGTAGCGGCCCCGACTCATATCCTTTTGATACGCCAGTCTTATCAGGGGCCGGGGAAGGGAGAGAGGAGTTCGCGACCGCTGCCCCCGATTGTGATTTTGATTTTGCGAGCCGGGGGGGTTTTCAGGAGTGTTCCCCCACCCATCCAAGCGAGAAGAGGGGTTTTTCGTTAGCCCCCAGTGCCCCTGGTTCCTCCCTAAGAAAGAGCACACCTCCCAACAACGCCGCGGAGCCGCGGCAAGTCACTAACGAGTCTCCCTCTCATATTACAGGACAGGAAACCAGGGGACAAAGAGAAGGTAGCAAACCCGGGGAGAGGCAGCCCGCATCGAGACCCCAGCGTGTCCGAAATAAGCCATCTTGGCTGAGAGACTTTGTCTCCTAAGGGGGGGGAGTGTGTTTAAGTGTGGGCTCGAGACTTTGTCTCGTCCTAGGGGGGAGGGGTGTTGTGTTCTGATGGTTTTATTGTACACATGGATTACAATGTATCTGAGCCAATGTAACCTTGCCTATAGCAACAATGTAACCTTCAGCTGTATCATATAAACCCTGTAATAGGACGCGAGCTAATGACCACCAGCTGGCAGCAGCGAGCGTCCAAGCTCTCTTGGTCCGAATTCATCAAAGACAACAGCGCGGGAAGTTTTCCCGCCACCACCTACACCTGGACAAGAAGGGCGTGACCTGCAATGACGTCACGCAGACAGTAGCCAATGGGCTACCATGGCACCACGTTCAAATGTATTACTGCTGTATATAAAGAGCTATCGATCCGCCATTACCTCATGTTCCCTCTGCCCACGATGCAATAAACCTGAGTTAACCCAGCCCGAGGCTGTGTCCTGTGTCTTGGTTTGCATACACCAAAGAGGGCAACAGCATTATGTAAAATTCAGTGTAACATCTATGTGGAGATGGGTTAGTGTCTGTCATTCTGTGTTTGTTCCTAGCCTGCCGATGAGTAACAAGTTGTTGGATATGCTCTTCAGGTTCAGCTGTATTAACATGATCCAAAATCAATTCCAAGTGTCAAGTGAGTTAACATTATACGAAGGATTGCAATAGCAATGCATAGTCGTGTCACTTCAAGGATCAAGGCACCCTTGGAAAAAATGTAGTGATCAGAGATGAGAAGCCAGTTCCTTCTCTTAGCACTACAGAAATGCTGCTTTCTTTTAGCAGTAGAAGGAGGAGGTGGTACGGGTGGGTGGGGGGGTGGGGGGGTGGGGGGGAGTCCCATACTGTAAAGGAGATTTTTGCTGGCAGAATCCCTCTTATGGGCTTGATGATTTCATCCCTAAACTAATGAAATGATTCTGTATTCAGAGATTGCCAATCAGCATTGCCAAAATTCAAATGACAGTCTCAGACAGAGAAGAATAATGGAAGTGGTTGCTGAATGGTGACTCAACTCTTTTGTAAACTCTATGGGTCTGTTTTATTGGAGACTACGAACTGAAGGGAGGCCTTTATATAATTCTGTGTACAATAAACTTATCCAATCTCAAATGATCTTTGGATTTCTTAGGCTCTGAAGGAGCTCTGATATTCACAGGATGAGTTACCCTGATGGTTACAGGAATGAGGTCCAGTCTGGAGGGTAATTCTCACCCTTCTGCAGCTGCTTGGCCCTACATGAGAAGCCTGTGGGGAAGGTTCTGGACCATCTTAAATTCTATTTGAAGGCCCTCAGCATTTGGGCTATATGAGAACCTGCTCTTCCTCCCAGAAGTGGCCTCGAAAGTGAAGATCAGTGGACTTGCTGTTGCTTGGCTCCTGAATCTCTTGTCTTACTCCTTGTTCCTGCTTTAAAAGATCTCTTGCCTTGCTACAGGTTCCCACTTCCAAAGACTTCTTGCCCTGTCCCTGGTTCCTGTGGACTATTGGTGTGCCTTGTCTGAATCCTTGCTCCCTGAACCATATCCTTGCTCTGCTACAGCCCCTGAAATGACTCTGCTTTGTCTGCTCTTTCAGCCATTTGACTTCTGGCTTTCTTGGACTATGCCCTACCATCTATACTAATGCTATATCTCTGTCTACCTCAGGCTTGATTTTAGACTTGGACTCTGGACTGTGATACGGTTAATGTCTGGGCTATTTCCTAATTGCCCTGGGCCCTAGTGCTTGTGTAACTTGTCAGTTGCCTTGGACTCTGACAAAATTGTGGTAGTAGGCATGATACTATGAAACAAAGAAAAAAGTAAACTATGGATATAAATGAAATTACAAGTTATAGAATGCTGATAAAAATATTTATTCTATCTCAACATTCACATCAATTATATAACCAGCTTTTAATGTATTTTTGCTTTCTTTTCTTTTCTAGTAAGACAGCATATTTTAAATATAATGGCAAACATCTTAAAGAACATTAAATAAAAACACAATAGGAAAACAAATGGAATATACAGCACATGCCAAATTATGAGACCACATATAATTAATTCAACTGTCCCTTTCCTAATTATGCTAGAAGTTTTCCTTTGTTCCTTTGCTGGGGCAGTAGTTGCAGCTACATGATGCAGTACATGATTTATTTATAGGCTGCTAATGAAGACATAGCTAATCATCATAATTAATTGGCATTCTTGTGCTTCAGGGTTTAATCACAGAAATTTTTACATATTGGCTTCAATTCATTCTAGCTGCGGGGCACAAATTATACAGGGAAACTTTATGTCTCTTCCTCCAAGCTTGCTCATCTGCTGAATGCTTATTGCAGCTTAACCCACAAATCACTGGGCAATTGTGGGAGTGTCTGGATTCAACTAAGTAAGCCCAGTATGGAAGTGAAAGAAAAAATGGAAATTATTAGTGGCTTTCGGTGTGAAAAATAAAATAGCTTTTGGAAGGCATGAAAGGCAAAAAGGGGAACAAGGATGTTATTTCCTGCAACTTTATCCAAGAGCAGAAAGGAGAAAGAAGCAAAAAGTGAATCAAGAAAAATGTTTTAACAAGCAAATCTAGTACCTACCTATTGTCACTTCCTATTATAGTAGCTCATTTTCCAGCATACCTCTTTTCCTTGTCACTTCATCTGTCTGATATCTATTGCTATACAGTACCTGTAGTACAGAATAAAGTACTAACATACTCTAATGTTACGATGAAGCTGCTATTAACACATTTTGCCAGAATGTTGATGAACTGTGGGACTTATTAGGGTTGCCAGGCAATTTACGATTTTGTTGTTGATGGCTACATTCGTACAAACCTACCTGGGTGTAAGGCTTACTAAGGAAGTGGGAGGGATGGGAGAACAGATTATGACATTAAAATGTCATTGTTCCTCCTTGCTTTCAGGACTAGGACAGTTTTAACAAATATGAGAAAGAGCCTAGATAAAGTGAAACAATTTTAAGTCTATTTGATTAAAATGAGTGAGAAATGGTAACTTGCAATTTCTAAACTCAGTACAGCATATAAATGTTTAACTTTAGTTTATACTTTATGATAGAAACAGATGGATTTTTCTTCACTTTTTGTGTGATATAATCTTAAATCTAAAATATTTAACATGATCTGCTACTGTGTACCTCTGTATAACTCCGCCATGCTTATGCAGGTGGATACTAGATTTTCTACCAGATCGTTCCCAAAGGGTCAGGATGGGCTCTCATGTCTCTGCAGATCTCAGTATAAGTATGGGGACGCTGCAGGGGTGTGTGCTGAGCCCACTTCTGTACACACTTTACACATATGATTGTGTTCCCAGTTACCCCAGCAATAAGATCATCAAGTTTGCTGACGACACAACGGTGGTTGGTCTGATTACTGCTGGGGAGGGGGAGTCGGCTTACAGGAAGGAGGTTGAGATGCTGATGGAGTGGTGTAGGGAAAACAATTTATCCCTCAATGTAAAAAAGACAAAAGAGATCATTGTGGACTTTAGAAAATGCAAATTGAACATCCAGCCACTTATTATTGAAGGGAATTGTGTGGAACAGATCTCGGTGTTTCAATTTCTGGGAATGGAGCTGAGGGATGATCTAACATGGGGAGCAAACACCAAAGATCTGATGAAGAGAGCACAGCAAAGGTTATACTTCTTGAGAATCCTCAGGAAGAACAATTTTTCAAAGGACCTGCTGTTGGCATTCTACCACTGTACCATAGAGAGAGTGTTAACCTATGGTCTGTGTGATTGGTTTGGGAGTTGTACAGCTAGGGAAAAAACAATGCTGTCCAGGGTCGTAAAGACTGTGGAGGGGATAATCGGGCATACTCTTCCCACTCTAGATCAAATCTATGACACCAGGTGTTATAAGAAAGCTGTCGAGATTGCGCAAGATAGTACGCACCCCGGAAACGATCTCTTTCAGCTTCTGCCTTCTAGAAGAAGGTATAGGATCATAAAGACCAGGACCAGCCGCTTGAGAAATAGTTTCTACCCAAAGGCGGTTCTGGCTTTGAATGCAGTGCAAGCAGTCTATGAGGGAGCTTCTGTATATAGTTTTTAGAGTTTTTAGAGTTTAAGAGTTTTTAGAGCCTTAGAGTTTTAGAGCTTTTTAGGGGTTAAATGTGTATATGTGGGGTGGGAGTATGTTGATAATTTTGTATAGCTGTATTTTGCTTAGGTTTTGTTGGGTTGATAAGTGTCCCCCCCCCCCCAATCTCGTTGTTCTGTGCAGGACAATGACAATAAAGATTTATCTATTATCTATTATTATCTAGCCTCTTACTAATATATATACAGTATGCATGCTTCCAAATTAAGAGAGAGGTCAATCTCAATTTTGTGTAGTAGATAATCATTATGATTGTTCCAAAGATAGAAATTTGTTCAGTTGCACAGATGAGTTTGACCCTTTGCAACTCCATGGAACATAGCATGCCAGGCACCTCTGTCATTCACCATCATCTGGAGTCTGCCCAGATCGATGCCCACCACATCAATCAACTTTTTAACCATGTCATCCTCTACCTCGCCCTTCTCTTTTTGTCTTTGATCTTGCCTAACATCAGGGCCTTCTGCAGTTTCATTCCTGCTTTCCATACTCTTTTATTGATTGCTGCTTTCCTTACTCTTTTATTGATTACTAGCATAGTTTGCCCAGCCTTGCTGGGCATTTTTAATGTGTGTGTTGGTAGTTTGGGGTTGTCTTGGTTTTGCACAACCACCACTCCTAGGGAAAAAACCACTCCAACCACCAACTCACACATTAAAAATTTTTATTATGGCAGGAGTGGTGTGTGTGTGTGTGTGTGTGTGTGTGTGTGTGTGTATGTGTGTGTGTGTGTGTGAATGTAGTCCACCACTGCGGATTCCCCATGCCCTGCGGGGCATGGAACGGCCCGCCAGAGGCCACCGCGGTGAGAGAAGCTCCCAGCCCGTGGGTTCTGCGGCCGCCAAATTAAGGGGGGTGAATAAAATATAGGGTTTGATTCACCCAATTACCGTGACCTGACCTACGGCTCTGCCAAGTAAGCAGATAGCTGACTCCTGTGAAACATTAAGTGTGTAACTCATCTCCCAGCTCGGGGGAAAATCCCTGGCGCAAATAAGCCATGTTTGCCCCTGCCTAAGCCCTACACAATGGTCTTCCTCGCCCCGTGTTTGTCCAAGTTAATTAACTTCCCTTTGAGAAGTTCCCTATTAACCCGGGTACGTGGGTGAGGTAATTTTCCTGTCCGACGACAGTTTTGCCACCGTTGCGCTTTCTTCCCTATAAATGATGTTGCCTTTTTCCAATAAAGTACTGATCTGATCTCGCTCCTTTTGCCTCGTGTCGTCACTTGATCAGTCTCCTCCGGGACATTAAGGCCACGCCAGTGGCCCCAATTCCTACATCTGGTGACCCCGACGTGATTTAGTCGTGAGTAAAGCGGCCCAGGAAAGGTCTACTCACGGGTAGCGAACCACGCGGTCTGGTTCGACGCTTGAACCGCGACCCGTCCGCCCGGAGGACAGCGCGGCGCTCTGGCCGGCAGCCAGTCGGTCAGAAGGACGGCCAGCGGCGAGGCATTCCAAGAGAGGCATTCCTGCACTTTGCTCCCAGCTTTCGGGGAGACTTGCACCAAAGGGAAAAACACGTTCCGCTCAGGGCAGCTGTGAGCCCCTGACAGCGCAGAGGCCGCCGAGGGCCCATGGCAGGAGGCCACGCTCCGAACTCCACCCAGACGATCGTCGCCGAAACCAGTTACCTTGCCCCAAGACGCGTCAACCCGTCCCGAGGAGGAAACTTCGGAGGACCACTCGCAGGTAATATGGGGACCTGTTCTCAGGGACAGAGTCCGTCCGCTAGCCAAAAAACTCATGAGGAAGAGTTTAGAATCCTGGCCAGGGTATTTAAGTTACGCTTTCACAGCAGGGAACTAGCGAGACTTTTGGCGTACCTTAGGGAACACTGCCTGCTTTACCCAGAAGTAGGTACGTTAACCCTACAGCTCTGGGATCGGATAGGAGACTGCATTCAGCAACCCCCGAAGGCCCCAGGAGGGATAGTTAGCACATGGAGGAAGTGTAGGAGACTCTTAGAGCAGATCGAGCCAGTCCGGACAGAAGCGGAAGAACCCCCATTAGAGAAGTCATCAGTCCAGCCAGTCGAGCCGACTGCGCCCACCGCACTCTATCCGACATTCAAGTACCAGCAGAGTAGCGTAGGGAGCCTTCCCGCGGTGACAGCTGCAGACGTCACCGAGGGAATGCAAGGCATGAGAAGCGCAGGCGCTCCTCTGACAGCTTCGGGTTCCCGAGTTACCAAGAGCGCACAATTGAAGAGGAGATTAGGAAGGGGGAATTGCCAGCAGAAGAACTAGCTGAGCTCAGACAGATATGTCCAATCCGCATGGAAATGGACGCGCTCACGGGCGCACAGCAGATTGTTCACTCCCCAGTCCCGTATAAGCTGCTCATGGCGATGCGGAAGGCAATTGCAGAAACGGGGCTCCAAAGTCGTTTTACTAGGGGCACGCTTCAGCAGGTGTGCGAGACCACCATGTGGATTCCCCATGATTGGAAGGCCGTCATGAGGATGATGCTGACCCCTAGCCAGTACATGATCTGGGACAGCGAGTTCCGCCTAGAGGCGCAAACTCGGGCTGCCAGGATGGGGGGCGCGGTGCTTCCTGAGCAGCTGTATGGCTCGGGTAATTTCGAGTCAATCAATGCTCAGATCAACCTGCCTCTCGCCACTCTCGAGATGTCAGCCGAGGCAGCCTTTAGGGCTTATTTTAAGATCCCAGCCACTGGCAAAGCGGCTAAAAATTACACCTCCATTAAGCAGGGAGCCCAGGAACCCTACATGGACTTCATCAATCGCCTGGAAGAAGCCATTAGCAGGCAGATTGATAATGAGCAAGCCCAGGAAGAGCTCATGATTAAGCTAGCCAAGGACAATGCCAACTTGGACTGCCGTAGAATCTTGCAGTCCCTAGGCAATCGTCCTGACTTGACCCTATCGGACATGATTAGAGCTTGCGCCGACGTTGGCACAGAATCCTATAAGATGGGTCTGCTAGCGGCAGCGGTGCAAGGAGGGAAAAGACCTAATGGTAAGAGCAAGGGAGCATGCCACAATTGTGGCAAGATCGGTCACTTCGCTAGGGAGTGCCGATCCAAGGGAGGCGGGCAGAAGTCCGGCCGTCCCAAGGCTCCGAACACCCTCTGTCCGAAGTGCAAGAAAGGCTATCATTGGGCCAGGTATTGCCAGAATTCAGGAAACCGGAACACGGGCATGTCTCTGGCCCCAGTCCAAACAGAGGCGTCCTTCACCCAGAACTCCCCAGAGCCAGAGTAGAGTCCAACCCCATCCCAGACATTGCGAGGGCGCAGGCCAGCCCCAGGGGCAGCGCGGGGCTAGAATTGACTTGCCAGGCGGACGTTACATGCGACCTGCCAGGCACAGTCTATCTGGTCGATTCCCAGTACATGGGACCCCTGCCCAGAGGCTTTATAGGTTTAGTTTTGCCCCGTAGTGTAGCTGGTGCACGCGGAATTTTCATAATTCCAGGAGTCATCGACTCCAATTTTTCAGGCGTTCTCCAAGTTCAGCTTTGGACACACCTGCCCCAAACCATCCCTAAAGGAGACACCTTAGCGCAACTGATCATGGTTCCTTGTCGCTCGCCAGCAGAGAGCCAGGGAGGGCTCAGTGACAGCTTCGAGTCCCGGTCAGAGGACCGCTCGAGCGCCAGTGAGGCAGCGCGAGGATACCAGGTCTTAGCGACAGTGGAGACCAACATTGAGTGGAAACAGCGCCCGGTTATTGAGGTATTTCTTAATAATCGATCATTCAGGCCTGTTAGATACCGGAGCTGATGTATCCATGATAAGCAGAAGCCAGTGGCCAAGGGAGTGAGCCATTGAGCCGGTCTCCGATGTGTGGGGGGTAGGTGGCGTCCAGGAAGCGTTTAGGAGCCGAGAGTGGGTAGAAGTCACAATCCCAAGGGCTGAGGGCACGGCGGTAATCCGACCGCACATTCTTGACGTGCACATCAACCTTTGGGGGCGAGACATTCTGCAGCAGTACGGTGCCACGCTTACCTTTGGGTAATGGCGTTGCCACTTAAATGGCTCACCGATACTCCGGTCTGGGTAGAACAATGGCCGGTAGTGGGAGAGAAATTGGTTGCTCTCAAGCAGCTAGTTAAGGAACAGCTAGACACAGGACACATAGAACAGTCCACAAGTCCTTGGAATTCGCCAATTTTTGTTATTAAGAAGAAGTCGGGGAAGTGGTGACTCCTCCACGATCTCAGAGAGATCAATAAATGCATACAGCCAATGGGTCCGCTTCAATGCGGCATCCCGAATCCGAACATGATTCCCGAGGGGTGGGAGATCCTAGTCGTAGATCTCAAGGATTGCTTTTATACAATCCCCTTAGACCCCAGGGACCGGGAGAGGTTTGCCTTTACCGTGCCGGTCGTGAACCACAGTGAGCCCACGCAGCGTTACGTGTGGAAATTTTTGCCACAGGGCATGCTCAATTCGCCCACCTTGTGCCAAATTTACGTTCACGACGCACTGGCAAAGTTTCGAAACCTCTACCCACAAGCCTTAGTTTGTCACTTTATGGACGATATTTTGGTAGCGTTGCCAAAGCTTGGCGGCGAAGTGTTTTCAGACCTCCAGGCCAGCCTGGGGGACAAAGGGCTACTCATTGCCCCGGAGAAAGTGCAGAGAACCGAGCCCTTCTCATACTTAGGCCATCGGCTTCTCCGCTCTTTCGCCGCACCAGTTTTGCCTCAGATCAATTTACAGGACTCAGTCACCCTGGTAGAATTACAGCAGGTTTTAGGGAACATTAATTGGGCCAGACCGTATTTTCGTCTAGATACGGATCTTCTGAAACCGCTCTTCTCGCTGCTAACGCTAGGTAAGCAGCCGGCAGACCGGATAAAAATTTCTCGAGACGCGCGCTTGGCGCTCGAGAAAGTTAACCAAGCTCTCAGCCAAAGATGGGTAGATAGGATCGCCCAGGGGCCCTATGCCCCAATCCTGAATCTGTACATCGTGCGATCGGGATCCATGTTCACTGGGGCGCTAGGAGTAGACTCAGAGAAGGGAGCGAAAATTGTGGAATGGGTATACTTGCCTAACACCTCATCTCGGAACATTGTTCCGCCCCAAGAACTGGTCTCCGCGGTGATCTACCGCGGCAGGCTGAGAGCTAGGGATATTTCTGGGCACGATTTAGCCAAGATCGTAGTCCCGTTCACCAAGGAACAAATTCAGCAGTTGATGCAGCTAGGTGACTCGCTTCCGATAGCTTTGGAAGGATTCACTGGAAGCTTGGCGTACCATTTGCCTAAAGACCCCAGACTCGTCTCGCTTCAAACAGGAGCAGTCAGCTTGTTCGAATTGCTCTCGCTGGTCCCGCTTCAGGGGGCCAGAACGGTTTTTTCTGATGGCGGACGCACTTATGGTGTCCTGACCGGGCAGGAGGGCGAAGCTTGGCACACGCTGCTAACTCTTCCACAGAAGTCCGCACAGCGGGCGGAGTTGGCAGCTGTGAATCTTGCTTTGCGCACCTTCGCCAAGGAACGTTTAAATATCATAACTGACAGTCTGTATGTTAGGAACTTGCTTCACAGTCTACCGGGAGCTTACATCACTCCCGCGATAGACAAGAATCTGCTTAGCCTGTTTCTCACCGCTCAATTTCATTTGCGAAACCGCACGGAGCCGCTCTATATTGCCCACATCCACAGTCATCAAGACCTACCGGGTCCAATTTCCGTGGGCAATAGCAGAGCGGATGCGGCGGCAAAGGAAATTCAGCAACGTTCAGTTTTGGGAGTTTTCACTACTCCAATTCAAAGTCATGCCTTTTTTCACCAAAACGCCAAGGCACTCGCCAGACAGTTCAATTTGCCACTTTCTCAAGCCCAGGGTATAGTACGCTCTTGCCAGCATTGCGCAGGGGCGCCGGGGGGGCCCTCGTGGGAGGTTAACCCGCGGGGGACAGAGGCCAATCAGGTGTGGCAAATGGACGTCACGCATGTGCCGCAGTTTGGCAGATGGCAGTACATGCACGTCTGCATAGACACTTTTTCCCAGTTCGTTTGGGCGACGGCGCAGAAGGGGGAGACTGCCACCCATGTGGAGCAGCATCTCCTGTCCTGCATTGCGGCAATGGGCAAGCCGCGGCACGTGAAAACGGACAACGCCCCGTCCTACTGCTCTAGGCAGTTGGCCACCTTCATGGCCACCTGGGACATCAAGCATACATTTGGCATTCCCTACAATCCGCAAGGGCAGGCGATTGTAGAACGGGTCAATCGGACGCTAAAGTCCTATATTGACAAACAAACAGAAAGGGGGGAGCCACCAGCCCTCCCCAAATCACAGGGAGAAGCACAGTTTTGTCTGAATAAGGTATTGTTCACATACAATCACCTCAATGTTTTTTCGGACTGTACGCCGCAGGAGAAGCACTTCCGCCGTTCGGAAGCTCTCCCGCGACCTATGGTCCGGTACCGAGTGCCACCGGACCCATCTTGGAAGGGCCCGGTGCCGCTCATAACCTGCGGGAGAGGGTATGCTGCAATTATGTCTCCAACAGGTGTCGTCTGGATTCCAGCCCGGTGTGTCAAGCCCCACTTGGAACCGCATGGCATGGAACCAGGCCGGCCCGAGTCCGATCCCGGAGATGAAGGACCTCGCTCTGACCGAGAAGATCCGCCGGAGGAAACGGCCGCCGATGCCCAAGATCACCTGGGGGATGGTCAAGACCCTTTGCTGTGACGCCCAGGACGCCGTTCAGCGCGAGGAGAAGGAGCCAACACCGGAGAACCTCACAGCTGCAGTTTTTGCCCAGATTCATGCCAACACAGCGGCGATCACCCTCATCCTGGCCCTTTCCCTGCTATTGGGGGGAGGCGTTCAGGCTACTCCAATCCAGGCCAACGGCTTGCCGCCTGGTGAAGATCTTTCCGCACGAATGCAGTACAACTTGTGGGAAAGGTTGGCGGGTCTCGTCAACCAGTCCGATTTTTGCTTACAGCAGGACGTTGGTTCTGCATCTATCCTCAGCACCTGTCTCAACCCCGTGTGCCACACTCTGGACGCGCGCACCAAGGATGGCGACTGGTTGTTGAAGGCGTTCTTTGGCCCACACACTCCCACCACCTTCTCAGCATACGCACGCTGGGGGGGATTGCGACTTGCATCAACCTTGCCGGCTGACGCAGCCACTCTTCATACCCCTCGAGTGGCGATCAGCCCGGACGCTGCTTGTACCCGAATGACCGGCTGCACCTCAGGCGGTCAGACTCGGCATCGCTGCATTAACCCCGGCAGCGGCAACTGGACTTGTAATAAACCAGAGACACTCATTTCGCTGTACTCTCATGTCACCCTACCTTCAGGGTGGTTTTTCACCTGCAACCAGTTCACATGGAACTATGTTCCTGCGAATCTGTCGGACTCAATGTGTTGTATCAGTCGTTTGACACTGTTACTTCCTACTAAGGACATGATTGCCCCGAGTACTAATGACACAAATGTATCAAATGTTGATGTTTCCCCATTCATACGGCACACACGCACAACCCAGTTAGACAGCTCTTGTGACAGCAGCCTTAGGGTAATGAGTCCCGCTGAGTATGTATCACTAGCAGTCAGCCTAGTCGGCGTGCCAGGCTTGGCCGTCGGCAACGCACGGAGGATTGGCCGCTTGGCTTGCGGCTTGGCTAAAGCCATTAACCATACCTCCACAGCGATAGCGCTCCTCAATCAGGAGCAGGCAGAACTTCGCCATGCCGTTCTCGACAATCGAGCGGCTATCGACTACCTCCTCTTGCTGCACCACCTGGGTTGCGAATCTTTTCATGGAATGTGTTGTTTCAATCTCACTGATAACTCCCGTAAGATCCAAAGCCAGATCACGGATCTCCACACCATAGTTGCAGGCATTACAGAAGGCTCCGCGTGGGGAGCTTGGTGGAGTTCCCTGTGGAATTGGATGTGGTCATGGGTTCCCTGGGGGTGGCTGCAAACGGTGCTTAAGGTAGTGGTGGGGATAGCCATACTAGGCATTACGCTCTGTTGTTTTGCTCAGTGCATTCCCTCGCTGATCTCCAAGTGCCGCCCCAGAGAGAAATTCCGTGACGTCATACCCGCTCAACAGCTGATGCCGCTCTTGCGCAAGGTCGCCGGTCAGGTCCTTAAATAGAAAATAAAGGGGAGATGCGGATTCCCCATGCCCCGCGGGGCATGGAACGGCCCGCCAGAGGCCACCGCGGTGAGAGAAGCTCCCAGCCCATGGGTTCTGCGGCCGCCAAATTAAGGGGGGTGAATAAAATATAGGGTTTGATTCACCCAATTACCGTGACCTGACCTACGGCTCTGCCAAGTAAGCAGATAGCTGACTCCTGTGAAACATTAAGTGTGTAACTCATCTCCTGGCTTGCGGGAAAATCCCTGGCGCAAATAAGCCATGTTTGCCCCTGCCTAAGCCCTACACAATGGTCTTCCTCGCCCCGTGTTTGTCCAAGTTAATTAACTTCCCTTTGAGAAGTTCCCTATTAACCCGGGTACGTGGGTGAGGTAATTTTCCTGTCCGACGACAGTTTTGCCACCGTTGCGCTTTCTTCCCTATAAATGATGTTGCCTTTTTCCAATAAAGTACTGATCTGATCTCGCTCCTTTTGCCTCGTGTCGTCACTTGATCAGTCTCCTCCGGGACATTAAGGCCACGCCAGTGGCCCCAATTCCTACACACCACATTCAGTGCAGAGGAGGCGTTTGTGCAGGGAGGACGTCTTTTTTGGTTGATCCCTGTAGGTGAGTTTTTTTGTTGTTTTTGGGTGTGTGTTAGTGTGTGTGTGGGGGTGGTGGAGTGGGGTTGGGAGGGTTTAACGTGGCCTTGTCTTGCTGGCCAGGCCGTGTTAAATCCTTGCGTTGGGGTGGGGGGATTCTTTTATTTATGCTTTTTTTAACAGGGGGGCCAGCCGGTGCCTTGCCATAGCCTGGGTTTGGGGGGGGAGAGGGGGGTATCTCCTCACCCCCAAGCTATGGGCTGGCTTGGGCAGGCCTCCGAGGCTGCGGGGGAAAACATAGTTTTTCCCCATTGCCTCACCAAAGCCATACCTATCAAGTTTCAGGAAATTTCTGTCAAATAAGGGAAATTTCCTGGCCAAAACAGGAAACTGGACAGCTATGTTTATCCTTTGCTGGCCTCCAGTCTAACTCCAGTCTAATTGCAGTCTAACTAATATGGGATGACGGCGGGAAAATGTGTAAAATATGGGGGGTTGACAGAAATTTCCCGAAACTTGACAGGTATGGCCGAAGCATGGGTCGGGAGTGGGGGGGGAAGAGAGGGGTATCCTCTTTCTCCACCCCCCCCATGCTACGGTGGTGGCTTGTCCCAGCCTCTGAGGCTGGGGGAGGGGATTTTTTTCCCTGCTGTATTTCTGAAGCTTGGGGGAGAGGGGGTATCCTTCCCCCAAGCTATGGGGCGGTTGTGGGAGATGGAGGCTGAGAATGGTGCTCCATGCTTGGCCTTTGTCTCCCGTTTTTAAGGTGTTCATCTTCCTTGGAAGATGGGGGCCAAATCTTTTGGCCTCTGTCCTCCTAGGAAGACAAATTGGTTCCCTCTGGGAAACACTTTCCCTCCTGTCGTGGCCTTCTGCATAGGGAGAAGCAATGGACTGTCCTTTGTCATATCGCCCACAGAGACGAAGGACAGTCCGGTGCTTCTCCCGTCGCAGAAGGCAGCGATGGGAGAGAAAGACTTTCCAAGACCCAGACGGAGCCGGCAAAGGCCTTCAGCGGAGATTAGGGAGGGGGGCCAGGTGGTGGGGCAGGTGCGGCAGCATGGTTACCAGGGCCGTGCCTCCCCCCCAACCCTCATCGACCATACTTATATTTTCCCGGCTCCGGCTGGGTCTTTGAAAGTATTTCCTGGGCCAGCGCAGTTTGTCTTTTAAAACTGCTGTGCTGCGCTTTCCCAGCTTCCTCTGCGTTTGTGTCCCTCAGCCTGATTGGCTGAGGGGTTGCACAGTGCAGAGGACTCTGGAACTCATAGTACTTTTTTTGGTCATGTCCGTGGGGCTGCTGCCCCACTGGCGACCACCGGAACCACACGGCATTGGGAAGGCAGGGGTTACGGTGTGCGGAGGACTAGGTCAGGGATGGTTGGGCCTGGTGCGGGAGCCTTTGAACAAACCCAATGGTTAAGGCCACTTTTTATAGGTATAGATAAGGGCCTTCCATTTCTGTGGCACGTGATTCTTACCCACAGTAGTAAACATGGTCTCCTGAGTTAAATCCACCCATTCCCATCCACTTTAGTTCAATGATTCCCAAGATCTCAATGTTCACTCTTTCCATCTCATGTTTTACCATATCCAGCTTACCTTGATTCATAGACCTTATATTCCAGGTTCCTATCAATATTGTTTTTTACAGCATTGGACTTTCCTTTCACCATCAGACACATCAACAGCTGAGCATCCTTTTGGCTTTGGCTTAGCTGCTTCACACTTTCTGGGGCTACTTGTACTTGCCCTCTGCTCTTTCCAAGTAGGATATTGGACACCTTCCGACCTGAGGGCTTCATGTTCTGGTGTTTTATCTAATGGCTTGTTGATACTACCCATGGGTTTTTCTTTGTAAAGATACTGGAGTGGGTTACCAGTTTCTTCTCCAGTACTGAATTGTCCTGTCAATCTTGGGTGGTGCTACTTGGCATAGCCCATAGCCTCATTGACTCACACAAGCTCCCTCGCCATAGCAAGGCAATAATCCTGGGGGGGGGGGGGGAGAGTAGAAATAGCCTGTTAAGTTGTCTGAAGTAGGATTACTCTCAGTTTAGGTGGACAAGGAGTTGGTTAGCTTTACCTTTACATTTTTGCACTGGTCTGAACAGGACAAACTCGATGATGTGTGGAAGTTTGGAACCCTGAAATCCAAAGAGCCCAGGTCATATGGAGAGGTTCTACCTGTAGAGGATGTCCTTTTCATAATATTTTTCTGTATGTGAAGAAAGTAATGAGTGAAATCATGACTTTAGACTGTTCTTTTTCCTCAAGTATTCTCATCCCCTTTCTCCATGCATTCAAAATCACAAATGCCCAAACACACTTTTCATCTCTAAAATAATTAACAGTCAATATCTGCAATGTTTGGCTCACCTGGCAGCTGAGTCTGCTTACCATATTGCGATTACTGTATTATGTGGAAGCCATATGGTGCTCTCATCACACCCATGTTGTGTAGTGGTGGCCCTTGTGGTTGGCATGGAGAGTGCTTTAGACCTTGTGTCACATACTGTACTTCATGCCAGTACCATCATTAGCCTTGCAATACACATGATCTCCAGCACTACATTCTGTGATAGAGGTGTGAATGCAATACAGTATCTGAAAGAGATTATTTTAGCTGCCATTTCTGTAATTAAGATGATACACAGAACATATTTAAGCTGACATTTCTACAGTTAAAATGTCATTTAGAATATTTTGGGGACAATTCTTAACTCAATTTCCCAGCAATATTAATCCTTCAGCACATTTTGTTCATTTTGGATGTTGTTTACACCAATAGTTTTTGTGAATAGGTTTTAGCTGCCCAGGAATTATATTGCACATGTGGAAAAGCAGAATGCAGAACAAATGTCCAAGTTTGAATTCTCCACAACGAGTGCTAGCACCAGTGTTATGATGGCTACTGTTAAATCAAGTATTAATGGTTATCCCTTCTCATCTTTAATTATTCTTGCCTTACTTGAAATTGATGGTTTGTGCTTGCTATTGTTCCAAAATGTGCATATAATATCTCCATTGTATCCCATAGTTTGAATTTGTGAGTGCTTTGAATATCTCAGGGTATTTTCTCAAGAATTTGTGACTGGCATGAATTGTCTAACAGTAGAAACTTAGAACAATTTCTCTTGTTGTCCTTTTGCAAACCCATGAATATTTTAAGACACATACAAGGCTATGTGAGGAATCTAGCTCTTCTGCTTGCTCTACCAAAAGTCCCCTGGAGCCAAAAGCAATGACTTCATCAAACGAATGAAAGTAGAAACTCCATTAGTCATAGTAGTGAGGCATATAAATTATTTGTGTCTCCTGTTGAAGGACAAACTATAAAATACTTCAAACAATGTGCTTGGCTCTTCATGAGCAAATACAAAGATGTTCCAATGCAAAGCTTACATACAAGGCATACTGCTTCAGCAGCCGTGTATTAAGGGTGGGAAGAGTTTATGCCAGTGAGCTAAGTGGGTGACAACTTGATTAAGAAATGCTAGTTGTATGGCTTGAATGTGACATCTTTATTTACAAAATGAACTACTTTGGAAAGGGAGCAATAAGGCAGTTGCACTTATACTACTGTACTGAAAGAAATTCTTTTCAACCAGCCAATTGTATTCTTGTTTGATAAAAATACTTCTGGGGTGGGGAGCAGGCAGGAGAGGAACCTTTTCCTTTTAAAAATTATCAGAATTATCACACAGCTGAAGATCAAGTAGAGACTACTATTGGAAATAATAACAGCTATGCACTCACTTTTCAAATTTCAGATTGCTTGCATGAGCACTACTTTCTGTCAAATGGAAGCTGTTTGTTATTGTAGTTGTCAGCTTGGTTTTATAGACAGCTGTCAATTGTTTTATGAGGAAAATCATGCACCATTGCAAAAGACCTGTAATCTAAATTAATAAAATAATAAAATCATATAGACACTGTACTTTCCTTTGTTCTTACTTCATAGCTGATCAAGTCAACACTCTGCAATGGCTCAAGTGGCTAAGATGCTGACTGGGAGGCGGAAGGTCAGCAGTTTGATTCCCGAGTACTGCGGGACAGAATGAGCTCCCATCTTTGTCCCAGCTCCTGCCAACCTAGCGGTTCGAAAGAAAGAAATTGCAAGTAGATAAATAGGAACCACTTTGGTGGGAAGGTAAACAGCATTCCATGTGCTCTGGTGTCTAGTCATGCCTGCGACATGACCATGGAAACGTCTGCAGAAGCAGATAGCGCTGGCTCTTCGGCTTTGAAACAGAGATGAACACTGAATCCTAGTGTCGGATACACCTGGCTTTTGAGAAAGGAAACCCTTTACCTTTACAACGCTCAACTACATTGCTCAGTTTCTCTTATTGAAAGCACTTCTGTCCATTAAGAACAATCCAGGAGCAGGAATGTAGTAGGTTGAAGCCATTTGTGCATTATCTATCTTCCCATACAATAGGAGGTTTCCCTGCTAAATGTCTTCATATTATCAGGTCTTGTGCACTTAACAGGCCACATTTTCAACATTTTCACATTATCATCTTCGATAATAAGATTTTTCTTTCTCCCTTTTTCTTCCACATTGCCCTCTATCAGAAGTTTAGTGTAAACCTGAGATATGTATAAGAGGGGAAAGGAGAGTGAAACAAGGCAGTGTTGCTCAAATACCAAGGCCTGTTGGGTGAGGTGGGGAACGTTAGACAATGGCAGAAGAACCAACAGATCTCTAACTGTATTCATATGTTATTTTCTATGGATAAACTGAACATACTTTGAGAGTAGTATTTTGCCCAGGTTCTTCCCTCAAGGGCTATGATCTCGGTTCCTTCATTGAGATGTCCAGGTTCCTGCATCCCAGGTTACCCACATGCCATCTGTTAGACTTGTCTCTCCAAAGTCTACTGGGGAGCTCAGTGTTTGAGATTTAACAGGTCCCAGGGCCAGGTGAGATGGCTAATCAACAGAATCAGCTGTACCACTGGCTGCCGCCTCATGCCAAGATTTGTTTCTGAAGTAAGTTAGAAAAATGTGTGGCATGCTAGAGAACACACAGTCCTAGAACTTTCATTGCTGCTTTACAGTTAACTGATTTATCTACAACGGTTGAAGCTAATAATCAGAGGATGGATAAAGTTTTGAGTGTGGTGCAAAAAGATATGCAACTGATGCAGGATGATATGAGAGGGTTACATGAGGAAGAAAAGAAAGTTAAATTAAAAGTTGAAACACAGGGGAAAAGATTTGATATAGTTGAAGAGGTGATAAGAAAACAGAATGTGGTGATCTGTAATTTGATGGAAAAAATGCCAGACAAGCTGAAAGAAAGAATAGTTGATTGGCTGAATAATTTGAATATGGGGAACATTTTTGTAAATGAAGATATTGCAAGTATTTTCAGATTAGGGGAAAGAAGAGGTAAAAAGGCTCATAGAAATGTTTTGGTCAAATTTGCCAATTGGGCAGATAAATTAAAGGTGATGGCTTTTATAAAATAGGCTGGGTCTGGTGTTTTGAAAATTGATGGATGTGATATTGAGGTATATTATGACATATCTGTTGAGGAATGGGTGTGGCATTATAAGATGAAACCTGTGACAAAACTTCTCAGAGAGCAAGCGATTGATTACCACTGGAAATTTCCTCAACAGCTTAGATTTTTCTATGACAAAAAATGCATATGATGGATGGTGAAATGGACTGTTTAGACTATCTGTGTCAGATAGGTCTGGTTAAGGTGTCATCTCGAAAGTGGAGGGGATTAAGGAAGGCCTTGATGGAATCAGGTGGCATTCAAAGAGAATATGTAGGTGAATCTGAGAGGGGGGCAGCAGGAGGAACAGATGTGGAACCAGAGGTACAGGTATTAGCAGAAGATGGGTGAGATGAATTAAATTCAAGAGGGATTTTGATGGTGTAAAAGGAGGGAATTTTTTAAATTGTTTTAATTGGATAATATTAATAGATGCAGTGCTAGAGCAATAGTTATTATGTGTATCTTACACATCCCCCCTCCCCCCTTTGATCATCAAGGGCCACTTTTTGGGAAGAAGAGTGGGGAGGGCAGGTTTGAATATTTTTTTGTGTCTTGTCAAAAAATTTTTACAGACTGTGTTTGGGGAAGGGTATTGCACTAATAGGAGTTTACGGAGATTACAATAGAAGGTTACTTGGAATAAGATATGAAGAATTTTAAAGTCTTAACATGGAATGTGAAAGGTACAGGCTGTCAAGTGAAGAGGAGAAGATTAGAATCAGCTTTGAGGAAAGATAGGCCAGACATAGTCTTTCTCCAGGAAACTCATCAAAAATCAAAAGATACAAATAAGATTTTTCTAGGATGGATGCAGTTCTATGAAGGGTCATATGGTACTTCTAAAGCAAGGGGTGTGGTGGTCTTGATATGAAGGAGATTGCGCTTTGAGATGACAAATACTATTTCTGATCCAGATGGCAGATATTTAGTAGTAAAAGGAAAGATTGATGATGAGGAAATAACATTGGCAAATATATATGCACCAAATGTACATCAGGAATAATTTTTAGATAAAATGTATGGCATACTGGAAATTGAGAGAACAATGAAAATGATAGTAGCAGGAGATTTTAATCTAATAAGGGCAAACAGGGATTGTACAAATATAGCAAGAGTTGGAAGAGAGGTTAAAATTGGAATTTTAAATAACTGGATGAAACTTTTAGATTTGAAAGATACTTGGAGGGAATATAGTGGATTAGAAAGATCTTTTTTTCACAGGTCCATAACACGTACTCTAAAATAGATTACATATTTGTCTCTGAAAATATGGTTAGAAATTTAGAGGATGCTGAAGTAAGAATTTAAAGATTCGGATCATGCAAAATACTGGGTAGAGTTAAAGATAGAAAGGGAAGGCAAGAGTAGGAAAAATTGGAGATACGATGATAAATTGTTTCAAGACTGTAAAGATAAGGAACAGATAATTAAAAATTGAATGAAAGCTGGGACTGGAATGATACAGGAGAGGTCAGTTATAACATGGTGTAGGATGCTATGAAGTCGGTTTTTAGAGGGGAATGTATTAAGTTGGCTAGTATTAAAAATAAACAAGATAAAGATAAAAGTGAAGAATTGGAGAAGGAGATTAAATATTTACAGGAGGAACATGCAAGGATCAACAAAAAAATCTGAATTTGATAGGATGCAAAGATTAAAGATGGAATTGATAGGTAAAGATATATAGAAAGATAAATTTTTTTTAGTGTATCTAAAAAGGGAATATTTTGCATATAGTAATAGAAGTTCAAAATTATTAGCCAGAGCTGCGAAATAAAAGAGAAATAAAAGAGAAATTGGAATTTTGATAAATAAAAATGGTTTGAGATGTAACAAGATAAAAGATAAAATTAAGATAAACATTTTTATCAGGAATTGTATACTAAAAAGGATATAAACTTGCAAAGTTTGAGGGAACAATTGGAGAAGCAATTGCAAAAAAAGATAAACCAAGATCATAAAAATAAAATGGAAGAGTGAATATCAGAGAAGGAGATAAAAGATATAATGGCCAGCTTGAAGAAGGATAAATCTCGAGGGGAAGATGGGCTTTCAGCTGCGTTTTATAAAGAGTTTAAAGATATTATAATCCCAAGATTAATGAAATTGTTCAATTATATATTAGATGGAAGTCATATACCGACTTCATGGTTTAGATCCATAATTGTTTTATTGCCAAAACCTGGAAAGGATCCAGAAAGGGTGGAGTCATACAGGCCCATTTCTTTGATAAATCAAGACGCTAAGATTTTTACAGCTATATTAGCAAATAGATTGAATAGTTTCATGGGTGATTATATAAATAGGGACCAAGCAGGCTTTTTGAAAGGAAGACATATGATGGATTTGACAAGGAGAGTGTTGGATCTAATAGATACGGAGGGCCAAACAAAAGAGAAGTTTGGAATATTATCTTTAGATATATTTAAAGCATTTGATTCATTGCAATGGACAACAATTAATGAATTAATTAAAAGTTATTGGCTTGGAGATAAATTTAGAGGAACAATAAGTCAATTATATCAATATGGTTCTGCGAGAGTAGTTTTTTGCCCGGGTTCTTCCCACAAGGGCTTTGATCTGGGTTCCTTCATTGAGATGTCCAGGTTCCTGCATCCCAGGTTACCCACATGCCATCTGTTAGACTTGTCTCTCCAAAGTCTACTAGGGAGCTCAGTGCATACCTGTCAACTTTCCCGGATTGGCTGGGATTTCCTGATTTTCGGCTCCGATTTGCGCCATTTTCCGCCCGCAGCTGCCAAAACCTCGGAATTGGCAGCGGGGGGAAAGAGGTACTGTGCATCCCTTCTGCGCAAGTTGTGTTCTACACATGCATAGAAGGCTTTTACGTTTGCGTAGAACCCTTTTACGCATGCATAGAATGCGACTTGCCCAGAACCGTTGTGCGCAGGTCCCGGATTGTCCGGAGCCGCGGTTGACAGGTATGGCTCAGTGTTTGAGATTTAGCAGGTCCCAGGCCCAGATAAGATGGCTAATCAACAGAATCACCTGTACCACTGGCTGCCGCCTCATGCCAAGATTTGTTTCTGAAGTAAGTTAGAAAAATGTGTGGCATGCTAGAGAACACACAGTCCTAGAACTTTCATTGCTGACCTTCTAGATTTTTTCAATGTAAGAAGTCCGAGGTAACAATTCCAAGTAGTTTTTGACAATCTCCTCTCCGGCATTATTATGGGAATAGACCTTTGCTCTGATGAATGAAAGAGTTAAATATCAACTCCTTACTATTGTTTGCCACAGGCTAATTAAAAAGTTACAGATCAGCCCCCTTCAGCGTGCTTGAGAATGCTTGTTTAGTTACCTTACCTGAGCTAGATTTAATTTATCCAAGTGTCACACACACCACAGAATAGGTTGATGACTTATACCTTACCAAGGAGAGTGCACAAATGACTTGCATAAAACTGCACATGGTAAAGTATATTTAAATATGTAAAATTATAAATCACAAATATAATTTTCACAGATTTATGGTGCATCTCGCCTAAGTAGGGAAGACAACACCTGGGTGATTTGGATTCCTGGCAGTGCTGCTATGACTCATAATGGATGAGTAATTTCAGGGTTTTGATATTGACCTTTTGATAGTTCTTCATTATCATACAAATCATGGACTATACAAAACTTTAAATGGGGGGCACCTTCTAGAGGAGGAATGTGTTTCAAATGGAGGACTGTCCTGCTTTATAGAGGATGAATGGATACTGTCTGAGAAATATATTTTCCTCTGACAAGTTCATGGAGGACAAGGGTATCAATGGCTATAATTATGGATACTTAAGGACAACCTCGGGGTTGGAGAGATAGGCAGGATATCTCTCAATGCCATTTCCAGGGAATCCTAAGCAGGTGAAGGCATCTCCTTGGGAATACCCTGAAGAAAATGGTGAGCCACTGTGTGAGACAGAATGCTGGACTGGATGGGCTGTGGCCTGTTCCAGCAAGGCTGTTCTTATGTTCTTATGTTCTCTAACAGCAAAACCAGGTGGTTTCAGGTGGCTGAGATGCCATAGGTTTACAACACAAGAAGATCACTTTTTTTCAGAAGATGAGAGTACCAGATAGGAATCTAGCCCAATGAGGCTGTATCATCCACTGTAGACCTCCTTTTAGATATTTACTGAACACAAGGCAATGTTGAGGCATTGAGTAATTCTGTGGCAGGGCATTCTACAAAGTGTGTGCAGTTACAGAAAAGAGTGACGCCAAAGCATTATCAGGTACTAGCTGATTGCCTGGCCTTGTCTGGTTTTTTAAAGCATTTTTTAAATGTAAACAGGCTCTCCCTTTGCACATGGCAATGGTGAATAATGTGTCTTTCATGCACTCATGTAAGTAATTTTTTTTAACTTACTAGGGTTTGAAAAGGGTGCTTCTTCTGTGTGTGGACCTTCCCTATACAAGCCAAATCCCTGGAAAATGATTTTTTTAAAAAATAAAACAAGTTTTAAAAAAGTTGTATCCATCATTGTGAGAACCCTGTGTAGAATTTCCATACAAACAGGAGTCACTCTGTTTTAGATTCCTTGCTTTTCATGTCACCAAAGTGAAGAGTGGTGGTGGAATTAGCACAGACCACTCCTCACATGTTCAGTTAACTGGTTTATAATGTAGCTGATGAGGGCTCCTGTGGCTGCAAGCCTTGGTCTCTAGGGGCTGTAAGAACAACTCAGATAATTACATGTGGAAGAAAGTGTAGTGTGTGCTATACATCAAAGTATGTATTTAGCAACTGAAGCGTGGATGTATTGATTTAATATTATAGATCAGATTTTAATTTTGCTGTTACATGGTAACCACCAGATGAATAAACATTACAGGATATAGGAAGTCACATTAAAAACCTGTAATTATTTTGTCCTCATTCCTAGTCCTGTTCTCCAGTTCTGCTCATGCCCTCTTGAAAGCACTCAGGATAAAATAGTAATATAATAATAAGAATCTTAGAACTGCTTAGCTGGTAGGGACCCTATGGGTCACCAGGTCCAGGCCCTGTTAAGGAGGCCCAGTGGGGAACTGAACTCCTAACACCTAGACTAGTGAACTGTCCATCATTTTGGCTCTTTAGGTTTGGACAGAAATAGGGTCTGTCAAATGTCATTCCAGTAGCCTGAGGAGTAATGCTAAGGGAAGGTTTTGAAGTCTGGCTCTGTTTGCTCCAGAAGTGAAAAATCAGATCAGAGATTTAGGTTAGGCTATTGTATATGGTAGATAAGTTAAATTCATCTCTTTCATTTCTTTTTCTATTCTTTTTAAAATGTACAATGACTTATTATGAAAATGACTTCAATATGTTTTGGTCTTTTTTTTTTGTAAAATGGGAAAAAGATAATACCCATTCTGAAGATAATTGAGCCCCATGCAAAGAATGACTTTATAAATAGCTGCACAATTGTCCATTTTATGGTTACAGCAATGACAGCAAACAAACAAAAATGATGGGAAACAAAGCCCACAGAGAAAACATTGTTACTCTAGAAAAAGCCTTGCTTAAGTAGAGACAACTGTTCCAATAATTATATCAAATGATGTGGCATGCAGTTGCATATAGATAATTTCAACTGCTGGCTATTTGTTTCTTTGCATTAAAATTTAAAATCTTCGACTTCATAAATACAATAACGCAGTTTCAAGTGCAATGTACAGAAAGCAATGGGAAAAATATGGATAAGGTTTTATTTCCCCCCCCCCCCCAATTTAATTTTAGCCTTATGCTAAATTATAATCCATTTGTAATTTTGATGGGGTTGCTTTATCATACCAGGGGCAAACAACTTTTATTTTGTGTTCATAGAAATTCAGTTCCTATATGAACCTATCCTCTAATACAATTGATTCACATCTTTGCACGTTGTCTTTTACTTTTTCCATGCAATGTGCAAAATGAGGTAAGTTTGTAGTGAACAGTGAATTGGCTCCTCTCCCATTTTCTAATTACCAAAGCAGGTGTGTGGTCTGCACATGGAATTGTCAGTCCAATAAAAGAACCTAATATAGTGCACACAATCCATTTCTGGGTCTGGATGTGTCTATCCAGGTACTTTGTTTTATTTTTATCATATATGCCTCAAACTCAAAATACTGAAATATGGAATAGATTTGAGAAAAGGTTAGCAATTTATTCCTTCATCATCTTTGTTTTCTCTTGTCTATTACATAGCCAGCAACCTTGGATATTTCATTACTAAGTTTACATTTTCTGTATGGTCCACAAGAACATAAGAAGAAACCATTCTTGATCAGATGCAGGGGTATCTAATCCTGCCCTTTGTGTCCAGACACAGTTACTAGAATGCTTCCAGAAAGCCCCCAAAGCAGACATGAAAGCAAGTGTTCTCTTCCTTGTTTATTTGCTGCAACTGCTTCTGAAAGTGGAAGTTACATTTCAAGCTGTCATCAATGAATTTGCTATGGGATTTTAAAAAGCCATTTAAAGTCAGTGACCATCATCACATCTCATGTTAATGAATTCCATAAATTGTGTTTTGAAAGGAAAAGTAGTGATGGAAACAACTTTTAAAACATCACCAAAAATGTAAATAGTTGGATTGTAGTGCTGGGACCATTTTCCTCTTAACTTGCCCTAGAATGCTTCTTAACATATATTTTTTGCCCTGTCTATATATCACAAGACTCAGGGAGGGAGCAAAATATCCATGAGCACTAAACTATTTACCTCTTTCCTATTCAATTGGTATGGCGTCCAACCCCCCCCCCTCCCCAAATGTAGTCCCAGAAAAGTGGCAACACAAAATATCCATCCCAAATTCACTGTAATTTATCCCGGGCTATTACAGCAAAAGGAGTTATATTGATTGTTCAGATTTTAAAGCAATAGGGAGCCTCTTAAGAATGGATGTAAAGAAGGAAGAGTACATTATATTTATTTATTTATTTATTATATTTATATACCACCTCCCTCACCCAGGGGCGACTTAAGGCAGTTTACATGTCATAAGATATACACAGGCAGCAGAAAACACTTTATTTCATTTGCATATGGAAAAGGCATATTTATTTGTGCACGGATAGGAACTTACCAAAATTTACAAATGTTTTCATACATTCAACAACACGAAAGTATAGTTTCTTCGGAAATGAACACTGGCCTAAGCAAAACTGACACAAACATCCATCCAATGAAGGACTTCTGAATACTTTGTTCTTTAATCTAAGTCTTTGGCTCAAAACCTGGCTGGTAGGGCAAGTGTGGGGGGTCCCTGCCCAGTGGCTCTTCTAAATAAGTATATTGTCCCTCTTTTACTGTTGGGTGGGTGGGTGGGTGGGTGGGGTTTTTAATGGGTTGGTCTTTTAAATTGATTTTTAATTTTTTAAGGATTTTTTATGTCATTTATGTTGTTGTGAGCCGCCCAGAGTTGCCCTAGGGTGGGTGGGTGGGTATACAAATTTGGATAAATAGATAAATCCATGGGTATTGAACCACACTACAACTGGGTGACTTAGCACTGTAACCTTTTTAAAAAGACTTTTAACTTTGCAAAACAATTTTTCATTCCTCTGAACTGCAAGTTATAGCCAGATAGAGAAAAGGGTCCTCTTCCTGCCAAGAACATATGTGGTGAAGAATTTCATCTGATTTGTTTGCTTACAATAGTTATCAAAATTTGTAAATTTCTTCATATAGTTGTCAGGAAAAAAACAAGAATTTTTTTCAAGGAAAAGGTGAAACCTTGAAAAACACACATTTGATTTTCCGTTTCAAAGTGTAACTGACACAATTATTTCCCCTGGCTGAAATTCCGCAATAGGTTACAACTAAAGTAGGCCCCAGTATTGAATCTATGGAACTTACAGAAGAGTTGACTCACCAAATCCTCACTGGTTCAATGTGCCTACTCTAGCTGTGACTTTCTACTGGATTTCAGTCATTATTTCTTAATAATTATAAATTTGTTGTTCAGTCGCACAGTCGATTCTGACCCATTGCGACCCTATGTACCATTGACCTCCAGGCACCCCTGTCGTCCACCATCCTCCTCAGCCCACCCAGCTCTGTGCCCATTGCGTCTACAATACCATCTAGCCATTTCATCTTTTGCTGCCCCTTCTTCTTTTGCCCTTCACCTTTCCCAGCATCAAGGCTTTCTCATGTGAATCCTTCCTTCTCATTTGATGTCCAAAGTACTTCAGCTTCATCTTTACTATTTGATCTTCTAAGGAGCAGTCAGGGTTGATTTCTTCTAAGATTGACCTGTTTGTTCTCCTTCCTGTCCAGGGGACTCTCAAAACTCTCATCCAACACCACATTTCAAAGGCATCTATTTTTCTGCGCTCAGCTTTCCTAATGGTCCAGCTCCCACACCCATACATTACCTCCAGGAATACCATTGCTTTGACTATACGAATTTCTGTTTTCAAGGTGATGTCTGTACTTTTTACTGTGTTCCCCAGGTTTCTCATAGCTACGTGCCATCAAGTCAATGCCAACTTATGGTGACGCTTTCCAGGGATTTCCAGTTACTCAAAGTTTGTTTTTAAACAGACTACTCATTCTTCTTAATAAAGGCACTAGTCCAGCAGAGACCATTGATGCTCAGTGATCTCTCATAAGACCTCAGGTTCAAAAGGAATGCTACATTATACCACTGTAAAGACCTCATGTTTAGCTCATGTTTGAGCAGAAAATATTACAGATATCAATGAACTAGAAAAACCATGAACAAGTACTATGGATAAAAGCAACCTCCAATTTGAAGCCCAACAAAAAAGGGGAGGAAATAAAAATAACTCATGTACCACAGCAGCAATCAAACAGCAATCTAGTACAGAAAGCATAATTAAGCAAGAAGACTAAATTCAGTTCCCTAAATAGCTCTCCTTAATGATGTACAATTGGCATGTCATTATTCCCGATTACAAACAGAATGAACAAAATGGGAACGGAAATCTATCGTAGTCTTTATGGTGGTGGATTACTAATTAGGACCTCTTCTAAACCAGCTAAGTTTCTCATTTCTTCTCTGGAATACAGCAACATTTTGACAGCCTCATGTTCAAGCTGACACTTTTTTTTTGCCTCTTCTGTACAATCTGAATGGGAATGGCAAAGAATGGAAATGGCTACCACCCAATTTCAGAAAATCGCTTCCATAGATTTGGGCAAAGTCAGACAAAATAATGCACCCTTCTGTCCTAGAACTGCTTATTACTTTTTGTCCTTGAGAAATGGCTGCTCCTTCTCTCTGAAGTGACCTGAAAGAGATCACTAGAAACTGACAGCATAAGCATTTACTAACAAATGCATTCCTGGTGGGCTTAACTGTAAAAGAAATGAAGACTATTTGCCTCGCCTGTTAAAGAAAACATCAAATTGATTTTCTTGAAATTGCACAGGAACAAAAATCTAACAGGTGGTTATATTTTCTCACACAGAAGAGGTATTTTCTGAGCCAAATGTTGTTGTTGAAGATACTTGTTGTGTTCTGATGGTTTCACCTTACACATGGATTACAATGTATCTGAGCCAATATAACCTTGCCTATAGCAACAATGTAACCTTCAGCTGTATCATATAAACCCTGTAATAGGACGCGAGCTAATGACCACCAGCTGGCAGCAGCGAGCGTCCAAGCTCTCTTGGTCCGAACTCATCAAAGGCAACAGCGCGGGAAGTTTTCCCGCCACCACCTACACCTGGACAAGAAGGGCGTGACCCGCAATGACGTCACGCAGACAGTAGCCAATGGGCTACCATGGCACCACGTTCAAATGTATTACTACGGTATATAAAGAGCTATCGATCCGCCATTACCTCATGTTCCCTCTGTCCACGATGCAATAAACCTGAGTTAACCCAGCCCGAGGCTGTGTCCTGCGTCTTGGTTTGCATACACCAAATTGGCGACGAAGGTGGGATCATGGATCCCCACGGAACAGCCAGGGCACAGAGCGGGTTCAACATCACCAAACCGCAAGACTGGGAGCTGCTTGAGATGGACTTCCAGGCGGCACTGGTGGAACTCAGAGTCAAAGGAGACGACGAGGAGAGGAAGAGGGCCATCCTCACCAGAATGCTCGGGATGGAAACCAAGCGGACGCTGGTGGGCATCATCGCTCCGAAGAAGGTGAGCGAATTTAAGGCAGACGACATCATGAAGCTGCTGCGAGAGCGCTTCTGTCCCTCGAGGGCAATGTTTCCCGCTTGGAGCGCGTTTTGGAGGCGAGTCCAAGCGCCGGATGAGTCGGTTGAGGCATTCGTGGCCGCCATGAGGATAGCCGCCGCCCCCTGTAAATGGGGCGACATCCTAGAGATGGCCCTCAGGGACGGCGTGTTGTGTGGCCTGAAAGACAAGGAGGTACAGCGCAGCTTGATGAACAAGGAGCCGCCACCCACGCTGGCAGAGGTCGTAGAGGCCGCGGAAGCCGCAGAGTCCAAGAATGCTGGAGTGGACGAGATGCACCAGTGGCGTGAGTGGCGTCCTAGAGCCGGCAAGGCGGAAAATTCGGTGCACGGGAAGTCCGGACAGTCGGTGCACGCAACTCGACGGGCCTCAAAGTCGTCTACGGAAGGCAGTGACGGCGAGGAGGTCCAGAAGGTCCGAAAGGGTGGTCGACGCTGCGAGGGTTGCGGGGCGGCCCATGAGCGCGTGAGATGCCCGTTCAGGAAGGCCGAGTGTTACACCTGCGGCCGTCGGGGGCACATCGCCAAGGCATGCAGAAAACGGAAGGAGGGCCGGAGGCAGTCACAAGACCGTGCGGCCAGACCGGACCGTCCAGCGAGGCCCAAAGATGGCGCCCAGACCACGAGGAAGCAGGAGGGCGTGGGCCGCATCTCGGACGACAGCGAGGACGACGCCCCAGTGTTCAGCGTGTCCGCGGGACAGTCCCATTACTTCGTTGAGGTATTAGTACAAGGGGCCCCTATTAAGATGGAAATTGACTCGGGGTCCTCCTATTCTATAATTCCCCAGAAAGAGTTCCTGAAAATCGACCCCCACGTGCGGCCCAAACTTAAAGCGTTGAGGTCCACGCTACGAGACGTACAGGGAAACAGCATTCCGGTGTTGGGGGTCGGGAAATTTCGGGTCAATTTTAAGAGACATTCTGCGGAACTGCCCCTAGTTGTCCTCAAGGGGGGAAGCTGTAGCCTCCTAGGGACACAGTGGTTTCAGCCCTTAGGTTTGTTCATAGGGGGAGTGCATACCGTGGGGGGGGGACCCAATACAAGCGGTTTGCGATGCGCATCCCGCCGTTTTTAAGAAAGGACTCGGAAAGTTCAAGGGACCCCCTGTAGCTTTCGACATAGACCCGGAGGTCCGCCCGATAAGACTCAAACCGCGCAGGGTGCCGTTCGCACTCAAGGACAAGATAGAGGCGGAACTGGACAAACTGGTGGGCCAGGGGATTCTTATTCCTGTTGATTCCGCGGAGTGGGAAACTCCAATTGTAACGGCTCTAAAGGCTAACGGGGAGGTGCGCATTTGCGCTGATTATAAGTGTACAATTAACAAGGCGATCCGCCCTAATGCATACCCGGTGCCAGTGATCAGCCACCTTTTGGCCAGGCTGAATGGGGGAAAGTGTTTCGCTAAACTCGATTTGGCACAAGCCTATCAGCAACTTCCTGTGACCCCCGCCACGGCCGCGGCACAAACGATAGTTACACATAAAGGAGCGTTCCAGGTGTCGCGGTTACAGTTTGGCGTGAACTCGGCACCCGGCCTTTTTCAGTCGCTTGTGGAACGCCTCCTGAAGGGTCTGGAGGGGGTGTTGCCTTATTTTGATGACGTGTTGATAACAGGGGGGAGTGTGGCTGAACTGGCAAAGAGGTTGGACAAAGTACTGACCGTGTTCAAGAAAGCGGGGCTGAGATTGAGGAAGGACAAATGTGTCTTTTTCGAAACCGAGGTCGAGTTTTTAGGGTTCCGGATCACACCCGAGGGGATTAAGCCGTCTAAATCCAAAGTAGCAGCCATTAAAAAGGCCCCTCGCCCCACATCCAAAACCGAGCTACAGTCCTTCCTGGGGCTCCTCAATTTTTACCATACATTCCTCCCGCGGAAGGCGTCCGTGGCCGAACCGCTCCATCGGTTACTTAAAAAGGAGGAGACATGGATGTGGGGTGACGAGCACGAGAGGGCGTTCAAAGAGCTAAAGCAACTCCTAACATCTGAGGCAATCCTGACGCACTTCGACCCCAAACGGCCAGTGGTCCTAGTCTGTGATGCATCCCCGGTGGGGGTGGGGGCGGTGCTTTGCCACGTGTTGGAGGACGGAAGGGAGGCCCCGGTAGCGTTTTACTCAAGGTCCCTGTCCCAAGCGGAGCGAAATTACGCACAAACCGACAGGGAGGCGTTAGCAATAGTAGCGGGAACCAAAAAATTTCACGATTTTTTGTATGGCCGCCCGTTCAAAATCGTGACCGATCACAAGCCACTGTTAGGGATTTTCACTGCAAGCAAGCCCACGCCGCAGATCCTGTCCCCGAGAATGCTGCGCTGGGCTATTTTCCTCAACGCATACCAACATGAGTTGGAGTACCGGCCCGGAAAGGAGATCAGCCATGCTGATGCACTTTCGAGATCCCCTTTGCCCTTGTCGGACGACCAAAAGGCGAGAGTAGAAAGAGACCGCCAGGTGTTGCTAATTGAGGTTTTAGACACACCCCCAATAGTACCAGCCGACATTGCTAGGGCGACAGGCAAGGACAGAACGCTGGAGAAAGTTAGTTCATGGGTACAGAAGGGGTGGCCGGCATCGTCCCCGAGTACAGAGTTCGACCCATTCTTTCGGAAAAAGCTAGAGTTGTCCCTCGAAAGGGGGTGCCTTTTGTGGGGCCAACGGGTGGTGGTCCCTACGCCCCTGCGGACGAGGGTGCTCGAACTGCTGCACGTCAGCCACCCGGGCATAGTTCGTTCAAAGGCGCTGGCCCGGAGTTACTTCTGGTGGCCACAGCTGGACGCGGACATTGAGCACATGGTCGGCACTTGCGAGGCATGCCAGGGATCCCGACCTGAGGCGGCCCGTCTTCCGCATAGGGAATGGGACACAGCAAGGGGGCCATGGTCCAGAGTGCACGTAGATTTCGCTGGCCCATTCCGAGGAACCATGTTTCTCCTGGTGGTGGATGCGTTCTCCAAGTGGCTGGAGGTTATCCCAGTAAAGAGCACGTCCTCCGCCACGACAATTAGCCAGCTAAGGAGAGTCTTTTCCACGTTCGGTCTACCCGACACTTTGGTCAGCGATAACGCTAGTTGTTTCACCTCCGCTGAGTTCGGAGCATTTATGGAGGCAAACGCCATTCGGCATGTCACATCCGCACCGTTTCACCCGGCCACGAATGGCCAAGTGGAACGGCTGGTGCGTACAACAAAGGACGCGCTGCGGCGCATGGGCCCGGGGGACCTGAATCACCAAGTATACCAGTTCCTCTTAGCGTATAGGGTAACCCCCTTAGCGTCAGGCTACTCGCCGGCAGAGCTCTTGATGCGGCGAAAACTGACCACGATCCTGTCCAGGCTAGACCCGGCGAGAGTCGAGGATAAAGGGAAAAACATAGGGTTGGCAGTCTCGAAAGGTTTCGCCGCCGGTGACCCTGTTCACTGCAGGAACTATTCCAGCGCAGGGCCAGCCTGGGTACCAGGGACGGTTGTAGAACAGACGGGGCCAGTGTCGTACCGGGTCGAGACTAACACCGGCCTCCTCTGGAGGAGGCACGCAGACCAACTGAGGCACCGAGTGAGTGGGCCAGTCAGTGGGGCTCAGCAACAGGATTCAGCGTTAGGGTTCTCCCCCACCCGCTTAACCCAAGGGGGAGACAGCAGTGGACAACAGTCCCAAGCAAGGGGGGAAGGCAGAAGCAGCGGCCCCGACTCATACCCTTTTGATACGCCAGTCCTATCAGGGGCCGGGGAAGGGGGAGAGGAGTTCGCGACCGCTGCCCCCGATTGTAATTTTGATTTTGATTTTGCGAGCCGGGGGGGTTTTCAGGAGTGTTCCCCCACCCATCCAAGCGAGAAGAGGGGTTTTTCGTTAGCCCCCAGTGCCCCCGGTTCCTCCCTAAGAAAGAGCACACCTCCCAACAACGCCGCGGAGCCGCGGCAAGTCACTAACGAGTCTCCCTCTCCAATTACAGGACAGGAAACCAGGGGACAAAGAGAAGGTAGCAAACCCGGGGAGAGGCAGCCCGCATCGAGACCCCAGCGTGTTCGAAATAAGCCATCTTGGCTGAGAGACTTTGTCTCCTAAGGGGGGGGAGTGTGTTTTAAGTGTGGGCTCGAGACTTTGTCTCGTCCTAGGGGGGAGGGGTGTTGTGTTCTGATGGTTTCACCTTACACATGGATTACAATGTATCTGAGCCAATGTAACCTTGCCTATAGCAACAATGTAACCTTCAGCGGTATCATATAAACCCTGTAATAGGACGCGAGCTAATGACCACCAGCTGGCAGCAGCGAGCGTCCAAGCTCTCTTGGTCCGAACTCATCAAAGGCAACAGCGCGGGAAGTTTTCCCGCCACCACCTACACCTGGACAAGAAGGGCGTGACCCGCAATGACGTCACGCAGACAGTAGCCAATGGGCTACCATGGCACCACGTTCAAATGTATTACTACGGTATATAAAGAGCTATCGATCCGCCATTACCTCATGTTCCCTCTGTCCACGATGCAATAAACCTGAGTTAACCCAGCCCGAGGCTGTGTCCTGCGTCTTGGTTTGCATACACCAAAATACTACAGACCTATTTTCTTCCTTGCACAGAGACACATTATGGCACATGAGCTGCTTCCCACTAATGTAAGTTCACACAAATTCCAGGACCTCAGGAAGTCCTATATTGCCCCTTCACAAGTCTTTCTCAATTATTCTCCTCCAAGCCTTCAGAAGGCAGATAAAAATGTGGTGGAGAGAGCACTATGGGAGACAACCCTGTCCATTCTGCATCCCATTCCAAAACGGTATTACTAGCTGAGTTTCCCTCAGAATAATCGAAAATTAGTGAGGATTTCTTGAATTTACAGGCCAGTTGTATGCGCTAAATATAACATTGAGATTTTCCAATGCAGCATCCCTCCTTCTAGTGGTATTTGCAGTGTCACAAAGTTTTAGAAGAGGCCCTCCCCACAGAGCTGTGAATAAAATGAAAAGGCCTTAAATTGTAGATGGCAATGGCAATACTGTTTGTATTGCTATTCTGTTTTAGTTTTATTAAATTCACTTTATTTTATATTTTGAGTTTGTATTGGAACTTGCCTTTGAGTTGTATATTTTAGTATGTGTGCGAGCGCGCGCGCGCGCGAGCCCGCCCACCCGCCCGCCCGCCCGCCCGCCCGCCCGCCCGCCCGCACGCATGCACGCACGCACGCCCGCACGCACGCACGCACACACACACACACACAAACATGCATCTTTTTTTGGGTACTTGATTTCAGCAACTTTTCAGTCCTTAAGCTAAATCCACAATTAGTGTTTCTTTGTAAATTTATATAATGCCCATCTAGCATAGCGACTACTTATATATAAACATTTGCATAACTAGCTAGTTTTGCAACACTTGTAAATGCTCTCCCTCCCCCCTCCATTTCCTTGTATCACCAGAAAACTGCCTTGCCTGCATTTCAAATCATTCTGTAGACACACATAGTTCTTTTCATGACATTGGCACACAGCAAACAAAGCCAGAAATGTGTTCATTTTCATATTTCCTCAAGGCCAGGGATATGATGATGCATCACTTTAGAGCTGCATCTGTCACATTTGTGCTACATAAAATGACAAGATGCAGTGTAGCATCTTGATGAGGAGTGTGACATAGGACAGAGATTTCGATGTAGACTGTGGGAATGAACAATATAGCTGAGGAATCCAAGATAAGAAAGGAGCAGATGTAATGCTGAAGCAATATCAGTGAATTCTCCTTATAAACTGTGTCCCCACCTCTAGAGGAAAATGACATTTTAAGTAGAAAATGTATTTATAAAGACTTGATGATTTAGTGATCAGTATGAGAAACTGAGTGGATATTTGTAGTGGTGGAGATGGGAGCATCCCTGCTTGAACATAAATCGTGGCAGGCATATCCTATAGCAGCGATGGTGAACCTTGTCACTCCAAGTGTTCTTGGACTTCAATTACCAGAAGCCCAAGTCAGCACTCCTACTGATCAAGGCTTCGGGGAATTGAAGTTTAAGAATGACTGGCGTGCGAAGGTTCACTATCACTGTCCTATACAGTAGTGTGATCTGATCTAGATCTTGCCTTTCCTTTCTTGATATGACTGTCCTTCTCCCAAGTGAGGGAAAACTTTCCTGAAGAAAGAGGAAGGCAATATGTATAGGCAACTGGTGGTGGACTCCACTGAAGAAACAAGAATCTTATCTGTCTTTCTTGGCTGGAAAGAACATTAATACTCTTTCCCTCTCTGCTGGGGCTGACCTGGCAGGGTGTACTTCCTGTTCAATGACAGAGATGCAGCATTTCTAGTGACATTAGAACAGAATGAAAAATATATAGCAAACATGGGGAAAGGGATGCTGTTTCTGCCAGCCAGATATAAACACACAGACACCAGTTATTGGATTAAACTAGGGCCACAACTTTGTTAACTGTTTATTGGAAACCACCCCTTCCTGCATTGGGGCCTAATGCCTTTAGCTCCCAAATGACCACCAATATGTCTGAATGCTCATTGGCATGTCACACCAAGTGGAACCACTCATTACACAGCATGCTTCAATTGCCCATCCACTCACAGCATGCTTCAATTGCCCATGCTACAAGCCCAACATTTGGGCCCCATGGTGACTTCACAGTGTACTTAGATGACCAATAAACAAAGCTGTGGCTGACAACCTGGATCCACCAACACCACTCAGCCAACATCAAACCTGAATAATAACAAAAAACAAACAACTACCAGCAGGGATCCATTCAGTTTGGAAGGAGCTGGATATAAGCTTGAAATTTGTCTGAGGACCACCAAACTTCCACAGGGTACCCCTTGATCTGTTGTTGAAAAGACTGTGCAAATACAGAAGGGATGTGTCCCTAAAACACCAGCCAACAATGCCAGCCATATTCAAAGCCTGATATGTCACCAGCCAAATTTAATGGTTGACAAGCCCAGTAATAAGAAGGGGGCCTGATAGGGTAGAATGTGGCCATTGCCTTTTACCATACATAGTTCTTCCATGGAACAAGGACCTAAAACAAGCACCGAGCCAGATGGTGAGTCCTATTGGCTCTTCCTGCTGCTGTGACTGGCCTCCTGGCTAGAAAGGGAGGGGGCAAAGTTCTCCTACTCAGCAAGATGCCCATTTTAAGAGCTGGCAGTCACTTTTTATTGTGAAGAGTGGAGCACAGTAAATTGGCAAAAGGAATCAACAGTTCAAATATCACAGCAAACTGAGACAGACAGAAATGCCACATCCTTTTGACTGCTTGTTTAATTGCTTGATTTGATGGAGTAGAAGGCTAAAAAGAACCAGGGAAACCCAAATCCTAGAGAGGCAATTCTCTGGAACCCTATTCAGGAGCTTGGGTTTGAATGAACTTATATATGTGAGCAGAGGAAAGGTAAAGGTTTCCCTTGCTCAAAAGCCAGTCGTATCCGACTCTAGGGTTCAGTGCTCATCTCTGTTTCAAAGCTGAAGAGCCAGCACTATCTGCTTTTTCAGACATTTTTGTGGTCATGTGGCAGGCATGAGTAGACACCGGAGCACACGGGACACTGTTACCTTCCCACCGAAGTGGTCCCTATTTATCTACTTGCAATTTCTTGCTTTCGAACTGCTAGGTTGGCAGGAGCTGGGACAAAGATGGGAGCTCACTCCGTCCTGCAGTACTCGGGAATCAAACTGCTGACCTCCTGCATCCCAGTCAGCATCTTAGCTACTTGAGCCACTGCAGTCACTTATGAACAGAGGTAGCTCTGCTCAATTCCTCCATTTTCACATGGAGCACTGTAATGTGAAAATAAGAAGCTTTACTGCTCATAGGGATTCTTCACATGATCCATAACCCTGAGAAACCAGGCTTTCCAACAGAGTGGAGAGGCTGTACATGTGGAACACAGACTCCTCTGAAGACTAGCATCCTCCAAAAGAAGACTGCATAAAAGGATGGGGCAATTTATAGTCTGCCTTCTCTGCTCAGCAGTGTTCTGAAGTGACTTAGTGGCACTTGTGAGATGGTACAACTAAACTTCATCAAAATTCCTGGGGCTAATCAGAATCTGGAAATTTTATTTTTAGGACTATAAGTTCCAGAGTCTCAGCCAGCATAGTAAAATCCATACTGCCTGGCCCTAGGAGAATCTGGAAGGAATAGATTCAAAAAGAATCTGAGATTAATTTAAACCACAACATCTTTTCCATTGTGCCTTGTATCTTCAAATGGCACCCTTCTGATGTGAACCCCTGAAACATTTGATAGCTTTGACAGAAGAACATATTTGTTTTTCATATGGGGATAATCCGTTCACACTCAATGACTTCAAACTCAAGAGCTATTTATCATAACCTTCCAAACAACAATCTGTGACCTTTAAAAGAAGCCCACATACACAACCTCTAGCAAGTGTCCTCTGGTTGCTAATGTAGTCCTATAGGCCTCTAGGACTATTCTGATCTCTAAACAGATAATTTTGGCCCCAACTACTTCCACTGGCTTTTGTCCCAAAGAGAAAGCATTCCCTCCTATTCCTCCCACCAGGCCATCTGGGTTTGCCACTTAAGGAGGCAGGACACAACAATGTGTTACTTAGGGAGTGTGATGATAATTACAGCTGTCTTGTGGGTTTATTGAGGGCTGTGCTGTACATGCCTTTGGGTGCTTTCTTTTTTTCAAGGTACTCTCTGTCATGCTGAGAAATGCATATGTGAAAGATAAAGTCATAGCTATTTTTGGGTATCACACCTCTGCATAACGCACCCCACGACCAGTTTTTGCAGGCAAGCTGTACGGAAGCTCATGCTGGGCAGCCACCTGTTGGCTTCTTCCTTGCCCTGTAATTTAAATATTTAGGACGTATAGTTAAGATCCATAGGAGTGTATCAATAGCTTATGTTAATGTTTAAAAGCATTTCACCCAATCTCCCATACCTTCTCTCAACCAAATTGCTGGGTGTGTTGTGTGTGTTTTTTAAAAATGATATTGGCATTTAAGAAACAACAGTGTATGTATGGGAAGGAGTTAGAGCAAAAAATATGTGAACAATTCACAGCACGGTAGCATAAAGGGAAAAAATGAATTTTCAACATTGCTGTCAATCTCCCAGCTGAGTCAGAGGCCTGGAGTGAGGTGGGCCCTTTCATGCTGTGTGATTAGCCTGCCAGCATGGATTTGTGCTGTCATGCTGAGGCCCTTCTTTAATAGTTCACAGGCAGCAGGTGTCTGGTGACTTAGAGGTGTTTGCATTCATTTCATTATTTGTTGCTTCATTTGACCATGACAGATTCATGCACAACTTCGTTTAATCAAGAGCCACTGCTATATACATGATTCAATCTAGCTGCTGCTCTAGCTATGGTAGTCCTGGATTTGAGAAATGGCATGGCCACAAACTCAGGGGTGTTGTGAGTTGTGTGTGGAAATGAGATGCAAACAAAGTGGCTGTCCTTGGCAGACATGGCAAGCTTTTATAATTAGCCAAATAAGAAAACCATTTCTGACAGGAAAAAAGTAATCAGTAGCTTCTTTGACCCTCTTAGCTTCTTTTGAAAGAATCATGGTCCATTTGATCCTTAAGACAACCTGTAAAATTCTACAAAATTTGTTGAAATTTACATCTCGTCAGATCAGGGATGCCCAAACTTTTTGGGCTGCGGGCCAGTCATGTGGTTCAGGGGGCTAGTCACTACAGCCTGAGGGCTGGAGCCAGACCCTGACACCAATTCATCTGGCCCACGGCACCTTCGCCACTCCCAGAAGCAGAAGTAAAATGCATGTTTTACTTCCACTTCTGGGAGTGACGAAGGCACCGTGGGCCAGGTGAATTGGCGTTGGGGGCCAGATTCAGCCCCCGGGCTGTAGTTTGGACACCCCCATGTTAGAGTCACAAGTCCACTGTTTAAATGCATCCTGATTGATGTGTTTTGATAGACATCAAGAGTAAACATTGCTTTCCTTTCTGTTTGAAAGCAATCAGGTTATTCTTCCTCAAACTACTTAGAAAATAACTTTCCATCTGTATCCCTCCATCTGCCTCATATCTTATCTTCCATTGCCAGTCCACCCATCTTTCCATTCTCCTGAGCATGGTGCAGGCCAAGCAAAAGTTAGTCAAGGCCATGGTTCCAGAGGCCCACAGCTTGTCTCTGGTGTTGTCACCTGATCAAGGCCTTATCTAGCCTCTTTCTAATATTATGCTGGATCTCAGCTGACCTCTCCAAGTCCTGCTGAAATTCCTAGTGCCATTGACAGCAGGAAGGAGTTAGTGAAGCAATTTCAGAGTGGATGCCTGGTACCTCTTGCAGACAAGGAAGCTGTGAAGAACAACTACTGTGTGCTGATGTGGTTGTACATTTTGTGATATCATAAGTCATCTTGGCCAGATTGGTTATAATGAATTGAAATCCCACCCTCCCAAACAACCATTTTAATCTTAAAGAGGTCTTAATAGTTTTAAATTTTGACATAGAGACAGGAGGAAAAAAAAGAAATTTTCCTTCTTGAAATGCAACTGTTTTCAAATGTGCAGTTGAACCTCCTATGAAAAAAGTGTGTACCAGAGTTAATCTACACCTTTTTCATAAATGTCAGTGTGCCTTTACTTGGCCCAAAAATACTATTCATTATAACCATTTCTTACTTCTTCTTTCATGTCCCGTTCATATCCTACTGCCAAAATGAAGCCACTTTCTTCACTTTGTCATTGCACAAACCTTCATTGGTGCATGTATCTGTCAGCAATTGGCAGACAAGTAAATGAGCCAGACTCTGTGTCTCTCCACATTCACACCGTGTGTTGTTCTTACTGATCAATGGGGAAAAGGCATGTGGTCTTTTTATATAACCTTAAAACAATGGTGGGTGTTACTTTTATGCTGGGAAAGGTGGAGGGCAAGAGAAGAAGGGGGCATCCAAAGGTGAGATGGATAGATGGGATTGTGGACACAATGGGCACAGAGCTTGGTGGGCTGAGGAGAATGGCGGAGTACAGAGGTGCCTGGAGGAAAATGGTTCATGGGGTTCCAAATGGTCGGAATCGACTGTGCGGCTGTTATGTACTGAATAGTTTGTGACAAGTACCCCTTTAACGGATTGTATCCGACAATTGTATCTATTGTAAGTAATCAATGACACATTGTAGCAAGCTGTTAAGAACAATACTGCTCATGCCAATAGCAGTGTCAGCTCACATGATACTTATTCCCCTGAATACCTGAAGGGCGGGAAACCTCCCCGCCGCACCTGGAGAAGATGGGCGTGACGTTCCATGACATCATGCGGACAGTAACCAATGAACTATCACCTGGGTTATTCAAAATGTACAGTGTACTATAAATAGAGTTGTTTGGTCCACCTTTACCTCATGTTCACACTGACTACCATGCAATAAAGTTGTGTTTTAGCCCTTACTGCGGCTCCTTCTTTGTCTTCCGTGCAAGACACTAAATTGGCGACAAAGGTGGGATGGCGTCCCAAAAAGTGAACATCGCGTCCTTTGATACCACGAAGCCAGAAAAATGGGAACTCTACGAACAGCAGTTCCTCTATGCTATGGACCTCGAAGGCATCGAGGAGGAAGCCTAGCACCAGCCCAGTGCGGCCTAGAGACTTTGGAACTGGCCACCAACCTCCTAATGCTGAGACCACTCAGGGCCGTGCCCCTGGATGAGATCCTCGCCGAGTTGAGGAAGCACTTTCAGCTGAAAGTGTCCGTGTTTCCGGCAAGGTTGCCGTTTCAGCAGCGGTGCCAGCGGGCTGGTGAGTCCGTGGCAGACTTTGTGGCAGCCCTGCGGGTGGCTGCCGCACCTTACCAGTGGGGAGCATCCCTGAGCAAGGCGCTGAGAAACAGGCTCCTGCTGGGCCTGCGAGATGAGGGGGCCAGGAAAAAACTCCTGGCCAAGGATGAGAGCATTTCGTTCGAGCATGTCCTGTGCATCGCCCAAGCCGCTGAGTCAGTGCAACAAGGCTAACGGGTATGCCAGGCCAGGACCGCTGTGGTTGGGGGCCCCCCGCCAGTGGTCCCAGTCCACAGCTGTTCCTCCCATGGAGAGCAGGGGCCCTCCGAGTCCACCACGTCCACCTCCGACTTCAGCGAGGACATGCAGCGAGTGCAGAGGAGACCCGAGAGGCGAGACCACACCAGAAAGGACCACCGCTGCGATGGATGTGGGGCATCCCACGACCGGAGCCGATGCCAATTCCGGAAGGTGGAGTGCCACAACTGCAGGCGGCGCAGGCACATCGCGAGGGTCTGCAGGCAGTGTCAAGACGACGGCAAGGGCCAGGCGGAATGGCCCCAACGAAAGCCAGATGAGGTCGGGCACATCCTCGACGATGATGAGCCCCAGGAGCACCGCGTGTCTCGAGGGATTCCTGATGACCGCGACCAGGCGGTCCACAGTGTGCAGTTGCGGCGGCCCCGGTTTTTTTGTTGAGGTACTGGTACAGGGGGTCCCAATAAGGATGGAGATGGATTCGGGGTCATCGTACCCCATCGTCTCCCACAGGGAATTTCTACGCATTCCCCCAAAGTCACGCCCCAAGCTGAAGGCATTTAAGATTAATTTGCGGGATGTTCAGGGCAAGAGTATACCAGTGTTGGGGGTGGGAGAGTTCAAGGTTCAGTTTAAAAGGCTCTCCGCGCAGTTGCCCCTAGTAGTCCTGAAGGAAGGGTCCTGCTGCCTCCTGGGTACACAATGGTTTGGGCCCCTCGGAGTCTTCATTGGAGGCATACACGCCATACAGGCTGACCCAATCACGGAAGTGTGTAATGCACACCCGGCCATTTTTGAGAAGGGGCTAGGGAAGTTCAAAGGGCCCCCAGTTTCCTTCGACCCATCAGGATGAAGCCAAGAAGAGTGCCTTTCGCACTTAAGGACAAAATAGAGACTGAACTGGACAAACTGGTGGGTCAGGGGATTTTGGTGCTGGTGGACTCCGCCGAGTGGGAAACCCCCATTGTTATGGCACTTAAGGCTAATGGGGAGGTCAGAATCTGCGCTGACTACAGGTGCACGATTAGCAAGGCAATTCGCCCAAATGCGTATCTAGTGCCGGTGGTAAGCCACCTGTTAGCAACCTTGCATGGGGGGAGGTGTTTCACCAAACTAGACTTGGCCCAGGCATACCAGCAATTGTCGGTAACCCCAGCTACAGCCGCCGCTCAGACAATTGTTACCCACAAGGGAGCTCTTAAAAGTCACGCACCCCCAATTCGGCGTAAATTTGGCTCTGGGGATCTTTCAGTCCCTTGTAGAAAGGTTGTTGAAGGGGCTCCCAGGTGTTTTCCCCTACTTTGATGACATTCTGATAACAGCAGGAGGGGAACAGGAATTGGCCAAGAGGTTAGACCGGGTACTAACGGTGTTCGAGAGAGTGGGGCTCAGGTTAAGAAAGGACAAGTGTGTATTTTTTTCTGAAGAGGTAGAGTTTCTGGGTTTCCGAATAACCCCTGAGGGCATAAAACCAGCAGAGTCCAAGGTAGCGGCAGTGAAAGATGCTCCTCGCCCCACCACCAAGGCCGAACTGCAGTCCTTCCTAGGACTCCTAAATTTCTATCACTCTTTCCTCCCGGGAAAGGCATCAGTAGGCAGAGAGACGAGCTCTCCCTAGAAAGGGGCTGCCTACTCTGGGGGCAGCGGGTAGTAATCCCCGAAGTTCTGAGGTCCCAGGTGCTCAAGATGCTGCATATCAGCCACCCGGGGATCATGCACTCTAAGGCACTAGCGAGGAGTTATGTCTGGTGGCCCAAACTGGACACAGATATAGAACACATGGTTGGCACTTGCGAGAGCTGCCAGAGCACCCGGCCCAAGGAGTCCCGACTTCCGCACAGAGAATGGGACATGGCCCGTGGTCCGTGGTCCCGCCTACACATGGACTTTGCGGGTCCTTTCAGAGGTACTCTTTTCCTTTTAATAGTGGACTCCTACTCCAAGTGGTTAGAGGTAATTCCCATGGCTAGTACATCGTCAGCTGCAACGATTAAGCAATTACGCAAGGTATTCAGCTGCTTCGGTTTACCAGATGTACTTGTGAGCGACAATGCCACAACTTTCATGTCAGCGGAGTTTCAGGGTTTCATAGAGATTAACAAAATCCGCCACATAACTGCGGCCCCGTTTCACCCCGCTACAGATGGTCAAGCGGAACGCCTGGTGCGAACAACGAAGGACACACTGCGTAGGATGGGACCTGGGGAATTGAACTTGCAGCTTTTCCAGTTCCTATTAAGGTACCGTGTAACCCCCTTAGCGTCAGGGCTCTCTCCCGCCGAGCTCCTCATGCGGAGGAAACCTGCCACGATTCTCTCAAGACTAGACCCAACCAGGGTGGAGGATACGGGTAGAAACATAGAAGTCGGGGGGGGGGAACAAGAGTTTCGAGATTGGCCAGCCGGTACACTGCCAGAATTACGCGGCTGGCGGGCCCACTTGGGTACCTGGAATAGTGGTCAGACAGACGGGGCCAGTCTCCTACAATGTCGAGACAGGCACAGGACTCCTCTGGAGGAGGCACGCCAACCAGCTCAGAGGTAGAGTAGTGGGAAGGCAAGACGTGAGTGACCAAATGGAGCAGTCAGTGTTAGGGTTCTCCTCCACCCGCTTATCCCAAGGGGGAGACACAGACCACAGGGGGGACGGAGATGATACAAACCCGCACCCTTTTGACTCGCCGGGTAACAGGGACAATTTAGAGGAGAGGGATTTCGAAGACTTGTTAGATTTTGAGTTAGGAGACCAGGGGGATTTTTCAGAGTGGTCCCCCACCCATCCAAGCGAAGAGCGGGGTTTTTCTTTAGTCCCTGAAGCCCCCGGTCTCACATCCCTGGAGTTTACTCCCACACCTAGACCTTCCCAATCCTCGGTTCATGAATCGCAGCCAATCGCTAACGAGTCACACTCCTCAAGTGCAGGTACTCCGGCCCGAAGTGCGGCCACCACTCGCCCAAAGCGAATGTGCGGAAAGCCTCAATGGCTAAAGGACTTCGTCCTCACCTAGGGGGGAGGGATGTTATGTACTGAATAGTTTGTGACAAGTACCCCTTTAACGGATTGTATCCGACAATTGTATCTATTGTAAGTAATCAATGACACATTGTAGCAATCTGTTAAGAACAATACTGCTCGTGCCAATAGCAGTGTCAGCTCACATGATACTGATTCCCCTGAATACCTGAAGGGCGGGAAACCTCCCCGCCGCGCCGCACCTGGAGAAGATGGGAGTGACGTTCCATGTCGTCACGCGGACAGTAACCAATGAACTATCACCCGGGTTATTCAAAATGTACAGTGTACTTATAGTAGAGCTGTTTGGTCCACCTTTACCTCATGTTCACACGGACTACCATGCAATACAGTTGTGTTTTAGCCCTTGCGGCGGCTCCTTCTTTGTCTTCCGTACAAGACACCAAAGTGACTGAACAACAACAACAACAAAATCTAACACAGAGAAGGTAGTTTTTGATTCCTTAAGCTGGGCATTACAGAGCTGGGTTTGGTTTATGTTATTTTTTAACACCACCCTCTTCTCTGCAATGCCTAACTTTCTTGATCCATGAAATGCAAGCATGGATTGAATGAAAGGACTTAGCAGTTAGAGTAAGGAGCACTTAGGGTAAGGAGCATAGTCATCATGTTATAACATTTTAACCTTCAGTACAATCTTTACACCTTACCTGTACATATTAATTCTTTTTTGCTTTCTACCTGGGGAGAGTCATATTCTTTCTCATCTGAAGCAAAAAGAAAAATAACAGTTACATTAAAAATTCTGATTTCACAGGAATTAGGAATCAACTGCCATCTGCTTTCTTTAAAACCAGAAAACACACAGTTTGGAATAGTTTATCATACTCGACAAACTATCCACACAAATTTGCAAATAATTCTACCAGGTTTCAAATATCTTTGTATTCTCTAGTGCCTTGCCAGAGAAATATCAATTATTTTAATGAAGAAAAACTGATTAAAAATAATTTAACTCTTGTTCTGCCATATCCGAATCCAAATATTGGTGATCCTCATGGCGATCATCCATGTTCAAAAGCCAGTCGTATCTGACTCTAGGGTGCAGTGCTCATCTCCATTTACAGCCCAAGAACCAGTGCTGTATATGTTTACAGATGTTTTCATGGTCATGTGGCAGGCATGACTAGATCACCCAGTCACATAGCCACTCCCACAAAGTAGGCCAACACCCACATTGTGGTAGTAAATTTTTTGGGAGCCCACCACTGCATTCTCTGTGGACTTTGGCACCCAAGCCATTAGTCCTCTGGGTTGTCAGGTTAGTTAACTGCCTGAGTCGCTGGCAGTATGGTCTACTCTTTTACCATAGCAGAATAACCTGGCTAGACATTCAAAAATAGTTTCAGAGGAGGAGAATGGTTTGGGAGAAATTATCAAAGAAAGAATATGGATTCTTGTTCTTTCTTTAGTTAATGAATGGCCCCTCTTCAACTACAGATTTCTGAACTTCTAATGAGCCCTAGGGGAAGATTAACATCTCTCAAATAACTTTTCCAGATCGGGATGTGTGTCCAACCGGTGAATCTGCATGGTGGATGAAGAGGGTGAAAAAATAAAATCTAACTTGCTATCTTATGGTAGGCTAAAAAACCCAACAAAAGATATTCCAAAAGACCTTGATAATGAAGCATAAAATGGAAGCTTTCTTGAAATGGGACAACCAGCTTTTGTGAAATGGGATGACACATTATGCCACAGCACTAACCTCAGATATTTCCAGAAACTGGATATCACACCTGCTACAGGGCTTACAGGAAAATGCTGCATTTGTTATTGTTACATGCCATCAAGTAACCTCTGACCTATGGCTACACTATGAAACAGCAATCTTCAAAATGTTCTTTCCTCAGCAACTCTGCTTAGCTCTTGTAAAACCAAGCCTTTGTTTCCTTTAAGGACTCAATTCATTTTGTATTTGTTCTTCCTCATTTCCTGCTGTTTTCATCCTTTCCCACAGCATTATTTTTCCCAAAGAATCTTGCCTTCTCATGATTTGCCCAAAGTAGGACAGCTTTAAGTGCATAATTTTTGTCTCCGGAGACATTTCAGGCATAATTTGTTCTATGACTCACTTGATCATCTTTCTGGCAGTCCAGGGTCTCTACAAAGTTCTCTTCCAGCACCCCCCAGTTAGCTTTATTTATACTCTACATTTCATACTCCTACACAGTGATTGTAAATATAACAGTGTTGATGATTTTAGTCTTGTTATCAATGATACATTCTTGCACTTGATGATCTTTCTAACTCTTTCATTGCTGCCTTTCCAAGTGTGTCTTCTGATTTCTTGGCTGCATGCCCGATTTGGATAAATGTTTGAACCAAATTATACAATCTTTCCCACTATTTCAATTTCATCATTGTCACCATTAAAAGTCTTTCACTTTCACTAAAGGTTACTGTCAGAAACATGCACTGATGAGGTCTTAGGTTTGCCCAATGACAAAGCCAGAAAAGTGGCTTCATTTTGGCAATCCAGAGTTTGATGGGGACATGAAAGAAGAAGACTACAGTAAAAGTCATTTCAGGTCGTAACTGCTTGCTGCCACGAACATGGTGTCATCTGCATATCTTAAATTATTGATGCTTCCTCCATGAATTTTCATTCCTCCTTTGTCTGAATCGAGTTTGGCTTTCTGTATTAAGTTTTCTGCATTTGGTTGAGCAGAGAACGGGATAAAATGCACCCTCATCTTACACATTTGCCTCTCCATATTCTGTCTTAAAGGTAGCTTCTTGTCCACAAGTAGACCTTTGAGTTATATATTTGATTGAGTGACTTCACTAGATGGAGGGTATATCGTTTAAATAAACAGAAAGGAAGGAGTCTAGCTTGAAGTATGTGTGGTACCAAGATGCCTACCATCTTCTCCTTGACTGGATACTGTTCCTGGCAGGCTCTGTAACAATAGTGGGCCTGATGCTCTGGCTATTCAATTAGGTATGCCTGTGGAGCAACTCTGTGCTGGCCCTAATTCACAGGAAGCAATGGTGTACTTGTCGTTGTTGCCTGCCACTCGTATCTGAGAATGCATTTTTTCCTGAAGCAGGAAAAATGCCATTGGCGCAAATTTGTTTAAGGTACATCCCAGTTTGCCATGAAGTACCCACACACTATGATCTCCTGTGGCACATATGAAATGAGACATGCAGGATTTAACACCAGGACTGCAATGGACTACCACTGACTTGAGGATATTATCAAGATGCACATTCGCAGCCAGTCCATCTGACATGGCCTCTTCCGCCTACATGAAGGGATCATCACCCCACCCAAAGGGGCTCATCTGTCCATAGCCATTGGCCCCTTTAGGGAGTCAGGTTATTTACCACCGCCCAACACTTGTTGTTGAGTTGCTGGCTGTATGGTCTACTCCATTACCATAGCAGGATACATGCATCACAGGCAGAACTCCAATTCCCTGTATAGTATACAAAGTCCACTTATAGTGATTATAGTGATTCATACAACATCGCCTAATTCCTTGAAAAACGTTGCCTCATACAAAGTTGCTGCGACTTTGTATGCGGCATTGGGGTTTCCCCCAGGTTGCATTGTGCCTGGGCAGTATAAAAGGCATGATGTATGCATGCATTGCTCTTGTGGGTCTTGTGCTGCATGATGGACATGTTAGTATCCATTTTGTCCTTGCTTCCATCCTGTAATTGTTTACAGTTGCTTTTACAAAATGGATGATCAGCCACATGGCTGCAGATTAACACTGTGCTGCATGATGGAACATGTTAACTTTTAAACCTGCACTTCATAAAGTTTTCGAAAGTTAAAAACTTGTTGCATGGTTTGTCCCCTAAAATCAGGGTTGTTTGACATGTTTTTGTAATGTATTTTGTCTTTAGATAATGATTTCTTAATGTCAGTTTCCTGTCTGTTTCCTGAAGTCTGTGCTGCTACAGTACAGTGTATCTCTATGGAAACGACATTGTACGAGGCATCGCAGCAAGGATTTGGACGTTGTATGAGGCATCGTGGCTAGGATTTTGCATGCCTCATACAAAGTCCAAATCCATATAAAGTCCAAACATGTAGAACCAAGTTTGGACATTGTATGAGGTATCACTGTACTTGTATCAGTGAAACATAATGTATAATTTACACAATGCCACCCTAGCACACAGTTCTGCCTGGTGGTTTCAATTTGTATGCTGTTACTGACTGGAATATTTCCCTTTTCTGTGGATTCTGACCACTGATCTCATTCAGCATGGGTGCAGGTGTGTGTCTGGGGATAGAATGCCTTTTCAAATGTGCTTTATGTGACCTGCCACATATTTTTTTTTTTAAAAAAACTACGTTGATTATTGGATAGTGAATTTTTCAAAGCAGGGAGCCTCTAACAAGGTTCATGGCATGCAATGATAACTCCTAAAATGAATTATAATCCTATGCATAAAAAGTGAAAAAAGGAGAATTATCCAAAGTGAGAACACAAAGGGTCCACGGATGAACTCAAAGTGGAATTTTGTTTTGCTCTATAGTGGGATATCTGAAGCTTAATAAATTGGATTTTTGCAGTTTTTGTACAACATTAGAACTGCCATTTGTTAATGTCATGCCTGCTTCATAGTTATTGAAGTTCCACCATTGATACCAGCTTTTTACTTGTTCAGTTGCTATCATTACTTTTATGTAGTAGCTGGATGCCCAAGTTCTCCTTTATTCCCTCTTTTTCAGCTTGGCTTTGCATGATACCTTTTTGTTAAAGCATTTTTCAACTAGTAGGCAGCTATATCTTGAAATCCCTTACCCATGCAATACAATAGCATATCAATAAGGACAAAATAGAGGATGTCAGAAACAAAGTCAATGAAAACTAGATACCCATAGTCTTTTTGCTGAGTATTTCGAATGTATGAGTGGCCCTCTCTTTGAGAATAGGCTATGGGTCACATTTAAATGGCTCATATTATAATATAACACATTCTAATTCACACTTCCTAAAATAATATGAAAATCAGAAGCCAATTATCTCTTAGTTTTCACATTCCAAATTCTGAAATGTATTTCTCCCATCAAAATGTATGTGTAAAAGTACTTCATTTCACGCAGTAACCTGGGAGAATGAATGTTGAGAATTAAAAGGACACTCAACACCAGATTTGATGGGTAAAATTTGGCCATAGCTTTATTGAGTACAGCATGGGTATTGCACAGGTAATTAGATGACCCACCTGCTGACTTTCCAACTTACTTGCTGGGCTATCCTTGGTGTTGAAAATGGGTGCCACACAGTGTGATACTCCATTGACCCTACTACCAGTGTGTGTGTGTGTGTGTGTGTGTGTGTGTGTGTGTGTGTGTGTGTGTGTGTGTGTGTGTGTGTGTGTGTGTGTGTGTGTGTGTGTGTGTGTGTGTATTTTCTCCTCACAGTGCCTCCTTAGAAGAGATCCAACCTCTGTCAAGGAAGCACAGTGAGGAATCGAACCCCTGGATCTGCAATCAGATACTTAAATTCTTGGGCCATAGAAAAGTGCTTGCCTTTCAGCCTCAAATAATTACAAAAATACTTGAGCCAGAGCTACCATGCTTAAAGCAGTTCAGTGCAATGTAGAAAAGCCAGATTCTATGACTCATATTACATGTGCAAAGCTTCAGTTCTTTTATGAAGCAGCCTAATGGCCCATTATTGTTTTATCCACCACCTTATCCAGCTCTTTGAGCAAATTTGCTGTCATATTATCTTTTAGTCTTCAGATATTGCATTTCTATTGACCTCAGGCTCTTTTGGAATGGTATGTTTGAGAAATGCTGAAATATTCCACACAGACACACACAAAAATATTTTCAAATCAATTCTGGCTCTTTCCTGTAAGTGTACAATTAGATTTTTGCCCATTAGATGGAGTCATACAAACAATGTTTCAAATGCATGTTGTGCTTTTCTAGTCAGAGTCTGCTCTAAATAGTTATTTATTCTTAGGACAGTTTTGGTATGTTTAAATATGTATATGTGAAGTCCTCCCCATCACTCATGCCCAGTGAACCTCAGTCCCCAAGTCATTCACATGAAATAGTTGGCTATCAGGATCAATATATTTTACAGTTCCCCAAAGATCTTTTTTATATATATAAAGAAAAGGCATTTGTGATCTCTGTGAAATGAGACAACATATAAATGGCTGAGCATAACATGTGGATGTCTTGAGGAAAACTGCAAACAATCTATCACCAATATAATCACTTTTAGTACACGGATACAACACAATGCCTCTTCTTGTGTTTAACAAAAATCTATTCTTATTGAACCAACATGCACCAGGACAGAACATTTTAGAATCTGCTCCGCATCGTATTTTGTTGGAAAATTTACCAATAATTGATACTACGAAGTAAGTAAGGCAAAGGTTAGCAAAGATTATCACTGGACACCTAGATCAAAATCATCCATACAATGTGAAAGATGACAGTGAAGGAAGCAGATGGGGGGTGGGGCAAATCAATTCATATGCAATTGATAACCAATTCATAACCAGACATGTTTCAGCACAGCCAAATGTACATTATGGGGAGCATAGGTCTTGTTTTAAAATGATATTCTGGTCCCAAATGTATAGTGGGGGAAGCCTGTTCCCACCACAATCCTCCATGGTTCCTGAAGTATAAAGTCAGAGGTTAGCTGTAATCAATTTTAATAACCTTAACTCCAATCATCAAAGAAACCTGTCAAATCAGGGGAGCCTGGTAAAACATCCAGATATGTTCTGTCACAACTTGCGCCTACTGTCCACTTAAGGCATGCCCCCCCTTGTGTTTAACAAGGTCCAGGTTGCTCAGTCCTCAAAACAGAAGCTAGTCCTACTATCCACTCCAGATTTATATGCTGATGGCATTTAGGGCACATAGCACAACACTCTTCCTTAGAGATGAAGGCTACTTTGTGGCCAGAATTTGGCCACCTTGTCTCTCTGGAGATTGACTCTCACCTGCATGTTTCTTGGTATTGCCATCTGCTCCAATAAGACAGTTTCACCACCTTCTTCTCTTCTACCTATTGCTCAGCCTAAACTAGGGGAACTCTCAGGCAGGCCAATCCCCCTGTCCAGGGTCTTCTTTAAAGATAAACTAGCAGGGGTGCGAGGCTTCACCCAGGTGGTCCCAACCCGGCTAGCTGAGTGCCAGTGTTGCCCGGGAAATCCTGTGATGTGAGCTCGGCGATAAAATCACAACCCCCCTGGTTGGCCGAGCACTGGGGCAGACACAAACCCTCCTGTCGAATATACCCCCCCCCCCTTTGTAGATCAATTTGGAGGGCAAACATCCCCATGGGCTTTGGGACCCTGACAGTGACCTGCTCATGTACGCAAGGTACATGTGTGCCGAATCTCATGGGGTTTGGTCAAGGGGTGCGGCAGCCCATTCCAGACAACCGAACCCATACCTTTGCTTTAGATGTCTACCCATCGCAAAATGGCTCTTCCTCTGGAAACTTAGGTTCCCTTCAACCTCCTGCTTCTCCTGTTCACTTATCCTCTTATCTCTACTTCTGTTATCTTTATTTGCTTCAAACCAATTAAAATATTTTCCTTTCCTTTTCACAAATTTATTTTTCATCTGACTCAAACCTAGCCTGTGCTATCTCCTGTCCCTCCACCTCAACTGGGAAGGCCCCTGTCCCCTCAGTATTTTCAGGCTCTTCAGCACCTCCCCACATGGTTGGAGAAGTCATCTTTTGAAACTCCAGATAAAGGTCTGCAGGAGGTGATGGTGCGTTAATTTCCTGAGGTTCCTCTTGACAATTGCCCATTTCTGTTCAAAATGCAACTAAAACTTTAGTAATAGATTGTAAGATTACAGGCAATGTGACTGGTATAATTTAAGTTGAAAGTTTCACTGCTATGCCAGCTAGAAAGATGTGAAGAAAACTTGTTGCCACCTTTTTGCCAAAAAAGCACTTAAGGAAGCAAATAATAATAATAATAATAATAATAATAATAATAATAATAATAATAATAATAATAATAATAATAATAATAATAATAATAATAATAATAATAATAATAATAATAATAATAATAATAATAATACAATGCCACAGAATTAAAAACTAAATCTTATTCATACATAATTCAACAACTGAATAATTAAAAATATGATTAAAATGAAACAATAAAAATATATCCTGCATCCAAGTATTATATTATAATCATTCAACAACAGACTAGCTTCCATGCTAATTGTCTGCTTGAATAAAAATGTCTGCCTGAATAAAAATGTCTTTGCTGACCAGTGGAAGGAAAGCAGGAAAAGCAGGAAGGTAACAACCTAGCTTCCCTTAGCTGAATTATCCACAAATGGGAGATGGCCATCCTGCTACCTATAGTTATTGTTCTATGTGTCAGTGAAGAGTCTTATTTTACTAGTCCTTCCTGGTCAACACCTGCTAAACTAAGGATATATTGAGATGAAGAGGAGATTGGGATTGTTTCTCCAAGACAGTTCAGTCATATTTGGGCTTACGTAGGGGCAGTTACTTACCAGTCAGAGCTTGAAATGACAATTTTATTCTTTTGTTAATCTTAATTTTTTATCATTTTTATTTTATTCTTTTATTCATACTTTTTATAAATGATATATAAGCTGCTACTGATGGGGCTTATAAAAGAACATTTTGCCTTCTTGGATTTATAGTCTGAAATCAACAATATTGGCTAAATATCTTTTCACTCGTCTTTTTATTTTGAAAGTTACGTTTCTAGACCTTGTGGCTGAGGACACTTTTTGGAGGTAAAGGCAGGTGTGTTAGTATAGCTTTGATCCATATATTCTGTCATGGTTTCCAGTTATTAGTTGGATACCTGAACTATTTCACCCTTTTTGTCACTGCAGTATTGCTTGGTAGTTTAAAACAAAACAAAATTCCAAAGATGTTACGTGCCACCAAGTCACTTCTGAGGTGACTTTCAAAATGTTCTATGATTAATGGCGCTGCACAGGTCCTGCAAACTAAATCAGTGGCTTTCTTTATTATATCGGTCCATTTAAGGTTACTTCCTCCTTTCTTGCTTCTACCCATTCTATTTCCCCCAGCAATATTGAGTTTTTTAGTAAGTTCTGCTCAGGCTTCACAAACTAACAGCTGTGAGATGTTTTTAGTGAGTCAATTTATCTCAAGTCTTCTGAGCTCTTCCTACTCCCCATCTCTAACTTTTCCATACTGTCATTTCTGGCTAAGCTCTGTTTTAGTATACAGTAATGTGCAGCTAGACTCTCCTTAGTCGTTCAGGTTTTAATAACAGTTCAGGCTTTAGTTGATTGAACACTCAATTATCTGCTTTTTGGTTGTCTGTGGTATTTGTAAGGCTCTTCTCCAATACTGCATTCCATATGAATTGATTTTCCCCCACCCCTTCTGCTTCCTTCCCTGTCATCTCTCGCATTGTATGGGTCCCCTCTCCCGCGGCAACCATACCTTCCAAGGAGGCGGCAGTTGGGCCATTTTGGACACCCTTTTGCCAAGGGTGGCCATGTGGCTGGTCATGATTGGCTCTGGTGCAACACCCTGTCCCCTACACAAGGCAAGGAGCCGCGCTAAGAAGCGCCCAAATCTGGGTGCTTGCCTTGTGAGGGGGAGGGGAGGACATGTAATTGCACCGCCCCCTCTGATTCTCACCCCAGCTCCCAGGCTTGCTAATAGGATGGGGGGATGTGAGGGTTTCCCCCTCCCTCTTGCAAGGAAGATGCCCAGGTTTGGGGTCTTCCCAGCCTGGTTCCCTGCCTTGCTAATGGGCAGGGGGGGTGCGAGGGTGTTTTCCAACTCCCCCTCTCAAGGAAGGCACCTGGGTTTGGGGGCTTTCTAGGCCGGCTCCCTGCCTTGCTAAGGGGAGGGGGGATGCAAGGGTGTTTTCCCCTCCACCTCACAAAGAAGATTTATTTTATTTATTTATTTATTCAATTTATATCCCGCCCACTCAACACAAGGCCGACTCTGGGCGGCTAACAACATAAAAAGTAACCCCAGGGCAACCCAAGGAGTTTACAGACAATATTCACAAATACAACAATAATCCTAAAAACAGTTAAAACAGTAAAAAAGTTAAGACTACCCACCCCCTAAAAAGCAAGGGCTGCAGGATCGAAAAGGCACCATGGGGAAGAGTTCCTCTACACCAACCACCCCATGGTGGTTACCCTTCCACCCGCACCCCACACTTGACCTGCCAGCCAGGTTTTAAGATCCCTTCTGAAAGGCAGCAACTCCGTCCGAAGACGTAATTCTGTTGGCAGGAGGTTCCAGAGGGCCGGTGCAGACACGGAGAAGGCTCTCCTCCTTGTGCCAGAGAGGCGAGCCCCTCTGGCTGATGCAACAATTAGAGAGCCCCTCCGGTCCGCTCTGGTTGGACGGACAGACGTCCTCAGGGCGATGCGGTCTCTTAGGTAACCTGGCCCACTACCATATAGGGCTTTAAAGGTCAAAACCAGCACCTTGAATTGCACCCGGAGACATACTGGCAACCAGTGCAGCTCCCGGAACAGTGGCGAAGCATGAGCATAATGGCCACACCCCATCACCATCCGGGCAGCCGCATTTTGGACCAGCTGTAGCCTCCGAATGGTCGTCAAGTGCAGCCCCATGTAGAGCGCATTGCAATAGTCTAGTCTGGAGGTAACCAGAGCATGGGTGACCATGAGCAAGGAGTCCCGGTCCAGGAGTGGGCGCAACTGGCGAATCACCCGAAGTTGGGTGAAAGCCCTCCTGGTCACAGCCGCCACCTGTTCTTCTAGCAGTAGCCGTGAATCCAGGAGGACCCCCAAGTTGCGCACCGGGTCTGTCTGGGGCAAAATAGCCCCATCCAGAACCAACGATGGAAGCTCCCGGATTAACGCAGGACCCCCTATCCATAGCCACTCAGTCTTGCTGGGATTCAATTGTAGCCCGTTAGCCCCCATCCAGACCCCCACAGCTTCCAGGCATCTGGAAAGGACTTTGACAGCATCACTGGGGTCCCCATGGGCCGAGATGTACAACTGAGTGTCATCCGCGTACTGATGGTACCGCACCCCATGGGAACAAATGATCTCACCCAGCGGTTTCATGTAGATGTTAAATAGGAGAGGAGAGAGCACCGAGCCCTGAGGAACCCCCCATTTGAGGGGCCTAGGACTGGACCTCTCACTCTCCAACCACACCGACTGGGACCAACCCTTCAGAAATGAGGAAAACCAGGACCACACAGTACCCTGGATTCCCAAACCTCGGAGCTGTTCCAGAAGGATACCATGGTCAACGGTATCGAAAGCCGCTGAGAGGTCAAGAAGAGCAAGGACGGATGGGTGACCACCGTCCCGCTCCCGCCAGAGATCATCCATCAGTGCGACCAATGCCGTCTCGGTACCATATCCAGGCCTGAATCCTGACTGAAAAGGGTCCAGATAATCCGCTTCATCCAGTACCCCCTGCAGCCGACACGCCACTGCCTTCTCCAACACCTTCCCTAAAAAGGGGAGGTTTGAGACAGGCCTATAGTTAGTTAGGACAGCTGGGTCGAGGGAAGATTTCTTCAGGTGCCCGGGTTTGGGGGCTTCCCCTTCACTGATGGGCAGTGCCTGTCGCCAACCACCTCTCTTCCCTGTGTGAGTGTGTGCGTGGTCCGTGCCCCTCCTCTCCCGCGCTCATGCCGGCCTCTGATTGGCTGGGGCATGGCGCAGGGGTATGTAGTTTTGGCCTTCTTTGTCCGCGTGTGGGGCTGACGCCCCACTGGTGGCCTCCAGACCCCCTCTTCGGAGGCTGAGACTGGGAAGGTAGGCGGGTGTTAAAGGGCAGGATGGTCTTTGGTGGGGTGCAGAAACGCATACCGGACACTCAAACCCACTTTCTGGTTTTATAGATCTGGATTACCAGATCTTTTAATTTGGCTCAGAAAGAAACTAGCAGCCAGTGAAGGTGTTGTAATAAGGGAGCTACATACTCCCTTTACCCAGCACCAATCAGTAATCTGGCTTCAGTGTCTTGGTGTAGAGCAGCCAATCAGCAAATACAGAAGAGAGGGAGATGTTTATGTATATAAATTTGTCATTTTGAAAGTCACTGCCAGTTAGATGCCCTAAATCAAGCTATTTAACGTTCCTCCCAAAGCTTCAAATAAATCTTAAAGAAGCATCATTTTGGAAAGTAATGTACACACTACACATTCCTAAGAGTGATTAAAAACAAGATTTTGCAAAGCAAAGCAAAACAAAGCAGTCACATTTACAGTATATAACTCTCCGGGCTGTTAACAAGTTAATTAGCATTTTGGCCCCAACATGCTGGGTACTCATTTTATAGACCTCGGAAAGATGGAAGGCTGAGTCAACCTTGTGCCCTGGTCAGGATCGAACTCACAACCTTTTGGATGCAGGACAGCAGTTTAACCACTGCGCCACCAGGACTCCAACTTGAAACCAGGTTTTCAAAATAGAAACCATACCTTTCTTTTAGCCTTCTCTTAGACTCTGGATGTGTTGTGTTCCATCTTAGGTATATTAAAAAATGGGATGTGTTTGAGACTTATTTTTCAATACAGATGGCTTAGAATGCTGTGGACCACTTTGCATGTGGCAGAGGTATTCCAATTTAATGTAAATTCCTTCGGAGATTGACAGTTGGATACTTTTGACCTCAACAGGCATATACTTGTGTGCATAGAGTTGATCTGGGGGTGGGGTAGGGGACATTTATTCTATTAATCTTGATGACTCTGTTACCAAACGATAAATACTTAGAGAGCTTGTCCAAGAATAGTCAAGACAATCACTTTGTGCTTGGGTGAGAAGAGATTAACTGAGGAAAAATGAGTCAGCGTCAGGGATTTTCCCTTGCTGGTTGACTTTTTATGAATGGTACTGAGCATAAACCAGAGGGGTTTAAAACAAACAAAAATGCAATAAATTACTGAAATATTATAGAAGCTGCATAAAGATGTGTGAGTATCTGCCAGTATAGACATCATTAAAAAGATTGCCTTTGTCTGCATTATTTTTTTTAGTTCCAGAAGTGAGCGGATTATTTTGCACTTCAAAGTAGCACTGCTTTGCTTCTTTATTTTGAAAATAAAAATCATGTGGACCAAATAAAGTTGACAGTAAACAAGTCTGGAAGTAGCTTGTTATGCAGTTAAATGTTCTGGTGTTTAAAAATATGCACGAAGCCAGAAGACCCTCAAGGAATGCACAGGTAGCAATGCTTAGATGGTGGGTCAGAACATTTCTGAGACTGAAAGAAAATCTTTTTGAAAGGCAAATAAAGATAACCATAGGAATCAGAGTTAACATTCAGGATTTTTAAAAAAAATCTTATCTTTTATCTATATTCAGTTCCATCTCACTTTATGAACCATGATTACTTTACTCTTCTTTCTCAACCCCCTTTTTTTATTTGCTTGCTTACATGTTTTTCTTAAATTGACTGTTTAATGTGTTATCTGTTCTTGTCTTCCCACTGGTTACTTGATTCCTGGCTCCAATGACTGGATAGCTAGATAATTCTCTGAATCTTTATATAGGTAAAATGCCAACAACTCCATTAAAGCATGCCAATAAGTTTTGCAATTTGTTTCTCAGTTGAGAAACTGTTAGTAGTTTTCAAGTGTACAGCTATTAAGTGGGTGATCCTTGATCCTTGACATCATTCTGTTGTTATCCACAGCTCAGTGGCTGGCTGCTCATCATCCTGTGGGAACCACACTCTTAAAAAGATTACACTAGCCCCAAAACAATCAAGTTAGACAGAGGGAGAAAGCAGGAGAGAGTCTTTTAAACCTCTCATATCATTACTAGCCTCATTGTTTTGCTGATCTGAAACATGGCGTGGAGCATGAGCACAAGGCCTCTTGCTGACTCTTTGGAAGCCAAGAGATTTCAGTTCAGTTGATTACTAGTTAATGGACAACCTGGAGGCTAATCCATTCTTTCAGCTGCTTAAATCACAGGCTCAAGATTATTTTGTAATCAAGGCACAATCCTCTTTTTGTTATGCGTTGGAATGTTTCATTTCAGCCATCTCTATGTGTCACCTCACATCTAAATGGATAAAAATTGGTGCCATGAAGGGAATTGATGTTTCTTAATAGGCTTTCCATTGCTGAAAGAACATTTTGTGTGAGGGATGGCAAAGGATTTCAATTACTATAAGAAGGCAAGACCAGCCATGTTGGATCTGAGGGAGGGTTATGGAGCCTACCATTCGGTCTTCCCACTAGTCACCAGCCAAATGCACCCAGGAAGATGCAGCAGGGAAGCCACAGGAATATTAACTATGTTTTATTTCATTTCATATTCCAGGACTAAGAATATGTTGATTCTAGAGAAACATTTTCAGCATGGCCATCATAGCTTAGTGGGCATTGATAAGCATACCACTAAGAGCATACCATCAAAACATAATTTTGGGACAGACATGTACGGCCCAACTTGACAAAGTGATCAGGTAAAGATCTCCCTAGCACCATCTAGGGATGGTGCTCATCTCCATAGGGTCACTGTAAGTTGCCGTTGACTTGACAACATAGTAATAGCAATAATACTTATATATGCAATTATAGTTATATACTTATATACTTATTATAGCGCTTAGCACACTCTCTGAATGGTTTAAGAGTTAATTAGCATTTTACCGGCCTCAGAAACATAGAAGACTGAGGCAGCCTTGATTCCTGGTCAGGATTGAACTCACAATGTTTTGGCTGCAGTACAACGATTTAACTACCACACCACCAGGGCTCTTATGTAACATGTAACAACAACAAGATCAACAACAACAGAATCAAAATGATTGCAAACAACATCTTGTAGAACAGCAGTTAGGAGGGTGAGTTGGGAACAAGGATGAATTAGAGTGCATGGTCCCACTCCACCATGTGGCACCGAGTTGGAAGAAGAGAACCATGTATCAGCCAGTTAGGGTACCAGTTAGTGTACCTTTGCATAACCAATGCCAGTTTTGTGACCAGTTTTTGCAGGGCATTAACAGGTGGAATGTAAGAATGTTCATCACAGCATGTCACTAAGCTTAGTAGTCTTCCCCACTGTATGTATTTTTAAGGCAGCATTGCCAGTTTTCAAATATTTCTGAAAAGAAATAATCTGAAATTTTCAGCTGGTAACATTATCTCTTGAATACCTTTTTCAATAGCCATTATTCATTTTCTCTAGTATGTTAACAAGGTCGATCATATTTCTTCCGCGCACGCCTTACATCCATTTCTTATAGTGATTTTTCAGTAATATTTTTCTCAAATGTCACCACACTGACCTGTTTATCTGATATGAGTTATGGCTGTAATAATGAGGGCTCTTATTATAGCTTCAGTAGAAGTGCAGCATCTTGGTCTTCCATGCAACAGATCTTTTTTTGTTTTCTTTTTATAGGAAATAGGACAGAGGTTGCTAAGGGTCTCATCCATTTTTTGTTGTCATGAAGCAGAATACAGCTGGAACAATAAATGAGAAAACACTGAAGCCCTCAAAACTATGCAAAACCATTATTGTTATCATTTTCATTATTTTTGAGAAGGGCAGAAAATGTGACCTTTTGGAAATATTTCCAAAAAGTTGCATATTCCTGTCTCCCAGATTCACCCAATGAGACCTGAGAGAAGGGTGGAATAGTTATAGCATTACAAGGCCCTCCCACAAGTTAGGACAAATGTTAAATAAACATGGCTCATGCCTTTGTCCAGGTACTGCACTGGCTCAAGTGGTTAAGATGCTGACTGGGAGGTGGAAGGTCAGCAGTTCGATTCCTGAGTACTGCAGGACAGAATGAGCTCCTGTCTTTGTCCCAGCTCCTGTCAACCTAGCAGTTTGAAAGCAAGAAATTGCAAGTAGATACTGCCATGGTTTCCACATGCAACCTTGTCTTGATTTTAAGATGACATTTGTTCCATGTAGTGTTAAGACACATATTGCCGTTTTCTTGGGCTTAGAAAGCCAGCTCTCATTTTAAAGCACATTGGAATGCCAGGCTGCTAGTCTGACATGACAGTGATGCATAGTTAGAATAGTTGCCTCCCCAAAGGGAGGAGGGAAAAGTGAGTGTCCAGGACTGGACACATTCCAAGAGACACCTGCAGTCCCACGAGGGAACTGATTGACAGCTAGGTCAGCTGACCACACCACGAGGGAGATGACATCTCCACTCCTGTTAATCAAATTATAATTGCCAGAACACCTGCAGAATGGAACTTTTCCAGGGGATGCAAAGGTGGGGGCCACATGTCAAACAGATGGCACTTGCACCTGCAAACGCGTCCCATTCTCATGGGAACATAGGTGATTTCCCATTAGATCACCACATTCCAAAGCACCTTTTTCCTCAATAAAAGGAGCTCACTTTGAGCACTCAGAGAGCACTTCTGGAGCAAGGGTGAAACCCTTGTCTCTCAATACCATAACCTTGATTTCAGCGGTAGCCCTTGTCTGACAGCTCCTCAATATGACTCTTCGGGGCTAAAACTCAGCCATGAGGGGCAGAACCGCCCCAAACCAGCAAGCTTGAACCTGCTAGGAAGCTAGCAAAATTTTATTTCATTTATTTCTTTTATTAGCTTGTGTTTTATGTAGTGTAGATTAATTTAAGATCTGTATCCAGTATTGTGTTTCCTTCAATAAATCTTCAAAAGCCAGTCATGTTTTGCCTGCCTTTGTAAAGGAGGAGAAGGAAACCCAGTAGAGCAGAAGTGACTCCAATTATCCTCATCACTTCAACACCGGAAGCCTTCCAGAAGTTGGTGAGAGGGATTGCTCTGCTTGTTAAGGGGAGGAGGAGTAGCAAATCATAAGCTGTGTGTCATAGACCTCAGCACTAAGAAGCCTAGCTTCTGCCAGGTGATTAATATTACCTGCCATATGCAGAAGGCTACTCTGTCCCGGACCCCTGTGAATCGGGCTAGGGAGAGGAGTGCTCATTAAGGCAAAGCAGGACGCTGGATCGAAGGTTGGCCCTGCCGGGTGTTCCCAAGAAAAATATTCTGGGTGCCCAACGTACCCTTTGTGAGGCATTTTCCGCCCCCTATGTCCCTGATAGATACATAGGGACCACTTCGGTGGGAAGGTAACAGCGTTTCATGTGCTCCGGTGTCTAGTCATGCCTGCCATATGACCATGGAAAGTCTGCAGAAGCAGGCAACGCTGGCTCTTTGGCTTTGAAACAGAGATGAGCACTGAATCCTGGAGTCAGATACGACTGGCTTAGGGAAACTTTTGCCTTTACCTATGCCTTTGTCCAAATATTTTTGTCTTGCCTCTTTATTCCATACATCAGGTAAGAATGTGCACCCCAAGAGAACACATGTACCGTGGTACCTCGGATAAAGTCCAATTCAGATAAAGTCAGATTCGGATAAAGACGAGGATTTCATGCACACGTGATGCATCGCATAAATTCCAAAACCGCTATAAAATGGACGTTATCCAAGCCATTTGGTATAGGAACCTTGGATAAAGTCCATTTTTTGACGTTATCTGATGCATCGCCCATATGATTCAGATAAAGTCCAAAATCGGATAAAGTCCAAACTTGTGGAACAGAATTTGGACTTTATCTGGGGTTCTACTGTACCTGTAAATAAAGGGGGTGCTTTCCCCAGCCAGTAGGGAAGCAGAGACTGGTTCACAGGCTCCAAATTTGTGGCTGCTCAGTATGGGGGAGTGGTGGGGACAAGCCTATATTCAATGATGTCCTGTCTACCCGCCCTTTAATCAGAATAAGGGGCCGGATAGTAATCTTTTAGCCTTTGCTTCCAAACTGATCTCAGGAAGCTGGGTAGTTTTTTGCCTATCTTATTATGGTTTATTTAGTTTGCCAGTAGTGATGGGGTGTGTGCTTTCATAAATAGGTCACATTTAGTGGCAGGTAGTGCTGGGTGGATGTGATTAATGGTGCATTTTTATGGTATCTTTTGATGAGGTGGTTCTGATTGCCTGGTGCAATTCAGGTGAATCAATTGGGCATATAGGGCTTACCATGAGATGTTTTTTGGGTACGTCCAACATTGGTTTCAACATTGGTTCCAATGGACTGAGTTGGTAATGGTTTCTTGGCTGTCTCCCCGATTGGCAGCTGGCCTGGACAATAGCTGACAAGGATCAACACTGCCCATGGACAAGGATTCACCCAAAAAGACCTGAGAGGGGCAGAATTGCTTCACCTGTTTGGGATCCAGGTATCAGGCCCTCCCATGGGTTAGGGTGAATTTTAAATAAATGTGGCCCAAATATTTTTGTCTTGCCTCTTTATTCCACAGTTCAGGTGAGAATTTTCTCTGAAACACTGATATGCAGACACCCTAGGTTTACATTCATTCAGGCAAAGAAAGGCAATGTCTGTGAGTGATTGGTATGGGTCCTCTCTACTCCCCTCAGTTTCTTTACAACTATAACATTGATTTCCAATGTATGAATAATCTCTTCCCCTCCTTACAGCAAATGATTTGCTGTGTTGTAGGATCACAGCCTACTGAGAGATGTGTAATATGTCTAACAGATGTTTAATACATGTAACAGATAAAAGTAATACTTTAGCTTTTAATAATGTGTGTTGTAAAAGAATGTCTTACAGACTTACATGATACCTGCTTGGTATCTTAGATCAACTTAGTCTTTCTACTATCCAAAGTGGGAGAACTTTGATGATGGTGTTTCACATCAGTCTCAAGCAGATAATTGATACTATTGATGCTGATCTGTAGATGGTATTTATCTGCTGCTGGGAGAAGAGGATGTCTAGGATCATTGCCTGCCCATCAAAGAAGTGAGCAACACTGTTACTGCTGAGTTGTTTAGTGGTGCATGGACAGAAATGCATTAGCAAGAAGCATCACACACAAAACTCTGAGTGATGAATGTGAGTTGTTTTCACTCACCACACAGCATGTTTCTGGATGTGTTGCACCTGGTTGGAAGGTTGCTCTGTTTGTAGAAATTCATTTGTGCACACAGATTAAACAATTGTTGGATTGTGTCTTCAGTCTAAATGCCATAACGCCAATTCGTATCAGCTCTAATAAAAAATGTGATCAATTTAGCTAAGAGATATCTAAACCAATTACTGCAGAATGTCTGCTTCTGTTAGATCTATCAGCCTCTTTTTCATTATCCAGAGACCAGTTCACTAGACCAAAATAAACAACAACAAAGTCATAACATAATGATGATACATCCTCTGTTCTTTCCTACAAAATTGATTGGGCCTTGTAAACTCAATACAATTATTTTATGAGCGTGAACAATGCCCTGTTGATATTAATGTACAAGACATAGAAAAAGTATGCATCTTATAAACTAATAAATGCATGCCTCAAAAGTGGTACCAATATATTTTAAAAAAACATTAATGTGTGTGTGTGTGTGTGTGTCTCTCTGTGTGTATTATAGTACTGGAGCTCCTAAGTATGGGATCACTGTTAAGATCCAAATTGCACATCAGTGCTCAGCCAAAATAATAATAATAATAATAATAATAATAATAATAATAATAATAATAATAATAATAATAATAATAATAATAATAATAATAATAATAATAATAATAATAATAATAATAATAATAATAATAATAATAATAATAATAATAATAATAATAATAATAATAATAATAATAAATATTGATGTTAAAATTAATAATTAGTAATTAATAATTAATGCTCAGGTAGCTGCATTCTCTCACGGACAATCTAGAATTAGGAAATTTAGTTAAGGGGGCACTAAGCCATCATCAAAGATACTGAACACATTAACAGTTAATAAAAACCTTTTATAAAAGTTAGCATAATTATCAGAAGATAATGGCAATGCCACCATTTGTCAAGAATTGTGTCTGGATAATACAGGATGTGACTGGTCATCATAATCTGGAGCACAGAAGGAATTTTCTCTGGTGTGTCATATTTCCAGGAGTAGTTCATATGAGTGGTCTTGCTCTTTTTGTAATACTTGACTCAGCCACTTAAACCTTAAGTGAAGGTTATTTCCTCTCTGGAGGCAATTGCTCTCTACTTGTGGGGGCAATGCAGTTTGGGTTGTCTGGCTTGTGAAACTGTCATAATTTGCTTTCTGAAGTCAAGGGATCCAGATTTCTACAGATTTCGCTTCTGTTGTTAGCTGAAATCCTGTCCACTGGAGCAATGGAATGACATCATTTGCAATGGCAGGATGCCACTCACTGTTTGAAGCCAACAATGAGATGTGGCTGCAAAAAGATCAAATAGGCTGAATTAGCAAAGTATGGTCTGCGTAAATATCTCACTTACCTTGAAAACCCTATTAGGGTCCCTATAAATCAGTTCTGACTTGACAGCACACAACAACATCAACAACTACTACTCCTGTGACTTATTAGTCCTTGTCTATTTGGCACTGGTTAGGCCTCATCTTGGGTACTGTATCTAGTTCTACTACTCTACTCATCCTTCTGTGCACCAAGAATGAAGAGTAGCTGAATGTGAGAGAGTGAATAAATGAGAGAGAGAGAGAAGGAGAGAAAGTGCAGAATAGAACAGGCATATGTTTGTATTTTTAGATTTTCCTCTTTTTAAATTGCTAGTTAGTACTGACATACAATTTTTGTGAGGCATACGATTTTGTAAGACATATTCAAAGTATTTCTGTATTACGAAGTATAGCAAAGTTGTGCTTGTCCTAGTCCTTGAGTGATTTCAGTAAACATTTTCTTAGGATTTCAGAGACCAGACTCATCACATAAATCTTCAAAGGGGAAATAAGCTCCAGTTCTCAGGCAATTAGAACCTTTGACCCTGTCAGTCATGACATAATTAGTTGACTCTCAAGAAGGGAACGGTATGTTCTGTATGGCCAGCAAGGGATTCATACATGCAAAACAATTCTATATCTGGTCATAAAAATATTTTACAAGATATTTAAAAAAGGAGAGAGAACAAATATTCAAATGTTTACTCATTTATGCTGTGGAATCATTGTTTAGGTTTTTTTTCCCTTTGTGGCTGGGGATGGTGTTACTCAATATTAGCAGAGTTTTGCTGCCTATGACCTGTTATATTCTCAACCATTCCATCCATTTTGTCACTATACAATTGTTTGGCAATAAAAAATAATGTCCAGGGGTGCTAGGTTTCATCATGTAGCTCCTGATGTATGATGACTATATGAGTTAATGGCCTCCAAAATAATATTAAAAAATCAAGGTGTTTTGCTGTATATTACTCATACACGCTGACAACCCTGCACCCTGCCCCATGTGACCTACGCCCATGCCTACCTTAACCTTCTGTTGTGTCCAGCACAGGGTACCAGCAGCTCCCTTCAGCTTCCTTCACCCCAAAAAGGGGGATGGGAGTGCCCCCACCTGCCAGAGAGTCTGGCGAGGAAAGGCCGGTCTACACATGTGCGAGGAACACATGGATCGTGTATGTGTGAGATTCCACCCACCCCCCGGAAGGACAGAACAGACTGGGCATGCGCACCAGGCCAGGGCAGCCTGGACTGTGCATGCCCACCCACAAGACTCTGCCCCAACCCAGATATCCAGGGTTGCGGCCAGAGCACACAAGGCACACCAGCCATTCAGCTGGTGTGCGAGGCAGTGACTCCACCGCAGATGGACCCACCAATGCCACCTTGACCTGGCGCTCCCCCACCACACACTAAGACTCTATGAGCACCAGCCGCGGGGAATGCCCTGCTGAGATTTCATGGCTCCAGCCGCCAAGGCCGCACCAGCGACCTGGCCTGTCTATGGACAGTGGTGCTGCCCTCCCCAGCAACTACAGTTGGTGGGCGGTGATCGCAGCCTGGCTCCTCCACTCTCCGGTGGGTCACCTCAGGTGGAAGGGAGGCTCCATGGGGGGGGACCCCACCAGAGGGTGAAGGAGCCGTTCTGCAATTACTGCGCACCAGCTGTAGTCACTGGGGAGGGCACTGCCACTGCCCGTAGTTAGGCCAGGTTGCTGGTGCGGCCTTGTGCCCAGAGCCCTGACATTTTGGAGCCGCATTCCCCACAGCCAGTGCTCCCAAGGGCTTTGTGTGCATTGGGGGAATGCCAGCTCAAGGCGTCATCACAGGCCCATCTGCTCACGAGTCACTACCACCCACGCCTGCTGAAGCGTTGGCTTGCCTCATGTGTGGCAGGGCTGGGAGAGCCGCTGCCTCCGCCGACTGGGACACCCCGACCTGGGGTGGCACTGGAGACTGTGCAGTGGTGGCATGGCAGGGTAAGGGGGGGTTGTTGCGCAACTGTGTTGTGTGTGATATATGTGGCTATGTTGTGTGTGTGTTTGTGTGGGGTGTATTGTGTGGGTGTCTCCTGTGTTGGTGCGTCCTGTGGCAGTCTGTGTTATGTGTGTGTGCTGTGTTGTGTGTGATGTGTCTGGGTGTGGTGGGTGTGGGTTGTGTATTGTGTATGTGTGTGGGGTGTATTGTGTGGGTGTGCCATGTATGGGTGTGTGTTGTGTTGGTGTGTTGTGTCGTGTGCGATGTGTCTGGGTGAAACTTTTGCCCCAGGTTGGGTCCCTCACCCGGTCAACTCCGGGGACCCCTGCTAGTGTCATTTAATTAACAACTCAACTCAGATCTTGCAAACCAACAGCATCTCATATTAGGTTGTTTTCTCTTCCTGCTGCCTCCTCTTCCCTAGCAATATTGTCTTTTTCAGATGTTTTGCTCAGGTTTTGCAAATGGACAGCTGTGGTTTCCATTACTGAAACATTAATTCTCATGTTAGGATTTTGTATTTTTCTCCCCCCCCCTTTTTTTTGGCATTAATATTGTGTTGTTTTTTCCTGGTCAGTTCTGTAATTTCAATATATGTGCATGATAGGAAAGTTTCAGTTTATTTATTTTTGCTTTAGTTAGAGTTCAGTCTTGATTTGATTGAGCACTCACTTTTCTGCCTTTCTGGCTGGCTGCACACATTTCAAATTAATGGATTATCCCCCCCCCCCCCAGCTGTATTTTTCATAGTATGAATGGTTTTGAGCTTAGTCTCCAGGGACAATTTTCTAACTCCAAGCCCTTTAAAAAAATAATAATTCAAAGAGTGCAGGGACATCTTTTGTAAAGTATGAACAAACTACATTTGTAGAGTTGTTGGTCCAATATAGATCTTCTTCCTCGGGTTGCCTACTCTAAGGAAAAGGTATGGAAGTTGGAAAATAGCCTTCTAAGCTGCATTCTTTGGAGTGGGCATAAAAACATTAGTTTACTTGGGAAGTTAAAGGTGTGTCTGTTTCTTTGTTGTATGTATTGCATTTACATCTTTGCTTCACTATTTCATTAAGTGCAAAACAGGCCTTCAAAATATTTTGGCACAGAGAGATAACAGCCACATCTCACTTGTCTGTGCTTCTTTCATCTCCCAGCAGCCATAGTGCAGATCCTGTGATAGAAAATACAATGTTTAACCACCACCACCACCAGTTTATAAATATGGAATATTATGCTTCTATATCCATGATTTAAAATACCACAAAATGCTAAGCAAAGCAATCACACTTATATCCTGCCCCAAAGTGCTTAGTGCACTCTCTGGGCAGTTCCCATATTAATTAGCATTTTGCCCCCCAACATGTTGGGTACTCATTTTACTAACCTTGGAAGGATGGAAGCATGAGTCTACATTGATCCCTCATCAGGATCGAACTCAGAACCTGAGTGTTGGCAACCCCAATGACAGCTACCAATTTGGTCTACACTACAGGATACCTTCTTGTGCTCACTATCATTTACGCTTGTTGAAGTATAGTTATAGCACTTGCTTCGTGTTAGAAGTGCTTAGTTGATGGGGGGGGGGTCAGTTTCACAGATTAGATCTTGCTTGGAGTCCCTGTCTGAGTAGTCATTTTTTGAAGAATTAAAAAATACCCCAAACAATTTGCATTATTTAATGAAAGTTGTGTGAATAACTCATGACTCTATCTTATCATTCTGTCTAAAGCTGGATACCACGTTTCTGTTCTTAAATGTCTGCCAGACGAAGTTCATTTAATAAGAATCAGAAACTATTCTACTTTGTGCTTCTTGCCATCTGGGACCCACAAGTCTTTCCTACCAACCATTAATTCGAAAGTCATAAGAAGCACTACATTACAAGAGAGTTATGTAGCTCAGTTAGGAAGCCGAGTAGCATCAAGTTTTAGCTTGTTGGATTTACAGTTACAGCCTGGACAAATTAAACTGCTTGCATATCTTGACCTTTAGAGAGTGTGCTGGAGTAACATGTGACAAAGGACCTCACTGGTCTAATTTAAATGTAATTGCTAGATACAGTGTGAGCTGTAAAACCATGTGGCTTTAATGTTCAGACAACATCCATGCTTTTTATTCCTGCTTGTTCATGAGGGCACCCTGCAAATGTCACTGTGCTAAAGCCATACTTTTAATTAAAACAACAGGCCATGAGAATATGAAATAGAGCAACTCTTCCATTTGAAAGACAAACACAAACACTCAAACAAAAAACAAAGTCAAAACCAAATTGGGGGAGGGACCTCTACCCACCTATCTCCCAAACTGGAATGATTATCTAGAGACAGAGGCTCTCTATATGATCAAAGGCCAAAAAATAGGAATGCACTTGTTTAAATTTTAGGTGTGTGTGTGTGTGTGATAAGTAGGAGTGAATGCCAATTTCAATCTTTGCATCTCCTCGGCAAATGATGGGATAATTTGTTATCCACTGATTGGCACCTTTCCCAAACTTTCTGACATTTTAAATGTAAGGATAAAACTACAAAACATATTTAAATACTTAATGAAATATGCATTTTCTTGAAGAATGTTTCTCCTTTTTAAAGATTGTGGATTAAAATGAAAGGTGCCTACTCTGAAGGTGGGATGGGTAAAGCTCTGATGTTCATTCCGGTTGTCTTGCTCATTTCCCCCTTTTTTCTATGCTATACCAGTTCTGTGTGATTTTTTTAAAAAATGAAAAAAGTCCATACTTATGTGTAAGTGTTTCAGATAGATGCAATGTGTCCCCCTGTTTATTTATGTTTTGGAAATATAAGCAGGGTACATGTTTTCTTTTCTGCCATGAGATGCCTCTTAAGCTTAGGAATGTATAGATTTGTGGATGCCTTCCTCTGTCAGGGAGGAAGTGTTTGCCCCTCTTCCATCATTTCATGACAGCAGGATGAGACAAGTACTTTGCTGAACAAATGTTTCATTGGCAACTTGCAACTAGACAAAACAAAACATCAAACAAACATAGGGCAGAGTTCTTGTCATCCCCCCTATATGCTCACACTCCCTTGTACCAACAAGTGTAGCCTCTTCACTGAACTGGCTGTCCCAGGAAATAGTGATCTGGTAGTGACAGCAAGGACAGTCTGCTGACGCTGAGCCATAATTGACATTGGTTGGACAGAAGTGCAAAGGCTAACCTCGAGGGCAGTCCTGGGGTCTATAAAAGAGCCATTTGCCCTCATTCTTTCCCAGCTTGTCATCATCTGTGCTCTCGTCTCCCCTTTTTACCTCAGTGTGGCTTTTGGTTCTGGATTTGCCTCATATCAGCTGCAGAAACCTAGAATTGGATGGTGAAGCTCTGCCCATGGACCTTGAAGAACTGACCCCTCTAGGTGTATTCCCATTTACCTAGATCAGGGGTGCCCAAACATTTTGGGCTGTGGGCCGGTCATGTGGTTTAGGGGGCTGGTCACTATGGCCCAGGGGCCAGATCCAGCCCCAATGCCAATTCATCTGGCCCACAAAGCCCTCATTGCTCCTGCACAGTACGTTTTACTTCTGATCTGGGAGCAACGAGGGCCTCACAGACTGGATGAATTGATATCAGGGGCCAGATATGGGCACCCCTGACCTAGATGGAGCAGTTCTGCATAGCACCCTTCCTCCTGATTCTCCTGGGTGTCCTTCCTTTTCTCCTTTGATCTGCATTGCCTGTCTCTTCTTCCTCCAGAGCCCTCCTTATACCAGTACCTAGACCAAGGGAGCCAAAACTTTTTGGTCTGCAGGCTGGTCACATGGTTGAAAGGGCCAGTCACGTGATTCCTCCCCTTGAAAGCGGAAGTAAAACACGCCTGTGCATAACGCTGCCATAAATGCACCCACAGCTGTTGTAAACATGTTTATGACAGCCACAGGTGCTTTACAGCAGCATTTTGTGCATTCACGGGTGTGTTTTACTTCTTCTTCTGGGAGTGGTGCAGGAAGCATGGACTAGATCATTAGTGGCATGGGCAAGATCTGGCCCACGGGCCATAGTTTGGGCACCCCTGGCCCTCCCTGGCTGCCCCCTCTATGCCCCTTATCAACCTGTATGCTGTTGGATCTGTCTTCTGAGACTCTCCCTGAGCCTTGTCCTTTGCCAGTATGCTCCCAAGATCCATGAGGGAGCTGTGGGTCAGGGTGACAGTCTTCTGACTGGGAATCCCTCACTGCCACTCACAAGATTTATGACTTAAATCATGTCCAGTTCAGTATGGGGAAAAACAGAAATGGGTAGATCTTCTAAAAGCTTTCAGTGGAGCTCATCTGTCACATATCCCTACACAGAAGTAGAAAGGTTTAGGAACAGACTAATTTGGCCATTATTAATGGGTGAAAACTATTCAGAGGGAAGATGCCTCTACCGTCTAACTGGATTCTGAATCAGATAAAAAGCAATCAAATCTCTGCAGCATCCAGAGTGTGGTTTTAGGAATCAAGCAGCAAAGGAAGAATAACGTATTTTGTACTTGGATTCGATACATGCCAGGGAATTTCATTTTGGAAATAGGACTTTGGCTACCCAGCGGGGCTTTCTGATTTCTTGTAAGCATAGTGTGCCTCTCTTTGGCTGTGGGGATCAAAAGAATAGGGCATGTGCCTTGAAAAATCAATGGGCAATCATGCAGGCTTTGCTTTTTTTCCCATCACATATAAGTGGGTGGTCAGCATATATCAAAGCCTGAAGGAATGAGGACAAAGGATCAGAAGCATTGACTTATTTTACTCTGTCTGTAAAACAACCACTGTGCAAGTACATTCAGGAAGAAAAGGGTGAGGGGCATTACAGTTGAGATCTTATTTTCTTTGAGGTTTCCTTAAAGTGAATTTAAGGAAAGTTTTAAAAAATCATTTTCTTCATGTGGATCCCAAGAAATCTATATAGGGGAAAAAGAATACTATGCTGAAAGGATTGATTCCTTTTATTTATTTGGTAATGCAAAAGCATACTAGTACTTGATTCTACTAAATGAAAAAATATGAGAGCCCTCCAGTGGCCAAAATATTTTTTCCATATTTCCATTGACCTAAATTCATTGTGTGAATATTGCTCGTTTGTATTCTGAAATGTTTCTGACAATTAAAACACTGTACCTTTTTTGAAAAATGCCAGAAGCCTTTACGCAACTGTGTTTTTAAACTACATTAATTTAAAGAATGTAAATGAAATAAGTGGAACAGTTGCTACCTTTTTTCTACCTTGGTGCTTGTAGATTACAGTAGACCCTCGAATAATGATGTTACTTGGTTCCCCAAGTAGCATCGCTATTCGAATAACATCGGTTATTTGAAAAAATGTCGTTATTCGAATAACGACAGTAAAAATGCCATCGTTAATCGAATAACGACGCTGTTATTCGAATAACAATGGGGGAAAAGTACCATCATTATTCAAATAATGTTGTTATTTGAACAATCATATTGGGAGCATTGTAGCATTGTTAATCGAAAATGACGCTATTCGAATGCTTCGTTAATCGAGGATCCACTGTATTTATTAATGTATTATTTATTTCATAAATTTGTACCCCACCCTCCTGGTGAAAAAAACACCACCCAGGGCAGCAACAACAGGTAAAAATACAATATAAAAACAACCAGAAACATTTACAATTAAAACAACTACACAACTTTCAATTAAAAAGACAAGATTAAAAACAGCATAAAACTAGCTTAAAACTGGCTTTATCCATAAAATTACTCTAGCCCTCCCTCCACACACATTAAACCCAAAACAGAGAGAAAAACTCCCCCACAAAGTTAAACAAGCCAGCGGGACTGGGAAGTGGAGCCTCTGGAACCCACACCTGCTGGCAAAATGTCTTTGACATTTTTCTAAAGGGGAGAAGTTCCATCTGAAGACGTACCCCTGGAGGTAAGTGGTTCCAAAGGGCTGGGGCAGACACAGAAAAGGCTCTCTTCCTGGTCCCAGACAGATGTGCTTCTTTCGCTGATGGTACCATCACTGAGCCCCTCCTATCTGCCCTAGTAGGATGGGCTGACACTCTTGGGATGATGCAGTCTCTAAGGTATCCTGCCCCGCTGCCATGAAGGGCTTTAAAGGTCAAAACCAGCACCTTGAATTACACCCGGAGGCAAACAGGCAACCAGTGAAGCTCCTAAAGCAGTGGCGAGGCATGGGCCCTATCACTACTCGGGCAGCTGCATTTTGGACCAGTTGCAGCCTCCAAATGGTCATCAAGGGCAGTCCCATGTAGAGCATGTTACACTAATCCGATCTGGAGGTGACCAGAGCATGAGTGACCATGAGCAGAGAGTCCCGGTCCAGGAGCAGACACAATTGGTGGATGACACGAAGTTGTTCAAAGGCCCTCCTGGCCATGGCTGACACCTGCTCATCAAGCAGTAGCTGTGAGTCAAGGAGTACCCCCAAATTGTGTTCTAGGTCCATCTGAAGGAACAATGCCCCATCCAGAGCCAAAGATGGCAGCTCCTGGGATAACATGGGGCCCTGAATCCACAGCCACTCAATCTTGCCGGGATTCAGCTGAAGCCCGTTGTCCCCCATCCAGACCCGCACAGCCTCCAAACACCTAGTAAGGACTTTGGCTGCATCACTCGGGTCCCCACGGGCCGAGATGTTCAGCTGGGTATCATCAGCATACTGATGGTACCTCACCCCATGGGAACGAATGATCTCACCCAGCAGTTTCATGTAAATGTTAAATAATAGAGCGAATACGAACAATTTTCTCTGTGAGATGGTCTGCAAACTCGTCAGTGGAACCCCACCAACCAGGCTCTGCACCCCCCCCCCCCCTACCCAGGAGGGACCTGGTAACCTGGAAATTAGTGCTAGCATAACATTCCAACATTAAATGCAGAATATTATTCATTAAGTAAACTGAAAATCTTCCTCTGGTTAGCTTATCAATTGATTTTTATAGCAGAAATATATCATTATTCACATGCATTTTATGTGAACCTATGGACATTGTTTATGGTGCAGTTAACTACTAGTACAGTACTGTGCTCACAATTTTCCCCTGAGAATTTCTACCATTCTTATTGAATACAGTGATACCTCATACAACGTCCAAACTTGGTTCCACAACTTTGGACTTTATACGGATTTGGACTTTGTATGAGGCATGCAAAATCCTAGCCACGATGCCTCATACAACATCCTTGCCGCAATGCCTTGTACAACGTCATTTCTTAGAGATACATTGTACTGTAACAGCACATACTTCAGGGCAAAGTCAAGGAAACAGACAGGAAACTGACAGAACTTTAAGAAATCATTGCCTAAAGGCTAAATACATTACAAAAACATGTCAAACAACCCTGATTGTCCAAAAACTTGAAGAATGCTGCAAAAATCCCAGGAATGCTTCTAAAAATTCTGATGAAAAAATCCGAAATAATCCAAAATCACACTCAAAACCACTCCTAACCACTCTTCACCTCATGCAAAACTCACAAGAGCAATGCACGCATGTGTCCTGCCTTTTATACTGCCCAGGCACAATGCAACCTGGGAAAAACCCCAATGCCTCATACAAAGTCACAGCGACCTTGTATGAGACAACTTTTTTCAAGGAATTAGGCGATGTTGCATGAATTCGATGTTGTACGAAGCGGACTTTGTATGAGGTATTATTGTACTAGAATTGGATTTTCAAGTTCATTTTGAAAATAATGTAAGAAAGAGAAATTTTGGATAAGTTCTCATAGATGATGGTTGGGATTCTTCTGTTGACCTGACTTAGTGACTAAAGAATATGTACACAACCTTTCTCTTGTGTTGTACAGTCATCTCTGTAGCAGTTGGTAGAAATAAAAGGGCATTTGGGAGACCTATCTGCCAAAATTCCCCATTGTTTTGGTGGGGAGAGAGGCTTCTTCCTGCCCCTCATCATTACCACAATGCCCAGAAATGACATTAGGTGAAACACATTGGGGAGGCAGCCAAATGGTAACCATGCTGCTAATACAGTTGCTGCTGCCATTTGTCATGGTAAAGCAACAACAACAACAACAATGAAAAAACCTTGCAGAAAAAGAAGTTGTGGTCCAGCCAGGACTAATGATGAGCCCAGTCTTTGAAAAATTGTTGGAGAGTTTATTCTTGCCTTGGAGAAATTTAGTTAAATGGTCCCTTCAATTTCTCTGCCCATAAATAGAGTGGAAATTTTGGAAATACCATTTGTGCACATCAGTGTTAGTTAACAATTGGTTGGATAGCTTAAGTGAGTTGAACAGCTGGCTGCACAATCAGAGGTTGGGAGTTTAATTGCCCACAGTGATTAATGGGAAAAGAGCCAGCCTGTGGACCTTGGGCAAGCCTACACAGTCCATTAACAACCCTACAGAAGGGAATGGTAACTCTGTACTGTATTCCTAGATAATCCTGAAAAAAGTTCTCATATGCCATAATCAGCTTGGCAGCACATAATTAATATTTGATTAGTAAGAGAACAACTTACCTGTTTTAGGTCCATTTGTTTTATGTCTCTTTAAGTTGGAATCAATGTATAGTGACGCTAGCATGTAACTGAAATATTTAAGGAATTTCCTAGGCTGAATGGGGATTTGAATCCTGGTCTCCGGAGTCCTAGTCCATCACACTATCCATTACACTGGATTGGGTAGTCATAATAATTCTGTGCCAACATGTCAGTTCTGATTTACAGTAACCCACTTCAGGGTGTCTAAGGTAGAGAAAACACAGAAGTAGTTTACTGTTTCCTTCTTCTGGGGTGTTCTGGGACTGTACAGCTTGCCCAAGACAGATAGGTTGGCTGTTCTCCCAGGAGACACAGTGGGGAATTGAACTCCCAATGTTTGGCTCCATAGGCAGATACCCAAATCACTGAGCTGCCCATAGAGGCAAATTTATATTCATACTAATATAGAAAGTAATAAGGAATTATGCCAAAGTACCAGACTGCATGATGTGGTTGATGAACTATAAGTTGCAAAAAGAAGATGGCCAGACTATATCACCCACCTAAAGGATCACAGATGGACCTTTTGGCTAACAGACGGGATACCAAGGGACCACAAATGACCACAAGTCAGACCCTGTAAACAATGGGATGAGCCGATGGTAAAGCTGTTTGGCCAGAGATGGAAGCAGGAAGGCAAAGGATAGAACATTTTGGAATTCGGTTGAGTTGTACATAAATAGGTAAGTGATGACAAATTGATGTTGGATTGGATATTGGATAGAACATATATTATATACTGCTATTTTTATGCCTTTTCTTTCTCCAAGTAACACACTCTTTGTTAGTGTGTCGTAGCCATGCTATTTGAAAAAAAAACTACCGGACAGAGAATAAGAAAGCTATCCTTTCTTTTGCCAGGCACTCTCCAACTCATGTCGAGGAAACTGGCAACAGAATACAGTACAAACTTTGTGCCTGCTAATGAAACACAAGAGAAGGCCCCCAGGGCTTGGGGGGTGGGGTGGAGAGGAAAAACATGATCAAGTTAACTAATACTTATCTCTGGATGTGTGGATTGACTTTTTATTCAGCTACCTGCCCTTTTTTCTTTAAGAATTTCCCCATGCTTTTCTTTTAATCATATATTTTGCACCTTAGGAGAAAAGAGGAACAGTAATATACAGTGGTACCTCATACAACAATTTTAATCCATTCCATGGGGCTCGTGGTTGTACGAAACAATTGCTATACGATACATGCATTGTATAGCGATTTTCCCAATGGGATGCATCATACAACATTTTTTTTTGCTAAGTGGTTTCTAATAATGAAAAATTGATTTATGATTTTTCTATAGGGAAATGGTTATGTGGGATGCCATTCCCCCCCAAAAAACAACAACAACAACAACAACCCACCCCTAATTATTATGTGGTTTTGTTGTTATACGGGGCAATTGTTGTAAGAGGTTCCACTGTATTTTCCTTCTGGGGCTGATTCCATAATCAGAATTGCTTCATATGGGAGAGTTCAAAGAATTCAATTGTTGTAAATTCTGTCTTGAATTGATCTAGATCAGAATATCATTTTCCTTTGCTTCTGTAAATTCGGTGAAGCTGTTCCCAAGGTTAAAAGCAATGACAACAACTGGCAAATGCATTTGCAAGTGTAAACTTTGAGGGGACAAAATAGAACCAGAAATACATATTTTGAGAAAACAGGTGTGTTAATACATATTGCATGAGAAAATTCATTCATAACAGTGTATCTCCTCCTTAAATTTGTAGACTAACGTGGAAGCAGGATGGAATGAAACACATGAGGAAGTGACATCAAGTGAAGACAAAGTGATCCATCAGTTACTAACCTGAAACATATTTTATATGTGACATGAAATATTTTATCAATGCATTTTAGAGCAGGAGTTCTCAACCTTTTTAAGCCGGGGGCTGGGTCACGCTCCCTCAGACAGCTTCAGGGGCCCTTCCTCCACCACATGGCACTTCTGGGTGTGGTGGAGGCAGTGGAGGGCCACATGAAATGGCGCCATGGGCCACATCTGGCCCACAGGCCACAGGTTGAGAATCTTTGTTTTAGAGCATTGCAGAGACATACCCCCCCCACCAAAAAAAGGGATGTTCACCGTGGAGCTCTCCACAACTGTGTGAAATGAGTCTGCGTGAAATGTCAACTCCCTCTTTGTAAATGCCTTGGGAGGATGAAGCCTACGGTTTTTTTGAGAAGAGGCTTCTCAGACAGTGGGAACAATTGTAGGTTGCAGACAAGGCAAGAGGATTAGAAGGCTGTCTCCTTTTGCCTTCTTTTAACAAGGATAACATTTGCTAACAAAACGTGCTGATAAGTACATCCAGTTTCCAAGGATATTTCTTTGAACTTTTAGCATCTGAGGTATTCATATGCAGCCAACAGAAATGCTATACAGTCAAAGCCCACTGCAGTCCTATTATGTGCAATACAATTATCGCACACACAGGTGGGTTCAGCCAAAGAACAGGAAGAGGGAGGGGAAAAAGTTAATCTCATTGTTACACTTGGAAATATAGATCTCATGCATCGTCTTTCTGGCTATTGAGACAGAGGGATATTATGGAGGGGTTTTCCCCTCCTATTTCATTTTGGTTCCAAAAATGAGTACTGTCTGTTGGATTGTCTGTCTTCTCTGCCTTTTTACCCACTACTGTCTGAATATGTAGGTCAAACAACTGTAGACCAAGCTACCTTCCCTTTAAAAGACACTAGAACCTTGGATAATGTCCAAACTTTGTTCCACAAGTTTTGACTTTATCTGACTTTGGACTTTATCCGAATCAAATGGGTGATACATCGGATAACGTCCAAAAATGGACTTTATCTCAGGTTACTATACCAAATACCTCGGATAACGTCCATTTTTAGCAGTTTTGGACTTTATGTGATGCATCACGTGTGCATGAAAACCACGACTTCATCCAAATCAGGTTTTATCTGAATCGGACTTTATCCGAGGTACCACTGTATTTCATTTCTATTTGTTTGGTTTGGTTTTGCAGCTGCAGAAATCCAGATTGTCATTGTCTTTAGTCCTGTTGAACTACTGGTAGCAACTATAGACAAAGTTGTGTGATTGTTACTTTGAGGCATCTGTCTTTTGCATTAGCCACTCATTCTAGGCACTGCTGAGCATATTTATTTCCCCTGCTATGCTATGTATGAGCACTCAGCCAGGTCATTCACTGTCATGGTCTGCCTTCCAACAAAAAAGGAGAAAAGGTCAACAATATTTGCTTACAGCATGGGCTAAATACCAAGACAAAAGAAGGAGAAAAAGATGGGTTTGGCTCTGGCTCAAAAAATGAACCTCACCAGCATATAGCTGTTTAACCACTATGATATATTGTCAGTGGGGTATTTGTAGTGTATAAACAAAGATGAAAGAATGAAAACCTCTGGTGGATTGTTTTAAGATACTCTGTCATTTGTGGTGAAGTTAGGAAGTTTGAAACTCTAAAAGTAAAGGTCTTGAAGGACTCCCTTAGAACATAAAAGCCCTGCTGGAGAGACAAAGGTGTTTCTAGGCCAGGATTCTCCTCCCATAGTAGCTGGACAATTGTTTGTGGAAAGACCCCAAACAATTCAGGGCTACAAAAGCACCCATTCATTCACACCAGCACATACCTGTCAAGTATCCCGTATTGGCCAGGATTTCCTGTAATTCAGCACCACTTTTCCTACTTTCCCGCCCAGAGCCGCCGCCATCCCGTAATTTGACAGTGGGGAAAAAATTGTTACTGCGCATCACCTTCTGTGCAGAACCCTTCAACACATGTGCAGAACCCTTCTACACATGCATAGAACCCTTATACACATGCACAGAACCCTTCTACGCATGCGCAGAAAGGTTCTGTGCACAGAAGGCTTCTACGCATGCATAGAAGGCTTCTGCGCAGAAGGCTTCTACGGAAGCATAGAAAGGTTCTGCACAGAAACCTTCTGCACAGGTCTTTTCTGCACATGCATAGAAGGCTTCTACGCATGTGCAGAAGGGACCTGAGCAGGTCCCGTATTGTTCGGAGCCACGCTTGACAGGTATGCACCAGCACCTAATGTATACAGACCCACTGTGTCTTATACTAGAGGGAATACATTGTTACTAAAATTAGAATCTACCGATGCCTGTAAATTTGTCCTCTTTTGAGTCATCCAGGCTGGTGGCCATTAGTATTTAGAATATCTTGTGATAGTCTAACTTCATGCTGCATGAAAAGTTATGTCCCTTTAACTCTTCCTGAAACTCCCACCATCCATCTTCATGAATAATGCCAGGTTCAGCTACTATGAGATAGAGAGAATAATATATTTTTTGCTGGTTATTTCAGGTGATGTTGAGTATTCCTGCATCAAAAAATGGAAAACTGAACATGTGTTAGGGAAACAGTTGGCTTAGTCTTCTAAGTAAGGCTCTCAACTGATATTGTCAAAGTTCTGCCCTGTATTCCAACTCAGTATTAGATCACTACTTTATCACCAGACATTAACCAAATATGCAGGGTAGCTCAACAGCCTTGGTAAGCACTGTAGTTCATAAAACTCCATAAATGGAACTATGATTGCCTTGTGACAATACTAATCTGACAGACAACAGAGACCGCATATTACCCCTCTTACAGCGATGTTTTTCCACCCCTACAGTGATGGACGACTGCTACACAGAAATGCACATCCTTGGGAAATGTAACTCAGAAACTCCATTTGAGCTAAAATACATGCTCATTTTTGTTCTGACAGCCCACCTGCAACCTCTATGAACGCCTAGCCTTAAACTGTCTGTGATCACGAAATAATGCTAGTCTTTTCATGATGCAAGGATGCCTTAGAGTGACCGAGCTAAAAGTAATCACCCTGATGTTTCACAGAAGCAAATTTCATGGCACAGAGTCCAAATTTTTATACATGTACTGAAAGCCACAGTCTTCAAAAATACTGCAGCTGTGGAAAAAATGGAGATAAAAATGGTCTGCCATTAATGTTACAGAGACTGAATTATTGGAAGATATTGTCTGATCCTCTTTCTGCTGAAATTTTAGGATGAATATGTCACTTTTGCCAATGATTCGTTTTAATTGTTCATATGGAGAAATTATATTAATCTGTATTGTGCAAAATTATTTTTAAAACTATTAAAATAAAACCACAGTCAAAACACAAAATATCAATGGACTGAACATGGCAATTTCTGTGAGACAGAATCTAACACAGAAAGCTTTTTGTGTTACCTTGGGGTTAGCCAAGGTAAACACTATAAAATATAAAAATATAGAAATTCGCAATATAAAAAATATTTTCTCTAAATTATTCCCTATGCTCTTGAGGCTGCAGTTTTGTTTTCAGTCATGCTGGGGAGAGATGAAATGCTCTGGTAAGAAATGATTGCTTCTGCCACAACATTTTACAAATGGAAAATAATTACCAGAATCTTACTGGTATATGTAAAGTTTGTGTAACTTGTTGCAGGTAATTGCTGATGTGCTGGGTGTACTTCTCAGTTGTACATTTGGGCACAGGAGACAGCACATGGCCAAAATCTGGTAGTACATCAGAAACCTCAACAGTTAGCCTTAATGAATCATAGAAAGCAAACAAACAAACAAGCAAACAAAACAAAAATAATAGCTATTTTTCATTCCTCTTGTTTTAAAACTATGTTATAGTTTTTATTTGAATTGCTGTAGTTACCTGCAATTCTTGTGCCATGTTTGTGTTCTTGCCAAAGCATATGGAGAACTACACTTGCAGCAAGTGCCAGCTGGTTGCACTACTAGAAGAGAAGGTCCAGCAGCTAGAGGCCCGCATATCTAACCACCAACAAATTAAGGAGCTTGAGCTGTTCTTGGACAGAGCGGAGCAGACTATGCTGGACAAAAAAGAGACAGGGCACAGTTCTGAGGGAGAAGGCCCTTCACTAACTCAGGAGGGAGATGTTTGGAGGAATGTGACTCAAAGGAGGAGAAGAGTAGGGGATCACTCTGAGAGTCTGAAATTACAGAATAAATTTGAGGCTCTTTCCCTTATCACACCTGATGAGGAACACACAGAGGAACAACTGGTTCCACCTGATGATCTCTCCTTCATCACACTTGATGAGATCCAGGAAGATGAACAACAGGAACAAACTGAGGTTCTCTCCCTTAATATGGTTGATGAGGTGCATGTAGATGAACAGATTGCAGGAGAGAGGCTCCTTGTACTAGGCGATTCAATAATTAGAAATACAGAGAAATGGATTTGTGATGCACATGATAACTGTATGGTGACTTGCCTGCCAGGTGCAAAAGTTGCAGACATCACAAGAAATCTAGATAGATTGTTAGAGAGAACTGGGAACGAGCCAGTTGTCATGGTACACGTTGGTACCAATGATGTTGGGAAGGCCAAGCGGTCTGTCCTGGAAGCCAAATTTAGGTTGTTAGGAAGAAGATTGAAGTCCCGGACTTCCAAGGTAGCATTTTCAGAAGTGCTGCCTGTCCCTCGCGCAGGACCTACCAGACAGGCAGAGCTCAGAAGCCTCAATGCGTGGATGAGGCGGTGGTGTCGAGAGGAGGGCTTCAGATTTGTCAGGAACTGGAGAACATTTTGGGACAAGCCAAATCTGTTCAGGAGGGATGGGTTGCATTTAAACCATGATGGGACCAGATTGCTGGCACTCACCATCAAAAGGGCTGCAGAGCAGCTTTTAAACTGATAACTGGGGGAAAGCCGACAGGAGCTGGGCAGCATCCGGTTCGGGAAAGTGTGTACTTGAGTAGTGAGGAGGATGCAAAAATTACTGATCAGAGCAAGGAGCTAGTCACCAGCACTCTAGCAGAAGGATGCAAGAGGCAGTCTAACAATGCAACTGGACTCAAAAGACTGTATCAGGAAAGCATATATAAATGCTTGTATACAAATGCCAGAAGCCTCCGGAACAAAATAGGGGAGCTGGAATACTTAGCAATAGATAAAAATATTGATATTATTGGTATCACTGAAACCTGGTGGATGGATGATAACCAATGGGATACAGTTATCCCAGGCTACAAACTGTACAGGAAGGATAGGAAGGGGCAAACAGAAGGTGGTGTAGCCTTGTATGTCAAAGAAGTGATAAAATCGTATGAATTGGAATATCTAGGTGATTTAGAGTCACCATTAGAAGCTCTGTGGGTAAGAGTACCTGGCCACAAGGATGGTCTAACAGTAGGCATATACTATCGGCCTCCGACCCAAACTCTTGAGGGAGACTGGCAGTTGGAGAATGTTGTAAAGGAGGCATCCAGGAAGGGAAGCCTGGTTATAATGGGGGACTTCAATTACCCTCACATAGACTGGGTGAACTGTTGTTCAGCACATGATAAAGAGATAAAGTTCCTAGATATGCTAAATGATTGTTCCCTGGGACAGATGGTTGAAGACCCAACTAGAGGTACAAAAATCCTTGACTTGATCCTGAGTAATACTCAGGATCTGGTGCAAGATGTTAATGTGACTGATCCAATAGGGAACAGTGACCACAACTCAATTATGTTTAACTTGATCATAGACCGCAAGTCACTGATAAAATCTAACACAGAGACCTTAAATTTTCAAAAAGGAAATTTCCCTAAGATGAGGAAACTAGTAAAAAAGAAACTGAAAGGGAAAATTGAGAGAGTCCAAACACTCCAAGAGGCATGGAGGTTGTTTATAAAAACAATAACAGAAGCCCAATTGGAATGCATACCCAAAAGGAAAAAGGGCACTGCCATGTCCAAGAGGACTCCGATGTGGCTTACAGGAGCTGTTCGGGAAGTGATCAAGAGCAAGAAAAGCTCATTTAGAAGATGGAAGGCTTGTCCAAATGAGGACAGCAGGCAGAAACATAAATTCTGGCAGAACAAATGCAAGGCAACAATCAGGAAAGCAAAGCAAGACTTTGAGGAGCGTATAGCTAAAAATACTCAGAGAAATAACAAAGACTTCTTTAAGTACATTAGAAGTAAGAACCCAACTAGAATGGCCATTGGACCATTAGATGACAATGGAAGGCAAGGGGTTATTAAAGAGGTAACAGAGATTGCAGAGAGACTCAATGAATTCTTTGCTTCAGTATTCACTGAAGAAGACAGAGACCACATGCCCAAAACAGAGCCTATCTTCGTAGGGAGGGAAACCGAAGAATTAAGTAAGATAGAAATAACCAGGGAGGAGGTCCTTGCATGTCTTGTTAAGCTAAACACTAACAAATCACCAGGACCAGATGGCATCCATCCACGAGTTCTCAGGGAACTTAAAGATGAAATTGCTGATCTCCTAGCCAAAATATATAATCTTTCCCTCAAATCAGGCTTTGTACCAGATGACTGGAAGGTAGCGAATGTAACACCAATCTTCAAAAAAGGATCCAGGGGTGATCCAGGAAATTACCGACCTGTCAGTTTGACATGTGTGCCAGGTAAAGTGATGGAAACCATACTAAAAGATAGAATTAATAGGTACATAGAAGAGAAGGCGCTGCTAAAGGAGAGCCAACATGGCTTTTACAAGGGCAAATCATGCCTCACTAATCTGTTGGAATTTTTTGAGAGTGTCAACAAGCATGTGGATAAGGGGGATCCAGTTGACATTGTTTATCTGGACTTTCAGAAGGCTTTTGACAAGGTCCCACACCAAAGGCTCTTGAATAAACTTACCAGTCATGGAATAAAGGGACAGGTCTTGTCCTGGATCAGCAACTGGCTAAGGGACAGGAAACAGAGGGTAGCACTAAATGGACACTTCTCCAAGTGGAGGGAAGTAAAGAGTGGGGTCCCCCAAGGTTCAGTACTGGGACCCCTGCTTTTCAACCTCTTCATAAATGATCTAGAGGTAGGAGTAAAAAGCAAGGTAGCCAAATTTGCTGACGACACTAAATTATACAGGGTAGTGAAAACTGTGAGAGATTGTGAGGAGCTCCAGAGGGATCTCTTGACACTGGGAGAGTGGGCAAAACAGTGGCAAATGAGCTTCAACACTAGTAAGTGCAGAGTGATGCATGTTGGGGCAAAAAACCCCAATTACATTTATAAACTGATGGGGTCTGAACTCTCTGCGACAAACCAGGAAAGGGACCTTGGTGTCCTGGTGGACAGCTCAATGAAGATGTCAACCCAGTGTGCCTCAGCAGTGAAAAAAGCAAACTCAATGTTAGGGATCATTAGGAAGGGTATAGAAAATAAGTCAGCAAGTGTCATTTTGCCTCTTTATAAATCTATGGTGAGGCCCCATCTGGAATATTGTGTACAGTTCTGGTCGCCATACCTCCAGAAGGATATTATGGAGTTGGAGAAAGTACAGAGGAGGGCAACCAGAATGATTAGGGGACTGGAACACCTTCCTTACCATCTGAGGCTGCAACGGTTGGGCCTTTTCACTCTTGAACGACGCCGTCTAAGAGGTGACCTGATTGAAGTTTATAAAATCATGCACGGTGTGGACAAAGTAGATAAGGAAAAACTGTTTTCCCTATCGCACAACACTAGAACTAGGGGACACTCCATGAAACTTTTGGGTACCAGTTCTCAAACAAATAAGAGAAAGTACTTTTTCACCCAGAGGATTACTGGTCTATGGAACTCCCTGCCAGAAGAAGTGGTGACAGCTGTCAGTCTTGACAGCTTTAAGAAAGGATTAGACAAGTTCATGGAGGACAAGTGTATCAATGGCTATAATTATGGCTACCTATGGACAACCTCCGGATTGGAGAGATAAGCAGGATATCTCTCAATGCCATTTCCAGGGAATCCTAAGCAGGTGAAGGCATCTCCTTGGGAATACCCTGAAGGAAATGGTGAGCCACTGTGTGAGACAGAATGCTGGACTGGATGGGCTGTGGCCTGTTCCAGCAAGGCTGTTCTTATGTTCTTATGTTCTTATTTACATTGATTTTTGTCACAAAAGTTACCCTGACAATTTGAGCATAATACTAATAATATGTAGAGACGTGATATGCATTAGGTATAGCATGTAGTTTGACCCATATCAAATAACATTTTTTTCTAAGCAAACATAAGGGTCTGTACTGGTATCAGTTTTTAATCTCAACCTTTGCTAGAAACAGCAGGTAGCTGATCAAACAGAAATCAGTGCTTCCAGACGTCAAGCAGTGAATACAGCAAAAGAAAGAAAGAAAAAAGAGAGAAAGAAAAGAAAAAGAGAGGAAATAAAAAGGAAAGAAATTGATAGGACCTTAGTTTGGCCTGCAGAACATTATTTATAAATAATACTCAATCTGGTATAGTGGATAGAGTGACAGGAGGCCTAGAGGCCTTGGTTCAAATCAGTGATGCACTGTGGAAATTTTTACTACCCACTATGTGGGCGTGGCTATCTGTGGGCATGGACTCAAACCACCCACCGCCCCACCCCCAAGAAAAAAACGAAACCTACCTTGTTCTCTTTCTTCGCTCATGGAGATGAGGATGATGATGGAGGAATCCCAGAGCAGCGGTGCTGCTGGGAGGTGAGCGGGGCGAGTTGGTTGGCTGGTGCTGGCTGGGCTCCCCTTCCCAGCACTGCCGAAAATGCATTGCTGCTGGCGGTGTTGCTGGGAGGCGAGTGGGGCTGTTTGGTGGGCTGGCGCTGCCTGGGCTCCCCTTCCCAGTGCCGCTGGAAATGCATCCCATTTGCCTTGTCCAGGGTCGAAGGTGCAAGGGAAGTGTGGAGATGAAAGCGCGCCTTCGGCCCTGGGTGAGGCAAATGGGACGTGTTTCCGGCAGTGCTGGGAGGGGGAGGCTGAGAGGTGGGCATGGCTGGCCAAGTGGGCATGGGCTGGATTTTGTACTACCAGTTCAGAAGAAACAGTCAGAACTGACCACAGTGCATCACTGGTTCAAATACCCTCTCAGTCATTCGAACACACTGGGAATGTAGAACTGGTTAAACCACTCCTTAAATGTTTCAATTACCACAAAAACCCTGTTAAAGTTGCCATAAGTTGATGCTGACTTGAAGGCACATAACAACAACAATAACAAAGTAATAAGTATTCTGTAACAGATGTCAAGAGAGAAAGGGATTTCCTAACAGGAAAATGAACTAGTTATTCCAGGCTGCAGGAGGCAACATTCCATATGTCTCCAGACAAATAATGTATAAATGACATCCCCTATATGCACTTCCTGATGCCTCAGAAATTATTTTAGGGGGGCGTGTCAAGATGGAGAGCTGAGAGGAGTGAATTTTTATCCGCTCGGAAAAGAGGGAAATGAAAGTGACCTATAAAAGCGAAAATAGTTCCTGAACACGGTAAAAAAATGGACTAAAATATATAGAAGGAAAATCAGATGCGGAAAATAGTTTTGAAGTTTTAAAATTGCGCCGAGAAAAGGAGATAAAATAGAGTCTGGATTTCGGAGAGAGTGGGGGGATGGGCGACCTATAATGGCGACGAGTCCCCGGAGCTCTCAGCTGAAGAACGGACGGAGCGGAAGCGGTGTGGAGATCGGCGTTCCAGTAAAACTGGATAAAGTGTAGGCAAAGCGGACAAGCGGACAAGCGGACGACCGGACCAAAAAGGGAAAAATCGGCGGGGAGTTGAGAGAAGTAAGCCGAAGCGGCTTTACTTGGTTTCGCCTCCCCTCTCGATCGGAGACGCACGGAGTTCCGCGGTGTTGGAAAAGAGTTTAGGAGAGAAGCAGAGAAATCCTGAAAGTGAGCAAACTGTCTAATATAAATGGAAAATAGAAAGGAGAAGAAAAGTGATTGAGTTTTCCGCACTGTTACAAGTTAGTGGGGGCTGATACGTAAAGGGCCAAGTAGCGGGGAAAGATCCCCTGCTTCTTTCTCTTTCCTTCTCTTTTGCCTGTTTTTTCCCCCTCCTGGGTGGCTGCGGCAGTGGATTGGGAACTTCGGTTTTGAAATAAAAGGAGAGCTGGAGGCACAAAGAGGAATAAGACAGTGTTGTGGCCCAGAAGCGTGCCTGAGAAACTATTGTTAGGCTGGAACTCTGGACAGCAGGAGATTGGATTTGACAGGGTTTTTTATATTTGTTTTCTTTTTCTCTTCTTTTAAAAAAAAAGAGCTGGACAATGTCTTCTATCTTATAACAGAAAGATTAAGCTGGTTCCCTCTACCCTCATTCTGTGAGACGAAGCCTGAGGATATTTTTCAACTGTTTTCATTGTTACCTATTTTTTTCTTTTTTCTTTTTTTTTCTCTTTTTTTTTACTTCCTGGGAATTTTTGTAATTCGCTATTTTGAATTTTTTAGATTTTTAAATTTTTAAATTTTGTTATTCTTTTTGCTTTTTATTTTATTTTTTCCATTCCTTTTTCCTTTTTTGTCACCTGGGGAAAAATATACATTAAAATATTCAAAAGTTAAGAGGGAAATTAAATTGGTTTGAATTGGGAAAGTTGATTTCCTTTTTGTTTTTTGTTTTTTTCTTTCTTCTTCTTCTTTTCTCCCCCTCATTACCCTTATATAAACTGAGATCCGGGTGAATACTGGCTTATAGATGTGTGAGTATATGTGGGTGTAAATGCACACACATATATAAGACAGAGGGGGAGGGGGAGGAGGGGAAAAAGAGCTAATATTGCAGTTGGAAATAAATAAATAAAATTGGTAAGAGTTAATATATATGGTGTATTTTAAATAGTAAATTGGTTAAGTAAATTAATAAAAACAGCAATTAGAAATATATTTGGATGAAACGGCAGGGCAGAGGGAAAGAGAAGGAGAAGAAACTGGCCTGGACAAGAGTGCAAAGACCAACATCTTCAGATAGGAGTTTCAGAAGGCTTACAAGGCTGGAGGAGGAGGAAGACGAGATGAAGAAAACAATGCAGCAAGAGATGAAAGACCTGGAGGAGCAGGAGACAGTGAAGAAGATGGCACAACAACTACAACAGCAACAACAACAGAAGACAATAGTATCTCCAACTACGGTCGCTCCAACTGCAGTAAAATCAATTGTGATAACAACAGCAAAAGTAACAACAACAACAGTAGCCACAACAACTGTAACAACAACAGCGGCCATAGCAGGGACTGCACCAACATCGATTGTAACCACAGCAACAGCAATAACACCAATAACATCTGCAATGGAGGGGGGGTATGGATTTAAAACTGAATTTGAAACCCTCAAGGTGAAATTTGAGAATTTGGAGAGCAACATTGGAAAAATGTTTGCTCAAGATAGACGAGAACGAAAACAAGAGATGCAAGATATGTTAGTAAATTTCATGAAGGGAATTGAAGATTTAAAAAAGGATACAGAAAGTCTTAAAAAAGAACAAGAAGTAATAAAAAAGGAACAGACAACGATTAAAGCAGAGGTCACGGATCTGAGAAAGAGAGAGAAGGAGAGGGAAAACAAGGTTGGAGACCATGAAAAGAGATTGGAAAACGTAGAAGAACAACTAAGATGAGCAAACGTTATAATTCGAAAATTTCCAGAGAATTCCCCAGATAAATTAAAAGAAAGAATTGTGAAATGGCTTGATGAAATCATGGAAGATGGTTTTACACCACAGGAGGTTGTAAATGTATTCAGGTTGGGTTCAAGAAGGGGGAAAACTGGGTCAAGGAATGTCATGTTAAAATTTGCTAATGTGGCAGATAAACTGCACTTAATGGTGCTCATACGTGAAAAAGGAGCAGAGGTTTTAAAAGTAGAAGGGCAAGATATTGAAGTGTATAATGACATTCCAATTGAGGACCGTTTTTGGAGACAATCGATGAAACCAATTACAAAACGATTTCAGGAAAAAGGGATAAAGTATAATTGGAAATTTCCAAGACAACTAAGTTTTTTTATCTGGGAAAACGTTATCTAATCAGTGAGGGCCCCAATGTCCTGGATGTAATGACAGATGCCAAGATATTGGAAGCAGGAACTAAAGAGTGGTTTGATCTGAAGGAAGAATTGATTATATCGGGTGGTTATAGAAGACGGGACAGCAACGAAAACGAAAATATGCCCAAAGGTGCAGAAGGAGGAATTGCTCCGAGCGGAGAATAGGTTCAGGTCTCTCTCAAGCTCCTATGATTGGACGCACCCCCCACTCCCCTCTCTGGATCCCAGAGGCCATTTGTAAAAAAGAAAAATGGGGAGTGACAGTAGTGGAGTGTTTAATGTTTTTTTTAGCTGTTTTACTTTTTTTCTTTTTTTTGTATAAGGTGAAGGAGATGTTATATGTTAATCACATGTCCGTAGGAGGAAGTGGGAATTGTAAAAAATTATGGGAGAAAAACAATAGATGAGGAATATAAAAGTAATAACATGGAATGTGAAAGGTACTGGTTGTCAAGTGAAGAGAAGGAGATTGGAAGCAGCACTTAGAAAAGACAGACCGGATGTAATCTTTCTTCAGGAAACCCATCAGAAATCGGAACAAGTTAATAAGTTGTTTTTAGGATGGACTCAGGTTTATGAAAAATCATACGGCACTTCAAAGGCCAGGGGGGTAGCAACCTTGATATCAAATAGACTGGGATTTGAGATGGTAAAAAGTATATCAGACCCAGAAGGTAGATATTTGATAATAAAGGGGAAAATAGAAGAGGAGGAAATAACGTTGGTGAATTTGTACGTACCAAACGAACATCAAAACAGGTTCTTAGATAAGATATATCGAATATTGGAGAAGGAGAAAACAACAAAAATGATTGTAGCGGGAGATTTCAATTTAATAGGATCAAATATAGATAGTACGAATACAACAAGATGTGTGGGTGGAAATAAAATGCATGTTCTAAATAATTGGTTGAAATCCCTGGGACTAAAAGATGCATGGAGAGAACTTAAAGGAAAGGAAAGGGCGTATACATATTTTTCACAAGTGTATAATACGTACTCCAGAATAGATTATATTCTAGTCACAGATAATTTGATAAGAAATTTAGAAGATATAGAGATAGGAATATTTAAAGAGTCGGACCATGCAAAAGTTTTATTGGAAATAAAAATAGATGCTATAAAGATTAGGAGAAATTGGAGATATAATGCCAGACTGTTTAGAGACAAAAAATGTAAAGATCAAATGGTAGAAAAATGGGAAGAAAATTGGAAGTGGAATGATACAGGGGAAGTAGGAATTGGCACGGTATGGGATACAATGAAAGCAATATTTAGAGGTGAAAGCATTAGGTTGGCAAGTATTAGAAATAAACAGGCAAAAAGCAAACAAGAAGAAATTGAAAAAGAGATTAAAAGGTTGCAGGAGAAACATGTAATAACCAAGGATAGAAAGGTTTATGAAAGGTTGCAGGGACTAAAGAAGGAATTAATAGGAAATGACATAGAAAAGGTGAAAAGAGATTTAGTATATTTTAAAAGAGAATATTTTGAATATAGTAATAAAAACTCAAAATTGTTGGCAAGAGCGGCTAAGGAAAAAAGAAGTAGAAGGGAAATAGGGATTCTAGTAGATAAGAATGGTATACGATATAATAAGACTAAAGATAAATGTAAGGTGGTTAGAGAATTTTATCAAGATCTATACGCTAAAAAGAAGGTAGACATAGATAAATTAAAAGATAAATTGGGAATGCAAATTAAAAATAAAATAAGCCAGGAGCATAAACAAAGAATGGAAGAATTAATAACTGAAAAAGAGATAAAAAAAGTAATAAATAAATTGAAAGTAGATAAATCACCTGGAGAAGATGGACTTCCCGCTGAATTTTATAAGGAATTTGAGGGTATAGTAATTCCAAAATTGTTAAAACTCTACAATGGTATACTTAACGGGGAACAGATACCCTTATCATGGTATAGAACAATAATTGTCTTATTACCAAAGCCGGGAAAGGACCCAGAAAAAGTAGAATCGTATAGGCCTATTTCCCTGATAAATCAAGATGCTAAGATCTTTACGGCAATATTGGCAAACAGATTAAACAGCTTTATGGATAAATATATAAACAAAGACCAGGCCGGATTCGTGAAAGGGAGACACATGGCAGATCTAGTAAGGCGAGTATTAGATTTAATAGATGTGGCAGAACAAAATAAAGAGAAAGTAGGATTACTATCGTTAGATATTTTTAAAGCATTTGATTCTTTACAATGGGTAACAATCATCGAGATAATTAAGAGTTATGGATTTGGTGATAGGTTTATAAAAACAATAGAACAATTATATCAACAAGGGTACGCCAATGTTAGGGTAAATGATGGGCTTACAGAGGAAGTGAGACTAGAGGCAGGAACAAGGCAAGGATGCCCCCTATCTCCAATACTATTCATCATGGCGATGGAAATATTAGCAAATACAATAAGGGAAGATAAAAATATAGAAGGAATAATGGAAAATAAAATTAGTTTATATGCAGATGATACCTTGTTAATTATGAAACACCCTAAAAGAGCAATGGAAAGTATTCAAAAATATTTAAAGGAATTTGAACAAACAACAGGCCTGAAGATAAATTGGGATAAATCGGAACTAATTTTAAGTAATATTGAAAAAGAAGAGCAAATGAAAATTAGGGATGAATTTAAATTGCAGATTAAAGAGAGTTTGAAATATTTAGGGATAAATATTTCTAATAAGTTATAAGATTTAAAAAGATTAAATTATGATAAACAAAAGAAGGAACTTAAGGCTAAAATATTGCAATACCAAAAATTGAGGTTGTCTTGGTTCGGCAGAATAGCATTGACTAAAATGATGTTATTACCAAAATTAAATTTTTTATTTGATGCCTTACCAATACACCTGACAGATAAAGAAATTGGGGAATTTCAAAAATTATTTGATAATTTCTGCAACGGGGGACGTAGACCTAGAATTTTAAAGAAAATATGGTATTTATCACAAAAAGAAGGTGGCCTTGGAATACCTAACTTAAAGAATTATTATAAAGCATTTCAGATAAAAAATGTAGTCAAGATTTTGATGAAGGAGCCGGTTATTTGGGAGGAAATTGAAATGAAGGAATTAAAGGAGGAGGGTAAGAGCTTCTTTTTAGACAATGAAACAAGGAAAACACCGGTCAAAAATAGATTGATGAGAACAATGTTGGGAGTTTGGAAGAAAGTTAAAATGAAATTGGCCCCAAATACTTCACCGATAATTGAAATAGAAGACTTGAAAAAGTTTCCAATAAGAATGGATAACGAGATGAAGGAAATCTTGTTGTCAAATGGGGTTTTCCTGTTGAAGGATTGGATACGAGTCTGTAAAGATGATGGGAGGAAAAGTGAGTTATACACCCAGATGAAGTTGAATTGGTTTCAAATAGCGATGGTGAATAAGTGGAATAATAAATACTGGAGGGAACAGAGTTTGGAAAGAGATAGGACAGAATTTGAGGAACTAGTGTGGAAAATAAGAAAGGAGGAAATTGGAATTAAAGGGATGGTTAGTAAAATTTATAAACTAATAAATACAGAAGTTAATCCGCAAGAAAAATTAAAAATTACATGGGAACAAGATTTGAATGTGAAGATCACAGAAAAGGAATGGCAGAATAAATGGAGAAAAAGAATTATGAGAGCCCTGTCGGTAAGGGTAAAGGAACATAATTTTAAAATGTTATGGAGGTGGTATTTGACCCCTATGAGATTGCATCAGATAGACAAGAAGAATGACAAAATGTGTTGGAGGTGTAAAAATAATTTGGGTACTTATGTTCATATGTGGTATGAATGCAAAGTGGTAAAAAATTTTTGGATAAAGATTGAAACTGAGATAGGAAAAATCATGGGATTGTATCTTAAAATGGGGCCAGATATCACCTTACTGACGGATGTAGATGATGTCAATATAGATAAAGATAAGAAAGAATTGTTGTCCATGATGCTGGTAACAGCTAGAATGTGTATTGCAAAAAATTGGAAAAATGATATAACGTTAAAAGTGGAGGAGTGGTATAAGCAGATGTGGGATCTCGCATTAAATGAAAAATTAACATGGGAGCTAAACCTTAAGAAAGGCATAATAAAGGAAAGTAGATTCTGGAACATATGGCAAAAATTTGTTGATTATTCGCTGATGAGAGACGGAATAAATAAAATGACACCAGACCAAATGAAATTTTGGGAACAACAGTAATCAATGGGAAATCCCACAGCCTCCAGGACAATGTACATAGCACAGGGTGATGACGTAGGTAATTGTATGTAATATGTAGCTTCTTTTTTTCTTTTTTTTTTCTTTTTTTTCTTTTTCTTTCTGGCTTTTAGTATTGTATCAAGAAAATTATTTACTCCGTATTGTTTTGTACGTTAATATCATGTTTTAAATGTTTGTTTTATATTTTGAAAATTAATAAAAATTATTTTTTAAAAAAAGAAATTATTTTAGGTACATTTTATTGCCATTTTGGTTCTCCTTTTTCCAGACTGTGGTATCTGTCTGTCTCCCTCCCTGCCTACCTTCAATCTTTTATCTGTCTTTGATAAAATTTTCAATATACAGTATACTATAGTAAACAAAGATGGAATAATTAAAAGAGATGAGTTTTGAAACATATTGTGTTAGAGACACATTTATGGGTCTCAATATTACCGTATTTTTCGCCATATAAGACGCTCCGGCATATAAGACGCACCCAATTTTAAAGGAGGAAAATCTAGAAAAAAAAGATTCTGAACCAAATACTGTACTGTACCTGTCTCTCCCCAATGGGGCCAGTGGCATGGGCTGCCGGGGTGGGACAGGGAGCTGCTCGAGGCGGCTGGCATCATCGTCCCTTTTCTGCTTCCCATTCCCGGGCCAAGCAGCGAGGGCCCCGGGAGAGGCAATGCGGCGGCGATGGCGGGGCTCCGGCGGCGTCTCCTTTTAAGCCCTCCCGGCAGGCAGGGCTTAAAAGATGGATCACCTGGAAAGATGGATCACTCCGCTTTCCTCCCACGGAAAGAGGGGGAAGGAAGAGCCGCGGAGCGCGGGGGGGGGGGGGAAATATAATAAGCCGCGGATGCCTGTGCATGGGGAAGAGCGCGCAATTGGCAACTCTGTACATTTGTTGTTGTTCAGTGGCACAGTCGATTCCGACCCTTTGCGACCCCATGGACCATTGTCCTCCAGGCACCTCTATCCTCCACCATTCTCCTCAGCCCACCAAGCTCTGTGCCCATTGTGTTTACAATACCATCTATCAACCTCATCTTTAGACGCCCCCTTCTTCTTTTGCCCCCCCACCTTTCCCAGCATCACGGCTTTCTCAAGTGAATCCTCTCTTCTCATTTGATGTGTGGGGGCGTACAACGGCAGAAAGGGGTGTGTGTGTGAGAGAGAGAGGAGGTCCGGTATCTTCCTAAACCTCCTTCGGAGGAATGTTGAGAGCCCTCAAGGAGCCACGAAGACGGAGAAGCCTTTCTCTCTCTCCTCCCCCACCATTTTCTGACTAAAACAACCACTCCTCTGACAGTCTATGGGGCGGGTATGCTCGCGCCAACAGGGGGGGGAATGCTGTGTGCGGACGGGGTAAGGTGGCAAATGAATGCCCGCCGGCGAGCAGAGTCAGCTGGAGTGGAGGCCGCCCCGCGCGTTTGTTCCGTTTGCTGCCTCACTCAGCCAAGCAGCGAGGGCCCCGGGAAGAGGCAACGCGGCGGCGGCGATGGCGGGGCTCCGGCGGCGTCTCCTTTTAAGCCCTCCCGGCAGGCAGGGCTCGGAGGGCGGGGAGACGCGCCTGCCTCCCATTCCCGGGCCCTCGCTGCTTGGCCCGGGAATGGGAGGCAGGCGCGTCTCCCCACCCACGGAGCCCTGCCTGCCGGGAGGGCTTAAAAGGAGACGCCGCCGGAGCCCCGCCATCGCCTGCCTCCCATTCCCGGGCCGAATGGCGAGGGCCCCGGGAAGAGGCAACGCGGCGGCGGCGATGGCGGGGCTCCGGCGGCGTCTCCTTTTAAGCCCTCCCGGCAGGCAGGGCTCGGAGGGCGGGGAGACGCGCCTGCCTCCCATTCCTGGGCCCTCGCTGCTTGGCCCGGGAATGGGAGGCAGGCGCGTCTCCCCGCCCTCCGAGCCCTGCCTGCCGGGAGGGCTTAAAAGGAGACGCCGCCGGAGCCCCGCCATCGCCGCCGCCGCGTTGCCTCTTCCCGGTACCCTCGCTGCTTGGCCCGGGAATGGGAGGCAGGCGCGTCTCCCCGCCCTCCGAGCCCTGCCTGCCGGGAGGGCTTAAAAGGAGACGCCGCCGGAGCCCCGCCATCGCCGCCGCCGCGTTGCCTCTTCCCGGTACCCTTGCTGCTTGGCCCGGGAATGGGAGGCAGGCGCGTCTCCCCGCCCTCCGAGCCCTGCCTGCCGGGAGGGCTTAAAAGGAGACGCAGCCGGAGCCCCGCCATCGCCTGCCTCCCATTCCCGGGCCGAATGGCGAGGACCCCCGGGAAGAGGTATTTGCCATATAAGACGCACCAACTTTTCCCCCCCAGTTTTGGGGAAGAAAAAGTGCGTCTTATATGGCAAAAAATACGGTAAGTTAAATTGTAGAAACTTGTCTGAGTTACCATTTACTTGAATTGTTTTAACTTTTCAAATGTACTTTTCTAAAACCTTTGAAATGAAATTAAAGGATGAATTTGCAATTTCATGTTGTTTCTTTCCATGACAACTAATTCAGCATAACCTGTTTTCCAAATGGAAACTTTAACCATGCTATTAATCTTCTCCAGGACCCCCCTATATCCCTTACCAACAGCCATAAATGTTAGTGCTATGTTCTTTTATACCATTTATTGCACTTTCCATTTATGTGCTGATTTATTTTCAACATGGACCAGACAGATTCTACCATGACAGCATCAACTAACACCTTGCAGCAGTTAAAGTTGGCAATTGCTTAGGATAGTTTTTGTTTTACAAAAACAGTTTTCATGAGTGCATTTATATCTATGACCAAAGAACACATGAATGCCACATTGTGATGGTAACACATTGTCTAAGTGTAGCATAGTATTACTTTTTCCCCAAGTAATGACTTTTGAAAAACGTTTATTTGTACAGTGCACACACTTGTGGCTTATTTTCAGGACTTCTAGGACTGCAATGGCTCAAGTGGCTAAGATGCTGACTGGGAAGCGGAAGGTCAGCAGTTCGATTCCCGAGTACTGCAGGACGGAATGAGCTCCCATCTTTGTCCCAGCTCCTGCTAACCTAGCAGTTTGAAAGCAAGACATTTCAAGTAGATAAATAGGGACCACTTATGTGGGAAGGTAACAGCATTCTGTGCGCTCTGGTGTCTAGTCATGCCTGCCACATGACCATGGAAATGTCTGCAGCAGCAGACAATGCTGGCTCTTCGGCTTAGAAACAGAGATGAGCACTGCACCCTACAGTCGGATACGACTGGCTTTCAAGCAAGGGAAAGCTTTACCTTTACCTTAAAATGACTTCTAATTATCTGAGATAATTACTTTATTTCTTCATAGTCAATCTGTCTGTGTGCATAGACAAAAATTAAAAACACTCTTAAAGGATGATAGTTTTTTTACATCTAACAAACACATATAAACAATCAGAAAAGGATAAAATAATGAAATAATCATTCTCAAATATGAGCCTCTTGGCTCATTTAATGTACAGTAAAATCCCTACTTATGAAAAAAGTCCGTTCCATAGGCTTTTGCTTAAATTGATTTTTTTTTGTAACTCGAAACAATCCTATAGGAAAAATCATTTTTACATAACTCAAAGCAAACCCATAGGAAAAATGTAATTTTTATATAAATCGAAGCAAGCACAAAGGGAAATGGATTTTTACGTAACTCGCAGCAAACCCATAGGAAAAAGAATCTTTATGTAACTCTAAGCAAACCCATAGGAAATCATGTAAATTGGGACATGGTTTTAACACAAAATCATTAGGTAAGTCAAATTTTATGTAACTCGAGGCATTTGTAAGTTGGGGTTTTACTGTATTTAGCAATCTTGCTGTGACCCATACATGCTGGATGAGGACAGGAACAGGGTGCCTTATAAAGTGCTCCAACCCACATTCTAACTTGCTTTTGGAACTGAATAGGCCACCTGCCCATCTTCTGTGTCCTGTGTGAGAGTAGTTGGTCTCTTTGGGGCAGGATAGGAATTTTGGGCCTATCTCACCTTACTGATAAACTGAATAAAACATGGGCAGGAAATGTTTGTCTATTCAGTACTGATTGGTCACAGAACATATGGGCAGAACAGTGGTGATTTTGTTGTTAAATAGGTCACATTGGTGGGTAGAGCAGACTGGAAGGTGAGTATCAATGAGTTCCAAAGGGGTGCATGGGAGATGCTATTGTACCCCACATTTTGGCATTATGGATCCTGAGATTCAGTTGTTGGGATGGGGGATGAATGGGTGGCTGGCCTGGCCTCTGGTCACCTAAGGTCATGAAGCTTGGGAGAGTCCTCCAGATTTCAGCTGGACAGAAATAGGCTGTTTACAAAGCTCAAACATGGGACTCTCCTATTGGTGAATAGTTCTGGTCTTGGTTTAATCTATCACCTGTATCTTGTCTCCTTAATTCTGGGATTGGGTGGAGAAAGTCTATAGTCTCTACATAGCTGGCATGATAGCTCAGTGAGTTTAAGAAGGAGCCATTAATAAGTACTGTCCGAGTATGATTCTGTAACCAACTGTGTATCCACCTGGCACTTGTGCTATCTATCTCACACCTAGGTAGCTTGCTGATGGGGCACTTTGTCCAAGGCTTTGCTGAAGTCAAGATATATTAGGTCACTCTTGCTTGAAAACCAGTCGCAGCCGACTCTAGGATTCAGTGATCATCTCTGTTTATAGCCAAAGAGCTAGCATTGTCTATGTTTGCAGATGTTTCCATGGTCATGTGGCAGGCATGATTAGACACTGGAGTCCATGGAACAGTTTACCTTCCCACCGAAGGTATTTATCGACTTGCAATTTCTTGCTTTCAAACTGCTAGGTTGGCAGGAGCTGGGACAGAGATGGGAGCTCACTCTGTCATGCTGTTCTAGGGTCTCGAACTGCTGACTTGCTGACCTTCCAGTCATCAAGTTTAGCATCTTAACCACTAAGCCACCACAGTCCCCCAGGATATATTACATCTGTAGTATACTCAACATTTACCCAGGTAGTTACCTGATTGAAAAATAAGATAAGATTGTTGTTGTTCAGTCACACAGATAAGATTAGCCTGGCAGGTTTAGTTTTTGACAAATCAATGTTGCCTTCTAGTTATTGTCACCCTATTTCCAAGGTGCTTGTAGAGTGACTGCTTTACAATTTTCTCCAGAATTTCCCCTGGGATTGATATCAGGCAGACAGGTCTGTAGTTCCCTGGTTATTTCTCTTTGAAGCTAGGGACAATGTTGGCCCTTCTCCAATCATATGACACATCACCTGTCCTCCATTATTTCAAGGAAATGATAGGCATTGGTTCTGAGATCTTTTCAGCCAGTTCTTTCAATATCCTTGGGTGCAGTTCATCTAGCCCTGGGGTTATGAACTCATTCCAAGTAGCAAGGCATGCGCGGCAGCCATTTAGCTGCCGCGCACTTTGCTGGCCCACGCCGAGGCACGGACACTGCCTTGGGGAAGCCGGGGAGTGGCTAGCCAGCCCCTATAAAAGGGGCGGCAGCAGCAGCATTCCCCGGCATTTCCCCCAGGATCAGGCTGGGCCAGGGTGCATTTTGAGTGCTCCCCTCTCTGCCCAGCTGGGTTTCGGCCGGCCTCCATTGCAGGCTGCCTGCCCGGGAACGGGCTCGCAGCTGCGCTTCTTGTGCGGCTTGCTTGCCGCCCAGGGCTCCGATTGCTAAGGGCATTTTACCCATGGTCAGGCTGGGCCAGGGTGCATTTGCGCTCCTTCTGCCCAGCTGAATCAGAGATCGGGTGGCTCTTATAGGGCTGCCTTTGGCTGTCCGATCTTAATCTTCCTGTTCTGTTCCGTGTGGAATGGAGTACTAGCTGGTAGGGGGAGACACCAGCTGGTGCTTCAGGAACAAGCCGCAGTTTATAAACAACCAGGCTGTGCCAGGGCACGTTTGCACTCCTCCTGCCCAGCTGAATCAGAGATTGGGTTGCTCGTGTTGCCTTTGGTGGGGGGACCAGCTGGTGTTTGACAGACAAAGCAAGCTAGGGCTCCGAAGGATAGCGTGTGGTTGAGGCATGAAGGAATCTCCCTGTCTCGACCATTTGCACCCCATTTGGCCAGGGAACGGACCATTTGGTGTGTGCTGATGCTTTTGTGCCTGCCTGACTTTAGCCACCAATGAGACATACTTTTACCTCTGTTTGGAGGCTGGAAGGGTGTGGCAGCTTGTGGTGAAATTAGTGGTAATTCCTCCTTATATCGACTGTTTCCACCCACCAGGCTCATTTTCCTGTTTGCCGGCCATAGTTTTCATTTCGTGCCATCACTACTATATAGTTAACCAACCAACTGGCTGCAGCCTCCAATTGGTGGCACTATACAGAACAGTAGCACACCATTTGGTGACTACATACCGTACAGCTTCAGCAGCACAAAGATACTCACCACCATTTGGTGGATACTGACCAGTCTAATCATCCATTATGGCGGCCACTAGCACCATTTAGTGGCTACCGGGGGTCCATTTTACACTGTTCGGGGCACACCATTACCATTTGGTGTCCATTACATGATCCCATAACCCAGTAGTAATCATAGGGAATAACAACTATGGCGCCCAAAAGGAAGGTAGACACTTGCTCTTTAAATGCTGGAAAGCGCTTGAGGCCAGTGGCACAGCCAAAGCCCGACCAACGTTCTCGGCATTCCATGACTATTTGTTTATCTCAAGCTGGAATCCTGTCCCCTCTCTTTGTACTTCATATCCCCAGAAAGTTGCATATTACCTTTTAGTAAAAGACCAAGCTGAAGTAGCAACTGGGCACTTCTGCATCTGTTATCATGGTATGTGAGGCACCAAGAGACTGAAGAAAAGCAGCAGTAATTGGCAATGGAAAAATGAGCTGTAATATAGTTTTACTTTTGCCCAAAGTGCATTGTGATCTCAGAAAAGTAGATTGGTCAGAAGCTTCTGAGATAGTTCTAGCCAATGGGGAAAATGAAAATTTAGTTAGGACAAAGGTTCTTAGGACTCACAGTCATCCTCTTCTCTGTGTGCTTTCTAACTCAAGCAAAAAGTTGGAGTAGCCAGAATGTCAGTAGACATTTTCAAAATGAATCCTTGGGCAAGACTATTCTCCTTCTCATGGTCTACCTATGAATGACCAGTGGTTTGACCTATCCCTTCTGAATGACACTGTGACAGAGTTCCAGATGAAACTCTGTCAGTGAAAGAAATCTGAAAGCTAGCACTAAAGAAGTGCCATTCCTTTTAGGAATTCAGTCTGTATGATAACTAGATAGCTGTGCATGTTTTAATATATTCATCTAAACAGAAGCCATTGCATGTGACACAGGGGCTGGACAAGTTCTGAAATGATTGTCTTTCTCCAGTGATGGTTCTGCTAATCCATCAAGATACCATTTGGAGAGATTCTAGCCCCAGAATCTGGCACTTTCAACTTGGCACAGAGGAAACCCTGAAATTCCCATTAGGAAATAAGCACATTTCAATGAAACATACTTTTATACAAGTGTTAGTGATGAATTGGAAATTCAGATTTGGTTACACTTTGTTATCTTATTTTACTGGCTCTGATTTTCTGTTTTTGTACTCAGAAAGCAGCTTGATGCAATTTCTAAACTGCAATAGCCAAAAGCACATCTCTATAAAACACCTGGGAATACTGACAGTAGTAAAACTAATTCTTTAAGGACATGCATTTTACCACCTGTTGCCGACACACTGTTATTTTATTGGCAATCACCCCTCCCATATATCAGAGAAAACCAGATATTGGCCATGTATTTCACTGTCCACTGAGTGGGTAATATTGCATTAAAAATACTGTGCACACTATTTACAGTACTGTAAGATTTGTAGGTAGATAGAGAGTAATTCAGTATGGAAGTGTGTGTGTGTGTACAGGTTTTAACAATATAACACTTTTAGGTATATACTAAATTTTGTGAAGAATGTTGTTATGTGCCATCAAATTGTATCCAACCATGACAACCATTTGAATGAGAAATCTCCAAAATATCCTCAACAATCCCACTCAGCTTCTTCAATCGGAAGCCTGTAGTTTTCCTCATGGAGTCAATCCATCTCATATTTGGTCTTTCACTTTTCTTGCTGCCTTCTACCTTTCTCAGCATTACTGTACTATCTTTTCCAGAGAATCTTGCTTTGCAGGCGCACCCCCCAAAGAAAGACTCAGACACCGGTATATGGATAAAGGCATTGGGCCACTTTTATTGAATAATGCCCTAGTCCGAATTATAACTTTCAATTGGTGTATTCATCCAATTGTAATTTGTAAGGCAAGCAGGCCGCAGTAACACTGGTAAGGTTCCTCCCAAAAATGCCAATGATAATTGGCTACAATGTAACCATTTGTATCAATTTGTTTGTTGACACAAACAAATTGTTGACCGGAGTCAATAAACTATCTACTGACCCCACCCTATGACGTGTATCCGTCAAATCACGAGGTGATGCATGCTGTAAAGCTCCTGCCATCACCCCTTGCCTGGTTCGTCGTTGACCGGCCAAAGCTATTACACCTGTACCTGTCTAAGTGTTGGCCAGTCAATTGCGAACCTGCCGGATACCTATGAGTCATTAATCTTTACCTTACCAGTGCTACCCGCCACACGGGGAGGCATTTATGAAGACTCACCGCCACCACCACCCCCAGACCGTCAGCTCAGTCACCAGGCCTGCTTGCAAAACTTCAAGAAAGAGGTTCATACCTCTAGCCGACAGGTGGACCCCATCCCCTGCATAGAGATCATAATTTTGCAAACTAATCGTGGGGTGCCGGATGACCATCCCGAAACCCTTGTCTGCCAAGGACCGGGCAACAGCCCTGTTCACCGAGCAGCAAGCGTGGTCAAGGGCACGGAGGTCAATACCTCCCCTGTATGAATGACGCGGTACGATGTCCGACCAGAGCAGCCTTGTGTACGGCCACACATAATGCAAATAAGCTAGGTCACTGAAAATCGTGAATTTTAAAGAAAGTGACCTGGGCAAGGTCATTGCCCCTGAGGTGCAATACAAGGACATCAGGTGGTTCAGCATCCCTGATGGAAAACAGGAATGGCAACAGTTCCCGCCATCTCGTTCCGCGCTTACTGTACCAACGTATACGTGCGGTTGCACGTAGTCCAAGCTGGGGTCCCCACTCTGTCGCCGCAGCATACTGCGCTGCCCAGTGCACGTAACTGTGGCCCACCAGCCATACTGCCACCGGTGTGCAGGGACACACAGGGTCTGTAAAATAAGAAAAGAGAATAATGACTTAACTGGTACTCATGCCTGAAGTGGGCGAACATACAATGCAAAACGTATAGATCCCCTTCTCCCCATTTGGCGTATAACAGCCTCAGAGTACCCAAATGCAGCCGCAGTGGATGCAGCACCTATCCTAAATGAATGGGTGCCGTAACGAGCCCCGGGGAGGCCAACACTGGATAGTGCCATACCGGTCACCTTCCAAAATTGGAATTTAGTAAGGGGAGATCCATCCTGGTGGCAGAAAAATGGGCCAGGGTGCACGCCACGCACTGCCAAGAACTCCTGTAGGGCACCAACCGGACAGATGTCTGCAATGGAACATCGTAGCAGTCTAATTCCACTGCCTACACCGTGCTGATCAACTTTTGAGAACCGTATCCTCAACTGAGCCCACTCATTAGTAACATAGACATCGTCGAGTTCCAGTCCCCTACAAGTCACATCCGCCTTAGACAGTAGTACCAACTCACTGATGCGGAGCGCTCCAAAGAAGGCCACCGTGGTAGCCGCGTGAAAAAGAGCCACCTCATACTTATCATAACACAAGTTATGCCAGCATCGTGCAAGGTGGGTCAGTACCTCTGGTGAAATTGGGTGGCGAGTGTCCGGGCGGCGGCCACGTCCCCGTGTCCACCCCTCCAAAACGTGACGTATGCGGAAATAATTCACGCAGTCAGCAAAACCCCTCACTTTGGCCATAAATGCCAGTGCCGACAGCCTGGATGCTATAGTGCGAGGAGCCAAACCCTGACTGTGTAGATAAACCATAAATTGTAAAACCTGTTCCACTGGAATGGGCCACACTTCGGGCAACTGTAGTTGCACACAAAAGGTTCTAAATTGTACAAAAGCATGTTGATACGCCTTACGCGTGTGAGGTGCCAAAGACATGCCGATCGCCCAGTTCACCTCTCCTCGCCAAATGTCCAAATCTCGGTCGGGAGTGGCAAGGGGAATTCCTCTGCTTCCGGAGCCAAGGCACGGAACCGGGGGATCTGCAGGCGGGATAAAGCATCAGCAATATCATTATTAATGCCTGGGACATGTCTGGCCTCAAAAAGCACATTTAGGCGTAGGCTTCGTAACACAAACTGGCGAACCAACGCCATCACCCTGGGTGATTTAGACGTCTGAGCATTGACAATGTGCACCACTGCCACATTGTCACACCAAAAATGGACCACTGAGTCGGCCCACTCCTCGCCCCATAGCATCAAAGCTCCCAGGATTGGAAGGAACTCAAGAAAGTTAAGATCCCGGAGGCGATCCGTGCCCCGCCATGCTGGAGGCCATTGGCCATAAGCCCACCTCCCCTCAAAATAAATCCCATATCCCAGAGAGCCGGAGGCATCCGACTGTACTTGGAATCTAGGGGAAACCAAAAGGTCCGATCTCCAGAAAAAGACCCCGTTAAATTCCCGTAAAAATGTGAGCCAAACCGAAAGGTCAGCCCACATGCCCCTGGTCAGTTGGACCCTGTGATGGCGCTTTAACAGGCCAGACATGGCGTCACACAGGCACCGAGCAAATGCCCTGCCGGGTGTCACCACGCGGCAGGCAAAGTTAAGATGGCCATGGAGTACCTGAAGCTCACAAAGTGACACTTTACGTTTGGCCAGCAATGCCAAAACCATCGCGGAGATCCGGGTGACCTTCTCAATGGGTAACCGGGATGCCAGTGCGACCGTGTCAATTTCAATACCCAGAAATGTGAGCGTAGTAGATGGACCCTCGGTCTTTTCGGGTGCTAAAGGGACACCCAGTTCCAGCATTAGCGTCTGAAATGTAGTGAGGAGACGCGTGCACGTGTCCAAGCCCCGTACACCCCCGAACAAAAAGTCATCGAGGTAATGGGCTACAGACCGAGACCCGGACCTGCGAACAAAGGCCCACTGAAGAAAAGTGCTAAAACGTTTGAATGCCGAACATGAAATAGAGCAGCCAAAAGGCATGGCCTTATCTACATAGAACTTCCCTTGGAATCTAAAACCCAATAGCTCAAAGTCCCCAGGGTGCACTGGCAGCAATCGGAATGCCGATTTAATGTCACATTTTGCCAGGAGGGCACCGGGACCACAAGAGCGGACCATCCGTAGGGCTTGGTCAAATGACGTATATCTGACCGAACAAAGGTCATCAGGAATAGCATCATTGACAGAGTAACCCGCCGGGTACGATAGATGGTGGATTAAACGAAATTCCCCCAGTGCCTTTTTGGGTACTAACCCCAGAGGGGAAACCTTCAGGTTGGGGAAGGGTGGTACAGAAAAGGGGCCCGCTACCCTCTTGGCCTCTACCTCTTTGGCAATACTCAGGGCGGCCACCTCCTCCCTACACTTCAGAGAAAGTAAATTGGGGGCATCTTGGGGTCCCCGCACTCCTTTGAATGGGATACGGAAGCCCCACTGGAAACCCTCCAGGAGGTACCTCGCGTCCTCCCTCCTTGGATAAGTTGAGAGCCATCGCTCCAACATATACACGTTAACTGGGGAGGGGGCCTTTTGACTGGCTAGCTCCATCAGCAGAAGCTCTGCCCGCTCCCTGTCCACCTCTACCTCTGCCCTGTGATCCACCGGCCTGCGGGCACGCGGCGGCGGCATGGAGGCCAGCGCAAGAGGGACACTCGTGTTTATATCGGCACTGCCACTTATTGCACACGCCATTAGCCGAGAAGCACCAACACAGCAAGCGGGCTGGAACCCCCTGCCCCGCCGGCTGGCGGGAAGCCTGTGTTGGAGCAGCTCGCTGCATGGGATGGCCACAATGGTACCTATCCCCAGGCGCCGGACGCGTGGGGGTCATGTACAAGAGCCACAATTTCTGACAGGGCTCATCCCATCTCATCTCCGGGTGTAGGGGCACCCTCATTCTAAATTCCTCATCGTAAGCCAACCACGATGGGCCAAGGAAATCAACCATCACCCTGTAAATATTGACCAAGTATTGGACCATAGGAATGGCCAGATCAGGCCGGGCCCTAAGGTATACCGCCATATAAATAAGATATGCCGGCAACCAGTTGGCCCAGGTGCGCGGTGGCTTACGACGACGAGACAGCTCCTTGTCTCTGTCGTCTTGTCCCCCGCCCTTAACGAGGTGCCATTTTGAAACCATGGGGCACTGGGATAGGCTGGTAACTGATGCCCACTCACCTCAACTTGACGAGGCCAGGGCCACTGAACCCCACCACTGGAAGTGGGCTGTGATGTAGGTGCACTAAATTGAACCTGATACTCACTAGGTGCACCCCCGTGAGCCGCCCCCACCGGGGGTTCCGGCCCACGGCGGACGTCAGAGCTCGCGACCGGAATCGAGCTCTGGGGCCACACCTGACTATTCCCAGTCTGCAGATCTGGACGAATGGAGGGCTGTGAGACACCAGCTGGCGCCGGCCGGAGCATCTCAAGCAGCTCAACCCGGCTGGCCGCCCGTTGCAGCATTGCGGCCGTCAAGGTAGCCGGTGCCAACGTGCTAACAGAGCATCCACTGCCACAGAGCCCCCAGCATAAGACGGGCCGGGTGGGCCAGACGGGCCACTAAGCAGTTGGAAAGGTAACCCGAAAGGCGAGCCAGGGCCAGAATAGGGCCATGCCCAAAACTCCGGCCCATGAGGGGCCGGAGGAGGAACGGGTTGAATACCAGCACCAGGCCCCCCCATGCTGCCCTGACCCATGGCCGGTAATGGCGGGCCGAGGGCTGAAGCCCCTGAGGGGCCGGCCTGTAGCTGGCCAGCCACTGAGCCGGGGCCCGGCTGTCAAGTGCCAGCCTGAGAAGCCCCACCGGTATCAGTGGGCAAGGCTGGCACATTGCCCTGCCGTGGGGGCGCAGCCCTGGTCCTCCGACCCGATGGCTGGCCCCCGTCCAGCGCAGGGCCGGTGAAAGTTCTCCCCCTCGGCTGCGGCTTCATCGCCAGGGCCTTCTGCTTGGGAGCCATGTCTCCCTATGAGAAGAAAAGTAGGATCCCTATCCAGGGATCGAACTCCTAGCGCCTAAGCACGTGGTAGCCAAGCAAAACAAGGCTCTGCGTGCGCTAATCCTCCTTTCCCAGCCGGGAAAGAACCGCAAGGGCTAAACAGCCGAAGACTAAAAGGACAAACAGCGACGGAGAAAACTTCTCCTCTCCGTCGCTATTTCTAAAATGGCAGCTCGTCTGCCTCATGGCCACCCCTTTTATAGAGGGGTGGCCACACACCCTAACTCACCCGGATGTCTGAGTCCGGGTGGGGGCCCCCCGCAAAGAGCGCAGCGGCCATTTTGGCACCATGCTTTCATTCTCATGATGTGCCAAAGTAGGACAGTCTCGGTTTTATCATTTTTGCCCACAGAGATAGTTTAGCTTTGATTTGTTTTAGGACCCACTTGTTTGTCTTTCTGGAAGTTCAGAATATTTACAAAGCTCTCTTCCAGTACCATATTTCAAATGAATCATTTTTTTCCTATCAGCTTTCTTTACTTTCCAGCTTTTATATTCATACCTGGTGACCAGGAACACAAGAATGTGAATGATCTTAATCTCCAGTGAAACATCCTTATGCTAGATGATATTTTCTAATTATTTCATTGCTTCTCTTCCAAATCTCCATCTTCTTCTGATTTATTGTCTGCAGTCCTCATTTGGATTGATGATTAAACCAAGATATACAAAATATTTCATTATATCAATTTTCTCATGGTCAACTTTAAAGTTGTGTAATTCTTCCACAGTGATAATTTTTGTTTTCTTAATGTTCAGCTATAATCCTGCTTTGGCACTTTCTTTTTTTCTTTCATTAAAAGTTGTTTCAATTCAATGCTATTTTCTACCAGTAAGATGGTGTCTTCTGCATATCTGAAATTACTGATGTTTGTCCAGCCATTCACATGCCTCCTTCAACTGAATCTAGTTTGGCTTTCCATATGATATGTTCAACCCACAGATTGAACAGATAAGGGGATAAAATGCATCCTTTTTGGACACCTTTACCTATCGGAAATCATTTCTGTCATTCCATATTCTGTCTTAATGGCAACTTCTTTCCTACAAAACAGGCTATGCATCAAGACAATCAAGTGCTGAGGTAACTCATTTCTTTCAGAACCACCTACAGTTTATCATGATCCATATAGTCAAAGTCTTTGCTGTAGTTTATAAAGCAGTGGTGGGATTCAGGTTCACCCCAGTTCGCCAGAACCAGTTGCAGAATTTCCAGCTGACCCTCCCCATCCAAGGTAGTAAAAAATTTTGAATTCCACCACAGTTATAAAATACAGGTCGATCTTCTGAAAATCTTTTAGAACCAACATATTTTTGTGATATGATCATAAGTACCTCTTCCTTTTTGGATTCCAGCTTGAACATTATCTCTTTTGCATAGGTCTTCAGTATACCGTTTCCACCTTCTTTTTATTTCCTCTTGGCAAAATAGTATGGTTATTCAGTATACCTAGTCAAGGCTTAAATTCCACTTTGATTTCTCAGATCCTCTGGAAGAGATCTCTTGTTTTTCTCTTCTATTTCCTTGTAGAAGAGAAGTATGTGAAGTATAAACCTTTGTATATTTGTGTCAAGGAACTTGGAAAACAGATAGACAGTGATTCCGAAGACCATGTAGAAATTAGCTCACATCTGGGATGGACAGGTACAAGATGGGGGGGGGGGGGAGAGAGAAAAAAACCCAGTTTCTGTAGGCATGGAATTGAGAAGACTCACAGCTGGAAATTATCTAGTGCAGAGGTTCTCAACCTTTTTAAGGCAGGGGCCAGATCATGGCCCCTCAGACTGCGAGCTGGACTGGTGTCCTCCACTGCCACTGCTGCCACCTGGGACAGCATTTCCATAGGATTTGCCATGGTACCACCCTGAACCCACCACACTAAAAAACAGATTTAAGAAAATATAGATGCAAAAAGAGATTCTAGGAAAAAACCACAAAATAATGAAGCCAATCTATATTCCAAGAAATAGATGCTAAGCAGTTTATCAATGTTTCCCTGCTATTTAAAAAACCCTAACTATCCTACTCTAAGCAACAGCATAGTTCCAAGGAGGCAAGCAAGACCACAGATCAGCATAACTGAAGAGCTTTTAATCCTGTCTTTATATCAACAAACCACTTTCCCTGAATCTTCCATAAATTATATTATAAGATGGTCTAAACTTTACAGAAGGGAGTAACTTTTTTCAAAGTTATTGTCAGCCAGCAGCCTCCACTTGAGCATGTTGGTCTCCAACCCTCAGTCTATTCAAGGTCCTCCAAGTGGCATAGGGGAGGTTGAGTTTCTTAGCTATATCCTCCTTTAATGTTGTTCCTTGTCCAATGAGCTCCTTCCTCCATCTTCTAATTTGGTTTTGCAAGAGCATACCATCAGGAATGTTTGTTCTTGCCATAAAGCTCTTCCTGGATCTGAGCGGGCATACTTGAGGCTCATATCCATTCAGAGGATGTCAAGGGTCATTCTCTTGCTTAGCTCTGTCAGCTTCTGCTGCTACTTCTTTCCTTATCTCAAGTGGAGTGTTACCAACCAGAGCACTGTTGTTTGAGTACTATAGAATTCGATTTGTGTGGCCTGGGAAATGTATTCCTTTGTTTGCTACCTTCATTGTGACAGACCTGTAATCATAGGAGATGGTTTCTTCTCAAATGATATATAGACTAAAGTATGGATATCCAAGTCCAAAATGTATTGCTATCTGAGACTGAGGAAAAAAATTGTACATGCCACCCATCAAGCTGAGAATCATCACTATCCAACGTCATTTTTGGAATAGTAGCCATGTTAATCTATGCTTTAGGCACATCAAAAAAAAATTGTTGTGCCATTTAAAGAATACTGCTATATTTTTAATGTGAGCTATTGTGGATCAAGTCCACTTCATCAAACACAGGAGTGAGACATCAAGGCATTAATTTATATACACCAGATATAGATGCATAGAGTTATTAATCAACATGACAGTTAAGTATGCAAATCAATACAGCATCCTGCAGTTGGCAGTAGCAGATGATCTCTGGTTGTTATTCAAATTAGCTCTAAATGTTCCCTTTTCTTTTCTTTTCAAGTGTATTTCATTATTGTATTGTTTTATATCTTTAATAAAAATTATTAAAGAAAGAAAAAGAAATTGGCAACAAATTCTGTTGAGGCTTTCTGGGAACACAGGTCTATCTTTTCTTCTACATTTCCCCAGGGATAAATAGTTTCATTGCTCAAGTAATAATTTACCTAACCTGCGGTTGAAGAAGATGCGGCCGTGAATTGATCATCATAACCCGAAACAATTCCAGTAAAAATTTGTAACCTGGGACAGCGTTTCCATAGGATTTAATTTAATTTAAAATTTAATTAATTTAATTTAATTTTTGCGCTTATATACCGCCCACTCAGGTACAACCCGACTCAGGGCGGTTTACATAGCGGACAATAAATACATAATAATAATACAATAACACAATAATAATACAGTAACCCATCTCCAAAGGTACAGTTACAAAAACGCAACCCGCAAAATATACACTTCAATTATAGCAAGAGAAAACAAACAAAATTAGAAATACAAGATCCATAAGTAATTTGCCATTGTAAACTGCAGCAAACATTACCGAAAGAGGGCGTAACCCTAGGTTTTACTGTAGCTCTTTTCATATAATGTTACTCATTGGCTAGAGCGGTTGGGGATCCAGGGCACTGTGTTGGCCTGGTTCTCCTCCTTCCTGGATGGCCGGACCCAGTCGGTGGGGTGGGGGGTAGGGGATCAAGTCCAAGGCATCTCACAAATGGGGTGTCACAGGGCTCGGTCCTCTCACCCTTACTCTTTAACATCTACATGAAACCGCTGGGTGAGATCATCCAATCCCATGATGAAATATCATCAGTATGTTGATGATACTCAGTTGTATATCTCTGCCCGTGGTAATCCCAGAGATGCAGTCAAGGTCCTAACCAGTTTCCTAGAGGCAGTTAGGGTCTGGATGGGGGACAATGAACTACAGCTGAATCCTGGCAAGACTGAGTGGCTGTGGCCAGGCAAGACTGAGTGGCTGTGGGTGAGGAAACCTGGTCCTTATAAGGAGTTATCACCGCTTGTTTGGGATGGGGCATTGTTGCCCTAATCCGACATGGTGCACAACCTGGGGGTCCTCCTGGACTCGCGGCTTCTGCTCCAGGAGCAGGTTACGGCTGTGGCCAGGAGGGCCTTCGGGCAAGTGCGTGTTATTAATCAATTGCACCCACTCCTGGACTGGGAGGCCCTGCTCATGGTCACCCATGCCCTGGTCACTTCCCGTTTGGACTATTGTAATGTGTTCTACATGGGACTGCCCTTGATGACTATCCAGGGACTGCAGTTGGTCCAGAATGCAGTGGCCTCTGCAGTGGTTTGGTGTAGTCATTTCGCCTTGCCTCACCACTTCTGCAGGAGCTGCACTGGCTGCCTATATGTCTGGGTGCAATTCAAGGTGCTGGTTGTCACCTTTGAAGCCCTTCATGGTAGCGGACCAGGATACCTCAGGGACCACATCATCCATAGGACATCAACTTATCCAATGAGAGCAAACTGAGAGGGCCCCCCTCAGGTACCATCTGTTGGGGAGGCTCGCCTCTCCACCACAAGGAAAAGGGCCTTCTCGATCATAGCACCCACACTATGGAATCTCCTCCCAGTAGAACTACACCTCCAGGCCCAGTCGCTACCATTTAGGAAAGAATTGAAGACGTGGTTGGCAAAATGGGTCTGGGGGCTGGGATTGTCAATAAGCTCCCCTTTCTGGTTCATCTGAGGCTCCCCCCTCCTGTAAATAATTTTTTAATGTTAAGATTTTGTAGATTTTATATTTGTTTTTAGATAGTAAATGGCACAGCAGTGGTGGTGGTAATATTACTATGTTTTTAAGGGTTTTTAAATTGTTTATATTGGTTTTAGCTTGGGTACACCACCCAGAATCCATTGGATAGGATGGCATATAAATTAAATTAAATTAAATTAAATAAACTTCACCCTCTCTCATCTCTCTCTCTGAGTACTGTAGAACTCAGTCTACATAATAACCTTCTTGCATTTTTTTTAAAAAATTAATTTTCAAAACACCTAAAAATACACATATAAAGTATAAAAAAACAAAAAAAAACCACCACAAGAATATATATCTTAATTCTCAGTTATTTTACCTTTCCCTTCATAAGAACCTTCTTGCATGTAGAAAGAGAGTGTGGTGTTTATGTAAAAAGTGATGTATTCTTTATTCAGGAGCTTCCATGACTTTTGGCACATACCACACTGGTCTCTGTAGGGCTTACATGTCTGTTTATATTATTAAGCAGTGTCATTTGGTCCCAGCTGTGCTCTTGTGCTTCCTTGGTATTTGCTGCATAAAGCACAAAAAACACAGTACTGACCAACTGTGCAAAGAAAACCCCTGGGTATGTCAAGCCACAGGGTAGAAGAACAAAGAAGCAGTGTTATCATCTTTTCCAACCTCTGGCTGCTTTGGAAGACTTCATGGGGAGAAAGAGAAGGTCATAAAATGTCTATGTTGCAGGAACTTGAACAGTTTTGTTTGAAAATTGTTTTCATTTTGGCTTGCTCTGCAAAAATGCCCCACGTCTTCCTCCATATGTTATGGCAAAGTAATATTGGACATGAAATCATGAATTTTATTTCAATCGCCATATTTTCTCATACTACTGTGTTTGACATTTCTTCCTTTAATAGCTGCTACCTATTGTCTCACTGTGGGTACCAATTACCAGTGTGTGTACCAATTTACCAGTGTGTAGCTAATCTGGACCTCATACATGAGCTCAACATACCATCAAACTAGACCTATTTTACCCGTCATGCTCTCTATGTTCTTGCTTTTTTATCAAGTACAACATTCTTTCTTATGGATCCCACAGTTCCCAACTGGGTCTGGGCAAACTACTCACATTAATTTTGCTTGCCCCTTTCCTCAATTGATTAGGGATATTCTTAAACCATGTAAATGAATATTAACATCTTTTTCCACAGAGATGCATTTTTCTATGTTTCATTCTAAAATTTCAGTTTTATATGCCTCCTGACTCAAAATACTGCAGTTTAAAAGACACATTTCCTGCATATTTTAGCTGATTTTTGTTTACCTGAATATCACAGAATTTAGACAAAACAAGGAGCAGCAATGTATATTTTACTACAGGAAATGTGAATGAGATTCATTTGCTTAAAAGCAAGGACATGAAAAAAAATCACAAAATTACTTGTTCTCAAGGAGACAGGTTGTCTCAACACAATTGAGACAGCCTGCCAGGAAATCACTGGTGCCTGTAAGACCTCTCCATGATTCTGAGAACAAGAGAAGAGGCGTTTGTTGTCAGTGAGGTAGCCATAAATTTGCAGAAATTACCTTTGTATAGAACTAGTGTCCTTTCTGTTGTGAAAGCCAAAGTACAAATGCACAGCAAGCACAGAAGGACTGGCTGATGGATCAAGCCAACTATCTCCTCATCCTCTCCTGCTTGCTTTCCCCCCTTCCCATCTGAATTGAAATGTTCAATTCATCCTCCAAAAAGAGAAGACATGAGGGAGTAGAAATACAGTTTGCTGTATAAATAGCCATCTTCAAAGTCTAGGATAAGTGCCTACTCTGATTAAAACCCTGCCTGCTTGTCCGCTTGTCCCAAAGCAGAAGAGGTGGGAGAAAATGGAAGGAAGGATGGAGAGAGGTGGGGTGAATCAGCCAGGTAGCTGTACCTCTTTCTTTTGTGCTTGTGCTATGGATCTAGGACAATGGTGGCAAACCTATGGCACACATGCAAGATGTGGCACCCCCAGCCCTCTCTGTTGGCACGTTTACTGTCACCCCAGCAGAGAGTTTGCCCCGCCCCTCTGCCCAGCAGTCCAATAGGAGCAATCCCTCCCTCCCCCAGCACAGAGTTTACCCCACCCCTCTGTATGTGCATTCAGTCTCTAAAAAGGTTCACCATCACTGGTCTAGGAGCACGAAACAGCAAAAAATGTGTGAAAGAGAAGACAAGAGAAGAACCCTTGTTTTTTGCTACTTGACTCAATCAATGGAGAAAATAATAACTTTCAGAAAAAAATGTATGCTCGGACACGAGTAGCTGCCAACGATGACGAATTAGATGACACTTGTTTCAATAGGTTTGTGGCAGAACTGGCACCCCATTATCAATTGCCAATCCAAACAACACTTAGCTGCAGGATTGTTGCAGATCTATATGATGGTGTCAGGCAACTAGAACAGGAGCAGTTGGCCAGGGCAAAAGTGGTACATTTTACAAGTGACATCTGGAGCAGCCAAGGTACAAAACATGCTTATCTTTCCCTGACAGGACACTGGTGGGAGGTGGAGGCATCAGACATAGGGAAACTCACAAGGGCAAGATACAAGTGGATCATGTTGTATGTGGCTGTGATGGAGCATAAACGCGCAACTCACAAAATTTAAGAGGCTCTGAGAGACATGCTATAGCAGTGGAGTCTAGTTGCAGAAATGCAAGGCCAGCTTGTTCCAGACCATAGGGCAAACTTGGTGGCACCACTGCAGGCTGGGAAGATGAAGGAGGTGCAGTATATGTCTCACACTCACAATCTAGTGTTTGGGGTTGCTTTATAGGGTAGGGAAGATACATCCTTACCTAATACAATTTAGTGAACCAGAAAGGTGGTCGATATGAAGGAAATTTGTTTTTCCAGCCTGAAATGGTGGCTCTGGCCAGCAAGCTAGAGTAGTTGCTCTACTACAGGTTTATCTCCTTGTGGCAGAATGAGGAGTATGTTCCATTAACCCTTTCAGGCCCACAAATAGAACAGTGAACAATGCATATTAAGCAATGGCAGAGGGGTGGGTGGAATGGCAACACCAGCCAAATTTCTGTCTCAAGCAGCAGTAGTAATAAGGAAGGCATAGAGGTCAAAAAAGGAGGAAGAAACTAGCAATGTTCATAGCACTTCAAAGCGTAATACCTGCTGTTCCAGTCTGTCTGCCAGTGCTGCCCAGGGTATCATGCCCACTCCCTAGTGCAACCTGTCCTGTGCTTCCCCAATACTGCCATTATTTCCTGCCAGCATTCACACTGTTCAGGGCCCAGTCATATGGCCACTACAGTTATTTCTGAATACCTAGGCAATGTTGGGTGTTGGTGGGCACTCTTTTTGTTTGGCACACTCCTTGGGAAGGTGTCAAAGGACACAGGTAAATCCTTTTAAATGTTTTGCCTGTTTGTGTTTTCTTAAAAGGGGGAAAATAATGACAATAAAATAGTCATTTGGACTGGATACCTGGGAATTTTGAATTTTATCTATACTGTATTTCTGAATTGCAAATCCTAATTCCACATCTGAATTTTCATGCTAAAACTAACCATTCTGCTTGTCAACATGCTGCAGTTCTGCAATTTTGAATAACATGCTACTTCTCTTCACTTTTTCTTAGGAATGTGCCCCCCCCCCCCGGTGAGACACACAAAAATTAACACAGACTCAGACAAGGATCAGGGTCGTGTGCCTCTAAAATGGCACAAGGCAGGCAGGGCAATGATTTGTGTGCCTTTATCTGAACATGTGGTTGGAGCAGGAATCTAGTGTCCATTCCTATCTGATATCAAGAAGTTGCAAGCCTTTGATTCTTGATTACATCTGTAAAGGAAAACAAATAGGCCTATTGGTTTATACAACAAAGCAGGAGAATAGGCTGTTTTTAAAAAACATAAGCCCTTTGATAGCTCAGGAAGAAAAGAAGGAAGAGTTCTACTAAGACCACTTGATCATAATTCTTGTTTCATACACAAAGTGAAACATTTTGTCATTCATATTAAACCTGAACCCTGTTGTGTTCTAATGGTTTTACCTTCCACATGGATTACAATGTATCTGAGCCAATGTAACCTTGCCTATAGCAACAATGTAACCTTCAGCTGTATCATATAAACCCTGTAATAGGACGCGAGCTAATGACCACCAGCTGGCAGCAGCGAGCGTCCAAGCTCTCTTGGTCCGAACTCATCAAAGGCAACAGCGCGGGAAGCTTTCCCGCCACCACCTACACCTGGACAAGAAGGGCGTGACCCACAATGACGTCACGCAGACAGTAGCCAATGGGCTACCATGGCACCACGTTCAAATGTATTCCTACTGTATATAAAGAGCTATTGATCCGCCATTACCTCATGTTCCCTCTGTCCACGATGCAATAAACCTGAGTTAACCCAGCCCGAGGCTGTGTCCTGTGTCTTAGTTTCATACTCTAAATTGGCGACGAAGGTGGGATAATGGATTCCCAAGGAGCAGCCAGGGCACAGAGCGGGTTCAACATCACCAAACCGCAAGACTGGGAGCTACTTGAGATGGACTTCCATGCGGCGCTGGTGGAGCTTAAAGTCAAGGAAGACGATGAGGAGAGGAAGAGGGCCATCCTCACCCGCATGCTTGGAACGGAAACCAAGCGGACGCTGGTGGGCATCATCGCTCCAAAGAAGGTGAGCGAATTTAAGGCGGACGACATCATGAAGCTGCTACGGGAGCGCTTCCAACCCGCGAGGGCGATGTTTCCCGCTCGGAGCGCGTTTTGGAGGCGAGTCCAAGCGCCGGACGAGTCGGTCGAGGCATTCGTGGCCGCCATGAGGGTAGCCGCTGCCCCCTGTAAATGGGGCAGCATCCTAGAAATTGCCCTCAGGGACGGCGTGCTGTGTGGCCTGAAAGACAAGGAGGTGCAGCGCAGCTTGATGAATAAGGAGCCGCCACCCACGCTGGCAGAGGTCGTCGAGGCCGCAGAAGCCGCAGAGTCCACGAATGCTGGAGTGGACGAGATGCACCAGTGGCGTGAGTGGCGTCCCAGAGCCGGCAAGGCGGAAAGGTCGGTGCACGCAACTCAACGGGCCTCAAAGTCGTCCTCAGAGAGCAGCGACGGCGAGGAGGTCCAGAAGGTCCGAAAAGGGGGGCGCCGCTGCGATGGTTGCGGAGCGGCCCACGAGCGTGCGAGGTGCCCGTTTAGAAAGGCCGAATGCTACACCTGCGGCCGTCGGGGGCACATCGCCAAGGCATGCAGAAAACGGAAGGAGGGCCGGAGGCAGTCACCAGACCGTTCGACCAGGCCGGACCGTTCAGCGAGGCCCAAAGATGGCGTCCAGACCACGAGGAAGCAGGACGGCGTGGGCCGCGTCTCGGACAGCAGCGAGGACGACGTCCCAGTGCTCAGTGTGTCCGCGGAACAGTCCCATTATTTCGTTGAGGTACTAGTACAAGGGGCCCCCATCAGGATGGAAATTGACTCGGGGTCCTCCTATTCCATAATTCCCCAGAAAGAGTTTTTAAAAATCGACCCCCACGTGCGGCCCAAACTTAAAACTTTGAGGTCCACGCTACGAGATGTACAGGGGAACAGCATTCCGGTGTTGGGGGTCGGGAAATTTCGGGTTGAGTTTAAGAGACACTCTGCGGAGCTGCCCTTAGTTGTCCTCAAGGGGGGGAGTTGTAGCCTCCTAGGGACACAGTGGTTCCAGCCTCTAGGCCTGTTTATAGGGGGAGTACATGCAGTGGGGGTGGACCCAATACAAGCGGTGTGCGATGCGCATCCCGCCGTTTTTGAAAAAGGACTCGGAAAATTTAAGGGACCCCCTGTAGCCTTCGACCTAGATCCGGAGGTCCGCCCGATAAGACTCAAACCGCGCAGAGTGCCTTTCGCACTAAAGGACAAAATAGAGGCGGAACTGGACAAATTGGTGGGCCAGGGGATTCTTATTCCTGTTGATTCCGCGGAGTGGGAAACTCCAATTGTAACAGCTCTGAAGGCTAACGGGGAGGTGCGCATTTGCGCTGATTATAAGTGTACGATTAACAAGGCGATCCGCCCTAATGCTTATCCAGTGCCGGTGGTCAGCCACCTCTTGGCTAGGCTAAATGGGGGAAAGTGTTTCGCTAAGCTCGACCTGGCACAAGCCTATCAGCAGCTTCCCGTAACACCCGCCACGGCCGCGGCACAAACGATAGTCACACATAAAGGAGCGTTCCAAGTGTCGCGTTTACAGTTCGGCGTGAACTCGGCACCCGGCCTTTTTCAGTCGCTTGTGGAACGCCTCCTGAAGGGGCTGGAGGGGGTGTTACCTTATTTTGATGACGTATTAATAACAGGGGGGAGTGAGGCCGAACTGGCACGGAGATTGGACAAAGTACTAACTGTGTTCGAGAAAGCGGGGCTGAGACTGAGGAAGGACAAATGTGTTTTTTGCGAAACCGAGGTCGAGTTCTTAGGGTTCAGGATCACACCCGAGGGTATCAAGCCATCCAAATCCAAAGTAGTAGCCATCAAAAAGGCCCCTCGCCCCACATCCAAAACCGAGCTACAGTCATTCCTGGGGCTCCTCAATTTTTACCATACATTCCTTCCGCGGAAGGCGTCCGTGGCCGAACCGCTTCATCGGTTGCTTAAAAAAGAGGAGACTTGGGTGTGGGGTGACGAGCACGAGAGGGCGTTCAAAGAATTAAAGCAACTCTTGACCTCTGACGCAATTCTAACGCATTTCGACCCCAAACGGCCGGTGGTCCTAGTCTGTGATGCGTCACCGGTGGGGGTGGGGGCGGTACTTTGCCACGTGTTGGATGACGGAAGGGAAGCCCCGGTTGCATTTTATTCAAGGTCCCTGTCCCAGGCAGAGCGAAATTACGCACAAACCGACAGGGAGGCATTGGCAATTGTAGCGGGGACCAAAAAGTTTCACGATTTTTTGTATGGCCGCCCGTTCAAAATCGTGACGGATCACAAGCCACTGTTAGGGATTTTCACGGCAAGCAAGCCCACCCCGCAGATCCTATCACCGAGAATGTTGCGATGGGCCATTTTTCTCAACGCTTACCAACACGAGTTGGTGTACCGGCCCGGAAAAGAGATCAGCCATGCTGATGCACTTTCGAGATCCCCTTTGCCCTTGTCGGACGACCAGAAGGCTAGAGTAGGAAGAGACCGCCAGGTGTTACTAATTGAGGTTTTAGATGCACCCCCAATTGTACCAGCGGATATTGCTAGGGCGACAGGCAAGGACAGAACGCTCGAGAAAGTCAGCTCATGGGTACAAAAGGGGTGGCCGGCATCATCCCCGAGCACGGAATTCGACCCATTCTTTCGGAAAAAGCTAGAGTTGTCCCTAGAAAGGGGGTGCCTGCTGTGGGGCCAACGGGTGGTGGTCCCTACATCCATGCGGCCGAGGGTGCTCAAACTGCTGCACGTCAGCCACCCGGGCATCGTGCGTTCGAAAGCGCTGGCCCGCAGTTACTTTTGGTGGCCTCAGCTGGACGCGGACATTGAGCACATGGTCGGCACTTGTGAGGCATGCCAGGGATCCCGACCAGAGGCGGCCCGCCTTCCGCATAGGGAATGGGACGCAGCGAGGGGGCCGTGGTCCAGAGTGCATGTAGATTTCGCTGGCCCATTTCGAGGGACCATGTTTCTCCTGGTGGTGGATGCGTTTTCCAAGTGGCTGGAGGTTATCCCAGTAAAGAGCACGTCCTCCGCCACGACAATTAGCCAGCTACGGAGAGTCTTCTCCACGTTCGGTTTACCCGACACTTTAGTCAGCGATAACGCGAGTTGCTTCACCTCCTCGGAGTTCGGGGCATTCATGGAAGCAAACGCCATTCGGCATGTTACATCCGCGCCGTTTCACCCGGCCACGAATGGCCAAGTGGAACGGTTGGTGAGGACAACAAAGGATGCGCTTCGGCGCATGGGCCCGGGGGACCTAAACCACCAAGTGTGTCAGTTCTTATTAGCGTATAGGGTGACCCCCTTAGCGTCAGGTTACTCGCCGGCAGAACTCTTGATGCGGCGAAAACTGACCACGCTTCTGTCCAGGCTGGACCCGACGAGAGTCGAGGACAAAGGGAAAAACATAGGATTGGCAGTCTCGAAAGGGTTCACCGCCGGCGACCTTGTTTACTGCAGGAACTATGCAAGCGCAGGGCCAGCCTGGGTGCCGGGAACTGTAATTGAGCAGACGGGGCCAGTGTCATATCGGGTGGAAACGAGCACCGGCCTCCTCTGGAGGAGACACGCTGACCAACTGAGGCGCCGAGTGAGTGAAGGGCCGGTTAGTGGGGCGCAGCAACAGGATTCAGCGATAGGGTTCTCCCCCACCCGTTTAGCCCAAGGGGGAGACATTGAGGGACAGCAGTCCGAAACCGGGGGGGAAAACGGTGGTCCCGACTCATATCCTTTTGATACCCCAGTTCTATCAGAGCCCGGGGGGAGGGAAAAGGAATGTGCGGCCGCCGCCGCGTCCCCCGAATGTAATTTTGATTTTGGTTTTGCGAGCCGGGGGGGTTTTCAGGAGTGTTCCCCCACCCTTCCAAGCGAGAAGAGGGGTTTTTCGTTAGCCCCCAGTGCCCCCGGTTCTTCCCCGAGAAAGAGCACACCTCCCAACAACGCCGCGGAGCCGCGGCTAGTCACTAACAAGTCTCCCTCTCCAATTACAGGGCAGGAAACCAGGGGACAAAGAGAAGGTAGCAAACCCGGGGAAAGGCAGCCTGCATCGAGACCCCAGCGTGTTCGAAATAAGCCATCTTGGCTGAGGGACTTTGTCTCCTAAGGGGGGGGAGTGTGTTGAAGTGGGGGCTCGAGACATTGTCTCGTCCTAGGGGGGAGGGATGTTGTGTTCTAATGGTTTTACCTTCCACATGGATTACAATGTATCTGAGCCAATGTAACCTTGCCTATAGCAACAATGTAACCTTCAGCTGTATCATATAAACCCTGTAATAGGACGCGAGCTAATGACCACCAGCTGGCAGCAGCGAGCGTCCAAGCTCTCTTGGTCCGAACTCATCAAAGGCAACAGCGCGGGAAGCTTTCCCGCCACCACCTACACCTGGACAAGAAGGGCGTGACCCACAATGACGTCACGCAGACAGTAGCCAATGGGCTACCATGGCACCACGTTCAAATGTATTCCTACTGTATATAAAGAGCTATTGATCCGCCATTACCTCATGTTCCCTCTGTCCACGATGCAATAAACCTGAGTTAACCCAGCCCGAGGCTGTGTCCTGTGTCTTAGTTTCATACTCTAAAAACCCTGTATGTGGCACTCAATCTCTGCTGTAGTACCTCCTTGTTCCCAGCTGGCAAACATCCTCTTTGACTGGAGCCATCTGTCCTACTGATGGTGATGCAGAGACAACCATCCTGGTGACAGGAGGGAATAATAGGATGTGGAACAGTTACAGAAGAAGTACAATTTTATTTTTGATGTCCCAGTGCGGAGCTATCAAACAAATAATAATAATAATTTCATGTCAGAAATTACTCCGGGTTGAAAGGATTTTTTAAGGGAGAAACTCCGCTCAGGGGATGCCCAAATGAGGCTCCTGAAATTGCTGTTGGGAGAGAAGTGTTTAGCCTCCCTCTTCCACAATAGCATCTCAGTCTCTTCTATTTCCCATTTCTGTTAAGATGAATATTTGGAATTAAGAAAGGTGAAAACTTTTGCACTCGAGTAACCTTGGACTGGATCCTTGGAATGAAGATCAGAAGAAACCCTCTGCTCCAGTGAAGGTTAAGGCTGTCTGTAAATGTGTGTATCTGTAGGTGTCTTTATGAGTGTGCACACTCATAAGTATATGGAGCCATTAGTGCCTCCAGCTGATATCTCCTTGGAAAGGCTGTGTACCTTGTTTAAGGCATTTATTACCACATTATCTGTTCATTGGTACATAACAGTGACAAACATGAACTTAAAGTGAATGTTTATGACTGGATGTTTGTTATATTATGAAAAATTCAAATCAATCTCACCCGGGATTTTTAATAATAATAATAATAATAATAAGCATTCTGAATTGAGAAATCTGATGGTCTTCATTCATTTGCTTGGTATATATAATAACTGTTTACAATTGGCTACTAGATTTCATCCCTTGGATATTTTGGAAATAAGTTTTAGATTGTGTGGTTGTCTATTTTCTGGAGGGCAAGGAAGAAAAAAAAAGTGATAGACCTTTTACTGGAGACGGAAACCACTCTTCTTGGGCATCAACACCGCTTATTTAAAAATGGTGATTAGCATTTGAAATAGTGAATATAATAATGTAAGACTGAAACAGAACCCACTTCTCAGCCCGGATATGCTCTGTGGCACTCCTTTGAATGTAGACCTCCCATTTTGTTGTTGTTGTTCAGTCGCACAGTCGATTCTGACTCTTTGTGACCCCATGGACCATCGTCCTCCAGGCACCTCTATCCTTTACCATCCTCCACATCCCACCCAGCCCTGTGCCTACTGCATCCACAACGCCATCTAGCCATCTCACCTTGGCTGTCCCCTTCTTTTGCCCTCCACCTTTCCCAGTATCAAGGCCTTCTCAAGTGAATCCTCCCTTCTCATTTGATGTCCAAAATACTTCAGCATCATCTTTGTTATTTGTCCTTCTAAGGAGCAGTCAAGGCTAATCTCTTCTAATATTGACCTATTTGTTCTCCTCGCTGTCTAGGGGACTCTCAAAACTCTCCTCCAACACCACATCTCAAAGGTGTCTATTCTTCTGTGCTCAGCCTTTCTAATGGTCCAGCTCTCACAACCATACATTACCACCGAGAATACCATTGCTTTGACTATGCGGACTTTTGTTTGCAGTGAGATGTCTCTACTTTTAACTATGTTCCCCAGATTTCTCATAGCGTGTCTCCCAAGAATCAGTCTCCTTTTTATTTCATGACTGCAATCCCCATCGGCAGTTATCTTTGCTCCTAAGAAAGTAAAATCTGTCACTGCTTCTACTTCTTCCCCATCTATTTTCCAGGGACTGATAGGTCCTGTTGCCATTTTCTTGGTTTTCTTGATAATGAGTCTCAAACCAGCTTTTGCACTCTCCTCTTTCAACCTAACCAGAAACTTCTTTAGGTCTTCCTCACTTTCTGCCATTAAGGTGTTATCATCTGCATATCTCAAATTATTGATGTTTCTCCCAGCAATTTTGATCGCATATTGTGATTCCTCCATCCCTGATTGTGCATTATGTGATCTGTGTATAAGTTGAATAAGAAGGGTGACAAAATGCAGCCTTGTCTTACTCCTTTTCCTATTCCAAACCACTCCATCATTCCATTCTAACTGTTGCTTCTTGATTCATGTACAGATTTCTCATGAGGCATATAAGGTGTTCTGATATTCCCATCTCCCTAATCACTTGCCACATCTTGTTGTGGTCCACACAGTCAAAGGCCTTGGTGTATTCAATGAAGCAGAAGTTGACTTAGTTCTGGTATTCCTTTGTTTTCTCCATGATCCAACGTATGTTGGCAATGTGGTCTCTAGTCCCCCTTCCGCTTCTGAAACCAGCCTGCACCTCTGTAGTTCTCTCTCTACATGCTGCTGCAGTCTATCCTGTATTATCTTGAGCATCACCTTGCTAGCTTGTGGGGTGAGCACAATTGTTTGATTTGAACATTCTTTGGCATTACCCTTTTTTGGGATTGGAATGTATACCGATCTTTTCCAATCCTGTGGCCACTGTTTTGTTTTCCAGATCTGCTGGCATATAGCATGCAATAGTTTGACTCCATCATCTTTTAGGGCTTTGAAAAATTCAACTGGGATACCATCATCTCCACTGGCTTTGTTGTTTGCAGTGCTTTATAGGGCCTTTCTTATTTCACTCTGTAGGATGTCTGGTTCAAGTTCAAATTCCCCATCATTTTTATTTTCAGGGATGCTAAGGTTTTTTTGTAGAGTTCCTCTGTGTACTCTTTCCATCTTTTCCCATTACCGATCTCTAAAGTGCCATGCACAAAGCTGCAGATGCTTCATTTTAACTTCCATGCTATCCCATGCTGTGATGTTTTCCTTATTTCTTATATGCAGGTCATTCCGCATAGTTCCCACAGAATTCCCACAGAGAACCTTTGACATGTTCATGAAGTTACAAAAACATTTGGATGAGCCAACTTTTAGGCAGGAAAAATGAATAAATGTTCCAAAAACCTAACTAGATAAAATAATATGAAAAGGAACACACAAAAACAAACCACACTCACACATACACTTGATTACCTTTGTAAAGATCATGTCTTTCCAGTTTCCCTATTATAAGTCATATTCTTCCAGTGTCCTGATGGGAACGAGTGACAACTTTGAATGGCATTTTCAAAACCAAACATTGCTATGCTAGTGTGATACCCATGAGGTCCAAAAATAATATACATGGCACTATCACATGTTTTTTCAACCTGATCTGGTGTCCTAGTAACAGTGCAATGGGAGGCCTAACTTCACAGTTCGATTTCATTTATTTGAATGACAAAGGATGGCAAGAGTTTTATTGGGGAACATGCAAGAAAAGTTGGCCCCCAAGGTGGTACATTAGTAAAGCATGAGAGGGCACCTCAATCAACTTGTGTGAATTGAATTGTCCTTCTTGTCTTCCTTTAACAGGAACTGCCAGCACTACACCAAATAAACAAGTATTAATAAGGGGTCTTCTCATTTACATATACATAACTAGATATAGGGAAGGACAGATGAATGGATGGATAGATGGATACATAAATGCATACATATTTATTTCAATGTATCCCTGTCTATCTATCTATCTATCTATCTATCTATCTATCTATCTATCTATCTATCTATCTATCTATCTATCTATCTATGTCTGTCTGTCTGTCTGTGAGCAGGTCTATCTATCTATCTATCTATCTATGTCTGTCTGTCTGTGAGCAAGTCTAAAATAGCAATTGTCATAAAGGTAAATATCTATCTATCTATCTATCTATCTATCTATCTATCTATCTATCTATCTATCTATCTATCTATAAATAGATAAATAGATATAGATATAGATATAGATATAGATAGATAGATATAGATATATATTGATATAAATATATAAATATAATATTAATATAAAAAGTTAAAAATTATAAGTAGCATCTGTTGTGTCTCATGAAGACAAGGCAGGTTATCAGCCTTGCATGCATGCATGTGTTGTTGTTGTTGTTGTTGCTGCTGCTGTTATTGTTGCTGTTGCAGTTGTTGTTGTTGTTGTTGCTGCTGCTGCTGCTGCTGTTGTTGTTTGGATTTGTATGCTGCCCACTCGACAACGCAACTCCAGGCGGCTCACAGAACAATAGAGCATCCAATACACATTATACATATCATATCAGAAAATATACATATCACAATACAATGAAATACAATACCATAATATTAAATAGATCATAACATCATATAAATCACAACATCATAGAAATCACAAATAAATCACAACATCATAGAAATCATAAATCGCAACCATCATAAAGCATTAAGAAAAAGAAGAAAGTCTTTAAAGAAGTCTCACAAATTGACCGCCAAAGAGTCCAAGGCCTGGGTTGGCCAGGGGGTGATGTCTGGCCACCAGTTCTTACTGACAGTCCCTCACACCAGTTCTTCACATCCTTCCCAGCAGCCAAGTCCACGGCATAAATGGCACAAATGGGACCATGGATACAAAATCCCTGTCTGTCTGTCTGTCTGTCTGTCTGTCTGTCTGTCTGTCTGTCTGTCTGTATGTATGTATGTATGTATGTGAGTCATAACAGAGTTAAAAATTAGATGGTGCTCACTTTGCTGAATCTAAATAGGCTGGGAGCTGGTCATTAGAATCAGTTGGAAACCTAAATTTGGTACTCTGATCTCACAGGAAGAACTTAAATAAAATATTTCACTTTGGTTATTCTATGTATATTTATGATTTTAAATTAGTCATTTCACTGTACTCTGTTCAAGGAAATGTGTATATTGACCCAAAAGACATAGGCCTAAACTCAGTCTTGCTAAAAGTAAACCCAATTGGAACGAATGTGATCTGTTGCTCAGAATTAATTTAAGACCCATAGATTACAATCAGTGGTGGGCTTCATTTTTTTATTACCACACTGTGGGTGTGGCCAACTCTGTGGGTGTGGCCAACTCTGTGGGTGTGGCCAACTCTGTGGGTGTGGCTAGATGACTCTGTGGGTGTGGTTAAACTGCTATATTTTAATCTGTGCTTTTGTGGATCGAGTCCACTTCATCAGACCATTAGTTAGCAATTACACTTCGACACTCTAATTTTCCTTTAAAGAGTAACTGCAGCAGAGTAACTGCTGGCTCAGCCTCACCCCAATCTGGGTGCCCAGACCCAGCAGCAAGGATGTTGGAGTCATGTCCTGAGTAGGGTGAGAGGAGAAGGAGGAGGTGGGTGGGTCAGCGCAGGGCAGGGCTGTGGGCGGGGTCAGTCAGGTTTACAACTGGTTCTCCTGAACCTGTCTGAACCTGCTGGAGCCCACCACTGATTACAATGCTATTTACTCATATCTAAGACAGAAAAAGTTACTTTTTTTGGACTACAACTTCCTGACTCCTGCTGCCCAGAAACCACTGGTGAGGTTGGCTGTATAACAGTTGTAATCTGGAAAATAACATCTTTCACGTCTGAGTGTCTGACCTGTATTTTTCAAAAGTCAGTTTGGTGCTCAAGTTCACACCTACATTTTGACTCCAATTCGGGAACACTATGAAATACATTTGTCAGCTTGTGCAGACTGCAAGGACTGTTGACCACACTTTTAAAAAAAATCACCATGGTTGTCTTGACAAAGGGTGACAAAAAGGTTTTTAAAAATTATTATTCTACTTGCTATGCTTTACTTTACTTTATTTTTTGTATGTGGATTAACTGTGGGAAATCTACTATTAACAGGATTTCAGAGACACAGACAAATCCATTAGTTTAGTTCAAAACAACTTCTCATTTATCAAATATTATATTTGTTTATCCTGTTTTATTTTTCAGTTCGTGGCGTGAATGTGTTTCAAGTCTGCACAAAGACAAAAAAAGGGCTATCCTAGCATGGATTTTCTGGTGGCACAAATACCAGAAAAACCACGCTAAGACGTTTTAATTTCCAGGAAGAACCATACATTGTTTGTCTTCCCCAGGGGTGTTTACACAATAAGATTTTTACCAATAAAATTTTGAAGGAGTACAAATATCTGGGTATAATTAAAATTTTCTCTGCGGCAGAAAAGTTTTAGGAATGTGCAACAGGTAAGCTAAAATGCAAACTGTATTAATTTCTCCCCCATCTTCACTTACGTTATGTTAGAATGATTCACACTGTTTATCAGCTTTCAGGAGCTAAGTTCACAATGGATTTGTGAAGCTCTAACTTGAACTACAGAATGAGCTGCAGTTGCCAGAATTTCCCAATACATCCACAGTTCTTATCCCTGCATATCTAGCTCTGACCTATTTAATAAAGGACATTATTAAGGAATTTTCCTTAAAAAATAAAAAGGTGTTTCCTGGCTGAAATGGTGTTTCCTGACACTAATTAGATAATAAATCTACCTTGCCCAAGCATCTATCCTTAGAGGAATTTTTTTTACTTCAATGAGTCCCCGCTGGAAGAAATGGTATCTGGATTGAGCTTCGCAAAGGACTTCTCAAAGGTCAAAGCTGATGGCTGGAGGCTTTGGTTGGAATATTATTGTTAATACCACCCGAGATTCAGAAAAATAAATAAAAAATATTTCAAATTTCTGCTCTAATAACATAGGCTTGAGTTACACATTCATTTCCTGGATTCAGCTGACAGAGACGATATAGCAGGCTAGAGAAAACTTTATCCTATTATTCAAGGTTGCTCTTAGTTAATTTTTTAAACCTCTTTCAACCTGTATTCTTCCCCCATGGCTCTCAGTGCTCTAAGACAATCTTCCCCAATGATGTGCTATTGGATACTAATACTAATACTAATGCTAATGCTGCTATTTAATGCTGCTAATGCTAATGCTAATGCTAATGATAATGATAATGATAATAATAATAATTTTGTATCAGAAATTATTCTGGATTGAAAGGATTTTTGCAGAAGAAAATCCACTCAGGGAATGCCCAGATGAGGCTCCTTTCATGTCCCCAAGAACTGGGACAGAGACGGGCTCTCATTCCATCATGTAGTACCTGGGTCTCAAACTGCTGACTTGCCAGCTTTCCAGCTAACAAGGCGAGCTTCTTAACCACTGAACCACTGCAGCCCCTTAGGTAGGACATAAAGTCCAATGTCTCTGGGGGCAACCCAGTTGGGGGAGGCTAATTTTAAGGCCTTGTGCACAAGATGTACCTTTTTGCCCAAAGGCTGCATGGATCTTGTGCTGTGTCCATGTCACTTTGATGAATTTGTTTGCAGCTCACGAATGAATGACCATGTGTCACACTGTCAAATGAGGACTGAGAAGCCACTCTGGCACCTCCAAATAGAGCTTAACCCTAAGGGCATGATACCAAATTGTGGAGTCATCTCGGTGATATGTATAAATACCTAGTAGTGCCGCTTATTTGAAGATTTGAGCGAAAGGGACTTGGGGATTTAAGAATATGCCTCCAGGAACATTGCAGAAAACTGCCTGTGGTCCAGGCATGCCTAAAGCGAATAAACATGACAAAATGACAACTCAATCCCAGATGAAATAATACAAGGGGAAAGGGAGGATAAAAGAGAGAGGGAGAGAGGGAGAGACCTGTTCTGGTCTAGCCAAAGTACTTTAAACAAATACATTGATTAAAAGTTTGAATTCACTTGAAATTGCAGTCTCATTAAAACACCACCACGACCAAAGCAACTCTCAAGCTATGATAAAGATAAAAGACATTCAAATAAATAATGCACAGCAGGGACAACAGAAAGAAGGATGGATTTGACAGCTGAAATAACAGAACAAGTTGAACATTGTCTTTCTCTTTTTCAGTACTGGCTCAGCAATGAAAGCCCTGCTGGTTCTCGCTAAACACCCATCTAGCCCTATATGCTGCTCTTGAATATGGCTCAGTCAGATACTTTCAGGAACCTTCTCTTATGCTATTGCTATGTAGGTACTGGTATTCACCAAAAGCCATTCCAGAAATTCTGTGTAGATCTTATGGTTATTTCTCCTTTGTCCCTTTGGATGCCATGACTTCCAGCACTGCAAATGAGAAGAGATTTTGGGGAGTTGTTCAAATTCCTCTGGAAAGCCAAAGCTTCAATACCTTAAATTATGGAGGGTGAGCCACAATTCTCTTCCAACAATCATCCTTTATGTTGCATTACTCAGAGCTTTCTGGGGGTCTTTTTGAAGAACTCATTTCATCTTACCTAGGCCAGCTGTTAGGGTGTCTGGAGTGAGAGAGCTCTCCAAGGCTATCTGACATTAGTCACTTATTTAAGGCTTGCCATCTTCTGTTACTACATCCCAAACTATGCTGCTCATATTGAAGCAAGCAAACAACAACAACAACAACAGGAGTCTTGGGCAATATTGAAGCATAACAATGGACCACATTAAACACCATTGTATATTAAAATCACCCATAGGTTTGTTCCCTGCATTCATATGAGAGATATATTGAAAACAAGTGCCAATGTCTTGTGAAATAAAGAAACCCCAATCATGTGGAAACCTTTTGTTAAAAATATACTCAAGGACAATGTAGGTTCCTAGAAATAACAATGTGGTCTACACCCACAATTTCCATAATTTCTTCCTGTTTATGCCGCTGTATCAGTTTGCACACAGACAGTCTTGTTTGATTTTTGAAAGCTAATCAGTATCAAGTCTAGCTAGTAGCAATCACAATCACACGTATATACCGCCCTATATTGCTTAGTGCACTCTCTGAGTGGTTCACAAGTTAATTAGCTTTTTGCCCCCAACACACTGGGTACACATTTTACAGTAAATAAATGTATTTATTTACTGACCTGGGAAGGATGGAAGGCTGAGTCTACCTTGAACCCTGTCAGGATCAAACTCACACCATTTTGGTAGCAGTACAGCAGTTTATTGTTTGTTTATTCAATTTATACCCCGCCCTTCTCAGCACAGGGCCAACTCAGGGCGGCATTACAACATGTCAATTAACAAAAATGTCCAATAAGATACAATATACAAATACAATTACAAAGAATTACATTGAAGTTAAGTCAATTTCACCAGTCAAACCATAGAAAGCATCAATATATGAAGAGCAGAAATAAGATACAAGTTACAGATACAAATTACATCACTGCACCATCAGGACTCTTGGATGGGAGACTCCTTAGTACTAAGTCCAGGCATAGCTAGGAAAGAATCCTGCATAGAACTCTGGGTAGTGCGTTGTCTGATTTAGTGTCCTATCCCTCTCTGTTTTCATCTGATACAAACCAATCATATTAATTCCTTGGTAAACAGGTATATTTTAGCATAGCATGTTGTTACTGCTGCCATGTGAATGAACTGGGAGGAAGACTCGATGAAATGTGCTAATGCTGATCTATGTGAACGATCTATGGTAGTGCTAGGGATATAAGGAGCCATATGCTGGGTGTCTTCCAAAAAACTATCTGCTTTAACATTTCTTCTACTGCAAAAAGCAATAAGATTGAAACTATCTTGATTTATTCATGCTACTTCTGCTTCCTTTTCATTTATATAAGCATTTAACTTTTAACAAAAGTATTCATCCCTTTAAAGTGTTCATATATCTTTTTAAAAAACCAGTTGAAAGTGGCTCTCTTCATTGAAGCTTTTGGGAAGATGTTTTCAAATTAAATTTTCTGTTTGTATTTTAGCCATGAGTATTGTTATAATTAGTGATATGTGTTTGATTGTTTTATTCTTATACTTGTTGTCACCCTTCTGAGAGTTATATCATAGCCATTGCTATCTTTAGTTCAGAGGCTCTCCAGTCTGCCCTCATAGGACAGACTGGGTGACGCGCAGTCCCTTAAAATTTAGTGATTCTCACTTCCCTTGTATGTTGTTACTGCTCTATAGATATTAACATTTTCAATACTCCCTTTTCAAATGTTGGAAAGTTTTATGTGTGACACATTCTATCCTGTCATTAATTCAGTGTGCATCATTCTAAGAAGATGCAGTTCATTCTAAGAGCAATTCTCTCAAAAAGGATGAGTTTCAGGAAGGGGTGTAGACATAGAAGAAAGAGATTAAGCTAGTGTGGGTTCTAAGGTTTCTCATGAATGAAAGATCCAACAACTCAAGCTTTTGTACCTTTAATAAGTATGTGGTAGAGGGGATTATAGTGTATGATGGCTCCTCAACCAATTTCATGTCCAAATAATGACACATTGAGGAGTGTATGACAATCCATCACATGCCCTTTTGGAGACACTTCAACCCATTTTTTGCATCCATAGCAGTATTTGTGTATTTCCAGATTTTTGGAGGAAAACTGCCAAACCCATTTGTGTGGATTCACAGAGACTTGGTATGACAATCCACTTACTCCCAAGTAGTGCTCAGGAGTCCTCCGGCCTCCTCGTGATGGGATTGCACCTGATCCTGCTTCCCTGGCCCAGATTGGACCCAGCAGTTCAGGCTTCTCCTATCAGTGTGCCCAGTCTCTCCCAACCGAAATCCAGGTGATGATAAAGGGTGCACGTGAAACTGGTGTAGATTCAGGTAGCATAGAGCCAAGTAATCACTCCAAGTGTCTTCAGATATTTTAGAAATATATTGAAAGCACAGCAAGATTCAGGATACAGTCCAGCAAAAGCTTAGAAAGTATTTTAAAACAAAAGATATAAAGCAAGCTGCATGTTCAAGGGATAGCCAATGCCCCCCTTCTTTCTCAAGCCTCTACATTTTTGCAGTTTAAAAGCACAGCATCCAAGAGAGTGCCACCCACTGTGTGTCTGGGTCTCAGGGTTATATCTCATTCCATAAGGTCCACCTTTGGCCTTCCCCCTTAGGGATTCCAACCAATGATCTTACAGCAAGACATATCAATCACACATTAGGTTTCATTTTATCCCAGCCATGAGGCCCACATAGTTTACATACTAGACCTGGTGCGAAGGGACTCCTACACACCAAATTCCCCATCTTGGATTAGGCTAAAGCAAAGGGTATAATTCATTCCATCACACTTGGGCTTCTGAAAAGCTGGAGTGCCAGGGTTCACCATCATGGGTCTAGGCTGTTTTTCTTGCAAAAATAAAATGGCTGGTGAATGAATGAACAAATAGTTCCTGTCTGATTCGATTTTTCAGTCATTACGAATACATATTCCTAGGAAATATTGCTGTAAGGACACTAGCCCAGTGAAGATATTTGCTGAAAGAATAGCATTGTAAAGGAGAACCCTCTGTCTTTTGCAGGTGCACCCCCCAAAGAAAGACTCAGACACCGGTATATGGATAAAGGCATTGGGTCACTTTTATTGAATAATGCCCTAGTCCGAATTATAACTTTCAATTGGTAATCATCCAATTGTAATTCTTAAGGCAAGCAGGCCGCAGTAACACTGGTAAGGTTCCTCCCAAAATTGCCAATGGCAATTGGCTACAATGTATCCATTTGTATCAATTTGTTTGTTGACACAAACAAATTGTTGACCGGAATCAATAAACTATCTACTGACCCCACCCTCTGACGTGTATCCATCAAATCACGGGGTGATGCATGCTGAAAAGCTCCTGCCATCACCCCTTGCCTGGTTCGTCGTTGACCGGTCAAAGTTATTACACCTGTACCTGTCTAAGTGTTGGCCAGTCAATTGCGAACCTGCCGGATACCTATGGGTCATAAATATTTACCTTACCAGTGCTACCTGCCACACAGGGAGGCTTCAATGAAGACTCACCCCCCCCCCAGACCGTCAGCTCGGTCAACAGGCCTGCTTGCAAATCTTCCAAAAAGAGGTTCATACCTCTAGCTGACACGTGGACCCATTCCCTGCATAAAGATCATAATTTTGTAAACTAATGGTGGGGTGTCGCATGACCATTCCCAAACCCTTGTCTGCCAAGAACCGGGCAACAGCCCTGTTCACCGAGCGGCGAGCGCGGTCAACGGCACGGAGGTCAATACCTCCCCTGTAAGAATGACGCGGTATGATGTCCGACCATAGCAGCCTTGTGGACGGCCACACATAATGCAAATAAGCTAGGTCACTGCAAATCGTGAATTTTAAAGAAAGGCCAGTGACCTGGGCGAGGTCATTGCCCCTGAGGTGCAGTACAAGGGCATCAGGCAGTTCAGCATCCCTGATGGAAAACAGGAATGGCAACAGTTCCCGCCATCTCATTCCGCGCTTACCGTACCAACGTATGCATGCGGTTGCACGCAGTCCAAGCTGGGGTCCCCACTCTGTCGCCGCAGCATACTGCGCTGCCCAGTGCACGTAACTGTGGCCCACCAGCCATACTGCCACCGGTGTGCGGGGACACACAGGGTCTGTAAAAGAAGAAAGAGAACAGTGACTTAACTGGTACTCATACCTGGAGAGGGCAAACATATAATGCAAAACGCATAGATCCCCATCTTCCCATACAGCGTATATCAGCCTCAGAGTACCCAAATGCAGCCACAGTGGATGCAGCACCTATCCTAAATGAATGGGTGCCGTAACGAGCCCCGGGGAGGCCAACACTGGATAGTGCCATACCGGTCACCTTCCAAAATTGAAATTTAGTAAGGGGAGACCCATCCTGGTGGCAGAAAAACAGGCCAGGGTGCGTGCCACGCACTGCCAAGAACTCCTGTAGGGCACCAACCAGACAGATGTCTGCAATGGAACATCGTAGCAGTCTAACACCACTGCCTACACCGTGCTGATCAACTTTTGAGGACCGTATCCTCAACTGAGCCCACTCATTAGAGACATAGACATCGTCGAGTTCCAGTGCCCTACGAGTTGCATCCGCCTTAGACAGTAGTACCAACTCACTGATGCGGAGCGCTCCAAAGAAGGCCACCGTGGTAGCCGCGTGAAAAAGAGCCACCGCATACCTATCAAAACACAGGTTATGCCAGCCTCGTGCAAGGTGGGTAAGCACCCCCGGTGAAATTGGTTGGCAAGTGTCCGGGCGGCGGCCACGTTCCCGTGTCCACCCCTCCAAAACATGTCGTACGCGGAAATCATTCACGCAGTCAGCAAAACCCCTCACCTTGGCCATAAATGCCAGTGCCGACAGCCTGGATGCTATAGTGCGAGGAGCCAGACCCTGACTGTGTAAACAAACCATAAATTGTAAAACTTGTTCAACTGGAATGGGCCACACTTTGGGCAAATGTAGTTGCACACAAAAGGTTCTAAATTGTACAAAAGCATGTTGATACGCCTTATGCGTGTGAGGTGCCAAAGACATGCCGATCGCCCGGTTCACCTCTCCTTGCCAAATGTCCAAATCTCGGCCGGGAGTGGCGAGGGGAATTCCTCTGCTTCCGGAACCAAGGCACGGAACCGGGGGATCTGCAGGCGGGATAAAGCATCAGCAATATCATTATTAATACCTGGTACATGTCTGGCCTTAAAAAGCACATTCAGGCATAGGCTACGTAACACAAACTGGCGGACCAACACCATCACTCTAGGTGACTTAGACGTCTGAGCATTGACAATGTGCACTACCGCAGCATTGTCACACCAAAAATGGACCACTGAGTCGGCCCACTCCTCGCCCCATAGCATCAAAGCTCCCAGGATTGGAAAGAACTCAAGGAATGTAAGATCACAGAGGCGATCCGTGCCCCGCCATGCTGGAGGCCATTGGCCATAAGCCCACCTCCCCTCAAAGTAAATCCCATATCCCAGGGAGCCGGAGGCATCCGACTGTACTTGGAACCTAGGGGAAACTAAAAGGTCAGTTCTCCAAAAGGAGACCCCATTAAATTCCCGCAGGAATTTAAGCCAAACCAAAAGGTCAACCCGCATGCCCCTGGTCAGTCGGACCCTATGATGGCGCTGTGACAGGCCAGACATGGCGTCGCATAGGCGCCGCGCAAATGCTCTGCCGGGCGTGACCACCCTGCAGGCAAAGTTAAGATGGCCATGAAGTACCTGGAGCTCACGAAGTGACACTTTACGTTTGGCCAGCAAGGCCAAAATCATCGCGGAGATCTGGGTGACCTTCTCAATGGGTAACCGGGATGCCTGTGCAACTGTGTCAATTTCAATACCCAGAAATGTGAGCATAGTGGATGGGCCCTCGGTCTTTTCGGACGCTAAAGGGACACCCAGTTCCTGCATTAGCGTCTGAAATGTAGTGAGGAGACGCGTGCACATGTCCGAGCCCCGTTCACCCACGAACAAAAAGTCATCGAGGTAATGAGCTACAGACCGAGACCTGGACCTGCGAACAAAGGCCCACTGAAGGAAGGTGCTAAAACGTTCGAATGCTGAACATGAAATAGAGCAGCCAAAAGGCATGGCCTTATCTACATAAAACTTCCCTTGGAATCTAAAACCCAATAGCTCAAAGTCCCCCGGGTGCACTGGCAGTAATCGGAATGCCGATTTAATGTCACATTTTGCCAGGAGGGCACCAGGACCACAAGAGCGCACCATCCGTAGGGCTTGGTCAAAAGACGTATACCTGACCGAACAAAGGTCATCAGGAATAGCATCATTGACAGAGTAACCCGCCGGGTATGATAGATGGTGGATTAAACGAAATTCCCCCAGTGCCTTTTTGGGTACTAACCCCAGAGGGGAAACCTTCAGGTTGGGGAAGGGTGGTACAGAAAAGGGGCCCGCTACCCTCTTGGCCTCTACCTCTTTGGCAATACTCAGGGCGGCCACCTCCTCCCTACACTTCAGAGAAAGTAAATTGGGGGCATCTTGGGGTCCCCGCACTCCTTTGAATGGGATACGGAAGCCCCACTGGAAACCCTCCAGGAGGTACCTCGCGTCCTCCCTCCTTGGATAAGTTGAGAGCCATCGCTCCAACATATACACGTTAACTGGGGAGGGGGCCTTTTGACTGGCTAGCTCCATCAGCAGAAGCTCTGACCGCTCCCTGTCCACCTCTACCTCTGCCCTGTGATCCACCGGCCTGCGGGCACACGGCGGTGGCGTGGAGGCCAGCGCAAGAGAGACACTCGTGTTTATATCGGCACTGCCGCTTATTGCACACGCCATTAGCCGAGAAGCTCCAACACAGCAAGCGGGCTGGAACCCCCTGCCCCGCCGGCTGGCGGGAAGCCTGTGTTGGAGCAGCTCGCTGCATGGCATGGCCACAATGGTACCTATCCCCAGGCGCCGGACGCTTGGGGGTCATGTACAAGAGCCACAATTTCTGACAGGGCTCATCCCATCTCATCTCCGGGTGTAGGGGCACCCTCATTCTAAATTCCTCATCGTAAGCCAACCACGATGGGCCAGGGAAATCCACCATCGCCCTGTAAATATTGTCCAAATATTGGACCATAGGAATGGCCAGATCAGGCCGGGCCCTAAGGTATACCGCCATATAAATAAGATATGCTGGCAACCAGTTGGCCCAGGTGCACGGTGGCTTACGACGACGGGACAGCTCTTTGTCTGTGTCGTCCTGTCCCTCTCTCTCCTCCTTAGTGGGCTCACAGTTCAATAGGGAGAATATATCCACGTACTCCCCCGCCAAATCTTTTCCCTCGTGACCTGGGAAAAATGATCACCAAGGGGCAAGGAATAACCAGCCGTCGGCAAAGCCGTCACCGGCACATTAGGCATATGGGGCATACGCAGCAGGACCTGGACAGCCCCTGCGATGCCCGGCACTGCCCGGGGGAGGAAACCCCCGCCCTCAATGAGGTGCCATTTTGAAACCAAGGGGCACTGGGATAGACTGGTAACTGATGCCCACTCACCACAACTTGACGAGGCCAGGGCCACTGAACCCCACCACTGGAAGTGGGCTGTGATGTAGGTGTACTAAATTGAACCTGATACTCACTAGGTGCACCCCTGTGAGCCGCCCCCACTGGGGGTTCCGGCCCACGGCGGGTGTCGGAGCTCGCGACCGGAATCGAGCTCTGGGGACACACCTGACTGCTCCCTGTCTGCAGCTCTGGACGAACAGGGAGCTGCGAGACACCGGCAGACGCAGGCCGGAGAGTCTCGAGCAGCTCAACCCGGCTGGCCGCCTGGTGCAGTGTGGCAGCCGTCGAGGTAGCCGGTGGACACGAAGGGCCCCCGGCAGAGAGAGAAGGGCCCCCTCCCATAGGGAGCTGTGCAATCCCCAAGGATGCCTCCAGCACTGCTAAACGTGCTAGTAAAGCATCCACTGCCACAGATCCCCCAGCATAAGGCGGGCCGGGTGGGCCGTAAGGCCCACCAGGCATTTGAAAAGGAACACCGAAGTGAGAGCCTGGGCCAGAATAGGGCCATGCCCAAAACTCCGGCCCATGAGGGGCCGGAGGAGGAACGGGTTGCGCGCCCGCACCAGGCCCTCCCCCGCTGTCCTGACCCATGGCCGGCAACTGTGGGCCGAGGGCCAAAGCCCCTGAGGGGCCGGCCTGAGGCTGGCCAGCCAAGGCCGACTGCCAAATACCAGCCTGAATCACCCCACCGGTATCGGTGGGCAAGGCTGGGATAGTGCCCTGCCGCGGGGGTGCAGCCCTGGTCCTCCAACCTGATGGCTGCCCCCCATCCTGCGTAGGGCCCGAAAAAGTCCTCCCCTTTGGCTGCGGTTTCATCGCTGGGGCCTTCCGTTTGGGAGGCATATCTTCGAAGAAAGAGCAGGATCCCTTTCCAGGGATCGAAAACCTAGCACCAAAAGCACAGAGCAGCCAGCAAGCTAAAGGCTCTGTGCTAATCCTCCCTTCCCAGCCGGGAAGGATCAAGGGCTAAACAGCCGAAGACTACGGACAAACAGCGACGGAGAAAACTTCTCCTCTCCGTCGCCATTTCTAAAATGGCAGCTCATCTGCCTCGTGGCCACCCCTTTTATAGAGGGGTGGCCACGCCCCCTAACTCACCCGGTTGTCTGAGTCCGGGTGGGGGGGCCGCAAAGAGCATGGCGGCCATTTTGGCGCCACGCTTTCATTCTGTCAGTATCATTACAGACATATAATGCTTTCCTCTCTAGGCACTGTGTGGCAGATTCCCATGTGCTGAAAAGGAAAAGATTTAATACATTCTTAAATAGATGAAATGATTCCAGGTTTCTGCGTGCCCAAACTCCTGGAGAAAACAAAGAGGCGGATTGCTGATATTATTGCATACAAAACCAACTTCATTTCTCAGTGGCTCAGTAAAAGATTCTTGTTGTAAAAATGTAAATAGCACACGATCCTACCTTAGGACATATAGAACAAAGCTAATCTCATCAACTGTTACTATTTTCAGGAGTGGCCTCTATGATATGGCCTCTAATTAGAGATGTGGACTAAATTTCTGTCAAATAAATTAACCTTCGTCATACTGCAGTATTTCTGCATTTAATTGAGTGGGAGGGTCAGACAGTACATTCCACTGTTTTTCAGTGTGCAGTGCATGCATTTATTCCTTAAACACCAGGAATCAAAGGTTGTGTATGGGCTTTCGTCTTCCTTTAAGACTCCAGATGCTTAAGAATCTTTTCATCCACCTGCTAAGGGATTTTAGAGAGAAATGGAGCCCTCAAATATCATTCCACAGAAAGCTGCATAATGTAACCCGCCTAATGCCATTACATATAAATGAGAACACTCATTAACACTGGAGCAAGATTTGACCACATGATATAATTATTACAAAAAGCAGGGTCTTGTGCCATTTCCAGTAACATGGAAAATTAATAGTAACTGTCATCCAATTAGCTAGATTCTTCCTGGAATCTCATTAAGCATTTGTAACAATGCCATTTCTGCTTGATCTATGGTCGATCCCTCTGTTCACCTCGACTGGCAGGATGAGGGTCAGAAAATCCCATGTTCTTGATGTAAAAGTGAGCAACTCAACCTAAGATGCTCCTTCCCCACCATCTCAATTCCAAGTGAAAGCCTGATCTGTTGAATTGCTATCTGTCACACATTTCTAAAGGGCACAGGGGGAAAAAAACACCAAATTGGCAAATCTTCAAATTGTTCATGGAGCAGTTCCTTTCACGTCCCTTTTCATCTGAAAATGTACACAGCTGTTAAATCAAGCTCGGCAACGGGATCCCACATTTGCTCAACCCGTTTTCCACAGCTTGGTGAACCAGTTCTCTTTGAAGTTTCTTAACTTAAAGAGCAGCACAGTAATCACTCACCAGACAAATTCCTGAAGGGTCTTAGCAAGCTGCTCCGTTTCACTAGGCACTTATTGAAAGTTTTGATCAGGCAAATGCTAGAGAGCAAACCAAGAGTGTTCCAGCATTTTGAGAGCCCAAACAGTCTCACTGATTATGAGTTTCAGGTATGACTCTTTAGTTACCTTCCACTTACAAAGTGGTGCCACTTACATTATAGGTCTAAGTAGCTATTCATTTCCAGACATTTGAGAAAGCCAGGCTCACCTTCTCAGGTCAGGGTAGACCTTTTAAACACTGATGCCAAGGACACTCCTTTTGCACAGTTAATGATCATGCTGGGCACGAAAGCTCCAGCTATACCAGAACATTCTGTTAAGCACAGATACACTATAGTTTAGCAGCTCTCATAGTCCTAGCTTTTCATAACAGACATATCTGTTTTCCTTTGTGTGAGTCAATTTAATGATGGATGGGGTAAAAACCTTTTAGTGTTGTCTGTTTTCATGTGAACAAGGAAGATTTCAGTCAGCTTTCTTCATCGGGTATTTTGAACTAAGTACGCCCACCTGTTCCCAGGTTGCTAGGCTTTGTTCAAGGAGTTCCAATCTCTAATGGAAATAGATGCATCACCCCTGAACTAGTCATAAGACTACCAACTAATTACATGACAAGCCATGTGTTTAAAGTCAAAGACAATGTGATTTATTCCTACCTCAAGTCCCAAAGGCATACAACCAAAGACACTGAGAATATTAAGGTTAGGGGCAATTATCATAACTTGGGAAATAAGACATAGCTGAAAATATTCATCATATCACAGCAGAATGAAGATGTTCTTAAGTGAAGATCATTCTAGTGGCATGAAATTAATGTGTTACTATATTTGTATGCCACTTCTCTCTCAGTGTATTTAGGGTAGGTTGCAATTCAAAAAATAAATAGCTTATAGTTTAATGGTCATGGTAAAAAAAGACACATATGTAAGATGAAGGACTGGGGTGGTTTAATTTAATTTTAATTTAATTTAATAGTCATATTTATATATGCCGCCCACTCAGGCAGAACCTGACTCAGGGTAGCAATACAACAAATTCTAAAAACACATAAAAACACTTTAAAAGACCCATATCCCACCCACTTTAAAAGACCCATATCCCACCCACCCATCCCACCCACTATAAAAAGAAGAAGAGAGAGTTCTTAATGGTTTACATAAGCCAGCAGGCGGGGACCGTGTTCCCATTCGGGCCCCACACCTGCCCTGCCAACCAAGTCTTCAATCCTTTCCTGAAGGGCAGCAATTCTCTTTGAAGTCTTAGATCTGTTGGCAGAAGGTTCCAGAGAGTTGGTGTGGACACGGAGAAGACCCTCCTTCGGGTGCTGGACAGATGTGCACCCCTAGTTGATGGCACTATTAGAGAGCCCCTCCGGTCCACTCTGGTTGGACGGGCAGACACTCTTGGGACGATGCGGTCTCTAAGGTATCCTGGCCCACTGCCATATAGGGCTTTAAAGGTCAAAACCAGCACCTTGAATTGCACCCGGAGACAAACTGGTAACCAGTGTAGCTCCCGAAGTAGTGGTGAGGCATGGGCATATCGCCCACATCCCATCACCACCCGGGCTGCCGCATTCTGGACCAGCTGCAGCCTCCGAATGGTCGTCAAGGGCAGCCCCATGTAGAGCGCATTACAATAATCTAGTCGGGAAGTGACCAGAGCATGGGTGACCATAAGCAAGGTTTAGTGGTTAAGATGATGAACTTGACAACTGGAAGGTAAGCAGGTCAGCAGTTCAAGACCTGAGCACCATATGATGGAGTCTCTGTCCCAGCTCCAGCCAACCTAGTAGTTTGAATGCAAGAAATTGTGAATAGATAAATAGGGACCACTTTGGTGGGAAGGTAACAGCGTTCTGCGCACTCCAGTGAAGAATTTCAATCACAAGAAGGAGGAGGAAGCCACATAAAAGCAGCTAGACAGCCAAATGATAATGTCAAAGGGAAGGGACCAAGACCCCCTGGGGTCATGATGGCAAACCTTGGCACTCCAGATGTTCTTGGACTTTAATTCCCAGAAGCCCAAGACGCTGTGAATCCACACAATGGGTTTACTGCGATTCATCTGGCCTGCACTGCCCTCGTCACTCCTGGAAGCAGAAGTAAAATGCGCCTTTTGTTCTTATTCAAATAATTTTCTGTGCTTCACTTAGATAACATTTTTTAATGAAGTGGCTGGTTACTATATGCCATGCCGCAAACTCTTGATCATTCTCTAACAAAGAAAACAGATTTTACAGGTGACTGCATAAGAAAGGGAAGGCTTTGTTGCATGGATATGTCTCCCAAATACCCATGGACCAATAATGCAAGCCATTGTTTTTACTAGGGATGCACCTATAAGGGCTAAAGATTTGTGCCTGATGGATGTTTTGGAGACTATAAACTGAGACCTTGTCTGGGTCCATGATTACATTTGTGCATTTCTGCATTGGATACCTGGGAGAAACCCACTTCTAAAAATGGAGAAATGGAACTTCGCCAGGCCCACAAAGGTTCCTGATGTGCAACAGGCTGGACAAAGTCTTCTGCCCTGAGTAACAACACCACATAGAATTGGGTCCATTCCCCACATTCTGCCCAAAGGGTTTGCACATTCCTATGTGTAGCCTGATAAAAAATAGGTTCACTAGATTGCTAGTTGACTCTCAGCATCATGTGATGCATAATATATGGAACTTTGGCCCTCATTTTAGAGGGTCATAGTGCCATATAAAACTATGCAGGAGTGCAGCTTGAAAGCCTTTATGACCAATCTATCAAAATGATTGGTTCAAATGTATTTATTTGTCTGTAACAACAACATCACCAGACATACTTAACATACATGTGTCAGAGCATCTAGTATTCTGAAAAGGCTATTTAGAAATCATTGAAAAGATGATTTTCAGCACTGTTGGAGATTCAAGGGCATGATTCACTTATGCACTAGCTTTTTAAGACATACAGAATAGCTCTAATTGTTTCAGCAAGGTAATTGCAACCACAGAAAACACCTGCCAACTTGTAGGTATCTAAGCAGAAGCTAAGGCCAGTGATCTCATAAAAAGCTTATATCCCTGTATATATGTTGCACATATTGGAGAGTGATTCAGAATGCAGAAGACAGTCAGAGAATCCAAAGAAGTAATATAATTTTACAATGTTTAGTTTTCTGTATGGGTCACATAACAAGTAACAGATGGTGGAAGAAAACCTAACATTCATTTTTCTAATTTTGAGTTTAAAGGATGTCATGCATGAGTAAAGCATAAAATCTAATGGGTTGAATTGTTTTCAGTACAGGTCTAACGAAAGCTCCATTCTTAAGTTGTTTTCTAAGATGACATCAAAGTGTGTAATTTTAACAATGCATTTCTAACTGAATTAAAAATTATATTATTGATGAAAAAGATGAGTGACGCTATAAAAGCCAATGGGATCAAATCTGAATTTTGTACTTGCAATGGAGAAACAATTTTTAAAAAGTTTTTTCTAGGGTGATAAAGGTTACCAGCAGAAATTTGTAGTCTAAAGAATCTGCAGCAAAATCACAGATGGAGTTTGACAAGATTACTACCATTTTATAGTGCCTCCTGAACTAATAAATGAATCAGAACATTGTAATCTACCAGCTATATGCTTTCCCAATTGTGCCAATATTTTTTTTGGCTCAAATAGTCTTCAAAAATATGCTTAGACACGCGTATTAGAGAGAATGCATGTATATATAAAAATGCGTACAGAAAAATCCAAGGCCTTAAATAAGAGAAGACCAAGAAAGGATATTTTAGCCACCATCAAATATTTGAAGACCTGACACATGGAAGAATGAGTATGTTTGTTTTCTGCTTCTCCAAAAGGTAGGACCTGAACCAGTGGATTAAATTCAAGGAAAGGAGGGAGAAACTCCTGAAAGCAAGAATCATTCAGTGATAGGATGGATTAATTTGAAATGTGGTGTGCTCTCTTTCCTTGCAGGTTTTAAAACAGAAGTTAGTTGGCCATCTGACAGATGTGCTGTGGATTTCCTACATTGTTGGTGGCTGGGTTAGATGACCCTTGGTGTGCCTTCCCACTCCTCAATGCTATGTTTCGAAAGGTGATCAACATACAAGTAAGGTACAGTAAATTGCCAGTGTGACCTTGTCTCAGATCAGCCCACAAGCACATCTGTTAACTTGTTTGTCTGTTAATAAAGTTAGTTTCAGTCTGATGGTTGCATTTTTCAAGGAGGGAGAGAACCAAAATGCACTGTGCTTAAAAACAGCCATCACTCAGCATATACTTCATGGTCCATGATAGTGCTTGTCTGCATCGACAGTGGCATGCCTTCATCCCATACATCTGTCAATAACATTTAAGGATCTGACAAGACGTGGACAGATTCAACCCCAGAGGACTTTCTTAGGCAGTTGTCACCCAAGCTGTGACAGTTTATATTTTTGTTTTTAAGATTAATGACACACTCCACATTAATCATGTTTATATTTACATTTGCGGTGGATCTAGTAATTCTTCTTAAACAAGAACTCCAGTTCACACAGATTGAGCAACTAGTATCTACTGTGTGAGTTAGGGAGAAAAATGAAACAGAATCAGCAGACTCCCATTTTCTCCAAATTTGTGTGTACATTTACACGTATGTGCAGTCAGAATAGAAAGATGTGTCAATTTTGATTTTCCCCCACTCATTATTCCAATCTTATATTCATTTTATCCCATTTCGTGTATACCAGTTCATCAGGATAAAATCTAAATGAAAATTTGTAAGCATCCCCTTCGCTAAGACCTTTTGCTAATACTGTATATCTATAAAAAGTGATTCCATACAGTTTAGAGAAATATGAATACTACAGGATAACCGAGGATTTTTACACCCTATTTGGAGAACTGCAAAACAAACAAACAAAAATTATATAGACAAAAAAATTACCAAGAGTGGAGGCAGAAAATAGTGGCCTAGTTCAGTGATGGCTAACCTTAGTACTCCATGTGTTCTTAGACTTCAAATTGCCAGAAGCCCAAGTCAGCACTCCTGTTGATCACCTGGAGTGCCAAGGTTAGCCATCATAGGCCTAGTTGTTATCCTCAGCTATGCCTATTGAATCAATTGCTTAGGGGTGACTATAGACACCTATATGACCATATGAATGTCTATTTGGGATGGGGTACACAGAAAGAGCCTCCTCAAACTTTGTGGTATTTTTGAAACATAATTGGGTGGTATCCCAGAAAACAGCAACCTATTTCCCATACTAGGTCAGGTGAAAGGAACTACAGAATGAACTCACCAAAAGGAGTGCTTCGTTTCGGCAGGTTTATGTCTGGCCTAGACACAGAAGAAGAAGTCTATTTGGGACTACCAAGTGGATGCAGGCACTGTTCTCAATAAATAATGATCATCCCAGTAAATAGCACAGGAAGCCAACTGTGGCCTTCACAGCTACAGTTATTTGTGTTGTGTGTTTTTAAACATGTACACTGCCCAGTACAGTGACTTGTCACTAATCTGGCAGTATAAAAAGCTAAATAATACATTTATAAATAATACTGTGCTGGTAGGCACCTGAGATAATATATCTGATAGTTCCTTGACAAGATGGAATAAGCTCATGTTATTTACCAAAATGGCTGATTAACCTTTGTTGTCGGTAGAACCAGTCTGACCAGGTTAGCCTGCTATGGTAATAGAGTAGACCATACTGCCAGCGACTCAATGCTGATTGTCAGGCAGCTGTTAACTAACCTAACCACCCTGAGGACTAATAGCCTTGGATAGTGAAATCAACAGGGAAGGGAGATGGTTCCCAAGTGGATAAAATCCCATCTGAATCTTGATGGAGGGCAGCAGCTTCACCAATACTGGCCTGGAGGTAATTAGGACCTTGCATGCCAAAAGGGCTTAGGACTGGAAAATGACCTGCAGAACTGCATCAGTGGTACAGGTGTCACACGGTGATTTGGAAGGCTGATGAAAGGCCTTGCTGTACCCACACCCCAATAACGACGCGGACAAAAATTCTTTGGATTGAAATTGGGCCACATTTATTTAATTCAAAATGGTCCTACCTTAACAACGGTTAAGGAACAAATGGGCCGAAATAGCACTGGCAAGGGGCAAATCCAATCAGAACCCTAATTAACTGCCTCTCACCACTTGTTACTGCGGTAACAGTTGAGAGGCTCCGTCAACAACCGGCTTCAGCGGAAACATGTTGTTGACCACTATGGGTGTTAAACTATATAAGTCATTTGGTTGGCCATACAAGTTTGGCTAACCTTGTCCTCACTATGGCCAACCAAATGGTTTTGCCCTATTAAGTAATAATGCAGTTGCCCCTAACCAGTGCTATCCGCCATACGGGGAGGAGTTCAACGACTCACCGCCCCACCATGACCGCAAAGGGTCAACAGGCCCGTTTGCAAGGAGGCCAAAAAGAGGTCCATGCCCCTTGCCGACAAATGCACTCCATCCACACGATACAGACTGTGGTCTTGTATCCTCAACAAAGGGTGTGGGACAACGGTCCCCAACGCATTGGCGTACAGGTAACGGGCCACTGCCCTGTTGACTGACCTGCGGGCCCGATCAACGCCCCGGGAGTCAATGTCGCCCCGGTAAGACACTCGTGGTACCATTTGGTACCACGATCCGCACCCGTGGCCAGGACTGACCCAACAGGGCAAGATCTCTGTGTATGGCACCTGCCAAGTCCAGACCTGTGGCCTGGGCCAAATCATTGGCCCCCAAGTGCACGACCAGGACGTCCGGCGGACCTTGATGACTCAGGGATCGGAGGAATGGGATCAACGCATGCCAACGCATTCCCCGGAAGCCGAACCATTGAAGCAGCGCCACCGCACCGATGCTGAGGTGTGACCCCCATGAGGTGGATGCAGCATGGCGGGCTGCCCAGTATACATAGCTGTGCCCGACGATCCATATCCTCACTGGCATCCTGGCACATGCCGGAGCTGCAAGAAAAGAGAAAGAAAATGCACGAGCAAAGTGCTATTGGGATAGAGGTCGGATATACAAGTGGAAGGGACCCGAATCCCACCTCCCCATGGCCCTAATAGCCTCATCGCTGTAACCACATGCAGCTGCAGTGGACGCCGTGCCAATCCTGAAAGAATGTGTCCCGAAACAAACCCCCTTTAAGCCCAACCCTGTCAATGCTGCACAGGTCACCCGCCAAAACTGGTACCTGGTCAAGGGCTGGGCATCCGAATGGCAGAAAAGGGGGCCCTGCCCCCCACCGTGCACTGCCAAGAAGGCCCCGAGGGCTCTGACCGGGCAGATTACTGGGTTGCTGCATGTGTAAAGCATAAGTGTGCTGCCCCTGCCAAGCTGGTCAGTTTTGGAATAACGGATGAAGAGCCACAACCATTCCTGAGTAGCAGTGACATCAGCCAGCTCCAATGCCCTGCGGGAGGTATCACTGCGGGACCGCACCACCAGCTCACTAACCCAAAGTGCAGCAAAGAAAGCCAATGTGGTGGCCTCGTGGAATAAGCAGGCCTCGTAATAATCCCTGCAGACCACCAGCCAGGCTCCAGCCATTTGCAGTAGCACATCAGGGGAATCGGGCATCGGGCGTCAGTGTGGGGGCCGCGTTCGCGAGCCCACCCTTCCAAAACACGCCGGACTCTACAATCCGACATGACATCTGCCATGCCATTTACCTTCGCATAAAAGGCCAATGCTGAGAGGCGGCCCGCAATGGTCCGAGGTGCCAAGCCACCAGCATGTAGGTGAACCATGAACCGCAATACATGATCGACAGGGATAGGCCAAACTGTAGGGAGGCGGGCCTCATGGCGAAATGCCTCAAAAGCCCTGTGCATGGTAGCGTATGCCTTATGGTTGCTGCTAGCCAGCAACAGACCAATGGCCCGGTTCACTTCCCCACGCCAAACCTCCACATCTTGGCCAGGATTCGCAAAGGCAGGTCATCGGCCTCCGGCGCCAGGGTCCGGAACTGATCTATCTGTAGGCGAGACAAAGCGTCAGCAATATCATTATTGATACCCGGTACGTGCCTAGCCTTAAACAGTATGTTGAGGCGCAATGCACACAACACAAAATAACGGAACATGGCCATAAGCTTAGGGGAATGAGAAGTTTGGGAATTGATGAAGTGGACAACGGCCGCGTTGTCGCACCAAAAATGGACGGCCGAATTAGTCCAGGCCTCACCCCAAAGCAGGAGTGCCCCTAAGATAGGGAAGAATTCCAGGAAGGTAAGGTCCGGGAGCACGGCAGTCCTGTGCCATGACTCCGGCCACCTGCCATATGACCAATGGCCATCGAAGTATAGCCCGTAGCCAAACGCTCCGGACGCATCCGACTGCACCTGGAACCTGGGGGTCGCAATTTTATTTTATTTACTTATATTCAAATTTATATGCTGCCCAATCAGGTAAACCCGACTCTGGGCGGCTCACAACAAGTTAAAACACACATAAAACAGTACAACCAATTAAAACCAATTAAAACCCAACATACCCACCCACCTACCCCATTCCTCTTAAAACCCACATAAACCCACATTAAAAAAAACAATTAAAAGAAATGGGGGCTTAATTTATAAGCCAACAGGCAGGGGCCACTCTTCCATCTGGGCCCCACACCTGCCCTGCCAACCAGGTTTTTAGGTCTTTTCTGAAAGGTAGCAGCTCCATCTGCTCCCGCAACTCTACAGGCAGGAGGTTCCACAAGGCCGGTGCGGACACAGAAAGGCCCTCCTTCGTGTACCAGAGAGACGAGCCCCTCTGGCAGATGGAACAATCAGGGAGCCAATCCGGTCTGCTTTGGTTGGACGGGCGGACACTCTTGGGACGATGCGGTCTCTAAGGTATCCTGGCCCACTACCATGAAGGGCTTTAAAGGTCAAAACCAGCACCTTGAACTGCACCCAGAGGCAAACTGGTAGCCAGTGCAGCTCCCGAAGTAATGGTGAGGCATGAGCATAACACCCATGCCCCATCACCACCCGGGCTGCCGTATTCTGGACCAACTGCAGCCTCCGAATGGTTGACAAGGGCAGCCCCATGTAGAGCGCATTGCAATAATCTAGCCTGGAGGTGACCAGAGCATGTGTGACCATAAGCAGGGAGTCCCGGTCCAGGAGCGAACGCAACTGATGGATGACGCGAAGCTGTGAGAAAGCCCTCCTGGCCACAGCCGCCACCTGATCTGCTAGTAGCAGCCCCGAATCCAGGAGGACCCCTAAATTGCGTACGATGTCTGTCTGGGGCAAAGCAGCCCCATCCAAGACCAAAGTTGGCAGCTCCCTGGATAACGCGGGACCCCCTATCCAAAGCCACTCAGTCTTGGAGGGATTCAATTGTAGCCCGTTGTCCCCCATCCAGACCCCATCGCGCCAGAACGAAACCCCATTAAAACCCGAGAGGAATCCCAACCACACCTGGAGGTCATCCCGGGTACCTCTAGTCAAATGAACCTCATGGTGCTTCTTGGACAAGCCAACCATGGCATCGCACAGGCGCCTGGCGAAAGCCCGACCGGGTGCGACGACCCTGCAAGCGAAGTTAAGGTACCATGCAGTACCTGGAGGTCATGGAGGGATGCCTTGCGTTTGGACAGCAAAGCTCGAATCACCTCTGAAATGCAAGTCACCTTGTCAAGGGGCAACCTGGAGGTCTGGGCGATGGTATTAATCTCAATCCCCAGAAAAACCAATTTGGTTGTGGGACCCTCAGTATTTTCAGAAGCCAATGGCACCCCCAATTCGGCCATGAGCTCCTGAAAAGTGGCCAGCAGGCGCGCACACTCACCTGTTTTGGCAGCGGCCCCGAACAAAAAATCATCTAGGTAGTGTGAGACAGAATCCACCCCCAAGCGGCGGGTGAAGGCCCAATGCAGGAATGAACTGAAATGCTCAAACGCCGAGCAAGAGACAGAGCATCCAAAGGGCATCGCCTTATCCACAAAATATTGCCCCTTGAAACGGAAGCCTAGCAACTCAAAATCGTCGGGGTGAACAGGAAGGAGGCGAAATGCCGACTTTATGTCACATTTGGCCATCAGTGCCCCCCGGCCGCAGGCCCGGACCATGTTGAGTGCCTGATTGAACGACGCGTACCGGACTGAACATAGCTCGTCCGGCATGGCGTCATTCACCGATTTACCACCTGGGTATGACAAATGGTGAATCAGATGAAATTCACCAGAAACCTTTTTTGGGACTAGACCCAGGGGCGAGACCTTCAAATTAGGGAAAGGAGGTGCATCAAAGGGGCCAGCAACCCGGCCATCCTGCACCTCCTTGAATATTTTTTCTTTAGCAACATGTTCCATCCCTTTTAAAGAAAGTAAATTAGGGGCATCTTGGGGAGAATGTGCCCCCAAATAAGGGATGCGAAAACCCTAGCAAAAACCCACCCAGATGTATTCCGCATCCACCCTCTTGGGATAGATGCGAAGCCAACACGCCAAAACCTGCAGCCTAATCGGGGAGGGGTCCTTTGTTAGACACCGCGGAGTCAGTGTTACCCCTTCTGGGGCCCTGCTGTCCCCTGCTCCTGCCACAGGACCCCCCCGATCTGGTGCAGGCAGTGGCCGGATGGGGCCCTGAGCAGACAGAACATTCATGCCTATACCTGCAGATGAGTAGCTCCAGCCGCGGATGAGTAGCTCCAGCACAACAGGTGGGCTGGAACCCCCTGCCCCGCCACCAGGTGGGGTGATTGTGCAGGGCCAGGGCGCTGTACAGCATGGCCTGAATGGAACCGGTCACCGGTGGCCGGGCCGAACAGTGTCATATAATACAGCCACAAAAGCTGGTTGGGCTCGTCCCAGCGCATCTCCGGGTGAAGCGCGGCTACATACGAAATTCCTCATTGTACACCAGCCACGATTGACCCGGGTAGTCCACATAAGCTCGATAAATAATGTCGAGGTATTGGAACAGGGGAATAACTAGATCGGGATGAGCCTGTATAGAGACCACCGCATAGATAAGGTATGCGGGCAACCAGTTGGCCCAGGTGTGCAGAGGTTTGCGACGACGGGCCAACTCCTTGTCCCTGTCATCCTCTTTCTCCTTCTCATCCCACGTGGGCTCCCTGTTCAAGAGGCTGAACAGGTCAACATACTCCCTGTGCCAGATCTTATCTCTGGTGGCAGGGAGTAGGTGATCGCCTAGGGGAAGTACGCCCCCGGCAGTGGGCAACACCGACATACCCATCCCCCGCCGACCCCACTGGGGGTTCCAGCAGGGCAGGGGCACTGGAGCTCACAAACAAAGGAGAGCTCTGCCCGCTTTGTGGACTGAGGCAAAGGCGTCCGGCACTGGCACCGGAATGCTGCGGTGGTGAACCAGCAGCACTGGAAGGCATGCCACCCGCAGGCCTGGCTAGCAGGGCTGCCTCAAGGCGGGCCAGCCGGGAGTCAACTGCGGTAGGCGGCAAGGCATCCTGAGTAGGGACCAGCTGTGTGGCTGGGCAAGCGGCCCCGGCCCAAGGCAGGAGGCCTGCGGCCCACTCCAAGGCCACAAAACAAGCCTCTAATGTGGGGTGGTCTGGGCCACTGGGCACCGAAGGCATGGAAAGTGGTGGGGGCCCCTCGGGCACAGGCTGGACAGCCGAAGGGGCCAAATGGACTGGGTGCTCCCCAGCCGGGGGCCTGGCCAAATGCCCGGGGTCCTCATTTGAGGGCCGGGTGCTGGCAGCCCTGCGTGCCCTGCGGTGCGGTGGTAGCGCAGGCTGAGGCGCCGGTGCCACCATGTGCCTGCATTGCGCCATGCGAGGGCAGCGGGCTGTGAGGGTGCCACCTGAGGTGGCCTTCTTCTTTGGCACCATGTGGGCCTAGAGTGCCAGGGGGAGACAAATACAGGCCCCACTAAAGGAGCATGCCGGCAATGCAGGCGGGATAGACCCACGTGCAATAGAGGCCCCCACCAGCGAGGAGCTCACCCAAGCAAGCAAGCGGAGGGCGGCCCGCAGCCACGACCCGTTCCCGGGTGGTAGGCGGTGGTGCGCAGGCCCCGCTGAGAGAGAAAGCTCGCGTAAGTGAGCGGCAAGGCTGGCGGCACCCACCACGGCTACCTGCGGCCCCGGCCCGTTCCCGGGCAGGAGCAGCAGGGGGCCACGCTGCTGCAAAGACAGCTGCCGCCGCCACCGAGACCGGGTGAAGGGGCGGAAAAGGCCACAGATCACCGGAGCGCAAGGCAAAAGCCCCCGGAGTGAGCCCGTTCCCGAGCTGACGACGGGGGGGAGATTGGCTGGGCACGGCAATGAAACGCACCCGGGGCCCAGCTGAAATTTAAAGAGAGGGGGCCATTGGCCCGGCCACCCCTTATAAAGGGGTAGCCAGCCATGCCCCCTCTCCCTTGCTGGTGTGCCCGTGCCTCAGGGATGGGGCCAGCAAAGCACACGGTGGCCATTTTGCCGCCGTGCGTCCCATTGTATTATATTCTCAGGACAATCTTCATGGCTGATTACCAAGATGATCACCAATGTTCGGAATCAGATACTGCACAAGAAGAAGTAGTAGGTAGAGGACAAAGACCACAAAGGGACAAGGACATAGCCAGGGGGTAGTCAGGGCAGCTTTGCCCACCCTGAGTTAGCAGTTTGCCCACCCTTAAACTCCCGGCTGCTTATATATATATTATACTGATCATAGTATGTGGGTCACTTTCATGGCAAACTGGGATCCACCCTAATTAAATTCACGCCAATTACATTTTTCCTGCTTCAGGAAAAAATGTATTCTCAGATATGAGTTGCAGTCAACAACAAATGCTGTGGTATATATGACAATGTTGCTCATCCTGGAAAAAAAAATTCACCCACCCACATCTAGAATCCTGGCTACAGCCCTGCAAAGAGAAACATATTGCCCAGGGATTAGGTACAACTGAAAACAATGGGATGGCCTCTTTCAGAGTGGGTATGCATCAAACTATGCCACGAGCAGCATGGATGCATATGTACAGTCTCTTAAGGAGAAATTTCATGATCCTGCTCAGTGTGTGTGTGTGTGTGTGCATGTGTGTGCACGTGCTTGTGCACACATGTGCGCGCACGCATGTGCGCGCACACACGAAGGCAGTGGATATTTGTACAGCAGCACAGTGTGCATGTCTTGGCATTCACAACAAATCCAGGCAGTTAATATTCTTCCATGATGTCATGTCTTTTGCACAGGTGTGTCCTGTGGCTACAAAACTAAACTTAAATGCCTTCCCCACACTACCTCCCTCCCTGGCTTTGCTTCTTCCAATCCTGGCAACTGTCCAGAAAAATAAAAATGTGATTGACCAAATAACATTCAGGAAAGGTGGCAGCCCCTCTTAAAGCATAGATTCATACATGCACACACATGGAAAGCATAAAAAAGGAAGAAAGAAAGAGTGCCTCATTTGAAAAATCATAATTGGAACACTTGGGCGAGTAGGAAGAAAAGGAACTGGCCAAGGTCATTCTGGAGGTCAATAAGTAATGAGAAAGTAATTATGAGAAAGAGATTCTATTTCATTTCTGGGAGTTCTCTGGCTCCAATACTTTTTCCAAAAGACTGAAATGTTTTAAATTTTTCTTACATCTTGGCCTTTCACCCTCCCATGTACTGCTGAGTTTGTTGTATTGGAAGCTTAAAATGAATTTTTGTGCCTCACGGTTCTCTCCATCTGACCCTGCTATTGCTTTTAAGGCACCTCAACTATTGCCCATTTGCTTTCTGGTTTTCTGAAAACAAAAGGCCCAGTCAGAGGCTGAGTAGCAGGTATACTGTTGCAGAGGTAGTTAATGAAAGAGATATTTGATTACAAAAGGATAAGTAACCTCTTTGTAGCTTGCAATTAACATTTAACTTGATATGGCCAATAAGCCAACTGAAAAGAGTGTCAACTGTATTAAAAGTGCTTTTCCTCTCATCATTATGAGACTCATTGCACACAGACACTGGCAGATATTATCCTATTGTGCCTAGTGATTTGGTTTGCACATTACAACAAAGGCCAGCTTTTGGTATAAAAGGCTTGACATCAATTGAACCATTCGTCAGCTATTACTAGAAACAATCTCTCAAAAATTGCTCAGGTTTCCAAAGTCATGGGAATATTATCAAGCTCAGTAGTCTTCGGGCACCATACTGACCATGCAAACTGATTGGTTTGGGAGTGTTAAAATATAAGTGGAACTTCTCTGCTTGCATATCCCTAACAGAAAGGTAATCTCTGTGCACAAGCCTTTTGTTTCTGAATCAAAACGGAGACTTCAATTGAAGTGAATGTGTCAGTCCTTAAATGCAGGAGACTTCCATGTGCTTTCTGAAATTTTAGATCGGGGTTCTCAATGTTTTCACTCTGTGGGCCACACCATGCCCCCTCAGGCAGCTGAGCAGCTGTTTTTGCCACTTCTGCCGCTTCTGGAGGCAGTGGCAGGAGTGAGGGCAATACATTTTTTGCTGTTTTCACCACTTCTGGTAGCAGTGGCAACGATGGTGGGTGCGAGGACAGCAGGCCACATGAAATGGTGCTACGGGCCAGTGCCAGCTCACGGACCGTAGGTTGCAAACCCCTGTTTTAGATATACACAGGATTGAAAGTCATAAAGTCATAACTGAAGACTTTATCTTTGTGGTCAGTTTATGCCTATGCAATATTGCCATTTGTGGGGTGCACCACTTATTATGATCTTATTATTTCTATTGCTTACCATGTGGCTTAGCACATAGGCTACATGCCTTGTTGGAATTAGATGTGGAAAGTCACTGCATCAGGTTCCCAACAACAACAAAAACCACAACCCTTGAAACATGTCCACATGGACAAATGAAGGTCTTTTCATGTAGCAAAGAAACAATGACTCTGCACATCAACATCAGGATCTGGAAGTATGAATCTGACTGTTTTCTTGAACAGAAGCCATCAAAATATATACAGGAGTTGAGAGAAAGTCTAGGGCACTGTTTAATAGTAATTTTGCTTTTTGGCTACAGGGCAAAGGAAGATGACAACCTAGCTTGGCTTGTATTGTATTAGCTGTAAGGGAAGAAGAACAACAACTCCTTCCCAAAGCTATATTGTACATCCTGTCCACACAGCTCCCCAATACAAACCACTCATAACCTAATTCTTTGCACACAAAAGCTGAATCCTCAAAAGCAGGAGCACAGGACAGTAAAAATAGTTGGGGTTCAGATCTTTTGCTTTCGAGAACCCCATGATTTAGGTTCTGGAATATGTAAATTAGCTAATAATGTGAACCATTGTTTTTCATGTCCTCATAGGCAAAGTTGAGGAATCTAGAAGATTTTCTGCTCCTCATACAAGAAGGTGAGACCATTTTGGTGATGTGGAATTATAGTTTTAAGGTAAATTGCATGATTTGTGCATATAGTCTACCTGTACTCAAAACTACAGTTTTTGCTATCTTGTTTTAAATGGACTTTAGGAATCAAAAGCCTTGGCTAGGTTGTTTGTGTCTTTTTAAACAATTGGCCAGACCTTCTGTGCTTCTTAAAAGGAAAGGATTCTAGATCTATGCAGGTTGCTACAGAGAGCAATTGAAAAAATATTGATGAAGAAAAGTGTTCGTTATTTCAGTATTACTCTGAATGTAAGAATTTTTGCAGAACTTGAAAATGCCTCAGTGAAGTGTTTCATTGTACTCAAAAAGCCTAAACTGACAAAAACAAGAAATATAATATTATACATAATGCCATATATTATGTATAAACACCATATGAACATTTATTGCTTGTCATAATTACCTAGAGAACACTGCTGAATGCATCCTCCTTCAGTCCTGAAATTTTATATACAGTATAGATGAAGATGGACCATCACCAGCACACTATTAGAAGATCCACATCCTCTGATCTCTTCCGTTTTGAACACTATTTTCTAATTATTTGCATTTTATTAGTTACATTCATAAGCTACAACATTTATGTGCATGCTATTTATGCCCCACCACCTGTACAAAAGAAAATCTGGTAAGATAACATTATTGAGTTAGCCCACTTCTGATAAAAATTAGTCCAATTATTTTAACATTTTAATTTGTAGTGAATTTTATGTTCATATTTTTAAATTATTCAATGCTCTGGGGAAAAATTAAAGAAAGAAGTCCTCCAGCAGACTCAGGGTGATATACATGGCTCCCCTTCTTCCCAATTTACCTTTTTAACAAATCAGGATGGCAGAGATGGGCTAGCAAAAGTCACTTAGTGAATTTAATGGCTCACTTAGATCTCCTAAGTGCCAGTTTGGCACTCTAACCGCTACATCACATGGAGTGAAAGAGATGTACTTCTTAGGAACAACATGATTTTTATGTATTACTTTATATCTGTTTTCCTGTTCTGACTCTAGTAACACACTTCTATCCATATGTTCGCTATATTCAGTGGGTCTTAAGCCAGACAAGATTGTATCCTGAATGAGGAATGTTTTAAGACAAACCACAACAGGCTGTTAGGCTCATGGGAAACAAAGATTAAGGCTGTGATCCTATATACACCCCTCTCTAGGAGTAGGTGCCATTTGAAGAAACCTGCCTTGAATTGCACAGTTAAGATGTAATGGAATTCTCTCTCTTTTTCTTATTATTACAGTTAGTAATTGGTTGCAGGTATTTCTGGACTTAAAACATGTTTTAAAAATGAAGTCTATAATGAACAGCAGAGTAATAAAGAAAGACTGACATTAAGCATTAAGTACTGCCTTTTGTTGCCTTGAAGTTTCTTTGAAAAATTCCAAAAGCTTCTATGGACCCAGCATGGAAGAATATGCTAGTTTTAGTTATTCTATTCATTGCCACTATAGATTTGCCACAGCTTGGTTAAATTCCTTACCCCCAAAATGGGTTGTGGTAGTAATGCCATATTCTTAACACTATCTCTTTCTTAAGAGTTTCTTTTTATGCTCCAGTCTATAAGCCAGATATTACAGCTGAACTTAAAGCTTTATAGTAGTGATTCTCAATTTTGAGGCCACAGATGGTCCCAGAAGCCCTCACCATTGGCTATGCTGGTCAAGATTTCTGAGAGTTATAGTTGAAGAACATCTGGGGACCCAAGGTTGGGAACCACTGTTCTAGAGTCAATCGTTTTTAAATGAAAAAAGTTCCTGAAAGTCTACTCTAGCAACAGCATTTTTCAAACCAGTTTATTGCTGTTCATTGCCATAAGTGCCATTTTTGTTTGAAAGATACTTCCTCCATATTAGAAGCTGAGGTATCAGGTAAGCAATCAAATTCATCTGCATGATACTGTCCCTGAAGCTGATTCAAGCATTTATAGAGTGAGGGAAGTGATTTCTGAACAGGGGCTGCCCCTTAGTCTGAAAGAGCTTTGTTTTTGTTTTTGTTTTGCCTTCATTTAGCCAGATTTGATTGGCTGCAAGAGTAATATTTCTTCCTGTTTGCTAGGCCTCTTTTTTGTTGAAATATCTGTTGATGTCAAAGATGCAAGTGATCAGACTATGGAATGGTCCATTCTGAACAAAAAAAAGTTTCTCACTTCCATAGCCCTATTTGCATTCCTCAAACATGAGCAGTTATTTTGGTCAACTTGTGTTTTAAGCTAGGAGCTCGAAATCATACTGGCTGGTTTCTTCTAAAGCAGTGATGGGCAGTCTTGGCCCTCCAGCTGTTCTTGAACTTCAATTCCCAGAAACCCTGACCAGCTGGTGTGTTGACTTGGGCTTCTGGGAATTGAAGTCCAAGAACAGCTGGAGGGCCAAGACTGCCCATCTCTGTTCTAAAGGCTACCATCTGGTGGCTGGTTCCCCCCCCCCTTCACAAACTCCTGAAGAACAATGCAACATCATTGCACAACTTTGCTCCTAAGGCCTTTTGGGAAAACAAATTGGCAGGTCCAGGTCAGATCTATGCAGCAATAAATTTCAGCCCTCCAAAATTCAGTCTGAATTTTTGTATCCGAAAACCTTCAGCTCAGTACTACACTTTGAATTCTGAGACTTCAGGCAGAAAATACTTGATGAAACAAACACAGCAATATATATCTCTTTCTCCATGGGTTGTATGCCATCATGTCATTTCCAATTTCTGGTGTCTGTAGTATGGATTTTTTTTGGGGGGGGGGGCTGCAGTAGATCAAGTGGTTAAGACACTTATCTAGAAGACTGGAAGGTTGGAGTTCAAATCCTGAGTACTGCACGATGGAGTGAGCTCTGTCCCAGCTCCTACCAACCTTGCACTTCGAAAGCAAGAAATTGCAAGTAGATAAATAGGGACCACTTTGGCGGGAAGGTAAACAGTGTTCTGTGCACTCTGGTGTTGAGGCATGCCTGCCACATGTCCACAGAAATGTCTGCTGATGCAGACAGCACTGGCTCTTTGGCTATAAACAAAGATGACCACTGAATCCTAGAGTCAGATGTGACTGGCTTTCGAGCAAGGGTGACCTTTACCTTTACTGGTATGGATTTTGAATTACACGAGAAGCCCAAGAAAGTGGTTTACTGCTGCCACCAACTCAGGGAGTTTCCGTGGCTGAGCAGTGGTTTGAACCCAGGTCTCCTGAACCTACTCTATCCACTACATGGTGGTGGTTGTATGTGTACATGTATGGGTTTGCGTAAGGGAGGGTGACAGATCAGGAGTGTGATCTATACGATTAATCAATTTAAAGCGTTTATGGTTCTCTAAACTTCTGATATTTGCTTTCTCAGCTCTGTGGCTCTGATGGAGAGAAATAACTTCAGAGAGCATTAGTCTGTGGAATGGACCTAGGGAACCTAATGTCTGCTATGAGCTTGAGCAATTTTTTTGCCATAAAATGTTGGCTTTATCAATGGAAAAATTTAGTAACACATTTCCTTTGCATCCTCTTATTTAATTTAATTTAATTTAATTTTCACGCTTATATACCGCTCACTCAGGCAAACCCGACTCAGTGCGGTTTACATAGCGGACAATAATACAAAATATAGTAACATAACATACAATAAATATAGCAAAAAAATCAATCACCAAAAGTACAATTACAAATCTCTGTCTGTAAAAATTATATATATATATATATATATATATATATATATATATATATATATATATATATATATATATATATATATATATATATATATATATATATATATATATATATATATATATATATATATATATATATATATATATATATATATATATATACATACACACACACACACACACACACACACACACACACACACACACACACACACACACACAAACTACAATATGCACTACATGTGCACTATAATACAGTTTATGCCTGTTCATTTCTTACGAGCTGTGTTATTTCCATCCCAGACTTTCTGGAGGTGCTGGCATGTTTTCTGGAGTCTTACAATAACTTCTCAAACTCTTGTTCATTGTGGCAGAAGGACTGGTCGACTGATGGCTGACTTTCAAACAAGGAAGAAGTTGCTGGCGTGCAGAACCACTTGTGTGAGCTCCAGAACTCTTCTTTGCCACTTGTCAACTGTGGCAATGTCATGACATGACAGAGTTGCCAGATCACATTTTTTCCAAAAGAAAGAACACTACAGAGCTCTGATGTTTGCAGTACTGAGTTTTGAGCTATATATAGCTTACTGAAATGAGAGACATCCATCATATTGTACCAAGCTATGGTGTTCTGGAGTAAGAGACAATCCCCATTAAAATGAGAGATGTCCCTACCACTAAGACATCTGGCAACTCTATGATATGCAACAACACAGCTGGGGGAATGAATTGAAGTCACTTATCTGGAGAAGAGACACAAAAATGGTAGTGTTTAATGAGTCCTTTGGGTCAGTATCTGAAAACACAGTGAAGGAGTTTATTCACCTCAAAGGCTCTGGGTCTCATTCCCCCTGTAAAATTACTTTGAGTATAAGGTGTTTATATTTTATATTTTAATATTTTAATAATGCAGTAAAACCCCATTCTGTTTATCTCAGAAAGAAGGTGGGCTTGGATTACCAAATGTTAGGAATTATTATAGAGCTTTCCAATTTAAAGATAGCATGAAGATTTTAGTGAAGGAAGATGTAATTTGGGAGGAGATTGAGATGAAAGAGCTACATCAAGTAGGTAATGCAATTTTTTAAGATAAGGATATGATGAAAATTAAGGTTAAGAATAAAATGACAAAGACAATGATGGAGGTTTGGAAGAAAATGAAGAAGAAATTAGCCCCAGATATATCTCCGATTATTAAAATGGAAGATATAAAGATGTTTCCAGTGAAGACAGATGGGAAGGTAAAGGAAGTTTCCCTCCAGAAATGATGTGTTCCTGTTGAAAGATTGGATGCAGATATGTAAGAATTGAGTGAAAAGATTAGAGGTATATAAACAAATTAATTTGAACTGGTTTCAAATAGTGTTAGTAAATAAGTGGAACAGTAAATATACTGAAGAATCCAGTTTAAAAAGGGAAAAGACATAATTTGAGGAGATGATATATAGATTAAGAAAGGGTTTAGTGGGAGTTAAGGGCTTGGTGAGTAAGATATATAAGATGCTAAATCAAGAATGTAGGCCACAGGACACACTAAGAACAATGTAGGAAGAAGATTTGAATATTAAAATTATTGAGACAAATTGGAAAAATAAATGGAGGAGAAGGATCATGAGAAGCTTGTCTGTTAGAGTTAAAGAACATAATTATAAAATGCTATGGAGGTGGTACCTGACTCCAGTTCGGTTACACCAGATGGATAATACAAAAACTAAAAATTGTTGGAGATGTAAGAATACACTGGGGATGTATGAACACATGTGGTGGAGTTGTAAACTTATTATGGGTTTGGGGGCAAAAATAAAGAAGGAGATTTCAGAGATAATGGGTGTCGATCTTAAACTGGAGTCAGGTGCTGCCTGATTGACAGATATAAATAATATGAATATAGATTAAGTAGGAAGGATTTGTTATCCATAATATTAGCAACAGCAAGACAATGTATTGCAAGAAATTGGAAGAATGATTCCTCATTAAAAATGGAAGATTGGTATAAAGAAATGTGGGAAATTGCATTGAATGACAGGCTTACATGGGAATTGAATCAGAAAAAGGGTATAATTAAGGAAAAATATTTTTGGGAAATATGTAAGCTATTTGTGGAGTATATTTTGGTTAAAGGTAAATGTGGCAGGTCAGCACCAGATCAAATAAAACATATTGTATATTAAATACCCATTGCAAAAACAGTAAAATAATTAAAAATTTATAAAACCCATAACCGTTTAATAAAAAAACCCAACAGACTAAACGAACCAGCCAAGCTGAGATTTGCTGCCAGACACACCCCATGCCTGCTGGCAGAACCAGGTATTTAGAGTCTTCCTGAAGGGGTACAGCTCTGCCTGGAGACACAGTTCTGGTGGCAGGAGGTTCCAGAGGGCCGAGGCTGACACAGAGAAGGCTCTCCTCCTAGTTCCGGTAAGATGTGCATCTCTGGCTGACGGGACCACCAGAGAGCCCCTACGGTCTGCCCTTGTAGGACGGGTCAAAAACCTTGCGACGATGGGGTCTCTTAGATATCCTGGTCCACTGCCATGAAGGGCTTTAAAGGTCAAAACCAGCACCTTGAATTGCACCCGGAAGCATACTGGCAGCCAGTGCAGCTCCTGTAGCAGTGGTGAGGCATGGGCATAATGCCCACACCCCATCACCACCTGGGTTGCCGCGTTCTGGACCAGCTGTAGCTTCCGAATGGTCATCAAGGGCAGCCCCATGTAGAGCACATTACAGTAGTCCAATCTGGAGGTGACCAGAGCATGGGTGACCATAAGCAAGGAGTCCCAGTCCATGAGCGGGTGTAATTGGTGAATGATGTGGAGTTGTGCAAAAGCCCTCCTAGCCACGACTTCCACCTGCTCTTTGAGCAGTAGTCATGAGTCCAGGAGGACCCCCAAATTACATGCTGGGTCTGTTTGGGGCAAAGAGAACCCATCCAGCACCAAAAATGGTAGCTCCCTGGAAAAAGCAGTACCATGAACCCACAGCCACTCCGTCTTGCCAGGATTCAGTTGTAGCCCGTTGTCCCCCATCCAGACCCTCACAGCCTCCAGGCACCTGGTTAGGACTTCAACTGCATTGCTTAGCTCACCATTGGCTGAGATGTATAGCTGACTATCATCAGCATACTGATGATACCTCACCCCGTGGGAACGGATGATCTCCCCCAGTGGTTTCATGTAGATGTTAAATAGGAGAGGTGAGAGCACCGAGCCCTGAGGCACCTCATACTGAAGGGGCCTAGGGCTGGACATCCGAGCCTCCAATGATACCGACTGGATCCGGCCCTTCAGAAATGAGGAAAACCAGGACAACACCATGCCCCAGAAGGATACCGTGGTAGACATAATTGAAAGCCACTGAGAGGTCAAGAAGAGCAAGGACAGAGGGATTGCCTCTGCCCCGCTCACGCCAGAGATCATCCATAAGTGCGACCAATGCTGTTTTGGTACTGTAATTGGGCCTGAATCCTGACTCTAAAGAGTCCAGATAATTCATATCATCCAGAACCCCCTGGAGCTACCGTGCCACCGCTTTTTCCAATACCTTCCCCAGGAAGGAGAGGTTGAACACAGGTGTAAAGTTGGACAAAACTGTTGGGTCGAGCGATGGCTTCTTCAGCAGGCGGCGCACCAATGCATGTTTGAAAGATGCCAGGAACACCCCCTCCCACAAAGAAACATTTACCATTGCTCCAACCCAACTGCCTGTCACTGCCTTGGCAGATTTGATGAGCCAGGCGGGGCAAGAGTCTAACAAGCAAGTGGTGTCACGAACAGCTCCAAGGAGCCTATCCACTTCCTCAGGGACAACTGGATCAAACTGATCCCAAATAATATGGCTAGACTGTGATCCGGCCGACTCTAGATGACCCATCTCCACGTCGGGATCAAGCCCCGAGTGAATCTGAGCAATTTTATCCATCAGATAGTCAGCAAAATTGTCAGCTGAACCCTGCCACCCAGGTTCCGCCCCCCCTTCCCAAGGAGGGACCTGGTCTCCCAGAACAGTGCAGCTGACTGATTATCCGCTGAGGCAATGAGAGTGGTGAAGTATTGACAATTCACCACCCTCATCGCCACAAGGTAGGCTCTAATAGCAGCTCTAACCTGTGTCTGGTCGTATTCACTCTGGGTCTTCACCCAACAGCGCTCTAGGCATTTCCTTGCCCGCATCAGGCCCCTCAGTTCTTCTGTAAACCATGGGGCCGAGTGGTACTGGTGGGCCCAGAGAGGCCGCTGTGGTGCATGTTTTAATTAAAAGTTTTGCAGATTGTCTGCAACAGAATGGGAAAGGGCTGTGGTAGGAGATGACACAGCACCATCGTTTTCCATTAATGGCAACATTATCTCAGTCAAAGATCTTTCTGTGCATAACTGGATTACATGGTGTCATATTTGAAAACAGACTAACACCTGCATGGGAACTGAAATTTTAACTGAAGCCCATTATAGAGCTCATATTTACTCAAAGGTTCTGTTTAGTTCATCAGCACTTATTCACCAACAGGCATGGCTACTCTCAAAAAAACTTTTAGAACGGGGGTTCCCAACCTTAACAAACCAGAGGCTGGGTCACACTTCAGCTTCAAGGGCCAGACGGCTATTTTGCCCTGCTTGCATGCTGGGGGCTGCTATTTTGGCCCACAGCTTCAAATGGTTGGCCATTTTGTTTCTTGAATACCCTTGGAGGGGTGGGGAGGCCACATGAAATGGTGCTGTGGGCCAGATTTGGCCTACAGGCCTTAGGTTGGGAACCTCTGTTTTAGAAGATTGCATTGCAGGCGCACCCCCCAATAAAGGACTCAGACACTGGTAAAAGTGAATAACGGCATTGGGCCACATTTATTGATTCATGCCCTAGTCCGAATTATAAATTTCTATTGGTATTCAACCAATTATAATTCTTAAGGCAAGCAGGCCGAAGTAACACTGGTAAGGTTCCACCCAAAATTGCCAACGGCAATTGGTTACAATGTATCCATTTGTATCAATTTGTTTGTTGACAACAAACAAATTGTTGACTGTAGTCAATAATCTAACTACTGACCCCACCCTCTGACGCGTATCCGTAAAATAACGGGGTGATGCCTGCTGCCTAGCTCGTGCCATCACCCCATTGCCTGGTTCATCGTTGACCGGACAACGTTAACCAACTTGTGCCTGTCTAGTGTTGTCCAGTCAATTGCGAACCTGCCGGATACCTGTGGGTCATAAATGTTTACCTTACCAGTGCTACCCGCCACACGGGGAGGCTTCATCAAAGGCTCACCGCCCCCCCCCCAGACCGTCAGCTCGGTCAACAGGCCTGCTCGCCAATCTCCCAACAAGAGGTCCATACCTCCCGGTGACAGATGGACCCCATCCCCTGAGTAAAGCTCATAATTTTGGAGACTGATGGTGGGGTGTCGAATGACGCGCCCCCAACCCTTGTCCAGAAAGAACCGGGCAATAGCCCTGTTCACCAAGCGCAGAAAGATCAAGGGCCTGGAGGTTAAACCCTCCCCTGTAAGCGTGCCGCGGTATCATGTCCGAGCAAATTAGGGTTGTGGCAGGCCACACACAATGCAAGTAGGCCAGGTCACCGCAAATCGCATGCTTCAGCGATAGGCCCGTGACCTGTCCCAAATCATTACCCCCGAGGTGTATAATCAGGACATCAGGCGGGTCAGCATCCCTGATGGAGAAAAGGAATGGCAACAGTTCCCGCCATAACATTCCGCGCTTACCGTACCACCTGAGACTTGCGGATGCACCCAGTCCCAGTCGGGGTCCCGACTCTGTCGCCGCAGCAAACTGCGCTGCCCTGTGCACATAGCTGTGGCCCACCAGCCATACTGTCACCGGTGTAAGACGACACCCAGGGTCTGTCAAGGAAAAAAGGAAACAGGGCAGTGACTTAACTGGTACTCACTGTTGAAGAGGGCGAACATACAACTGGAAACATCGTGATCCCCACCTTCCCATGTTGCATATTTCAGCTCCAGAGTACCCAAACACTGTTGCGGTGGAAGCCGCCCCTATCCTAAATGAATGGGTGCCGTAATGAGCCCCGGGGAGGCCAACACTGGCTAGTGCCTTACCGGTCACCTTCCAAAATTGAAATTTAGTAAGTGGAGACCCATCTTGGTGACAGAAAAACGGGCCAGGGTGCATACCACGTAGTGCAAGGAACTCCTGTAGGGCACCAACCGGACAGATGTCTGCCATGGAACATCGTAGCAGTCTTACACCACTGCCTACACCGTGCTGATCAACCTTAGAGGAGCGTATCCTCAGCTGAGTCCAATCATTGGAAACATAGACATCTTCGAGTTCCAGTGCCCTACGACTCGCATCCGCCTTAGACAGTAGCACCAGCTCACTGATGCTGAGCGCCCCAAAAAAGGCCACCGTAGTAGCCGTGTGAAACAGGGTTGCCTCATACCTGTCGAAACACAGGTCATGCCAACCCCGTGCAAGGTGGGTAAGTACCACTGAAGAAATTGGGTGGCGGTCGCCCGGGCTGCGCCCACGTTCCCGCACCCACCCTTCCAAAACATGTCGTATGTGAAAATCATTTGTGCTGTCAGCAAAACCACCCACCTTAGCCATGAATGCCAGCGCTGACAGCCTGGATGCTATGGTGCGGGGGCTAAGCCCTGGGCATGTAAGTAAACCATAAATTGGAGGACGTGAGCCACTGGGATGGGCCAACGTTCAGGCAGCCGTGATTGGGCACAAAAGGCCCTGAATGAACCGAATGCATGGTTGTACGCCTTACGCGTGCGGGGGGCGAGAGACATGCCGATCGCCCGGTTCACCTCTCCTTGCCAAGCGTCTATATCTCGTTCGGGAGCGGCGAGGGAAATTCCTCTGCGTCCGGGGCCAAGGCACCGGGGATCTGCAGGAGGGACAAAGCGTCAGCAATATCATTATTAACACCTGGAACATGTCTGGCCCTAAAAAGCACATTAAGGCGCAGGCTGCGCAACACAAACTGGCGAACCAGACCCATAACCCTGGGAGATTTTGACATCTGTGAGTTGACAATGTGGACAACCGCCGCATTGTCACACCAGAAATGAAAGACCGAATTGGCCCACTCCTCGCCCCATAGCATCAAGGCTCCCAGAATGGGAAAAAAATCCAGGTACGTGAGATCGCGCAAACGATCCGTGCCCCACCAGGCTGGAGGCCATCTGCCGTAGGCCCACTTCCCTTCAAAGTAAATCCCATAACCCAGGGACCCTGATGCATCCGACTGAACCTGAAAACGAGGGGAAACCAAAAGGTCGGCTCTCCAAAATGACACCCCGTTGAATTCCCTCAGGAACTGAAGCCAGATGAGCATATCAGCCCTAATGGCCTTGTTCAGTCGGACCCTGTGGTGGGGCCTGGTCAAGCCAGTCATGGCATCGCACAAGTGTCGAGCAAATGCTCTGCCAGGTGCGACGACCCTGCAAGTGAAATTGAGGTGACCATGTAACACCTGGAGCTCCCGAAGGGACACCTTGCATTTTGCCAGCAAGTCCAAAATGAGTGCAACGATCCGTGAAACCTTATCAACAGGTAACCTGGATGCTTGCACAACCGTGTCAATCTCCACCCCCAGGAATGTGAGCTTGGTTGAAGGGCCCTCGGTCTTTTCGGGCGCTAAAGGGACACCGAGTTCCTTCATTAGCGTCTGAAATGTATGTAGGAGACGCGTGCACGTGTCCCAGCCCCGTTCATCCCCGAATAAGAAATCATCGAGGTAGTGGGCTACAGACCGGGACCCCGACCTGCGAACAAAGGCCCATTGCAGGAAGGTGCTGAAGTGCTCAAATGCCGAGCATGAAATGGAGCAGCCAAAAGGCATGGCCTTGTCGAAATAAAATTCACCCCGGAACTTGAAACCCAACAACTCAAAGTCACCCCGGTGCACTGGCAGTAGACGGAACGTGGACTTAATGTCGCACTTAGCCAGTAGTGCACCCGGGCCACATGAGCGCACCATGCGCAGGGCCTGGTCAAAAGATGTATACCTGACCGAACAAAGGTCATCAGGGATAGCATCGTTGACCGAACGGCCAGCCAGGTAAGACAAGTGGTGTATCAAACGGAACTCCCCCGGCGACTTCTTGGGCACTAACCCCAACGGGGAAACCTTGAGATTGGGAAATGGTGGGACAGGGAAAGGGCCAGCGACCCTGCCAGCATTAACCTCCTTAGCAATGCTCATGGCGGCTACCTCCTCCCTTCCCCTGAGTGACAACAGGTTGGGGGCATCTTGAGGGGACCTGTCCCCTGTGAAAGGAATGTGAAACCCCTGCTGGAAACCCTCAAGCAGGTAAGCTGCATCTGCCCTCGTCGGGTACATCGTGAGCCAACGCTCCAACATGTCCACATTAATTGGGGAGGGGGCCTTTTGCTTGACCAGCTCCCTCAGCGGCAGTTCTGCCCGCTCCCTGTCCACCTCTACCTCTGCCCCGCAGTCCGCCTGCCCTAGGACACGCGGAGGCGGCATGGGGGCCAGCACAAGAGGGACACTCGTGCCTGTAACGACACTGCTTCCTGTTGCACGCACCATTGGCCGAGAAGCTCCAACACAGCAGGCAGGCTGGAACCCCCTGCCCCGCCACCTGGCGGGGTGCCTGCGCTGGAGCAGCTCGCTGGACCGCATGTCCACAATGGTACCTCTCCCCTGGCGCAGGGCGCGTGGGGGTCATGTACAGAAGCCACAGCTTCTGGCAGGGCTCATCCCACCTTATCTCTGGGTGTAGGGGCACTCTCATACGGAATTCTTCGTCGTAAGCCAACCACGACGGGCCAGGGAAATCAACCATCGCCCGGTATATGTTGTCCAAATACTGGACCATCGGAATAGCCAAGTCAGGACGGGCCCTGAGGTACACCGCCATGTATATATGGTACGCGGGTAACCAGTTGGCCCACGTGCGTGGCGGCTTGCGTCCACGTGACTGCTCCTTGTCCTTCTCGTCCTGCCCCTCCCTCTCCTCTTTGGTGGGTTCTCTATTCAAGAGGGAGAAAATGTCCACATACTCCCCCCGCCAGATCTTTTCTTTGGTTGCCTGGGCCAGGTGATCCCCGAGGGGTAACGAATAACCTGCTGTCGGCAATGCCGACACCGGCACATTGACAGTGCCGGGCACCATGAAAGGAGCCTGGACCAGCCCCGCCACCCCCAGTAAGTTCCCTGCAGGACAGGGTGCCCCGCCCCAAGAGGGGCCTTGGAGTGTTGGAGCCGGTCCTGGATGGGCCGGCGGTGGCTGACCCGCCGCCCCAGCCAGGCGAGGCCACGGCCACTGTAAACTTCCCCACGTTGTGGGTTGTGGTGTGGGTGCACTAGCTTGGACTGTATACTCACAAGTTGCACCCCCATGGGCCGCCCCCACCGGGGGTTCCGGTCCACTGCGGGCGTCGGAGCTCGCGACCACAACCGAGTTCGTAGATGGGGCCTGACCACTACCTACTGGTGGCATCTGCTGTGTGGGGAGCTGCGAGGCCGCGGCTGGTGCTGACCTACGTGCCTCAGGCAGCTCAACCCGTTCGGCCGCCTGCCGAGGACCGGCAGACGCTGAGTTGACCTGTAAACCAAAAGGTGCCCCGGGTGGATTAACTAACCCTAAAGATGCCTCAAGGGCCGCTACGCGGGCCAGTAGGGCATCAACATTTACATAGCCCCCAACACTGATGGGGGGCAAAGGGCCAGCCGGCCCACTGGTCACTGGCGCCGGGCCAGGTCTCTGGACCCCGGGGCCCGAATATGGCCATGCCCCAACCACCGGCCCCGGAGGAGCCGGGGGCATGCCCTGCCAGGGAAGGGAACCCAGCCAACCCCCTTGGTTAAAGCCCACCGCCGGAAGCTGTGTGCCAAGGTCCGAAGGCCCAGCCTGGTTATGCGCCAGGCCCGGGCCGGTGGCTGCTAATTGCGGGCCGGGGGCCGCAGCCCCTGCCGGGCCGGTCTGAAGCTGCCCAGCCTCAGGCCAGGGAGAAATTGACCCCATCCCGCCATTCCCGGTGGGCGCCCCCGGAAAGGGGGCCTGCTGAGGGGGCGCAGCCGCGGTCCTCCGACCCGGCTGGCACCTCCTTGAAGGGCGAACCGCGTTCGCCATCGCCTTCTTTTTGGAAGGCATTGCCGCAATCGTTGGGAAGCCGAAGAAAGGAGCTAAGAAGAAACCGCTGCCTAAAAGAGGCTTCCCGGTTAAAGGAAAGAGCGACAGAGCGATTGGGGAAAAACTTCTCTCCGTCGCTTCGCAAAATGGCAGCGCGGCTGCCTCGTGGCCACCCCTTTTAAAGGGTGCTGGCCACGCCCCCTAACTACCCGGATGTCCAGGTCCGGTGGGGGGCCCCGCAAAGAGCGCGGCGGCCATTTTGGCGCCGCACTTGCATTCTTAAGATCAAATCATATCTAGTATAATGTATCAAGTACGCTTCACGCAGGCATTGCCTTCAAAGGTCTGAGCAATCAAAAATTGCAAGTGAAGCCCATGTTTATCTCCCAACAACAACAACAACAACAACAACAACAACAACAACAACAACAACAACAACAACAACAACAACAACAACAACAACAAAACAATTTAGTTTACAAAGTGCAGAGTGAGGCAAGCTTATGCTGAGCTAAACAGTTGTCACTCACCTCTTAAAGGAGCAATGCCTCTAATGATTTGCTAACAATATCGTTTGATTCGGGCCTTAGATTCCTGCTGCTTCATTTGACTGCTCATATGCTACCCAACACTATGGAAATTGTCTCATATATATGTATTAATTGTATTGTGATACTTTTGACATAAACAAAGAATGAAAAAAAAATCTACTTTTTCAGTTCTTCCAACTATGCTAATTTGTTAATTAAGTGCTATTTAGTAAGAACTTACTTATAGCAACCTTCCTAGGGCTTTCAAGGTAAATAGTTATATAAGGAGGGATTTTGCAACTTCTACTTCTCCAGTGTGTTTTCATGGCCGAGTGAGAGGATTCAGACCCTGATTTCCACAGCCCTAGTCTATAACTCTATCTGCTACAACACACTAGTCCATACTATTATTAGTCATGTTATTTCTTTCTCAGTTTAGAAGAAATGCATGTTTTAAAAGTATTTTTAATCAGTCCTATTGCTAAATCCAGCTGTTAGGGTGAGATATTTATTGCCTGTTCTCCCCCCCCCCTTTCTCTCATTACATCCATATTGACTTTTGATTAGGCATTAGTAAGTCATATAGAACAGAGTTAGTCATTTAGATGAATAGCTATCCAAGCAAGTATATTCTTATTGTAAGCATGCATGAAAGAAACAGATGACAAATCTTACCCACTCTGAAAGACTTGGTAACTCAGACAGGACCACCAAGACATTCAGAGAGAGAGAGAAAGATACAGACAGTATATTTAGGATAACAGAGCAAGCATTTTATTAATATAAGATAAGATTGTGACCATGAAAGAACAGAGCTCCATTAAGAGGAAGAGGAAATCACTGAATGAATTTGTGTGCAAGAGTATGTTTGCCTATGTGTTTCCATGAGAGATTATGCATGCACAGATGAGTTTGTGTGAGGCAGCCAAAACCAGACAGAGGATATTAAGTGTCAATACTGTATCATAAATCATTCTTTTGCAGTCTCAATGCCCCATGGTTATTTTAAATAGGGATTTGCACTGTTGGTTAGCAATAGTTATTAGCAGAATTATTAGCCTTTAGAAAAAGGCCTCAAAACTTGGCTGGCCCAGTGAGTGTGGGGTGCTGCCTGTGGAGCAGCCCCACCCCTGCTGGTTCATATGAATGCCATCTAGGTTTTAGTCTTTGTTGTGAATGTGGAGGGGTATTTTAACGGGTTTTTAATGATTTTATGGTTTTAATTGTTATTGTGGGGATGCTTTTATATTTTAGTATTCTCATTGGTTAGATTGTAAGCCTCCCGGGATCGCCTCGGCGATGGGGCCGTGATAAAAGTCAAAGAAACAAAATAAATAAATAAATAGCAATAACAATTACATTATAAACAATCCCATCGGGAAGGGGTTACCAACCTAAGGCTGGTAAGCCACATCTGGCCCACAGCACCATTTCATGTGCCCCCCTCCAAGGGCATTTGAGAAACAAAATGCCCCCCCCCCCCTGGTTCACAAGGTAGTTACCATTTTGCCCGCAGCCAACCTAGCAGTTAGAAAGCAAGACATTGTAAGTAGATAAATAGGGGCCACTTTGGTGGGAAGGTAACAGTGTTCTGTGCGCTCCAGTGTTTAGTCATGCCTGCCACATGACCATGGAAATGTCTGCAGAAGCTCTTCAGCTTTGAAACAGAGATGAGCACTGAACCCTAGAGTCAGAATACGACTGGCTTTCAAGCAAGGGAAACCTTTACAGTTATGTACTCATGTTACTGACTACAGAAGGATGGAAGGCTGAGTCAGCCTTGAGCCTGGCAGGATTGAAGTCAAATCATGAACAGAGTTTTGGCTGCAGTACTGCAGCTTAGACACTGCACCATGAGGACTCTTCTAACGTGACAATTCAAAGAAGAAACTAAATCTCTCAAATGCACAGCAAGAAACATAGCAGCCTATGAGCATGTTTTGTGTAAAACTTACTCTCAAAGGTTTGAAGATCTTTTGGGTAAACTGGCAACAAACAAAACGTCAACATAATGTTGCATGTCGACAGTTGAGCACCAATGCAACAAGACCATGCCATGCACATGTCAGCATCAAATAACATGTACCAAGCACTGCACAGCTCCTGTGGAACAGCATCAGTGACTGAAACCCCTTCAGGGTAGGACAAGTGATGGATGAGCCTATATTCCCCACTGGTTTTCTTGGGCACTATGCCCAAAGGGAAAATGAATTGTTGCATTGATGATATTGCATTAGAACATAACATAAGAACAGCCTTGCTGGAACAGGCCACAGCCCATCCAGTCCAGCATTCTGTCTCACACAGTGGCTCACCATTTGCTTCAGGGTATTCCCAAGGAGATGCCTTCACCTGCTTAGGATTCCCTGGAAATGGCATTGAGAGATATCCTGCCTATCTCTCCAATCCGGAGGTTGTCCTTAGGTAGCCATAATTATAGCCATTGATACACTTGTCCTCCATGAACTTGTCTAATCCTTTCTTAAAGCTGTCAAGACTGACAGCTGTCACCACTTCTTCTGGCAGGGAGTTCCATAGACCAGTAATCCTCTGGGTGAAAAAGTACTTTCTCTTATTTGTTTGAGAACTAATACCCAAAAGTTTCATGGAGTGTCCCCTAGTTCTAGTGTTGTGCGATAGGGAAAACAGTTTTTCCTTATCTACTTTGTCCACACCGTGCATGATTTTATAAACTTCAATCAGGTCACCTCTTAGACGGCGTCGTTCAAGAGTGAAAAGGCCCAACCGTTGCAGCCTCAGATGGTAAGGAAGGTGTTCCAGTCCCCTAATCATTCTGGTTGCCCTCCTCTGTACTTTAATTTGTATTTCTTTATGCTTGTACTTGTATGATATTATGTTGGAAACCACTTTCAGTTATCCTTGGATAAGTAAAGCGGTATATAAATATAAATATAAATATAAATATAAATATAAATATAAATATAAATATAAATATAAATATAAATATAAATATAAATATAAATATAAATATAAATATAATAATAATAATAATAATAATAATAATAATAATAATAATAATAATAATAATAATAATAATAATAATAATAATATAAAAAGTATGGAAATAGAGGCAACTGAAAGGGACCAAACATCCTACTCCTTTTAACTTATTTGACTACATTTGTTCTAATTATATCTTCATTGCCAACAACAGACTTGAGATTCTTAGCCCATTTGGCTGTACAGTCACCAACTGCTGGGACCTTAAAACCAAACATAAAACCTTCTACCAAACCAACTGTATCTGCTTTTTGGGATTTGTATTTCAATCAATGGGCAGATGCAGAAACCTTAATTCCCTTTCAGAGAATTGAATGAGGTGTCTGGAGGCTTCTTCTCTCCCCATGTTTCCATATCAGCTCCCTTATTTGGTTTTCTTTTAAAGCATCCTGAGAAGGTATGTAATCCTTCATGAATAGAACACCGAAGCTTGAACTTACACTACTTTATACCATAAGAATCTTGGACACCAAATTTCCAACAAATCTGACAGGGTTGAACTGACTGCCCTGTGAGGGCATGGAATGTACTGGATGGACCTCTTCTCTGCCCAAGATGACTGCTATTGTATTTGCCACCTAGGGTAGGTCTGGCTGGTGTCATGAACTGTAGCCAAAGTTGGAGGTTCTGCTTAGGTTAGGAGGAGTAGCTTGCAAAAGGTGCCATGATAGAAACTAGACATTTTCTGGGAAATCCACATACACTCTATAGATAATATCGCTATATTGAATCACTAATAAAGCCTGCCAGTGCTGAGTCTTTATAATGACTCTCACATATATGTGGAAAGCAAAAAGGCAATTAGCCCAAGATCTCACCAAGAGCTACTGACAGGTCAGCTTCTTATTATCCTTTTTATCAGATTCTCTGTTTAACAAACTGTTGTGTATTGAATGTATTTGTAACCACACGAATGAGTGGATGTAACAATCTCTAATTGTAACACTGTAACCTTCTGTATGAGGACGCGAGCTAGTGGCCACCGGGGGCAGCTCACATGGTGCACATTACCCAAATGCCTTCAGCTGCGCGGGAAAGATTCCCGTGCTCACCTCACCTGGACAAGAAAGGCGTGACCAAGGATGACATCACTTGGACAGTAGCCAATGCCTGTCGAAGAGCCATATTCAATTGTATAGCCACCGCATAAAAGGAGCTGTTTGTCCGCCATTACCACATGTTCGTACTGTACTCCATGCAATAAAGATGTGCTAGGCTAGCTTACAGCCGTTTCCATTGTCTTGATTCCCAAACACTAAACAAACTGAATATGTCTACACAGTCCCCTTTCCAAATCTTCTCCTTTGTTGCAGGTAGCAACAAAGGAATGGCTTGCCTTGGAACCAAGTAGTAACCTGTATCAGATATTGCTGGGTAAATCCAGAATCAACCCCGCCACCCACCCCCCCACCCCCAAAGCCCCTGCTCTCTGGCTTGGAAAAGTCTAAGGGTGTTAGTGAGCCCATCATGTTATTGGTTCAGTTGAGGAGGTAGATAGTGGTGGCACCCCATGGTGTATAGTTGCAAGTGATGAAAGCCAGGGCCAAGGGGTTGGTGCTGCCTGGCTCTCTGTGGTCCCTGGCTATTGCTCTGTTGGTGCCCAGAGATCCTTGCCACAATCCACTATTATCACCAAGATGCTCTGTCCTCTTCCACTGACATTGTGTCCCCAGCAAATTGTGGCTGTACCACTTCACTAGTAGGAAAATGTGATTTGTTGGAACCAAAATGACCTGTGTCCTCCTGGGCAGTACTGTTTGAAAGTTTTCTGGTTTCTGGAATACAGTTGCCACTCAGATACCAAAGCAGAACTCCAGGCTATGTCAATTAGCTGATGTAACTGTGCAACCTTTTGCCTACTAGTATCCCTCCTTGAATACTGTGGCAATTGAATGGGCATAGATTATTGCCTATACATTCCCATCCCATCTTCCAGTTCCTGCAGCCTAGCTACAATACCAGTAAAGTCAGGAAAGGAAGAGATGTCAGAGAGGAACCTCCTGGGGGCTCTACACCTTTTTGGCTGGATTCCATCAGAAGTGCCTGTGCCCTTCTTGGGTCTCATGTTGAACCCTGATACCTCTACTGAATAAGAAGGAGCCACAGCAAATTTATCTAGCAAAGTACAATGAAAAGTAGTGGAGGGATTTTTATTAGCAAATGAGGGATGGGGTGCATTTGGTGTATGCAAACCAAGACACAGGACGCAGCCTCGGGCTGGGTTAACTCAGGTTTATTGCATCGTGGACAGAGGGAACATGAGGTAATGGCGGATCGATAGCTCTTTATATACAGCAGTAACACATTTGAACGTGGTGCCATGGTAGCCCATTGGCTACTGTCTGCGTGACGTCATTGCAGGTCACGCCCTTCTTGTCCAGGTGTAGGTGGTGGCGGGAAAACTTCCCGCGCTGTTGCCTTTGATGAGTTTGGACCAAGAGAGCTTGGACGCTCGCTGCTGCCAGCTGGTGGTCATTAGCTCGCGTCCTATTACAGGGTTTATATGATACAGCTGAAGGTTACATTGTTGCTATAGGCAAGGTTACATTGGCTCAGATACATTGTAATCCGTGTGTACAATAAAACCAACAGAACACAACACCCCTCCCCCCTAGGACGAGACAAAGTCTCGAGCCAACACTTAAGCACACTCCCCCCCCCCCTTAGGAGACAAAGTCTCTCAGCCAAGATGGCTTATTTCGAACACGCTGGGGTCTCGATGCGGGCTGCCTCTCCCCGGGGTTGCTACCTTCTCTTTGTCCCCTGGTTTCCTGTCCTGTAATATGAGAGGGAGACTCGTTAGTGACTTTCCGCGGCTCCGCGGCGTTGTTGGGAGGTGTGCTCTTTCTTAGGGAGGAACCGGGGGCACTGGGGGCTAACGAAAAACCCCTCTTCTCGCTTGGATGGGTGGGGGAACACTCCTGAAAACCCCCCCGGCTCGCAAAATCAAACTCAAAATTACTATCGGGGGCAGCGGTCGCGAACTCCTCTCCCCCTTCCCCGGCCCCTGATAAAACTGGCGTATCAAAAGGATATGAGTCGGGGTCGCTGCTTCTGCTTCCTTCCCCCCTTGTCTGGGACTGTGGTCCATTGCTGTCTCCCCCTTGGGTTAAGCGGGTGGGGGAGAACCCTAATGCTGAATCCTGTTGCTGAGCTCCACTGACTGGCCCACTCACTCGGTGCCTCAGTTGGTCTGCGTGCCTCCTCCAGAGGAGGCCGGTGTTAGTCTCGACCCGGTACGATACTGGCCCCGTCTGTTCTACAACCTTCCCTGGTACCCAGGCCGGCCCTGCACTGGAATAGTTCCTGCAGTGAACAGGGTCCCCGGCGGCGAAACCTTTCGAGACTGTCAACCCTATGTTTTTCCCTTTATCCTCGACCCTCGTCGGGTCTAGCCTGGACAGGATCGTGGTCAATTTTCGCCGCATCAAGAGCTCCGCCGGCGAGTAGCCTGACGCTAAAGGGGTCACCCTATACGCTAAAAGGAACTGGCATACCTGGTGATTCAGGTCCCCCGGGCCCATGCGCCGCAGCGCGTCCTTTGTTGTACGCACTAGGCGTTCCACTTGGCCATTCGTGGCCGGGTGAAACGGTGCGGATGTGACATGCCGAATGGCGTTTGCCTCCATGAATGCTCCGAACTCAGCGGAGGTGAAACAACTAGCGTTATCGCTGACTAAAGTGTCGGGTAAACCGAACGTGGAAAAGACTCTCCTCAGCCGGCTAATTGTCGTGGCGGAGGACGTGCTCTTTACTGGGATAACCTCCAGCCACTTGGAGAACGCATCTACCACCAGGAGAAACATGGTTCCTCGGAACGGGCCAGCGAAATCCACGTGCACCCTGGACCACGGCCCCCTTGCCGTGTCCCACTCCCTATGCGGCAGACGGGCCGCCTCAGGTCGGGATTCCTGGCAAGCCTCGCAAGTGCCGACCATGTGCTCAATGTCCGCGTCCAGCTGTGGCCACCAGAAGTAACTCCGGGCGAGCGCCTTTGAACGAACTATGCCCGGGTGGCTGACGTGCAGCAGCTCGAGCACCCTCGTCCGCAGGGGCGCAGGGACCACCACCCGTTGGCCCCACAGGAGGCACCCCCTCTCTAGGGACAACTCAAGCTTTTTCCTAAAGAATGGGTCGAACTCTGTACTCGGGGACGAAGCCGGCCACCCCTTCTGCACCCATGAACTAACTTTCTCCAGCGTCCTGTCCTTGCCTGTCGCCCTAGCAATGTCGGCTGGTACTATTGGGGGTGCGTCTAAAACCTCAATTAGCAACACCTGGCGGTCTCTTTCTGCTCTCGCCTGTTGGTCCGCCGACAAGGGCAGAGGGGATCTCGAGAGCGCATCAGCATGGCTGATCTCCTTTCCGGGCCTGTACTCCAACTCATGTTGGTACGCGTTGAGAAAAATAGCCCATCGCAGCATCCTCGGGGACAGGATCTGTGGCGTGGGCTTGCTTGCCGTGAAAATCCCTAACAGCGGCTTGTGATCGGTCACGATTCTGAACGGGCGGCCATACAAAAAATCGTGAAATTTTTTGGTCCCCGCTACTATTGCTAACGCTTCTCTGTCGGTTTGTGCGTAATTTCGCTCCGCTTGGGACAGGGACCTTGAGTAAAACGCTACCGGGGCCTCCCTTCCGTCCTCCAACACGTGGCAAAGCACCGCCCCCACCCCCACCGGGGATGCATCACAGACTAGGACCACTGGCCGTTTGGGATCGAAGTGCGTCAGGATTGCCTCAGATGTTAGGAGTTGCTTTAGCTCCTTGAACACCCTCTCGTGCTCGTCACCCCACATCCATGGTTCCTCCTTTTTAAGTAACCGATGGAGCGGTTCGGCCACGGACGCCTTCCGCGGGAGGAATGTATGGTAAAAATTGAGGAGCCCCAGGAAAGACTGCAGCTCGGTTTTGGATGTGGGGCGAGGGGCCTTTTTAATGGCTGCTACTTTGGATTTAGATGGCTTAATCCCCTCGGGTGTGATCCGGAACCCTAAAAACTCGACCTCGGTCTCGAAAAAAACACATTTGTCCTTCCTCAATCTCAGCCCCGCTTTCTCGAACACGGTCAGTACTTTGTCCAACCTTTTCGCCAGTTCAGCCTCACTCCCCCCTGTTATCAACACGTCATCAAAATAAGGCAACACCCCCTCCAGGCCCTTTAGGAGGCGTTCCACGAGCGATTGAAAAAGGCCGGGTGCCGAGTTCACGCCGAACTGTAACCGCGACACCTGGAACGCTCCCTTATGTGTAACTATCGTTTGTGCCGCGGCCGTGGCGGGGGTCACTGGAAGTTGCTGATAGGCTTGTGCCAAATCGAGTTTAGCGAAACACTTCCCCCCATTTAGTCTGGCCAAAAGGTGGCTGATCACTGGCACCGGGTATGCATTAGGGCGGATCGCCTTGTTAATTGTACACTTATAATCAGCGCAAATGCGCACCTCCCCGTTAGCCTTTAGAGCTGTTACAATTGGAGTTTCCCACTCCGCGGAATCAACAGGAATAAGAATCCCCTGGCCCACCAGTTTGTCCAGTTCCGCCTCTATCTTGTCCTTGAGTGCGAACGGCACCCTGCGTGGTTTGAGTCTTATCGGGCGGACCTCCGGGTCTATGTCGAAAGCTACAGGGGGTCCCTTGAACCTTCCGAGTCCTTTCTTAAAAACGTCGGGATGCGCATCGCAAACCGCTTGTATTGGGTCCCCCCCCACGGTATGCACTCCCCCTATGAACAAACCTAAGGGCTGAAACCACTGTGTCCCTAGGAGGCTACAGCTTCCCCCTTTGAGGACAACTAGGGGCAGTTCCGCAGAATGTCTCTTAAAATTGACCCGAAATTTCCCGACCCCCAACACCGGAATGCTGTTTCCCTGTACGTCCCGTAGTGTGGACCTCAACGCTTTAAGCTTGGGCCGCACGTGGGGGTCGATTTTCAGGAACTCTTTCTGGGGAATTATGGAATAGGAGGACCCCGAGTCAATTTCCATCTTAATAGGGGCCCCTTGTACTAATACCTCAACGAAGTAATGGGACTGTCCCGCGGACACGCTGAACACTGAGGCGTCGTCCTCGCTGCCGTCCGAGACGCGGCCCACGCCGTCCTGCTTCCTCGTGGTCTGGGCGCCATCTTTGGGCCTCGCTGGACGGTCCGGTCTGGCTGCGCGGTCTTGTGACTGCCTCCGGCCCTCCTTCCTCTTTCTGCACGCCTTGGCGATGTGCCCCCAACGGCCGCAGGTGTAACACTCGGCCTTCCTGAACGGGCATCTCGCACGCTCGTGGGCCGCTCCGCAACCCTCGCAGCGTCGACCACCCTTCCGGACCTTCTGGACCTCCTCGCCGTCGCTGCCTTCCGTAGACGACTTTGAGGCCCGTCGAGTCGCGTGCACCGACTGTCCGGTCTTCCCGTGCACCGAATTTTCCGCCTTGCCGGCTCTAGGACGCCACTCACGCCACTGGTGCATCTCGTCCACTCCGGCATTCGTGGACTCTGCGGCTTCCGCGGCCTCTATGACCTCCGCCAGCGTGGGTGGCGGCTCCTTATTCATCAAGCTGCGCTGTACCTCCTTGTCTTTCAGGCCACACAACACGCCGTCCCTGAGGACCAACTCCAGGATATCGCCCCATTTACAGGGGGCGGCGGCTACCCTCATGGCGGCCACGAATGCCTCAACCGACTCATCCGGCGCTTGGACTCGCCTCCAAAACGCGCTCCGAGCGGGAAACATTGCCCTCGAGGGGCAGAACCGCTCTCGCAGCAGTTTCATGATGTCGCTCGCCTTAAAGTCGCTCACCTTCTTCGGAGCGATTATGCCCACCAGCGTCCGCTTGGTTTCCATCCCGAGCATTCTGGTGAGGATGGCCCTCTTCCTCTCCTCGTCTTCTCCTTTGACTCTGAGTTCCACCAGGGCCGCCTGGAAATCCATCTCAAGCAGCTCCCAGTCTTGCGGTTTGGTGATGTTGAAACCGCTCTGTGCCCTGGCTGTTCCGTGGGGATCCATGATCCCACCTTCGTCGCCAATTTGGTGTATGCAAACCAAGACACAGGACGCAGCCTCGGGCTGGGTTAACTCAGGTTTATTGCATCGTGGACAGAGGGAACATGAGGTAATGGCGGATCGATAGCTCTTTATATACAGCAGTAACACATTTGAACGTGGTGCCATGGTAGCCCATTGGCTACTGTCTGCGTGACGTCATTGCAGGTCACGCCCTTCTTGTCCAGGTGTAGGTGGTGGCGGGAAAACTTCCCGCGCTGTTGCCTTTGATGAGTTTGGACCAAGAGAGCTTGGACGCTCGCTGCTGCCAGCTGGTGGTCATTAGCTCGCGTCCTATTACAGGGTTTATATGATACAGCTGAAGGTTACATTGTTGCTATAGGCAAGGTTACATTGGCTCAGATACATTGTAATCCGTGTGTACAATAAAACCAACAGAACACAACAGTGCAGTAGGCAATAGGGTTGGTGAAGCAAGTGAGGCCGCCAGATCCAAGCAATGGGAGGCCACACCAGTCCCAACACCACATGTAAGGCTAAAGATACCACTCACCCCACACCAAGCTATAAACTTCCACCCCCAAAGCTGCACCAAGGGATCCAGTTTCCCACCATAAATGGACCACCCCCACTAAAATGAAAATCCCTAGGATGTCATATCAAAAGCCGGGTGTATCTTACTAATTTTCTACTGCTCCCAGGGTCATTACATGGTTTATTTCAAGTAAGCAGATAAAACATAACATTTTCCATGTAAAATGAGATGTACCCAGTGAAGCAGTTCTTTGAATCCTCCTGTTCTTCATTTAATATCCAGTTCCAAAACTGACCCTTTCTGTTATCATTGTATAGACAAAATAAATAAGGCACATATCAAAGAAAACCAGATAAAGGTTGATGGATGGACATGAAGGGGCATGAGATGACTTAATGCTTAATATTATATAATATTCCTGCTCTTCAATACACAGCTATTTCCTCCACAGGAAATATGACTAAGGAGACCAATGATAAGAACCAGTCCCACACAGACGAAACCTTTCAATGCAGTTTATAAATAATACTGCAGTGTTTAGGGAGCCCCTAAGTGTACTGCAATGAAAGCTTATAATGCATTAGAAGCTGTTTGGTTTTATTCATTTAATGGCCCTACTCAGTTTGCTGTGAGAGGAAGGAAGGGAAGGCACAAACCTTCCCTGGTTTGCAGCATATATTTGCAAGCTGTTTCTGTGTGATTTTACTGGGATATGTGGATTTAGGGGTAAGGTAAAGTTAAAGGTTTCCTTTGCTCACAAGCTAGTCGTATCCAACTCTAGGGTTCAGTGCTCATCTGTTTCAAAAACGAAGAGTCAGTGCTGTCTGCTTCTGCAGACATTTCTGTGGTAATGTGGCAGGCATGACTAGACACGGAACACTGTTTACCTTCCCACCAAAGTGGTCCCTATTTATCTACTTGCAATTTCTTGCTTTCAAACTGTTAGGTTGGCAGGAGCTGGGACAAAGATGGGAGCTCATTCCATCCTGCAGTATTCGGGTATCGAACTGCAGCATCTTAGCCACTTGAGCCGCTGCAGTCCCAGGATTTAGGTGACATGCAACTTATTTCTGACAGTTCAGTTTTTTTTAAATAAAAAAAATCAAGCAAAACCATGAACTGTTTCCAAAGGAGCAAATGTTTAATGGGTGTATGCGCATATGCAAAACAGGACTCTTTGTGGAGATGATGTAACTTTGCCATCTTTTTTTAAACAAGGTATACAGCAAATGCAGAAATGAATAGTCTAGGATGGGGGGGGGAATGGTTGACACAGACACACACACATGTGCACACACACAAACTGAGCACCATACTATTTGGATTCATAGTCTGCTCCTACTATCTTAAGGCCTTTTTTCACCCCACCTTCTCCTCTGACAAGCTATACTACTGGCCTCTTCAAAGGAATGAAATACTTTATCTTCCTGACAGAACTAATTGACTGGAAAATTACATAAACCCCTCAGCAGATGTTCTTTCCCACATTGTTTGGGAATTTATCCCCATTGAGAAGTGTTTCTAAGCTCCCAAATCAAGGTGAACTGGGACTATCAGGACATATGAAGGTGTATATATATGTATTCTGTCATGCATGAAGTAACAACAATTCTCACATTACATTGCCCAGACCTGCCTCCCACACACAGTTCAGATTGCTACTGGGATGTAAATCCTGGTACCAACAAAATGTATGCCATGTTTTCCGTTAACCTTAATAGTCCTACGATTTCATCTCTCTGATTCCCTCATTCCTATTAAAGCTGATTCAGTCGGAATGAGCAGTATATTTAAAATGCAAATTGACTGTATAGAAATCTTTGCTCTCTCTCTTTTTTTAATCCGGGAAACTAAAGAGATGCCACAGCCAAGAACTCTATAAACTCACTCTGTTGTAATGAATGGGTCTCAGCGTTAAAGCTGTCAGGCAACAAACAAGAGGAAAACAAAAACCAATTCTAGTTTCCTATTCCCTGCACTGTATTTCTAGCTGAACAGCATACTAATCTGGGCAAATCAACTGACATCTTCAAAATTATAATGCACATCAGTGTGCTAAGCATCTGTATAACAATGAGATTTGTCATCCATCATCCAGAGAACAGCATAAGACCGTTTACTGTCAGTTAGTGCCAGCTGATATATATCTAGATTGTCTGCATGTCCATTTGACATTAGGAGTGTGTTATAATCTCTAATCCTCTTTTTTAAAAACACCCTTCCAACACATGTGTTAGTAGTTGTTTCTAAAGCTCAAGCAAAGCCTTCATGATGTTTGAGAATGAAAATAAAGCAAAGTAATCCAGAAAGTACACAAGGAAGAGTTTTTGGCTAAAATGTAATTATACCTAAATGAGAGAATGTCCAGACAGGGTGCATAGCTTGGTAAATTAGAGTTATTTGAGTTCAATCAAAGTTAGAGTCTACATTTAATTTTACACTGAGTACTCCCTCCACCCTCCTTTTTTAAAGTTAGTGTGATCTTTTTCTGGCATATTGCTAGGACTTCGTTTTTTTAAAAAGAGCTCTCAATGATTCTGCAATGCAGCTTGTGCAGATGGTTAGTATACACCCAAGTGGATCTGTGGACAAAGTTATCTGAGGTAACAACTCTGTGACGTTTGTAGTGGATTGTGCCATTAAAATGGATGAAGGAAAAACTCCTTCCTCTATTTTCATCTTCAGCAATTTGTTACATATTCCCCTAAAATGATGCAGTGTAATTCTAAATATGTGTACCATGCTGGGCAGATGCATTGTGGTACCACTATGTTAGTTAGTTTATTTAACAACACAAAACGGAAGTTGCCCTGTGCTTCCCTCTGCTGCTGTTGCTGCTGCCTCCTTGCTTGCAAGTAAACTGAGCAAACCAGCAAAACTTACTCATGGAAAAATGCAGCACAATCCTAGCTACAAAGGGGATGCAGTGGAGGCTTAGGTGTAACATGCAAGGTGAAAGCATTGTTGTTTCGCTAATAATTTCTTTTTTAAAAATAGAAAGGGTGCAGGCTCATGAATGATGACCATGAAAGAAAGCAGGGAAGAGGGCAGGAAACAATAAGTGAACAGGGGGACAAGGTGGAGAGATGAAAGACATGTCTGGATACTTGGCACAGGAAAATAAACAAGTACAGTGGGAACAGTAAGATCACTCTAATGATCCTCAGTGAAAGATCAAATTGATCACACTAGAGATAAGAAAAAACTTTTCAGCTCAACTGAAACTCCCCCAGTCTGGACATGCTGTGAGTTTTCTTAGGCCATTGTCCCATAAATGTTAATAATTCTCAATATGAGGTAAAGGTAAAGGTCACCCTTGCTCGAAAGCCAGTCGTATCTGACTCTAGGATTCAGTGCTCATCTCTCTTTCAAAGCCGAAGAGCCAGCGCTGTCTGCTTCTGCAGACATTTCCATGGTCATGTGGCAGACATGACTAGACACCATAGCACACAGAATGCTGTTTACCTTCCCACCGAAGTGGTCCCTATTTATCTACTTGCAATTTCTTGCTTTCGAACTGCTAGGTTGGCAGGAGCTGGGACAAAGACAGGAGCTCATTCTGTCCTGCAGTACTCGGGAATCGTGTTTATTCTCTGCAGTAAGTATGCGATTCTTGCTACAGTGTAATGTAATTGAAGATACAGTCTTATAACTTCAGATTTTTAAATTAAGCCCATGTTTACCTGTCTATGGGCTGTGGTGGCTTAGTGGTTAAGATGCTGATCTTGACAACTGGAAGGTTGGCAGGTCAGCAGTTTGAGACCTGAGTGCTGCATGATGGAGTGAGGTACCATCTCTGTCCCAGCTCCTGCCAACTTAGCAATTTGAAAGCAAGAAATTGCAAATAGAAAAATAGGTACCACTTTGGTGGGAAGGTAGTCATGCCTGCCACATGACCAGGGATATTTCTGCAGATGCAGAAAGCATTAACTCTTTGGCTGTAAATGGAGAAGAACACTGTCCTACAATCAGATATGGCTGGCTTTTGAGCAAGGGTAACCTTTACCTTGCATATCTATAACTAATCACAAAATGTTACTTGACGCAAGACATGGAAGTGAAGAAAATTGGATATAATTAATCTATGGAAAACTGATACATTTCAGCACTTGAGGAATAACTACAAAATGCTGTTCAGCACAATATCTGGCTTAAGAAATCTGCACAAGTTTATCCCAATGTTTTTTTCTGTTATTAAATTAAAATTGGCACAGGAGATTTTGCTGCCCAAAGAAAATCAGCAAATGCCACAACTACACATTTAGGTTCTTTTCTGATAGAAGAATTTCTCACAAGTATTCATTCTCATTGGCAATAAAAACATTACAGTAAAATGCCTACTCACGAAAAAAAGACCATTCGGTAGGCTTTTGCTTTAATCGATTTTTTTTGTAACACGAAACAAACCCATAAGAAAAAAATATTTTAACGTAACTCGAAGCAAACCCATAAGAAAAAGAATCTTTGTGCAACTCAAAGCAAACCCATAGTAAATCATGTAAATCGGGACATGGGTTTAGCATAAAATCATTATGTAAGTCGAATTTTATGTAACTCGAGGCATTTGTAAGTTGGGGTTTTACTGTGTGTTGTGTATTCCTCAGCCTTTGAATTGATTTTGAACCTTGTAAACCAGCTGAAAGGTAATTCTTTTTCCTAATCAAAACACACCTTTTGCTGCGCTAAGCTACAGGATTTTGGCTAAAATACAAACTACATTAAATACACATCTTTTCCCCCTCTCTGCACAACTCATGACTCTGTACTTCCCAAAAGAGGATCCAGACTTTTGTGATGGTGATAGGGAAAAGAACTACTGCAACAATAATGTAAGGCAATTTAGAGATCTCCTTTTAAGATCATAATATAAAACTATTCTTATTCCTAACATAGCTACCATGCCATACTACCAAAATGTAATACAAATTCTAACATGAACTTCACATCTCTTGTACATTTTCTTGTTGTTAGATAAAATAAGAAACATATAGGACTATTATAGTACATGGTTTGAGAACTATTGTTAAATTTCTTGTTCTCATTAAGACAGACTGTCTTGACAAGTGGAGGCAGCCTGTCAAGTGCCCATTGGCGCCTGTGAGATTTCTTGCCACTAGCATGAGAACACTTTTTCTTTTTCTTAAGGAGCACTCCCCACCCCTCTCTCAGGTTTTCCATAATTTGAGCAAAATGTCCAGGTTAGTCTCTTCTATTTGTGAAGTAGAAAGCACAAGGAAAAAAGAATATGCTGATTCAACAACAAGACACGGAGAATCCACCTCGCACTTCTGATTTTAAAAAAAATTATGTAACAAGGCAGCAGCTATTGCTGTTTGGTATGACTGAACAATCTGTGCTAAACTTGTTCTCATAAGTGTGAAAATCTCCCCCCCCCCATACATGAGAACTACAGCAATGAGAACTTTTACCACCTGGTTTTAAAGGGCAGAATTTTCTCATGGAGTTACTGAATTTGTGAAAGTTGCTGTTTTGCAAAATTAACTATAGTGTGTGATAAGATAAACATTGCCATGACCATAATGAACTATATCTCAATTCACAATTTTTACACAATCTCTGTTTATATTTTACTAAGGATCTAAGCAAGATGTTATAGGGCTGATTGTTAATCTATTCTCTTAAATATATTTTGATTCTTTTATAACCAGCTTGAGGAAGCCATAATTTCTGCGCTACTCTCCATGCTTCTGGATGCTTCTGATTTCCCCTCCTCCACCCAAATTACTTGCAGCTTGGAAGGGAAGATTTGCAAACATGGAGCATTCTGATATGTTTTCATTTCTACAACTAATTGGTGAACTTGTCCATTTTGGTTTTCTCTATCCACTTGATTAAAACATTTATGAATGTTAAAAAACTTTTATTTTATAAATATTTAGCCAAGCAAAATTCTCACTTCTCTTCAGTTGTCACAAGTTTTGAAAAGTGATTGGTTTAAGGTGGTCAAGGAATCAGATTCATGAGCCCACCCTCCTCATGATCCAAATTCAGGGCCCTCCATAGTTGCATTGACAAAACTCCAATTTGAATCAAATTTGCCCACAGTTCATTTTCTACATTCAATGAAATCACACCAGCAACAAACTGAACTCACCATGAGAACGATTCTAGTTTTCTATACTTCTCTCTCTCTCTCTCTCTCTTGCTTTCTTGCTTTCTCCCTGTTTGTTTTAAGCTGCCTTGGAAGTGGTCAATCAAATAAAAGATTAGAGTTCATTAAAAGTGCTCCTTTCTTCATTAAAGAGGGAATGGCCTTTAGACTAGGAGATAATTCAGTAATCTTATTAATAATGTAAGCTCCTCCATTTTTCTTCCAGCATAAGCCATTAATAAATCAGTTTTGAGTCACTTCTAAAACTGAGAGATGGGATAACATTTGAAGCACCTGCATTTGTTATACAAGATGTTCCACATACTGCATAGGAATGTAGCATCAGAACTCAATAGACCTGTGCAAGCATTTTCTAAAAAATTGAACTACAATATAATTTGCAGTTCATGAAATTACAAACTAGCCTACTTACCTTTTAAACTCCCATCCTATCAGTGCTTCATAATTTCAAATTGGTTACATCTCAATGTAACATAAGTTGCATTCATACCTGTCAACCTTCCCGGATTGGCTGGGATTTCCCGATTTTCAGCGCCGATTTGCACCATTTCGCACCGCCCGCAGCTGCCAAAACCCCAGAATTGGCAGCGGGGGGGGGGGGAGAGGTACTGTGCATCCCTTCTACGCAGATTGCCTTCTACGCATGCATAGAAGGCGATCTGCACAGAAGGGGATCGTAGAAGCCTTCTACGCATGCGTAGAAGGGTTCTACGCATGCATAGAAGCCTTCCACGCAAGCATAAAAGCCTTCTAAGCATGCGTAGAAGGCGACCTGCACAGAATGGTTCTGCGCAGGTCCCATATTTTCCGGAATCACGGTTGACAGGTATGGTTGCATTGGTGGCCCTTTTTTCCCCTCTTCCTCTTTCTCCTCCTTTTTAATTGTACAACTCCTCTTTTTATTGAATATATTCAATAAATATATTATTTATTTATTCATTTAATTTTATTTATTTACATGCCATGTACACTGTAGTTGAAAACAATAGTATTAAAATGCAATAAGTTACATATATTAAAACAGAATTAATCCCATTACATTACTGAAATAAAGTGGGGGTCATTCAGACTTCTAGCCCAAATGATCTGTGACCAGGATATCTGCTGTGCTAAATATGACATATCTATCAGCAGTGGACCCACATCAGTGTTCCCTTCTTTTATCCCACTCACTCTAGCCCTTGTGCACTTAAGACACTCCTGCTTGTAGGTTTAACTTGGCCTGCCTGTAGATCTCAGTACAACAAATTGTAGTGAGATCTTAAGGGATGCCAGGTATATATATCAGCAACCTTTTTTGTTAACAAGCTGAATGACGTCCACCACTGGCTCACTGGAGTTGCAACAGTGATATTTTATTTATGGACACACACAAACACACAAAATTACACATACAAATATAGCTATATTAACAGCTGATTATAACCCAAGATAGCCCTTAGTTTAAGAATAGCTTAGCCTAAAGGAAAAGAGTATGACTTACCTTTATAAAGCGCCATATTTAGCCCTAACACCACTTTCTAAAACTGAGACGAGGAATACATTGCCCTTAGATAATGTTGAAATACAGAGTCCATTAACTCTCATAACACTGCATCACAAAAAAATAATAATTCTCAGCTACTTGGTCGAATCCATGTGTCCTATACTAAATCAAGTGTGCTGATTCCAAATTTGAAGTTGATTCTGCCTAGGATGTCAGAATCTTAAGTTAGCAAATCTCACCCTCTTGGTTAGGTTCTAGCATTACTCACATGGAGTATATTTGCCGCAAATGTAGCAAAAATGGTCCAGTCTATTAACACAGCTGCTCCTACTTAGCTTTAGCTTAAAACAGACTCACTATGGCTTAGCTGTACTATCCAATAAGATGGTTTCACCCTAGAGACAAGTCCTTGGTCCATCTCATCTTATATACCTATTTCTGATGTCAGCTCACTGACTTGCCCAGCCGCTGCTGGAACATGCACCAGGGGACGTGATTCAGCTGAAGTGGCAGCAGGCATAGTGGTAGTTGCAACTGTTATAATATTCCCACGTAAAAATATATCAGCCAATTACTGACCATTTTTACAGCTATAGAATGCCTTAAAATCTGTATGTGATAGGCAAATTCTGAGTTCAGATTTGGAATCAGCACACTTGTGTTATTCCCAGTAGCAAAATTATTGTTGTGCAATGTTATGGGCTATGTTGGCAGGTTGCAATGTTAGTAAATATGTAAATGCAACCCTTAGTTAAGGGATGGATAAATGAGGCCCTCCAGATGCTTTTGGGCTGCAACTTCCACAATCTCTTGCCAATAGCTATACTGACTACTATTGCCAAGAGTTGCAGTATGACCTGCTTTAGGTCATTGGAGCAAACATATATATCAATTAAAGAAAAGGAAAAAACTGAATCAAGCAATGAGAAATGTTGTCATTTTCTTAGCCATTTCTTCTGGAACGTTTCCTTGAAAAATGGTGCTACTATGGCAGATTAATTTATCTAAATTAACTTCCCTTAATGCTGCAGCATATAGGTTTGCTGTAGACCAAAGCAGAAATTTCAGCTTCATGTAAAGTTGTTCCAGTACATCTTGGTTTCAGCAACCCTTTGGAACTACCTTCATTTCATCTTGTTCAAGTCAAGAACACAGCAGAGGATGACAATACTGATGAGCGGAGTAGAATAGAATAGGCATGTGCTTTGGATTCAGGCAAAGGTACTGTGGAGGCTTATTGGTTAAGATGCTGAACTTGATGAAATTGCCAGAAATTGCAAGTAGATAAATAGATACCCCTTCAGTGGGAAGGTAAACAGTGTTCTGTGCACTCCTGTGTCTAGTCACGCTTGCCATGTGTCCATGGAAACATCTGCAGATGCAGACAGCACTGGCTCTTTGACTATAAACAGAGATGAGCACCGAACCCTATAGTCAGATATGACCAAGGGTGAACTTTACCTTGGATTCAGGATTTATTTGGAAAACATTAAGAAGCAGGAGTATTTGTCCATTTTTAAAGTGCTTAAAAGTGAAGTGAGGTAGACCAGAGAGGTAAAAATAGAGTGGTACCCAAATTGAAGTGGGGCTCACTGACATGCTGAATTTTGCATTAGTGCCTCACAGGTCAAAAATCAGAAACCCAATTTTCATCTCAGAGCATCCAGGGTAACTAAGAACTTAACAACAGTGTTCGGCTAGGTCAGGATGGATTGATAGGTCAGGATGGATTGCTGAAGGTGGAGAGTACTGAGCAAAGTGTAAATTGCACAGCTTCCATCATGTGGGTGGAGGGAGGGAAATATCAAAGTGGAAAATGCATATTTCATTAAGTTAGGATCGAGTTCTTTGTATCAGTGTGTACATCCTCAGTTTTAGTCCAAGTGTAAGCTGTGTGTTATATCAGTCCAGGGGACTACATAGGCTTTCAAAGCATTGCATTTATAAGTGAATTGGCACTTTGATGGTCTGATTTCTCCTCAGTCCTTCATCATGTCCAACAGCATGTTTTGATTTTCTATGGCTACTGCATTGTGCTGTTTTGTCCTTGTGTAGAGAGTTCTTTACTGCTGGTCTAAATTGCCTTTAAAGTATTTTTAATATTTAATCTGGAAGTTTAAGGAACCAGTGAGGTACAAAAAGACAAACCACTATGGAAGCGGCTTCCTGATAGTTTTCAGTGCTGAAGTGATGTAGTGCCAAAATAAAAACAGATTTGTTTATAAAAAAAGGTACAAACCCCATTATCTTGTCATTGAAAAAGGACTGCAGGGGCTCAAGTGGCTAAGATGCTGACTGGGAGGCGGAAGGTCAGCAGTTCAATTCCCGAGTACTGCAGGACAGAGTGAGCTCCTGTCTTTGTCCCAGCTCCTGCCAACCTTGCAGTTTAAAAGCAAGAAATTGCAAGTAGATAAATAGGGACCACTTCAGTGGGAAGGAAACAGCGTTCCGTGCACTCCGGTGTCTAGTCATGCCTGCCACATGACCATGGAAACGTCTGCAGAAGCAGACAGCGATGGCTCTTCAGCTTTGAAACAGAGATAAGTACTACACCCTAGAGTCGGATATGACTGGCTTTCGAGCAAGGGAAAATTTTTACCTTTTTTTACTGTCATTGAAAACTTGGCAAACACCAGAGATACATTTTTCTCCCACATATATGATCACAAAAGCCAAAATAATTTTAAAATAGTGACCAGAATTGATTTAAAATAATATTTGGAATAAATTCTGTTTGTTTCCCAGCTTAAAAAAATGTGCTCTTAGCTGTACATGGTGTAGTAGAACATTTTAAAATTGATTTCAAGCATTGAAAATGAGAGGCAAAAACAAGAGTACAGTTCACACCCATATCTACAAGTTCAGTATCTATAGCTTCAATTATCCAAGGGTCTAAAAATATTCAATAAAATTTCTTAAATACAGTACAAAATATATATGCATTTCTATAATGCGTTACCAGAGCTGGCCAATAGAGGCCACTATCTGCAATGTAAAATATAGGGTTCTCTGTTATCTGCAGTTTCAGGTATCCATCATAGGCCTTGGAACATATCTATTGCAGATAAGGGGGCAGCCTATATTATAAGATGCAATTAGCCCAAACTGGACGGAACTTTGCATGTATACTGGAGGTTGAGTAGTAGCTGAGGACACTGGATTTAACCCTTCTCCCATTCCAGATCCCCTTCCCTTCCTTGTTTTCTATTATGTGGGCAATCACAAATATTTACAAAATACTTTAAAATGTATAGCTAAAAAGAATAAAATAGTCTACAAAATGGCTTGTAGCAAATCAGTTGTGATTCCCCACCCCCCAGACAAATAACTCAGACCAAATTGAAATCGATGACATTTACAGACTCCTAGAATAAAATGAATAAACATGAGTGGAGGTTTTCACTTCACACATTGGGTGTACTTGGATATCATGCCAAGCTAGAATTGGCCCTAGGGGAGTTCCAAAGAGCCCCTGTAGCTCCACGTCTGCAAAGCTGAGCCTTGCAAGGATGCAACATTTTGAAGTAATTGTGACTGGCAAGGCATATACATTCAAACTCAGTGGTCATGCCATGTAGTGTAACAATTTTGGGGAAAACACGTATGGAAATGGCAAATGTTGCATTACTATTCATGCCACACCAGCATTGGCTTTGTTTAATCATCTGAGGAGAACAAAAAGAAAAAGTGGTGTGTGATGGATTAATAAGGTTCACACTGATGTCAGCCTTGAGGGTAATAGCAACATTTGGGAGCATGGCAGAACTGTTAACATTAAACAGTGGTGGAACTGTGGCAAAATGCCATTGCAGAAAAACTGACACATCATATTAAAGTAGTTTAAGATAAAGCCAAAATATCTGAATTCTGTGAAGCCTTTATACAGTTCAGAAAGGTAATCAGCATTAATCTTCCACTTCCTCAGATTATGAAAAAAGAATTAAGTGGAAAGTGTGATATAAAGAACGATGAAAAAATCTCAAAGCCATTAATGAATTGCTCTTATATTTATGACCACACAATACATGAGGCAGGGGAGAGAGAAAAATCAGTGGTACTTCAAAGTGTTGAGACATATCTTCTCATTCAGCACGAGAAGATTTGTGACTCATCATATCCTTATGTAGCAATCTGGCAGAGAGGAGACAATGACGTTTCTTGATTCTTTCCCATCAAACCAGAGAAATAAGCCAAAATTTGTTTGAGAGTTATTTCTTTGGCTTGTATGGAGACATAAAAGGGTGAGAGCTGTCTTTCTCCACAGATTTTTTTTTTTTTTTTGTTGGTCCTGCTGCAACTCTCACAGGATGCTGGCTCATGATAAAGTCAAAAGCAAACCAGTATGTCTTCTCAATTACTAAGAAGTATGCTATTAACCAAAGAATCAGTGAAGGTTCAGTAGTTAATAATTGTGGTGTTCATCATCTGTTTATGCTGAGCAGAGTGGAAATAATGGCTAATCAGGTAGAAGCCAACCCAATGGACACAACATACACCACACACCACTATATGAATTAGCATGCATGCTAATCCCAGTTTGTTTAATACTACCTTGGGCCTATGTCACAGGCTCGCTTGGATGTACTCAAACATCACATATAAAAGTTTACCTTGATGATACATAAATGGCATTTGTTTCAACAGTCAAAAATCATTTTCAAATGCTGCACATTGCTCAGATTGTTGCAAAGTGCACACTGTTCTCAGAAAAGATCAGCTCTCTGTAGGTAATATAACCTATCAATTACTTGGTCACATTTGGCTAGATGTGTGTTCTAAGTATTACATACAAAAATATCTGAGGAGGTAAGCTCAGTATGTAATTACCTATTGCTGTTCCTGTATACTCTATCAGATACCTAGTAGTTAAGCAAATACCCATGGGTAGGTTGACACCCCATGTTGCCCAAAGAAATATGAGGGAAACTTAGGAATTTCCAGCTGTTTTCACTTTTCTCAGTTCTATACTCTCTTTCTCTTGCTCTCTTATCTCTTTGCTGCAACCTATAAAAGGTTTCTGAAAAAAGAAAGGAAGAAAAATTCAGTACCTTGGAAAGTATGAAAAGATTTATTCTAGAGGTTCAGAACATATAGATTTAGAAATGATTCATTCTCAATTCAGTCTGACTATATTTGAATGACTCAAAACTGATTATTAGGCCCACAGATATATGGCTGAGAAAAGCAAGGAAAATATACTTTTTGGTGAATTGTCCATTGTTGCACACTCTAAGAAGAAGAGTTGCCTATTTGGATTAGACTAGTGGCCCATATGATTCGTATTTTAATCAAGATAAGGATTGATACCTTTAACATCAAAAGAGGAGAAAATAAGTCCACTTTTTGATGAATTACACAGGGGACAGAAATGAAAATGTTGCAGTACTTTGCCAGCAAATTGCTCCTTCTCAGACCTCCAGCCACCCTGGAAGATAATCATTCTGGTGTCTAGGATCTGGAAGAACAAAGGACACTCTTTTTCCATCTCAGTCATCCAGAATCTATCACCTGAAATGCTGTTGGAGACCCTACTGTCACTGCAATGTTTAGGAGTGCAGCTTCCTCAAATGCTCCTGATTTTATTTTCCTTGTAACCTGCACTTTCATCATTAAATGTATCACTGCTTTGACTGGATCATATCCAAGAGCATTACTTGAGAGCTTTATGTCTTTAGTTGCCACCAGAGATTCCATCTCTGTAGGTTTTTCTTTTCCTCACAGCAGTCTATTTTTAATCAAGATTTTTTTTTGTGTTGACAGCCTCCTCTTGGTACTATGTTATGCTTGGCTTCATTAGACAGATTAAACTTTAACTTCACTCGCTATATTAAGTCAAACAGATCACAGTGTCTGATTACTGTCTCTTGTCCAGACCACATTCTGTATGGTATTCAAAACTATACTTAAAGTTATTGCCCACTTACCCAATACCTACCACCAGTGATGCAAGTCAAGTTAATGCTCTTTGTGGTTCTTTGTTCCATGATGAAACATGTCCCAATATCCTGAATGTTTGGGGACAAAGGAAAGAAGGACACATATCTTTGTATAACACCACTCCTTTTCTTGGCCTATTTGACTACAGTGACAGACCTTTTCTTGGAGCCTTAGATGCCTAGAGTCTACTGAGAACAACATGTGAAGTGTCTAGAGCAGTCAAAAAGCTGAGTGTAGAAATGCAACTTGGGGAGGGGGGCACCAAATGTTTCCACCAGGTTATTGGCATGAGGTACATATTATTACTGTATAGATGTGGGGAAGGAGTTGGGGGATCTCTGATCTTGAGTATCTGCAGCTGTGTCAAATAGGGTCAAATTTCAGATAATAGTTTTGTCAAGTCAACAATAGTCCATTCACTGAGATTTCAGCACCAGTTGATGGTGGAGATATCAGGATAGTGTCACAGAAGAGGGTCATAGAGTCAGAGAATAACTAAATTGGATGGGGCCTTTTAGCCCCTTGAGTACAACCCCCAGCTCAGTGCAGGAATCCAAATTAAAACAGATCTGACAGATGGTTGTCCAATTTTCTCTTGAATGCTTCCAGTCCTGGAGCACTCACCACCTCTCAAGGTACCGTATTTATTCGTGTATAACGCGCAAAATTTTATACCAAAAAAAGAAATCAAAGTTGCGGTGCGCGTTATAAACGAGGACTGGTGTCCCACCCCCGTCGCGAGCCTCTTTTACTTCCTTTTTAGAATTGGGTCGGCTGTCTATTGAAGGGGAGGCGGGGGTGTGGCTTTGAAGAAATTGACGGGATCTGATTGGGTGGCGCGGGAGACGAGGCGTGGCCCGGAGGTAGCTCGCAGTTCGAGCGAGGCTCCTGGGGGTCGGAAGTGCTCGTTTCGGATTGCATTTTCTTTACCCTGCAACAGGTGGGTCTGATTATCCCCCCCTCCCTCAATGTTTTAAGGCGTGCTCTTATGAACAAGCTTTTTCACTGATATAATTTTATACCGAGGTTTCATGGAAAATTAGGGGTGCGCGTTATACACGAGTGCGCGTTATACACGAATAAATACGGTAGTCGGTTCCTCTGTTGTACTTCTCTAACTGTTAAGAAGTTTTTTTCCTGATATTAAGCCTATATCTGGCTTTCTGTAGTTCCAGCCTATTATTACATGTCTTGCACTCTGGAATGATTGAGAACAGATCCTGCCCTTCTTCTTTATGATTATCCTTCAGGTATTTGAAGAGTGGTATCATGTCTCCTCTCAGTCTGCTTTTAAAACATGCCTAGCTATCCAGTCTTTCCTCTTAGAGCTTGGCTTCTAGTCCTCTGATCAGCCTTGTTGCCCTTCTCTGTATCTGCTCTATTTTGTTTTCATCTTTCTTTAAGTATGATACCCAGAATTGGACAGAGTCCTCTAGATGTGGTCTAACTAGTGCTGACCTCAGCAGTGAAAAAAGCAAACTCAATGCTAGGGATCATTAGGAAGGGTATAGAAAATAAGTCAGCAAGTGTCATTTTGCCTCTTTATAAATCTATGGTGAGGCCCCACCTGGAATACTGTGTACAGTTCTGGTCGCCATACCTCCAGAAGGATATTATGGAGCTGGAAAAAGTACAGAGGAGGGCAACCAGAATGATTAGGGGACTGGAACACCTTCCTTACCATCTGAGGCTGCAACGGTTGGGCCTTTTCACTCTTGAACGACGGCGTCTAAGAGGTGACCTGATTGAAGTTTATAAAATCATGCACGGTGTGGACAAAGTAGATAAGGAAAAACTGTTTTCCCTATCGCACAACACTCAAACTAGGGGACACTCCATGAAACTTTTGGGTACTAGTTCTCAAACAAATAAGAGAAAGTACTTTTTCACCCAGAGGATTACTGGTCTATGGAACTCCCTGCCAGAAGAAGTGGTGACAGCTGTCAGTCTTGACAGCTTTAAGAAAGGATTAGACAAGTTCATGGAGGACAAGGGTATCAATGGCTATAATTATGGCTACCTAAGGACAACCTCCGGGTTGGAGAGATAGGCAGGATATCTCTCAATGCCATTTCCAGGGAATCCTAAGCAGGTGAAGGCATCTCCTTGGGAATACCCTGAAGGAAATGGTGAGCCACTGTGTGAGACAGAATGCTGGACTGGATGGGCTGTGGCCTGTTCCAGCAAGGCTGTTCTTATGTTCTTATGACCAGAGAGGGGGACTAGTACCTCCTGGGTTTTGCAGACAATACTTCTGTTAATGCAGCCTGAAATAGTGCTGGCTTTTTTTTGCAAACTCCTCACACTGTTGACTCATACCTATCTTGTGATCTACAACAATTCCAACATCCTTCTTGCTTGTAGTATTACTGAACCAAGTATCCCCCATCTTCTGTGTATCTGGGCTTTTCTCTCTAGGTGTGAACTCTGCACTTATCCCTGGTAAATTGTGATGTCATTTGAGTGAGGGAGAGAAAGTTTAGAAGGGAAATATAGTACATGAATCCAGACAAATGCTGCCCCTCTACACGTCAGCTTCTTGTTGTGCCACTGGAACATTTTCTTTTAATTTGCTCCTCTTGGGTTCAAATCTCCTGTTAAGGGACAGGCCTATTTCATGCTAAGACTTTTTTCCCTTTCCAATATCATAAATACCATACCTGTCAAGTACACCGTATTGGCAGGGATTTCCCCATAATTCAGTCCTCTTCCCGGCTGCACGTATTTTAAAATATTTTCCCTTATTTTTTTGAAGAATGGGGGGCATTCCAAGATGGCGATTTTGCTGGCACGTGATCAATACAGACTTTCCCTGGCCTGGAAAGTGCAGCAGAGCATCCTGGGAGCCGCAGTTCTTTGTGTGGGCAGCCCCAATGAGATGCATAAGGAGCAGGACTACACCTCCCAGTGGTCTTTGGGTTTCCATTGGGCAGCATGAGGAAACATAGGAGGAGAGAGATTGAGATCGAGGGACTGCAGTGCTGGGGGAAAAAGCTGGACCTGGACGGCACAGAGAGAAGGAGCAGGAAGGGGTTTTGCTTACATGGCTGCACAAATCAGGTGTGTGTGTGTGTGTGTGTGTGTGTGGGTGTGTGATGAGCTCCCATCTCAGTCCCAGCTCTTGCCAACCTAGCAGTTCAAAAGCAAGAAATTGCAAGTAGATAAATAGGAAACACTTTGGAGGGAAGGTAAACAGTGTTCCGTGCACTCTGGTGTCTAGTCATACCTGCCACATGACCACAGAAAACAGCACTGGCTCTTTAGCTATAAAAAGAGAAGAGGACAGAACCCTAGAGTTGGCTATAACTGGTTTTCGAGCAAGGACAACCTTTACCTTTACCTAATAACAGAAAATCCCTGAATGGTATTCAAATTTGCTGTGAAGTTTGGCCCTGTTTATGCAAGTGCTTAGTAAAGGTCTTCTTTGCTCAAAAGCCAGTTGTATCCGACTCTAGGGTGCAGTGCTCATCTCCATTTACAGCCAAAGAGCCAGTGCTGTCTGCTTGCAGACATTGTCATGGTCATGTGGCAGGCATGACTAGAGCCCAGCAAGTCACATGGTCAGATTTGACCACACCCACAGATTTGGCCACACCCACCAAGGTAGCCCCGCCCACAGTGTTTCCCTTATTTTCAAATCCAAAACTTGACAGGTATGGTATATACTCGAGTATAAGATGAGTTTTTTAGCCCCAAAAATGAGCCCCCAAAAGGGGAGATGGCCTATACTCGGGTCAGTGACTATGAGGGTCCCAAGACCACACCAGATTGCACTGACAATTTAATTAATTTTACCATATTTTCATGTATTTTGATTATTGAAACTCACTAGCAGCTACTGCATTTCCTTCTTTCGGCATATACTTGGGTCAATCTATTTTACTGTGTTTCAGGTCAAAATTAGATACCTCGGCTTATATTCTGGTTGGTTTATGCCTGAGTATATACAGTACACAATTCTTCCCAAACTCTGTAGCAGAAAAAACAAGACTTGAAATGTAGGCTATCTATCTCTCAGTGACCCAAAACAAAACAAAACATGCTAAACTGTAACATGAAGCAACTGACTATTTTTAACCTCTTTAAAGAGCTCTTCTTCTAATGATGTGCTACTCAGTGCTGCATCATCTGGTGTAGTTACCAGCTTTTGACTGCTGTAGTAGCAACATTATTTTCCAGTGTTTTCACCAGTAAGCTGCCAGTAAGATCCGTTGGCCTGGATATTTATTTGGCAACAGGTATGACTCACCACTGGTCTTGTACCAGATTTGGTTGATGGTGCATTATGTATTTTCACTCCCAGCCAGTGAGTCTTTGGCTTCCACTTCTTCTGGATTAGGGCAAGAGCTTCAACCACCTGGCCAGAAATGGGTGAGCCAGAGTGGTTGTAATGATATCCAGCCTCTGTGATGATGAAAATTATGGTCTAATAATACTGAGAAAGCCAAATGATCCTTATCCTGCAATTATTCATGAAACTATGGCTGTTGTGTAGATTAGGTGAGCCATTCTCCCATCTGCCCAGCTATTGGCCTGACCACTTGATTTCACAAAAAATTACCAGTTTGAATGACAATTCACAGCACATTTCTGTCTGAGGCAAAGTCTCAGTGTCACCTCCACTCCTATTCCTATCTGGGCAGATATTTTGGGTCAATATCTGCCATTGCCTTTTCAGGCAGCAGACTAGTTTATGTTGTGTAGCTTTAGAAGGAAATGGTCAGATGACTCTAGAGGAGTGGCAGAGAACTGCAACAAATGCTGCTGTGACATCTGCACCTGAGGGAGTTCATCCACTCTGCCTAGTGGTAGGGCCAGCTCTGTCTTTCCCCCCATGTTTGTTGAATGAAAAAATCTTAGGCTTCATTGAAATTGCGGCTATAATTCTGTATAACTGTAAGTGTTCTGCTTGAAAACCCTCAAGTAGGTACAATGCACTCTTTTGGAAACAAAGTTAGTCCCAGATATAAGAACTAAATCATTTGTTTTAGGGAATACTAATAAACTGTATGTGCATAAGATTAGACAGCAAGGAAAACATGGCTAGGAATAAAATACAAAAACAGCACTGTTCAACCATTTGCTTTTTAGCTACAATTGCCTTAGAGAGATGCAACCGATAACCTGAAATTCCATGAGCAAAAGAGAATTAAGCATATTAATCTGGTCTCTATTTCTGTCATTAATTTGCTATAGATTCTATCTTTACTTTCAAATTCATTATTTCTTTAATGAAAAAAGAAAGATATTTTAATGGTAAAAATATCAAAATGATTAATGGGATGTCTGCTAATGACATTTTAAAAGTATTTTGGGCTGGAAATGTGACACTATAATCATTAAAAATCAGATTCAATTTCCAAAGGTACTAATCTTAAAACTTTATACCACTAGCAGAAACATTAAAAATTATATCCAGTGAGTTCAGAGGCTTCTAATTGGATGAAGAGCGTGGGCATGAAGGATTCAGGAGCTCTGCCACAAAAATAAATGTTCCCTCAGAAATTTTGGAGGACATTTCTTGCCGCAAGATCACAGCTGAGAATATATGTAGACAATATGCATGCTACACATTCAGTACACAGAACAATGCCAAACCACAGAGATTTTTTTCTTTCTTTCTGTAGGACGTGAATTGATCCAAGAGGCACATAATGGCTCCAAATGGAGGGGGGAGAGGATTGAGCAATAAAAGCTCCTTCTCATGCATAATGCATGCACCTTCTCTATTGGAACTTGCATCACAATCTGTTGTTTAATTATCCCCGCCTTATACCACACAGCAGTGTGAATGGAATGAATATCTTCCCTGCAATCACTCTGTACACCTATTTTCATTCTTAATTAGGGGGGGGGGGAGGATTGGCAAAATTATTTTAAGAGAACAAAAGCTGATTAAAAAGGTGTATCAGTTTCTAGTCTATCCTCCAAGTAGTAGAATAGATTAAATGGGAGGTGCTTTTTAAAAAAATAATAATTTGATTTTAAGCGAAAATCTCAAAATTTTAAAAATTTAAAAAAGAAAAGCAATTTAAAAAACCCATGACAATCAAAAATAAATGAAGTAATCTTATCATAAAATCTAAACACAACAGAAAAAAATGCAGCAGGAGATTAAACCGATCTAACAAAGGTAAGAGTAACAGTGGAAATTGACACAGATTTTGACAATCTAGAGATATAAAAAGATCTATACAATATTGGAAGTTACAAAAATGCTGCTCTTGTTATGTGCCAACAAATTGTTTCTGACTTATAATGGATCTAACATGACATCATGGCATGTAACATGCTCAAGTAGTTGTTTGCCTTGGCCACCCGCCACTGAGTTTCCACAGCTAAGCAAGGATTAGGTCTTCAGGGTCTCCAGTCAGCACATTCTTCACTACATGATCCTGAGACTCATAAATATTAAAATCTGGGAAAATAAGAACTGTACCTAGCAAGTGAAAAGCCAAAGCAATGATGCAGAGTGAGTTTCTTTATGAAGAGGATACTACAGTATAACTAAGGTACCACATCTGAGAATACCCTTACTCTAAAACCAAGTGCCATATTTCATTTGGCAGAAGCACCTATGGAAGGTCCCCCACCCCACCACTTTTCAGTACCATGTAGCATTGGTCAGATACAATCTTTTTGATGACCTGGTCCTGGATTATCTCAAATGTTAAAGGTTAAGGCGGCTAGAATTTTTAGATGCGTCCAGAAAGCCTGCACAAGTTTTAAAATTGTTTCCATAATATCATCAAAACCTCTAGCAACCTTCCTTCCCTGTTTTGGATGAACCTAAGTTTGCAAGCCATTTTCAAAGTCAGATCTACATATAACATATTAGGATAATGAACCAGCCGGGAGGTTACCAGAGCATGGCTAACAGTAGCAAGGCAATCACTTTCCGAATAGAATCACAGCTGGTATATCAACCTAAGCTGATGATAAGTATTTTTAGTCACAGAGGCCACTTGTGCCTCCACGAGGAACAACGCTAGATTCAGCAGCATGCCCAGAATGCAAATCTGTTATTTTAAAGAGAATGTAGTTCAATCTAGAACATAGTAAACACCAGGCAGCTGGGCAGACATACCACCCACTAGCACTATCTCCGACTGTTCCCACCTGGGTCTCAAATTGTTAGCGCTTATCCAGTCTATTAAGTGCTGCTTCATGGGGTACACAGAAAGAGCTTCCTCGAAGACTGTGGTATTATTGAACCACAATCAGGTTTACCTTGGTAATTACAACCTTGTGTTGCCAGCTAATCTTTTTCATACTAAGTTAGATGAAAGGAACTGCATAATGAACTCACTAAAAGGTTCCTTCATTTTAGTAGTTTCACAGCTGGCCTAGAGATGGAAGAAGAAGTGGTGCTCCATAGTTGAGATATTTTGGAACAAGATCACCCAGAATGCTAAACATATTGCTGAAATCCCAGACACAGCAAAGATTTTAGACTGAACTGACCAGGTCAAATACAACAAGATGTGGTGTTTCAGTTTATAGTTGTAGTTGTCCATTCTTTTCTTTGACATAGTTCTCTGGCAAGTTTTGTGAATGCATCATAACTTGTCACCAATGTAAGTAGTACTACTAATGTAGTACTATTCACCAAAAGATGGTTTTATTTTGGCACTTTAACATCTGAAAGAAGAAGATTGTGTTCCATGACCCATGGCATTGCTTCATTTGTGGTACAACATGTTTTTTTTATTGCTAGGACATTGTCAACATATTCCTTCTTCCCAAGCCATTATTTACTGGTGCAGCCAGCCTTCAAGAAGTCATGAAATAACTAGCAGTTTCTTTCCACCACCTGCTATAAATGCAAGGGCTGATTTCCCCTGCTATCTTCTCATCAGCTGAGATGAGAAAGGACTGAAATGCTGCAAACTTTTCTGATCCCGTGGGAAAAACAGACGGAGTGCAAACTGCTCATCAGTTTACTTTCCATGTACCAAACCTGCAAAAGTTCATCTCTTATTTCTTTACTCTTGAAAAGGAAGACAAAATGTTAAAGGAATGTTTTGGGTTAAATGGAGCAGGGGCTCATCAGTATTCAGTGCCACTGCCATGGCATGAAGGATAAAAAAAAATAACAGGGAAACATGAGGAGAAGAAGAGTAGATAAAAGGAAGGTGCAGGGAAGAAAAAAAAATGTTGTCTCTTAATTGAGCTGGAGTGAATGAAGGGTAAGACATTGGTTGCAGCTCTCTTGATGAAAAACCTTCCTGAGCTCCAAAGGTAGGTTGAAAATGCAGTGCTAGCTCTTCAGTCCTGCAGTTGGAATACAGTGAATTACTGTATATACTCAAGTATAAGCTGAGTTTTTAGCCCCAAAAAGGGGACTCGGCTTATACTTGGGTCAATGACCACGAGGGTCCCAGAGGTTTACTGGATTGAGATATGCCAACATTTGCAAAACATCTACAGTAAGTCTCATTTGAAGGTGAGTCAGACAAACTTCAGCAAGAGCTGTTTAATTATCAGCAATCTCTTTGGATACTAGCAGTGACAAACTAATGGTAATTAACAAGTTTGTGCTTTGATCCTGGTGGTTGTTTGACTCACCTGAAATGAGACTAATTGTGAATGAACCTTGTCATCAAAGCAGGAACTCTTTAGTTACTGCCACTCTGCCCCTGCCAGTGATGCCATTACCCTTACACAGGTGCAACTCACTCAAAAGGATTTTGGCCAATAGTGGTAGAACTTTAAAAAGTGACTCTTCATCCTCCAACTAGTATGGTCTGTGGCCAGCATACATGCTGGTGGAAGGATTCTGTGATTTCTAGTAAAAAAAAACCACTTTCCCAAGCTCTGAATATAGTCAATTCTTATTCTCTCCCCCCCACCCCCTTAGCAAATAAAGAGTTGAGATGCATAAAATTGGACTCAAAATTTGGGTCACAACTTTGCTGAATTCAATAAAGTCCCCTAAGCTGTAGTGGAGATTAGGGAAATGGTTGAAAATTGATAGCAGAGCAGGTGGACTTACTTGGTCCCTCTGTAGCCCAGATGGATGAGTCTTTAGCCCCCTTGTCAGTCCTGTCCAGGCTCATTCAATTGTGGTCAGAATCAAACTCATAACTTTTGGGTTGCTGGACAGCAATTTAACCACTGCACCACCAATCATCATCTTGATTGGTTTCAAAGACAACTTTATCACCATACTTCATCCAAGTTTAAATAGTTTGGAGATTACTCCTAAGGCGACAGTGCTTTTTCTGGTATTTGCTTCCAGGCCGTCTCTAAGTGGGAGGAAAATGTCATATGGAGACTTCTGCAACTGGCTCAGAACCAACTGTGTGTGACTACCACTGTGCGTGACTAGTGTACAGGTGTTTCTGTCTCCATCTGATCTGTAAGCAGGCAGCTTCCCTCTTCCACTTTTTAAAAAGAAGAGCTGTCTGCATAGCAAAGATGATGGAATGTTAGACTTAGTAGCAAGAATGACAAATCCATATGAAGTGCAACATAGAGACCCAATACACAACAAATGGATTTTTCATGGGTAGGTTTATATCTCCAGATTCTCATGGGATAAAAATAAGAAAAGATGCAATAGAAATGGGAACTTCTTTGTTTTTAAACCCACCCAATTTTAAAAATCCTCCCTTTTAAAAATCAAATTTTCCAAGTGGATAAAAAAGAATGGAGAAAAGTTTTTCAGCATAGAAATATTTGAGATATTGTTATGAGTAAATGTGTAAAAGATTAGCCTGCACTGAGTTGAATGACCATCTGGTTCATTTACTAGTTCACCACAAACACATAATAGAGCAGCAGAAGAGAAGCTTTTATTAGTAGTTTATTATGTGCTCCAAAAGAGAGCTGGAAAAGTGTTTTCCTATAAAGAATCAATGATGGACATGGCCATTTGTGCATGAGATCAGAACCCAAAGTGAATGGAATGTTACAATATTGTGGGAATGCATATTGTGTTTCCTCTTTGGGCTGCGTGAAGTAATGTCCACTGCTATAAAATTCTCCACACCAGCTCTACAAGGACTGCAGCATGCATTTCTGTTGGGAATGGATTTTTATTTTTATTTTCTGGACTACAAATATGATAATTCTCCATTCTGGGAGTTCTACCTTTCTTGCAGGCACTTTAAAAACATCTCATTGTAATGCACCTGTGAGAAACTAAAAAGGCTTCTAGGATAACCTAGACCTAGGCCAAGCTCTGCCCTTCTCAACAGGAAAGTTCCAAGCTAGCACTGGGACAAAAACAATAAGCTTGGGTATCCAAATTATTAATTGAAAGGATTTTGATGCTGCATTTTGTAACAGTTCTCTCAAAATGTTTTTTTTTTTTTTTTTTTGCAGAAGGGAGATCTGAGGCCATCTGTCCCAGTGACCATTCAGTGCTGTTCCATGTGACATATTTATAGCTGCCTAAATCAAGGCCATGATAAACTTTGGATGGATGCAAGGGAAAGTGAGGAAGCAATTATTAGCACATAACTACAAGATCTGTAATGGGAGGCTAAGATTCGGAAGAGGTAACACATAACCATTCCTCTCCTGCAGTTTATCCAGACAATATAAGAACATAAGAACAGCCTTGCTGGAACAGGCCACAGCCCATCCAGTCCAGCATTCTGTCTCACACATTGGCTCACCATTTGCTTCAGGGTATTCCCAAGCAGATGCATTCACCTGCTTAGGATTCCCTGGAAATGGCATTGAGAGATATCCTGCCTATCTCTCCAACCCAGAGGTTGTCCTTAGTTATCCATAATTATAGCCATTGATATCCTTGTCCTCCATGAACTTGTCTAATTGTTTCTTAAAGCTGTCAAGACTGAAAGCTGTCACCACTTCTTCTGGCAGGGAGTTCCATAGACCAGTGATCCTCTGGGTGAAAAAGTACTTTCTCTTATTTGTTTGAGAACTAGTACCCAATGGTTAAATGGAGTGCCCCCTAGTTCTAGTGTTGTGTGACAGGGAAAACAGTTTTTCCTTATCTACTTTGTCCACACCGTGCATAATTTTATAAACTTCAATCAGGTCACCTCTTAGATGCCGTATCCAAACCCATAATCTGTTTTTTTGAGGGGAGGAAACAGCTTCATTTATTTGCAGACAAAAAAGTAGCTAGGTGTGAGGGGTGACTACCTTGGAAGCAGAAATTCCAAGGCAGAAATTTTAATGGTGAAGGTAAGTTATTCAGATCCTACTCATAAATTCATTTTCAATCATTTTGGCTCTAAGAGATGCACTATGGAACAAGATATCTTTGCTACCCAAGACGTGGCACAGTCAGTCCACCCCCCCCCCCTTAAGCAAACTTCTGATCTGTACAGAGTAACACTCACCTTCATGCATTACTGCTTCATGCATTACTTGAATAACATGTATAAGAAACAAACTTCTGACTTGTAGCATCTCTTTAATTTTTGAAAAGAACTGTCTCTCAAATTATAGCAAAATAATGATTTGGGGAATGCTACCTTGCATACTCAACTCAAGTATTTGTTTTCAGTGCCAGAACCCCTCTAACCCCTCCCTCTCTCCCCCCATCTACTCTTGGATCTCTCTGAAGCTTTTTTACTGTTTTAAAATGACTGCAATAAATCAGTTCCCTCAACACCCAGTGGGGTAAAAGAAGAAACAAAGAAGAAGAATAAATCAGTATGGATCAGTTCTGGATCTCAGGTCTGCCTGCTCTGATTACAGGAAACATTTTGATTATTAAAGCATATATACATAATTCAACAACAACAACAACAATTCTAATAAATGTTTAATATTTGCCGTGGGCAAATATATTCCATGATTGTAAAACTGTGTTTACTGAAAAGCATGTTCACACAGTGAACATTTCCCAAGATAGTTCCTGCTATTTAAAAGCTATCTGCATAGACATTATTAATTTTATTTTAGCAATCTTTGGGTTCATTAATCTTTTCTTCTCAGACTCTGTCTCCATAGTAGAATCTAAGCAGATTATTCAACAAAGTGTAAATGAAATTTCTTTTAATACTTGAGGTTTAGTCAACACATGTGTTGAAATTACCTTCTGATACCCAAGCACTACTGTTTTCTATTTTGTTTTCTATTTTTAATACCTGTCCCTGGTCTTTATTTGCAGAACCATTTTTCTTACTGTGGTTACCTGTGTTTGCTCCTGACTGGGTGAGTGCCACCCTAAAAATTTTTTTGGGGGGGCAGAGAATGGGAACACTTGGGCAATCCACATTATCAATGGATGACACTAAGGAACACCTTCTTTCCACTAAGGAACATTTTCCTTAGTCCAGACATATTATACAATCTTGTGCATGATGAGAGTGCCGCGTAAGAGAATTTCTGCCTGAACTTACTTGCCTGCTATTTTTAACCATAGTACAGGGCAGTTTCTTGTATGCTAATCACACAAGAGATAGGGTAATTCTCTATTCTGGAGGGCTTCTTTCCTCTTCTGAGCTCCCATGTCTGTCCCAGCTCCTGCCAACTTAGCAGATCGAAAGCAAGAATTTGCTAGTAGATAAACAGGTACCACTTCAGCGGGAAGGTAAACAATGTTATGTGCACTCCAGTGTCTCGTCATGCCTGCCACATGACCACAGAAACATCTGCAGAAGCAGACAGCACTGGCTCTTTGCCTATAAACAGAGATAAGCACTGAACTCTTGAGTCAGATATGACTTGCTTTCGAGCAAGGCAGACCTTTATCTTTACCTTATTTTCCACCTCTTCGGGGCTTCTTCAACAAGAAACATACACATATGTCAGGGATTCTCAACCTGGGGTCCAAAGCACCATTTCATGCACACACACACACCTCCACCAAACCAGGAAGTGCCATGTGGTGTAGGAAGGGCAAAATGGCCGCCCAGCCCTTGAAGCTGTCTGAGGAAGTATGACTTGGCCCCTGGCTTAAAAAAGGTTGAGTACTCCTAATATATGTTGATGTGTCTAAAGAAACCAAAGAACAAATTAGTCCAGGCCAGCTGCCAATGAGCCAGAGATGGGTTTATATGGCAAATACTTGGATACAAATCTGATGAGAATATTTACACACCCCTAGTTTCCTTCTTCTTTTTTAAAAATATGAAAAACCTCATCAGGACTACAATTGTCAGATCTACAGAGTTAGGGTTTGTATCTATGAAGAAAGAAGAGACTGCAAAATTATATCTTACTTTTTAGCCTTATTCAGTCATTATTTGTGCAGAGACTACAGGCATTGGGTGAAGCATGTCAGGCCCACAACCTCTGTTCCTTTTTTCATGTGAACCTTCCAGTATGAAGAGGGGAAACCTGGGGTGAGAAACAAATCAAATTTCTGCCTCTATTGGAAAGGCCACTTGGACAGAGCAGCTGCTTCATCCTGTGGAAAAAAAAGATGATGAGAAGTGCAAAGTTAACAGAAGTCCTCCATGAATTTGGGCTCCTGATGCTTCTATAGAATCTGAGTAGAGCTTTTGTGCTGAATCTGCAAACGCCATCTTACTAGCCTTACGGCCTTACTAGCCGTCTGCATACATGAACAATGGGCATCACATCTGGCCCCATGTTCTGGACTATTTGCTCCTCCATAAAGTTTTACACCATCCTTGCCAGATGAAAAATTCCTCAGAGTGCATAGCTTGGCTTGTAATTTTTTTTAGTGATTGGATAATGGAATCCTGCAGTTGTTTCTGCAGATGGATTATATGGCCACTTATTTTAACTATGTGGGGCGATATGTTCACTTTAAACAGTATTTAGCTATAGCAGCAGTAGCAGTAACAACAACAATGACAACGGGAGCAAGAAAAACAACAATAACATATTTGTATAACTACTCTGTCTAAATGTAACACCCAGATTGACGTGTTTTAGTTTTCATGGCTGAATTCTGCCCAGGGGAAACATAAGAAACAAAGGCACATAAAGAATGAATTTCCTTTTACTATAAACAGTAACACCTACTTGCTAGCATAGCCTCCCCAGGTGACTTCACAAACCTCTCTTAGTTTAACAACATCAGCTGCAGTGAAATCAATGGAGATTTCTACCATATCTTCATCCCTTTGGCCAACTGAAGCACTGTTCAAATTATTTTCAAGCCCACCTTGTAAGTAATGGCTTCTGCAGTTGTATTTTAAGCTGCCAATAACACATCAGTCATATCTTTTGAAAGCACAGGAACACATTGCTAAATGTAAAATTCTACAAATTGCTGTTACCTACTGTTATTTTTCTCAACTCAGGTTCCTTCCTGATTAACCACTGCTTCATTTTCAGAACCAGCTTCCAAGAACAAAGCTTTGTTGGAAAAGAACTGAATATCAAACTAAACTCTTAAGTTATTATTAGGTAGGAAACATTACTTTGACTCAAAGAGTTTGCATCTGTGCTATTTTCTATAGCCTGAGGTTCCTGCATTCCCTACCAATGTTACTAAACTAGCCTCCATTGGAAAAGAAGCAGGTAAGTAAGATTTTATTTATTTATTTATTTATTTATTTGTCCAATTTATATAGCCGCCCAACTCGAAATGACTCTGGACGGTTCACAAAGTTAAAATCAACAACACAGTCTAAAACTAAAGCCCCCAAAAAAACAATCAAAAGTATTACAAAAATTACCCAACAGCTAAAAGGGCGAGGGAGCAAAATTGCTATATCAGCCAGGAGGCAGAAGTCCCCACATCACAGGTGCCCCACACCTGCTTTTCCAGCCAGGTTTTTAGCTCTTTCCTGAAGGGAAGCAACTCTGTCTGGAGTCGTAACTCGATGGCGGCATTTGTGGTTAAATTTACACTGCTTACTGTTACATAGGCCATGTGAAGTGAATTCCCAACAAACAAATCAGGCATTGCTGAACCACCTGCCCTGCCAAAAAGTCAATGAACTCAGTCTCTGCACCAGATGCCCACAATCGTACCTATCCCATAGCACGACCCTAGCAGGGGTCATGAACTGCAGCCAGTGCTCAGTCTTTACATCTCATGTTTGACCACATCCAGCTTACCTTGATTCATAGATCTTACATTCCAGGTTCCTATGCAATATTGTTCTTTACACTATACTTTCCTTTCACCATCAGATATACCCACAGTTGAGTGTCTTTTTGGCTTTGGCCCGGCAGCTTCACTCTTTCTGGTGCCACTTGTTCTTGCCCTCCATTTTCCCCCAGTAGCATATTGGACACCTTCCAACCTATGGGGCTCATCTTCTGGCATCATATCATTTAGCCCTTTGATGTTCCCCATAGGATGTTCTTGGCAAGGATATTGGAGTAGGTTGCCAGTACTTCTCCAGTGGATCACATTCAGTCAGAGTTCTCCACAATGACCTTTCTGTCTTGGGTAGTCCTACATAGCATAGCCCATAGCCTCATCAAACCACATAAGGACCCTCACTACAGCAAGGCAATTAACATTTTTTGGGGGGCAGGGGTGGAGCTGCTTTACAACAAACCATAAAAAGAAAGCCAGAAATTGAACTAGAAGAAGGAATGGCACTTACAAACATACCCACCCTCTTCTTCTAAAACTGACTGCACTGGGGAAAAGCTGTTTGAATCAATCTGGAAAGAAATAATAGAAGGCCTCCAGAAGCATAGAAAAAAACTAGTTTGGGAGGAATTTGAGTCAGCCTTTATGACATGAAGTCAGTAAAAAAAAAAGTAAAATACACCCATTTTTAATGGAGCAAATCCTGTGGTGTTTGACAGTGTAGAAAGTGTTTCATCTTACCTCTTTTGTATGGTAATAGAACATTTGACTTTTAACAAATTGGTACAATATAATTGCTGCTTACCTTAACCACCATAACCCTGATGGGTCTACTTTTGAGACAAATAAAAGTTTAGCATCCCTGGACCAGGAAGTGTAGCAGCATCTGTTTTATAACTCCACAAGGCACAAATAGAAGCAAAACATTGGAAACCAACTTATCTCTCCTTGAATATTGATTATACAATATCTGTTTCCGTCCATTTGGGGATTTGCTAGTGGGTTCATTGGCCATTAGCAAACAGCTTACCTGAGCTGCACATAATGCTTCAGACGCTGTAAGGACTGCAATGCAGCAAACAGTTTTAAATCAACTCCCTCTCAATGAAAAACGAAGCATTTTTCTGTGGTAGTCTATTTTAAAACTTCATCAAAAGTAAGCAAACATGAAGGGCATTTTTTTTACCTTCAGCTGTCAGTGGATGTTTTCACATTCCCTGTCATCAATTAGAGGGAGATTTTCATATCTAGACAACAAAAGCCCCTGTTGGAATTAGCCTGATTATTCTGTCTTACTGTTTGCAGAACCCTTATGGTATTTACATGATAGTCTGTTGGGCTTGCCATCACTATCTTTCCAAAAGTAAATAATCTCCCATCACCATACACACATGAAATCAATTAACACTCTCTCAGCTCACATCATTGACAGACTTTAAAGTTATCATGATCTGAACCTAGAAAAAACTGATAATTAGAGGAGTCACTCAAGTGATGGATCAATATTATTCCTATGGATAGATCTGCTGTACTTGCAGTGTGTGTAAAATTAACAGATCATGGCATGAACAACAGCTTCCCTTTTGACATCATCTTCTTTTTATTCAAATCCAACCAGCCACTTTGATTTTATACGTTTTAGTATGAAAGAAAAAAAAACTTATAACAAGAGAGAATAATGCTAAACAAACAGATATCGCAACAGTTACTTCAGAATAAACTTCCCAAAAAAATCTTAGAAAAATATGCAGTTGGTTTATGCAGATTTCGTGCTTAAAGTTCACACGTATCATGTTGTAACTTGCCTACTTACAAGTTAGTAAAACTGGATGCAAAAAAAGGGATCAATGGAAAGTGCCATCCTTCCCCCCAAAAAGTTGGAAACTAGACAAACTGTTAATCCATGTCCTAGGCTTTTTAACTCTTTCAGATAGCCATTTACTCAATCCTCAATTACTCTTAATGCTCCTTTGAAATTTTGGAGGATAAAATGTCTCCTCACTTAGCTGCACACCTTACAGAGCCTATAGATAGAAACCAGACTTTCTCTTTGAAAGTGATTCTTCCTAAACTAGCTGTAAATCCCTAATGGTTGCCTTTGAAATGCACTTCTTGGTTTTCCTGAAGCCTGGGACTTTACAGCTAGGATATTACACTAGGGCATGAAAAGAAAGCTATCTGTTTATAATCCATGTCTCTGCCAAGTTCTGAGACTTATAATTCACAATCTTAATAAATCAGGCATTTGGAATAACACTGGGACTTTGGATCCTTCCCTCCTTGATGCTTGTGTAGGTGCCTGCTTCAAAGGAGGCATTTTGCACACCCTGGTGGATGATCCCAGAAGATAGACAACCTTGTCCCTCATGGGTTTCCCTGACCAAGCAGAGAAAGTAGAGGCTTTGATTGATACATACAACTAATCTGATGACACTTATTTTTAAAGTAAAATGATTGGAGTGTGAATCATTTTTTAAGGACTCAGATCACATTCACTGATATAACTACTGATTCATAGTAGAAAGGATGTGGTAAAGGTCTCCCTTGTTCGAAAGCCAATCATATCCGACTCTAGGGTTCAGTGCTCATCTCTGATTCATAGCCGAAGAGCCAGCACTGTCTGCATTCGAAGATGCTTCCATGGTCATGTGGCAGGCATGACTAGACATTGGAGCTCACGGAATGCTGTTTACCTTCCCATCAAAGTGGTCCCTATTTATCTACTTGCAATTTCTTGCTTTTGAACTGCTAGGTTGGCAGGAGCTGGGACAAAGATGGGAGCTCACTCCATCCTGCAGTATTCGGGTATTGAACTGCTGACCTGCCAACTTCCAGTCAGTGCCTTAGCCACTTGAGCCATTGATGTGGTATGAGATATTAATTTTACATTAACTTCAGATGTGTACTTTGCCATAGGAGTGGACATTCTGGAAACACTATTCAGATCCTTCCTCTGAAATAAATTGTTGCCAAGCTATAAATTTCGGGCAAGGAGAGAGACGGCTTGGGTGTAAAGTTACAGCGGTTGCGAGGAGTCCACCTGAAAAATAGGGTGATAAGAATGCTTTTAAAATGGTCTTTAATGTACCATGGGGAACAAAGAATATCGGAGAAAGAGCCCCTGATAAGCGATATAGAGTAATAAAGTGCGTATCCGAGTGTGTTGATACAATAAGGTCATACAACAGTTATATCACATTCCAAACATTATCAGCGATCTTGAGTATATATATGTGGACATAAATCTTATAAAACATGTAGCTGGAAATACATAGGATGAACCTGTAAAGGTAATACAAATACAAATATCAAAGTCACAATAATTGAGCAAGAGAATATTTTGTCACAACACGTATACCATGTAGAGTACTTAGCATAGCCCAAGAGTAAGGCTGAGGAGTCTATGAAAAAATATGTGTTGAAAGGCAAAGTTCCATGAGTAACGATAGCAGTAATATTGATGTGATTCTTCGAAACTATAGCTGAAGTTTTGCGCCTTGAGTAGCTTTCTCAGAATTGTCTGCACAGGGGGTCACAGTACTCCGAATGTTCGGAACCATGTGGAGAGAATTCATCAAATAGATAAAGGCAGAATTTCACAGTCGATATCCGTCTGGTTTGTTTGGATATTTCGTATCTTTTTCAAGATTCTGCAACATTGTAATAATAACGTCAATTTTATACAGCCCGTGGGAGAATTAAATCATGATGTATGCTAACATTGGTACCAATACTATGTTTCCTACATTGGAGATAGTTACTTTGCACGTGCTCTGAAGTAGCCTCCTGGTGCTTTCTCTTGCTGGGCTGGAGCGTTAGAGACTACTCTATCAGTGTGAATTTAAGCGCTCCTAATGATGTATCTGGGGCAGGTGTGTCGAAGAGAGAGACTCGGAAAAGATTTCTTAAGGGGAAATGTATGAAAATACCCTGATAATTATTCTCACAGGTGTCAATAGAGTTCAGAGTGTCCCCGAGAGATGAGGACTAAGATTATAATCATAAGAAAGCTGAAAAGTCTAAATCAGTGTTAAGTCCCCGGGGGGTCAGAGTTGTGAACCGGTGGATAAAGAATGCTTCCTTCAGGAGGAGGAAGCGTTCAATGTCCACTACTTGATGTTTGTGTGGTTTAAATCTTTCTTGAATGACTACTTTCATGTCATTGCAAGCATGATTTTTTGACAGAAAGTGAGAAACCATGGGAGCGGTGGTAATTCTATTCCTAATTCTCGATTGGTGCTCACTTAGCCGGATTTTGAGGGGCCGTTTCGATTTACCGATGTAAGCCATGTTGCAGGCACATATGATCATGTATACACAGTTACTGGTCCCACAATTGGAGAAACCAGATAGCTTTAATTCGAACTCACTGCTGGGGATCCGAATCTTGTCCACTTGTAGCATGTTTGAACAAAACTTACAGTGTCCGCATCTATAGTGACCTGCACGAATTGTCATGAGGTGGGAAGATCTGGGTAAGCAGTCGGCTCTCGTCACTAGGTTACCTAGGGTTTTGGTTTTCCTGAAGCCTATAGTGGGGCGATTGCTTAATCCTGGTATAGCATCCAGAACGTGCCAGTGTCGGAATATGATCTTTTTAATATCCTGAGCCATGGGAGTATAGTCCAGCGACCAGAAGATATTGTTGGTGTTTATGGGTCTGTCTCTTCGTTGGAATAAGTCAGAACGAGGTTGTGTTTTTACATTGGCTAATGCAGTATTGATGACCTGGTTCGGATATCCGTGTCTTACCAGGGCATTGCCAATCTTATTGGCGGCTCTATTGAAATCTGGCTCAAAGGTGGAATTCCGTTTCGCCCTGAGAAAAAGACTGTATGGGATGTTTGTTTTTAGGAAATGGGGATGAAAAGATTTAAACTGTAAGTATGAATATGTATCTGTAGGTTTATGGAATAATTTCATGTTTAATGTCTTATTTGAAATGAAAATTGTAAAATCCAAGAAAGGTAAGCTAGAAGGGTGCACCGAATGTGTGAAAGACAGGTTGTCATGTAGTGAATTGATCCACGTGATGAAGTCATTCACCATGGAGGGATTATTGAAAACGAAAAAAAGGTCATCAATATAACGTTTATAGGTAACGATATGAGTAAAAAATGGGGTTGACAACAGGATTAAGAATGAAGGTTTTCTCAAAATGAATCATTAAGATATTAGCCACCGACGGTGCAAAATTAGACCCCCTGTAAATAAAAAGAATTACCAAAGCAGAAGAAATTGTGTTCAAAACAGAGATCTAGAATGTCTAACAAAAAATGAGTGGGAGGAGTTGGGTCTGGCTTGGAATCTAGTCGATGGGCAATGATGGTGCGTGCTTCATCAAGCGGGATGTTGGTGTACAACGACGAAACATCTAGCGTTAATAGCACAGATCCATCGGGGACTTCTAAGCCCTCCATTAATTCTATAAAGTGGCCTGAGTCTCTGACGTAAGTTGGTGTTTCTGTAGAGAAGGGCCTGATATGATGATCGAGAAAGACTGCAAGCGGTTCTAATAAGGAATTATTCGCGGACAAGATAGGTCTACATGGAATATTTGATGAAGAAGGTGTAATTTTATGTACCTTGGGCAGTAAATAAAATATGGGAACTCGTGGGCATTTGTTTGATAAGAAACGAAAGGTGGAATTGGAGAGGTATCCCATGGATAGCCCTTCCTGTAAAACTACTGTTATAATGTTTTCTAATCTAACATAAAAATTAGTGTTGGATAATTGGTGATTGGCTTCTTTTAGATAGTCTTCTTTATTCATGATCACGACCCCCCCTCCTTTGTCAGCCGGTTTGATGACTATGTCTTGGTCGTTGCCTTAGGCTTTCAAGTAATCGAATATCCGTTCGAGAGAGATTGTCTGTGATTTTTCTCTAAAATGGCAATGTCACGTGTGATCAGCCATTTAAAAACGTCAATGGAAGGATTGTCAATGGGGGGTATAAAGGTAGATTGTGATGGAAAAGGGTCTTGTCTATCTGGAGAGTCATGAAAAAAGGCTCGCAATTTAATTGATCTAATTAATTTGAATATGTCTATCTTGGTCTGGAAAGGAGAATGATGGGGTGTAGGGACAAATCCTAGACCCAAGTTGAGCAACTCTGTTTCTCTTACCGTGAGTGGTCTTTTTGAGAGGTTGAATACTAAAGGAGTTACGGTTTCTTCCTCATTCTGCGCGGGGTGCGTTGGTCTAAAAAACAAACCTTGTTGGATGTCTTGTTGTTGAAAGAGCTCTGTTTCCTATTGGATCTGAAGTTGTAGGGGTCTTGTCTTCTCTCGTCTGCCGAGGAGTCACCTATGTCTGAATCTGTGGTGTCGTAATCCGTGTGTTCTAAGGGGCGACGCCAAGAGACCTGCTTATTGGTGTTGGTTCGTCCGAATTGCCATTTATATATTCGATTGGTCTGATAATCATTTCGATCTCAGTTTAACTTTTTATTTTTGAATGCCATGAGATCATTTTTAAATTCTTCCAGTTGTTGTTCAAGTGAGCTCATTCTCTGTTGTAGATTACTCTGTAGATATGATTATTCTCTTGCACAATTATTGTGACTTTGATATTTGTATTTGTATTTCATCCTATGTATTTCATCCTATGTATTTCCAGCTACATGTTTTATAAGATTTATGTCCACATACTCAAGATCGCTGATAATGTTTGGAATGTGATATAACTGTTGTATGACCTTATTGTATCAACACACTCGGATACACACTTTATTACTCTATATCGCTTATCAGGGGCGATATAGTGAGGGGTCCGCACATTGGTAGACATCTACACATTCTGCACATACAAATGGACTTGAGACATCAAGTCCATTTGCATGCATTTTTTTTTTAGCCATTTGGATATCTCATCACCTGCTCGCTAGGCAGACCATGACACATGCCCTCCACTATTTGCATGATTAAATGGAAATATAATGCAGAAATGTCCTTTTTAGTGAAGAATGTCCTTTTTTTTATTCAAGATCACTTCTTCAGGCATGCATCAGTTTCTTGTGGATAGGGTAGGAAAATTATAAAGGAAAGTTCCAAAAGTGCATGGCATGATGTTCAGCCAGGCTTTGTCTCTTAGATGTGTTGTGGAGAAAAACAGCAGGTTGCATCTTTTACTACCCCCATTCAACAAACACAGAAAGCTAGGTATCGGCATATTACCTTCCTTCTGCACTTCTTTTTGATGATATCTGTCATTTTCGGATATAGCAGTGACCTCCCTAGATTGGCACTAGCTGTAACAACTTCTTAATGATACCCCCTTCCTTTCATGCTTTCCTCTTCAGAGATATATATGTGGCTCCAGATGTTTTAGAGGTATTTGAAATGTTGTTGTTTATTTTTAAGTGAAAGAATATTCAATGCAATGGATTATCCCTCTTCTACTGGTGAGACAATCCATTATATTGAATTGATGATTCTTGTGTTCAGAATATGAATGTCAAAGGAAAGGGTGATTCTTCCTCCCTCTGCAACCTCTGATGTTCATTTCTCTACTCTTCAGGAGAATCCACCAATACTGCAGAGCAGATCAGGACAGGGAAATACAGAGAGTTATAGGGGGATATGAGAACCTTGCAAGTTCTCTATCTCCTTCATTCCTTCTGTTGAAGGAATGAAGGATGCTAATTCAAAAGCAACCTCTGGACAGAAGGAGATGCTCCAACAGCAAAAAGCAGATTCAGGATATTACACGAGTGTTGGTTTTACAGCTTTAGAAGATAATTATAAGTTGCTACATTTCTCTCTCTCTCTTCTCTGTCCCAGTCAGTTGCTTGATTCATTCAATGTATGTAATACATTTTCATACCATAAAGGCTTCTAAAGATGGAACCACATGCTATAATTTTTGTCATTTGGAACCACATGCTATAATTTTTGTCATTTTATGCAATTACGGCCCGTGGAGAAAAAAATGCAACCCCGGCCGCCGCTGCCCTTCCGTTCGAAGGGCCAGCCAGCGCACCAAAAATAAAAGCAACCCACCCACCAACACCCCCCCCCCCGCAACTGCCCTTCTTCCCAATGGGCCACCAAGCATGGCCCATGGGAACGAAAGGCACCTTCCCCGCAACAACGCTCCCTTCCCAAGGGCCATCCAGCATGGCCCATGGGAAGAAAAGGCACCCCCGCCGCCAGTGCCCTCCCTACCCATGGGCCACCCAGCATGGCCCATGGGAAGAAAAGGCACCCCCGCCGCCAGTGCCCTTCCTACCCACGGGCCACCCAGCATGGCCCATGGGAAGAAAAGGCACCCCCGCCGCAAGTGCCCTTCCTTCCCACGGGCCACCAAGCATGGCCCGTGAGAACAAAAGGCACCCCCCCAAAAAAAAAGGACGCACCAAAAACAAACCAAAAACACTCAAAAAGACACACAAAGAAACCCCCAACCAAAACCCAAAAACATTCAAAAAACACACACACAAACCCCCACCCAAAACCCTAAACAAAAAAAGAACGCCCCCAACCCCAAAAAAACCCTTTAAAAAAACGGAGAGAACTTACCAAAAGACGTCTTGCCCCGATGAAAACCGGAAATGAAATGAGGAGAAGAAGAGACTCACCAGAATAAGCAATTCCAAAAAACTGCTCAACACCACCACCCAGTGGCCAAAGGAGAAAAAACATCCAAAATATTCCCAAATATTCAATAAATCCCCAAAAATAGGGTAATCAATTCAAAAACATTCAAAAATATCCAAAAAATCAAAAATAATTCACAGATAAAATAAAAAATTAATTTTCAATAAAAAATAAAAAACACTGTAAAATACATTCAATTTAAAAAACATAAATTTACACATTTTTAAAATTATTATCCAAAATAAAACAATTTACAAAAATTCACAAAGTAACACATTCTTTTTTAAAATACAGTAATTAAAACAACAACAACAACCTAACCTCTTTTTAAAATCCAAAAAACAACAACATAACAACACAGTTTAAAACAGTTTAAAAAATAAACATTTTCACAAACACAAATAACACACTAACCTCATTTCCAAAACAAAAAAACAAAAACCTTAAAAAACCACTTCAAACAGCCCGGCACTGAGGAAGCCAGTACACAAAAAAAGCCAAAAAAAGCCCCCACTGGGAGCGCAAGTCCGCCGCAGGCGGCCGCAGCACCTCAAAGCCAAAAAAACAAAAAACCTTACACCACCATTTAAAAAAGCACAGCACCATTGGTTCAATAAAAAAAAGGAACCCTTTACTATCCAACACAATTTTAAAAAGCCCGGCACCGCCGGGCAAAATATGCTAGTTTGATATAGATGGGGAAAAGCGGCTTTACAAACTGCTGTAATTTGTACTTCAAGGGTCAAATGGTGATAAAAAATAACCCCCAAATTGTGTACCTGTTTACTGGGCGACAATACGTTCCCAGCAATCATTGGGTTACAGAGTCCCAGTCAGTCAGACTGACCCTCCAACACTATAGCCTCTGTCTTACCCTGGTTCAGTTGCAGCTTGTTAGCTCTAGTCCACTCCAGCTCCATGGCCAGGCAATCATCCAAGTACTGAGCCACACCCACTGATGATGATGTGAAGTAGAAATATAGTTAAGTGTCATCTGCATATTGATGACAACACAGCCCAAATCTCCGGATGATCCCTCCCAGCGGCTTCATGCATATGTTAAATAGCATAGGGGAGATAATCAAACCCTGTGGAACACCCCCCATTGGAAATGCCCCTCAAAGTTGACACAAGTGGGAGATAACATATGAGTGGGACAATATATTTAAAAAACAAATGTTCTTATTAAAGCATCAAAGTGGTATTTGTGATTTCACTTAGTAACCCTAAATCTTGTATGAGTAAAGTTAAATCTTCCCATAGATAATATGTTGCTTGATGCGTTTAATGCAAACAATATCTGGAAAAAAGTACAATGAGCATTTAAGTTGTCAAAAGTGGAACATAAAGTGGTATCTGATATGAATCCTTTGACAGGTGTGCAGAACAAAAGTGAGTGGTAAACCCTCCAGAGACAGAGAAAAGCATCTTCAGCAATGCTTTGTGGTAGCTAAGAACCAAACTATCAAAAGGCCTGGATCTGGACAATTTCCAAAGACACTCTCAGCAGGTGAGATTTAGAGAGCCCTCAAGGCCTTACCAGGATATTTCTAGGGTTTTATTATGAAACTTTGTTGTGGGGGTAGGAGGGAATCTTTATGAAATTCTTCCCAGATGTTTGGAATTCAGAACTACCTCATCTTGTTTATAGACTAGCTGTGATATATTAGAGGACTGTCATTTGCTCTGTTTTAGTCTCCAGGCCAGCAAGTATATATGGTTTTCTGCACTGTACGTGCCCTCCCCCCACACCTACTGCTAAAATATAGAATACAGAAACTGGAATGCTAGAATGAGCATGTAAAGCAGGGATTCTCAACCAGCAGCCCGTGGGCAAAATGCGGCCCATGACACCATTTCATATGGCCACCCACTGCCTCCACTACACCAGGAAGGGCAAAATGGCCATCCTGACCCCAAAGCTGTCTGAAGGAGCATGACCTGGTCTCTGGCTTGAAAAGGTTAAGAACTCCTGATATAAGGAGATAATCTATTGAATTTTCTTCCCATGGTGATTTGATCTCTAGTTCCATTATATTTATTTAGGAATGAACCTGGTTTTTTTTAAAAAAAATTAGTGCCTATCATAGTACAGATGCCTGGACCCAGAGACAGATTCCTGCTTACCCTTCACCTGCCCTTCATGGGCAGATCCAAAGCCCTGGGTCCCTGCTGTCCTGACAACAGTCCATTCCTGTCTGAGTTCATCTCAGGTGATCCTGCCCAGCTGCATGTCATCCAAGCCTTGTGACAATAGAAGAGCAATGGCATGGTCTGCCACCAATGCACAGCCCATCACAGAAACTGGATCTCTTTACCTGCATCACCAAGAGGTCACCAAGTTGTGAAGACATATTTTAGTCCATAACAATAGAATGTCTTACATATCTATATCTATAATACAAAGGTGTCATCTTGTATGTCCGTGATGAGCTCCCACACCCCTGGACAGATCCCACTGAAACTTGCCACACACCTACCTTGGCCTGGTGAGATGGCCACGGGGGGGGGGGGGGTTAGTGAACCCCATTTGGTGGCTTATGCCCCCAAAAATGGGTTGCAAAGGGGACACCCCCGGCACAACAAAATGACAGAAAAGATGGTAGTGTGCATGCGTGATAGTCCGCGCGCACAGAGCAACCTTGCTGGCATTGGAGGCATACCCAAAGCAGCAGTGGCAGCCGAGGTGATGACGGATGAGGCGGCTGTGTGATGACGGATGAGGTGCATGCGTGTGATAGTCCGCGTGTGTGCGCAGCAGCCTTGTCAGCATTGGAAGCACGGCCAATGCGGCTGCGCCAGTCAAGGTGGTGACAGACAAGGTGGCTGCGCACAGGGAGGAGGCAGCAGAGGATGAAGCATGTGAGGGGGCATGGCGGCAGCTACTGAACCCCTCAGAAGGGCTGCAGCAGGCCCAGGCCAGCCATCCTTCCCTTTCTTTCTGTCCTGAGGGGGCGGCCATAGCCCTCAAGCGGTCACCTCAGCAGCCTGGCAAGGGTGAAGCCTTACCCACAGTGCTGCATCCATTGCCACATCCACCCGGGGCAGCCCAGGTGGCGGGCGCCAGAAGATGCTGCAAAACCCCGGGCAGAGGGAACAGGGGTGTAGTTCTTCTAGCAAGACATATTATATACTGTCACCTTCAAATACTCACCTGACTTCAAATTATTTTATTACATTTCTATCCTATGCAGATACAACAGAACTAGACTACAATAGTGAAATGCATAAAACTAGTTTATTAATGTCTTACACATATGATGCTTAAATATCTACTTTGATATATTTGGTATATTTCCATTTGATATGATCTATGCTACTTCAGAAAGAGTATATTGAAGGGGAAAGTTAATTGAAATGAATGTTTCATGTTATGTGGTTTCATGGAAAGTTGGCTTATGTACTGTTCTTCAAAAAGCAATTCTAATAAAGTATTTTAAAATCTCTAATCAGACGTAAACTCAACAAGGCTTACTTCCAAATGATTGTATGTAGGCTTGGCCAGGATTTGAATCCAATCTTAGTTTGACACTCTAGCCATGATGGCCTGTCTTTGTCCTTGTAGTTTGACAATGGTAAAAAGTGGAAACTGACATGAACTGGCATTGCCCATTGAAAGATTGAGACATTTAGTTATAGACAAAGGCTTAGCTCAAAGTGAGTAGTAGGTGAAGAAGATAGTTTGAGCAGGACCAAGCATGGGTCAACAACCCAAGACATGGGCACTTGTACTTCCCATTTAAAAAAACCATCACCTGACCAGTGCTCGTGAATGAAAAAGGAGGCTGACACAAAAGGCATATTTTTCATATATTTCAGATACTTTTCTTGTCTCTAAGCAAATGCTGTATTTGGATTTACTTCATTAGAGTTAAACATTAAAAAAACTGGAATAGAATGAAACCATAACTACACTCAGATATTCTTTTAGATATGGCTAAGGTGGTATATAAATTCATTTAGGGATGTGAAGGGATCTCACTCAGTTACTCATCCTTGATAGGACTAGTTCTCTTGACAAAGGATGCCAGCCTGTGAAGAGTTTGTTAACCCTGTGAGTATACGACAAATATAAAAATTTCTCCAATCTGTTAAAAAAAAAGTTTTCTATGAAAAACTAGGATTCCTTCCCTTTGTGCAGCAACATAGCTATATAACAAGTGGAAAAATTGGTTCATTAGCCATGTGAGTATTTACTCTTAAGAAAATGGTGCAGTGTTTGACATGGCTTAATTTACCACAAAGCCTAATTTCCTGAAGAGAAAAATGAAGGAAGTGTTTAAAAATTATTCAGGTGCTAAACCATGTTCCCCTCTAAATAGCATAGAGAAAGTGCAAAAGAACAAACCAGATGGAAAAAATAGACAAAAAAATATAAAAGGTTTTCATATTATTATTTTTTAGATAAATGAGAAATTGTGGTGAATAGTGGTTACATCAGAATTACCACTTAGGTTTGCTACAGTTGGATGAAAGCTTACCCCATATCTTATGACTCATAAGACCTTGATTTCTGACATCCATCTATCCCACATCATAAAAAAACCACATTACTGGATCCAGTAGACCAATTATTCATCTTACCTTCTATCCTTTTTCTGACAGTGGCCTGTACTGAATTCTATGAAGGCACTGCCTGAGGAATGGCAAAGTTTTGAATGTAGTCCCCTCTCATTGAGTCTCTTGCTTTAAACAGGCAAATCGGATGGGACACTGCAGGAGGGATTTCCTATTCCAAAGCAATTGATGGTTCCAAAATCTATAAGTGATCACATTGGGGCTATTCTCATTTTGATTTATTTTCATGAATCTTAGAAGGGGAGGGTAGAGAAAGGGGGCAAAGTTTCATTCTTGAAGGCTCTGAAATGGAAGCATCTTTTATATTCCATTCTTTCCCCCTTTGCAATGACTGAATGAAAACAGGTTTTTAACTCTGCATGGACCATTACAGCATAGTCTATTAATAACTCTGCTCTCTCCATTTTGTTCGAACAATTGTAAGCTAATTAGCTGAAGCTGTCAATACAGAATCCATTCAAAGTGATGGAACAGGAAATCAAACTATCATTAACTACATTTCTTGCCTCCAGCAAAATTTTGCTAATCAAATTGCACAGATCATGAATTAATATTCCACTGTAGCCCAGCAGGTGGCATCAACAGTTGTTGTTGTTGTTGTTGTTGTTGTTGTTGTTGTTGTTGTTGTTGTTGTTGTTGTTGTTGTTGTTGTTGTTGTTGTTGTTGTTGTATCTCTTTTTAAAGGACCAATCCCCACAACAAACTTCAATACTTTTGGAATACTTTTCTCCCTGATAATGCTAGCGTATTTGCTTTTCCTCATTTGCTTTGCAATTTAATACTAGCACTCAGCTTGTGAACTCACCCTGCTGAGGCAGAGTTGTCGGCCTTGTATGTGCAGGGGTGCACTTAAGAGAGAGAAATTGCAATTCAACCTTGACTTGATCTTTAGTTGGAAATGGTCTGTGCAAAGAACATAAGGTGGGCATGGTCAAGCTAAATGTAAACATTCCTAAATAGACAGAAGAGTTCTGGGAAATCACATTTAAAGAACCTTTAAAATAATAGTCATGGAGGTGAAAGGTATCCAACATTGGGAAACTGTGCAGGGCAGAGGTGGGGAGACTTAAATCTTGCAAGATCAACACAGAAGTATCTTTCACTTGAAATGATGCCAAGTACAATATAATGGGTATGGGAGATGATACAAGTATGGGTCAATAGGTACGTTTGGGATTTCTGTCCTGGAGCTGAGTTCAGTTCTCTTATACATGAGTCTTATTCCTGTTGTTATTGTTCAGAACTGGGAAATATTTTTTTGAAAAAAGAATTAGTTACAATTACGGTTGCCAAGAAAAATGGGTAATTACTACAATTACTTCATGCTAATTGTTTATTTTTATTTTTTCCATCTCTCAAAAATAACAGAAATTATTGTTTCCAGCTGTTTCTAAACTGTTAATTTGATGGCTACCAGATATTGGTCCATGGTACAATGCAAGTGCGGCACCAAAATGGCCGCCACACTCTTTGCGGGGGGCCCCCACCCGGACGCAGACATCCGGGCAGGTTAGGGGGCATGGCCACCCCTCTATAATAGGGGTGGCCACGAGGCAGCCTGGCTGCCATTTTGCAAAGCGACGGAGCGGAGAAGTTTGCTCCGTCGCTTCCTTCCTTCCTCACCTCTTTTAAAGAGGCTCGCTCCTGACTGCAGTGGCTCAGGTGGCTAAGACGCTGACTGGGAGGCAGAAGGTCAGCGGTTTGATTCCTGAGTACCGCAGGATGGAATACTCCTTACCCAAGCGCAAGGCTCAGGCGGCCCCTTGGTCGTGCCAAGGAGGGGAGGGGCTCGGCCCAACCCCTCTACTTTTTTGGGGATGCCACCGGGCTGGAGGGCTTGGACAGCACCCCCGCAGGGGGGTGGTGGGGTTATACCCACTGCCACCAATGAGCCCAGTCTGAGGACTCAGCTGGGGGGCGGCACAGGCCTGTTGCACTGGGGTTCTTACCCCCGCTGCTTCTTTGCCCGGCTCGGGGCATAGCGGCCCACTTTGGCACGGTGCGGGTCTCCGCCCCACCATCATTCCGGCCACTCATGGGCCGGATTACTGGGCATGGCCCTATTCTGGCCAGGGATTACCACATGGGTTTATCCCTCATCAATTACCTGGAGGGCTATCCGGCCCTTCCGGCCCACCTTATCCTGGTGGCTCAGATGCTGTGGATGCTCTCCTGCCCGCAAGTCATCAATGGACATTGCTCCACCACCTTTGGATGGTGGGCGTGCCAACTCTGCGGTTCCGGCCGACATGCAGGCCACGGCTGCACAGTGGGCCGCTAACAGGGTTGAGATGCTGGAGGCCATCAGGCCAGCGCAGGACGGCGCCTCGCAGCTCCCCATCCAACCTGGACGCACGGAAACACGGAGCTCTATGGCCATCATGAACTCTGCCGCCCACCGCGGGCTGGAACCCCCAGTGGGGGCGGCTCGTGGGGGTGCACCGAGTGAGTATCCTTGTTAAATTAGCACACCTGTGACACTAGCTCATAACGCTGGGGAGGGGGGGGGTACAGTGGCCATGGCCGCAACAGGCCAGTTACACCCTGGTTCTTACAGGACAGGGGTGACCGCCCCTATGCTTTCCCTTAACTCCTCGGGGGTCCGATAGGGCCTATTATGTGTTTCCCCACTCCAGTCTGTGCCAACGGTGGTTCTGCCGATGGCCGGTTACTCCATACCCCTGGGTGACCATTTGTCCCGGGCTATTAGCAAGACGATGTGGCGTGGGAAATATATTCACATTTTCCCCCTCCTGCAACGTGAACCCACTGTGGAGGACATGGAGGCACAGGACAACAGGGACAAGGAGTTGCCCCATTGCCGCAAGCTGCCTCCCTATGGGGCCAATTGGTTATCGGTCTATTGGGTATCCATGGCAGGATATATAAGGGCCCATCCTGATTTGGCCATCCCAATGGTCCAGTGCTTGGACAATATTTACTGGGCCGTGGTTGATTTCCCTGGCCCGTCGTGGTTAGCCTATGGCCAAGACCTTAGGATGAAGATGGCCCTTCACCCTGAGATGCGAGCGATGAGCCCTGCTAGCACTTGTGGCTAATATATATGACTATTACGTGGCCAGCGCCTATGCTCCGTACGGAGAGTCTATTTTTGGGCAACTACCTCTGTGCCTTTATCCGGAGCTCTCAGATTAAGTGAGCTGCTACCATTTTCAACAGGGGACATGGCCTGCAGGGCACTGGAACTAGAAGATGTGTTGCTCGATCAGGAGTGGGCTCTGGGGAGGTTTCGCTCCTCAAGGGCCGGTCAGCCAGAAAAGGTTACCAGCCTGGTGCTGCCATATGTCCAGTTGCTCCCCCACATGTGTTTGTGGCAGCGCGTGGTTCACGCCCTGGCCTGTCGTCTGCTACCAAGACGGGTCTCCCCTTACTGAATTACAATTGGTACCCATTCCTTCCAGATGAGCACCGTATCAACTGCGGCTGCATTTGGGTACCCGGAGCCTGACATACGTTGCATGGGCAGGTGAGGATTTGCACATTTTTCTCTGTCTGTTCGTCCCTTTACTGCATGAGTGCCTTGTTCTGCCCTCTATTCTCCCTCCTTATTTTACAGACCCTGTGTGTTTCCGCACACTGGTAGTAGTGTGGCTTGTGGGCCACAATTTATGTGCACTGGGGCAGCACAGTATGCTGCTTCGTCAGAACGGGGACCCCATCTCGGGCTACGCGTAACCGCATGTATGCAGTGGGATGGTGTGCACGGCATATAGGTGGCGGGAACTGTTGCCATTCCTGATGTCCATTGGGGATGCTGGACCACCAGATTTTTAGTTCTGCTCCTCGGAGGCGGTGATCTTGCACAGATTGCTAGCCTGGACTTAAAGACTTCCGAGTGCAGTGACCTGGCATTTCTTTGCCATTTATGGCCATTTACACGGTTGCTATGGTCATACATCGTGCCGAGGCACTATTGTAGGGGAGGCTTTGACACCCCCCCCCCGGTTGGTCCGTGCCCGGCGGTCAGTGAACAGGGCTGTTGCCTGGTTCCTTATCCAGACTGGCTTGGGGACAGCCATTGGTCATCTGGGGGATAGGGTTACAGGAATTTGGCCTGTATTCTGGAGATGGGGTTCACCTGTCAACAAGCGGATGCACCTCTCTTTTGAATAACCTGCAAGAGGGCCAGGTGACCGAATGGTCAGTCAATGGGGGCGGCCCCTGTAAGGTGCTTCTCCGAGAGTTGCTGGTGATGCATGGCCACATCAACTTTGCCTGCAGAGTGATAACACTAGGCAGTGCCTTCGCCAGGTGTCTGGGTCACACTATGGCGGGTCTTAATAAACGACACCGTGGGGTACAGCTGACTAGGGGTTTATGAGCGGACCTGATGGTTTGGCTCACATTCCTGCAGGACTGCAGGACTGTTATGCTGTCTCCTTTTGGAGGTCTGAGCTTATGGTCAGCCCCAGTTCCAAGTACGGTCGGATGCCTCTGGCTCCCCGGGGTGTGGGATTTAATTTAAGGACAGTGTGCCTATGGTCATTGGCCCCAGGGATGGCAGGGCACGGATCGCTTATGCGATCTTACGTTTCTGGAGTTTTTTCTAATTCTGGGTCCCCTTTATGCTCTTGGGGGACAGGTTGGCTAATTCTGTGCTTCACTTCTGGTGAGACAAGGCTGCGGTGGTGCACATTGTTACTGCCCGAACGTCTACATCCCCCGGAGGCATGGCCTCAGCTCACCTATTGTTCTTGGGTCCATGCGCTTTAATGTGCTCCTTATGGCTAAACATGTTCCAGGCATTCTAATGATATTGCCGATGCGTTATCCCGCCTGCAGATCTCCTGGTTCCATGACTTGGCTCCAGACCCAGGGGAACTTCCTCTCCACTCCTGGCTGAGATATGGACATTTGGCGAGGAGACGTGAACCGGGCGAGTGGCTTGTCTTGGCACCTCGCACGCGTACGGCGTATCAGCATCCACTCCTTCACTTTAGAGCCTTTTGTGGGCAAAGGCAATTGCCTGAAATGTGGCCGATACCGGTCGACTAGGTTTAACAATGTATGGTGCGCCTTCATGATCTGGGGTTGGCCCCACGCACCATAGCCCCCAGGCTTTATGCCTTGACATTCATGGCCAAGGCACGGGGCTTTACTGACTGTGTGAGTGTCTTCTGCATACGCCATGTATTAGAAGGGTGGACACGTGTACGTAGCCGCTGCCCAGACACACGCTGCCCTGTTTTCACAGGTATTCTGACCCTGACCCACCTTGCACGATGTTGGAATAGACTATGTTACAGTAGGTGGGAGGAGTCTCTTTTCATGCAGCTACCACCATAGCTTTCTCTAGAACTCTGCGAATCAGCAAGCTGGTCAAAGGGGGACGTGTTTTGTAGGGCACTGGAACTCGAAGATGTCTCTATCAACCAGGAGTGGGCTCAGTTGCGGATTCGTTCCTCAAAGGCCGATCAGCATGGAGTAGGCAGTGGTGTATACTGCTATGATGTACATTTGCTGATATCTGTCATGTTGGTGCCCTGCATGCAATTTTGGCAGTGCCTGCTGCGTGCCCTGGCCTGTTTTTCTGCCACCAGGATGGGTCTCCCCTTACCAAATTTAAGTTCTGGAGGGTGACCGGTACGGCACTTCACAGTGTGGAGCTCATTATGGCACCCATTCATTCAGGATAGGCGTCGCATTGACCGGGGCTGCATTTGGGTACTCTGAGGCAGATATATGTTGGGCACGTGGGGGTCCACATGTTTTTTCCTTATATGTACGTCCCCTCACTGTATGAGTACCTAGTTATGTCCTTAATTCCTTTTCCTCTTTTACAGATCCTGTGTGTCTATGCACACCCGTGGCAGTGGGGCTGGTGGGCCACAGCTATGTACACTGGGCGGCAGAATGTGCTGCGGCGACAGAGAGGAGACCCCATCTTGGGCTGCGTGCATCCACACGTATGCGGTGGTATGGTATGTGCAGCATGTTGCCATTCCTGATGTCCATCAGGGATGCTGGACCGCACCTCGGCAGCGATGATCTCACACGGATCACTGGCCTTTTCTTAAAATGTCGAGGTGCAGTGACCTGGCATTTTTACATCATTTATGGCCGTACAGACGGTTGCTATGGTCTAACATCGTGCCGAGACACCATTTTAGAGGAGACATGGATCTCCGTGGTTTGGACCGTCCCCGGCGGTCAGTGGACAGGGCTGTTGCCCGGTTCCTTGCTGAGAATGGCTTGGGGACAGCCAGTAGACATCCGAGGATAGGCTTGCAAAATTTTTGGTCTATAGGCAGGAGATGGGGTCCACCTGTCGGCCAGAGGTATGAACCTCTTTCTGGAGGATGTGCAAGCAGGCCTGGTGACCGAGCTGACGGTCTGGGGGGGGTGAGTCATCATGGATGCCTCCCTGTGTGGCGGGTAGCACTGGGTAAGGTAAAGATTTATGACACATAGGTATCCGGCAGGTTCGCAATTGAATGGTCAACATGTAGATAGGTACAGGGGAAACAGGATTGGCCGGTCAAGGGCGAACCATGAAAAGGGTGATGTCAGGAGCTTCACAGCCTGCCTCACCTTGATATTTGAATGGATACACGTCATAGGGTGAGGTCAGTAGATAGTATATTGACTCTGGTCAACAATTTGTTTGTGTCAACAAACAAATTGATACATGCAGCCAATTTCCATTGGCATTTAGGGTGGAACCTTACCAGTGCTACTGCGGCTTGCTTGCCTTAAAGAATTACAATTGGATGATACACCAATTGAAAGTGAGAATTCGGACTAGGGCATTATTCAATAAAAGTGGCCTGATGCCTTTAATCCAATACCGGTGTCTGAATCTTTATTTGAGTGGGTGCGCCTGCAAAGCACATTCTCCTACTGTCCATCTTAATGTTGCTTCAGCACTAATAGTAGAGCTCAGGAAGTAGCAAGAGATATAATCTGAGGTAGTACTGTACTAGAGTTGTATCTTTATTCCTTTTCTATTATAAATAACATGGTCATTTATTTTTATTTTTAATAAATAAAAATAAATATCATTTAGTCATTCAGCTAATGATTAAGTGTCTTGAGCTTCTGTATTTAAAAAAACCTTAAAGTAAGTCTGATCTAACAACAGATCTCACTGGAAGTATTTTCCAAATACTCATTCAGACAATGCTTTGTGATGTACATGGGTTGGGAACCCCCGTTTGCCATACAGTGGAACCTTAATTAACAAATGGCTTGGTTAACATAAAAATCACATAACAAAAGGAAATCCATAGAAAATATTGGCTCGGTTTATGGATTCCCCCCGGAATGAATTAATTAGTTTTCAATGCATTCCTACGGGAAACAGCATTTTGATTAATGTATTTTGGTTTTCAATACATTCCTATGGGAAACTGCATTTAATAGATCCATATAGGAAATTGCATTCAATGCATTCCTATGGGAAATTCAGCTAAAGTAATTTTTGCTGTAAGAAACGTCCCGGAGAACGCATTAATTACATTAACTGAGGTACCACTGTACTGTTGTGTTGCCCGGTTTTGTGAAAAGATTGGATATGGGCTTTCTGCATATCTTTCCTCTTGGCTATAGGTTACCCTCTATTTCAGTATGCCTTCCCCCACGGTTCCATCGGTATCTGAACCCCTTTTTAGGGGGTGGGTTTTTAATTCTGTGTGTTTTTATCTGTTTTATCTATGATTGTGAACCGCCCTCAGTCGGCCTTGGTCGAGTGGGCGGTATAGAAATTTAATAAAATAAATAAATAAATAAATAAATAAATAAATAAACTTTGGCACTCCAGGTGTTCTTGGACTTCAATTCCCAGAAGCCCAAGTCAGCACTTCTGCTGATCAGGGCTTCTGGGAATTGAAGTTCAAGAACAGCTGGAGTGCCAAGGTTAGCCATCATTGCTCTATGTGTTAGCCATGCCATGTGTCCAGTTACCTCAAGTTTAAATACCCATAAAGACATTGTTATGAATTCCATTTCACTTAACTTATAGTGCATTGTTGTGTAGTACTGTACTCCCTTGCAAAAGCAGAAGACATAGTAGTGTGGAAGTAAGTTCTAAAGCACTTCCAGGCACTTGACAGGCCTTGTTGTCCTTCATTTTATTAATCTATCAAATTAGGTGTTATGCCCCCTAAGTTTCTGATACATTTATCCTCATCTCTGGAAGTATTTCCTTTTCTCCCTCTGTGCTTTTTCACAGAAGGAAAAATAAAAACATGTCTATGGTTCCAAAAATAGCAAAGTACATTTTTAGGTTTTCTGTAGGTATTGTTACTTTCCCCCCTTTCAAATGCATTACCCACAGCATCTATTTTTTTTTCCTAATCTGCTTTCTTCCTTCTATGCTTTGTAGGTTTTCAGAAGCCATATTTTAAAAAATATTTGAAATCTCAAACACTACAATCCTAAACCTTTCTACTCAGAGGTAAGAATTATTGAATCAAATTGAATTCATTTCTGAGTTGAGAAGCACAGCTCACTCCTGTAAATGTGTCCATCTACATATGTTTACTTGAGTCTTTTTTTAATTCTTTCTCAGTCTGCATCTCACTCCTGTTTTTTCTCCATACACTTCCACTCTGAATTCTCATGTTCATACACCTCCATGCTGAATTCTCATGTTCTTCTTGCTAATTGGTTTCTCCGCTTCCTATTCAACCCTGCTCCTGCTATAATATACTTCATAAGTTATTAATCAGTTATTTATTTCTGGTAATACATCTCCACACACTTAATTCTGTAGAGGCTTAAATGCCTTGATCTTTAATGCCGGGATTTCTTGAAATGTCTTTTCAAACACTTTCCAAACACATCTTGAGTTTACATGTTGTGGTGTTCCTTGATATCTATCACATTCTCATTCTCATTCTCTTCTGTTTCCTTTACTCTGAACTTTATCCTTTGTACATACTGTATTCAGACATGTGTCCAACCATCCTCCCCACATTTTCTTTGTGCATTTCCTTCCATTTTTCTCTAAAATCATTAACTTTGGCATTGCCTAGGAAGACCAGCACTGCCTCAAAAGCTGCTATAAAAATACATGCATGAAAAACATAAAAAGAAAATGGTGCTTTCATTGATACCTGGGCAGGCATAAGGAAAAGTAGCTGCCTTACCCTGAGCAAGACATGGATCCATTCATCCTAGTGCTGCTAATACTGATTAGCTAGCAGTAGCTCTCCTAAGTTTCAGATAGGATGGTTTCTTAGCCCTATGTGAGGGATCAGGACCAAACTATGCAGGTGATTAACTGATTTCTTACCAATACTGCCTTCTTTCCTGGGATGAATCGCACTTTGAAGAGTAGAAAGCCATTTTTGCCTGCATCATGCCAATGAAGCTGGGAATCCTATCAATCACCATTTATTTGTTTATCTAAAATGAGCATCAAGTGTTTTTGCATATTTCACATGCAAACTGGCTTTGGGAATTGGACACAATATCATCAAAAAGGATCAGAAGCCCCCCACCACCACCACCACCACCACTAAAAACCTCTGGGACTCCCCGCACTGTAATGATATGGCCGTATCCCTGCCTTTTTTCTTCATTTGTATGCACTCTTGGCTTTGCCTCAATGTGACAGACTGAATTTAACTTCAGCACATGTAAACTTAAATCAAATTTCTTATCTGATCTGGACAAAAACCATTGAATCAATTAAATGTTAACGCATATAAATGTTAAGTTAAATAAATCACAATTATTCAGTGGGTCTATTGAGGTGGGATGCAACAATGGGATTAAATATTAAGAACATAAGAACATAAGAACAGCCTTGCTGGAACAGGCCACAGCCCATCCAGTCCAGCATTCTGTCTCACACAGTGGCTCACCATTTGCTTCAGGGTATTCCCAAGCAGATGCCTTCACCTGCTTAGGATTCCCTGCAAATGGCATTGAAAGATATCCTGCCTATCTCTCCAACCCGGAGGTTGTCCTTAGGTATCCATAATTTTAGCCATTGATATCCTTGTCCTCCATAAACTTGTCTAATCCTTTCTTAAAGCTGCCAAGATTGACAGCTATCACCACTTTTTTCTGGCAGGGAGTTTCATAGACCAGTGATCCTCTGGGTGAAAAAGTACTTTCTCTTATTTGTTTGAGAACTAGTACCCAAAGGTTTCATGGAGTGCCCCCTAGTTCTAGTGTTGTGCGATAGGGAAAACAGTTTTTCCTTATCTACTTTGTCCACACCATGCATGATTTTATAAACTTCAATCGGGTCACCTCTTAGACGCCGTCTTTCAAGAGTGAAGAGGCCCAACCGTTGCAGCCTCAGATGGTAAGGAAGGTGTTCCAGTCCCCTAATCATTCTCGTTGCCCTCCTCTGTACTTTTTCCAGCTCCATAATATCCTTCTGGAGGTATGGCGACCAGAACTGTACATAGTATTCCTCTCCATAGATTTATAAAGAGGCAAAATGACACTTGCTGACTTATTATCTATACCCTTCCTAATGATCCCTAGCATTGAGTTTGCTTTTTTTCACTGCTGAGGCACACTGGGTTGACAAATTCATTGAGCTGTCCACCAGGACACCAAGGTCCCTTTCCTGGTTTGTCGCAGATGACTGATTGTCCATGGGAAAGTCTCACAGCTAACTGCTAAACTAATTTTACTATCAAATGCATAGGACAAACAATTACAGTAAAACTTCGCATAAAGAGCGAATTGCTTAGAGACTAACTCACTTAAGGAGCAGAATTTTCTCTGAATGGCCACCTCACTTAACAACTAAAACCAACCCAAAACTCATTTAACAACTAAATCAGGGTTAACAATTCCCCCTGCCAGAAGTCACAATCAGTCACTTACAATAGTGTTTCACTTAAAGAGCAAACTCACTTAAAGAGCAATCCTGTGGAATGCATTATGCTCTTTAAGCGAGGTACCACTGTATTGGCATTAGATATGGTATTTTTGATACCTACAAATCCTATAGTTCCTCATTCTAGAAGTTTTATCTGAGTTACAACCACCTTACAGGCAATGAAATGTAGCTCTCCTGGGAGAGAAGTCCTAAACCTGAAAGCTATGCGGTTTAGCTTAAGCTAGCCCAGTGATGGGTAGTCTTGGCCCTCCAGCTGTTCTTGGACTTCAATTCCCAGAGGCCCTGATCAGCAGGAGTGCTGATTTGGGCTTCTGAGAATTGAAGTTCAAGAACAGCTGGAGGGCCAAGACTGCCTATCACTGGGCTAGCTCCATCCAATCTTTCTGTTGAAGTCCAAGTGCTAGCTGGAACATTCTCTCTGAACAGGAAGCTAGGTAGAGCTAGGCTTAACAAAGTTTTGAAAACCTTCCATTTTAGGCTTCTTCTCCCAGATGAGCTAAATTTAGTTGTTTGTAAGGTGTGCATGTAAGGTGTGCATGTGGGGACTGCAGTGGCTCAAGTGGTTAAGATGATGAACTTGATGTCTGGAAGTTCGGAGTTCAATTCCAGAGTACTACACAACAGAGTGAGCTCCCATCTCTGCTCCAGCTCCTGCCAACCTAGCAGTTTGAAAGCAAGAAATTGCAAGTAGATAAATAGGTACCACTTTGGAGGGAAGGTGAGAAGGTAAACAGTGTTCTGTGCACTCAGGTGTTGAGGCATGCCTGCCACATGTCCATGGAAACATCTCCAAATGCAGACAGCACTGGCTCTTTGGCTATAAAACAGAGCTGAGCACTGAACCCTAGAGTCAGATATGATGGGCTTTTGAGCAAGGGCAACCTAAGGTATGCATAAGTCAGGTAGACTTCACAAGATGAGGAATTATGACATTTGTAGTCTAACAACTTTTAAAATACCATTCCTGCTTAATATCACAATCTGTTATTTAGCTGTTGTCTTTATGACATCAATTTAGTAAACTAAATTTATAATCACAGGCACTTGGTAAATGATTTCACTTTTTTCACCCTAGCAAGTAACTCTCTCAAGCATCTCTAAGTTTTTCATCAGGTGTAGCAGTACCTTTTATCATCTCCATGAACACTTACTTAGGTGCTACACTCTATTTCACTTGACAGCTCCAGAAATGTATAGCTTACCACAAATTAAAATTCAACCATCAAGTCCGAGTGTTTCAAGAAATTATTTAGTCCTTCGTTCAGGCTCTAAATAGACAATTGAGAAGAGCCAGGAGCTTCTAAACTTAATAACTATGTATAGCACACTGTGTGACATGTCTTGTTATTTAATTGACCATCCATGATTATTGGCTTTATCACAGAAACATAACATTGATTAATCTGATACACTGTATATCACCAAAAGACATGCATGAGGCTATAAATGTCTGCTTTCCCACTGATGTATTCAGAGGACACAGCCAGTATATTTCAGAATACAATGGAACAGACCATTGTGATTCTTATATCCATTTTGTGCTTTCTTTTCTTACTGACAGTATTCAATTTTAAAATTCCACTAGTCTGCTAGTAACTCTGGCAAGAGTATTGTTACAAAATGTTGCATTGTAAATATTGCTTTTTTGTTTGTATTGTGTTTGGTTGTGAAGCAGGAGCTAGAATTATGGTCTCTAATATAATATGAAGATGCTAATCCATTTTGCTACCAATTTATTAAAGCTGACAGTGTTGCTAATTGTTCCCTTTGGTTCATAATCTTCAAAGACTGCCTCTGATAGCTGTCAGTGTTGTTTGTCCATGTCTTCCAAATAAAAAATTGAGTCATTTGCAAAAGGAAAAGAAACATGTGCCTGGAAATTTAACAACCTCAGAGTGATTATTAGCATTATAATGTTATTGAGTTTGTCTAAAACTCAGTGATATTGGATCATTCTAAAATTCAACAGTTAAGTTGCGATAAGATGTAGTTTCATTTCAGACTTTTCAGTTTGACATTTTCCTTCTTTCTTACACTAAATTTGTAAATGAGTGAGAGGTACAAACTTCCTGATAATAAAACACTTTCCTCCTGATGTGGTACTGCTATCAGGAAATGAAATAATGCTAATCTTTAGAATCAAAAAGGACATATTTTCTACCCCATAGAATTGTATATAATGGGCTGCTTGAGTGGATAGGTTGAATGAACAATTAGAGTGCTGCTGTGTAGTCCTCTCAAGTCACAAACTTTGAGAAGATCAGTTACACAATTAAAGCATTAGTGTCCAAATTTCACACACGTTTATGTGGGGCTGCTTGTGAAAAGAATTCAGTAACTTTAGCTGATCCAAAATATTGCAGTGTCCTGCTTTCAAGCTGCAAATTTTTACAAAGAAAGAGTTGGTTCCTGTATAGGGGAGGTTTCTGACTGCAGAGGAAAAGTGTGAATCTGAGTTGAGCCACTATCAGCAATTCAGTAAACAGAGTCCAGGAAGCATTGAGATCTGTCAAAATGTGTATCAGGATCCACCCATAAATCCAGGCTTTACTAGTCAAGAGGTTTAATCAAGAAGCAGCTTGGATCAGGTTGACTAGTGATCTATCTTTGAGGTGAACTAGAAATGCTGAGAACTGAATGCAAAGGATCAAGGCCAGCCAGGAAATGAAGTTGCCTCTCAGCATTGGTAGGGTGTTTGGATTCCTTTTGTATCTATCTTCAGCATGGGCCACCTGCTAATTTTGAACGCCTGGAATATCTTTGGCCAAATACCTTCAATTTGACTCAGCTATGTTTTGATTACCACTGAAATCAAGGACTAGGTGGGGTTTTTTCCTTTAAGGCTTCATCTTTGGCTGAAGAGAACTGGATCTTTCCTAAATAGGAAAGTTTCCACCTCTGGTGATTTTGGATTGGGATTGCCAGCTAGGGCCCCCTGCTCATGCCTGGAAAACTCCTTGTTCTGCCATATCTAAATCTGAATATTGGTGATCATCATGATGATCATCCATGAAGACTGTCCTGAGAATATAATGCAGTGGCCTGTCATCTGCCTTCCACATCGCAGCATGACACCAGTACCACTGATCCAGTTATGTGGGTCACTTTCTGGTCCTGAGCACTTTTGGCACACAAAGCCCTCATCGGCCCCAGGTCAGTATTGATGAAACTGCTACCCTCCATCAAGATAGATTCAAGTGGGATTTAATCCACTTGGGGATCATCGCCCTTCTCTGTGGATTTTGGTACCCAAGCCATTAGTTCACAGGGTTGTCAGGTTAGTTAACCGCCACCTGACACTTGGTGTTGAGTCACTGGCAGTATAGTCTACTCTTTTACCATAGCAGGATAACCTGGCCAGACACTAGAACCCTCCAGTTGAAGTATATCCTGTTCTGAGGACTGTACTAAATAGGTTGTGACATATAGCCAGGCTGCTGACTGGGGATAGTTACAAAGAACACATTACTCTTCTGTCATAACAATTTATGCTTGCGTATCTGCTTGTGGGACCAATTCAAAGTGCTCATTATGACCTATAAAGCCTCTCAGAGCTTGAGTCTAGGCTTTTTGAAGGACCATAACTTCCTCCATTAGCCTGCTGGGTTTTAAGGTATTCAGATGAGGCCCTTTTCTTGGTTGTATCACTTACAGTATATAAGCACATCTGGTGAGAAAGCAAGAGTAGGCCTTTTCAGTGGCTAGTCCCAGGTTGTGAAATACTCTTGTGTTCCCTTTATAGCCACTAACTAAGCTATGCTACCATTCTTATCCTGGGGTGTGTGAATCCAAGGAAGAGTTAATTGGAGAGAAGTCTATGAAACCAACCTGGTGCTGGATCATCCCAAAGTTTCAGTCTCCCAGACTTGGTAGTGCTTTCAAGGAGTCAAAGAAATCAACATGGCTAGGCACTTTTAACTAGTGTAAATGTAGAGATGTCACATCAACCCCACCAACACATTTTCTTTGGAGCTGGTTGTGTCAAGACCTGGTTTTAGAACAGCAAACCCTCTAAGCTAAAAACCTACACAGCTGCTTAGTTAGATTTTTATACTTTATTAAAAGAAGAGGGAATGGAAAAAGTTCAAAAAATGTTTCAAAAATTCTTGGAGCAAGGTACAGAGACAGACAAAAGCAATTCAAGAGTTCACACCAGAAAATAACAAAACTAACTTGTCTACATCATACTCATTCCTTAACAGAGTCAGTGTAGTTTTTAGGCATACATAGGCATCTCAAGACAGCAGCTTGACAAAGCCTCTTCCCCATAGAGAAAGGCTAAGACTTTGGACAAAGGATCCTCATTGGAGTGAGACTGAGCCATCTAATAGATGTCTAACTCCTTTTTATACATTAAATGACCTATTCAGTCTTTTTAAATCAACATCTTGATATACTTTAATGTTTACCAAAACAAAAGCATATACTTCCTCCTCTTCTTTTCACACATCAGCATTCCAGCAACTTGCATGACTCCAGGGAAGGCAGCAGATTGGCTTTTGTGAACAAGAAATAAGTTTGATATACTAAACCCTCTATAGTACTGCTTTGATAGCCTGTCTAACAGGAAGAGGATTGAAGGCTTTACATCTCCCTTTGTTCTTGGCTAATACTGATTCTTGCCTTCTAAGACAACTTTCCTAACCATTCCCAAAGAAGCTTTTATGTTTCTAGATGGATTTCATTTTCCATGTTCCCATTGTTGGAGAACCACCAGGCAGCCTTTATGCCCTCAGACTGCACAGTCCCCACTAAATGTCCATGTGGTGTGGCAAAGATGTCTCCAAGTTGCTCTGAGCATTTAGCCTGCGGCGCAAGTCTTCCGTCCAGTATTTCACTGGCTCATAAGTGGGAAATGGCAACTCTGCGATGTCACAGGAGTCTGGTAGCAATGTTATGTGGCTAATCAAAAAATCCCTTCAGGAAAGCCTCATCCCACACAACCACACCAATCTTGCAGAGAAAGGTAGCCCTGGGAAACTTTGGGGGGGGGGGGTGTTAAGATAACGTTTACCTTCAAAGCGAACCAGGATGAGCTGATAATGCTCCATCTCTGAGAAATGAAAGTGTCCATGCGTTCTCCCTCATTCCTCGGTGCACCCCCATGGGTTAGAGAAAACAGTCCCTTTGTTAACCCTTCGAGAGAATTCTATTCTCCGCAAGCTCTCCCTTCTTGGAGTAAAAATGTTACTAAGAATTCAGTTTAGCAGCTTTATTTTGAAAAAGTGCAGCACCCAAAATATAAAGGATAGCTGTGCTAAAAATTCATCTAATCTACGCTGGTTAACATGTTCATTAAAACAACAAAGAATAATTTAAGTAACAGATAGATTCTGGCGGGCTTTCTTGCCCTCATGCGAGAAAGGGATTAAGTCATTATTCAAAGTGCATTTCAAAGGTTGCTCTCAGACCTCCAAATCCATGATCTTTTATACCCTTTTTGGGGTCCCCCTCCCACCTTTAGAATGTGGAAGATGTTCCAAAAGACAATTATTATGACTCTTTTCCTATCTGCGAACACTAGCAGGTATTCCTTATCTCAATGTCCATCTCTTTGAGATGTCCCTCTCCTAATTGGCATCCAGAGCTTGGCATTGGCTAGTTGGCAGGCTCTGTCCTTTGACGTGCTAATGTGGAGTGTGCGTAGGTGTTGAAATGCTCTGAGTTAGGCTACTCAACTTAAAGAGAATCAGGAGAACTACAGTGTGCTTTTCAGTGAATACAAAGTAACTTAAACAGAAAGTAACTTCTCGATGGATTTTCATGACACCCATAGCTTCTCAGTTTCTTCATGCTTCATTTAGAAGGCTTTCCTGTCTTTCAGGCAGCAGAGAATCTCATTTTTGTACACAAGATTATAACAAAGGAACGCACGTAAGCTTTATTGCATAAAGGTGTACATTTTTTGTTTCTCATGTGAATTTCTCTTTTTTGTGTTTAAATTATTGTTATTATTAGTTTTTAAATATTGTCATATATTTCATTATTTATTGATTTTTAAATGTTATTATATATTTTAATTGTTTAATTTACAATAAATTAATATTGTAATGTATTGCATTTTCAACAAGGGGCTTGGTGCAGAAGGGTTCTCTGCGGAAGGCTTCTGCGCATGCACAGAGGGTTTCTGTGCATGCGCAGAGGCGTTCTGCTTAGAAGGGCATGCACAGTAACTACTTCCCGCTGCTGGTCAAATTATGGGATGGCGGCGGCCGGTGGCGGGCAAGTGGTTGAAGCGGCGTGGAAATACGGGAAATCCCAGCCAATGTGTGATACTTGACAGGTATGAGTCACAGATAGATGATGCACCTTTGCCTTACAGCTGGAGCCTTGAACATCATGGTGGGTCGATCCCTGGCACTCTTGGACCGAACTGACTTCGCCTCGCCCATCTTCTGCAGCTTGAGGCAGGAACATCTGCAGTAGGGCACTCCTGAAGGGACTTCGAGAGTGCCCCCGCCACCGCTGCTGAACTGGTCTCACCTTCTTGGTTGGAGGCAGGTTGTACAGGATGTCCAGGAGTATCTCAAAAACTGCCATTGCTGTTGCCCCGCCAGGGCCCCGTCCCCAGTCTGGCATTGGCCGTGGGGAGGTTGGGATCATATTGGACCTGCAGCACCGCCTTGCTGCCTTGCTTGGCCAATGCTATTAAGGACGATGAGTTGGGCTCCGTCATGGACGTTGTGCCCAGCCCACATTAGGGACATTGTGTCTGGGCTTTGCTATGGTTCATTGAGGTCCTTGAGCCTTGGTCTCCGACCCCTGGACCTATAGTGATGGTACTGCTGTAAGGGCTGCTGTATTGGGGTTTGCTGTATTTGGTATTTAATATTGTAATTTTTATATTTATATATTCTATGACTTGTAATTTTTGACTTGTGTTTTGTGTGTATTATGTATTGTTTAAATTTTTATATATATACACTGTTGAATTTTTCTTGTTGTAATTTTGCCACTTTGGGTCTCCCTTGGGAGAGGAAAGTGGGGTATAAATTGACGTATAATAATATACTTTTTTTATTTTTGAGCCCCTTGGTTCCCTAGAAAGGAAGGTTAGGAAATTGAATTGTTTATTTATTTATTTATATCCCGCTCTTCTAGTGCATGCACCACTCAGAGTGGCTTCCAACAATAAATCATACATAATATATAGTGCAAACATAATAAAAATCCAGTGCAATACATAAATATGCATAATCATATTTACAAAATACAAAATACACAATACAGTACAATAAAAAATCTAGTTACAAGGTTAATCACAAAATACAGCAATACAAAAATTCAAAAATAAGCATCACAATGCAATACAATTGGTACAACCTACAACCAACTCCTACACTGTTAGAGCATTTTTTGCATTATGATCCTGTCTAAGCAGGGCAGCCCAAGAAATTTGTCTCCTGGGTCAGTTGGCTTATTTGCTTAAAAACAGGGCTCTTCTTCTTCAACTGGATCTTTCTGTGCAGAGCTAATTGGAGTTTTCTGTACTTTTTTGTAAATAGTTTCTCATAATATGCCCAAGGTATTGGATGGAGCTTTCTTTGTTTAATGGTCTTAAACAGTTCTTCTTTAGCCATCTGGCATGACACTTCTACATTAGTCACATGATCAACCCATGATATCCTTAGCAGCCATCTGTAGATCTACATTTCAAAAGCTTCAGTTTTCTTTTCAGATTCTTTATAATGTCCAAACTTTCACCCCACACAGCAACACTGGGAATATGTAACATCTCGCTATTCAGATCTTTGTAGCCTAACAAATTTCACATTTTTATGAAGGTGGATCTTGATTTTTCTATTTTAAAAATAAGGCTCAGAGCTTGGAAACATTTTAAAACTACAACTACAAGGTTCTCCAGCCATCTAGAATGGCAAGAGTGAGTACAGTCTCAACTAGTAAATCTTCCCAAGGTTTGGAAGAGCAGAACTTTTCCTTTAGAATCAGTTCCTACACAGGACATCTGTGCACAGAACTGGCAGTCTGTGGTTCTAGATTTTGCAGCTCTTGAATACAGCATGCCCATGTCAAGGGAACAAAAGAAGACAAAGTGTACTTTATTCTAATTTGTGTTGAACAGATGGTTTAAGATGCCCTGTGCCAATGTGACTCGCTGTGAAATTCCTTTTCAATCTCCAACATGATTTAGACACCCAAGCATGAAGCACAGTCTACTCAATCTACTTTCATTAATTTAGTAGTGGCTTTTATTCTGTCTTCCATTTATATCGTCCCTAATCCTCCAGTGCAATTAAACTGAAGTGTTCTTATGTGGCATATTGAATGTATGTGCAGAGCTGATAGTACTTTGATACCAGTGAAGGTGTTCAAGCCTTGATTTGAACAGCCAGCACCAAACGACTGACAGATTAGGATGATTAGGTGGCACTAGGTACCGTATGTAGGAGAAATGGAGAGAAAATGCAAGCGCGGCGCCAAAATGGCCGCCACGCCCTTTGCGGCCCCCCCCCCACAGGACAGAGAATCCGGGTAGTTAGGGGCGTGGCCAGCTCCCTTATAAAAGGGGTGGCCACGAGGCAGCCAAGCTGCCATTTTACCTCAGCGACGGAGCGGAGAAGTTTTTTCCCCTGCGTCTCCGTCGCTCGTTAGCTTACCGGGAAGCCTTTTGGTAGCGGTTCTGCCTTTCCGGCTTCCCTTTTTGCTCCGGTGGAGATGCCTTCGAAGAAGAAGGCAGCTTCGAGCTCAGCTCGCGTTGTTAGGAGGCGCAACCCAGGTCGGAGGACCGCGGTGCCGCCTCCTCTGCAGCCACCTTTGCCAGCCCCGGCCGGGGCCGGCGGAATGGGGTCTATTGCCCCTTGGCCCGGGGTGGGTGATCAGAGTGCGGGCGCGGAAGGGGTTCCGGCCCGCGGCCCACGAGCGGTGGACACCGCTCCTGCTCCTGCCCACTCTGTCGGGCCTACTCCTCTTGGGCTGCAGCCTCTCCCGGGGCCCTCTAGCCTTGGGGGGGTGGTGCGGCCCCCTGCCTTGGCAGGTTTCTCCACCAACCCTGCCGGGATTCGGTGCTGGCCAATGGCCATATGTGGGTCCCGGGGTACAGGGACCTGTACCCATGCCTGGGCCAGGCGGGCCGGCCGGCCCTTTGCCCATGGTCAACGTGGACACCTTGCTGGCCCGCATTGCGGCCCTGGAGGCGTCGTTGGCGCGGGCCAGTCAGGCGGGCGCCCCTTTCGGGGTTCCTTTTGAGACGCTGTCGGCTGGAGGACAACAGCCGGCGGGGAGGGTCGAGCTGCTGCAGGCGTGTGGCGCGGTTTCGGCCACTGCCTCGCAGCTCCCCAGCCAGCAACCAGGTGCGGGTCAAGCCCCGGTGATGAGCTCTACGTCGGTCGTGAGCTCCGACGCCCCCAGTGGGCCGGAACCCCCGGTGGGGGCGGCCCACGGGGGTGCAGCGTGTGAGTATACGGTGCAAGCGAGTACATCCACACACATTCCCAATCTAGGGGGGGCCTTTCAATGGCCTTGGCCTCGCGCGGGTGGTGCGGGGGCCACGCTGTCGGCGACCCTCCCGGCGACGACGACTGCCACCTTGGGCACTGGGGTGGGCATGGGTCCTTACAATACAGGGAATGTTCTGGGGGTGGCTGGATTAGTTCAGGCCCCTTTTACCAGGCCGGCTGTCCCTTTTTCGGCCTTGCCGACGGCAGGGTATTCCTTGCCATTGGGTGATCACCTGGCACAGGCTACTAGGGATAAGATATGGCGAGGGGAGTATGTAGATATCTTCTCACTCCTGAACAGAGAGCCCACCAAGGAGGAACGGGAGGGTCAGGATGAGAAGGACAAGGAGCAGGCACGCCGCCGTAAGCCGCCGCGTACCTGGGCCAACTGGCTCCCCGCTTATTTAATATACATGGCGGTATATCTGAGGGCGCGGCCGGATTTAGCTATTCCCATGGTCCAATATTTGGACAACATATATAGGGCGATGGTCGATTTCCCGGGCCCCTCATGGCTAGCATATGACGAGGAATTCCGTATGAGGATTCCCCTTCACCCCGAGATGAGATGGGATGAGCCGTGCCAGAGGCTTTGGCTTTTGTATATGACACCCACACGCCCTGCCCCGGGGGATAGATACCATTGCGGACATGCGGTCCAGCGAGCGGCTCCAGCGCAGGTTACCCGCCAGGCGGCGGGGCAGGGGGTTCCAGCCCGCCTGCGGTGCTGGACTTTCTCGTCAATTGGTTCCTGCAATCGAAAGAACTGCAGGTATAAGCATGAGTGTCCCACATGCTCTGGCCCCCACGCAGCCTCTGCTTGCCCCAAGCCTGGGGGGGCGCGAGGCAGAGGGAAGGGTGGACAGTGGGCTGGCAAGGATGCCACGGATGGAGCTAGTTCTCCAAAAGGCCCCCTCCCCAATTAAGGTGGACATGCTGGAGCGCTGGCTCGCATCGTACCCGAAGGGGGAGGCAGGGAGTATATCTTCAAGGTTTTAAGCAGGGATTTCGTATCCCTTTTGTGGGTGATAGGTCCCCTCAGGATGCTCCCAACCTTTTATCCCTTAGAGGAAGGGAGGAGGTGGCTGCGGCCAGCATTCAAAAGGAGTTAGTCGCGGGCAGGGTCGCTGGACCTTTCCCCGTACCCCCGTTTCTCAATCTTAAGGTCTCGCCACTGGGTTTGGTCCCCAAAAAGTCCCTAGGTGAGTTTCGCCTTATTCATCATTTGTCCTACCCAGCCGGCCGGTCGGTCAATGATGCTATCCCTGATGACCTTTGTTCAGTCAGGTATACATCGTTTGACCATGCGTTGCGCATGGCGCGCTCGTGTGGCCCGGGTGCCCTGCTGGCCAAGTGTGACATTAAGTCAGCTTTTCGCCTCTTGCCAGTGCACCCGGGCGACTTTGAGTTGCTGGGTTTTAAATTTAAGGGGGAATATTATTTGGATAAGGCCATGCCTTTTGGCTGCTCCATATCATGCTCGGCTTTCGAGCGTTTTAGTACCTTCCTAGAGTGGGCTTTCGCCCGCAGGTCAGGGTCCCGGTCTGTAGCCCATTACCTGGATGACTTTTTATTCGGGGGTGAACGGGGCTGGGACACGTGCGCACGTCTCCTCAACACATTTCAGACGCTAATGGAGGAACTTGGTGTCCCTTTAGCGCCCGAAATAGACCGTGGGCCCATCGACCAAGCTAGTATTCCTGGGGGTTGAGATTGACACAGTAGTGCAGGCTCCTAGGTTGCCGGGTGATAAGGTGTCCAGGATCGTGGCCCTTATCTCGGAATTGCTGGCCAAGCGTAAGGCATCACTGGAAGAACTTCAGGTGCTACATGGGCACCTTAATTTTGCTTGCAGGGTGGTCGCACCGGGCAGGGCTTTTGCCCGGCGCTTATGCGACGCCATGGCAGGGTTATCCAGGCCCCACCACAGAGTCAGGCTCACCCGGGGTATCAGGGCAGACATGTTCGTCTGGTTGCAATTCCTGAGGGAGTTTAATGGGGTCTCATTTTGGAGGTCTGACCTCCTGGCGTCCCCCAATTTCCAGATCCAGTCTGATGCCTCAGGATCCCTGGGTTATGGGATGTACTTCAATGTGAAGTGGGGCCTGTGGTGGGTGGCCACCGGCATGGGCAGGCACAGGTCGCCTGCGGGATCTCACATACCTGGAATTTTTCCCCATTCTGGGGGCTTTGATGCTATGGGGCGAACTGTGGGCTAATTCGGTGGTGCATTTCTGGTGTGACAATGCTGCTGTTGCCCACATTGTCAGTGCACAGACTTCCAAATCGCCCAGGGTCATGGACCTAGTGCGCCATTTTGTGCTGCGCTGCCTGCGCCTCAACGTTTTGTTCAGGGCCAGGCATGTACCAGGGATTAATAATGATATTGCTGACGCTTTGTCCCACCTGCAGATCTCCCGGTTCCGCGCCTTGGCCCCGGATGCGGAGGAATTTCCCTCGCCACTCCCGGACGAGATGTGGACTATTGGCAAGGAGAGGTGAACCGGGCGATTGGCCTGTCACTAGCGCCACGCACGCGTAAGGCGTATCAACAAGCATTCAATTCTTACAGGGCATTTGCTACTCAATTTCTTTTGCCAGAGACCTGGCCTATCCCGGTGGACCATGTTCTGCGGTTCATGGTTCACCTGCATGCACAGGGCCTTGCACCTCGCACCATAGCATCCAAGCTCTCGGCGTTGGCTTTTGTGGCCAAAGTGGGAGGTCATGTGGATACCACCTCTGACTTCCGTGTGCGACATGTTTTGGAGGGGTGGGTGTGCGAGCGCGGGCGTTGCCCGGATGACCGGCACCCTATTTCCCCAGGGGTTCTTACCAGTTGGCCCGGGGCTGGCCAGGCCTCTGTTTTGATCATTATGAGGCAGCCCTTTTTCACGCAGCCACAACGGTGGCATTTTTTGGAGCGCTCCGCGTCAGCGAACTCGAGATGCTGTCTAAGGCGGATGCAAGTGGTAGGGCACTGGAACTCGAAGATGTCTACGTAGCCAAAGACTGGGCCCAGTTGAGGATACGCTCCTCTAAAACAGATCAGCATGGCGTAGGCAGTGGTGTAAGGCTGCTACGTTGTTCTTTGGCAGACATCTGTCCGGTTGGTGCCCTACAGGAATTCCTGGCACTGCGTGGCGTGCACCACGGCCCGTTTTTCTGTCACCAAGATGGGTCTCCCCTTACTAAATTTCAGTTTTGGAAGGTGACAGCCAGAGCCCTCACCAGGGTGGGCCTACCAGGTGCCCGTTATGGCACACATTCGTTCCGGAATGGTGCAGCCTCTACAGCAGCTGCTTTTGGGTACTCTGGGGCTGACATACGCAGCATGGGGAGGTGGGGCTCGCAATGTTTTCAGTTTTATGTGCGCCCACTCCCGCCATGAGTACCAATCCAGTCACCTTACCGCCTTTTTTCTCAATTTTCTTACAGACCCTGGGTGTCGTTTTACACCGGTGACAGTATGGCTGGTGGGCCACAGCTATGTGCACAGGGCAGCGCGTTACGCTGCGGCGACAGAATGGGGACCCCGACTGGGACTGGGTGACCACGCCAGTCTCGCATGGCATGGTAAGCCTGGGATGTTATGGCGGGAGCTGCGGCCTTTCCTTTTTTCTGGCCTGGGTGCTGACCCGCCTGACATTCTAATCATCCACCTGGGGGGCAATGATTTGGGCCAGGTCACCGGCTTATCGCTTAAGCATGCGATTTGCGAGGACCTCGCCCACTTGCATTATGTCTGGCCTGCCACAACCCTGGTTTGGTCGGACATTGTCCCGCGCCATTCTTACAGAGGGGGCGTTAACCTCCTGGCCCTTGACCGAGCTAGGCGCGCGGTCAATAAGGCAATGGCGCGGTTTCTTGCCAACGGGGCTTGGGGACGGGTTAGTCATCACCCCGATATTAGTCTACAAAATTATGACTTGTACGCAGGGGATGGGGTCCATCTGTCGCGAGGAGGTATGGACCTCCTGTTGGGCGATTGGCGAGCAGGCCTGTTGACCGAGCTGACGGTCTGGGGGGGGGCGTCAGGTCTTCTTTGAAGCCCCTCCGTGTGGCGGGTAGCACTGGTAAGGTAAACAGTATGACCCACAAGTATCCGGCAGGTTCGCAATTGACTGGACAACACTAGACAGGAATAAATTAGTTAAACGTTGTCCGGTCAACGACGAACCAGGCGATGGGGTGATGACGATTGCTAACCAGCATGCATCACCCCTGTGATTTCACGGATATGTGTCAGAGGGTGGGGTCATAAGTTAGTTATTGACTACGGTCAACAATTTGTTTGTTGTCAACAAACAAATTGATACAAATTGATACATTGTAATCAATTGCCGTTGGCAATTTTGGGGTGGTACCTTACCAGTGTTACTTCGGCCTGCTTGCCTTAGGAATTACGATTGGTCGTTTTACCAATGCAAATTTATAATTCGGACTAGGGCATTGAATCAATAAATGTGGCCCTATGCTGTTATCCACTTTCAATGTTGTCTGTGTCCGTTATTGGGGGGGTGCGCCTGCAATGCAAGCGCGGCGCCAAAATGGCCGCCGCGCCCTTTGCGGCCCCCCCCACAGGACAGAGAATCCGGGTAGTTAGGGGCGTGGCCAGCTCCCTTATAAAAGGGGTGGCCACGAGGCAGCCAAGCTGCCATTTTACCTCAGCGACGGAGCGGAGAAGTTTTTTCCCCTCCACCCCCTCCCTAGTTAACAGTGTGATATTATGGTCGCTTCGGGGCCGGGTGGGAATTTTTGGTTGGGACCCATATTGGCTCTGGGTCCTGGCTTTTTTGCCCATCCCACACTGTTGCTATGGTTTGATATAGGGGGCTTTATGTGTTCCTACTGTTGACTTTGGTCACATTGGCGGGTAGCACTGGTAAGGTAAACAGTATGACCCACAAGTATCCGGCAGGTTCGCAATTGACTGGACAACACTAGACAGGAATAAATTAGTTAAACGTTGTCCGGTCAACGACGAACCAGGCGATGGGGTGATGACGATTGCTAACCAGCATGCATCACCCCTGTGATTTCACGGATACGCGTCAGAGGGTGGGGTCATAAGTTAGTTATTGACTACGGTCAACAATTTGTTTGTTGTCAACAAACAAATTGATACAAATTGATACATTGTAACCAATTGCCGTTGGCAATTTTGGGGTGGTACCTTACCAGTGTTACTTCGGCCTGCTTGCCTTAGGAATTACGATTGGTCGTTTTACCAATGCAAATTTATAATTCGGACTAGGGCATTGAATCAATAAATGTGGCCCTATGCTGTTATCCACTTTCAATGTTGTCTGTGTCCGTTATTGGGGGGGTGCGCCTGCAAATAGAGATGGTGATGGGTAGAGGAGAGAAAGAATGATTTTCTTTTGATACTTCACATAAAGAAAATACTGTAGGAAAATCTCCTAGATGTGCCGGTTATAAATAAAATAAAATAATAAATAAATAGATAAAATACTGTATAACTCAGTATTTAGTCAAGGAAAATCAAGAGATATTTTGCCTTGTTTTTCCTAAGAGAGAAATCTGAAAGTATGGGAAACTGAGAAAGATGCCTAAGATTTCCCCCCATAGTTTTGGTTCAATATTTTGGATTTACACCCTCTCTATTTATGTGTTCCAATTAATTAGCCATTATCTGAGGGATGTAAAACAGATCAATGGATCTATTTCTCCTCCAATGAGTGGACTCCTATTGATCTCAGTTGAGAGAAATATTGAGCACCACATTTATTCTATACAGAAGACAGTATGAGAAAGCTCATATGTAGCATCTTTTTCCTGTTGATAAATAATACCTGGAAAATGTTTTCAGTAGAAATGATCTGTGACAAAGCTGTCTCATTGACTGGAAAAACACTGTTAGGTCATTTAATACAAGTTCTTTGATATCAGTCATGAGTTAAACTGTCATCTGGAAACATCTAAAATTCCCTGGAGAAGTTCTAGGCGTCTCTTCTTGTTGAGAAGTTAACTCTTTAGCAGTACAAGTAGATGTAATGGAATTTATGAAAGATAAATAAGTAAATACTACAGTGGTGGTGGTGGTGGTGGCGATGACAATGTTGTTGTCGTCGGCAGCAGTGGCAGCGGCAGCGATAACAACAACAACAATGATGACGATGATGACGATGACGACGACGACGACGACGACGACGACGATAATAATAATAATAATAATAATAATAATAATAATAATAATAATAATAATAATAATAATAATAATAATAATAATAATAATAATAATAATAATAATAATAATTCTGTTCTACCAAATCAATTCTTAATTGTGGTGATCATTTCCAGGGTTTCCTAACTGGAAATAAACAGAATTGGTTTACCAGTTCCTTCTTCTGAGGGTCCCCTGGGACTGAGCAGCTTGGCCAAGGCTAGATGAGCTGATTCTTCTCATGGGAGGCACTGAGGGAATCAAACTCTCAAGTTCTTTCTTCATCACCTAAACCACTGAGCTACAACTCTGGTTATGCATACAGCTCCCCCCGCACACACACACACACACACAAATATGCATACAGTGCAAAAGAGTCTCAGCAGTCTGATTTTGTGCACTTGGTTCTGCACATATACTTAAACTTTTTCTCTTTTAACATATAGATTTGTTCCACCAATCTATCTTTGTATTTCTCTGTATGTCTGCCTGCCTAATATTTTCTCTGCTTTTCATCCAAGAATTGGTTGCCAAAATGGGTTACAAGTAATGGGCTTTGAGTAAAAATGCACAGAAGGAATACATTAGACTAGCAGGCTAGTCGATCTTAGAAGAAATCAACCCTGACTGCTCCTTAGAAGGTCAAATAGTAAAGATGAAACTAAAGTACTTTGGACATCAAATGAGAAGAGAGGATTCACTTGAGAAGGCCTTGATGCTGGGAAAGGTTGAGGGCAAGAGAAGAAGGGGGCGGCCAAAAATGAGATGAATAGATGGTATTGTTGATACAGTGGGCACAGAGCTGGGTGGGTTGAGGAGGATGGTGGAGGATAAGCTCAAAAATATTTAGAAGCTAAAGCAATGAATAGCAACCTCCCTCCTCCTCCCCCCCACCATATTTTCACCCATACATTTACATTGTAACTCGTGGTGAATTTTTAATTGCAAGAATCAAACTGAGGCTGAAAAACAGTGTAAATGGGATAGGTCAGGTCACTGGGGACATTAGAAAAGAGCAGATACTGACTGATAACAAAAGAGCCACGTTGGTCGACTGCAGTTATGTACAATGGGAGTCCTTACCTGAGGGTGCAGAGAACATTTTCAAGTAGATTGGTTATTTCTCTGAGTTGCTATGCATGGCAAAGTGTGTATGCCGTCAAAGCGTTACTGCTGTGACACAGAAAATCAGGACAGGTTTGTTATGTAAATTGATTTGTGTCCTAGTTACACTTCTGTTGTTTAGATTCAGCCTTCTTTTTCTCTTAAAACTGTTCCTTCTATGATATCTGCTATGATGTACCTGTGCTTTCGTCTCCACAAGGTTCAGTCTAAGGTCCCTTTTAAAATACTTTCAGAAGGGAAAAGAAACACCAATTCCATTAGCTCTCAGGCACCACCTACTGGTCATTTTTGCCTTTAATGCAGCATCTTAATTTCCCGTGCTTTGGGATAAGATTATCTCCACATGTAAAGTGTGTGTGGCTAATCTGCAAGCAGCCATGTGGCTTGTACACACCCAATTAACTGATGAAAAGAAAACTTTGTGAACTATGTAGAGAAATGAAGGGCAAACTGCACTATAAGATTTCTGTTGCCTTCTATAAGATTTCTAATGTTTGGCAAAATAATTCAAATTCATAGGCTGCCCTACATGTAGGATGCAAGCAACGATATGGTAGCAATGAAATATTTAGCAAATAAACAAGCACTCACACACTCACAAACAGACAGGCAGGTCCTGGAATACCAGGCTGGTGGATTTTGAGATGTGTGGGCTTGTTGCTGTTCAGTCGCACAGTCGATTCCGACCCTTTGTGACCCCATGAACCATTTTCCTCCAGGCACCTCTGTCCTCCACTATTCTCCTCAGCCCGCCAAGCTCTGTGCCCATTTTGTCCACAATACTATCTATCCATCTCATCTTTGGACGCCCTCCTCTTGCCCTCCACCTTTCCCATCATCAAGGCCTTCTCAAGTGAGTCATCCCTTCTCATTTGATGTCTAAAGTACTTTAGCTTCATCTTCACTATTTGTCCCTCCAGGATTGATTTCTTCCAGTATTGACCTATTTGTTCTCTTTGCTGTCCAAGGGACTCTCAGGACTCTCCTCCAACACCACATCTCAAAGGCATCTATTCTTCTGCGCTCAGCCTTCCTATTGCTCCAGCTCTCACACTCATACATTACCACCGGGAATACCATTGCTTTGACTATGTGAATTTTTGTTTTCAAGGTGATGTCTCTGCTTTTCACTATATTCCCCAGGTTTCTCATCACTTGTCTCCCCCATAATCAGTCGTCTTTTTATTTCATGGCTACAGTCGCCATCTGCAGTGATCTTAGATCCCAGGAAAGTAAAATCTGTCACTGCTCTAGTTCTTCCCCATCTATTTTCCAGGGACTGATCGGACCTGTTGCCATTATCTTGGTTTTCTTGATGTTGAGTCTCAAGCCAGCTTTTGCACTCTCCTCCTTCAATCCAATCAAGAGGTTATTTAGGTCTTCCTCACTTTCTGCCATTAGGGTGGTATCATCTGCATATCTTAAATTGTTGATGTTTCTCCCAGCAATTTTGGTCCCATTTTGTGATTCCTCCATCCTTGAATTGTGCATTATGTGCTCTGTGTATAGATTGAATAAGCAGGGTGATAAAATGCAGCCTTGTCTTACTCCTTTTCCTATTCCAAACTACTCTGTCATTCCGTGTTCTGTCCTAACTGTTGCTTCTTGGTTCGTGTACAGATTTCTCATGAGGCATATGAGGTGTTCTGGTATTCCCATCTCTTTAATTACTTGCCACATTTTGTTGTGGTCCACACAGTCAAAAGCCTTGGTATAGTCAATAAAACAAAAGTAGACTTGTTTCTGGTATTCTTTTGTTTTCTCCATGATCCAATGTATGTTGGCAATGTGGTCTCTAGTCCCCCTGCCTCTTCTGAAACTGGCCTGCACCTCTGGTAGTTCTCTCTCCACATGTTGTTGAAGTCTATCCTGTATTATCTTGAGCATCACCTTGCTGGCATGTGGGATGAGCGTAATTGTTCGGTAATTTGAGCATTCTTTGGCATTGCCTTTTTTTGGGATTGGAACGTACACTGATCTTTTCCAATCCTGTGGCCACTGTTTTGTTTTCCAAATTTTCTGGCATATTGAATGCAGTAGTTTGATTCCATCATCTTTTAGGGCTTTGAAAAATTCAACTGGGATACCATCATTTCCACTAGCTTTATTGTTTGCAGTGCTTTTTAGGGCCTTTCTGACTTCACTCTCCAGAATGTCTGGTTCAAGTTCAAATTTCTCATTATTATTATTATTATCAGGAGTGTTGAGGTCCTTTTTGTGGAGTTCCTCTGTGTACTCTTGCCATCTTTTTTTATCTCTTCTGCTTCAGCTAACTCCTTTCCATCTTTGTCCCTTATCATGGTCATTTTTGCTTTAAATGTTCCCTTGATTTCCCCAATTTTTTGAAAAGATCTCTAGTCCTGCCTCTTTTGTTGTTTTCCTCCATTTCTTTGCACTGTTCGTTCAGGTAGATTTCCTTATCTCTCCTTGCTTTTCTTTTCTTTGAAATTCTGTATTCAGGTGGTTGTATTTTTTTCTTTTTCCTTGGACTTTTGCATTCCTTCTTTCCTCTGCTATGTTTTGGTTTTTGTACATCTGATGTCTCCAATTAAGCTATTTTACTGTTGTTGTTGTTGTTGTTCAGTCGCACAGTCGGTTCCGACCCTTTGCGACCCTATGGACCATTGTTCTCCAGGCACCTCTGTCCTCCACCATCCCCCTCAGCACTCCCAGTTCTGTGCCCATTGTGTCTACAATACCATCTAGCCATCTCATCTTTGGCCTCCCCCTTCTTCTTTTGCCCTCCACCTTTCCCAACATCAGGGCCTTCTCAAGTGAATCCTCCCTTCTCATTTGATGTCCAAAATACTTTAGCTTCGTCTTTACTATTAGCCCTTCCAATGAGCAGTCAGTGTTGATTTCTTCTAAGATTGACCTATTTGTTCTCCTCGCTGTCCAGGGTACTCTCAAAACTCTCCTCCAACACCACATTTCAAAGGCATCTATTCTTCTGCGTTCAGCTTTCCTAATTGTCCAGCTCTCACATCCGTACATTACCACTGGGAATACCATTGCTTTGACTATTCTAATTTTTGTTTGCAATGTGATGTCTCTGCTTTTCACTATGTTCCCCAGGTTTCTCATGGCTTGTCTCCCAAGAATCAGTCGCCTTTTTATTTCATGGCTGCAATCCCCATCTGCCGTAATCTTTGATCCCAGGAAAGTAAAATCTGTCACTGCTTCTACTTCTTCCCCATCTATTTTCCAGGAACTGATTGGGCCTGTTGCCATTACCTTGGTTTTCTTGATATTGAGTCTCAAACCAGCTTTTGCACTCTCCTCCTTCAGCCCAATCAAGAGGTTCTTTAGGTCTTCCTCACTTTCTGCCATTAGGGTGGTATCGTCTGCATATCTCAGATTGTTGACGTCATAGCATTAGGGGGTGGGGCACAGTCTCTAAATTTTAGCTCATTGAAATTCTTTCTGAAAATCCACATTGTCCGTTATGCATTGGCACATACCTTTCTTGCCCCCATGCCTTACATAATAAAAGTTGTAAGTCAGTTAAGATGAGACAAATATAGGAGAAACTAACATGCATGGAGTACACAGAAAGATCCTCCTTGAAGATTGTGGTATTTTTGAACCACAATCGGTTGTACCCTGTTAGCAGCAACCTTCTGTTGCCAGCTAATCTTTCTCACACTATTTATTTATTATTTATATTGCAGACAATTACCTTATTTATATTGCAGACAATTACCTTATTTATATTGCAGACAATTACCTAGACTGGAACCACAGATTGCTGAACTATGTTTCTGGTCATAGACCTGTGATGGCAAACATTGGCACACCAGATGTTCTTGGACTTCAATTCCCAGAAGCCCACACATCCTGTGAATTCACATGAATGGGTTTACTGCGATTCATCCAGCCCACATTTTGTGAGTCCGGCCCCCAGCCCAGCTCCAGCCCCTGAACTGGCCCAGTTTGGGTATGAGGACTCTGAGGATGAGGGGGAGGAGCTGGCAGGACCCCCCTCTGCAGGAGTGGCCCCCTTGACATTGCCTCAGCCTCTGTTGGAACTCCAGCAGCAGTCTGACAGAGAGGATGTTCCTCGACAGCAGCCGCAGCTCACAGACAGCTCTGGAGATGAGGTGTGGCTTGACGCCAGACATCGAAACAAGGCAAAGCATCTCCAGCAGAGGCAGAGAGAGAGGAGAGCCAGGAGGTAATTAGGAAGCGTCGGGCCACACCCCATGGGGGGATATAAGGAGCCAGAACGCCAGGTGTAGCTCCGTGACAGACAAAGTTTGAGCTTCCCTGTCCCTGCTCCTGTTTGCTTGTCTCCTCGGCTTATTGAAACTCTGGACTGGATTTTTGGATGGAACTTGAACTTCTCTTGGATATACCGTGCTGTGAGTGTTTCCCCAGTGGGGAAAGTAAGAGGGAGGGGGAGACAGAACACTGCACTGCCCTCGTCACTCCCGTAAATGGAAGTAATTGAGTAATCTTTCTCACACTAGGTCAGGCGAAAGGAACTGCACAATGAACTCACCAACAGGAGGCTTCATTTTAGCCATTTCATGTCTGGCATAGACACAGAAGAACAAGAAATATGCATTCCTTCCCAGGTCACCCTTGCCTGGCCTTCCTCTGTATGTCCACATATGGTATGAAAAATTACATGGGGCAAGACCCCACCATCATTTGCTCTGGAAAGCATAATGTGTACCAGTTATTATAAATAAACACATATTTGGTTAATTGAGTCATGTTTCTATCTCCACCGGGGCTGTGGTGGTTCAATTGGTTAAGACACTGAACATGACAGAGTGAGCTCTGTCACAGGTCCTGCCAACCTAGCACCTTCTGTGGGAAGGTAAACAGCATTCTGTGCATTCTGGTGTTGAGGCATGGCTGCTACATGTCCATGGAAATGTTTGCAGATGCAGATAGCACTGGCTCTTTGGCTATAAACAGATGAGTACTGTACCCTAGAGTCAGATATGACTGGCTTTCAAACAAGGATGACCTTTGCCTTTACCAATACTATATGCACAGATTGATCTTCTAATTCTTAGGGAGATACTCTGAACACAAACTTTGGTTTGGTGGGTATTTCAAAAATTTTAAAAGGGAAATACAACTTATTTTATGCCCCAGGAAAACTGGAAGAAATGCATAAGCTTAATCAGACCCCTATATTTGGAGGTAATTTCATCTTAAAATGGAACACATCATAGAGATCTCTCTGTGGAAAAAAATGCAATACACTACTAGAGAAAGATAAATTCAAGGGCTAGAGAGCTATGGTGCTTGAAAAACCAGTAAAGGATGTTTAAAATAGTGAAATGTGGTTACACTGGAAGAATCAATACTTTGACAGTTTCGTCATTGCTGCATTCCAAAACACAGAGCTTTGTAAAGCAAAAAGGAATCCATGCAGTTTCCAAGCTTTTTACGATCTTGGCAGGACTCTCATTTGTTTGTCTAAAGCATCTTTGAACTCAATGGAGCAGCACAAAATAGATTGAAGCAAGACACATTACTCATAACATCTCATAACCAACGGTGAATATTACCATTATACTCTGACTATAATGTGAATAGGTGTCATAGCACTTTCCATTATAGTGGATATTATGAACATGCTACTTTGTAAGCAAATTGAAACTATTCCTCCTGACTGCCCAGAGAGAAAAATTGGCAAAAGTTTCATTTTATTCGTTGCCTTTATCATCTGCCCCTTTTCCAAGTTGTTCATGGCATTGATGTCCAGTCTTTGCTCTTCGTTTTAAAAACCTCTGTTTTATCCCAGCACATCTGAAAGACTAAAACAACTGCTCCTCCTGAGCAGGATTTGCAATACATATATTTATGGTCCTGAGGAATCTTCAGTAGATGGCATCTCATCCCAAAATTTGGAGATGCATATGCTGTATGGGTCATGAGCCACATATGCCAGCCATCTTTAGGAGGAAACTCTTGGCTTTCCAGATACAGTCTTTGGTCTATAAACCCTATCAGCCAGATCCGGTATGGACGAGAGTAAAGGTATGTCATTCAAAAAGTAAAGTCTACAAAATTCTTTGGTGTAACTGCTGTGTGTCACACACTGTTCATTCTGATGCAGGTTGATCTGTGTGAAGACCTCTTTTGACTCCAGTGGCTTCTTCCTCTTCAGTGTCTAGACCAGTGATGCACTGCAAAAAAAAATACTACCTACTCTGTGGGTGGGCCAAATATATGGGTGTGGCCAAACATCCTGCATTTTGGGCTATGGAGATGGGTGTGGCCAACCAAGTGGGTGTAGCCTGGGGGAATTTCCACTACCGGTTCTACAGAACCTGACAGAACCTGCTGCAGTGCATCACTGGTTTAGACCAGATGTGAAACTGCCAAAATGAAGGCACCTTTTGGTGAGTTCATTCTGCAGTTCTTCTTGCCTGGCCTAGTCTAAGAAAGATTAGCCAACAACAGAAGGTTGCTGTTACCAGTGTACGCCGAATTGTGGTTCAAAAATAGCACAATCTTTGAGGAGGCTCTTTCTGTGTACACCAGTGACTGAAGCCACCAAAAACAAAAATCGGGACTATGTTGGGAGGTACAAGAAGCCACTACAAGATTATTTGTGTTGAAGAATCTGGGGTAAATGCTTGGGAAAAGATAAACAAAACACACCACCCTGCCCAATGGGGAACATAAATTGCGGGTAACATTATAGATTTCCCAAGGGAAACCACAGGCTATCACTTGAAGGAGTTGAATGGGGTTGTTCTTGTCCTTGCCTATATGAATGTGACAAGTAGAACTTTCAGATATTTTGACATAAACTCTTGTGATCTTCTAAATACCCTATATTGATCCATTTGCAATAATATAGCTGATGGAGAAAATATTCAGAAATTTTGATAGCACTCAGTTTATTTTTGTTGCTGCTGCTTATTTGTGTCTGTTATTGTGGCTCTTAGCAGCGGTGGTAGTTAAGAATGTGCACTGACCTCAGATAAAAGCAGTGGTGGGCATCAGCAGGTTCGCACCAGTTTGCCAGAACCGGTAGCAGAAATTCAGGCTGGCCCCGACCATTCAAGTTTTGAAATAAAGTAGTCCTAATTTGGGTGTAACGCAAGGCTTTCCCACTGGCCATGCTCACCAGACCATACCCACAGTGTGGTAGTAAAACCTTTTGGAGCCCACCACTGGATAAAAGTGCAAATGGGCTGTATTGGGGCTCAGTGTGTGTGTGTGTGTGTGTGTGTGTGTGTGTGTGTGTGTGTGAGAGAGAGAGAGAGAGAGAGAGAGAGAATATGAGGCAGAGTAAAAGGCTGCTGGTCTCCCAGAGGGTGGAGCGAAGCCCTGCCGAGATTGGTCTGTTCTATGCAGCAGTCATTGCAAAGTATTTCCTATGCAACTGGAGCTACAACAAGTATAATCAGAAGTAAAGGCTGCTGCTACTTCTTCTTGTGCCATATCTGATTCTGAGTATTGGCTATCATAATGGCGATCAGCCACAAAGACTGTCCTGTGAATATAATGCCGTGGCCTTTCATCTGCCTTCCGCATTGGAGTGTGGCACCCGTACCACTGATCCAGCTCTGTGAGTCACTTTCTGGTCCTGAGCCCTTTTGGCACACAAAGACCTCCTCAGCCCCATGCCAGTATTGATTGAAGCTGCTGCCTTCCATCAAGATGGATTTAAGTGGAATTTAATCCACTTGTGGACCGTCACCCTTCCCAGTAGACTTCACCAAGGCTGCTAGTCCTCAGGGTTGTCAGGTTTGTTAACCACCATCTGACACTCAGTGCTGAGTCGCTAGCAGTATGGTCTACTCTTTTACCATAGCAGGATAACCTGGCCAGACTTGAAAGCAATAGCTGCCAAGAAGAAATGAGAAATGCAACAAGTTCCTTGCCAAGGTACAACATTCTGAACTCTAGAAGAAATCACTGTACCTTTTGAATTTTATTTTCTTCTTATCTTCTGTAGTGTCATCCTCCAGGCAGATGTACAATACTGCCAATAGAAGTAACATTTCAAACACATGATGAGTGTCCATCCTTTAAGACCCAACGGGGTAAAAGAGAATTCAAAGAAGAAGATGAGCATCCACAGAGGTGAGTGTCTTAATAATAGTAGTTTTGAAGGTCCTACGTGGCTGTTTCCACTTTTATGCTTATCTGTTTTTCTCAGTCCTGGATCTGAGTCTCTGAAAAGCTATATATTTGTGATTTTATAAAGATGGAGAATTCAGCAAATTTTAGGTGTCATGTCAGGTCAACTGAAGGAAGATATTCTTGGGAATGCAACATTGGTCAAAACGTCATAAAAGTAGATAAGAGGAAGGAACAATATTGAAAAAAGTAAGCTACTATAATATGTATCAGTGATAACCACATGCTCTTGAATACCATTTCTGGAGCTGGCCCATCTCATTTTAAAAACGAGTCTGCAAAAAATTGAAATAGTTAAGAAAAAGGGAGTAAAAAAAAAATCTATGATTGCAGACATCTGGTGGAGGCATTACAGAGAAAGATTAAAATTCTGGTAAAGACCTGAGATAAAAAAAGATAATTTAGGTTGAGTCAGTATAATGGATGTGGTACAATGATCTAATCCATTCTTTTCTGCGCTATGTGAAACATTTGCAAGGAAACATTTTGAAGTAGGTTGTCACTATTTTTATAAAATTTTATGTTGTTCTTTTATTATCACAAATATTATTTTAGAGACCAAGTTACCCCTCTCATTTTTGTTTAATGCAAGTAAGTTTTCAAAATAACACATTTTAAAAGGAAATAGTGACTGACTACATGCTTTGTACAGTTCTGAAAACCCTAAACATCATAATATAGCACAGGCAGGGAGTACTTAATTGTTGTTTTTCTCAGTGTCCTCAATTTTTTTGAGCTGGAGTAAAGAAAATCAGGTTCTCCAAAGGTAGGTGTGGTGCATGTGAATTGAAATGACCTATTGTAAAATAGATGAGGGACTTTGCAGGCGCACCCACCCAAATAAAGACTCAGACACCGGTATTGGATTAAAGGCATCGGGCCACTTTTATTGAATAATGCCCTAGTCCGAATTATCACTTTCAATTCGTGTATCATCCAATTGTAATTCTTTAAGGCAAGCAGGCCGCAGTAACACTGGTAAGGTTCCTTACAAAATGCCAATGGAAATTGGCTACATGTATCTATTTGTATCAATTTGTTTGTTGACACAAACAAATTGTTGACCGGAGTCAATATACTATCTACTGACCCCACCCTATGACGTGTATCCGTTCAATATCAGGGTGATGCAGGCTGTGCAGCTCCTGCCATCAACCCTTGCATGGTTCGCCCTTGACCGGCCAAACCTGTTTCCCCTGTACCTATCTACGTGTTGGCCAGTCAATTGCGAACCTGCCGGATACCTATGTGTCATAAACCTTTACCTTACCCAGTGCTACCCACCAAAAGTGACCAAAGTCAACTTACTACGTATCTCAAACACTAGCAACAGTGTGGGATGGGTGAAAAAGCCAAGAACCAAAGGGCCAATGTAGGTTCAAGCAAAAATTCCCACCCGGCCCCGAAGCGACCAGAAAATCACACTGTCCACTAGGGAGGTGGTGGAGGGGAAAAACTTCTCCATTACGTCGCTTTGCAAAATGGCAACCAGGCTGCCTCGTTGCCACCCCTTTTATGGCCATGCCCCCTAACTAGCCCGGATGTCTGCGTCTGGGTGGGGGGCCCCACAAAGAGCGCGGTGGCCATTTTGGTGCCGCGCTTGCATTGCAGGCGCACCCACCCAAATAAAGACTCAGACACCGGTATTGGATTAAAGGCATCGGGCCACTTTTATTGAATAATGCCCTAGGCCGACAGGTGGACCCCATTTCCTGCCTATAGGTCAAAATTTTTGCAAGCCTATCCTCGGATGTCTACTGGCTGTCCCCAAGCCATTCTCAGCAAGGAACTGACCGCCGGGGATGGTCCAAACCACGGAGATCCATGTATCCTCTAAAACGGTGTCTCGGCACGATGTTAGACCATAGCAACCGTGTGAACGGCCATAAATGATGTAAAAATGCCAGGTCACTGCACCTCGACATTTTAAGGAAAGGTCAGTGATCCGCGTGAGATCATTGCCGCCGAGGTGCAGAATAAGAACATCGGGCGGTCCAGCATCCCTGATGGACATCAGGAATGGCAACAGTTCCCGCCCTCGCATGCCGCACATACCATACCACCACATACGTGTGGATGCACGCAGCCCGAGCTGGGGTCCACACTCTGTCGCCGCAGCATATTCTGCCGCCCAGTGTACATAGCTGCAGCCCACCAGCCCCACTGCCACGGGTGTGCAGAGACACACAGGGTCTGTAAAAGAGGAAAAGAAATTAAGGACATAACTAGGTACCCATACAGTGAGGGGACGTACATATGAGGAAAATACATGCAAACCCCGACGTGCCCACATATATCCACCTCTGAGTACCCAAACGCAGCCGCGGTCAATGCGACGCCTATCCTGAATGAATGGGTGCCATAATGGGCCCCACACTGTGAAGCGCGGTACCGGTCACCCTATAGAACTTAAATTTGGTAAGGGGAGACCCATCCTGGTGGCAGAAAAACAGGCCAGGGCGCACAGCAGGCACTGCCAAAACTGCATGTAGGGCACCAACCGGACAGATGTCAGCAAATGTACATCATAGCAGTCTACACCACTGCCTACTCCATGCTGATCGGCCTTTGAGGAACGAATCCTCAACTGAGCACACTCCTGGTTGATAGAGACATCTTCAAGTTCCAGTGCCCTACAAAAATTGTCCCCCTTTGACCATGGGACCAGCTCGCTGATTCGCAGAGCTCCAGAGAAAGCTACGGTGGTAGCTGCATAAAAAGAGACTCCTCCCACCTACTGTAACATAGTCTATGCCAACCTCGTGCAAGGTGGGTAAAGGTCAGAATACCTGTGAAAACAAGGCGACGTGTGTCCGGGCGGCGGCCACGTACACGTGTCCACCCTTCCAATACATGGCGTATGCAGAAAACATTCGCACAGTCAGTAAAGCCCCGTGCCTTGGCCATGAATGTCAAGGCGTAAAGCCTGGTGGCTATGGTGCGTGGGGCCAACCCCAGATCATGAGGCGCACCATATATTGTAAATCCTAGGCGACCGGTATCGGGCACATTTCAGGCAACTGCCTTTGCCCACAAAAGGCTCTAAAGCGAAGGAGTGGACGCTGACACGCCGTACGCGTGCGAGGTGCCAAAACAAGCAACTCGTCTGGTTCACGTCTCCTCGCCAAATGTCCATATCTCAGCCAGGAGTGGAGAGGTGAGTTCCCTTGGGTCTGGAGCCAAGTCACAGAACCGGGAGATCTGCAGGCGGGATAAAGCATTGGCAATATCATTATTAATGGTTTGCACATATCTAGCCCTAAGGAGCACATTCAAGCGCATGGCCCAAGAACAATAGGTGAGCTGAGGCCATGACTCTGGGGGGTTTAGACATTCGGGCATTAACAATGCGCACCACCGCAGCATTGTCACACCCAAAGTGAAGCACAGAATCAGCCCACCCTTCCCCCCAGAGCATAAAGGGGACCCGAAATTGAAAAACTCCAGAAACGTAAGATCGGGTAAGCGATCCGTGCCCTGCCATCCCTGGGGCCAATGACCATAGGCACCCTGTCCTCAAATTAAAACCCACACCCCGGGGAGCTGGAGGCATCCGACCGTACCTGGAAATGGGGCTGGCCATAAGCTCAGACCTCCAGAAGGAGACAGCATGCCAGTCCTGCTGGAATGTGAGCCAAACCAACAGGTCTGCTCGTAAAACCCTAGTCAGCCATACCCCACGGCGTTGTGTATGAAGACCCGCCACAGTGTGAACCAAACACCAGGTGAAGGCACTGCCTGGTGTTACCACTCTGCAGGCGAAGTCGATGCAGCCATGCATCACCTGCAACTCTTGGAGAGGCACCTTACACTTGGCAACATTGCCAAAATCGCAGCAGGAGCCACCCCCCTTGACTGACAATTTGGTCACCTGGCCCTCCTGCACGTTATTCAAAAGAGAGGCGCATCCACTCGTCAACAGGTGAACCCCATCTCCAGAATACAGGCCAAATTCCTGTAACCCTACCCCCAGATGACAAATGGCTGTCCCCAAGCCATTCTGGATAAGGAACCAGGCAACAGCCCTGTTCACTGACCGCCGGGCACAGTCCAACCGTGGGGTCAAAGCCTCCCCTATAATAGTGCATTGGCACAATGTATTGCCATAGCAACCATGTAAACGGCCATAAATGGCAAAGAAATGCCAGGTCACTGCACTCGGAAGTCTTTAAGTCCTCTGAGGTGTAGAATTAAAACATGTGGCGGCCCAGCATCCCCAATGGACATCAGGAATGTCAACAGTTCCCGCCACCTATATGCCGTGCACACCATACCACTGCATACGCGCGGTTATGCGTAGCCCGAGTTGGGGTCCCCATTCTGAAGAAGCAGCATACTGTGCCACCCTAGTGCACATAATTGTGACCCAAAAGCCACCATACTACCAGTGTGTGGGAACACACAGGGTCTGTAAAATAAGGAGGTAGAATGGAGGGGAGAACAAGGCACTCATGCAGTGAGGGGACGAATAGACAGAGAAAAATGCACAAATCCCCACCTGCCCATGCAACATATGTCAGGCTCCGGGTACCCAAATGCAGCCGCAGTTGATGCTGCGCCAAACCATAAGGAATGGGTACCAATTTTAATTCAGTAAGGGGAAGACCCATCTGGTAGCAGACGACAGGCCAGGGCGTGAACCACGCGCTGCCACAAACACATGTGGGGAAGGAACCAAACATATGGCCGCGCCAGGCTTGTACCCTCTTCCGGCTGACCGGCCCTTGAGGAGCGAAACCTCCCCAGAGCCCACTCCTGATCGAGCAACACATCTCCTAATTCCAGTGCCCTGCAGAACATGTCCCCTATTGAAAATAGCAGCAGCTAACTTAATCTGAGAGCTCCAGATCAAGGCACAGAGGTAGTTGCCCGAAGTAGACACTACGTACGAAGCATAGGCGCTGGCCATGTAGGAGTCATATATATTAGCCACAAGTGCTAGCAGGGCTCGTCGCTCTCATCTCAGGGTGAAGGGCCGCCCTCATCCTAAGGTCATAGGCTAACCATGACGGGCCAGGGAAAGCCACCACGGCCCGGTAAATATTGTCCAAGCACTGGACCATTGGGATGGCCAAATCAGGACGGGCCCTTATATATCCTGCCATGGATACCCAATAGGCCCCATTGCAAGGCAGCTTGCAGTGACGGGGCAACTCCCCGTCCCTGTCGTCCTGCCCCTCCATGTTCTAATCAGTGTGTTCGCATTGCAGGAGGGGAAAAATTGGGAATATATTCCCCAGGCCACATCGTCTTGCTAATAGCCCGGGACAAATGGTCACCCAGGGGCATGGAGTAACTGGCCATTGGCAGAATGACCGTTGGCGCGGATCAGAGTGTGAATACACATAATAGGCCCATCGGACCCCCGAGAAATTAAGGAAAGCATAGGGTTGGTCACCCCTGTAAGAACCAGGGTGTAATTGGCCTGTTGCGGCCATGGCCACTGTACTTCCCCCCTGCGCTAAAGCTAGTGTCACAGGTGTGCTGATTTGTCCAGGATACTCACTCGGTGCACCCCCATGAGCTGCCCCCACTGGGGGTTCCGGCCCATGGTAAGCGTCGGAGTTCGCGATGACCATCGAGCTCCGTGTTTCCGTGCGTCCAGGCCGGATGGGGAGCTGCGAGGCACCGGCCTGCGCTGGCCAGATGGCCTCCAGCAGCTCAACCCTGTTGGCGGCCCGCTGCGCAGCCGTGGCCGGCGTGTGGTCCGGAACCGCCAAGTTGGCACGCCCACCATCCGAAGGTGGTGGAGCAATATCCATTGATGCCTCCAGTGCCGAATTGAGGGCAGGAGAGCATCTACAGCATCTGACCCACCAGGATAAGGTGGGCCGGATGGGCCGGATGGCCCACTGGGTAATTGATGAGGGATAAACCGATATTGTAATCCCTGGCCAGAATAGGGCCATGCCCATTAATCCGGCCCATGATGGGCCGGAATGATGGTGGGGTGGAAACCCGCACCGTGCCCGAGTGGGCCGCTATACCCTGCCAGGCAAAGAAGCAGCGGGGCCAGAACCCCAGTGGAGCAGGCCTGTGCCGCCCCCCACCCGAGCCCTCAGCCTGGGCTCATTGGTGGCAGTGTGTCCGACAACCCTGCCACCCACCTGTGGGGGTGCCGTCAGAGCCCTCCGGCCCAGTGGCACTCCCGAAAAAGTAAAGGGGATGTGCTAAGCCCCCCCTCCCCCCTAGGCGTGACCAAGGGGGCCGGCTGAGCCCAGGGGTATTCCGTCCTGCAGTACTCAGGAATCGAACCGCTGACCTTCCTCCTCCCAGTCAGCCTCTTAGCCACCTGAGCCACTGCAGTATGGTGCTGGTCAGAGGGAGGGAAAACCTCTGATGAAAGAGCAAAGGAAGCCTCCTGAAAGAGGCGAGCAAGGGAGGAAGCGACGTAGCAAACTTCTCCGCTCCGTCGCTTCGCAAAATGGCAGCCAGGCTGCCTCGTGGCCACCCCTTTTATGGAGGGGTGGCCATGCCCCCTAACTAGCCCGGATGTCTGGGTGGGGGCTCCCCGCAAAGAGCGCGGCGGCCATTTTGGTGCCGCGCTTGCATTGTAGCCCTATCTCTCAATTACTGTAAAAAGTAATCTGCACAGCATTCTTATAAGGGAGTACTTTTCCTCAAGCACTGTTTCAGAAATTCAGGACTCATCACCTCAGTAACATGAAAAAAAGGATTGGAAGAGGAACAAAAATTTATAGACATCTCAATGCTGTAGGTACAATGCAAGTTTAGCAGACCCACCTCTGCAAACGATGCTGTAATTTTTGCATCTTTCATGGCTGGTCATCTAATAGAATACTGTGCAGTACACATTATGATGTGGAAAGAAAGCATAAATTCAGGCAGACAGCCATTTCATGACTTTGCCAGAGGCAAAGAACAAGAGGATATCCCCACTCCTACATTCTACTGTCTTCATGCAGAGACTGACCACTTGTCAGTCTCTGCAGTCCAGCAATGAGAATAAACAATACTAATGGGCAAGTCAACCTTAGCCTTGGGACAGTATTATTCAACTGACCAGACCCTAACAGCCTTCACCAAATTTGGTTTATGGGGGCCTACTGGTCCAAGAAACCCCCTGGCTCCATAGCCCTAGCAGAAAGCCTTGAGAATAACAATAAAAGATTGATGAAAACCATTTCAAAGTATCCATCACTAGAAAATTTTCTCCATTTTTCATACTTATCCCAACCCACACCAATGTTATGATGGGAAAACAGCATTCTTCCCTTTCCCCATTGCTACTGTGTTCCCTGTTTTTTCATCTCCTGTGATGCTCCACCTGGCAATGTTGGCTTTCACATTAATGTACCTTGCAACACTCATTTCACACACTAAAACTGCTTCTGTGTAATACTAGACTACTACAAGATTTCTTGTGCTCATCTAAAGCCTTTGAGGGAAGAAATTAAATGTTTTAACTGACAATATGACTTCTCACAATCTTTTAATCAAGAACCAAGAAAACCGTGAGAGTCCAAGAACACCTGGGGCCCCAGGGTTGAGGAACCCTGGTCTAGTGGATTGACCCAATGAACTAGGACTCAGGAAAACTAAGTCTGAATTCATACACAGACACAGAAACTCATTGGGGCAGGGGGGTTGGAACAGACAAAAATATTCCTTAAATATCTCACTTACTTTGAAAGCTCAATTAGGGTTGCTACAAGTTAATTGCAACCTTTAGAGAACAAGATACCCACCAAATGGTGGAAACATAATGAGGTAGCAATGTGACTTTTCTCTGTTTTAGTTTCCAGATTTTACTTGCACTTTCTTCCCTTCCTTGTTCTATATCTTTTGTGAGATTTGCCCTCCATAATTTCTCATGATGTTCCCTTTTATTTGCAAACTTCATCTCCTACTTGGAAATTTCACCACTGAGATATTTTGGTTGCGAGCCATGCAAATTGATCTGAGGAGGTTATGTTCCTGATGACAGTCTGATCTATTTACCAGGTTGGAAAAAGCAGTATAGTTCAAAAATGGAAATGTTATTGGGGGTCTTCTCTTAACTGAGGTGTTGGGATATAATCTTATTACTTTTCCTTCATTCTAGCAGGGAAATATGTAACTTCAATCTTAGCAATTTATCTGGCTCGTATATCCACAGATGGATGGCTGTGTTAACTTCAGGTTCTCTTTTTATTAGGTTTAAAGTCAATTTACTCTGAACTTTGAGGATTTTTATTAAATTTGCATGAATATTTGTAAGTATTTTTGTGCACATTTCTTCTAACTCATGCATCTTTGTGTTTCATTTTGCCAACATAACCCAATGTGAAGCACTTAATGCCACCTTTCATGAATATATACATTTTAAAGTGTTTAAATCCCTCATTCTTTTCAGTTTAGCCTGACTTGACATGAACAGTCATGTCATTGAGACGTTCTATCACTTAGTGACAGTGCTTACAAGCAGCCAACAGTGAAACAAAGAGTTATTTCCTTACCTTTAAGGAGTCTGCAATCGACAAAAAACCTCTCTAGTATCTCTTCCCCTTGAGACCCATGAGACGAGAGGTAAACCCATGCTAACCAAGACTGTATAATTGCTAAGTATGACACAAGAAACCTATTCAGGGTTTCAAGTTGTTAAAGAGAACAACAGTCTTCGTATGTTTTGGCACTTCATGCAATTAATGTCATTTGTTTAAATTTTGTGCAAGAAAAGACTTTCCCCCCAAACAATGATAGGACTCTAAATTGAGTTTCAGGAAATTCCTTGCTATCCTAACTGATGAGGAGAAGAATAGGGTAGACCAGTGATGGTGAACCTTGGCACCCTAGGTGTTCTTGAATTTTAATTCCCAGAAAGCTCCTATCAGCAAGAGTGCTGACTTGGGCTTCTGGTAATTGAAGTCCAAGAACACCTGGAGTGCCAAGGTTAGCCATTATGGGGGTAGATCTGTGTCCTCACAGGTGAAGGGAAGAGAACAAGGATTTACAACCTTAGTTAGAAGCTATTATGTTTCTGGTGAAATAATTTGGTGTGAAACAGGACCTACTCTGAACTAGGGTTTGTGTTAATTTCCCAAGGAATCAACCCTTGCCCCAGTTTTTTACAAAACAAAATGTATCTCCCAAGCCTGGTTCCAAATATTAAGTCAGCTTTACAATGGTGCCAATACTGGTAAGGTGTTATTCATGCATGGTTGGCCTGACATAAAAAATAGATTAAACACAAATTCAAATGAAACATAGAATCATTGCGTTGGAAGGGGCTATGAGGCCATTGAGTCCAACCCCATGTTCAATGCAGCAATTAATATCAAAGCAGATCTGATAGATGGTTGTCCTTTTTTTTCTTTTATTTAATGCCTCCAGGGTTGTAGCATTCAGCACACCTCCCATGGTAACTGGTTCCATTGTTGTATTTCTCTAACAATTAAGAAGTGTTTCTGATATTAATCTTGTACCTGGTTTCATGTAATTTGAGCTTGTTATTATGTGTCCTGAACTTTGAAATGATCAAGAAGTTACAGATCCTGCCCCTCCTCTTTATGCCTGTCTTTCAAGTATTTGAAGAGAGCTATCATATCCACACTCAGTCTCCTTTTTGGAAGACTATGCATGCCCAGCAGATCAGTCTTTCCTTGCAGGGGTTTCCAGTCCTTTCATCATCTTTGCTGGCCTTCTCAGTACCTGTTCTGTTTTGTTTGTTTCTTAAATTGTGGTACCCAGAATTGGACACGGTACTCTAGATGAGGCCTAACTAGTGCCGAGTAGAGGGGGACTAGTACCTCATGGGTTTTAGAGACTATACTTCTATTAATACAAACTAAAAAAACATTTGCCTTTTTTACAACCACTGTTGGCTCACATTCAGCTTGTGATCTGAAGAGGAAGAGGAAGAGAGAGTATTACAAAAGAAAGAAAAGTGTGAATAGATGAGAAAAGGCATTGAGCGAGTGTGAGAATCTTATGACTTTAATCTAGAACCACCAGCTAGTAAAGAAATAATTCTCATAAGCATTCAGGATGATGCATGGCAATAGAAAAACACATCAATCACCAGCAGCAGAACAGGAAAGCTTTTGCATTTCTGAGAGCAAATTTCCAAAAGTTTAATTTAAAAGATTTTGCAATTGTGCTTCCTAAGATAGAGACATTGCAAGAGTCAGCACATTGACAAACCAGAATATTTGTGCCTTGCTAGTGCCACTAACCAGATAATAAATTGCACCATAAAACATATTACAGATGGCTGAATATGAGTCAGCAGCAAGATGGAGATGTGCTGTCAATTCAGAGAGGCAATAATTACCTAATACTCATGCAGGCTGTAAATACTGTCTTTAGACAAAAAGTATCAACTCCAAAATGGCATGCCAGATTCTCAATTGGAAATGCATCCCTCCTTTATTTCTAAAAACAACAACAACACACAAGAGAGGTTAGATAAATGTTAGGCACACATTTGCCAGAAAATTGGATCTACCATTCTTATGCTTGAGTCTCAGACATATAGTTGCCAATCCAGCAGTAAATAAAAGTGGCTAAAATCATTATTTTAAAAAGGTGGAGGGGTGAGTGAGTGGCAGAAGACTGACAATGTCACAGAGCAATAGTTCCAGTAATATTTCCCCAGTTTGTAGAGGCCATATGTCATTCAAAAGGGATCACATATTTGCATAGAGGAAGTTAAATCAGCTGTACCACTGGTTATAAGATATCCCAGATTTGTAATCATGATGAGTAAATTCCCTTCTGTTTGACTTAAAATGGGCTTCATATCCACAGGAAGCTTTCTCAGTAACATTAATGAGAAACTGATGCTGTTCCTCAAACCTTCTCTTCCAAGTCTTCTAACATTGGCACATGTCTGCCAACTGCAAAAACCAACACCATGGTACTGTCTATTGAGAAATGAATAGGTACTTTCCTATCCACACTTACCTCCTGCTTTTGTTGTTCTGGTTCCTTGGCACCCCTTCCAAATGACAAGTCATGGTAGCAAACTGCAGGAATATGGAGCTGCCCTTTGTGGAATTTTCTCAGCCCATTATTGAGCTTGAGAAGGAGAACATAAATTCTGAAAATGAGAAGGAGACCCCTGCTATGTGAAAGGTATCTCAACAAGGCAATCTTTACGTTATTTCTCTTTCAAAATGTTTAAAATTGTCATAAATTGTTGGTGTTTCAATATTATTTTATTTTTAGTAGTATTTTAATGTTGGGATATGGTTTGGAGAGTATCTGGCCAGACATCCCACTACAGTAATGGAGTAGACCATACAGCCAGCAACTCAACGCTGAGTGTTGGGTGGTGGTAAATAACCTCACTCCCCAAAGGGGCCAATGGCTACAGGTGGATGAGCCCATTTAGGTGGAATGATGGTCCCATCAGTTGAGGAAATGCCACTGGAAACCATCGTATTGGGCCAAATGGCAAAATGAGCGGAGGAGGAACTCTGATTCCCAATGTTAATGGAGGCAGAAGAGGGCAAGTCAGATGGACTGACTGTGAAGGTGCACCTTGTCCATATCCTCAAGGCTGCAGCAGTCCATTGTAGTCCTGGTGTTAAATCCTGTACATCTCATTTCATATGTTCCACAGGAGATGGCTCCAAGATCATAGTGCATGGATCACTTCATGACAAGTTGGGATCCACTTTAAACAAATTCATGCCAGTGACATTTTTCCTGATTGCCTTGGAGGGTGAAGACGGCCCAGAACCAGCTGGCCTCCCGGTGCCCTGCGGCAGGAAAAACGTATATTCAGATTGAGTTGCGGCCAACAATGGTTTGGATCATTATCTATTTTTTTTTACTGATTTTGTAAGCTACCTTGAGTCCTTGGATGGGGAGAAATATGGGATATAAATAAAGCAAAATAATCATTTTATTTTATTTTATGTCAACTGGTGAAAGAGTGAATGTATGAGTGGCATTTAAGAATAAGATTAAAAATATATAATACTCAGAAACGTTGCTTGAAGCAATGGCGAAAGACAAAAGAGAAAAGGCTGAAGACTAAGTCAGCATTTGATTTTCTGTTGTGCATATCTGTCATTTCTGCTGTGAGGCTAGACTTACGCAGGAGAAGAATAATTTGGTGTTTGTTCTATTTTTATATTGCATATGTTAAGCAATACAGGATCCAAGGGTAGCCATATGGAATGCAAAACAAATTTGATAAAAGTATAAATATTAAAAACAAAGTGTAACAACTGTCATGTTAAGTTGTCTTAGATCAAAATTCACAAAGAATGATTAGGTGGCATGTTTTCAATAATGAAAATATAACTGTATTACATTACAGCCGTAACTTAATGAGATGTATAAACTGGTATAAAGAGGTATGAATTGGTATAAAGTACCAGAGATGTATGAAAAGGTCTATGTATATGCCACAGTCAATCCACTTCCAAAAGCTCAAAGCAACCAAAGAGTGTATACATGAAACAATCAAGTAATCTCTCCAACAATAATGGTGCCAGAGGCATTTTGGCACTTTAATCTTCTTTTGTGGCACTAGCAAGACTGTAGTGGTAGACTACAGCAGCTTCAAACCATTCAATAAAGACACTACATTTCAAATCTCATACAGGTATGTCTTTCTGCCAGGATGTTAACAGATTGTGCTGTTAAGAAAATAAATTATAACAGCAAAGCTCTGCAAAGTAATGATACTGCACTAGGAAAAAGCTACAAAATGACTATATAGTGCAAATTCCTTCACACACCCCACCTAGTATTAAATTAGTAATTGAAGTGCTTACTCCATACAGCCAAGCTACTCTGGAAATTCTTCCCAATGCTTTTGCAACCCACTCCAAAACATTCGTTTTTATACCAGTTCTTGGCTGCTTTAGCTGTATAGTTGTTTTCCCACCCCATAAGAGGATAACAAATACATTTCAAGAGGTACAAGCTAATGTTTGGAAACTGGGGCAGCTCATGCACTAAGATTAGGGGCACATAACCCTGAGGTTTGAGAGGTGCCCCATTTCCCCAGTCATGAACCATCTATGTTTTCGTGCCATCTTAATACATGTCAAAGCTTTATAACAAACTACATGTAGCTCATTATTGGAAAAAGCTCCAGTTTTATAGGCAATATTTTTGTAGGAAATATGAAGTAGATCCATAGTAAACTGAGTTTGTCTAAACAACAAGGCAACATAATGGTTGCTTGCTATATCCAGAGATTAGAAAAATCAATTTGTAGAAGTTATCATCTACATTGCTTTTTTCATGGCCCCTGAAGTAATTACTAGAGCCGTGCACAATATTCATCCACATTCCCAAATACTAATGCAATACAGGGAATGTGTGTTTCTGTGTCAACCACAGGCTATACAAAAGAGACCAAGAGACTCTTGGGGGACTGATGCACCCTCCTGCACCCTCCATTTATCCCTTGTGTGAAACCTAGCATTTTGCACAGTAAAAATTACAAAGTAGAAAAGTTGTCACACATTTAAAAGCAGGGAAAGAAAAATCAAAACTATCAGGACTTTAGGAGGAAGATGCTGAGTTGACTTCAACAGAAAAAGAGATTGATGAATTCACCGTCCCATAAAGCTCAAAAGTAATCTTGCTCACTCCAATCACTGAAACACTGGGGAGGGTTTCTGAGAACGGTCATCTGGCTGTTTATTCCTTTGTGGTCATTCTAAACAGCATTTGCTAAAATGCATTATGCATTTGTAGTGCTGTAGCACAAATCACAGCAGAAGCAAATGTCTGAACCATGCAATATTTCTTTTTCATAATTTGTGAGGCCACTCTGGAAGGTCCAACTATAAAATTAAGTAAAACGTTTATATTGCAAAAGGACTGAGGTTATCTCTTATTAAGTTACAGATGTAATGTAATACAGTTATATTTTCATTATTGAAAACAAGAATGGAGTATCAAGTTGTAACTAAGAAATTCTGATGTGTGGACATGTCTTTGGAGGCATCGTTATTGTTTATTGTTTTGCCCATAATTTATTCTGTTTGGTTTATCATTCATGTTTATTTTTATTTGTTGTAAAACATCTTTAAATTTATTGTACACCATCCAGAATGGGAGAATATCCCAGATGGGTGAGGTATGAATGAATGAATGAATGAATGAATGAATGAATGAATGAACTCTGCATCACACATGTTTAACTACCATCACTCTCATGCCCTTTTATTACTAGGTGGTCTTACATTCTCCCTCCCTTCCTTTCCATTCCTAACTTAGAGGCTCCAGGTATTTGGACCACGTAAGCAGTGGGTTGGTCCCATCTCATGCATACGTTGATTGGGCCAATTTGTCCCAAGGGGCTCAACTTAATTTTCTGGTTATAATCCTATCGCCAACATATTTAATCACTGGGGACAGATAAATAGAGTAGTGTGGTTACAGCCACATTGCAGCTAATGGAGGAAGTCTATTCCCTGAAGCTGCAATGCAGCTGCTATGGGCCTGCTGCAGCCCTATCAAAGAAGCAAAATGATATCTGGATGAAGGGATCACACCGAACAGAATTTTGCTCCCCCCCCCCTTGTCGTTTTCCAAAAGCCATCCACACAGGGTAGACAATCCCAAAGTTTAATTAAATAGCTTGTTAGCCCTGAAAGTGATTGTGGTGTTTTAGTGGTTAAGACGCTGAACTTGACAACCAGAAGATCAGCAGGTCAGCAGTTTGAGACCTGAGTGCTGCATGACAGAATGAGCTCCCATCTCTGTCCCAGCTTCTGCCAACCTAGCAGTTTGAAAGTATGGCATTGCAAATAGATAAATAGGTGCCATTTCGGTGGGAAAGGTAACATCACTCCATGCACTCTGGTGACTAGTCATGCCTGCTACATGACCATGGAAACATCTGCAGATGCAGACAAACTGGCTCTATGGCTGTAAATGGAGGTGAGCACCACACCCTAGAGTTGGATATGACTGGAATTTGAGCACTGGAGACCTTTACCTAGCCCTGAAAGTATATGTATACAATTTTCCATGGTAGTGCATCAACTGGTCCAAGCACATACAATTCTGATGACTTACGCTAAGGACCTAAATAAATAGAATAAAGCAAGTACAGGACAAATAGCATTAATCCTGGAAGCTTTCTAAACACCAAAAAGTAGTTATAGCTATACCTTGTATAGTTACAAGGATATCTTTGTTCACTAAAAAGTACACATTGAGAAAATTTTCTTTTATTTCTACAGCAAATTAGAAACTGAAGGGGGACAATTTTTAAAATACAGCCTCCCCTGTAGGTGATGATACCAGGCATGACACAAGATGTTTAATATATAAATTATACATTTTATTATCTATTTAAAGAGCCATTTCATCTCTTTTCCCTGATGGTTTTTAACAGCTCAGCTGATAAATGCCAGCAACACTGCAGAAAATGGAATGTGGAATAGCTGCTCCTGGTGTAAAATGTGACTGCTTCATTGCCCTGTTTACTTAGATAATAAATTGAAAACTCATCTGCTAGAAATGATCCTTATTTGATCATACACCTATGAATTTTTTTCTTATTTCCTCCATCTTTAAGGTTGAATAGTGGTTCTTAATATTTATAGAGTTTATTTTCAATGCTGGGAGACCTTTTGGGCTTCTCTAAGCCCTGCCTCGGTGTAGGGATGCTAGAAGCAAAGAGGGGAATAAACCCACACCACCCTCTCCATCTTGGCTTGAATCAGGGGTGGCTAAACTATGGTCCATGGGCCAGACCTGGCCTGTCACACCGAATCATCCAGCACATGCAACCCTCACCGCTTCCAGAAGCAGAAGTGGACACATCCCGGGCATGCGCAAAATGCTGTCATAAATGCACCCGCAGCTGTCGTAAAAGCATTAATGGAAGCCGCGGACATGTTTTATGGTGGGAGGAAACACATGACCGGCCCACAGCATGAAAGGTTTAGGGCCTCCTTGCTTTAATAATATAAATATAACAGTCTGAAGATGGGGAGGCTGTCCCCCCCAAAAAAATCATTCTACCTAGAGCACTCCCCAAATTGTATTGTTATTTTTCTGTGATTAAAATGATGGGGGAGGGGCTCATGTATAATATGTATAATATCCCTGAACAGGGTTTGTGAAGAAGAAACTGTTCAGGTACACCCTGCAAGACTTTATGGAGAGCAGTGATTCCTGAAACTTTTTATTCAAGGCAGAAGGTGGTGTGGCCTGGGTGGGATATTTTGGAGTTCATCCAGTTTACTTGTGTGGGGTCTCTGCATGGAGAGGTCTCCTAATCCTTCCGGCTAGAGTAGTTTACTCCTATATATTACTATAGACTTACTATCAGAATTTTCTTCGATGTTTCACTATTGACTTACTACCCAGAATTAGTTCCCAGAGGCCTGCATAGGCACCTATCACATATCTAATTGGATGTTTTGTAAAGATGATCTTGATTAAACCTGCTTACATGTGTCAATCCTATTTATTTTTCTTCTCAGATTGTAGAGGGGAAGAAGCAACATTGTTCACTTTTTTTAATGTAACATTACATCTCTCTCAATTTAAAATGACTAGTGGAGCTTTTGTGTAACTTTGCAGGATTTTTAAAATTGTGTTCAGGGAAATGTAATATTGACAGCTTTTACTGTTACTAAGTAATGGCTAAACTATGAATGCAAACATTCATTGAGATGAATACACAATTAGTATGCCAAGTTTTATAGCAATTTACAGTATATTTATTTCATGCACCATCTCTGCTCTGGACTCAACTGCAGCGCTTCCATAGATGTATAGATCTCTCCAGTGAAAAGCTAAAACAAATAACAGTTGGTATGCACAGTGCTGTGCTATGATAATCCACTTATTTCCCATAGTGTGGAAATAACATGCAATTTCCACACCTGCAACTTCAGAGAAGTTGTTATTTGCACTGTCTGGATCTGAATACATAGTAAAATTTTGCTATAGTATTCTGGTTCAGATTTACATTCCATCTTTTGCTCCCATAAAGATAGCAATGACATTTCAAGTCCTCTTCCTGCATGTTACTATATATATTGTCCTCTTGCCAACAGGAAATCCAACCTGATGATCAACCTCCAATCCTTGTTACAAGCGTAACATCTGAGCTATTGTTGCATTTTCACCGCAGACAGAAATAGAAGAAAATAGGAGTGCAGAATTTTATCATTCTTCCTCTTGTTTGTTAGAGAGAGAAGGATCAGGTTTTAGGTGAATGAGCCATTAATTCTAAAATTGAAGACTAAGTTGTTCTTGGTCAATAAACATTTTGTGCCCTCACCACTTCTATTTATGATGTGTGCTCAGGGTATTTTCCATGGTGCAGCCTCATTTTCATGAATTCAAAGTTGGAAACAGTACTAACAGCCTTCAGCTAGTTCTTCCCTAGCATCCATAAATACATGTCTTTTGAAAAATCATGCAGCAAATCTTCCTAAAGTCTCATGCATACTTGAGGGAAGTTAAGAAATCCATCTAGTTTTAACCTAAGTATTGGAGCAATATGACAGTTCAATGTTTTAACTCTTGTGATGCTTTCCTAAGGAATTCTGAGATATGTAGTCTACTGAGATACTTTGACTTCTTTCTGGTAGCTCAAAAAGGCATAGTAGAAATCTCTGGCAAAAGAATAACAATACTAGAATTGTGTTATCAAGTTGATTCTGACTTACAGTGTCTCTGCACCGGGCTTTCAGTAGTAATTTACCATTCCATTTTTCATTTCCCCCAAGGCCACACCGTTTGGTTCTTTTCTTAGATGGCATAGTGGCAAATCAAACTTTTGAGCAGGAACCCAACTCACTGAGCTATCCACCATGTTCTATGGTAAAACACAGGATTCCTTATAAGGTGGACAGGTCTTAAGGTACTAGGGCCATGATGGCAAACCTTGGCACTCCAGGTGTTCTTGGACTTCAATTACCAGAAGCCCAAGTCAGGACTCCTGCTTATCAGGGAATTGAAGTTCAAGAACACCTGGAGTGCCAAGGTTCACCATCACTGTACAAGGGAATTGTTATCCTTCTTTGCAACTCAAGACAGTGGGGGGAAATCTCAGTGTAAATAGAACTGAAGAAAGAAAAGATCTCTCTGTGACAAGACATCCAAACCCTGGCATGTACCAAGCAACTTTCCTGGTAGTGTAACAACTGCTTGACAAAGCACCACAAATGTATTTGCATGTTTATTGATCATCAGCAGGAAACATCATGGAAAAACTTCAGACAGTTCCTTTGTGTTATAGGGAAGGCCTTGTGAGATGAAAATCCTTACAAGAATGATAGCAACTATTGCATTAGTTGAACATATTTTGACACTTGTATAGGTACAAAAATCAGTCCAAACCAACTGTGGGTTTCTGTTTGTTAGCAGATTGGAAAGGTTTCCACAATGACCCTATAGATTCTCATTTTGCCAATGTTGTGTTCTGTAAAGCTGTGCCTTTAACAATGTACCTTTGCCATGTGTTAACAATGTAACCTTTCTGTGTGCAACATTATAACCATCAGCTGTATCAATGTAAACCTGATAAGGGGACGCGAGCTAGTGACCACCAGAGGGCAGTAGCGAGCGTCCAGCTCTCATGGCTCAGATTCACCTGGTTCAGCAGCGCGGGAAGATTCCCCGCCACCTCTTCACCTGGTCAAGAAGGGCGTGACCTTCTACGACGTCACGCAGGCAGCAACCAATAGTCTGTCGACGAGCCACATTCAAATGTATAGCCAGCTATATATATTGAGCTACTCATCCGCCATTACCACATGTTCCTCCGGATCATCATGCAATAAACCTGTGTTAAGCCAACCCTTCGGCTGTTTCATTGTCTTTGGTCCCTTACACTAAATTGGCGACGAGGATGGGATATGGCAGCCCACGGGACCAAGACATGCGCCGGTTTCGAAATCAGGAAACCGGGCGACTGGGAGATCTTCGAGATGGACTTCCAGGCCGCACTGATCGAGTCCGAAGTCACGGAAGAGGCGAAGAAAAGGGCCATCTTCACCAAGATGCTCGGACAAGAAACCAAAAGGACCTTGGTGGACCTGATTGCACCGAGGAGGGTGAGCGAATTCAAGGCCAAGGAACTCATGCAGATGCTGCGTGAGCACGTCCGGCCCGCCACGGCGATGTTTCCCGCTCGGAGTGCGTTCTGGAGGCGAGTCCAAGCGCCCGGGGAGACGGTCGCCGCATTCGTGGCGGCCCTGCGGCTGGCGGCCGGCCCGTGCAAATGGGAGAATGCCGAAATCACCCTCCGGGACTGTGTGCTGTGCGGCCTGAACGACGCCGAAACCCAGCGCACATTAATGAACCAAGAGCCGCCTCCCACGTTGCAGGTGGTCGTCAGAGCGGCCCAGGCCGCAGAAGCTACGAAGGCCGGGGTCCAAGAACTCCAGGACTGGCGGCCGAAGTCGAGCAAGGCAGAGACTCCGGTACAGGCGGCCCGGCGAACTTCGAGGTCGTCCACAGAGAGCAGTGACGACGAGGACGTCCGGAGGGTCCGGAAGGAGAGCCGGCGATGCGACGGCTGTGGAGCGGCCCACGACCGCGTAAAGTGCCCATTCAGGAAGGCCGAGTGCCACAACTGCGGCCGCCGCGGGCACATCGCCAAGGTGTGCAGGAAGAAGCGCGAGACCCGGAGGAGCTCCGCGGACCGCTCCGCGGGACAAGACCGCTCAACGAGACCAAAGGACGGCGCCCAGGCCACGCGGAAGCCGGACGGCGTGGGCCGCACCTCCGACGGCAGCGAGGACAACGCCCCAGTGTTCAGCGTGTCTACAGGACACCCCCGCTACTTTGTTGAGGTACTAGTCCAAGGGGTTCCCATTAGGATGGAAATTGACTCGGGGTCCTCATATTCAATCATTTCCCAGAGGGAGTTTTTGGGAATTGCCCCCCACAAGCGACCCAAGCTCAAAGCTTTGAGGTCCACACTACGGGACGTGCAAGGGAACAGCATTCCAGTGTTGGGGGTCGGAGAATTTCAGGTCAAATTCAAGGAGCACACCGTGTCCCTTCCCCTAGTCGTGCTCAAAGGGGGAGATTGCAGCCTCCTCGGGACTCAATGGTTCCAGCCCCTGGGGTTGTTTATTGGGGGGGTGCACGCCGTTGGGATGCACGCCGTTGGGACTGATCCAATTCAGGAGGTGTGCGAGGCGCACCCCGAAGTCTTCAAAAAAGGACTGGGGAAATTCAAGGGGCCCCCAGTGACTTTCGACCTGGACCCGGAGGTCTGTCCAATTCGCCTTAAACCACGCAGGGTGCCGTTCGCACTCAAGGACAAGATAGAGGCGGAACTGGACAAATTGGTGGGTCAGGGGATCCTTGTGCCTGTAGATTCTGCGGAGTGGGAAACTCCAATTGTAACCGCACCAAAGGCCAATGGGGAGGTCCGCATATGTGCCGACTACAAGTGCACCATCAACAAGGCGATCCGCCCGAATGCATATCCGGTGCCGGTAGTCAGCCATCTGCTGGCCAGGTTACACGGGGGGAAGTGTTTCGCTAAGCTCGACTTAGCACAGGCCTACCAGCAGCTTACAGTGTCCCCTGCCACCGCTGCTGCGCAGACCATAGTCACCCATAAGGGGGCATTCCAGGTGACGCGCCTCCAGTTTGGCGTGAATTCAGCGCCTGGAATTTTCCAGTCACTCGTGGAACGCCTCCTGAAGGGACTGGAGGGGGTGTTGCCTTATTTTGATGACGTGTTAATAACGGGGGGGGGGGGGAGTCGGGTTGAATTGGCCAAGAGGTTGGGGAAGGTCCTGACAATATTCGAAAAAGCGGGGCTGAGGCTGCGGAAGGACAAATGCGTCTTCTTCGCAACCGAGGTTGAGTTCCTAGGGTTTTGTGTGACTCCTGAGGGAATAAAACCATCCAAGTCCAAGGTAGCAGCCATTAAGAAAGCCCCCCGCCCCACCTCCAAGCCCGAGCTGCAGTCGTTCCTAGGGCTGCTCAACTTTTACCACTCCTTCCTCCCCCGAAAGGCAGCGGTGGCTGAGCCGCTACACAAACTGCTAAAGAAAGACCAGGCATGGAAGTGGGGCGATGACCAAGAAAGGGCATTTAGTGAGTTAAAAAGCCTCCTGGCGTCCGACGCCATACTGACCCACTTCAACCCCAAACGCCCAGTAGTTCTGACCTGTGATGCATCTCCAGTGGGGGTGGGGGCGGTGCTGTGCCACGTGTTGGAAAATGGAAGGGAGGCCCCGATAGCATTTTACTCCAGGTCCCTGTCCCAAGCGGAGAGAAACTACGCACAGACAGACAGGGAGGCACTAGCAATAGTCGCGGGGACGAAAAAAATTCACGATTTTCTGTATGGCCGCCCCTTCACCATTGTGATGGACCACAAGCCCCTGCTAGGCATCTTTACCGCAGATAAGCCCACCCCACAGATCCTGTCCCCGAGGATGCTCAGGTGGGCCATTTTTCTCAACGCGTATCAGCACGCGTTGGTCTACCGGCCCGGAAAAGAGATCAGCCATGCGGACGCTCTATCTAGGTCTCCCCTTCCCCTAACGCCCAGCCAGGTGAGCAAGGGGGAGCGGGACCATCAGGTTCTCATGATAGAGGTGCTGGATTCGCCCCCCGTAGTGCCCGCCGACATTGCCAAAGCGACAGAGAAGGACAAGACGTTAGCGGCGGTTAGCTCCTGGGTGCAGAAAGGGTGGCCGGCGTCCTCCCCAGCGGAGGAGTTCGCTCCATTTTTCAGAAAAAAGCTAGAACTGTCCCTAGAGAGGGGGTGCCTCTTGTGGGGGCAGCGGGTGGTGATTCCCACTTCCCTTCGGCCGCGGGTGCTCAAACTGCTGCACGTCAGCCACCCCGGTATCGTGCGATCCAAGGCGCTGGCCCGGAGTTACTTCTGGTGGCCCCAGCTGGACGCCGACATCGAGCACATGGTCGGCACTTGTGATAGTTGCCAATGCTCCAGACCAGAGGAGGCCCGCCTTCCCCACAGGGAATGGGACACGGCTAAGGGGCCGTGGTCCCGGGTGCACGTTGATTTCGCGGGCCCGTTCAGAGGCACCCTGTTCCTTCTTGTAGTGGACGCTTTCTCCAAATGGTTGGAGGTTATCCCAGTCACGAGCACCTCCTCGGCCCAGACCATTAGGCATTTGCGGAGGCTCTTTTCCACGTTCGGCATACCCGACACGTTAATTAGCGACAACGCTAGTTGTTTCACGTCCTCCGAGTTTAGGGCATTCATGGAGATCAACGCCGTTCGGCATATCACCTCCGCCCCGTTTCACCCAGCCACCAATGGCCAAGTAGAGCGCCTCGTCCGCACCACGAAGGACGCGTTGCGGCGCATGGGCCCAGGGGATCTGAACCTACAAGTGTGTCAGTTTCTGCTAGGGTACAGGGTGACCCCATTGGCGTCAGGATACTCCCCCGCAGAGCTCTTAATGCGCAGGAAACTGACCAGCATCCTTACTAGGCTAGACCCCACGAGGGTAGAGGACAAAGGAAGGAACATCGGGCTAGAGGCTGCAAAGAGTTTCAGTGTAGGCGCCCCCGTGCATTGCAGGAATTACGCCAGCACGGGCCCAGCCTGGGTACCGGGCGTAGTTGTGGAGCAAACCGGCCCCGTGTCGTACCGCGTGGAAACCAGCACAGGGCTCCTGTGGAGGCGGCACGCGGACCAGCTCCGACGCAGGGTCTCCGATGAGCAGGGCACAGACCAACCAGGGCGTAAGTCAGCGTTAGGGTTCTCCCCCACCCGTTCAGCCCAAGGAGGAGGGAAGGGGGACCGCGGGCCCCCACCAAGGGGGGAGGAGGATATCCTCGTAGATACCCTGGGGGATCTTTCCAAGGAGGAGGGACCCGACCCCATACATATCTCGCGGAAGGTCCCCACAAATGCGGACACCCCTACTAAGTTAGATTTTGATTTTCAGAACCGGGGGGGGGGGGGTTCGGAGTGGTCCCCCACCCGTCCAAGCGAGAAGAGGGGTTTTTCGTTAGCCCCGACTGCCCCAGGTCTGCCCACAATGGAGTTTTTCCCTTCCCCTAAGGCCGCCAGACAGCGGCAAGCCACTAACAAGTCTCCCTCTCCTATTTCAGGACAAGGGACCAGGGAACAAAGAAGCAATAACGCTCCCGGGGGGGCAGCCCTCTTCACGGCCCAAACGCACATGCAACAAGCCATCTTGGCTGAGAGACTTCGTCTCATCCTAGGGGGGAGGGATGTTGTGTTCTGTAAAGCTGTGCCTTTAACAATGTACCTTTGCCATGTGTTAACAATGTAACCTTTCTGTGTGCAACATTATAACCATCAGCTGTATCAATGTAAACCTGATAAGGGGACGCGAGCTAGTGACCACCAGAGGGCAGTAGTGAGCGTCCAGCTCTCATGGCTCAGATTCACCTGGTTCAGCAGCGCGGGAAGATTCCCCGCGACCTCCTCACCTGGTCAAGAAGGGCGTGACCTTCTACGACGTCACGCAGGCAGCAACCAATAGTCTGTCGACGAGCCACATTCAAATGTATAGCCAGCTATATATATTGAGCTACTCATCCGCCATTACCACATGTTCCTCCGGATCATCATGCAATAAACCTGTGTTAAGCCAACCCTTCGGCTGTTTCATTGTCTTTGGTCCCTTACACTAAAGCCAACATCTGCAGCTGCATGCCACAAAAGTTTTAACTGGAAAATGTGTCAGGCCAAGGAACACTATAGATTAATAACAGTGGCTGAGAACAAATAGCCTTGGGTCTCAAAATCTGAACCAAGCCACCATGAGAAAATTACAATAATATACCTGTAGCTCTAAATGACCACTATCAAAATTATATACGAATACTCCAGCCAAAGATGACATCCAACAGGCTAGCCATTCTTTTAGAGAAGCCATCAAGAGTAAATCAGCTTCTTTTGCTTTGAAGCTAAAGGGTTTGTCTGGAAATCTAGGAAAGCAAACAATCTGGAATCCTTAAAAAAATCCTCTACTTCCTCTTGAGTAAAATGGCCCATTCTATGTCCTTGGAAACAGAAGGTAATGATCAAGACAGATTGGGTCACTTGAAAAACCAGGGGCCAGATCACTTTAGACAGCCCAGCCAAAATCATATAAAAAGATATACAGTAACCATATTAGAGGTTCTTGGTGGGAAGTTGTTGAGTGAATCTTCCTGCTGTGTCTCTCTGCCTGATCCTTGTTCTGGCTGATCTCTGCCAGCTGGAGTCTCCAATGCTCCCTAGATCCAAGAGAGTCTATAAAGCACAGACTGATCTTCTGAAATTCTTTGTTACAGTACAGTAAGATCTATACTATCTCTTCCTTTTCAGAATCCAGCTTGCACATCTCTCACTCCATGGATGATAAATTCTTTGTTATAACACCTTGAGCATCACTTTGCTTGCATACAAAATTTTCCTGTATTTTTTTAACTTTTTCTTATCTCAGCAGATACACAAATAACCATGTTTGTACATTCTAAGAGTTAAAAACAGTCCAAGTTTACTAAGCAGCTGGGTTATACAAATAAGGGACCTAAGTTGATGCAACAGAAGTGAAGTGGCTCCAGGAAACCAGAATTCAAAGGAGGTCCAACCACAAGTGGCCTTGAGATGATGGGCCATTAGGGTGACAAATGCAGTACATCCTCTCATTTGTGACTCGGGGAATGCACACACTTCTTTGAATATGTGCAGGTGTGGACAACTCTCTTGGATTATTCCATCATGTTGTGTTGCGTAGCCCCAGGAAGGAAGGCCTCCAAACACTTTACTGCACTTTATCACCAGAGAAGGAAGAGGGAAGTGATATAGAAACTGGGTTTAATAAACTATTTATGTATATTTTATATATTATTCCTCCAAGAAATGCCCCAAGATAGAGCACTGGATGGAGGTGTCCAAATAAATAACCTCAAAACACAGCACAAGGAACTTCTTTAAACATCCATTTCATTCCTCCCACTGGGTGCAAATATTGATACTAAGAGTTGATGTTGTCCTTGGAGAGAATGTCTTTGGATTCCATGCCATAAAAGGCTTATGTGAAAAGAGGAGAAGTACAAGGCAGACCCAAAGGAAGATGAAGAGATAACATCAAAGTAATATTACAATAACACCAAATAACACTGGTGGAGGCCGCTAGAAGTACCAGAACAAGAACCTTGTAGCTCTCTCTGTGTTATTTTGTGCTCACTGATGGTCGCATAAAAATATGTATGTATATAGAACCTTGTAGCTCCCTCAACACTGAAAGGATGGAGGGGGAGGGAGAGGAGGAGAAGAAGAACAGTTCATGCTGTCCAGCTCTCAAAGTAACTCTGCTATTCTGGAAATTTGGCATTGACTGCTTAGTGATTAAAGCAGGGGTTTGCAATCTATGGCCTGTGGGCTGGCTCCGGCCCCTGACACTATTGCATCCAGCCCACAGTGATGACCCCAGAAGCAGACATGCCCATGCATGTGCAAATGTGTGTTTGCAGCAGGGGGAACCATGTGTCCGGTGCGCTCAGCTGCCTAAGGGGGTGTTTTCCAGCCCATGGCACAAAAATCTTGAGAACCCCTGAATTAAAGTAATGGTACCATAGTCTCCAACAAGCTATCAACAGTTTTTAATTGTTAAAATCAATTGTTCCTTTAAAAAAAACCAGACAAAGTAACCCTAAGCTGTACTCCCTCAAGGTCCCTTTACCAGGTATAAGAAAACTCCAGATATCTAGTTTTCACATTTTCAAAGCTACTGATGGAGACAGGCACCCATACTCTAACATAATTTTGTTATTATATGTAGATAAGAACATTCTTGATATGTCAACCATGACCAAGCTGGGATATAATTTGGATGACAGCACAGAGGCTTAATTAAAATCTAATTGTCATATGAAAACAAACACCTAGTTAGAATTGTTATTATTTTACATAAAACATTTGAGGTTCTTTTTTCTGTCTATATACACAGTCACTGCAAGTTGAACCTGAAAGCTTGTTAACATGCCAAACACATTTTAGCAGCAATACGGCTGTTTCTTTCAGGCTCAAACACGGGGTAATCTTATTCTCAGCTCAGTGATTAAATCTATGCAACCTTTTCTTCCCCCTCCCCCCATAAAGCAGGTAGCTGCAGCAAAGAAAAACGCATTCTGAACTTTACAAAACATGTTGTAATTACCATCTGTAACTGTAAGAATTTGAATGTTTTCTTCTTCTTTACAAGGAGCGGGTGTCTGTTGCTTCATCAACCCTGAGGCCACATCCTCTTATCTTATTTGCAAGGACACTGCTGAAAGAGGAAAGAACTCTGTGTAGAAACAGAAGAAAAGAAAGAAATAGCATTAACAGACTAAGGATCCAGCTTAAATAACATTCTTAATTCAGCCATAGAGAACCAAATGTTAAAAGAGGAAAGTATATGAAGGCACTAAGCATATTCAATCTTTGAGTGCTGAAAGATATAGATTTCATTAATTTTTGTTAAAAGGATTTGCTAAAGGGATAACACATATTGGCATGGGAGTTTCAAGTCAGTAATGTGGAATAATATATTTTTAGGCTATGATTTATTAGCTGATCTATACCTTTGGTTCAATGCTCCTGAGATACTCTGAAGAAAAAAAGCAACCATTTTATTAACCATTTCTAAAATATTTTACAGCACGGACTAATCATAGTACTGTGGGATCAGCTCCTGGGACTTCAAATAGCTTGGGTAGTGTCTTAGAACTTCTTTGCGGTCTGAAGATGGTAGAATTATAAATCATTATATGTCCTGCATTTGCTTACAGATTCCTCTGTCATGCAAGAAGGTAAATTAAGCTTTAATGACAAACAAACATCCATGTTCTTCTTTTGTCTCTACATAGCTGCATTGCTCAAAGCTAATACCACCCCTATGAAGAAAAATATTCCTGGCAGACTCTTGCTCTAGATTCTTCTACATTTTTCATATTAACTTTTTATATAAATTTTTATTTATTTTCAAAAGAAAAAAACAAACATACCAAAAAAGAACAATACATCATAACAATATTACATAAAACTCATGAAAAATAACACATACATGGTGGTTAAACTGATTATTTGTCATGGTACACATACAATTAGATATCCACATTGTAGGTTAGTACTATATCCATAACCTTCATAAAAGCTTTCAATATTACATTTATTTGTTAACAACCATCAAATTCTTTCTTTTCAAATTACAAATCACCCAGTGAATATTTACATTGCCCCGGAGAGTTTAGTGTCTGTATCATCTCCATAACCCACTTTGAGATGGTACAGGTCTAAAACTATCCCTACCCATAAGGGAGTGATCTACAAACGGCTTCCAAATATTCCAAAATCTATTTTCCTTCAATTTATCCCTTTTTACTTTTATCTCCCATGTCAATTTGTCATTCAATGCTAGATTCCACATTTCCTTATACCACTCTCCCACTCATATTAACAATATATAGAGACTACTCATGTTTTAGCACAATGATGGAAATGTGGAATTAGCAGAAGGGCAAAGCAAATGTAGTAATTTGCATGCCACTATCACCACTTTTCTCCTGTGTGAGGTGAGCACCTTTAATGCAGATGGAATTGACTCCTTTGGCTGACCCAGGAAGGTGGTTGAGAAAGGTTCTGCACTTGACAGGATGCCACAAACCTACACCAATAGAGAAAATATACCCTCTTGTTGGTAACGCTCCACCTAAGATCAGGAGATAAGTAGCAACAGACATTGTGAGAACTAAGTGAGATAATGAGCCTCAACATCCTCTGAATGGATATGAGCATTAAGTCCGCCGGCTCAGATCCAGGAAGAACTTTATGACAAGAACAAACACTCTGGGGGGTAAACAAGAGCAAAGTCAAATTAAAAAATGGAGGAATGAGTCTGCTGGACAAAGAATAATATTAAAAGAGGATATGGCTGAGGAACTTGGAGGGCCCTGAATAGGCTGAGGGTCAGAATGCCTAAATGCAAGACCAGCATGCTCAAGTAGGGGGCTGCTGATGGATAACATGCATGTGAATGTGGAGAGATACAGAATCCAGATCATCTGCTGGTCTGCCAGTTACTACCACAAAAATATAATGACAAAGCCAAGAAAGTGGCTTCATTTTGGCAGTTTAAAGTCTGGATAAAACACAAAAGAAGAAGAAGAAGAAGCTAAACTTTATCCTGGGTACAAATAAGCATTTCATTTGACTTACTGTGGCTGCACCCATCCTTTGTGTTTAGATGTAATCATCAGCCCAGCACTTGTAAAAACAGACAAGGTGTTTGGAACAGTCTGACAGTAAATAAAATAGAGGAAAAGAAGGACATCATTCCCTTGTTAAGTCAGGTATTCTTTTGGTCACTGGATCTATATGTGCAATACATTCTGGATCTGTTGAGCCTCCTGATATCACCAATTGATGCTACATATTCCCTTCAAGTGCCAGTCTACTTGGAGGTTGCTTATTAACACAGAGAACAGAAATAAACAGGATTTCAGATTGTTTGACTGAGCAGGAGATGCTCATTATGGTAGTGATGATTTCAACCATACATCCAAGAGTAGTAATTTAGTGGGTGTTGACCAGGCCTCTCTGAAGATGCAAATTAATCACAGGTGTAAAATATAGCGGCACATTTTAACATGAGTGCAAATCTTTGGCAAAGCAAAAGAAGCTGGCACCAATACCAGGCCTTTGGGGTGAACACCCTCTGTCCATTCAAAATGAAAGCAAAACACCCATTGATTTGAATGAAAGCAGGAACAGGTCCAAGCAATTCACCCTGGTACTGTAACTAAGGCCCCTTTACTTTTAGAGTACATCGACATACTGCTTCCTAGCAAACGGTTCTCATTATGAATGCTAGGATTACTTTACAACTTAGTGCTCAGACAGCTCTAAACAGCCGTTGACCTTTGCAAAATTGGAGCTTGAGAACTTCTCACTTATTGCCTGAGCTCCTGTGTGTTATGATCCCAAATGTATGAAAATCAGCTTTGCTATTAGGAACCCTTTAGAATGTGACAAGCACATTTGCTAGACTGTAAACACAAACCAAATCATTAGCAGCTCTAGTTACTCAGTAACTTGAGTGTGTTCTCAAATGAAACGTTCGGCTGTCACAGCCAGTTGCTTGTGTTGACCTCACTGAGTAAGTGCAGTAAAGGACAACATATGTATTTAGTCTCCCATAAATCTCTTTTAATATTCCTTTTTTCCCACCTTACTGACTGGCTGTGAATCTAATTAAGATGCAAGTTGTTGGGAGTAAAATGGTTTCATGGCACAATAGAGCATGGCCAGAAGACATTTTCACTTCCTTGCCATGCTCATTGGGATGATGAGTTCAGGAACATCTCAAAGGTGAGGATTCAAGCTTCTTAGGCTGACAGGACACAATCTGTTTAATTTTCCAGCACTTTTGCAAGGTCACTCACGCAGTGAAATAGAAGAGCTATCTGTTCCTTCAGCTCTCTTGGTTGAGGAATGACTGCAAGACACAGCCACAGACATGAAAGAGGATTAAAAACTGCAACAATAGAATAAGCACTTCAAGAGAAATGAATATGCAAATTCTATTTGCTTGTTTACATGACAAGCTTATTTAAATCACCCATTTAGCCCCCTTTTTTTCTAGGGTTGGGATTTTCTGATTCTTTGAACTACCAATCCCATAACCCCCCATTCTAACCAGGAAGAAATGGCCTAAAATGGAAGGCTTTGAGGTTTGCCTATGTTCCAGCTCAACCTAGCTTTCTATTCAGAAATAATGCTCTGAGCTGGCATGGGAGAGAGAATAGAAAGCTTGCTTGGGATCTAGGCCTAGCTAAATATTAAAGCTTTCCAGTGTGCAAAGTGTGTACAAGTCGGGTAGTACTACCAGAATGGGAAATAATGGTCTAGGTCAGGGTTCAGCAAACTTGGCTCTCCAGATGTTCTTGGACTTCAATTCACAGAAGATCTGATCAGCAGGTGTACTGACTTGGGTTTCTGGCAATTGGAGTCCAAGAATCCCTGGACAGCCACGTTTGCTGATCCTGGGATAGGTAGTACAAGAAATTTTTAAAAATCACTGTAAAATCACATTTGCCATTCAGACTGTATGCCAAACAAATATGGTCCTGATGTTGTGACACTTCTAAGTCTAGCAGATCCATTTCAGTGTCAGCTCATTTTAGACCCATTTGTAGATTGTAATCCACAACAGCTCTTCTAAAGGTCCCATAGGATGTTGGTTTGATGTTCTGGTAGAAATGTGAAGCAGCCAGCATAACAGGGCCAAACAACTTTATTTGGTAGTCAGAACATGGGGAGCAATGGCGCAGCACTGCTAAATATATACAATCAGGAATGGATACATTTGGGCGGGAAACAACAGGATTGGACGGGAGAGGAGTGGGGTGACTGGAAGGTCATCAGACTGGAGTGAAGACTATATATGATTTACATAGTTTAGGCGGGAACGCAGTCCCGCGATACTTGAAGACCAAGAAGAAGGAGACAAAATAGAGGATCGTACTGATCCCAATAATATTACAAAACGTTACAGCAATAAATGTATTCAAACACAACAGTTGGTTTTGGCTTAGTTGTACAGACTGAAATGTCATGGTTGCCTTTTGAAGATTAGTAGTCAGAAGTAAGGTCCATTGATTTCACAGGGGTTTATGCCAATGTATATAGATAAAGACTGTAGCCTTAACAATAGCAACATGGATAATGGAGGAAAGATATGCGGATGCATGCCCTTTTTTTAAAAAAAAAACAATAGGAAGTCATTCCTTAGTCAAAAGTACAGTGGATGTGGAACAGACCATGTTGCTGAGAAGAATACATTTAAGTGATCACTTTGATGAAAATGGGTAGTAAATCTGGTGTTCAGATTGGCTGTTTCTGATTCTTGGCTTGACTTCCGCCATATATAAGAGGCTGATCATGGGTGGGTGGAGGGGTTCACTGGGCATATCCAAGCCATTCTTTTGATCCTGGTCATTGTCTATAATTTCCCCTCATGCTTCCCCCTTTGCAAGCTGCCATCTTTGGACACAAACAAGGGAAGCAGAACTTTTGACTTTTACTTCTTGAGCAAGTTCTTTCAAAAGTATGCAATAAAGAAGCAGGTGGGTAACACATGGACAGACGGTCACCTTTCCACAAGGACTCTCTTATTTCATCACAACATTAGCATCTAAATGAAACCACAATTGTTGTCAGGAATCAAACCAGATTGTGCTATAATAGCTGAATAGTTTTATTCTCTTTTTTGAAAAAATAAATTAAAAAAAATACAACAGAAGAAAAATCAATTATGGATTCACCCCTTCCTCCGCTCCTTAGACACATCTGAAGCTTTCACGTTGTGAATTCCGTTTATTTGCTGCTGGCCTAATAATCCCCTGCATGCTGGGGAAAACCTTTGTTCTCTGACAGAAGTAATAAAGCTGTCTCCACGATTCCCTCTTGTGAGACAAGGAGCGTTCCCATTTTATTTAACCGGCTGGTGTGCTGCCTTTTCAAAGTAAACACTTCACAGGGACCCAAGGCAGAAAGACACACAAGTGACAGGTCTGCTGTCATGTAACTTTCCCCCTCCCTCCTAAAAAGTAGCCTGTGAAGAAATAATTTGGTGTTTTCACTTAAAACACATATGCATACCCCAGAACACTTCTATGCAGCCCTTCACATGAAAACCTAGGTCAAGCAGGCCTTGAGTCAGAGCATGCATCTCCTTCTGGAAGTGCATCTTGTTCCCTCATGAATTTACCTCCATGCCCCACCCATCCTCTCCATTTCCCCCCACCCCACCCCACCTGTGAGTCTCCTCTATTCACTTTGCTCTTAGTGAATAGAGAGCAGAGGAGAAAATGAAGCGATCTTAAGGACAGCAGGAGGCCGGCTGCTTTCTTTTAAGCATGTCCTGAGCCCAGTCACCCAGAACAACTTGTGATCCCTGGACAAAGCCCTGCACAGCAGGTGGCCATATCAAGAAATTTTGCTCCTGGAATTAGATATTATCCCAGGAATCACCAGTGAGTCAAACATAATGCCCCATCCTGCTGGGTCAAGTAGGATTTCATTTCAATTTCTTTACACAACGATGCGTTTCATCTTGTCTATGTACAATGACAGTGCTCAGGCATGAAATAAATTGAAATGCCTTGAAAGGCAGAATTATCCCTTGAACCTGCAGCATTCCCGACCCCCAAACATACATTGTCAAGTGAGTTCCTCGATAAGCGGGATCTTCAGCCAGTGTTTGTGCTGCTTGGCTTCCTTTAATCATACTCCCTTTTGTAAAAGGGATTTTAGAAAGGGGGAAGGATAAATCATTGCTGAGGAAAAAGGTCATTTTCAAAAGGCTTTAAGAGCTTCATTTTGTGTGGCTTTTCAAGGTGAAACAGGTAATTCAGTGCAGTGGAAGTCTTTTGTATACAACTTAATTCATCCTTCGCTCCACCACTGTCATCATCATCAACAAAAAAGTAATGAAATAGGCTCGAATGAAGCATTTTATTAGAAACATTTCCCATACATATGTGAGGTGAATATTGTTTGCTCACAAATTGGGCTGAGCATCACCCTCCTCTCCTTTATATTTATAACTTTATTCCCAAGCTTTAAACTACACACTGTTCTTCAGTTAGTAAGCGGCGGGGGGGGGGGGTAGTGTTCAGTAAAGAGGAGAAAGGGTCATCTTCATTCAGTAATCATTTCTATTTTCCTTTCAGTGGCATATATTTACATCATAAAACGTGGATTTTGATTAAAATGGCCAGTGAACCTACCATTTAGAGGGCACTCAAAATAGACTCGTTCGATGTTTATGTTGGTGATGAAATAAGACCTTCTAATGTATATGTTCAGAGACACCATTATTAGAAGTTGTTTGGGAAAAATAAATATTTTGCATCTAAATGAAAAATTGTAAACATTAATTTAGAAATAGCATGAAACAGATGTAGGTTGTCAGACAGTAAATAAAACAAGAAAAAAGACAAAAACATTCTTGCACCTTTAAAGGCTAATTAGTATATTTTAATGTTAGCTTTTGGTGGATCAAGTCCACTACTTCAGATATAAGAGTGAGACTTCATCCATTAATCTATACATGGCCCCATGACCAGGTGGGGCTACAGAAGTACACAAGATTGGTTAGTAAACAGACACAATTGCAAATCAGTTTGGCTTTTACTCCTGGTAATGATGTAGATTTGGTGTGTCAAGGCTCTTCATTCATGAAGAATATTAGTCATGATCCACCTGTGGTTTTCTGTAGGGTACCATGAAATCAGGTATCTAATAGTTCATAGGTAAAAAGCGTTAGATAATCCCTCAAGTGAGTACTGTATAGCCTTGCAGCCTTAATTTTATTTTGGTAAAAAATCTAAGGGTTTTTATTCATCTATTTGAAACAAGGGCATGTAATTAAAAACAGTAGCATTACAAGCCTCTATCTCATGCACTAATAAATATTTAAAAATTATTTTCAAAATACTATTTTTATTATGTAAACTTTAAAGTGCAATGCATCATTCAATGCATACTTCAACAATTTAGAATCTGAGTCTTAGTTTATTCAGTGATGGCTGTTTATGTGAAATGACAGGATTACAGCATGTTGAATGCAGGCTTGTGTAACAAATTAAAACTTAAACCTTTCTAGGAAAAAACTTATCTTGATAAAGCTAGCTTTTTATCTGAACCATATGTAAGAAAAAATCAACCAGTTTTAATGCTTCAGAGCTCCTGTGTTTCACTGAACTGTTTGTGAAGAAAAATGTTCTTCAAAATTGGGGGCAAGAATTACTAACCTTCACTCACATGAGTATAGAATGTGTGTGTGTTATGATATATAATATTATGCGACTAATAATTTCTCTTTCAGACAATGTTGGGTTCCTCTAAAACCTTTCAGAAACACTGCTGAATGGTAATAGGTTTTTCTATCACGTCCCTCCCCCTTCCAGTATCAAAAAGAGAGCCCGCTTTCTTAAGAAAAGGGCAGTACCAGCTACTTGGATGTAGCTTTTGAAATTGTCACTTTTGAACGGAATAAACAAAAGAGTGTGACAGAGCCAGAACAAGAAACGAGTGACTGCAGAATTTGTGAACATTTGTTGCTGGCAGTCCTTTCATGCAGGGCAAAACAAGGTTTCAAAGGTTTGCTTCAGCTGCTGCAAGGGACTTGAAAGAACAACCAGCACTACTAGTGAAAATCAAAACATCTAAACTCAGAGGTTTAGCATTAGGTTCCATGTCTCAGCAGAGTCCTGCTCTGCTAGCATAGCGAATTATTGCAATTTTTCCTTTGCTTTTTGTTGAACGTTAGAAGACTTCATTTTTCCCTCTGAAGAATCCTTCTGTAACCAAGAGCTGGTACATTGAACATATGCACATAACTGCTGGTAACAATGGGAGTTATGCTTCAGTCAATGGGGAATGAAGGACTACTTATTATTGTCATAGGGGTAATGGGCATGTTAATTTGTATGGAAGGTTCAGAGGTAAAAAGCCATTTGTACTTTACATCTGAAAGGACTCTTTTTGGACTTGGAGACAGAAGGAAGAAGCAATTTTCTTTTAATTTTCCGGATGGGAAAGAAGGGCTCCTGTACTAATACCACTGCAAAAGACATGAGTTGACCATGGGTACATTTTTGAGAACATATAAGAGGGAACACAAAAGAATTCTGTAGATTTGTGGCTTGACAGAGAGATTAATCTCACATTTAAACTCAGAGATCTGCATTTTAGTTACTAGTTCCAATATATACAGAATTGCTTCTGTTAATGAGAACAAACAAAGAACCAAGCTTGTCTAGTTGCAGCTCCAAGGGTATACGGTATCTTTGCACTTCTTTGTTTATCAGCGTTAGTGACCTTCAGAAAGGAAAGTGAAACAATTCTGTTCTGTTTTGCTTTGGGAACTAGCCCTTATGTGCAGTTTCTTTTTCTTTGGAATTTAATCCAATTCTTGTTAAAATACCTTTGTATTTGAACTGTCAAACAGTGTATACTGTAAATAAATCAGTAAGCTTTGGATGATTGTGCAGAAACATTTCTTTTAGATGAAGGCTTTTTGTTACTTTGTTTGGTTTATAATCTTAGCTTTGTTTCCCTTTTCATATCTTCCCAAAGTCAAAATAGCTCCTGGATTAGAAATGTACTTTTCTGTTTCTCTGTATTTACTATGTACCTAAGCTTGAGAAACTATAGCACTTTTTATATAACAACAAATCCAGAATTGACTGTTTAGAAACTGGTGTACTCAGAAAATAAGAATGTACAATTGTGAAATTGCAAATATTAGGGAGTCTAATGTAAGAACGTAATGACAACCGGGCACATACAATGCAGAGTAAGCAATGGAAAAACAAAAATGTGAAATACAAATGAGGAACCATGCAGTGAAGGCGTGTCCTGATTAGGGCAATGATAAAGAAATGATTGCACCTTTTGTTGGCCTATTTCAGCTTGTATGTAGGTGCAAGAATGGAAAATAAAAAATAAAATAGAAGTAAAGATTATATGTAAGGTTTCCTTTTGAATAATCTGATAAGCTTCTAATATTTATTTCATTTTTTAAAAAAAAACTATTATACTTTTTTGGGAGAAGAGAAATGCTAAATGCATGTAGATTTTTTTAAAAAATGCTGTTCTTTAGAATTTATGTTTTCTTGGTGACATTGTTTTTGAAATACTGTCTGTTTACAGTTTTATTCTTACTCAGTAAACAAGCTTGCACTCAGATGCTATCTAAAATCATAAACATAATACCATGCTTTCAAATTATAATAACAGTACTTTATAAAAGTACTGACAGAAAATTGTAAATGGAGAAGAAAGCAAATGTTAAATATATCAAGAAAAATAAAATACTAGATTTTTTTGGTGCAGCAATTAAGCAACTAGATGTTATTTTGGGCAAATAGATGACATTGTGGAAAAATGAAAGTATTTTTTCTATTAAAAAATTCCTCTCTTTTACCGTTTCATAGACAGATCAAAAGTCCTGTTTTCAAGAGAAAAATAAAAAAATAAAGAGCTGTTGCTACTAGGTAAAGAAAGAAAATATTTACGATATCAGTAGACATCAACCTGGACAACTCTGGATGAAAGCCTTTATTTTTATTCTGGAAATGATTGGAATCAGAATATTTGTTTATGAGTGCTGTACTGCTAAATTTTAATGTTGTTGCATAGCATTTTTAAAAATGTCCTAACATAACCATAGCCCAATTCAAAATGCTATTTTGAGTGAACAAAAATATAAACAAAATGCATATTTGAAAACAATGAACACTTATGTCTAAACACATAGGAGAACAGTGCTATGGGCACGTACAGTTATCTGCCAACATTTCTAGACATGGATGTGCTAAGAAGATCCTTTAGAAATGTCATTGTAAACTGACATTTGATGATCATTTTTGGGTGACAGATCAAAAAAAGAGAGCTGTGACCTTTCTCTCCATCTCTCACATACATCATAAGTGATCAGCACTTGCTGAAATGATAGTGTCAGTTTTCTTAACAATGTACACCTGTTCCATTAACAATGGATTTTGTCTAAGATGATACAAATGAACTCTTGCAGCAGGATTTTGCCACTTTCCTTTTCTTCTGCACTTCCTTTCCATTCTCTCAGATCTGCATCAGAGGCTTCCCAGAGTTTAAACAACTTGGTGAGCTTCCAGGAGGGAATCTGCTCTGTTACTGTTGCCTGTTTCCTCTGGTGGACAAACACAGTTGGGTACAGCCCAAAGGCTATAATCCTAGGCAAATCTGGAAAGATGCCCCATATAACTCAAATATATTTACATCAGGGTAAGCTGCATTGCTTTAGAATGTTGATATTTTTAAAAATCGATGTTACTTTTTAAATACGTACTCAACACAGAATGCAAGCGTGGTGCCAAAATGGCAGCCACGCTCTTTGCAGGGGGCCCCCACCCGGACGCAGACATCCAGGTTAGTCAGGGGGCGTGGCCGCCCCTCTATAAAAGGGGTGGCCACGAGGCAGCCTCGCTGCCATTTTAAGAGAAGCGACGGAGCGGAGAAGTTCGCTCTGACGCTTCTCCCCCCAGCTTGATCGCCTTTCCCTTTTACAATTTTGATCGGAGGATATTTCTCCCCCGATCAGCGCGGCACTGCTTGGGTGGCTATGGCATCCAAGCGCAAGTCTCAGGCGGCCCATAGGCCGCGACCTAGGGGGAGGGCTCGGCCCACCCCCTTGACCTCCTTGGGGCAACCACCGGGCTGGAGGGCTTGGGCGGCCGCCCCACAGGGGAGTGGCAGGGTTACAATCCCCACTGCCACCAATGAGGGTGACCAGGCCACTGCCTACCCGCCCAGTCGGAGGACTTGGGAGGGGGCTGCGCAGGCCTGCTCCCCTGGGGTTTCTACACTTATCCAACCTTTGCCCAGCATGGGGCATAGCGGCCCATTTGGGCACAGTGCGGGATTGCGCCCCACCGTTCTACCAGCCCCCCATGGGCCGGATTATTGGGCATGGCCCTATTCTGGCAAGGGATTGCCACACGGTTTTATCCCTCCGCCTGCTCATCAATTGCCCAGCGGGCCGTCCGGCCCATCCGGCCCACCTTATTCTGGTGGGTCTGACGCTGTGGATGCTCTCCTTGCCCACATATCGGCACTCAAGGCATCTATAGGAATTGCTCCACCACCTTCGGTTGGTGGGCTTGGCAGCTCTTCAGCTCTGGCCCACATGCCGGCCACGGCTGCGCAGTGGGCCACCAACAGGTTTGAGCCACTGGAGGCCATCAGCCCAGCACAGGCTGGCACCTCGCAGCTCCCCATCAGGCCATTGCAGCAGGGCATTACAACGGTGACCGGTCCTGCTTGGCAGGGACGCACCGGGACACAGAGCTTGATGGCCATCGCAAGCTCTGACCCCCACCACAGGCCAGAACCCCCAGTGGGGGCGGCCCATGGGGGTGCACCGAGTGAGTATCCTGGTCAAATCAGCACACCGTGACACTAGCTCATAACACTGGGGGGGTTGGGTACGGTGGCCATGGCCGCAACAGGCCAATTACCCCCAGTTTCTTACAGGGGTGACCGCCCCAATGTTTCCGCCTAACTTCTCGGGGGTCCGATAGGGCCTATTATGTGTTCCCCCACTCCAATCCATGTGGACAGTGGCCCTGCCGATGGCCGGTTACTCCCTACCCCTGGGACCATTCATCCCAGGCTACTATGAAGAAGATATGGCGTGGGGAATATATTGACATTTTCACACTCCTGCACCGTGAACCCACTGAGGAGTAGAGGGAGGGGCAGGACGACAGGGACAAGGAGTTGTCCTGTCGTCATAACCCACCTCGCACTTGGGCCAATTGGTTATCGGCCTATTTGATATAAATGGCAGAATATCTAAGGGCCCATCCTGATTTGGCCATCCCAATGGTCCAGTACCTGGACAATGTTTACCGGGTCGTGGTTGATTTCCCTGGCCCGTCATGGTTGGCCTATGACGAAGAACTTAGGATGAGGGCGGCCCTTCACCCTGAGATGCGGTGGGACGAGCCCTGCTAGCAGTTGTGGCTACAGTATATGACCCCTACGCGGCCAGCGCCTATGCTCCATACGAAGAGTCTATTTGCAGGCAACTACCTCCGTGGCTTTCTTTGGGGCTATGAGAATCAGTGAGCTGGTCACACTTTCAACAGGGGACATGTTCTGCAGGGCACTGGAACTGGAAGATGTGTTGCTCAACCGGGAGTGGGCTCTGTGGAGGATTTTTTTTATATAATGTGGGTTTATGTGGGTTTTAAGAGGAATGGGGTAGGTGGGTGGGTATGTTGGGTTTTAATTGGTTTTAATTGGTTGTACTGTTTTATGTGTGTTTTAACTTGTTGTGAGCCGCCCAGAGTCGGGTTTACCTGATTGGGCGGCATATAAATTTGAATATAAATAAATAAATAAATAAATAAATAAATAAATAAATAAATAAATAATTCGCTCCTCAAGGGCCGGTCAGCGGGGAAAGGGTAGTAGCATGATGCTGCCATATGTCCAGTTGGTGCCCTACATGCGTTTGTGGCAGCGCGTGGTTCATGCCCTGGCCTGTTGTTCTGCTACCAAGATCAGTCTCCCCTTACCAAATTACAATTCTGGAGGGTTACCGGGATGGCGCTTCACAGTGCGGGGGTCCCTGGGGCTCGTTACGGTACCCATTCATTATGGATAGGCGCTGCATCAACTGCGGCTGCAGTTGGGTACTTGGAGCCTGACATACGTCGCATGGGCAGGTGGGGATTTGTACCTTTTTTCTCCATCTTTTCGTCCCCTCACTGCATGAGTGCCTTGTTATGCCGTCAATTCTCTCTCCTTCTCTTACAGACCCTGTGTGTTTCCGCACACCGGTGCAGTGTGGCTGGTGGGCCACAATTTATGTGCACTGGGCGGCACAGTACGTTGCTTCATCAGAGTGGGGACCCCATCTCGGGCTACGTGCAACCGCGCGTATGCAGTGGTATGGTGTGCACGGCATCAGGTGGCGGGAACTGTTGCCATTCCTGATGTCCATTGGGGATGCTGGACTGCCAGATGTTTTAATTCTGCACCTCGGAGGCAATGATCTTGCACAGATAACTGGCCTGGACTTAAGGAATTCTGAGTGCAGTGACCTGGCGTTTCTTTATCATTTATGGCCATACACACGGTTGCTATGGTCAGACATCGTGCCGAGGCACTAATATAGGGGAGGCATTGACCCCCGTGGTTGGACCGTGCCCGGCGGTCAGTGAACAGGGCTGTTGCCTGGTTCCTTATCGAGAATGGCTTGGGGGACAGCCATTCGTCATCCGTGGATAGGGTTATAGGATTTTAGCCTGTATTCTGGAGATGGGGTTCACCTGTCAGCAAGAGGATGCACCTCTTTTGAATGACGTACAAGCGGGCCTGGTGACCGAATTGTCGGTCAGGGGGGGTGGATCTCTGATGCAATTTTGGCAAGGTTTGCCAAGAGTTGCAGGTGCTTCACGGCCACCTCAACTTCGCCTGCAGAGTGGTGACACCAAGCAGAGCCTTCGCCAGGCGTCTGTGTGACACTATGGATGCACCTCTTTTGAATGACATACAAGCGGGCCTGGTGACCGAATTGTCAGTCGGGGGGGGGGCGGATCTCTGATGCAATTTTGGCAAGGTTTGCCAAGAGTTGCAGGTGCTTCACGGCCACCTCAACTTCGCCTGCAGAGTGGTGACACCAGGCAGAGCCTTCGCCAGGCGTCTGCGTGACGCTATGGTGGACCTTTCTAAATGACAACACAGTGTACGGCTGACTAGGGGTTTACGAGCAGACCTTTCGGTTTGGCTCACATTCCTAATGGACTTTAATGGTGTATCCTCCTGGAGATCTGAGCTTATGGTCAGCCCCCAGTTTCAAGTACAGCCGGATGCCTCCGGCTCCCGGGGCTATGGGATTTATTTTGAAGGACAGTGGGTCTGTGGTCAATGGCCTCAGGCATGGCAGGGCATGGATCGCTTACACGATCTTACATTCCTGGAGTTTTTTCCAATTTTGGGGGTGCCTTATGCTCTGGGGGGACAGGTGGGCTAATTCGGTGGTTCACTTTTGGTGTGACAATGCTGCGGTAGTGCACATTGTCAACGCCCAAACATCTAAATCCCCCAGAGTTTGCCAATTTGTTCTTAGGTCCTTGCGCCTTAATGTGCTCTTCAGGGCCAGACATGTGCCAGGCATTAATGATGGTATTGCTGATGCTTTATCCCGCCTGCAGATCTCCCGGTTCCGTGCCTTGGCTCCAGACGCAGAGGAACTTCCCTCTCCACTCCCGGCCGAGATATGGACATTTGGCAAGGAGAGGTGAACCGGGCGATCGGCATGTCTTTGGCACCTTGCATGCGTAAGGCGTATCAGCATACACTCCTTCTATTTAGGACTTTTTGTAGGCAAAGGCAGTTGCCTGAAATGTGGCCGATACTGGTCGACCAGGTTTTACAGTATATGGTGCACCTTCATGATCAGGGGTTTGGCCCCACGCACCATCGCCACCAGACTTTCTGCCTTGATATTCATGGCTAGGGCACGGGGCTTTACTGACTGGGTGAGTAACTTCCACATACGCCATGTATTGGAAGGGTGGACACATGAACGTGGCCGCCGCCCGGACACACGTCACCCTGTTTCACCAGGTATTCTGACCCACCTTGCACAAGGTTGGCATAGACTGTGTTACGATAGGTATAAGGAGTCTCTTTTTCATGCAGCTACCTCCGTAGCTTTCTTTGGAGCTCTGAGAATCAGCGAGCTGGTCACATGTCAAAGGGGGACGTGTCTCGTAGGGCACTGGAACTCGAAGATGTGTCTATCAACCAGGAGTAGGCTCAGTTGAGGATTCGTTCCTCGAAGGCCGATCAGCATGGAGTAGGCAGTGGTGTTAGACTGCTACGATGTAAATTTGCTGACATCTGTCCGGTTGGTGCCCTACATGCAATTTTGGCAGTGTGTGGTGTGCACCCTGGCCTGTTGTTCTGCCACCAGGATGGGTCTCCCATTACCAAATTTCAGTTCTGGAGGGTGACCGGTACGGCACTTCACAGTGTGGGCCTCCCTGGGGCTCGTTATGGCACCCATTCATTCAGGATAGGTGCCGCATCAACTGCGGCTGCATTTGGGTACTCTGAGGCTGATATATGTTAGATGGGCAGGCAGGGGGTCTGCACTTTTTTCCTTATATGTACGTCCCCTCACTGTATGAGTACCTAGTTATGGCCTTAATTCCTTCTCCTTCTTTTACAGACCCTGTGTGTCTATGCACACCGGTGGCAGTGGGGCTGGTAGGCCACAGTTATGTGCACTGGGCAGCACAGTATGCTGCATCGTCCGAGTGGGGGCCCCATCTCGGGCTGTGTGTATCCGCACATATGCGGTGGTATGGTATGCACAGACATCTGGGTTAGTCAGGGGGCGTGGCCACGAGGCAGCCTCGCTGCCATTTTAAGAGAAGCGACAGAGCGGAGAAGTTTTTCCCTCCACCCCTCCCTATTGGACAGTGTGATTTTCTGGTCGCTTCGGGGCCGGGTGGGAATTTTTGCTTGAACCTTCAATTGGCTCTTTGGTTCTTGGCTTTTTCGCCCATCCCACACTGTCGCTAGTGTTTGAGATACGGGGTGAGTGGACTTTGGTCACTTTTGGCGGGTAGCACTGGTAAGGTAAAGATTTATGACCCATAGGTATCCGGCACGTTCCCAATTGACTGGCCAACACGTAGATAGGTACAGGGGAAACTGGATTGGCCGGTCAAGGGCGAACCATGAAAGGGGTGATGTTAGGAGCTTCACAGTCTGCATCACCTTGATATTTGGACAGATACACGTCATAGGGTGGGGTCAGTAGATAGTATATTGACTTTGGTCAACAATTTGTTTGTGTCAACAAACAAATTGATACAAATTGATACATGTAGCCAATAACCATTGGCATTTTGGGTGGAACCTTACCAGTGCTACTGCGGCCTGCTTGCCTTAAAGAATTACAATTGGATGATACACCAATTGAAAGTGATAATTCGGACTAGGGCATTATTCAATAAAAGTGGCCCAATGCCTTTAATCCAATACTGGTGCCTGAGTCTTTATTTGGGTGGGTGCGCCTGCAAAGAGAAGTACAGGTATAAGCAGAAAAGTTCTGGTATGAACATACATTGTTTCCACATCAAAGTGATATCTTTAAGGTCTAATAATGTTTATTTTGTAGAAGGCATCTATGAAAATGTTAAAAAAAGATGTTAAGGATAAATCACTAGACTTATTGGAAGCATTTCTCTTTCCTTTTTTCACCTCCGTTTTCATTTTCTTTTTTTAAACTTGAATTAAATACGTTTCTCCAACATTTTTAATTCACTAAAACTAAAATACCTGTCAGTTATACGTGAAGATAAGAGGGGTTTCAATTATTGTAAGATAATGATTTCCATGGTTCTCAATTTTTAATATGAATTTTAGAGGGAGAATGTGTGATTCCAGTTATCGTATTTACAGTAAGGGAAGCACAGCCCCTAAAGGCACAATAAATTCTTTCAGATGTCTGGATGCTTTTCTGAAGATTAGCAGGTAATTATCTGCTCTTTTTGATACTTCACTTGGGTTTAGGAATACCACAAGAAAAAGATACTGTCATTTTGATGCCTCAAGTTCAGAATCAACCTAAGGATGGCACTGATGCTCATATATTATAATTGAGTCCCCCGTTTCTGGGGAAAAAAAGTGTTAGGTTCAAAATTAGTTCAAGCATAATCTCAGGGATATAGTGGGAAAGCCAATGCATTAGGAGTCACAGGGTGGTTAATTAGATGCTAATCCATGTCTGAGTGTATATATAGTTTTCTTTATTGTGCTGGTGGTTTCATACTTTTGCCCAGCGCACAGTTAACTGTTGACACACATGAGACTAAGACTTCCACTTATATGTCTTCAGGGTTTGGAGGCTGTGGATTTGAAATGAGATGGGAAATATTGTATCAGTACCTTGCCTTCTCTCTTACCAGTGATATTTTAAGACACATTATTTGGATGCATTTTGTTAAAAGGAAATGTTTTACAGAGTTTCTTCTTCTTCTTCTTTTAAAGAAGAATTGTTTTTTATTCTTAAAAATGTTTATGGAACTTTCTTATTTGGTATAAATCTGTGGGTTGCAGTATCTGGCTATGGGGCCTAGAGCCAGGAATTTGAATCCTCTACTACAGGTACATCTCCTGAGAGAGTGTCCACCCAAGAGCATCTAGAATATGTGTGGCTGATAGCAGTAGCAATTAGACTTATATACCTTCCCATAGCGCTTGGTGTATTCTCTGGGCGGGTCAGGAGTTAATTAGCATTTTTGACCCCAATATGCTGGGTATTCATTTTACCAGCTTCGGAAGGATGATAGGCTGAGTCCACCTTGAGCCCTGATCAGGATTGAACTCACAACCTTTTAATTGCAGAACAGCAGTTTAACCACTGCACCACCAGTATAAAGTTATGTTTTCTGACACTTCTGTGGCCTTGGGCAAACTGCATGATCTCAGAGCTCTACCTGGAGCAAAGACTGGGGAACCACTTCTGAGTTCTTAATAACGACAAAGATCACCATAAGTCAAAATCAACTTAATATCATCTGTTATTGGTAATGCACATTTCTACCTAATTCTAGTGGAAATGGTTTGTTTTGTTTTTAAAAGTCCTAACAAGCAGATTTTCCAATCGGTGAAAAGCTATAAACCTGCTGTTGCTTAGCTTTCTGCAGATGCTTGTTTGTGTGTGTTTTTTTTAAAAAAACAACAACAACCATTTCACTGTCACTAAATGACTGCTGTACTGACCTTCCTCTGCTCAATTTTAAACTCCAACTCTTAGTAGCAGTATCATATCATTAGTAGCAGTATCATTAGTAGCAGTATCATACTAGCTTATTAACACAGCATTATTGCTGCTGCTCCAGTGCTTCTGAGATTATATTAACTAGTAACTAATAATAAATAGCCAAGTTAAATGAGAGGTGGAATTTCCAGTGTTGCACTCTTTAATAAAATGCATTATAGACATGAGGGTCTGGCCGTGTGTGCGTGCGTAAACATCTTCACCTCAGACCATTTCCCCTCATCAAGTCAGACTTCCTCAGCTGCATTCTCACTTGTAGGCAAACTGAGCATAGCTGATCTATCGCTGTCACTTTAGATCAGGCATTCACAACCTTTTTAAGCCAGGGACCGGGTCACGCTCCCTCAGACAGCTTTGGGGGCAAGATGGTCATTTTGTCCTTCCTCCACCACATGGCACTTCCTGGTGTGGTAGAGCCAGTGGGGGGCCACATGAAATAGTGCCACAGGCTGTATTTGGCCTATGGGCTGCAGGTTGAGAATCCCTGTTTTAGTTCTTAAAATATTCTCTTACTTTGCTTTTGAGAGAAATGTACTGTATCTAAAGTGAGCATCCTTAGAAAAGTGGTTGTTCCATTATAAAGAACATTTATTACAATAAAAGACTAAGGCGGACATTCTAGTCCCTCCACAGCGGGGTTCGATTTTTGGACTCTCTGCTTATCAGGTCTACTTTATTTCAAGGACTAAAAGTCTTAGCAGACTGTTATAGATTACACAAACTTATCGTATCAACTACAAGCTTTATGCGGAACTTTGGTATTGCAGGGGGATTTCATTGATAAATAAATATATAGGTACATCACCTGTCCCCACTAGAATATGTTAAGAGTACTGGATTTGTCCCGATATCTTTAAGTTTTGTGTGATACTGTCCCCACTCATCAGCAGCCCAGAGATTGGTATTTATCACACTCACCTGTCATAACATTATTTCTCAGCATAAGTTAACGTTCAACAAGCCCACATAGAGATGCCTGAGTGAGGCTTGGAACTCATTTAAAAGATAAAAGAAGAAATATGAATATATAAAAAGATAAATAAGAAAAAAGAAGATTTCCTAGACAAAAGAATTAAGAAATATAAGAAATAAGATATACAAGGTGGGTGTTGGTAATACTAACATAATTTATAAACAAGATTGTTCATCTATGGATTTATTGTGCATTATTTAAGTGTATTAAAGATTATTATAAAATTATTATACTCTATATTATAGAATTATTACATTATAAAATTACTAAATTGTAACATTCAATAATCGCATTGTATTGTTACAGATATTCAAATGTTGTATGTCTGAAGAAGGAATTTATTTCCGAAAAAATCTGTAACCCGGGAGATTTTTGCATAGTGTTTGGATTTAATTTTACCTTTTTCTGAGCCTCGAATGGAGAATGTTTGCTTCTATGGATTATACCATTCGGCCACTGCTTTGTTTACATATAGGAAGGCGACACCATTATACCAAATCATGTTTTAGATCATAAATTTGTTTTATGATTGATGTAGTAAACAAATCCAAAAAGGCAGATGACTTCCCAAGAATGAGAGTATGACTTATTTTATCCATTCTTCTTCCTCTTTCTCTCTTTGGCTAGCCTACCTAGTTCTCTAAATCTCTAAAATAAATCCCAGCAGTAACAGTCTGAACTCTGTAGCCCCAAATCTTGCTCTGAATCTCAAGTGTTATAATATACCTGATCCCTGAGTGTCCCTCCACCCACAACTAGCAGTGGTGACGGCTGCAGAAGGACTATGAAATTTGAAAGTACACTCTTTCAAGATTACTAATCAGCTCATTAAACACTGATTATGTCTTAAATTGTCATAATCTCATGTCACAGTCCTTAATGTCATCAGATATCACTTCTGTCTGGAAATTTGGTTAATTGTTGAAATGTACAGGCTTCATTTCATGATAGGTACTTTATAGAGAAATAATTGTTCTCAGGTAATTCCTGAAAGCACTGTAATACTGAGCTCCTCAGTCCAAACCTTAGAAATATGACAATGAAAGTACAGTATATGGACTTTTGCCTGTCTTCCAATAATTATAAATATGGGGCAAATTTCTCAAAGAGTGAAGGAGTTTCAAATTCTGTAACGGAGGGGATTGGTAAACTGTGACCATGGACCATTTGACACCATGCTACCCTTTCCAAAAATACAAATAGCTCTTAAGTTGAAAGTTGTACCCTCAGAAGCTTTGGTCATTAAAGGCCATTTTGGCCCATTCCTCACTGAATAAGTTTCAGGCTCAAAATATCCTTTATCAGACACTGGATTTTTTTAAAAAAATCATTCCTGCTTCTAAAATGTGCTTTTCTAAAAACCCCAGATAATTATATTTTGATCTTGAGCATCCTCCGAGACAGCCTTTAAACTGCATGTTGAACCTCCTAGGTTTCTGGTGACATTATTTGCCAGTTTTCAGTTAAAAAGGGAAAACAATATATCAGGGAGGGAGAAAATGATGAATCAAAATAAATAAGATCAATGTGGATGTATTGTCTTCTGTGGTCCTGAGGGGGTCACTGCCCACTCTTTCTTTTCCATTGCTTTTTAAACTATCCTTTCCCCAAGCACCTTCTTATAGACTAGGAGTCTATAAGTTTCAGTTCTTTTTGTGTATCCCCCTTCCCCTCTGGCAACCTTACAGGTTTCCTTGTATTCGGAATGGAGAGAACTTGGGACTTTTTCAAAATATTCAAAATGGAGACAATAAAAACCTAGAGTGATGTCCAGCACTCTCAGGTCTATGAGTGTTTCACTTTTAATATTCTGTATTTGCATCCATGGATATCAAACTAGTATCCTTTATACATTGATTAGTCATCTGATCATAGCAGGTTAAAATGTGGTAACAGACATTAGATAAAATATGATTACGGGGGGGCTGGCCAAGATGGCCGCTGAGTAACATCTAGTTTCAGACGCTTGCGCTAAACAAAGTGGTAAATAATGTGACGGAGTGGATTGGAGAAATTTTAAAGTGGTAAATTCTAAAGATAAGATCCTTGCCTGTCTTCCTGAAAAGTTTGTTGATCTTTTGAGGCTGGATGGTCGAAGTTCGGGAGGTTTTCTGGTGGATGAAGCTGCGACTGTAGTCGCGGCTTTTCTGCCAGGAGCCGTGGACGGGACCAGTGAAACTGCTGAGAAGTGCTTTGGAACTGGCTTTGGAATCGGCAAGGAGCTGCTGGACGTGAAAGTAATTTATATGTAAGTGCTTGACTGGAGCTTGACTGGAGCTATAAATCTTAAAGCCGGCTGGGATTTTTTTTTAAAAAAAAAAGGAGCTCGGACACTGAAATGGAAGAGGGGAGAAACGATTGAAAGCAAGAACTTGCTTTGTAATGGCGACGGTCCTGGAAAAATGAAAGGGACTGTGTCTGGGTGGTTTTTTTTTCTTTTTCTACACGCCAGAAGACCGTGCCATGTTTTGACAACAAAGTGGATTAATTACTTTTGTCTGGGCTAGACTATTGGAGAAAGATTGTGAGTTTCCCCGGCTTAAGCTGCTTGGAGGAAGTTTTTTTTTCTCTTTCTTTCTTTGTTCGCTCCTCAGAAGGAGAAAGGGGTTTTTTCTTTTCCCCACAAGTTCAAGCACTTGCTGGAAAATGGCGCTTTGACTGTCCACTTCAAAGGAAGGATTAGGTGGTTTTGATTGTTTGCTCCCTTCACCGTGTGGATTGCAAATATTTGTTTGCTTATTGTGGAATATACTGCCCCTCACCTCGTCCCCAAGCTGGTTAGATTTCGGGTTTTCCTTGCTCCTGGTCTCCCCCCCCCTTTTTTTTCTCTTTCGGTTGGCTCGTTTTTTTTGTTTTTTTTGTTTTTTTTTTTAAAGAAAGAAACTTGGGCTGACTGTTCCCCTGAAGCTCCTTCACTGTGATTGGAAGACACCTGATTGGATTATTTGCTTTGGGGAAACGGACTCGCTGTGGATTAATATTTTTTATTGCTCTCCCCCCCCCTTTTTTTCCTCTTTTTTTTTCTTTCCTCTTTCTCAAACTGCCTGCTGGGAGAATTGTTTCCTTCTGTTTTATCGTTGTGGATTGCAGTAATTTTTGGATCTTCTGCTGACATAAGAACTTTCCTGCTGTATCTGTGGAACCAATGGCTGCAGTGTTGTAAGCTCTATTGCATTGACAAACTGTTACAGCGATCTGCAGCAGTGGGTTTGAAATATATTGCATTATTATGGATAAAGGTACAAGAGGGAAAGCGAAGGAAGAAGAACAAGTTGTAAAGCCTAAGAAGATTGAAAAAGCACCAATGGATGAATCTGCTCAGTCATCATCCCCGCCCACAGTGCCATTGGATCAGACTCAAATTATGGTGGAAATTGGCAAGTTGATGCAAAAAATGGAGAAAAATGAGGCTTCAAGGGTGAAAGACAGAAATGAAATATTTAAAAGGCAAGACAAGACGATGTCATCATTGGCAGATTATACAAGAAAGGTGGACCTAAGTTTGAATAAATTTGAGGGAATGTTGAAATTGGTTCAAACCGAAGTGGATGCTGTAAAGAAGGAAGTAAAAGGGACTCAGGAGGTGGTGCGGGAGAACAAGCTAAAATTGGAGGAACAGGAAAGGAAGATAGATGCTGTGGAAGATATGATGAGAAAGCAGAACATTCTGATCCGTCAGGTGCCAGAACGCACTCCGGATTTGTTAAGAGAGAGGGTGGTTCAGTGGTTAAATGGTTTAAAAATGGGGAAGGAATTTGTTCAGGAGGATTTTGTAAGTGTATTCTGGGTGGGTCCAAGAAGAGGGAGAGTGGTTCAAAGAAATGTGCTGGTTAAATTCGCAAATTGGGCAGATAAATTAAAAGTAATGGCTCATCTGAAACGAGTTGGTCCTGACGCGTTGAAATTTGATGGTTCAGATGTTGAAGTTTACAATGATATTTCATTAAAAGAAAGAACATGGAGTTATAAGATGAGGCCTGTTACTAAATTATTGATGAGTAAAAACATAAGGTATAACTGGAGATTTCCACAACAATTGCGCTTTTTCTATGATAAAAGAATGCAAGTTATTGATGAAGGCACTAATCCATTGGAATATTTGAGTTTGTTGGGATTGGTACAAGTAGACTCGGAAGAATGGAAAAATCTTAAGAAGGAAATGACGGATTCTGGAGCTTTGGGGAGGGAATATGGGAGGGAGGAGTCCGGTGGGGCAACAGGTGGAACACCACAGCGAGGGGAGGAGGAGGAGGAGCCGTCCTTGATCATGGTGGAGGAGGAGATAGGTAAGGAACAATGAGCATTAGATAGTAGTAATCTTAAGTACCTAATAGAGGTAGAATGGGTAAATAGCACATAGCGCCGGCAGTAGGGCGCATCTTGCAGGTCCCCCCTCTCCCCTCTTTGGTTGACAGAGGCGACTTTTCGTTGGAAGGTGGGGAGAGTGAAAGTGTGTGTTTTATGTAGTTGGTATGGTGAAGGGTTGTTGGTGGCACGCCCGATGGAGAGTTTAAAGTTGGGAGAAGAATTTGGTTATGGGTAGTATTAAAATAATATCATGGAATGTGAAAGGTACAGGTTCTGTTCTTAAGAGACGGAGGTTGGAATCGGCGTTGAAAAAAGATAGACCAGATATTTTATTTTTACAGGAAACACATCAGAAATCAAAAGATACGAATAAACTTTATCTGGGTTGGATGCAACATTATGAGATGGCGTTTGGAACATCCAAAGCAAGAGGGGTGGCAACTATGATTTCTAGAAAGTTAGGATTTGAAATCACAAAAAAGATTGCTGATCAAGAGGGTAGGTATTTGTTGTTAAGAGGAAAATTGGAGGATGAGGAAATATTGTTGGTAAATATTTATGCTCCGAATGACCACCAAGCAGTGTTTCTTGAAAAAATTCGGAAAATAGTGGAGTTGGAAAACGTTGCAAAAACTATTGTGGCTGGTGATTTTAATCTGATTAGGTCAGGATTAGATTGCACAAACATAGCTAGAAGTGGAATGGGGGTGAAAGGGAAGGTGATGGACAAATGGATGAAAGTTATGGGTTTGAAGGATTCGTGGAGAGAGTTTAAAGGTTTGGAAAGGGCATACTCCTTTTTTTCGCATGTACATGGGACCTACTCGAGAATAGATTACGTTTTTCTGTCGGAAAACTTAATTGGGGACATAGAAGGTACGGAAATTGGGATTATTAAGGAATCAGATCATGCTAAAGTATATTTGGAATTGAAAGCACAAAAAAATATTCAAAGAGTTAGAAATTGGAGGTACGATCCTAATTTGTTCAAAGATCAGAAAAGCAAAGAGGCAATTATGGAAAGCTGGAAAGAAAGTTGGCATTGGAACGATAATAATGAGGTTAATTTTAACATTGTATGGGATACCATGAAGTCAGTTTTTGGGGGGAAAGCATAAAATTGGCAAGCCACAAATATAAAAAGTATAAAGCAGAACACATAGAAAAAGAAAGGGAAATAAAACAATTACAGGAAGAACACGCAAAAAGTAAAGATAAAAAAATTCTCTTGAAATTACAAGGACTCAAGGCAGAAGTAATGGGTAAAGATATTGATAAAGTTAAACGAGATTTGATTTATTTAAACAGAGAATATTTTGAATTTAGTAATAAGAACTCAAAACTATTAGCAAGAGCAGCTAAGGTTAAAAGGGAAAAAAGAGAAATTGGGGTGTTAGTCGACAGGCAAGGTTCAAGGTGCAATAAGAATAGCGATAAATGTAAAATAGTTAGGGAATTTTACCAGGTGTTATATGCAAAGAAAGAAATAGATATGGAAAAGCTTAAAAGGATATTGGAGAGGCAGTTAGGGAATGGGATAAAACAAGAGCATAGGGAGAAAATGGAGGAAAAGATAACTGATAAAGAGGTTAAGGGGGTAATAAACGGATTGAAGATAGGGAAAGCCCCGGGGGATGATGGATTATCAACAGAGTTCTACAAAGAATTTAAAGAGGTGGTGGTCCCGAAATTGGTGAAGTTATATAATTATATACTAGATGGAGGATCAATCCCGACTTCATGGTATAACACTACAATTGTTCTTTTGCCAAAATCTGGTAAGAATTTGGAAAGAGTGGATTCGTACAGACCAATTTCGCTTATAAATCAAGATGCGAAGATCTTCACGGCAATATTGGCTAACCGTTTAAATAGTTTTATGGGGGAATATATAAATGTTGATCAAGTTGGGTTTCTAAAAGGACGACACATGGCGGATTTGACTAGAAGGGTATTAGATTTAATAGACAATGTTAATCAAACAAAGGAAAAAGTGGGATTACTATCATTGGATATTTTTAAGGCATTTGATTCATTGCAGTGGTCTTCAATTAAGGAAATAGTTAGAAAATATGGGTTCGGGGATAAATTTAATAGGGTTATAGATTTACTATATCAAAAAGGAAATGCCAAGGTTAGAGTAAACAAGGAGCTTACGGATGTGGTAAAGCTAGAGGCTGGTACTAGGCAGGGTTGCCCATTATCTCCTATCTTGTTTATAATGGCAATGGAGATTTTAGCTAAAAGTATAAGGGAGGATTCAAATATAGAAGGGATTATGGGTAATAAAGTGAGTATGTATGCAGATGATACATTGCTTATGGTGAAGCACCCGGAGCAGGTGATGGATAGGATTAAAGATCATCTACAAGTATTTCAAGCTATAACTGGATTAAAGATAAACTGGGACAAATCTGAATTGATGTTGTGCAATTTGAAACCGAGCGAGATGGGTAGCACGGTGTCGACACTTAATATACAAATCACAGATAAGCTGAAGTATTTGGGGATAATCATTTCAAATAAATTAGAAGAACTCAAACGATTGAATTATGACAGCTTGAGAATTGAATTTAAGAATAAAATACAAGAACTTCAGAAGTTAAAACTGTCATGGTTCGGAAGGATTGCCATGTGTAAAATGATATTGTTACCAAAGATTAACTTTTTATTTGATACACTAGCGATCCACTTAAAAGAGAAAGAAATTAATGAGTTTCAAAAAATGTTTAATGGTTTTTGTAATGGAGGTAAAAAATCTAGGCTTCCAAAGAAATTATGGTATTGGTCTCAGAAAAAAGGGGGTTTGGGTATGCCAAATTTGTTATTATATTATCGAGCATTTCAAGTTAAGAATGTTGTGAAGATCTTGGCAAGAGAAAAGGTAATTTGGGAACAATTGGAAATGAAAGAGTATAGAAATATTGGAAACTTGATTTTTTTGGGAATGAAGGATAAGGTGAAAAGGTCAAATAATTTTATGATGAAAGGTCTCATGGAGGTGTGGAAGAAGGTAAAAAAAGATATGGTTCCGAATCTCTCTCCAATTTTGGAATTGACTGATATGATGTGTTTCCCAATAAAATTAGACAAAGAAAAAATGGAAATATTGGATAAAAATGGGACGTTGTTATTGAAGGATTGGTTAAAAGCGTGTGATGTTGATGCCGAGCGGGAAAAAATGTTTGAGATATTAAATCTGAATTGGTTTCAGAAGTTAAAGGTGGACAATTGGAATAAAAAATATAAACGAGAAATAGGGATAGATAGAATACATACGGAATTTGAGGAATTGGTAAGGAAGATTAGAAAAGGGGAAAGCAGTATTAAAGGTCTTGTAAGCAAGCTTTATAATATACTGAATAGAGGTGCAGATCCACAGGAGGACTTGAAACGGAAGTGGGAACAAAATTTGAATATAAAGATCAGGGAGATTGAATGGAAAAATAAATGGAAAAAGAGGATTATGAGAACAATGTCTGTAAGAATTAAAGAACATAATTTTAAAATGTTGTGGCAATGGTACCTGACACCATTAAGACTTTACCAGATGGATAATAAAAGAGATAAGTTATGTTGGAGATGTAAAGAAATTGATGGAACCCTGCCTTCTGCGTGCAACCATTGTTCATACATGCCCACACCCATGCCAGCCTCAGCGATTGGCTGAGGCATGCCGCAGTGGTTCCTGGGGCATGTAGTTTTCTCGGTTTTCATGGGTTTGTGGAGCACAGAGCCCCCCTGCCGCCCCAGACTCTGGCTATGCAATCTGTGACACCAAAGGTAGGTGTGTGCCAACATTCAGGGGGCTCAGTCGAGGGATGTGAAATGCATTCGGGACACACAGATGCACACTTCTGTTTTATTTATATAGACTATTCTATTGTAATATATATACCTTGGAGTCATTATTCAGTAAGGAGCCCATGCAAAGGTAGACATCTCCATGATGACATTCTTCACATACAAATGGATCTGGGAAATCAAATCCATCTGCATGCAGTTTTTTAGCCATTTGTATATCATGTCACCTGTTGGCTAGGTGGACCATGATGTGTGCCCTCCACGTTCTCCTTGCCCAAGAAATCTGACAGAGGGCACTTTGGTGAGTCTTAGTCCCAGCTTAACATAATTGACAAGTGATGTGGAACACTGCCTAGTTATACTACTCAAACCCCCGCACCTTGACAAGGTTCTCTCCTAGTGGGGGATTGTAATATATATACAGTACTGTGATATATAGAGAGAGATGTAAATAAATAGATAGATAAATAGATAGGAGGCCTCCAGAACCTCCTTCCTATGAAACCAGGTCTAGATGATTGTGGTACATAAAGATGTCTACTTTGTAAAGGAGGGTAGATTTTACATTACACTGACAAAAATTTCCTTACATGCAAATTTTAGTAATCAACCATTATACTGTACATGAAACAGATACTCAAGATGTTCTGGAAATGCATGTATCCACTTAGTAAATTCACATTAATCACACCCAAACATTTTCCAGGAGGGAGAGGGAGCTGTAGGCATCTATCTGTCTTCTGAGAAGAAGGCAGTCTTGTAACTAATCTTATATGTTACGTTGATCTGTGCTTCCTATGAAATAGCTCTCTAGTTGGAAAAAATAATAGTTAGATTTAACTAGCTGAGGTATACTACTGTAATCTTTGCATGAGAAAAAAATAATTATTCTGTAGTTAGCAGATATTTTTTGAGAGATGCTCAGCTTTCAATACAAACACTACACTGCTTTTAAAACGAATACAGACAGCAAAAGAGTCTCTTTGACTGGAAATCTCTTAGTGGCTCTTTCAGATTTTCCAGGCATTGTCATATGTGAGTTTCATTGTCAAAGGACATAGCATATATAGAATTGCCGTTTTGGGGGAAAAGAAACAACACACCTGCATTTTCAAGAAGGGGTAATGCTTTCCCTGATAATGTTGAAAGTATTTCTCTTTGAAAAATGGATATAATCTAGGCATAACATGAAGAATGGAAGAGGATCATTGCTAGATCCGATCAAGATTAATAAACTCAACCAATTAGTTGTTTCTAATGTAGGGAATAGAAAGTCACACTAATCTGTTTGTTCTGCAAGTACCATGTATAGAGAAAAGCTATTTTAATGCTGGCAAAAACTCTAGGAAGATAAGTCCCCAACATATTCTGGCAATTTCTTTTTTGTGGAGAGTTTTTGCACTCATTAGGTTAATGGCCAGAAAATAGAATACAGAAAAGCCCCTACTTACAAAAAAAAAGTCTGTTCCATAGGCTCTTGCTTAAATCAGTTTTTTATGTAACTTGAAGCAAACCCATAGGAAAAATTATTTTTTACATAACTTGAAGCAAACCAATAGGAAAAATAATTTTTTATGTAAATTGAAGCAAACCCATAGGGAAATGAATTTTTACGTAACTCGAAGCAAACCCATAGGAAAAAGAATATTTATGTAACTCAAAGCAAATCCATAGGAAATTGTGTAAATTGGGACATGGTTTTAGCACAAAATCATGATGTAAGTCGAATTTTATGTAACTCAAGGCATATGTAAGTCGGGGTTTTACTGTAACAGTGTTCCTTAAATCATGCAGCTACCAGTCACTAACTCATATAGCTAAGAGAATAAACAGATCCACAGGTAAGTAGTCTATCATTGGCTTTTAGTTATGAGGGTTATATGCAATGGTTAGGTTCATATATTTATGCCAGTGAATTCTAGTTTCAGGAAACCAACAGCAAAGGACAGTTGTCTTCATATCTTGTTTATTTCCTTCTGGCTGGACAATATGGGGAAACATGATACTGAACGACAGCTACCAGGACTTTGATTATTTTAGGAACTGTGTATTTGTCCTTAATCTCTGAAAACTGGCCAGAATATATCTGATTTGTTACAGTCAGTTTTCCATACAGGAGCATAATTATGAACAACATAGATGTTTACAATCTTATAGTATTGTGATTCAGTGATAATTTACACTTGTGACAGGTACTTTTTAATTTCTGCCATATTGAGTCACAGCTACATCTTTTGAAAATATATATTTAGCAGTGTCTTATCTGCATATAAGAAATGTCAACTATAGCTGCATTTTGTAGTGGTGATGATGGTGAATGAATCATGCCTATAATTTTTGACCAAATGTCATCATAATCAGCATAGTGTTACACAGATTGTCTATCCCTACTGTGCTGAAAGTGATGCTGATCCAAAGCCTGGTTTAAGAGTTACATATTTTTTTTAATACCCCCACTTTTAGAATTTTAGAATTGCCTTGAGGAATGTTGTTTTGTTTTGCACAAGAACAAGTTGTTTTTCACAATAAAATTGTTGCATTACAGTTCAGGGATGATTACAAAACCTATGTATAGGGAAACATATATGTTCCCGGGTATGAGGCAATGGAATAATTAAAGCATCATTCAGTTAAAAAGAAGATCATGGATGAATAGAGACCTCAAGTGTTGACCAAAAAGTTCCCAAGACACTCCCTTTTCAACCTCAACCTGGTAGTAACAACTTCATTTTTTTCAAGACAGCTTGGCTTTCTTACAGTTTATCTTAGAAACACATTTTTTAAATTGCAACTTCCTGCTACAATGAAACAGTAATTAACTACAGCTATCTGCTGAGTGTTTATTTAGGAAACCCAAGTTAGTGTCAGAAACATTTTTGCAGTAGTTCTAACTTAGGTACATAACACATTTAGAAGTAATAAAAGTGGCAACAAGTTGCCAGCATAACCAATGAAAGCATGCTTGTTAAAGGAGGGAAACAATTTTTTTGCCTCAGCATTTCCTCTTTTCACATGTAAATGTATGCAAATTTCATCAAGCAATTAACTGATTAACAAAAACTTATGGACTTAATCCACCAAGCCATCTCTGATCATACAACATCTATACAATCTAAAATTAGATCTACCAGTGCATCCGTGTTACTTTTATTTCCCTCAGCTCTGAGCAATTTAAGAGCTCCAACTAAAAATATGGTCCATAACCCTGCACCCTATATGCTTCCTTACCCAAGGTTTGCAAGAGTTTGCACAGACTATAATCATAATCATCTCCTTAATGATATAACCACCATGTCCTAATGATTGCCATCATGCATATCAGGAGGAGCCCCATGCAGCCTGTTGCCCTCTGCACAAGTTGGAATGTTGCCTTGAGTGGGTTAATAAAGTGTTTTATGCACTACTTGTGGTGCTTTGGCCTTCAGTGGAACAATGGAGGATGGCAGGCAGGCAGGTTCACAATGCACCAATGTAATTCAACAAGGTTGTTCCATGACTTCTCAGGAGAATGCAACAGGTTGTGCTTTCCTGGCCTTCCAAGTTCGTTGAGCAGACAGAAGCAGAGGCTCCAAAGCCAACTATGCCTATGCAAAGATGTGGCTCCTGCCACTCTTCCTAGCCACCATGCAGGGGCAGCGGAGTCCTCCTAAGGAACCAACTTCTTCTGCAATCCCACACGTTTGAGTGAACAACCATAATGGGGTATGTTGGTAGGTTGGTGATGTGATTTAGCTGCCTGATTCTGATTTTCTAGCATAGATCCAGCTTCGTAAAGTGAACATTTTTACTGGAATATTTAGGAGTTGAAAGGAAGCATCTTCCAATACAGATGGGCCTAAATTGGGGAAAGGCAAAGTACAGCTCTTGAGAATTTGTTGAACTGCATCTCCCCTCAGCCTTAAGTCTGCATGGTCAGAAGTGAGGAATCCCCAGGATCTGAACTCTAATAACTTCCACAAAGTTTTGTTCCCCCAGATCTGATAGCTCCTCAGTCTCTATGCTCATGAGCAACAGGAGTAACAATTCATAATAAATAAAAATCTATTAAATTCAATGTGAGGGCTCTTCAGAAACTGAAAACTAATATAAGAGACGTTTTGTCAAAGCAGTCCAGCAACATAGATGGCCTATGTACATATTAAAGCTGCATTGAATTGTGCAGTTCTGAGACCTAAGCATTTAGCACAGCTTGTTCTCTCTGTGCTTGAGACATGTCTTCTTCAAAAACAGAACAGAATAAGAAATATCCTAGGTACCTGGAAGCAATGTGATGGGTTGCTCTTGGATCGGGAACAACTCGTAACTTGAAACCTGTATGGAATAAATTATCCTCTCTCCCCACCCACCCCAGTTAAGTATTCAAACTACTTCTCTCAGTAGTTTGAATACATCACTGAAGAAGAATGCTATTGGCCATATTTACATGTAGTTCTGCATCTACCTCCATCATCCCTTCTTGTTTTTTGAGGCTGACACAACCTAGTAAACAATTATATTCAAACTTAAGCTGGTTTCCATCCTTTTTCCTTGTGTACACACATACTTCAGTTTAATTCAGTTGTAGATTGAACTCTTCATTCATAGATTTGGGAAACTACACTCTTGACATTTGTTACATCTTCTTTACAGATTGTTTCCTAGAGGAAAATCTCTAATTTTCTTAATCTTTTTAAAAACCATGATTATTATTTTTTTTAAAAAAGGTGTTTGAAGTCCTTGAATTTACCCCAGGGCTCTTGGCCATCTTTAATTCCCATTTCTAATCCCTTAACACCCTTAATCAAGCCTTCAGTAGTTTTAATTATTATTCAACATCTTATTTAGGATTAGAATTCCCCCCCCTCCCACCATTACTCTATGAATGTAGATAATCAAATATTCATTTTACGACCACAATTAAAATATATTTCCCCCAAAGATGTTAAAAACCTATTAGGACTGCAGGGAGTGATGAAATTGGAAACAAGGTGTATATTCTGATAAAAACACACATCTGTTTTGAAAAAAGGTTTTGAAAAGTTTTTTTCATTGTAAGATAAATAAAAAAATAGGGACTGTGGTGGCTTAGTCATCAAGACACTGAACTTGAAGACTGGAAGGTTGGCAGGTCAGCAGTTCGAGCCCCAAATGCTGCATGATGGAATGAGTTCCTGTCTTGTCCCAGCTCCTGCTAGTGTAGCAGTTTGAGAGCAAGAAATTGCAAGTAAATAGGTACCACTTCGGTTGGAAGATAATAGTGTTATGTGCACTCCAATGTCTAGTCATGCCTGCCACATGTCCAAAGAAATGTCTGACTCTTTGGTTGTAAATGGAGGTGAGCACCAAACCCTAGATTTGGATATAACTGGCTTTCGAGCAAGGGTGACCTTTACCTAAATAAAGAATACAGGTTTAGCACAGTGAATTTCTTTTCCCTTCAATGAGTATAGTACATTGGCTGAAATCCTGTTACTTTAACTTGTGCTGCAGTAGTTTTTATTTTTTATTTTTGCAAATTAAAAATGCCTGATTTCCCACCCCAAAGGTTACAAGTCTCTTCTGCAATCCCTTTTGTCAGGGGGAAGCCATTGGGTGCCAAATGATGCACAAGGAATAGTCTTTAATTTCCAAGAGTCACCACTGGCAGAATGATCTTACCAGAGGAGGCAATTTTAAAAAATTAAAGACTTCCTTCTTTTCCCCTAGTGCTTCCCACCATTGAAAGTGGTCCCAAGGGAGCCTTCAAACATTTAGGGGAGAGGACTCAGACATCTTCAATTTATGAAAAACTACAGAATAAAGTTCCACAACAGGATTTGAATCAGTGCTTGGAAACAATAAATTTTTTGACTGCAGCTAGTAAACTATCCGACTCAGCATGTCCAAAGCTGATTCTAGGATATGTTGTCCAAATATATGCATAGTTTTTCCAAGGTTTTGACTAGGGTTGTGCACAAGAATTGAATACATCTCAAATTTTGAAAGGAGTCAGCTTGGTTAAGACTGATTGGTATGAGATGCCATTTGAAGTGAAATGGTGATACCCAATCATCAAGCAAAGTGAAGCAAATGTATGAACAGTGTACGAATTGTTTATGAATGTACAGATTGTGTCCAGAGACATATTGGAAAGAAAATGTATGACTTCAGCCTTTTTATTTTTCTATACTTTTAAAAAAAATATAACTTCAGTGATTCCTGGTATGCAAATCCTTGAAGCTACCTGTCTGACCCTGGTTTATTCCTCCCTTTAGGATCTATAGTTATCTTCAAGTTTCATGTGTATCTGTGGAAAGACAAAAAAGAAAGATCGCTGCTATTTCAATTTTCTTATGCAAGACAGGTTTACAAATGGGCTCGGACACAGAGCACGGTTCAGATCAGGTGGGGCACAAGGTACTCTGGATCAAAAAAGGAACTGGCCTCAAAATTGGTCTAAGGGACCCATGCACAGTCCTCCTCTAAACATCATGAGAAATGACACCATTCCCTTTTTGGAGTAACTTTGATTTTTGGATTACTTTTAGGTTACGGTGCCTGATAATTTAGAGAAGAGGATTTGAAGGAAATACTGAATGAGTAGTGGTTTGCAGGGAGGCAAATACTATGGACAAGACAAGTAATTAGATGGATAGAGAAAAAGAAAAAAAGTGAAGAATTAACAAGAACTGCATTGAGAGAGAGCTTCTAGCACTTGCCAAATAAAGTATACCCATTTGTTAGAAATTAAAGGGAAATACTAAACTATTGACCAAAATTGCTCTCTTTTTGTATCCACTAACAACTGTAATTCAAATTTTTTGTGGGTGTGGGTTGTTTTGAGATTTGTATACAACATGTTGCCTTCACATTTATATATATAAAAATCTCATGTTTTTGGCTGTTTCAAAACCATGTATCTTTTCTGTGTTCCTTTAGGAGGAAGGGTATATCTTGCTATGTAATGTTTTCTGTCTTCTATTTCTCCATAAGCCCTGTGAATAGTGTGCATTGTGTTCCATTTGGCTCTGAAGCCCTTATCGGTGTGTTCTTAGCATGGAATTTATCTAGCGCCCTGAGAGATTGTCAATGCAACCTAGGAGCAAAATTGATTGAGAGGGAAGCCTCCAGCATGATACACAAAAGTGTTATCCCCAGAGCCAGTGTTTGAGTATCTCAATCAGTTATATATAGATGGGGAGAAGAAGTGCTCCCAAATTCACATGCCTCGCTCAAAGAAATCTTATCTGCACAGAGCCAACAGAATCAAACAATTCCAATGAGAGTTCCCATAGCAGATGGCTCAATTTGTGCTAGCTAAGCAACTGAATCAAGCATTGTCTGTTTAAGAGGGTGGTGGGGCATGGAGAAGAGGAACTACCAACCTGGATGGACAAAGTGATTGTTAAACTTGTATTTATTGGTGGTGTGCAAACTTTAATTATCCCCACCATCATTTTTATCAATTTTGCATTTGGACAGACATTTTCTATATCATGCAGTAGCCTACAAATGGCCAGACGTTCACTTTATAATATGAACAAAGCTCATTGGGGACATTCTATGAATCCAGAAGAGTGACACTGAATCTTGGAGATTGTGTCTTACTTTACAAGTGAGTCTCCAGTATATTACAGCTGTTCATTATCATATGAATTTAGCACAATTTGTGAATTCTGTAGATCACTGTTATCTGGGGGTTTCTGTTCCATGTTGTGAAAACTGATGCACATTATTTTACTTCTCTGAACACTGAGTTGTGACAAGCAATGCATGAAGAATAATACCAGTAAATGGCTTGTGCCAAATCAGGTTCTCTCCCACCCCGCCATACCTCATACATAATCTTTTCCACAATAGCAAAATTGCTAATACACAACAGAAGTAGACTGGCAAAACTTGGTTTAAAATATTATGTAACTTTTTTTTAAAAAAAAGTAAGGCTCTTTTTAATTTTATATTTCAGCTCACTATACAAATGTGAAACTGGAAAGTGATCTCTTTCATTCAACTGTATATTGACTGTGCACCACAATTAGTTTTCATCCATATCTATAAAACAGAGGTCTGGGTTTGTATGTGCTCGAAAGGCTTCCACACCCCTGGACCAATCTCGCTGAAATTTGACACATACATACCTTGGCCTTGCGAGATCAGTACTGTCGGGGTCACAAGCTGCATGTAAGGGTGTATGCCCCCAAATTAGGGAAACTATGACTCCCATGGTGCCTTGGGTGCATTCGGCGGTTAATCCCGCAGAGAGGGGGGAGGGAGGGAACCTGGCACAGTGACAGTTAGCTGTGCATGCACACCACAGCTGCGCATGCGCACCATGCTGCAGAGACCAACTGCCTACATTTTTTAACCACCCACCCATCCATCAGCTGGCCTTCTTTCCTCCCTCTGTCCCAGGAGACCCACTCCCAGCCTGGCCCCGACCCTTCGCCACTGCCTCCACCACACTGCAGAAGGCTAGGAAGGAATGAGGATGAGGAGAACAAACTGCCCTTTGTGCAGCCTGGTGATGCCACCGGCCTACAGGGCCTGGGCCTACTTGTGCCCCGGGGCTCCGGCCCCATCTCACCACCGCCAGTGGTGGCACTGGCGCCTCCTCTCTCTCAGCCCCGACTAGGCCGAAACCCAAGCCCAGGCCTTGGCCCATGACCATGATGACGAGGACAGAGAGGGCGACCAGGATGCCACCACTGCCAGGTAAGCCTTCAGGAAGAAAGAAGGGGGAGAAAGGAAGAAAAAAATAGAGTGGCCTGGCTCTGCCTCTGGGAGGGCCAGGTGAGAAAGGTGACACCCCAATCTAAAAGATACAAGGATCTGATGGAGTTTCTCACAACAAAGAACTTGGATTTAAAGTGGTTGCAGAAAGCACTTTAAGAAAGACATAGCTGCATATCATACAGATTCTGGTAAATATGCCTCTGCTTATGAAACACTTATGAAATGCTAAAGATATTATTGTTACACTCACAGGTTTTAGGTTGAGTAGTCTCTGAGTTTTTGTGTCATGTGCAGCTAATCTGGACTCTGGAGGTACTTTCAGGTAAAACCAAAAGCAGTTAAATAGGGCTTAGATGCCTTGCCCAGTATGGAGAACATGCATTCTGAGAAACTTTCCCAAAGTGTTGGCTGGCCACAGTATATGTTTGGTGTTAATCAATTACTTGCCGCCACAAAACTAACACGTAGCTTGCCAAGTGATGCTTGATTGGTATCATTATTTTGTTTTCACTGCCTATCCTCTTCCTAGAGCACTACTTATACATGGAAGCCAGCCTGTCCTAAAGAATTCATAGCTAAAAATTCATTGCTAAGGAATCAGCTACCACTCAGTCAGTTTAGAAAACAGGAACATACAGTGATAGGGAAAAAATACAAAATCCTTTTTCACAGTTGCTGCAGAGGAAGAGAAAAACAATGACTTTGTTGAGAAGGGGTTTCCAATCTAAGGCCCGTGGGCCAGATCCAGCCCATGGTGCCATTTCATGTGGCCTCACACCCCCAACACAGAAGCATGTATCTCTCTCACACAATACACTCACCATCATCAACCAACAGGAAATGCCGGCAGAACTATACTTCCTGTAAAGAAAAAAAAACCAAGCAAGGCCGGGTAATCAGCTAGTTAGTTGATAAGCATGACAAACCATATCCATGCATTAGATTTTGACACCACTGCAGGTAAAACTGTGTAAGATTCTCTGCTTTCTGTTTAGAATACAAGCTCTCTTAAGCATCGAAGGACATTTGTTGTTATTTTGCAGGTGAGTTTGCTTTGGTTTGTGATTGGTCATTGGGAAGTAAACACGAGTGTCTTTGTCAGTCTGATTTCTTATATATGAAATTCAGGGGAAATGACATTGCTTGAACACAAATTCTTTTCAGCTTCTAAATGAGAATTGGGTCTCTTGTGCAGTTGGTGCCAGATGCTGAAATACCATGCCTTCAGTACTAATTCTTACATAAGAGCTAGTTATCAGGACATCCAAATTCTAAAAACAATATACACAGTTTTGATTAAGAAGCAAACCACAAGAACAAATTTTAAAAATCATGCCAAATGATGTAACTTGGGTATTTCCTGCAAATACAATAATAACAGATCAATATGAAAAGCAAATATGAGGTAGATTGATTCCCTAAAGGAAGCCACAGCCTTGAGTTTACAAGAGATGAGCAAATCAGTTGAAGGCAGTTTTAGATATCTCATTGATAAAGGCTCTGTAATTCTGAGGAACGATGCAGGTAACAACAATGATATATCAAATCAGGAAAATACTTCTTATGGCCACATTCAGTGCATTTCATGGAAGGCTGTTCAGACCACTGTCAGGGACAAATTTATTCTTCAGGCAGTATCCCTCTTAGAAATGAATGGCAACTGTTTAATGGAGTGAGAACAAAGAAACAGATATGATAAATTGGAGCTTGGAAAAACTACATTGCTGAAATATTTACTGGGTGTAAAAGTTGGCTACGGGTATAAAGTTATACTGTGAAAGTATTTTTTTATTTTCTCATTTTTCAAAAGAAACTAAAATAGTCATCATTAAGATACAGTACTTATAAAAATAAATCAGCATGCTGCAATCCTCTGATCAGTGGTATGAAACAACTATTTATTGAGGACACTCATAACTATGAAGATAACTAATATGATATAGTTAAACTGGGAAAGGACTGAAGTGAATATAACAAAAGATAGCTTTTAATTTAAATTTCTGGTTTAACTGTAACACATTGTTACTCTCATAGTTACAGAGTATTTTGTACAACAGTCCTCAAGCTTTTGGAGTTGATTTGTTTTTGTAAGCAACTGAAAGACCAAAAAATCAGTTATAATACAATATAAGTATGATTTTTTTAATTGTCAAAATAATTAATTATAAGGGACTCAGTCTAAGCTCCATGAGAAATAGTGTTTTCTCATTATTCAAAGGAAATTAAGGAAACTAAAATAGTACTCATGTTGCTACAATCCTGTGATCTGTGGTATAAAATATCTATTTATTGAGGACACCCATAACTATATATGGAAAGCAACATGGGAGGGTCAGGGCTGGGTACTCTCCCATCTCATGATTTGAACACAAGTAGGTAGTAATGCCTGAATGGGCCTCAGGCATGAAAGAACTCAGGTCCACCTGGTCCAGCTACAGACAAGAATGCCTTTAAGTTAGGCATGTCTAATCTGTCCTCAGCATTATAATAAGGCATTACTATAGATGCTGTTATTGTTGCTTATGCCAGCATCATAATGCCAGAGCACAACTGCTACAGCTGTTGATTAAAATATACAAATTGGGCAGGTGTGGGGAGGTGGAGAGGGAGCAACCACCACCTCCCACTGGCTCATTTAGAGGAGGATCACTCATGCTTTTAATAGTTTTTTTACAAGATTTTTAATTGGTGTGGGTGGGAGGTAGGTTTTTCAGTGTTTTTAGGAATTTTAAGAGTCTCTATAGTTCAAACATTGGGGATTTTATGTACGCCACCTAGAGTCGCACATCAATTGGGGCGGCTATACAAATTGAATAAATAAATATGCTTATTCATTGTTTATAGTATATTTAGCCTCATTAATTATGAGAGGGTGGTAGTTTCTGTAACAGATCTGCATAGTTCATTGTCACTGCAGTGCCACAAGGTCGTGACTAAATGAAAGCCTCTCATCTGTGAAAGTGGGAGATCCACTGATCTCTTCATTGTGAGCAAGTGAAAAATCCAAACTGTACTTTAGTCACAACCACTATATTTCCACTCATTTTATTTCATTAAGTGGAGCAGGCACTTACAGGGCAACAATTGACACATTAACGCTACATTTTGACATTCTTGTACAAGAAGACCTATAGGCAAACAGGATTCTAAATGTCACTTTATGGGCAGTCTTTTCTCTTCTTCTTCTTGTGTTGGTGCTCTGTAGAGATTTCACTCAGAAAATAACAGTCTTGTAGTAGGTGTCTTCCTTTCTAATCATGTTTTATATTACATATTTCTAATCTTTTGTTCTCAAAGAGAATTGCTGACTGACCTCATTGGTTTCAGTTTATTTTATTTCACGCAAAAAAATGAAGAAGAAATAAAAACAAGTCATGGTCTTTGGGGTAATGTGGCTTCTGTCGTCTTCCTATAGCTATTTTTAAGGTGGGGAAGTATCGTTCTGTACAATGCCCAAAAGAGAAGCTGTCATCCGTCTTCTGAATAGGCTTTATCCCTCTTTCAATGGCTCGTTCTTAAAACCACTGGTGACGCCAAGCAATTCTTTCTAAATTCCTAAATAAAGACATCAGTCTATCTGTAAAAACAGTCCACGGGCAGGAAAGGGCATTTGTCTCTGGGGTGGGTGTGGGTGGGAGTCTCTTACTAACTTACTTAAAAGCTGTGAAATGTTATTATTGAGTGTATGTCAATGTAATGCATCCTTACAGTTTAAAGTGCTGCTTCTAGCAGGAGATTTCTCATTTATGATGTATGCGCCTAAGTATATAAAGTGTTCTGGGGAAAAGACTCTTACAACTCCATCAAAGGTAATTAAAGGCAGAGAGTAAACTTCAAAGACAAATGGAACAGAGTTGGAGAGAGGTGGGGAGGTGGAAATGATCAGTATTTAGAATTTTTTTACAGGAAACACTCTAAGAGTAGTTGGCTTTATAGCTGTTCCATTTTATTTATATTACAGTGAAAAACTGAATTAATATTTTCTTAAGAAATGCCATTAAGAATTCAAATTGTAGAATAAAGATTGCATATTGAAGCTCATTGGTCTTCATAGATTAAGTGATTAATTCCATCTACAATTCTAAAGTGTGCTTTGAATGCAATCACCAGTGGCTGTTGTTGTTGTTGTTGTCATCAAAGATTTATATAGTTCACCAGATGTTCAAACTGAAGTCATCGTCCAAACTACAATACCAGTACTATATCTTATAACCAGTACGGCCCAGGTATTTATTGCTTTCATGATATGAGGATGAGGGTTAGAGTGTGGTGTGTCCTTTCAGTTTAAAGTGATACCAGAGAGTGGTTGCAAGTGCGTTTATTCAGGAGGACAACAACCAGGATGTGACATCCAGTTCCTGGATCATTGCAATGAGAAATACCAGAAAGGACAATGCAAATGAGATGGGGATTTGTAAGGGGAAAAGTGAGACTAAGGTCAGCACTAGACCAACTCTGCCCTGTCCTCTTGGCTATTATTGTTAACAGTATCATTATTGGAATTAAGAGACCAGTCCTGCTGTGTTTTTCAGGTAGAACTGGCGAAGTATATAATTCTATCTGAAATAGGCATGGGGACGAGAACCTCCCTTCCTCCAGTAAGCTCAAGGCAATGTATCCTGTTTGCCTCATTCCTATTTTATCTGTTATTTTTCATGCAATTTTGAGTTGAGGTACCTCAGCATTCATTATTATGTTTATATTTTGCATATAAAAATTGACATGATGTCTGTAAAGGGAGCAAATCATGAGAACTATTTCATAGCAGTTTTAAGTAGCCTGCTATAACTCTAGTTCAGAAACTGAAGATGTCCTTTCTCGGCTACACCTGAATGAGAGACTGGTTGGAACCCTAGATATGCTCTCTTCATGTCTCAGGGTAGAAATTAATTTCTAAAAGTCTGTCAAAGCAAGCCTCTCAAAAATTAACTATTATCACATATTCCTCTAATTTAAGCTATGTTTTCCCTCAAAAAATGAAGACTATAATTGTCGGTTATTAAGCACACTATTCATTCTTAACAAACATATGCTAATTATGGTATATGTGTTTAGAATCTTGTTCTATGTATGTCTACATTGTAAATATTTAATACTGGAGACTGGAAGATTAAAAGCAACTACAATGAGTTTTCTACACAGGAGATCTTTCTCCACCTGTCAAACATTTCACAGCCAGACTGAAAGCTCACATCCAGTGTGATTGAAATTTTCCCCCTGTAATCTCCAAAGAAGCTAGAAAGGCGAATGATGTGCTAGGCTGCTAGAGGGGAAAATGTGTGGGACATTTCTAGTTGCTCTTTCAATAAAATAAAATAAATGCCAAACCGTAGTGCACTCAGAGGAGACTTGTCATCCCTGATGCAGTTTTCACACGTTTATTCCCCCTGTTATTTTCTCGCTTATAATAAGGAGGCAAACAGAGTAAATTGAGGAGAACAGAGAGGGGAGCTCTGTCAAGAGGCACTCTAATTGAATGCTTACTACAGCATTCTTTACTCATGATGACTTAATTAACCAGCTACAATGTGTAACCACTAACCTTGAGAAGCACTTATTTGCTACTTTAAAAAAATACTTTTAAGCATTGGTTTGAAATGCAAAACAACAACAGCACCAACAATGACAGCTCTTAACATTCCTAGTATTATTTTGAGCTAATTTGAATCTGCTTTAAAAGAGGATACCATCTAGTCTTATAAAAATAGTGAAGTAAGACCCTTGCCATTTTAAAGCAAATAAGCTCTTCATAACAGGACAGTGTTGTACATAATAACATTAGTTCTTTTGTAGGATGATGCCATCTAAATTTAAATGTTGTAGGAGCTAGATAAAATGCAATATTTGATCTCAAAATAACTGTTCTTGAATATAACATATAGGTACTGTGGAAAACCAGCAGCCCCATTTTACCTTGTCTTGTGACATCTAATAGGTTTTTTTTGTAAAGAAAAGTTACAAGCACTCTGAACTGGTTCAAAACCTCAAACATCATCCATTTTATTTAGCAGAAGTCATGGAGAAATGGAAAAAATGTCCAAGGCTGCCTTTTTCAGTAACTGCCACAAGTTCTTTTTTATATATATATTTCATGGAACCATAGAAATGGAGAGCTGTATCCAACTCTCAAATGGAGAAAGAAATCCAAAACTAGACTATGACATAGAGAGGTTAATTCAATATTTGTTTAAGATTCTTCAATGAAGGAGAATCTGACGTAGCCCATTGATGAAAAGCTTTCACATGACACAGGCTGCTGGGCAGAGGGACGGGGAGAATTCTGTGCAAGTGGAGGGAGGAAGTGTTCCCATTGGACTGCTGGGCAGAAGGGTGGGGCAAACTCTGTGCTGGGATGACTGCACGGGTGCCCACAGAGAGGGCTCTGAGTGCCACATCCAGTCTTGGCTAGGGTGCACATACACTGTGTAAACACATGCAAATTTCAGAATATATCCATTTCCCAGCATTCTCCACTGAGATCCTTACCCACCCATCACTTAGGAGTAGGCAATAAACAGAAGTCTCTGAAGCTAGAGATCAGCTTTGCCTTCTGCTGCTCCCTCATGTTTATGAGTACTATAGTGGTAACAAAGTTGATTGGAGGAGAGTGAGTCTTGTATCAAAGGTCATACCTGTAACTTTCAGATATTTTTAAATAAAGAACTAAAAGCATAATTATCAATCACCCCTCGTATCCATGAGGGATATGTTCCAAGACCTATTGTGGATACTTGAAACTGTGGCTAACAGCAAACCCTGTTTTACACATACTAGAGTAATAAAAGTGAAGTGGGATGGTAAATGTCTCATTTCAGTTAAAATACCCAGGCAACCCTCAACAACATTTAAAATAGAATGCTTGGTACTTTGCTGTAGTTAAAGAAACACGCTTTGGTTTGCTGCATTCAGATGTTCTGTATTTCACAGCACTCAATTGTATAGCCACCGCATAAAAGGAGCTGTTTGTCCGCCATTACCACATGTTCGTACTGTACTCCATGCAATAAAGATGTGCTAGGCTAGCTTACAGCCGTTTCCATTGTCTTGATTCCCAAACACTAAACACACCCTGTCACAAGTCACTGCAAACTACAGATAACTGAAACTGCAGAAACGGATGTGGAGTGGGGCAACCTGTGTCTTAGTTACCTTTGAGAAACCTTTGATTTTAGGAAAGGTTAGAATAATGGCAGCTAACTGATTGGAGGAGTGAAATGATAACTGTAACTTTTTTAATTTTGATAGTGCTGATGAAAATAAAGTATAACTAACAATGGATAGATAGCTCCTTGAATTAGATGTCTGGTGGCAGAGCTCAATTCCTAAGAGTGCCCAAGGAGAAGTATCATCCTGTGTCACCTTGGGCATGCTACGCAGTCTCAGGGTGCCCCCAAGGACAAGGAAATGATAAACCACTCGTATGGTGTAGTCAGAAGTGGTTTATCATTCTCTGAGTAATAGAGGCTCTATACATAGGAAGCCTGGAAAGAATCACCATAAGTCAGAATTAACTTAATGGTTCATAGTTACTATTAGTGGTATGATTTAATAGTAGATGGTTTAAGACAGGGGTTCCCAATCTAAGGCCCATGGGCTGGATCCAGCCCCCGGCACCATTTCATATGGTCCCCCACCCCTTCAAGGGCATTTGAGAAACAAAATGGCCACCCCTTTGAAGCTATTGGGACAAAAGGACCCCCCCCCCTCATGCAGACAGGGCAAAATGGCCATCCAACCCTTTAAGCTGACTGAAAAAGTAAGACCCGGCCCCTGGCTTGAAAAGGTTGGGAAACCCTTGTTTAAGAACTTTGGAATAGTCTTGTTAAGTTGTATATACGAATAGCAATTCTACTCTGTTGCCAGACATGTTATAAACTGCAATTTCTTTAATCATAGTAAGGTAGTGAGGCAGAACAAACCATTTGATGAAATAAAGCCCAAAAGCATTGAAATTGCCTTCCTGGTGCCCTTGCATTAATGATGACCAAACTTTAGGCTGAGCTCAGCACTGCTATAAAGGTAAATTTGAAATCTGAAGTACAGCAAAAAGGAAGCTGCCTTTGACTTGCAATGCAGCTACAGGAGATCACAACCTTGGAAGTGGAGAGTAAAATTTGTTACTCATTCAGAGCAAAGCTTAGGTGAAAGTGCTCATTTCTATATAGAACAAACAAAGGAACAATTTTAAGTCAGGGAAAGGAAGTGTATTGCCATGTGGTTATATTTATTTCCTAGGGCTTAACCTACTTTTTTCCTAGGGCCATCAATCATAACCACAGAATGCATTACATTTTAATTCCTCATATGTATTTCCTGCCATGGGAAAAACAAGTCATAGAAAAGGCTTGCTGAGGGATAATGAAGCATGTCAATTGACAGGCTCCCTCTTTGTCTGCAAATCCCTTGCAAAACTGCTTCTGTGGTAAATTGAGCTGAGAGACTAACATAAGACTGGAGGTTAGAAGTAATGAGTTACAAGTAATGAATTATTTTTAAAGAAAAACATAAGAAAAGGAGTGCAGGAATGAGAAAAGCTAAAACCCCTTAAAGACAAAGATGGTTGCAGAACCACAATATTGTTTTAGAGTGTTAAATCCAAAGCCAAAATCTCCAAAATGATCTCCTGTTTTTGACAGGAAAGGAACAAGAACAAAATGAAGTTGTTAGGCATTTTTATATAAACCCAAAATCTTACTTACACCCTTGCTTTCTATCAAAATCTGAAATAAACCTCTCAACCTGATCCAGTTTCTTTTTCCATTGCAGGCTGTGTCAATACAGTGGTAAGCAATGTGCTGCCCCCCCCTCCTCTCAGTTCCACTTAACTAAGAAAAAATTAAAGAAAAGAAAAAATACTGAACCACTGCTCCTGGCAGCCTCCAGTATTAGTGATTCAGCTTTGCCAAGCCCACCCCCAAATTAGGAGACAGACACATTGCTTGATTTTCAAAAATTGGGCCACTTTATTAAACTGTAAGGAACTTGGATTAACTTTTCGTTAGAACAAACGGGCCGAAGTAGCACTGGTAAGGACTGATTCTCATTCACCTGAATTACTCTGTTAAATTGTTTCTAATTTGTTTACTTTATTGACCAAATTATTGACCCCTGTCAGAAGTAATGTTTGGTGACTCCCACTTCTGACAGAAATCCGGTGAACTGTCTCAGGTTTTGCAAGTTACCAAACTCAGTACCCTGTTCCTGGTCTGCATTTGATGGGCCAGCCCAAATTTCCCTCTTCCTTGTGCTTCTACTGGACAACCAAATGCGTACCTGCCAGTTTCCTTGGGGTTCAATGGATGTCCTTACCAGTGCTACCCACCAAAGTGACCATAAAATGAAACAAAACAAACCCCAAAACTCAACCATGTGCAGCAGTGTGGGATGAGCGAAAACTACAAGAACCCAAAGGCCAATTAAGATCCAGGCAAAAATTCCCATCTGGCCCCGTAGCAACCAAAAATGGTCAAACTGCATCCTAGGGAGGGGGTGCAGGGCAAATGTGCCCAAGCCCAGCCAAACCAATGGCAGCAGGCACAGGCACGTGGAGCACCCTTTAAAGGGTTGCGCTGGCTCCACCCACCATGCTCACCCCCTTGTGCTTGTCTCATCTGGGGGGGGGGGCGGCAAAGCATGCACCCATGAGATTCTCCACCACTGCACTCCCATTTAAATAGGCACTGTTTAACTGTTCCAAAATAAATATTTTGCAGGGCAGAAAGTGTTTATCTAAGTGTTTTATTTTATGTTTTTTTTAAAAAAAATGACATTTTGTGTAGCCCCTTGAACCCAATCTTGGGTCACCAGATGTTCTTAGACTAAAACTCCCAGAAGCCTTCACTATTTCTTGTGTGGACCAAGATTTCAGGGAGCTGTAGTCCAAGAACATCTGTGAACCAAAGACTCGGAGGCACTGCCCTAGAGGATCCCAAGCAGTGGTTGGCATCAGCAGGTTCACACCAGTTCACCAGAACCAGTAGCAGAAATTCTGGCTGGCCGCACCCATCCAAGTTTTGAAATAAAGTAGTCCTAATTCAGGTGCATGCCCACCATACCATGCCCACAGTGTGGCAGTAAAAAAATTTGGAGCCCTCCTCCACTGATCCCAAGGAGTATAAGATTGGTGCCTAGACCCACCAAGGTTGTGCACCTATCATTTAGAATGGCTCTGGTTTTGCATAATGGCAGCAGTAAGCTCTTGCAAGTATGCCTTTCCTGTCTGTTCTTTTCGTGTTACTATATGGCTAGCTCTTTATTTCATAGAGATAAAACAAGAGGCAGTTTTTAAAAAAAGCCAGTACAAAATGGCCACAAGGGTGCAGGAGAAAGAGACAGACTCTAAAATTACTTTAATCTATCCAGTCAAAGTCAGTCATACAGTTCACATTCACACATGTATGCTCAGTGCTAAGAGTAATCAAGACTCATTGTAGCTACCTGAAAAGAAAAGCAGGAAAGTTCTACATTGTCGTGGCTAGTCTAATAAGAGATACACCACCCTCCCCTTGCAATGCTTGCAAGCATAGCTACTGCTCACAGGAGCAATTCTTAATTATTTTTGTAACCAACTCTAGCAAGCCTGGGGCTTCTTGAAGCAATCTATGTCTCCTCTGCTAAGGTACAGGTATCTGTGCTCCACCTTGCGTGGATATTTTTTCAGAAGCCATTGCACACCATCATAGAGTTGAAAATATGGATAGATTTTTGCACCTCTGCCTACTTACAGAGAAAGGGGAGGGCTGCTTTTATACTATTAATTCATTGCATATTCCCACATTTCAAAGGCAAATGCTTGCTTAGGAGCTTTTTAGGCAGCATTTCCTAGCCTCTATGAGTGCATAAAGAGCAACATCCATTGCAATAAAGGGGTACTTATCAAATCGATGGATCTCTACAATTAAGAAAAGAGACTGTGGGTTGGAGGACTTTGAAATATTGGTTTGCCTCCTACACAGTGCGAAACAAAGGCACACTCTGGCAACTTAGTGTAGACCAAGCCTCAGCTCTGGTTTTCCTCCATACAATGAAGTATAATAGAAGAGCAACAAGCACTATTTAAATATATGGGTTAAAATTACCCATGACTGGCATGAGTGCATCAATCAAATGTTTTGGCATATAATGAACTAGACAAACCAGCATGGTAAACTTGGGGGCAGGAAAAAAAATCTTTTCCCGACATGTAGCATTCCCCCGCACCGCAAATTACCATGACATATCTTTCAATAAGCCACCCAACTTCCAGCAGGTGGATGTGAAAGGCATTATGCTGATCTCACAGAGACAATTCAAACAGAAACATTTCATTTGGCTTCCTGTTTGGTATTCTCACAGCTAAACTGGCACAACTTTACTTTTTCAAAAAAGAAAGGGGGTAAACCTTAACCTTTGGAAAGAACAGAATAAATAGGAAACATATAATTTGCCAAACATAACTGCTTCCCTGTATGAACATTTTTTTCAAAGTTAGCATAGGGACAATAAAAAACATAGAAAGTAATTTAATTTGTTTGTGCATAAATTCCAAGTTAATGCAAGATTCCACCAGGAAAACAGCTGTTTTAGGTTCCTGAATCTTTCGAAATGAGATAGACTCATACCAATCCTTAATTCGTACAACAACAACAACACAGGTATGTAAATTTGTCTGCTTCGCTTTCTTAAATACACTTTCATTTTACAAATTTTAGTAGAGTCTGAGTTTTAAAAAATTAAGTACAAAAATTCTCACCACCCCAAGGCACAATTAGACAGTTTTGCTTCCATGGTATAAGTGAATGGCCAATTGTAAACATGATGTATACCTTCCATACAAGAACTCCACTGTCAATTTTAAAAAGAACACAAAACCAAAGCCAAACCAGATGGAACAGCCATATTTTTATCTAATAAATAGACATAGAAGAGAATGGCCACTCAGCTGTTTTCTTACCCACCCTTTCCACTGCAATCAAGTAAAGATTCCTAGCCTCCATCCTGTGGTGTTCTAAGCAGTGAGGTGTATTTGTCTGTAGTATGTAATTTGCCACTTAGCACTGTGGCTATATAACATAATAATCAGGAACTGGTGGGTTACAATTCCATATTGCCCTCTAAAAACAGAGGTACACATATATGTGAGGGCTGAGAAAAGATTAAAAGTAAAAGATGTGACTAGAGAGATATTTGTAATGATGAGGTAAAGGTAAACGCAAAGGTCGCCCTTTCTTGAAAGTCAGTCATATCTGACTCTAGGGTTCAGTGTTCATCTCTGTTTATAGCCAAAGAGCCAGCACTGTCTGTGTTTGCAGACGTTTCCATGGACATGTGGCAGGCATGACTAAACACCAGAGTGTGTGGGATGCTGTTTACCTTCCCACCCAAGTGGTCCCTATTTATCTACATGCAATTTCTTGCTTTCAAACTGCTAGGTTGGCAGGAGCTAGAACAGAGGCAGGAGCTCACTCCATCATGCAGTACTCCGGTCTCGAACTGCTGACCAGCTGATCTTCCTGTCACCAAGTTCAGTGCCTTAACCACTAAGCCACTGCAGTCGTGCAATTATGAGGATAACAGAGCAAAAGATGGAAGAACAAATGTGAATGGACACCCTGAGGTATGGAAAGTGGAGCTAGTTGAGAGTACAGGCAGGTATACAAGAAGAGAAACCTGGAATGTGTGAGAAATGGACATTTGAGCTTGGGGCAGTAGAGTGTGTGTTTGAGAGAGCAGATGAGCTATAATTATACACAGAGAGAGGTCCCCTCTTATAATTTCGTGACAGAGATTACTCTAGATTGAAAGGATTTTTGCTGGAGAAACTCCACTCAGGGGATGCCCAAATGAAGCTCCTTTCATGTCCCCAAGTGCAGCCCTCAGGTATCGAAACCCGACCTTCCAATCTCCAACTTAGTGTCTTAACCACTAAGCCACCGGGGGAGCTGCAGGGGCTCAGTCCAACCAGAATTATTTTTAAGGTATAGAAGTGGCTCTCGGAGTGTTATGAGTTGTGTATCCCTGATTTCACATAGACCAACAAGGCCTATTATTGACCCACTGATTCTCTTCATATACCAGGATCTTGCTATCATCTCCACTTTCTTTATTTTAACTTTCACAGCAGCTTGCCCAACCTTTGAATCACAGTGAAGCAATACATTTGCATTTAGCAGACTGCATTGCCATTCTTGCTTCAAAGAAGTATAAACTGCATGTCTTTCTTGGTGGCATTCTGCTGCCTCTTCTGTGGCAGCTGGTGGCAAACCAAGTGAAGGTTCGCACTTCATCAGCAGCAACGGTGGGCAGCACAGATGTTTTATGTGATTGTATTATTCTCCCAAATTCTGCCCTTCACTAGCCTTCAGACTCATCTTTCCACCTATGTGGGGTGACAGTTTGGTTTTGGCGTGCTGGGGGCTGTGCAACATAAAACAACATAAGGCAATCTCTTAATGTTTCTCCCCCATCCTCTAAAAGGGTTGATGGCTGTAAAGAAACAAGATGAGAAAATGTCATCTGAGGAAACGAAAATGTTACTGATATATACAGCCTCCTTCTCATCCCATGGTAATTTTTGCTTTCTGTCTTTCAGTTATTATATAAATATACAACTGCAAAATAAATATAGCACTTTTTCACATAACAGTTCATTAGCTATTGGTTGATTTTTCTGAAGCCTCAGTTGTTTCCTCCATCCTGGGAATATTTAAAAAGAAAAGAAAATGCCGGAATGAGAAGTGTGGAGGCTTTTAAAACTCCTGTTTTGCTCTCTGCCCCTTATCATTTCTCACAGAAAAAAGTAGCAGTGAAATTGTAATTATATCACCCTGTACCACATTAAAGATTAACCTGTGCTAATATGGTTGTTAGTGCAGCAAGAAACAAATTCTAATTTCCAAAATATGGTATATTACAGTTGAGTACAAGTTCTTCAAACATTTCTTCAAATTCCAGCCACATACAGATGGATAGAAAGATGATAAATTAATAGATTTGGTACACATTGTTTGTGCTATATGCCTTTTCATTAGATAATGAGTTTCTCTGTAAATTATTGCACTCTACATGTGCCAGTAGACAGATACAGTGGTACCTCATACAACAATTTTAATCCGTTCCGCGGGACTCATTGTTGTATGAAACAATTGCTATACGATGCATGCTTTGTATAGCGATTTTCCCTGTGGGATGCATTGTACAACAATTTTTTTCACTCAGTGACTTTTTTTCCATTGAAATATTGTTGTACGCTTTTTTCCATAGGGAAAATTGTTATGCGGGATGCTATCCCCCCCCCTGAAACCTAATTGTTATGAGATTTCGTTGCTATACGGGGCGATTGTTGTATGAGATTCCACTGTATTCTTTTAAAAAGCCATAGCCTTTTTCTGGAGAGTTTCCCATCATTCTATCCATTTCTGCAGCTCCTTTGAGTTCCTTTTCATCCTGAGAAAGCCATTGGGGACCTTAGGACAGGAAGAAATCTTTAAATTCAGGAAATTGCCATCACTTCTTCTTTTATGTCAAGGCCAGATATGAAACTGCCACAATGAAGGCACCTTTTGGTGAGTTCATTCTGTGGTTCCTTTTGCCTGACCTAATGTGAGAAAGATTAGCCAGCAACACAAGGTTGCCGTTACAAGGGTATAGTTGATTGTGGTTCAAAAATACCACAATCTTCTATGAGGCTCTTTCTGTGTACATTGCAACATTGTACAAATCACTTTTAGAAACTTTATAAACTAAGGTTCTGTTGTGTCCAAAGCCTAATTCAGGTTTAAAAGACAAACCGCACCAAAGCAGAAGAGCAGACGTGCGCCATTTCTAAAGGCGCGAAATTCAAATAGATGTCAAAGCGGGAAATGTTGAACTTTGCTTGTCCTTCAGAAGGCCACCTAAATGTATCTTATTTTGTAATGGTCAAATCACTGTATATACAGAGGCCACCCCTGTACATAGTTTCCAGTCCGAGTTACGAGCTGAATAAAGAATCACTGAGTTTAACCTGATCCTGCTGGTTAGAGTACTTCTTGCACCGGACTCAACAGGTTCCTTATCTGGAGATCTCATTGTACAAGAACAATCTAGTCTACGTCACTTTTGTCAGGCCGAAAATCAGTATTAATGATTTTACTCTCAGAAGCTAGAATCCTCTTCGCTGGAGCTCCTTTGCAGGCGCACCCACCCAAAGGTATTGGATTAAAGGCATCGGGCCACTTTTATTGAATAATGCCCTAGTCCGAATTATCACTTTCAATTGGTGTATCATCCAATTGTAATTCTTTAAGGCAAGCAGGCTGCAGTAGCACTGGTAAGGTTCCACCCTAAATGCCAATGGAAATTGGCTACATGTATCAATTTGTATCAATTTGTTTGTTGACACAAACAAATTGTTGACCGGAGTCAATATACTATCTACTGACCCCACCCTATGATGTGTATCCATTCAAATATCAAGGTGATGCAGGCTGTGAAGCTCCTGACATCACCCCTTTCATAGTTCGCCCTTGACCGGCCAAACTTGTTTCCCCTGTACCTATCTACGTGTTGGCCAGTCAATTGCGAACCTGCCGGATACCTATGTGTCATAAATCTTTACCTTACCCAGTGCTACCCGCCACATGGGGAGGCGTCCATGATGACTCACCGCCCCTCCCCCCACACTGTCAGCTTGGTCACCAGGCCTGCTTGCACCTACTCCAGAAAGACGTACATACCTCTAGCTGACAGGTGGACCCCATATCCTGCCTATAGGTCAAAATTTTTTGCAAGCCTATCCTCCGATGTCTACTGGCTGTCCCCATGCCAATCCCAGCAAGGAACCGGGCAACAGCCCTGTCCGCTGACCGCCGGGATGGTCCAAACCACGGAGATCCATGTCTCCCCTAAATTGGTGTCTCGGCACAATGTCAGACCATAGCGACTGCGTGTACGGCCATAAATGATGTAAATACGCCAGGTCACTGCACCTCGATATTTTAAGGAAAGTTCAGTGATCCGTGTGAGATCATCGCCGCCGAGGTGCAGAATAAGAACATCAGGCGGTCCAGCATCCCTGATGGACATCAGGAATGGCAACAGTTCCCGCCCTCTCATGCCGCGCATACCATACCACCGCATACGTGCGGATGCACGCAGCCCGAGCTGGGGTCCACACTCTGTTGCCGCAGTGTACATAGCTGCGGCCCATCAGCCCCACTGCCACCGGTGTGCGGAGACACACAGGATCTGTAAAAGAGGATAAGGGATTAAAGACATAACTAGGTACTCTTACAGTGAGGGGACGTACATATAAGGAAAATACGCGCACACCCCACATGCCCACAGAAATCCGCCTCCGAGTACCCAAACGCAGCCGCAGTCAATGCAACGCCTATCCTAAATGAATGGGTGACATAACGGGCTCCACACCGTGAAGTGCGGTACTGGTCACCCTCCAGAACTTAAATTTGTTAAGGGGAGACCCATCCTGGTGGCATAAAAACAGGCCAGGGCATGCAGCGGGCACTGCCAATTGCATGTAGGGCACCAACCGGAACGATGTCAGCATATGTACGTCATAGCAGTATACACCACTGCCCACTCCATGCTGATCAGCCTACAAGGGATGACTCCCAAACTGAGCCCCACTCTTGGTTGATATAGACATCTTCAAGTTCCAGTGCCCTACAAAACATGTCCCCCGTTGACCATGGGACCAGCTCGCTGAGTTGTCGAGCTCCAGAAAAAAGGTAAAGCAGTAGCTGCATGAAAAGAGACTCCTCCCACCTACTGCAACAATGTCTATGCCAACCTCGTGCAAGGTGGGTCAGAATATCTGTGAGAATAGGGCGACGTGTGTCGGGTGGCGGCCACGTACATGTGTCCACCCCTCCAATACATGGCATATGCAGAGAGACCCACGCATAATCAGGAAAGCCCCGTGCCTTGACCATGAATATCAAGGCTTAAAGCCTGGTGGCTATGGTGCGTGGGGCCAACCCCAGATCATAAGGGCAGACTATACATTATAAAACCTATTCGACCAATGTCGGCCACATTTTGGGCAATTGCCTTTGCCCACAAAAGGCTCTAAAGTGAAGAATTGGATGCTGATGCACAGTGCGCGTGCGAGTTGCCAAGACATGCCATTCGCCCGGTTCACGTCTCCTTGCCAAATGACCATATCTCAGCCAGGAGTGGAGAGGGTAGCTCACAAGCGTCTGGAGCCCAGTCGCAGAACCTGGCGATCTGCAGGTGGGAGAAAGCATAAGCAATATCGTTATAAATGCCTGGCACATGTTTAGCCCTAAGGAGCGCCTTAAAGCGCACGGACCCAAGAACAATATGCGAGCTGAGGCCATGACTCCGGGGGATTTAGCCATTCGGGCATTGACAATGTGCACCACCGCAGCATTACCACACCAAAAGCGAAGCACAGAATCAGGCCACCTGTCCCCCAGAGCATAAAGGGTACCCAGAATTGAGAATTTTTTTAGAAACGTAAGATCGCGTAAGCGATCCATGCCCTACCATCCCTGGGGCCAATGACCATAGGCACACTGTCCTTAAATAAATCCCCCCACCCAGGGAGCCGGAGGCATCCGACTGTACTTGGCACTGGGGCTGACCAGAAGCTCAGACCTCCCAAGGAGACAGCATGGAAGTCCTGCGGGAATATGAGCCAAACCAATAGGTCCGCTCATAAACCCTTAATCAGCCGTACCCTGCGGCGGCATTTAGCGAGACCCGCCATAGCATGACCTAGACACTAGGCGAAAGCATTGCCTGGTATTACCACTCTGCAGGTGAAGTTGATGCGGCCATGCATCACCTGTGACTCTTGGAGAGGCACCTTCCACTTGGCAACATTGCCACATTGCAGCAGGGGCCGCTCCCCTTGACCGACAATTTGGTCATCTGGCCCTCTTGCACGTCATTCAAAAGAGAGGTGCATCCACTTGTTGACAGGTGAACCCCATCTCAAAAATACAGGCCACATTCCTGTAACCCTATCCCCAGATGACAAATGGCTGTCCCCAAGCCATTCTAGACAAGGAACCAGGCAACAGCCCTGTTCCCTGACCATCGGACACGGTCCGATCGCTGGGACAAAGTCTCGCCTATGATATTGCATCAGCATGATGGATGACCATAGCAACCGTGTAGACGGCCATAAATGGCAAAGAAACGCCAGGTCCCTGCACTCGGAAGTCTTTAAGTCCGGGCCAGCAATCAGTGCAAGATCACCGCCTCCGAGGTGTAGAATTAAAACATGTGGAGGCCCCACATTCCCAATGGACATCAGGAATGTCAACAGTTTCCGCCACCTCTATGCCGTGCACACCATACCACTGCATACGCGCAGTTACGCGTAGCCCGAGATGGGGTCCCCATTCTGACGAAGCAGCATACTGCGCCGCCCCAGTGCACAGAGTTGTGGCCCACAAGCCACACTACTACCAGTGTGCGGAAACACACAGGGTCTGCAAAATAAGGAGGGAGAATAGAGGGCAGAACAAGGCACTAATTCAGTGAAGGGACGAACAGACAGAGAAAATTGGGCAAATCCACACCTGCCCATGCAACATGTGTCAGGCTCCGGGCACCCAAACGCAGCCGCAGCTGATGCGGCGCCCAACCGGAAGGAATGGGTACCAATTCTAGTCCAGTCAGGGTAGACCCGGCTTGGTAGCAGACGACAGGCCAGGGCGTGAACCACGTGCTGCCACAAACACCTGCGGGGGAACAACCGGACATATGGCAGCGCCAGGCTAGTACCCTCTCCCGGCTGAACGGCCCTTGAGGAGCGAAGCCTCACCAGAGCCCACTCCTGATCGAGCAACCCATAATCTAGCACCAGTGCCCTGCAAAACATGTCCCCCGTTGAAGATGGTAGCAGCTAACTCAATCTGAGAGCTCCAGATCAAGGCACAAAGGTGGTTGCCCGAAAGTGGACTCTCCGCACGCAGCATAAGCGTTGCCACGTAAGAGTAACATATAGTAACTACAAGTGCTAGCAGGGTTCATCGCTGGCATCTCAGGGTGAAGGGCCGCCCTAAGCCTAAGGTCTTGACCTAGGCTAACCATGACGGGCCAGGGAAAACAACCATGGCCCGGCAATCATTGTCCAAGCACCTGTACCATTGGAATGGCCAAATCAGGACGGGCCCTCATATATCCTGCCATGGATGCCCAATAGGCCGGCAACCAATCGGCCCCATAGGGAGGCAGGGTGCGGCAACGGGGCAACTCCTTGACCCTGTCGTCCTGCCCCTAATGCCCTAATCAGTGTGTTCACATTGCAGGAGGGGGAAAACGTGAATATATTCCCCAAACCACAGAGTCTAGCTAATAGCCCAGGGCAAATGGTCACCCAGGGGCATAGAGCAACCGGCCGTCAGCAGAACCACCGTTGGCACGGATTGGAGTGGATAAACACATAACCGGCCCTACGGCCCCAGAGAAATTAAGGAAAAGCATAGGAGCGGTCACCCCAGTAAGAACCAGAGTGTAATTGGCCTGCTGCGACCATGGCCACTATACACCCCCCCCCAACGTGATGAGCTAGTGTCACAGGTGTGCTCATTTGACCAGGATACTCACTCGGTGCACCCCCACAAGCCGCCCCCACTGGGGGTTCCGGCCCGTGGTGGGCGTCGGAGTTCACGATGTCCATCTAGCTCCGTGTTCCTGTGCATCCAGGACGGATGGGGAGCCGCGAGGTGCCAGCCTACGCTGGTCTGATGCCCTCCGGCAGCTCAACCCTGTTGGCGGCCCACTGCGCAGCCATGGCCGGCATGTGGGCCGGAACCGCCGAGTTGGCACGCCCACCATCCGAGGTGGTGGAGCAATGACCATTGATGCCTCCATTGCCAAATTGCGGGCAAGGGAGCATCCGCAGCATCTAACCCACCAGGACAAGGTGGGCCGGATGGGCTGGATGGCCCCACCGGGTAATTGATACGGGATAACCCATGGTAATCCCCGGCCATAATAGGGAAATGCCTAGTAATCCAGCCCATGAGGGGCTGGAATGACAGTGGGGCGGAAACCCACACCCTGCCCAAGTGGGCCGCTATGCCCAAGCTGGGCAAAGAAGCAGCGGGGGTAAGAACCCCAGCGGAGCAGGTCTGTGCCGCCCCCCACTTGAGCCCTCAGCCTGGGCTCATTGGACCTGCGGGGGTGCCATCCTAGCCCTCCGGCCCGGTGGAACTCCCGAAAAATAGAGGGGGTGGGCTGAGCCCCCCCCAGGCACAACCAAGGGGGTCGGTTGAGCTCCAGGTGAGGCCCAAACTCACAACCAATGAAGCATTCTGTCCTGCAGTACTCCGGAATCGAACCGCTGACTTTCTGCCTCCCAGTTAGCCTCTTAGCCACCTGAGCCACTGCAGTCCGGTGCCGTGAGAAAGGGAAACCTCTGAGTCAAGGAGACTCAAAAGAGAGAGACCCATAAATGTCTCTCTCCGTGGAAATCCTTGGTAAAAATAAAGAGCAAATCGAGCCCCTTGCGAAGAGGTGAGGGAAGCGAAAAAGAAGCCTCCAAAAGAGGCGAGCGGGGGGGGGGGAAGCGATGGAGCAAACTTCTCCACTCCATCGCTTCTAAAATGGCAGCCAGGCTGCCTCGTGGCCACCCCTTTTAACTAACTAACCCGGATGTCCGAGTCCGGGTGGGTGGGGGCCCCGCAAAGAGCGCGGTGGCCATTTTGGCGCCGCGCTTGCATTTTGGTTCTAAGGCACCACTGTGTCCACATTAATTTTTCCATATGTAATTGCAACTCTATGCTCCACATTAATACAACTTTCTCTACTTAATCACGGTTTGCTACATCATTGATCAAGGAATGGAGAGCAATGCATAGTGTTGCATGCATTGGAAAACTGGGGGAGTTTGAAAGGTCACATGTGCATGTAATTTGATTAAAGTACATGCATGTGCCAAAAGTCATTTTTTTAAGCTGAATGATTTTAAATCTTAAAGATGTTTATGTTGTAAAATAGTTTTATACAGCTCTAAAACCCACTCTGAGGTCTTGTGATACAGTGTTGGCTATAAATATTTTCAAAAAATAAGTAAGTATTCTGCTGCAATTTCAGGAGGAATGAGAGACCTTGATTTCTTTGTGTGTTTGTTGGGAGGGGAGGCTGATAAATGCAGGTACAGGTCTTCATGATTAAAATTAAGAAATTCCTCAGAATTCTCTAAGTGAACAATACACATACAGGTGACCTCCTTTTCTAAGTGTGGAATGTTGTATCTTGGACTTCAATGACATCACTGGCCTGTTTTTAAAACTAAACTATCTTTCCTCTAGGATTAAGTTTAGACAATATGAATTGTCCAGGACTTCTTCAATTGTGGGAAATGGGCTGCCAATAGGCAAACACCTCCTGTCACTGAAATCTCTTTGGTAAGCTCATCTTTGGAACCCATCTCACTCAAGCTCCTGAGTTGAATCAGGAGATTTGTGTCAGTATTAGAATGCCATGGTTCCTGCCCATGACTGATCATGACATACAAAACCAAAAGCCAACAATAAGTCAACAAGAGCTTAGGAGAGAAAAAAATACTTTATAGATCCAGAGACATGTTTAGGGATCAAATGATCAAGCACATGAGAATGATCAATGTTTCTTTCCTCTTCCTACAAACGTTTCTTTTTGAAGATTTTGTTGTGTTGAAAATGTCAACATAAGTGTTGGTAAGGGATGCTTTTGGGTACTAATCTCAAAAGCAACTATTCATAGCTCTTGTTACTCCTGTTAAAAAGGCTGCAAATAACTGCCTGAAAGAATTATTAGAACTTGCCCCATTTGTTTCCTCATATTGGCTCCTAATGTAAATACTGCTTATATTAATTACTAATGATACAAGTATGCAGAGAAACAGTATTTCAATATTTTCTCTTTCTAGCTTTAAAGATAAATTAATCTACAGCAGGAGTTCTCAACCTATGACCTGTGGCCCAGATCTGGCAGGCAGCATGAAATCATCCAGCCGTGACCTTGCTCCAGCCGCCACTTCCGCTGCCACCAACAATCTGAGGAGGCGTGATCTGGCCTCCAGCTTTAAAAGGTTGAAGACCCTTGATCTACAGTGTTCATTGTTTTCTTAATTATTTGTTATTCAGTAAAAACAAGAGCTCTTCTTTAAAATGTTGTAGATTTTGATGTTATGTACTCTGTACTAATACTGTGGCACCACATCAAGGCTGCTGCTCTGATCAATTTTACTCTGATTTGTAACTAGTATAGGATAAAAAAGCTGCATGCTGTACCTGTTTACAAGAATAAATCTTTACAATGTAATGCCCAATGTGTAGTTACTAGAGAGTTTCAGTTGCTACTACTTTCATTCAACAATTTTGAAAGGACACAACCACAATCAAATATCTAACTGACACTCAGATGTATGTTTCAGGCTAACATCCCTCCCACACACACACAAATTTCATTTCTGAAAATCTGTTCTGGGGAGTAGAAAACCTTCAGTTTAATGTGAGATTGAATATGTAAGAGGAGAGGGTCTATGAGAATCGCTCCCATCTCCTCACAAGCAGGAGGCAGTTCAAAGGTGGTTCAAAGCTTTGTAGACTTTGAAGAGGTTGTGATTTTAGGTTACATTTCCCAGAATCCATCCTAGTAGCATGGTCATCCTGGAAACTGTAGTAAAAACAGTCACATTTCCAAGCTCAGGCCTCTACTGTAAATGCAAAAAGTATTTTCATTTGCTAACAGTTTCTAATTTCAAGCCACTGACCAAATCCACACAGAGGCTATGGCCCATGTCTTCTTGCTAAAAGTATGAGTTACACTGCAGTGTAGTGTCTCACTGAATCTAAATAGCCCACTTGACCATATGCCAGTGGAGCCATGACTATCTGTGGTGGGCCTGCCATTTCCTATCTTTTTTCCCTCTTTTTTTAGAATTTAAGAAAAGACAAGAAAGTAACTGTGATTTCCATCAGTGTGTAGTAGCTCACTTGGATCCCTTAGCATGATCCATCCATTTATTTTCTTGATGGAAGATGTCACTCAGGGCTACTTAGATAGTTTTTAAAGAGATTTTAATGGTTTATAAATAGGCATTTTATTTGATGCTTTTATTCTATGTTTTTAATCACCCTGTAAACTGCTTTGGGTCACTCTTGAGTGAGGGAAGCGGTATAGAAATATTGTAAATAAAATAAATAAATACTTGGAGATATCAGTGATGACAAAAGGCAAGTGGGTGTACTAAGAAGCAAAGAGGTAAAGATGGTAGGTACAAAATGAAGATTGAAGGGCCCCATCAAAGAAGGGAGGGGAGGAAAGGATGATCGGAACGTGTCTTCCAGAGAGGGGCTCAGGAGGAAAGCTGGAGCCTGGTTTGGACAGATATTGCAGTTCCAGTAAAAATCAATAACAACATTTTGCGATGAAGGAAGGCTGTGTGGATTTGCTAACTATCTCTACAAATTATGTACCTCTTCTACCCAAGATGTTATCTTTGAGGAAGAAATGAATAGAAATTTCTATAGTACAGATTACAAAGGACCGAATTGTGTGGTATTGAATTGGAAATTACTAGGAAAAGAAAATTAATTATCTAATACATTTAAAAAGCATGAAGAAATCCTAAGATTAAAAGAAATCCTAAAATAAAAAAAAACGAAGAGGCCTATTAAGCAAGGTTTTGCAAGAGGCTCACCAAATTCATTATAGTTTAATGAAAAACTGAAGTCAAATGACGAATTAAAAGTCATTTCATGGAAAGAAAACAACTTAAAGCTCAAAAATCTGAAAATAAATCACCTCAAACCAACCGAGGACAGATAAATCTTTGTTTCGTTTTCTTTAAAGAGATTCAGAATATTATATTGGTGAGAGATTCCTTTTACACAACAAATGATAATGCCCCTTTAAGCAATGGGAATTAATTGACTGTTTTTATCCGCTTTCCCCCCTGCAGAACATAATCACTGACTGTCACACTTTGATGTCATAATCATCCACTGAAGCACCACTGGTAAGGCGTAAATCTGCTTAAGTCTTGCCAAAAGACAAGAGAGAGAAAGAGGGCTCGCCTATGTGTTGGAACTGAGAATTGAGTCTCTCACATTTCTTTGTAGCAGTTAACAAGTATCTTGAATTATAGCCATGTTGTATTGTTGCACCACATTCTGTTCTTGTCAGTGGCTTCTCAACAGCCAAAAGAATGCCCATAATCCTGTTCACAGGTCATTTACAGTTTAGCTACAACCACCAGTAATACAGACTGTTTGCCTTTTAGTAAACCCAGAAACCACCTCCCTTCCCCATTCCCTCTGGACCATGAACTTGAAGCTAAACAGAGCTTTGTGGCATATTAACTCTGTCTAGGAAAGTACTAAAATGTGTGTGTTTAGTAATTGTTTACTTACTACCACATCATCACTTATCTAGGCTGATTTGAGAAGCTAAGTAGGCTCAAACATTGGGATGGGAGACCACCTAAAAATCAGATTCTCCTGACAACACTAGGAAAGAATCTTGCCCCAAACCCTGTAGAGTCACTCCTAGTCAGAATTGATGCTGCAGAGCTGGACAGAGAAATAACTTGTCTTAGTGTAAGATAGTGAACAGTGTTTCTACTGATTTGTTCCCTATTTGTATTCTTCTTTGAAGTAAAAAGAAATCTGTGTGGTGTGACTTCTGTTGAAGACAGCAGCCACTTGTCTAACCTTTTAATTTACTGCTGTCACATATGGTGCCCTGAATGATCCCTTTGACCACTTAATAAGGTGATTTAACAAACATTTTTGTTGTTGTTGTTCAGTCACACAGTAGATTCTGACCCTTTGCAACCCCATGGACCATTGCTCGCCAGGCACCTCTGTCCTCCACCATCCTCCTCAACCTGCCCTGCTCTGTGCCCACTGCACCTACAATACCATCCAGCCATCTCATTTTTGGCTGTCCCCTTCTTCTTTTGCCCTCCACCTTTCCCAGCATCAAGGCTTTCTCAAGTGAGTCCTCTCTTCTCATTTGATGTCCAAAGTACTTAAGCAGTCAGGGTTGATTTCTTCTAAGATCAAACTATTTGTTCTCCTCAATCGACTGTGCGACTGAACAACAACAAAGTCACCCCATTGACTCAATGGAGATTGCAGAGGAGTTGTTTTACCAAATCTGCATTCAATGGGTCTAACTCTAGTTGTGACTTATACTGGATTTCAGCTTTCATGTTTTTATTCAATTGTGTTATTGATATTCTAGTAGGACTCTAGTGCCCACCATCATTTCCGTTTATACTAGAAGATTGCAATCAATCCCACTAAGTCTCACCAGCTCCAGAAAGCTGTTGACTTGTGCCTGCACATTCTATTCCACTGTCAGTACTTCCTGGCAGCCCAAGGGCAATACACAGATCTGACCCTCAACCTTTCCACACATACATCTCGTCAGCTGGCTTTTTACAGCAATCTACAGAACCTTGTATAATGGGGAGGTTTCTCTCTCTCTCTCTCTCTCTCTCTCTGTGTGTGTGTTATTGTTTGAAGTATGAAGACACTGTGGCCCTGGTGGCACAGTGGTTAAACTGTTGTACTGAAGCCAAAACATTGTGAGTTCAGTCCTGATGGGTATCAAGGTTGACTCAGCCTCCCATCCTTCCAAGGTCAGTAAAATGAGTACCCAGCATATTGGGGGGATGCTAATTAACTTGTGAACTGCCCAGAGAGTGCAGTAAGCACTATGGTGTTGTAAAGGTTTCCCTTGCATGAAAGCCAGTCGTATCTGACTCTAGGGTGCAGTGCTCATCTCTGTTTCAAAGCCGAACAGCCAGTGCTGTCTGCTGCTGCAGAAGTTTCCGTGGTCATGTGGCAGGCATGACTAGACACTGGAGCACACGGAACACTGTTACCTTCCCACCAAAATGGTCCCTATTTATCTACTTACAATTTCTTGCTTTCGAACTGCTAGGTTGGCAGGAGCTGGGTTAAAGACAGGAACTCATTCCTTCCTGCAGTACTCGGGAATCGAACTGCTGACCTTCCGCCTCCCAGTCTGTGGAGATGTGAGCTCCAGCATGCTAATAACTCACTGCAGTACTGATGTAGTAAGTGTGATAGTTGGGGTTTTTAAGACTCTAAAAATGGCAATAAATGTTTCCAAACATTATTCTAAGGCAGTACTTTTAGCACATCCTCCTTGCCTAGTACTTATACTGATGGAAGCTGTTGGAGCTAGGTACCCAAAGAAATTACCTTTTTGGTTCATAGGCCACTCAATGTTCTTTTTATTATGTTAAGAAGCCAATGGCTTCAGCTTAATTATGTTCCTGTGAAGTATAGTATAATAGCTCTGGTGTAAACTCCTTCCCCTATTAAGATCCTTGGGTGTGCTTTCCTGGCTATTGGGTTTCTAAATGGGAATACTTTGTACAGTAAATATGAAGAAATTATAGTGGTAAATGTCTTTGCATTCAATTCAGCTGGTGCATATAAAATCTGCTGGTTTATTCAACAGGAGCAAAGCAGTAGAGACGGTTGCATTTCATTACCTTTATTATGTACCAATTTTGGCCTAGCTTGGGCTTTAAGAGCAAGAGTTGAGCATAGAAAGAAGCTCATTTAGATGTACACATGATCAGTTGCTCTTTACTTGTCTCTGCTATTATGGCTGGCTGCACTGTAGGGCTGGCAGATAGAAATGCTAGGGTTTGAGTTGGCCTCTCCAAGAAGCACTGATGTACAACAAGAGTCAGGTGTTATAGTGTGAAATAAGATTGGGCTTTAAGCTTTTATTTATTTTATTTTATATTCACATTTAAATGCCACCCCCTTGATTGCTCGACTCTGGGAGGCTCACATAACAGGAGAACATCACAACATCATACAGGTCATAAATACAACATTATAAAACATCATAAAAAACATTGCAGAAAAAACAAAACAAAAAACGTTCATTTGAAAAGTCCATATGTCCAATTCACAAGACCATACCAACAAAGCAACTGTCTCCACACAAATTGTGCCACGCCACAGGTGGGGCCTGTAGGATAAGTGACGGCGGCTACAGCTGCTCTTCATCCCCCAGCCGATGGAAGAGGTGGGGGGGGGAGTGGTGAGGTCCTCCAACATCGGTGGCCGCAGTGTCCTTTATCCTCTGGATGGGTGGGCTTGGAGGACAAGTGGCGGTGGCTGGATGGAGTCCTCAGGATAGAAATGGTTACCACTGCTAAAATGATTCAGACTGTTATTGTTTCTACCTCTACATGGTTTCAGGCTGTAAAGCCTGAACAGCATTGAAGCAGTAGGGATGCATCCCAGAACAGAACATAAACTGATTGCATTTGCATTTTGCAATAAAAACTGTTCAGTCCCAAGAGTTCCTAGTCCTCCTCATAATATTTACAAATTTACATATGGGAAAGGAAAAGAAAGTCTTGCGATCTGCTAGGCATGTAAGTCTCATAACTTTTTGTTCTCTTCTAGAAAAAGGGAAGCTAAATGAATGATAGATAATCACATCCCAGAAACAAACAACCAAATGCCTCAGATCTGGATAGGTTCACATCTGATTGGCATCTGTTGGTCATTTTTCTCAGCTTTCCTGTAAGCACCACAGTATACTAAATATTCCAGGAACATACATTTGTTCAGGCACCAAAATTTCTGCCATTTAAAAGACATCCGTTTTCCTATTCACATCCTGGAAGAGCTTTGTAACTACGAACAATAATAGACTGAGTTTGAGACATTGAAATAGCTGTTAATTGAAATGTTCATTTTAATGCCATTAAAGACTGTACCTTAGGCAGGATGTGAACATTAGAAATTAGAAGTCAGAAATCATTATGAGTTAGAATAATAGCTGAAATTCTGGGCAATATTTAGGATTAGCCATTCCATTTAACATAACTCCAGCTCTTACACTGCAAAGTCTGTAGGATCAAAACAATGCAATTAAAAAATATTATGCATTTGAAATCACATTTTGGCTATTACATCTTCCTTCCAGTTGTACCTCTGAGTCAAAGGTAATGACAGTGGAAACTCAGCATCTCTCCTATGTATCAGCTATTGCATCCACATTTTTACTTTGTTCCAGTTTTTTTTACTCTTAGCTAGTTGATTTACCTATTTTTAAGTTCGACTTTTTATTTATGCCTTTTAAATGTCCTTAATTACTGAGCATTTTTCAATAAACAACACATATAGGAGAGATGAATGCCGAGTGTTGAGCAGTGGTAAATAACCTGATTCTCAATGGCTACAGGTGGATGAGCCCCTTTAGGTGATATGATGGTCCCTCTCAGTAGAAGAAATGCCACTGGAAACCATAATATTGTGCCCAACGGCAAAAAGAGCAGTGAGGAACCACTTCACTATTCTGATTCCCAATGGTCATGGAGGCGGAAGAGGCCGTACCAGATGGACTGGCTGTGAATGCAAACCTTGTCAGCAATGGTGGGCATCAGCAGGTTTGCACCAGTTCGCCAGAACCAGTAGCAGAAATTCTGGCTGGCCCCACCCATCCAAGTTTTGAAACAAAGTAGTCCTAATTCAGATGCAAAGCAGGGCTTTCCCCTGGCCATGCCCATCATACCACGCCCACAGTGTGGTAGCAAATTTTTTGGGAGCCCATCACTGCTTATCAGTATCTTCAAGGCTGAGGCAGTCCATTGCAGTCCCAGTGTCAAATCCTGCATGCCTCATTTCATATGTGCCGCTGGAGATGGCTTTGTGATCATAGTGTGTGGGTCACTTCGTAGCAAGCTGAGATCCACCTTAAACAAATTCACGCCAATTGCATTTTTCCTGAAAACATTCTCAGGGGAAAAAAATGTATACTCAGACATGAGTTGCAGTCAATGACAATGAGGAGAGATGAGTAATAGCATAGTCATGAAAATCAAAGGATAGTGGCATAGGATCTATAAGTCATTGCCCCACCTCCAACATATATTTCTCCTTACCATGGATGTCTTACATTGACAAAGCCTAGGAATAACTAATGGCTTGTATGTTGGTTTCCCTGAAGTCAGGAAACAAGTATGAAAAGAAATCCCAACTACAACAAAACCTAGTATTCATGAGCAGCTGTTAGGCATCATTAGTAGGATGTGCATAGTGAAAACCTTCATGTTTATTTTGTGTTGGATTCCTTTGGGAACCCAAAGTGCCCCCACCATTCGTTTGTGCACTAGTCAATTTCCCTGATTCCATGCTTTTTTTTGTTCATTTCTCCCTATATATATATATTCTCCTTTGTGTCTGTTATCTTGTTTAATTATATATATATATATATATATATATATATATATATATATATATATATATATATATATATATATATATATATATATATATATATATATATATATATATATATATATATATATATATATATATATATATATATATAATTAAACAAGATAACAGACACAAAGGAGAAAATAAATGACACAAAGATACATACAGACCTTTCTCTCTCCCCTCCCAAAAAGCAAAGAAATATCAAGCAAACAAATAACATCAAAAATATATGCAACCCTGCCTGCCAACTTCGGACTCAAGGGCGAGGGGGTGCCAAGTGAGCCGCTGCCGCCGCGCTCCTAGCCCCGGTGGGGGCGAAGAGGCCCTGCGGCCGTACCGAGGCTCTTCTGGGCCCCCGCCATCGGCCCAGGATGCGAGCCACCTGCGGCTCTCTCCCCGGGCCAAGTTGGTCAGGGGAGATGGGAGCGTTGGCGCTCTCTGTGAGGAGAGTGGGGGGGGCAGGGAGGGAGACAGAGGGACTGAGGCTGATGTTTGCCGGCTGGGGAAGTTGGGCTGGGCACAATATGGGATGTGAGCTGTGCTTCATCCCTTGGGGATTTTGTTAATATGGTTTACTTTTGATGCTGTGTACTTATGTATTATGTGTTGTATTGATATTGTGCTTTTCCCCTGAATTTATTTGATGTAATTGAATTGTATTATTACGTGTCATTGTATTATTATATTGTATTTATTGTCCGCCATGTAAACCGCCCTGAGTTGGGTTGCACCCGAGTGGGCGGTATATAAGCGCGAAAATTAAATTAAATTAAATTAAATTAAAAGGTTTTAGAATGTGCACAGTGGAAGAGTGAAGATTCCCAGCAAAACCAGCAGATTAAGGTGGCAGATTGCAACAGAAAAGTCCTCAGAAGGTGGCCTTTACCTGTAATGAAAGAGAAGGGGGAAATGAATAGAGCCCAAGAGATTGGGGAGTCTGGCAGAGGAAGGCTGGCTTCCATAGGGCACTCTTTGAAATGAAGACCATATTTATTTGCACAACCTAGACAAAAAATTAAAGGGGGGAGAGAGAGAGAGAGAGAGAGGAAAACACCCTTTTGCTCTAATTGTGTGACATGTCCAACCAAAGTGCATCATCCTTGCCCAATCACACTTGTATAAGCAAGCCTAATGGTATAGTAATAGTTCATTAAACTTTAATAAAAGAAAAAAAGAATATTTTAGATTGCACAAAGTATATCTCAGCCATAATGCAAAATGGCTGATGGAGCAGCTGAAAGACATTTTTACCATGTGGGGACTTCAGTCTGCGCCCTCTCTAGCACCTAAATGGTTGGAGGGTGCAAAAGAGAACTATGTACTTTATCAAGGAGTTTGGTTACCACTTGCTTTCTCCTTTGAAGACATCAGGCTATTGCAGTAGTGGCAAACCTATGGCACGTGTGCCAGAGGTGGCACTCAGAACCCTCTCTGTGGGTATCCGTGCAGTCACCTCAACACAGAGTTTTCCACAACCCTCTGCCCACCCGATGGGAGCACTTCCTCCCTCCCCCCAGCACAGAGTTCACCCTGCCCCTCTGCCCAGCAGCCGAATGGGAGTATTTCCTTCCTCCCCTGTTGCTGAGTTGGCACTTTGTGATAAATAAGTGGGCTTTGGGTTGCAGTTTGGGCACTTGGTCTCTAAAAACGTTCACCATCACTGGTCTGTTGCATGACATTTGATTTCCTTTGCAAATGCCAAAAGGAATATGAAGAAGCTGTTGGAGTTTTTGGCTGCCCTATGGATGAAAACTGGATCTTTTAATGTGCCCTGAAATCACAGGAAAATTGAGCAAATATCCCTGCATTGCTCTCTCTTTGTACAGCTATGCATATTCATGATTTTCATCCATTCACCTGCTTCTCATGGAAATGAAATAGAAACAAATGGGAGTACTATTGATTTCATTTTGATTTACTTTTAGTTATCAGTGCAAAACCAGTACTGGCACTTGTACCAATGATGTGAAAATGTTTAACTGCATTTTTACAATCCCATTCCACAATGGATTCCACAGTAATGCCACCCATTGTTACTTGAGGGCATTTTATCCCATATTGCTTGGTGTTGGGATAATGTCCCCTCCATATATTGCCCTACTACTATCCAGTCACCATGCAGCCTGGAGGGAAGGAGAGCTTTACCCCCTTTTGTCATTAAGGAGGCAGCATTTAGCAGTTGACACACTTGCATCCCTGCTTGGTGGTTCAAGGGCTGGGATTTCAGGCTATTTAAGGCCTGCCTCATCTTGAGGCCATCCCTCCTGCAGTTGGTGCTTCGGATGGTCTGCCTGCTCTGTGGTATATAGTGCTTAGTGGGTCACTATTTGGGGCTAGATAGAATATTTGAGTTTAGCTTCCTGATTGGCACATGAATGGTTGCTGGGCAGTTTTTTGCCCAACTCACTCTCCATCTACAGGACATTATGGGCAATTTATGGTGGAGTTGGTTAAATAGGTAACATTTAGCTAGTGCACAGTCTTTGCTTAGGGTGGTAGAAAGAATCCCTCAGGGATTCAATGCCATTCAATGAGGTAGAATCTGTATGCCTGGCAGGATTTGGGTGAATAAGCTGGACTCATAGTGGACATCATGAGCCATCTCTGTGGTACATCCAACATCCGTTCATGTGAATAGAATTGGAAATGCTTATGGTGATGCCTCCCTGACTCAGCCTTTCCTGGACAGTAGCTGGCAAGGCACAGCAATGCAAAGGTGACAAGGAATTCACCTATCTGGGGTAGAGTTGAGACATTTAGGTCTCCTGCTCTGGTACCAGGGTATGCACTACCAGAGCCCTCCACAGATTTAATTCCAAACCAGTCTGTATCCTGCCTCTTTATTTGATGGGTCAGTGGGTAAAACTGAATACAATGGTTACATTATAAGATGTGCCTACTACTTTGCAGTTCCACCTTCTGATGTCTTTACATTTGAGATTTTAGTCTAGAAGTTACAACATAGTCCTAGACTTAACATCCTAGGTTTGTGAAATCTTTATTTATCACCCATTTTGAGGTGCAGAACAACACAAGCTCTTTTACTTAACATCTTCATTAATTTACATATTATGCAAACTGCTAGGGTATACACAGAAAGGAGATAAGGGGTATAGAGTAGACATAGTTGAGTTCCCTCCACCCTAACAGACTTAGTATTTTGTACAATCTTTGGAAAAGAGAATATTTAATTATATGTGTTTCATGTTCTGCAAATAAATTCCCTCCTATCTCAGCTCCCCTCCCCAGGTTCTTGGAAATATCCAACTCTCAGTTTTTTATTCAATTTTGCACTCACTTAGTAAGTGGAGTAAGTGCTTGATAGCACTTTTCAAGAATTTCAGCAACAGGGTTTTCCAAATTTCAACAAATTTCAAAAGTGAGAATTCCAGTAGAGGAGAAACACTCATTAACTTGGTGAAGAAGCATGGAATGAAAGTTGAGAAACAATTCAGCAGAAGACTATCCACTCTCAGGATGTGACTCCCATTGTCTGTCAGCAAAGGATAGACAAGGAACTAAGGTGCAGGTGGAAGGGTAACCTCCATTGGGTGGTTGGTGTAGAAGAACTCTTCCCCATGGTGCCTTTGGATCCTGCAGCCCTTGTTTTTAGGGGGTGGGTAGTTTTAACTGTTTTTAACATGTGTTTTTTAATTTTTATTGTGAACCGCCCTGAGTTGGCTTTGGCCGAGTGAGCGGTATATAAATGTGACAATTAAATTAAATTAAATTAAAACATAGGTTTAAATTGTCTGTCTGGAAGATACTAGTATTGTTACTTATGCTAAGAAAAGGACCTCTTCTCATGTTAATTTTTAAAAAAACATAGGATAAGGTTTAGCAATCATTTTCCCTTTTACCGGGAAGTCCATTTTATGAATTCACTCTTAAAGATTTTTCTAAAATATTTTGGATCCCTTGCCCCAAACTTTCAAGGAAATAGTTTCAGAATTTGGCTGAAGATAGGATTAAAGTTAAAGGCCCCCCTTGCTTGAAATCCAGTCATATCCAACTCTGTGTGGCAGACATGACTAGACACCGGAGGGCATGGGATGCTGTTTACCTTCCCAACAAAGTGGTCTCTATATTTATCTATTTGCAATTTTTTGCTTCCAAACTTTTAGGTTGGCAGCAGGAAGATAGGATGACATGGATGATTAAGAAATGAAATTTATGATGTTAGATCCCTAAAAAGCTTTTTATGTGGCTGTTAGAAAAGGACTCTTTAGAATAGATGTAGGGAATCTGTAACATTCAGATGTTACTAGACTACAAACAGCCCGAGCCAGATACAGCATGGCCAAGTTAGGATGGGAATTGTGGTCCAGCTACATCTGGAGGACAACAAGCTTCTGCATCTGCTTCTGAATACATGATTTCATCTCAGAAGAAAATTTGCCTCTTCTTTTCAGTGTTGCATTTAAGCTTGTTAGAGCCAAGTCATAAACAGATATCTTTGAAATGTAATGTGAGAAGCAGCCAGGATGTATGAGGAACAGCTAGTGGTAATTTCACATCCCGACACATTTGGAAATGTTGGGGGTTATAATGCATCAAGATGAAAATGTTTTAATCTCATTGAAGGAAAGTACAAAAGAGTGCCATCAGTATGCAGGAACTATTCTACCAAGGTATCGGTGCCAAGATATTGCAGCTTAGCCCTCCTGTGCAGAAGGATTTCAATATCAGAAGATGTTGAGGGGTAATTTGGCAAGGAGGGCATCTGTCACAGATTTGACATAATTCAGCATGTCAACACAACTGATCAAGGCATCTGACATGATCCATTTGTTTCCCCAGCATACTTCCAGCAATTTGTCAGAAAACATTTCCTTTGCTAAAGTCAAACTGCTAAACTTAGTTTACCTTTTAAGCAAAAAAGGCCATGCTGTCACAGCAAAATTAAAAGTCTGCCTAGAAAGAACAGCAGGACACATTAAATAGGATTTTATATTCAGGTTATTGCTGGACATAACTATGATTCGTGAGGAACAGCAGTGCCATGCCACATGACCTAAAGCATTGCCATTTCACCTCTTGTAGCAGGAAACATAAATATCTCTGTCTGCTGCAGGGTGGGGCTGGGACTGGGAACACAGCATTGTGTAAAATTGCTTTTTTCAACTGAAGATAAGGAAAACACTAGCCTTCCTACAATCATCTGGCTCTTTACTCACCTCCCATGATTTTAACATAATAATAGATAGTGGTTCTAAAATCTCTTCAGCCACTTCCTTCTACTTATTTATCTTGATTCAGAAAACATGAACAGAAGAGCATTCAGTCATTTACCTGCATTCCCATGTAGGTATAGCCCAGAAATAAGTTTATTAGACTTTAGACTTAAGATACTGAAATGCGATGTCTGACAAATAAGGGAAAGAATACTGTACATATGTTAAAATCTTACACTTTCTATTTCATTGCATTTCTTTGAATCCCACCAGTTATTTCCTTCTATCCTTGTTTCATATCAGGTGGTTACACTTTGCATGTTATCTTCTTTATGGAATATCTTATTCCTTCTGTTCATTGATTTATGCATCCTACTAATGTAAGCAGTTTCTCAATTAAAGCACATTGGTGCATCTTTTTATGCATTTTGATCATTCACATCTTAAAATACATATGGCACTTTTTCACATACTCTCATTAGTCTTATAAATATCCAGATTTTTGAGACAAAATAATCTAAATCGTAGATAATCTTAGTTATTATCTAATAAACCAACAAAACTATTTTCCTTCCATGGGGATGAAAGTGATTGGTCAAAATCAAGAAAAGTAAAACAAATTCAAAAGGCAAAAAAGAAAAGAAAGGAACACATCAAACCCATGTCCTTCTTCCTGTCACCATTTGTTCAACAGAGATTATGTTACTTCTGGTCACATAAAATTGTCGCCTAAACCATAAAAGCAAAACAGTGTTGATGGTCTGTGGCTTGAGCAAAATACACCTTGTTTTGTCATTGTAAGGGGGTGGGTGGCCCATGCTCAAGTAAGACTGCTAAGTGAAATAAAAGGAAATTTGGAGGGGGAAGAAGCTGAAAACCTACATAATGTTCTCATCTCTTTCATTTGAGAAACCAGGTTTTACCAAAGTGGGTGGGTAGATTTCTGCAGGCCAACATATGATGGTTCAGATCTCAGTATACTGAAAAAGAAAAGGCATGCCAAATCTACCATCAACAACAAAGAATAAGTCTAACATTTCCCTAAAGAACTAGTACTCAAACTGGAATTTGCAGATTGATGAGAACTGTTTTCCTGAGGCAAGAATCCTTTACAAACAGAATTAAGTTGTCTTACCACAAGGCATATTGATTCCTCACTAAAAAAGAAAGAAATAGAAAGGCTTTGGGTATTTGCCTTGTAGAAGAAATGGCTGTTTTAAACTACCTTGCTGAGACTTTGCAAAGAGAGGTTTGGCAGGAGAAACCAGAATGCTTTGACATGCTGTATTCCGGGCCTTGTGCTTATGTTGTTGTTGTTGTTTTAAAATTTATATACCGCCCACTCGGCCAAGGCCGACTCAGGGTGGTTCACAATCTCAATTTAAAAACATGCTAAAAACAATTAAAATACCCACCCCCTAAAAAAGGGGGGTGCAGGTTCCAAAGGTACCATGGGGAGGAGTTCTTCTACACCAGCCACCCAATAGAGGTTACCCTTCCACCTGCACCCCACACTTGACCTGCCAGCGAGGTTTTAAGTTCTTTTCAGAAAGGCAGCAATTCCATCTAAAGACGTAGCTCTGTTGGCAGGAGGTTCCAGAGGGCCGGCGCAGACACGGAGAAGGCTCTCCTCTTTGTGCCAGAGAGGCGAGCCCCTCTGGCTGATGGAACGATTAGAGAGCCCCTCCGGTCCGCTCTGGTTCGATGGACAGACGTCCTCAGGGTGATGCGGTCTCTTAGGTATCCTGGCCCTCTACCATATAGGGCTTTAAAGGTCAAAACCAGCACCTTGAATTGCACTCGGAGACAAACTGGCAACCAGTGCAGCTCCAAGAGCTGTGGCAAAGGGCGGGCATAATGCCTACACCCCATCACCACCCAGGCTGCCGCATTCTGGACCTCTGAATGGTCATCAAGGGCAGCCCCATTGCAATAATCTAGTCTGGAGGTGACCAGAGTGTGGGTGACCATGAGCAATGAGTCCTGGTCCAGGAGCGGGTGCAACTGGCGAATCACCCAAAGTTGGGCGAAAGCCCTCCTGGTCACAGCCGCCACCTGTTCTTCTAGCAGTAGCTGCAAATCCAGGAGGACCCCCAAGTTGTGCACCAGGTCTGTCTGGGGCAAAATAGCCTCATCCAGAACCAAAGATGGTAGCTCCTGGGATAATGCAGGATGCCTTATCCATAGCCACTCAGTCTTGCTGGGATTCAGTTGTAGCCCGTTAGCCCCCATCCAGACCCCAACAGCTACCATACACCTGGAAAGGACTTTGACGGCATCACTGGGGTCCCCACGGGCCAAGATGTACAACTGAGTGTCATCCGTGTACTGATGGTACCGCACCCCATGGGAACGAATGATCTCACCCAGCGGCTTCATGTAGATGTTAAATAGGAGAGGAGAGAGCACTGAACCCTGAGGCACCCCCCATTTGAGGGGCCTAGGATTGGACCTCTCACTCTCTAACCACACTGACTGGGTCCGACCCCTCAGAAATGAGGAAAACCAGGACCACACAATGCCCTGGATCCCCAATCCTTGGAGCCATTCCAGAAAGATACCATGGTCAATGGTATCGAAAGCCACTGAGAAGTCAAGAAGAGCAAGGACGAATGGGTGACCACGATCCTGCTCCTGCCAGAGATCATCCATCAATGAGACCAATGCTGTCTCGGTACCCTATCCAGGCCTGAATCCTGACTGAAAGGGGTCCAAATAATTTGCTTCATCCAGTACCCCCTGCAGCCGACGCGCCACTGCCTTCTCCAACACCTTCCCTAAAAAGGGGAGGTTGGAGACAGGCCTAAAGTTGGTTAGGACAGCTGGGTCGAGGGAAGGTTTCTTCAGGATGGGGTGCACCAAGTCATGTTTTAAAGGTGCAGGAAACACCCCCTCCCGCAATGATGCATTGATCATAGGCCCGACCCAGCCACCTGTCACTGCCTTGGAGGCTTTCACCAACCAGGTGGGACAGGGGTCCAATGGGCAGTTAGTGGCACGCACAGCTGCAAGGAGCCTGCCCACTTCATCAGGAGCAACTTGATCGAACTGGTCTCAGATGGTATGGTAAGACTGTGCTCCAGCTCCATCCGCACTCTCCCCATCTATGCCAGGATTAAACCCCAAGTGAATCCGATCGATTTTCTCCACCAGATGGTCAGCAAAGTCCTCAGCCAACTGCTGCCAACCAGGCACCGGGCCCCCCTACCAAGGAGAGACCTGGTAACCCGTAATAGGGTGGCTGGGTGATTTTCAGCAGAGGCAAAAAGGGTGGTGAAGCATTCCCGCCTCACCACCCCCATCGCCACTAGGCGATGTCCAACTGAAGGGCTAAATATTGTTGGTATTGGCTGTGTCAACATTTGTCACCAAATTGTTCTGCATACCTTGGTTTTCACCTTCCACTTCAGAGAGACAATGAGGAGAAAAAGGAGACCAATAGTAGCTGAGGAGTCATAGAACTTTGGGTTACCTTACCAGGTAGGCTTAGGAAAATTGTCTTGGACATGCTTGCATTTTGTTCTTACTCAAATGTACAGCCTAGATATAAGCACAATTCAAACTCATCACCCACTTACAGAAAGGTAGTGATGGCAGGGCACACTGAACATTCCACTCTAACAATGTTTGCAATGCTGAATTTGAAAACAACTGAACAGAGCCATGGAAAGGGGCTCCCAGATAATAAGGATGAGTACTAGCTTTGGAGAAAAGAGTCGAAATGAGACAAAGAAAAGACATTTGTGCATTTCCAAATGAGTTAATTTTCTTTACACTGTCATGTCTTAGAATATCATCAGTGACTTGCTTCTAAGTCAGAAGTTACCAGGCTGCTTCACAAGTGCCACACGACATCAGTTCCCAGTACCAGTGATCATTGGGATCTATGAACCTGATCCAGATGCCCCTCAGCTAGGATCCCCTAAGGACTACAGTCCATGAACCAGATCATAACAAGGATGGAGCCTTGTCCTTATAAGACTCATCTATCAAAACTGCTGGACATCTCATGTTGGCAAGACATGATAAAGAGGTTATGTAGAATAACACAGTGATGAAGACTTTCTAGCCAGACAGCTGGTAGCTAGTGTATATTCCCTTTAAAAACCTCTGGTTTATGCCATATGTTTACAATCAGCCTTTTTTCTAACTGACTTCCAGCCATGATCTGTCCAAGGTGCTGAAGGACCTCTTTTTGACTACCAGTACTAGGCTTGAGATGTTCAGATTTTTTAAAAAGAAAATTAACATACAGTAAAACCCGGGTTATAACTGCCTCAGTTTAAGTTTGCTTCGGTTTACAATGGCAAATCCTTTTGAAACGCCATCCTGGTATACAATTTTTTAAATGTATTTGTTTCAGTTTACAACAATTAATTCAGGGCCTTTTTTAATTTTAAATGCATCCCTATGGATGTTTCAGGTTACAATTGTTTTGGGTTTCAATGGAGGCTGTTGGAACAGACCTCTGTCATAACCCGGGGTTTTACTGTATCTGCTGGGATTTATTAGGAACTCTCCCAGCCAGAATTCTGGTAGTTGTAATAAAAACATCAAAATTCACAGAAGATTTTGTGTACCAGCAAAACCCTCTCTTCAGAAAATACTATTATCCTGAAGAGGAATTGTTTTTGCCACAGCTACCAGAATTCTGGCTGGAAAAATTCCTGCCAAATTCTAGAGCTGTAGGGGAAAACATCCAAAACTCCCATGCCTACTGCTGCTGCTATTTTCTGACCTGCGACCTTCATCTTCTCCAGACCCTAAATGATTGTTGCCAGGATGGATTCATCTTTATCAAACATACTTTCTACTAATGTCTACATTTCTGAAACCATTGTTGTTGTTTGGCAGCTTTTGTTGTGTACAATTTCAGGACATATTTGTTAATTCAAGGTTGGTTTGCTTGTTTTCCCCCTGAAATTTGATGTCAGTCCAGGAAGAATTCCTTAAATGTTGTATATAATGTAGAGGATTTCTACTTATAGAATACACCTAGGAAAACAGAAAACAAACAAGTATAACCTACTGAACTCCTTATTTGCAAATAGCTAAGAAACATCACACAGAAAATTTTATACATTTGTTAAAATACCCAGAATACTAATATTCTTTTATTAATTTATCTTTCAACTTGCTAACAGAAATCATCTTAAGAGAAAGGAATGATAAAATACTGTGATTTTGCCACACTTGAAATAATTTTCTGAGACTGAAGGACTGCTCTCCCTGACCTCACAGTCTCTCAGCTTTTATTGTGATGCTGTTTATAAATTCTGAATGGTCCCAGACTAACTGTAGAAATGGTTCTAAATTTTAAAGAGTATCTTCATATGATAAGATTAGCCTGTAGGAGAATAAATGTTTTGCCCGCTGATAGCAACATTTTCTGTTTCTTCCACTCCTTTATAAACTTAGACATGGACAATAATTACAAAATAATAATATTTCACCACATTCTGTTTTTTTACTTAGAAAGCCTAAAGTTATTAAAAATATAAATTACCACACAGGTGTTGTCATATTATTGTTCAATAACTTTAAAGGGTGATTTGCCTGAACCAACCACACCTATGGGTTTACCGACCATATGGGTTGAATAAATTCCAGAAATTGATTATAATTAATGAGCATATCTATAGGCAGATTTGACGCAAAAGAGCAAATTCCCACATAATCAACAATAAAGGTTCATACATAATATCTGGTTCCCTAATGAATGCTAATGTTACAGTTTTAGAAACACTTTCTAGTTACACAAGACCTTTTTGCCATTGTTATGTCTTATGTTGAACTGAAGTAGAAATAAGATCAAGCAGAGCTTTGACAATAGAACAATTCCAGGTAATTTACATCTGTTGTCATTCAGAATGAAGACATGATAGAATCTATAGAAACATAACTGCACACACAAACCTGGATTCTGTGGCAATAAATACCTAGTGAGTTCCAAATACCAATTTAAAATTGATTCTTTATTGGTTCTTTCTTTACTAAATAAATTACAAACTGAAACTACTCCCCACCTTGACAATTTTATTAAGTGTCCATCATTAAAAAGTCTGTACCTATCACATTAAATTTGTATTTCTCTCTCTCTCTCTCCCTCTCTCTGGTTTTACAAATGAATGGACAAGTGTTTCCACAAAGAACATGAAATGGTAGTCGAGAATTCATCCATATCAGTGGCAGTGAAAAGAATACTTGTTAATTATTTATTCTTGGTAATTTAGGCTGCCTCTACGAGCAGAGAAGAGCAGCAAATATTACATATGGCTCTTGTTCATCACTTTTATACTCTCATCAGATCTCCCCTGCTGCATGTGCTATCCATTGCCATACAACAACCACTTTTCTATAGATTAACATAGTGCATGGGACTCATACACCTTATTTTGAAATGTAATCTCACTCAACACACTCCTAGTGAATTCCTGGAAGAACAGTTGTTCTAGGAACCAAGATGTGAGCTGCTTATAAACCATGCATATCAGCAGAAACAATGTGAATGTGGGTTGTTATGTTTTTGCTTTGTTTTGTCTTTCAAGTTAAGGGATCTTTCTGTTTAATTTTTTGTGTTACAGCAGAAAACAAGATGGTGCAATGAAAATGGTGGCAGTATCGGTGACTTCTCAGAGGAAGGCAGGCAGTGCAGCCAAATTATTGGTCTCTGTAGGTTAGTACAGGTCATGTTCCATACCCATGGTTTCAGTATTCATGATTTTAGTTATCTGCAGGTCCAGAAATATGCAATAAAAAGTCCTAAAATATGTATATATTTCTCTGGTACATCACCAGAGCTGGCCACTAATGGCCCCTGTCCGCAGTGTAAAATGCAGAGTTCACTGTTATCTGTGGTTTCAGGTATCCAATGGTAGGTCTCAGAACATATCACCAGCAGAAAAAAAGGGGGGAGTGGCAGTACAATCTATTTTTTTTCTTGGGGTTCCAGAAATTCAGTGAAAAGCCTTCAGCCTGGCATCATGATGAGTAAAGTGATCTCTTTCAGCTTCTGCCTTCTAGAAGAAGGTATAGGGTCATAAAGACCAGGACCAGCCGCTTGACAAACAGTTTCTACCCAAAAGCGGTTCTGGCTTTGAATGCAGTGCAATGCAGTCTATGAGGGAGCTTCTGTATATAGTTTTTGGAGTTTTTAGAGTTTCAGAGTTTTAGAGTTTTAGAGCTTTTTAGGGGTTAAATGTGTATATGTGGAGTGGGAGTATGTTGATAATTTTGTATAGTTGTATTTTGTTTAGGTTTTGTTGGGTTGTTAAGTGTTTTTTTTCTCCCAGTCTCGTTGTTCTGTGCAGGACAATGACAATAAAGATCTATCTATCTATCTATCTAAAGAGTATCTGGCCTGACAGATATACAAGTAAAAATCAAAACAAAATGCACCATTATTTGGTGCAGGAAATGTATCCATAATTTTTTTTCCTGCCAAGGCTTGTGACTAACTTTGATGTCTGGTAAATAGATTTTTTTTTCTATCTTGTACCATCACAATCTTCCAATAGTCTGAATACAACAGTCATTTGGAATCCAGTAGGTAATAATAATTATGTGTCAGAGATTACTCTGGGTTGAAAGGATTTTTGCTGGAGAAACTCCACTCAGGGGACGCCTGAATGAGACTCCTTTCATGTCCCCAAGTACAGACCTTGGGTATCAAAACCTGACCTTCCAGTCTCCAAGCTTAGCGTCTTAACCACTAAGCCACAAGGGCTCCCCAGTAGGTAAAAATGATTGAGGGAAGCCCCTTCTGTCTTACATAAAAGTCATCCTCGGTCATTATTATCCACTGATTTACACAATTTTGACCATTAAGGAATGGTCTTATACTCACAGAAGCATTCTTGGCTCCAAATGATTCAAGCAACAGGCCAAAGAGAGGCTAAAAATGATGTAATTTGTCATGTCACTTATAATTTAATAAGAAGCAGTATTTCTTTACATAAATACCACCTGGCTAAGTCAAACAAGAACATATTTCATCATATGTACAGGTGCAGGAAATATGGTTTTAAGCAGAACTATTGAGAGTCCAGATGGTCTTGAAAGGAAAAAAAATAATGGACTTGTTTGAAGCAATGAGATGCTTTTGAGCAAAATGTTAGGAGATAATTTTCCATGGCATGAGGGAAATAACCTTTTAAATTCTAAGCTGATCCCCCCCCCAACATGCACACCATACAGCATTCATGTGAGTTTTCAATCAGTTGGCTTTGAAATATAGACCTGCAGACACACAGTCCACCTTCTTGACAGCTGCTGAAACAACAGCAAAGAGATGATAGAAAGGGAAAAGAGAAATATTCTTCTGCATTTTTAACCACCCAGGCATTCCAAAAGCTTGATAAGTGACTCATACCGTGTGGAAGAAAATGCTTGTCAGGGAAGGAAGAAGGTAGTGGAAATGGGGGGAGGAAAATCGCTCTTTAAAGTGCAGCATTTGCAACACACACCTACATACTAATGGGCCAATTAGGATAATAAGTTTGAAATCGTTACAGCTCCGTCCTAAAGGCAAAAGAAAACCTGTCCTTCAGAAACCTGGTCGCTTTGTTAGAAAAAGTCTGTCTAGGAGAGAAACAATGGATTCTGTCCATTTTAGAGACAACATTCCTTCTGCTTCTTCCTGGACCATACATTATTAATGAGCACCATTTTCATATGTGAAAGAGATTGTCTGAAAAGTATTAACATGGTCTATTGGATGTGATAGACACTGTCATCCCTCTCATTTCCTGCTGTTGGCATGAGGCATCCCTATAGATTTATGTGCATCTGGACACAAATATTCTCCTTGTCATGCTTTTTGGGGCAGCTGTGATACAAAAATAGTTAGCAGGTTGGTTTTTTAAAAAACTTTTCTCATACATAGAAAAAGGAGGTTGCTTATAGATATAGATATAGATATAGATATAGATATAGATATAGATATAGATATAGATATAGATATAGATATAGATATAGATATAGATATAGATATAGATATAGATATAGATATAGATATAGATATAGATATAGATATAGATATAGATATAGATATATCTTGATTGTATTTATTCATATGTACTGGTCAATATATCCAGCACTCCATTAGCTACTGCTATACATTTCTTCCAAAATATTTCCTTCAGCACCTTCTATTCAAGTGTAGAAATAGATCTTTGAGCAGTTCCAGGCAAGGCCTCTGTTCCTCCCAGTCCTTGAATGACTGCTACACACACCACCCAAATGAAAACAAGCCAGCTATCAGTCTTTTCCATTTTCCAGCTTGCAAGCCCACATTTTTTTAAAGTGAGAAGTCCATATACATTTGTGCATGGATTATTTTATTATCTATACCTATAAAAAGGCCCCTTAACTGTTGGATTCATTCAAAGGCTCCCGCACCATGCCCAACCATCCCCGACCTAGCCCTCCGCACTCACCATAACCCCTGCCTTCCCAAGGCCGTGGGGGTTTGGTGGTCACAAGTGGGACAGCCGCCCCACGAACGTAACCAAAAAAAGAGAACTATGATTCCCAGAGTCCTCTGCATTGCACAACCTCCCAGCCAATCAGGCTGAGGGATGCAAGTGCAGAGGAGGCCAAGAACGTGCATGCTGACTTAAAAAAAAATGCCGGGAGTCGGAGGAGGGAAAGACTTTGAAAGACCCAGCCGGAGCCAGGAAAAGGTAAGTGCAGTTGGTGGGGGTTAGGGGGTGGGTGGGTGAGGCATGGCCCCAGTAACCACGCTGTCCCACCCCCACCTAGCCCCCCTCCCTAACCCCCACCGACCGCACTTACCTTTTGCCGGCTCCGGCTGGATCTCTCAAACTCTTTCCCTCTCGGCGTGGCCTTCTGCATAGGGAGAAGCACCGGTCTTTCCTTCATCCCTACGGGCAACATGGCCTTAACACCCACATGGACAAAGGAGAGGCCGGAGCACCTCCTGGCCTACCAGAGAGAAAGACTCGCTTCTCTCTGGGTTGGCTGGGAATGAAAGTTCCATTCCCAGCCAACCCAGAGAGAAGCAAAGCCCCTCCATGATGGGGATTCATTTTCTCTGGGAGGCAAAGGTGCTGCAGAGAGGGGATCCCCCCCCACAGGACACCCCGTTATTAAAGAGAAGAAACCAAGTGGTTTCTTCTCTTTAAAAACAGAGTGTTTGGGAGGGGGTGGAATTGATCCCCTCCTGGGTACAGAATGTTTGGGGGGCACAGACCCCTTTTGTCCCCCCAAACCTCCCAAACCCAGGGGCCCAGGGAGAGGGATCGATTTCACCCCCCAAAAAAACAATCAATTTTTAAAGAAGAAACCGTGTGTGTGTGTGTGTGTGTGTGTGTGTGTGTGTATTGTTCCCCCAAACCCAGGGGACCAGGCAGAGAGGGGATCCCCCTGCAGGACAACCCGTTATTAAAGAGAAGAAACCAAGTGGTTTCTTCTCTTTAAAAATGGAGTGTTGGGGAGAATCGATCCCCTCTCCCGGGTCTCCTGTTTCTGGGAGGGTTGGGGGGGACAAAAGGGATCTGTCCCCACAATCCTCCCAAACCCAGGGGACCAGGGAGAGGGGATCCCAAACACTCCATTTTTAAAGAGAAGAAACCGCTTGGTTTCTTCTCTTTAATAACGGGGTGTCGTGCGGAGGGGATCCCCTCTCTGCTGGGTCCCCTGGCTCTAGAAGGGTTGTGGGGACAGACCCCTTTTGTCCCCCCAACCCTCCTGAAAACAGGAGAACCAGGAGAGGGGATCGATTCCCCCACACACACTCCGTTTTTAAACTCGGTTGGCAAAAGCTTCCATAGGGCTGGGGTGGACACTGAGAAGGCCCTCCTTCTAGTGCTAGAGAGAGACACCTCTCTATCAGATGGAACAATTAGAGAACCTCTCCAGTCCATTCTGGTGGGATGGACAGATGTTCTTGGGGTGATGCAGTCTCTTAAGTATCCTGGCCCACTACCATGTAGGGCTTTGAAGATAATAATTGAATTGCCCCTGGAGGCATACTGGCAACCAGTGCAGCTCCTGAAGCAGTGGCAAAGCATGGCCATGCCACCTGCACCCCATCACCACCCTAGCAGGAATTTGAATGCAGTAGACATAGCAGAATTCATGACAACATAGACACAATGCAATCTATGCTGAGTGCACAGTTAGTTTATTATTGCTAAGTTCCTACCTTACACATAAACCTCTACAGTAGCTCCGGTTTACTGTGCAATCAGGAGATTTGAAATGGAGAACCTCTCTCTGTACAGCTATAAGTTTGTGTGCTATTCCCTTATCATCTAAAGCCTTGTACAACTAGGGACACCAATCATACTGAGGCTCCCTTTCAGATTCCATTCAATGTGTGTTACAATAAAATAAGCAGCACCATTGCTAATCATCATCATCATCATGTGGTGGCCATAGCCTTCTTTCCTTATCTGTTTAGGGTATAATGGGAGCTGTTTTAGAAAAGGGCTATTTTGCTAAATAGTTCCATCAGCATTGAGGCATTTTCAGATTTGATTTTATGACAGCATGGCAACATTTTCTATTTCCTTTAATCTCTGCAGAATGAGTTTTTTCCTGATCAGCTGTATCTTCTATTTGTACCTGTATAGTACAGTCTCAGCTGGTCCTCTACATTACTGAGACATTGAAAAGGGTCTTCTTTATTGGGTTCATTTCCTGCCTTTCTTGTGCTTCTATTCCATAGTCCCTTTTTTTTGCCCTATTGTTCTTATCACTTTTTTGATATTTCCACTACACATTCGGCTACCTTCTGTCTCTTTCTCCTTGGCTGCAGTTCTCAGGAAACTGCTGAAGGAATGACAGGGCTGCTTTTGTCAGAAATCAGTTTGTTGTTTTCAGATGAAGACTGAAATTGGACAGAGGACATATGTCCTTTTCGTCTGTTTGGGTCCTGCCTCCCTGTGAATGACAATCTAATGCATTTGGAACCTCTCCACATGAGTCTGGAAACCCCACTTTTTTCAGAATCACCAAAGACATGGAGAGATTCCACATATAGTAGAAGCTCTCTTCTTCACACTACTCTCTCTGTGTAGGGACAACAATAGAGGAGGCTAGAATGTTATTCCCCTCAATGCTTGACTACATGAAGGAAAATGCGAGAAACAGTACAGGTTTGGGGCAGCTCAATCACATTTCTTCCCATTGACCACATGACACAATGAGAAATGTGGATCATGCCAGAGCCCCAATCCATAGTTTTTCCTAACCACCAGAGACCCTTCTACTTTTAAAAAAATCAAATCCTTTTGTTTTGGTTCAAAGCATGCAATTGTTTTGCACCAATGCAGAAAGAAAAGACTGATGAAGCATGCATGCACACACACAAAGTGGTGCTTTGATAAAGCACCTTTTCCCTAATTTCTTGTTTCTTAGGGGAAGACAAGGAGCTTTCTCTCTCTGCATTCTCATGCATGTGCACACATGAAACACATACATGCATACATATAAGCAGTAGCTACATTCATCTCTTTCCAAAAAGCCACTTCTCTCCCAGTTACCCTGTTAACAGGAGTACTAGTCCTGTTTGTTTATTTCTATGTTTTTTTTAGCAGTTTCACTGATACTGGCAAAATAAGATATGGAAATGAGGAAGGAAAACCTTCTTACAACAATCCTTTGAAATGTGCCCCCTTCTAGGCACTTGAAATGGAACTGCAGCTAGAAGGATTTTTTTATCTCCTCTGCTTGTGTGACCACTTATATCTAAGAGAACTGAGAGCCCTGTTTCCACTTCCCAATGAGAGAATGCAAACTAATTCACATTTCTCTTGCTATATAGTCACAAGCACACACTTTCAAATCAACTCCCTTTTCAAAAGCCTGATTTGGGTTTCTGATGCTTAATTCTTGAAAATGTATCAGAAATAGATACCAGTAACTTGGCACAATAAATAACAAGACATAGTAGCATGTTTATAGTCATCCTTCTGAGAAGTGAGCCTTATTTTTTGAAGAGGTTGTGAGTTAGAGGAGAAGAAGTGGGAAAAATAAAATAACCATACTACATCCCTATACTCTAGATGCCTGAAGAACTATGTGATATTTTTCTGCCTTGAAGTTAAAGGACATCCTTTCAAATTTTAATCTAGCCAGTAGCCGTGTTAGTTTGTTGTAGCACAAAAGAAACCAGCAGGTCTGCAGCCCCTTTGAGACTAACTAGTTTTTATTTCTTATAAACTTTCATGTGTCTAAGCACTGTCATACATCTAAAGAAGTGTGCTTGGATGAATGAAAGCTTATACAATATAATAAAAAACTAGTTCATTTCAAAGGTGTTGCAAACTGGCTGGTTTCTCTTTTGTAGGGGGAGCAGTTGACTCCTGGATCTCGGAATGCCCAAGAGATGACCTTAAGTCTGGGGATAGATAATGACCTGGTTGGAAGGAGCAGTTTAGGACCATCCTAAATTTTTAGAATGGGGCTGCTTAGATAATGGCATCCTCCCCTGCATGTATCTAGGAATCTCATTGAGGACCATTGAGGAAATATGGTTTAAATATATATACACATATAATACATAGAATATAATACATATCTTAACCTATAAATCCAAGGGTTAACCGGTGGAACTGGCTATAGGTTTCTATGCCTCGCCCTACTTGCCTGCACTCACCCTTCGTGCACACGGCCGATCTGGGTACGCAGGTCAACGAAGGATTGAGAAAACCGGCAGTGGGGCAACAGCCCCACAAACGCAAAGAAAGGGAAACAACTTCACTTCCCAACATTCCTTGCGCCGCGCCGCGCCAGAACCAATCAGGCTGAGAGGCTCTCGCACGGCGCAGCGTTCGGAAACGCGCTGCAGCCAATCAAAAGAAAAGCATTTTAAAAAAACGCAGCACAAACACAAAGCACCAACCCATAACTACAAGCCCCAGCGTCCTGCGCGCCATGAGCGCGCAGAACGCTGAGGAAGCCGGCACCCAAGAAATAAAGCAAAAACAAAAACACCGGGAGAGCAAGTCTGCCAAGCCGCGGGGAACAAATCCCCCCTCCCCAACGGTGCCTGAAGCACCTAATCAGAGTTTCCCCTTTAATATCACTGGGTGGGTGGGGGGTGTTGTGCTCCCCCTCTCTACTGGCTCGCCTGGGGTTGATAGGGTGGGGGGGACAAAAGGAGTCTGTCTCCCCCACCCTCCTGACCTCAGGGGACCCAGCAGAGAGGGGATTCCCTCCCCCCCCACACACACGCCCCATGTTAAAGAGAAGTGGTTTCTTCTCTTTAAAAACGGAGTTGGGGGGGAAATGCCCCTCTCTACTGGCTCCCCTGGGGTTGATAGGGTGGGGGGGACAAAATGAGTCTGTCTCCCCCACACTCCTGACCTCAGGGGACCCGGCAGAGAGAGGATTCCCTCCCCCCACACACACACATGCCCCATGTTAAAGAGAAGTGGTTTCTTCTCTTTAAAAACGGAGTTGGGGGGGGAAATGCCCCTCTCTACTGGCTCCCCTGGGGTTGATAGGGTGGGGGGGGACAAAAGGAGTCTGTCTCCCCCACCCTCCTGACCTCAGGGGACCCGGCAGAGAGGGGATTCCCTCCCCCCCACACACACACGCCCCATGTTAAAGAGAAGTGGTTTCTTCTCTTTAAAAACGGAGTTGGGGGGGAAATCCCCCTCTCTACTCGCTCCCCTGGGGTTCAGAGGGTGGGGGTGAGCAAAGGAGTCTGTCTGAGAGGGCATCCCCCCCCCGGACACCAAAAAACACAAAAACAAACAATCAAAAACATTCAAAAATACACAAAAACAACACCAAAAAAGTAAACAACAACAAACATTTCCAAACACACCCAGCCCCCAGCCAAACACCACAAAATCCAACCACCACCACCACCACAAATAAAGAAAAACAGCTAACTCACCACCACACGACCTCATACCACAACGACTGGAAAAGAAATGAATAAAGAAAGAGACTACTTGCTGGAAGAAGCTCCACCCAGAGGCCACGAGAGAAAAATACAAGATAACCCCTACCAGCAGCACTTGCTGCCCACAATAACAAAAAATTTCAAAAAGACACAATAGCCCCACACAAAAGGCCCCAAGAGTTTTTTGAAAAAGTATATCATCCTTTATTCTTTTTTTCATCCACAAAACCAAAACACCAAACAAAACTCATCACAGTTTAAAACAGGCCATCAAAAAAAATTTGTATAAATAAAAAAATTTAAAATTTCAAATATAGATTAACCTCTTCTTTACAAACATTAACAACAACAACAACAAAAACTTTCCAACACCATTTAAAACAGCCCGGCAACGCCGGGCAACCTTTGCTAGTAATATATATAGTAATGGTGTTGTGAAAAGGCAACAAATTGTTAATAAATGGGTCGTTATTCTTGTGTTTTTACTGAGAAAGTTTTTTAACTTCATCTTCCTCAGTAAGGCATTGAGTCACTGTCAATAGGGTCTACTCTATTACCATAGCAGGATAACCTGGCCAGACTTCTTTTCTGGCCTCCTTAAAAGAGGTGACAAAATGATTCTCCTCTTCAATAGACAGCAAAAACTTTCTCAGGGTTGGGGAATGGGACTCAGCAGAGTACTTGTGTCAAAAGGAAGAGAGCAGCCATCTTGCAAATCAAGTACTGCACTTTATGGGCATTAATGACAGTACACTTTGGAAATATTTGTATGCAGTTACTTGTACAGCTTGAGCAGCTTTGAACTAGTTTTTCATCTTTTCACTCACTGAACATGTCCCATTCTTCCTCTCTCTGTCCTGCTTTGCTTATAGGCCTTCTGTTATCACCAGCTGTCAGCCAATATACAGTAGATAGAGAAGCAGCTGCCTTCCACTCACGGCCAGCAGGTTTGCATTTTGAGTGACAAATCCACCACCTTCTTGTGAGGTCAAGCCCATCTTTTCCGTGGCAAGCCCATTGTCACTCAGCCCTAGCAGGCAGAGTTCAAAACCCAGATCTCTTCTTTTTGGAAGCAAAATTCAACACTCCTGACATCTCAGATAGCCTAATTTCACCAATCAATCATGTAAAAACAGTTCTCATGGCTCCCAATAGAAAGGTTATACCTCATAGAGCTGCCAGTCAGAGAACTGAAAAAAGCAGAAGCAGCTTTGGGATTAATTTAGAACAGTGTTTCCCAACCTTTGATTTTTAGACTTCAATTCCAAGATGCCTAAGCCAATCCCCCAAAGCAATGATCAGCCAATGTACTGACTTAGGTTTCTGGGAATTGAAATCCCCCTGTGAGGCATGGACCCCACGTTGGGAACCCTGCATTTATAATAAAGTTTAGGAATAGGGTGGGATAAAAGCAATGAAAGTTAACAATTAACTCAGTAGGTATCTCTCTTTCCTTAAAAGAATTTTCAATCACCCTCAGTCACAGATTCTAATGAATATTACTTTGAGGATTCAGAACACTCAGAAGCAAGGCAACCAAAACTTCATTAGAGCAACTAAGCACAAGTTTGTTAACTGATCTCAAGGGCATCCTGCACAAAGTGCTTTGAGGGAACCTCTGGCTACCTCTGTCCATTGATGGTACTGAAACTGTTCTGAGCTGAAGGTATACATTCCTTCTTACCTGTCCTGTCTTCAGAAGTGAGGTCAAGAAGCTGTTACATTCTTTTACTGATGAGAATGACATGGAATGTGCAGGTGTTCCTGATACTATTTTTATAGTAGCTTAAAACTAAGATGTCTGCTCCTTTGTTTAACAGGCTTTTAAATACCATATGGCTTGTCTGTCCCTTTCTTAACCATCAGTCAGTATTACTATGCATGTTACATGCATATATGTTTTGCTCCTCAAGAGGAAAGAAGATTTGTCATTAATGGATACATTTTGCACAAATTACAGAGACTTTTATAGAGATAATTAAAAGGAAAAAAACCTGACCTCTTGCTCTTAGCAGAAAGCAAGGAATCCTCTGGAGCAGGAGTTCCCAACATAAGGCCAGTTGGCTTGATCCAGCTTGCAGCACCATTTTATGTGGGCCCCCCACCCCTCCAAGGGCATTTGAGAAAAAAATGTCTGCCCTTTTGAAGCTGTTGAGACAAAATGGCCACACTCATCATGCAGGCAGGGCAAAATGGCCATCCAGTCCTCAAAGCTGACTGACAGAGCATGACCCGGCCCCTGTCTTGAAAAGGTTGGGAACCCCTGCTCTGGAGCGTTGAAATTCCCCACTGAGGTATCTTGTAGAGTTGAGAGATTCTAAATCTGTAAAGCTGAGGAACATGTCTGGTATTATTTACCTTTTTCTATCAGCCACTCATTGCCATAATGGTAATTCAGGATTCCATTAACACAAATGGGTTGATGAAAGCCACCAGATTACTTCTATTAGGAGAAATACAGAGCTCCTTTTAGCAAGACTTAGTTTTCTTATTGGCCCACATTCAGTTCACTGAAGCACCCAGATAGGAACACCACACCAGAAATATCCTTAAAAGCATTCTCAACATTTTCACATGAATAGCACTGTGAGCAACCTGGTGTGCTATAATGTTCCACCACACAGTTACCAAAATACTGAGATATGAATCTACAATTCCACACTCTGGAACTAGCCACGGCCTCCAGCTGTTCGAATTGATTCAGGATAACACTGTGGCTCATGACATCATGTCTCTTGTTAATTATAGAGAAACAATAAGTGTTCCCTGCTTTTTCTGAATTAAGGATGACCAAGAGGGATATCTTATCAAACTAGTCTCAAATGAGTCCAAATACTCAAGACATCTACATGTGTGCTGCTACTCCCATAAACCAGAGAGGCCATTTTCAAGAGCAGGTGCAGAGCTGCTGCTTCAAGGGCAGACTTTGTTATTTCATCATACGAATATATATTAAAAATTCCCTAGATCTGATTCTTTTGCCCAACTATCTAGCTCTAATAAGTGAAGATGGGCAGAGTTTCAGTGGATATGTGGTTGATTGTGTTGTTATAAGTGTCTTGTTCACAACCCCAACCTGCATGAACTGAAAATGGTTATGGTGCTACACTGATCACCATGTCCAGTTGTGGCTTAGTCTTCAGCTGGCTTTGGAGACAAAATATTTTGTTCTCAAAGTACTTATGAATTTTGTCACTCATAAATATTGATTGCTTTAGTGACTTTTTCTATCAATAATTTTATATACTTAATAATGTTACACGTAAAGTATTGTTAAACAACAACAAACTTTTGTAAAAATTGTGTTAGAACCGTGTTACTAAATGTGCTTTTCTAGTGATCTAGGAAAAAAAGACAAATGGCCATAAAGCTTAAATTAGGGTCACAGCCAACCCTAAGTAAATCTGGCACTTCAAAATGGCCATTTGGCTTTAGTTTAACAGTGGATTTCATTTGTCTCCCACAGCCAAGTTAGCTTGTAAAATAGGAAGTAGTGACATACTAAGTGAGACCTTTGGCTGCCTTATCTCACTACTAACATAGGTGCCCATGTTCAACAGTGGTTTTTTTTGGGGGGGGCTCAACCTGTGGGGTGGGGGTGGCTTGGAAAGGGTTTTTTCCTTTTTGCCTCCCCTCACACCATTTGTGATGCTCCCTATCTCTCAGTAAAGGAACCTGTGCAGACTCACGCCAGCATGATGAAGAGGGAGGGATGGTAGGTATTTAGGGGGAAATTTAGGAGGAAAGGAAGACAGGAGGGAAAGAATGAGGGAGGGAAAGAAAGAAGGAAGGAGAGAAGAATAGCTTGAGGTAGGGAAGGAAGGATGAGAGCTAATTACCTGGCCTTGGCCGGGGGTGTTTGTTGTATGTTTAGGTTTTTTGGACACTGATACACCCCAACACACAGAGACTCTCTCTCTCTCTCTTTCTCTCTCTCTCTCATTCATTCAGGCACACACACACACACACACACACACAAATGACTGATCTGAAACCCACTGTCTTGTGCATTGTCTCACTCACACAGCATTGAGGTACATTGAAAGTGTCTCATTCCAGGACTGTATTGGCTTAAATGGAATGGGTTTGTTCCATCCGCATCAGGACCTTTCTCCGTCGGTCATTCACTCTCAACCAATCACAGTTCAACATGCAAATCAGCTATCTCCAACATTCTGTTTCCAGGCCTGGCTGTTGAACTGCCATTTTTCTCCCATGGCACCATGGGAGTTGTAGTTTCCCTTCTTTTCCCCATTTTGTGGGGCTTAGGCCCCACTCTCGGTCCCTGGACCCTCACAGCACTGATATTGGGGACAAAAGGTAGGTGTGTGCGGAGAATTACACGATAGGCTCCAGGGGTATAGGTACGCATTCTGCACACGTACAGCCACACCCCTTCCTTATAGGTATAGATTGCCTACATTGCCTAGGGGTGGATTTCAGACAAGAGACATTCCCAGTTTGACCAAAAGATGCCAGGAACTGACTGTGAGACTTGGTCATTGCTACTGAGATTACGCCTCTGCTGCAACACATATACAGAGATCATGAAAACTTCATGAACTGGCATGCAAAACATACATAGAGTTCTTCCTATTAATCTCTCATGTTATCTATGGAGATCAGTAAAGATCCTTCAATGTTAGGAATGCCTTCAAACCTCAAATGATCACACAATCATCCTTGTTCTTTAGACAAGGAGCATGTCTCAGACAGAATCCTTTATACCATTCTCTGCTCAAGGATAACAGAATGAACATAGTCTGTGTCATTGAAATTATCTACTGTGTTTAAAACTATGAATCTAGCAGGAGTAGTTATGGGACAAAACAGATCTATGCTGTTTCCCACCCACCCCTCCTAAATAAACAATCACAGTGAATCCAATAAAGGACAAAAACTGGGTTAATATTCCAAAGTAATAATAATATGGTCAAGACATACTTTACAAGAGTTTTCACCCTCACAACTAGATGAAAGAATATACTTTTGATTAGTCATCTGTTTAAATACAAGCAGGTTCAGCATCATATCAAATATTGTTCTATAGTGTGATGCAGGAGAAAGTAAAGGGTGGGGGGTAGATCTTCAGGAACTAACATGGCCACCTCACCAGGTCCTGGGTCTATCGTTTTATTTGTTTAATATGGTTTCACACTGTACAAAATGTAACCAGCATCATGGAATCAAAAGACACCAATCTCAACACATTCCTTGGCAATTCCAGCATGATATAAACATGCCTGTAAAAACAGCCTCAAATCAAGATCTAATAACATGAATTAATTTCCTGTTTAAGGTTGATTTAACAAATACTTTGATTCGCTAAGCAGCTAAAGAAAACTGAGATAGTGATTTCTGTAATTAAGGATTCCTGTTCTGTTATTCTACAAGAAGGCACTACTAACTAATGCTTTCCAGCTTCTTCATTCAAGTTTTCTTTTAATAATATGTTGTATGCTTTTTTTACAACATTCTGTTGTTTAGGTGCTCCCTTATGACATTCTCCTTGCATGATAAATAGTGGTGACTGAATAACAGGAATTCAACTGAGAGAGAGTATTCTGAAGTCTGAGTGTTTCACTTGGCTAGACATATATATATAGGGAGAATTGCATGGGTACAGTGTACACAGGGGAGCTGACTGGAGCCCAAACATTCTATAGACTTTGTTGAACTAAATAGACTTGGATATTAAAAAAAGCAGGATTGCCTTGATAAGATAAAGCACAACAGAGTATACGGGACCTAATAAAGGCACTTACTCTACCAGCAAGAGAGTGTACATGCATGCACATAGAAATACAGTAGAATATATAGCCCTCTCTTTTGAAAAGAAAATAACCCTGTGTAAATAATTTGGTAGATATTGTTCTACAGTGTGATGCAGGAAAAAGGGAGGGAGGGATAAATCTAAAATAGAGCATCACCATAATAACTGAATGTAAATTGCAATTCATCTATTTAAAAACAAAGCATCATTTTCCTAATATTGAACAAGCATAAACCATGTGTTGGTTGGTTCATGACTGGTTTCAACAGGTAGCTTTCATTTAAGACAATTCCTTTTTTTCAAAATGAAGGAACTGGCTGAAGATATCTCAAAACCAGTTTATTTTATTATTTTAAAATCATGGAGAATGGGTCAAGAGCCAGATGATTGGAGAAGGGTTAACCTTATCTTCAAATAGGGCAAAAAGGAGGAACCAGGAAACTCCAGACCAGTCAGCCTGGCATCAGTCCCAGGGAAAATGCTACAGCAGATTATATATAAAAAGTCATTTTGTAAGTACTTTGAAAACAATGCAGTAATAACTAGAAGCCAACATGGATTTGTCAAGAACAAATCCTGCCAGACTAACCTAACCTCATTTTTGATTGGGTAACTTTCTTGTTAAATGGTAGGAATGCTGTATAGTTAATATATCTCTGCTCTCTCCACCCAAAAATGATGAGACAGACACAGTTAGTGGACTTAAGAAAGGCCAAAATTTTATTAACCATTAACTGTTAACCCCACATATTTGCAGTGGGGCCAATCGTAGTGTAGATGCCTGAGGCCCAGAGCCAGGGGATTTTTCTCCACCTCTGCACCTGCCTTTCATGGGTGTGTGTCCCAAGCTCTGAATCCAATCCATCCAAAGACATAACAATTCTGGCCAGCCAAGACTCAGGTGACCCAGACTGGCCATCATCAAGTGCCCAAGCTTCATAATCTTAAGTGGAAAACAGCCCTATCCTGCCACCCATGCATCCTCTCTATCCTAGTGACCAAATCATGGGATTTGGGTCAATAAGATATTGGCTCCAATAACATCCTCCATTGCTCACTTTTTATCACACTATCAGCAGTGTGACCTACAGGTATTTATAACAACACTTCCCTGATTTACACACATGAGCTCTGTGTTCATTCAGCATGGGGTAGGCAAAAAACCTCCTGTTCTCCTTTTGTTCAATACATAGATCAGATGTTGTGGGTCAAAATTCCCATCAAGCCTCAGAGTGTCCAGCTAGTCTCATACTGGATACACAGAAAGAGTGAGTAGCCCATTTGCTTTTTAAAAAAGGCTGCCTTGAGAAGGGGTAAGGTATTAAAGGTTGAGCCCCTCCACTGGTGAGTGCTTTACGGCCCTGTGCTCTTCAACATTTTCATTAATAATTTGGATGAGGGTGTGCAAGGGAATACTTATTAAATCGGTGAATGAGAAAAATTGGGTGGAATAGCTAATATCTTGGAAGACAGGGACAGGCTCAAAAATATGTTGACAGCCTTCAACACAGGGCTGAATACACCAGAATAAAATGTAACACAGGAAATACAAAGTTCTACACCTAGGCTAGGGGAAAAGGAAACAGATACACAGTTACAAGGTGGGGAATATTAGGCTCAGTAATATTATGAGCAAAAAAGGAACTTGGAATTTGTAGTAGATTGCAAGCTGAATATGTGTCAACAGTGCGATGTGGCTGCAAAAAAGGCAAATGCTATTTTAGGCTGCATTAACAAAAGTATAGTCTCCAAAACCTGTGAGGTACTATTCTCCCTCTATTCAGCACTAGTTAGGCCTTATCTAGAGTACTGTGTAAAAGTCTTTTATGGGTTAAGAGAGGGGTTTTGTAGTCTAAGACTAGGGACTATGCGTTATAAGATGGTGCCCCTACTAGATGGTTTTTGCTTCCTCCTCGTGTTATACCGTTTGGTCCCACTTTTTCCCTATTTAAATTTAAGCTACTGCACTAAAAGCCTTACCAAAATAAAAGTGAGGCCAAATAAATAGTTTTTACTTCTCCTCTTCCCTTTGCCAACCCACCCCTGGAGTAAGGAGACGGATACATTGTCTTGGTTTGAAAAATTAGGCTGCTTTATTTTGTAAACAAGGTAAATGTAAACAGTAACACCAACAGCAACGGGCTGACATAGCACTGGTAGGGACTTGTTATATTTCTGCTAAATGTAATTATTCTGATTATAAACTTTAATTTTGTTACTTTGTTAACCAATTAATTGACCCCAGTCAGAATTAATCATTGTGTACTTGCTTTACTGGTGGACTGGCTAAGGGTCTGCAAAACCAACCAGCTTGCAAGTCCCTTGTCCCTGGTCCTTATTTGATTCACCACTACTGTTCTGTCTGTTCCTGCCCCATATAGGTGAACCAAATATGTACCTACCCGGTAGTTGGGGGTTGAATAATGTCCCTACCAGTGCTACCGCCAAGCAACCAAGATGGAATGAAAAATCCTCCATGTCTCACCATCGACAACAGTGTGGGATGGGTGAAAATGACAAGAGTCCAATGGCCAATCAGGACTCAAGCAAAAATTCCCATCTGGCCCGTAGGTGACCAAAAAGAAATCACACTGCGATCTAAGGGAGGGAGGACAAATGCACCCAGGCCCAGCCAAATTTCAAAGAGGGAAGGCCGGGGGCAGTGATCTCTTTTAAGGAGCCTGCTGGCTCTGCCCCCAGCACTCCCCTGAAGCCTGTTGGACTCCTCCCGGGAGGGCAGGCAAAGCGCGCGTCCGTGGCAATTGCCACCAATGCCTGCCTGTTCTCTCTCTTTTAAGCTTTGGAGAAAATGAAACAGCTGCCTGAATTTTTGAAAACCCAATTTCTTCTCCATTCCTCCTCCACTCTCACCAAGACAGCTATCCTGCTTTTCCTTTTCCCCTCATTTTTCATCTTCTTGCTGTTATAATATTCCCCTTGCTTTTAACTGACATTGAGATGGCCAAACCTGAGTGCATGATAATCTCTGAGGCCTGAAAATGGTGGTGGTGGGGAAGTGGGGAATAGTTTGAGATTTAGCGACAGCATGTTTCACCTCAATTTTCACTCTCAATTTCCATTCACAAAGAAGTATTTCTTGAGCTGACTAGAAGCAAAAGCACCCAGAAACATGGCAGTTCCAATATCACAAAAGCAGGAGGTAAAATTCAACCTTTTGTTGTTGTTCAGTTGCACAGTCGATTCCGACTGTTTGCGACCCTATGGACCATCGCTCTCCAGGCACCTCTGTCCTCCACCATCCTCCTTAGTCCACACAGCCCTGTGCCCATTGTGTCTACAATACCATCTAGCCATCTCATCTTTGGCCATCCCCTTCTTCTTTTGCTGTCCACCTTCCCCAGCATCAACGCCTTCTCAAGTGTATCCTCTCTTCTCATTTGATGTCCAAAATACTTCAACTTCATCTTTGTTATTTGTTTTTCTAAGGAGCACTCAGGGCTAATCTCTTCTAATATTGACCTATTTGTTCTCCTCGCTGTCCAGGGGACTCTCAAAACTCTCCTCCAGCACCATATCTCAAAGGCATCTATTTTTCTTCGCTCAGGCTTTCTAATGGTCAAGCTCTCACAGCCATACATCACCACCGGAAATACCATTGCTTTGACTATGCGGACCTTTGTTTGCAGTGAGATATCTCTACTTTTCACTATGTTCCCCAGGTTTTTCATAGCTTGTCTCCCAAGAATCAGTCGCCTTTTTATTTCATGGCTGCAATCTCCATCTGCAGAGATCTTGGATCCTAAGAAAGTAAAATCTGTTACTGCTTCTACTTCTTCCCCATCTATTTTCCAGGGACTGATATGGCCTGTTGCCATTATCTTGGTTTTCTTGATATTGAGTCTCAAGCCAGCTTTTGCACTCTCTTCTTTCAACCTAATCAGGAGCTTCTTTAGGTCTTCCTCACTTTCAGCCATTAGGGTGGTATCGTCTGCATATCTCAAATTGTTGATGTTTCTCCCAGCAATTTTGATCCCATATTGTGATTCCTCCATCCCTGCATTGCACATTATGTGATCTGTGTATAGGTTGAATAAGCAGGGTGACAGAATGCATCCTTGTCTTACTCCTTTTCCTATTCCAAACCACTCCGTCATTCCATACTCTGTCCTAACTGTTGCTTCTTGACTCATGTACAGATTTCTCATGAGACATATGAGGTGTTCTGGTATTCCCATCTCTTTAATTACTTACCACATTTTGTTGTGGTCCACACAATCAAAGGCCTTGGTGTAGTCAATGAAACAGAAGTAAGCTTGTTTCTGGTATTCCTTTTTCTCCATGATCCAACGTATGTTGGCAATGTGATCTCTGGTCCCCCTGCCTCTTCTGAATCCAGCCTGCACCTCTGGTTGTTCTCTTTCTACATGCTGCTGCAGTCTATCCTGTATTATCTTGAGCATCACTTTGCTAGCTTGTGGGATGAGCACAATTGTTCGATAATTTGAACATTCTTTGGCATTGCCCTTTTTTGGGATTGGGACGTATACTGATCTTTTCCAATCCTGTGGCCACTGTTTCATTTTCCAAATCTGCTGGCATATAGCATGTAGTAGCTTGATTCCATCATCTTTTAGGGCTTTGAAGAATTCAACTGGGATACCATCATCTCCACTGGCTTTGTTATTTGCTGAGCTTTTTAGGGCCTTTCTGACTTCACTCTTTAGGATGTCTGGTTCAAGTTCAATTTCACCCTCATTGTTATTATCTGGGGTGTTTAGGTCTTTTTTGTAAAGTTCCTCTGTGTACTCTTTCCATCTTTTCTTTATCTCTTCTGCATCCGCTAACTCTTTGCCATCTTTGTCTTTTATCGTGGTCATTTTTGCTTTGAATGTTCCCTTGACTTCCCCAATTTTTTAAAAGAGATCTCTAGTCCTGCCTCTTGTGTTGTTTTCCTCTTTTTCTTTGCACTGTTCATTTAGGTAGCTTTCCTTATCTCTCCTTGCTTTTCTTTGAAATTCTTTATTTAAGTGATTGTATTTTTTCCTTTCTCCTTTGCTTTTTGCGTTCCTTCTTTCCTCTGCTATTTTAAGAGCCTCATCTGACAACCACTTTGCTTTCTTGCGCTTCTTTTCTTTTGGTATAGTTTTCCTTGCTGCCTCCTGCATAATGTCTCTCATCTCTGTCCATAATTCTTCTGGTACTCTGTCTATCTGGTCCAGACCATTGAATCTGTTCCTCACCTCCACCGTGTATTCCTTGGGTATGTTGTCTAGATCATATATATCTGGCCTATTAGTTTTCCCTATTTTCTTCAGTCTGAGCCTGAATTTTGCAATCAGTAGATTGTGATCTGAGCCACAGTCTGCTCTAGGTCTTGTTTTTGCTGACTGTATGGAGGTTCTCCATCTTTGCCTGCAGAGTATGTAGTCAATTTGGTTTCGATGTTGGCCATCTGGTGATGTCCATGTGTAGAGTCTCCTCTTGTGTTGCTGGAAAAGGGTGTTTGCTATGACTAGTGTGTTATCTTGGCAGAACTCTATCAGTCTTTGCCCTGCTTTGTTTTGTGTTCCCAGACCAAACTTGCCTGTTATTCCATCCACTTTTTGATTTCCTACTTTTGCATTCCAGTCTCCTAAGATAATGTGGACATCGTTTCTTGGTGTCTGTTCTATAAGATGTTGTAGGTCCTCATAGAACTGGTCTACTGTGTCTTGATCTGCACTAGTAGTTGGTGAATATATTTGGATTACAGTGATATTAAATGGTTTGCCTTGTATCTGACTGACATCATTCTATCATTTTTGAGATTGTATCCCATTACTGCTTTTCTCACTCTTTTATTTACAATTATGGCCACGCCATTTCTTCTGAGGTTTTCTTGTCCACAGTAGTAGATATGATGGTTTCCAGAGCTGAATTCGCCCATACCTGTCCATTTTAGCTCACTGATTCCCAAGATGTCAATACTTATTCTTTCCATTTCCTTTTTTACCACTTCCAGCTTTCCTTGGTTCATAGATCTTACATCCCATGTCCCTATGCAATATTGTTCCTTACAACACTGTATTTCTCCTCCCCCTTTCCTGCCCATCCCTTTCTGTCCATCTAATGTGCTGAGCATCCTTCCTGTTTCCTCTGATTTGTCCCTTTGTTTTGCCTTTGCTTTGGTCAATAGGGTTCTCTTGGCAAACTCCCTGGCATGCTTTGCCGGTTTCTACGCCATTCCCCCCCCCCCCACATCATACATATTATCACAGTTTAAAACAAGGTAACATCATGCATATTATCACAGTTTAGAACACAGTATCAGTTTAGAACTGATGTCATTCAGTTCTAAACTGACACAGTGACACAGTCACTTTGTCAGTTGCTATAAGTCATCTATGTTAAGTCAACTATATTATTTCAGTTTGACTACTGATCCCTTGAATGCATGCAGCAGCTCTCGTCTCCCTTCAGCTGCGAGGAGTTGGTCAAAGGCGCCGACTCAGGCCTCGCTGTGATGGTGGCTGCGGATGGTGTCTCCTGGGGGTGGTCAAGGGTCTCCTTTGTCTGCAGTGTCTGTGTCTGCAGTGTCAGCGCAGCCCTTCCTCTTTGCCCTCTGGGGCGTTGCTACTCTAGGAGGACTCCCCTGGGCCTCTGGATGGTAACTGGGCAGTTGGGGCCTGTGTCCTTCTCTGCCTTTTCCTTCCCTGCACCCAGGTTTTAAGATGGGGTGGGGGAGGGGCTGATTCTTCACTCACCTCCCCCCAAGGCCTCTGGATGGTAACTGGTCAGTTGAGGCCTAGGTCTTTCTCTGCCTTTTCCTTCCCTGCACCCAGGTTTTAGGATGGGGTGGGGGGAGGAGCTGATTCTTCACTCACCTCCCCCCAAGGCCTCTGGATGGTAACTGGTCAGTTGAGGCCTAGGTCTTTCTCTGCCGTTTCCTTCCTTGCACCCAGGTTTTAAGATGGGGTGGGGGGGACCTAGGCCTCAACTGACCAGTTACCATCCAAAGGCCTTGGGGGGGGGAGGTGAGTGAAGAATCGGCCCCTCCCCTCACCCCATCCTAAAACCTGGGTGCAGGGAAGGAAAAGGCCGAGAAAGACCTAGGCCTCAACTGACCAGTTACCATCCAAAGGCCTTGGGGGGGAGGTGAGTGAAGATTCAGCCCCTCCCCCCACCCCATCTTAAATTCAACCTACATTTACCAAAATCTGTAAAATCAAAATTTGGGGCCTCTTCTGCTTATGCTTCCCAGTCTTCCGTCCTGAGCTTAGGGATCACCAGGGGAAATTTAGAGAAGTGGCATTTTTATATTTTAGTGCTACAGTATTTATGCTGTCCAGCCCTCATTTTACCTTTTGCTGATGGATGAATAGCTGTAAGGGAGGCCAGCAAAGAAAGGTGGACCAGCTCATGGACACTTGTTAAATTTCATTGGCTTTGTGAGAACTTGAACCTAGATCTCCCGTGTTGTCTGCTTAACAGCCTTCAAAGGCTAAATCTGAAATCAAACACAGTATGTTAAATATTTATCCATAACATGGTTCTTTTACTGTTAGATTGATATATTTATTACTGAAATGCCCAGCATGATTTTATTTTTTTATATTTATACCCCCTACCTCTTCCTCTACCACCTCCGGGAGCCCAAGGCAATGCACGTGGGTCTCATCTGCTTTATCCTTATATCAAAAACTAACTTGTCAGCATTCCACAAGGGCAAGAGACTGTTGGATTTCATTTCTTCGCAGACAGCAACTGCTTATGTTATTCAGAAGGTGCAGCGTTTGTTGATCCTGCTGACTTAACTAATATTAATCTCATCATATTACTGGAGAAAAGGTTACACATACATTCCAATTTGAAGGTTTAACAACACTTTTCACTTAGGTTACCAAATACCCAAACTATGCATTAGTACCCCTCCCCCCTCTAGTTTTAAAATGTTTAGTGGGGCAATTCTCTCTGTTTAATATTGCAAATGAAACTTGAGTGTAATAAATTGTAAAGGAATGGCTGATCTTATAATTTTATCCAGTTCCCTTGTTCAGCGTTAGACAAAACCAGGCTTTTAAAGCACAAAAAGAAAAAGAAAAACAAGTTTGCCTTTTACCTGGAATTCCCATGATTAGAATTTGTTAATTAGAGCTTTAATTCTTCCAGCTAGTGATTAAAGTACCAACTTTAAACCAACTTTAAACCCCCTGGATTGTAATGTCTAAATATCAGTTGCTTCCAAACAAATGTGTTCACAGGACCTAGAGACTACTGAAATTACATAAACTTTACATAAAAGTTCATATATCAAATGTAGATGTGTTACATATGCTTCCTTTACCAAGAAAACATGCATGAAAGGGGAACGCTGCATCCTTCTCCTCAGTCTCTGCATCCAGGCTTGTTGTTCAATTTATATAATAAAGATGAGCTAGGAGCAACAGACTGGAGGAGTAAGGTACAGAAGCAGACAAATGCAGCACTCCATCCAGTGGTGGGATTAAAAAATTTTTACTACCTACTCTATGGGTGTGGTATGGTGGATGTGGCCAGGGAAAACCCTGTGTTGCACCCAAATTAGGACTACTTTATTTCAAAACTTGGATGGGTGGGGCCAGCCAGAATTTCTGCTACTGGTTCTGGCAAACTGGGGCAAACCTGCTGAATCCCACCACTGACTCCATCCCATTTCTTAGTGGTACGCCATTCAATTTTGTTTGGATCCTGTTGTGTTCTGATGGTTTTACCTTACACATGGATTACAATGTATCTGAGCCAATGTAACCTTGCCTATAGCAACAATGTAACCTTCAGCTGTATCATATAAACCCTGTAATAGGACGCGAGCTAATGACCACCAGCTGGCAGCAGCGAGCGTCCAAGCTCTCTTGGTCCGAACTCATCAAAGGCAACAGCGCGGGAAGTTTTCCCGCCACCACCTACACCTGGACAAGAAGGGCGTGACCCGCTATGACGTCACGCAGACAGTAGCCAATGGGCTACCATGGCACCACGTTCAAATGTATTACCACTGTATATAAAGAGCTATCGATCCGCCATTACCTCATGTTCCCTCTGTCCACGATGCAATAAACCTGAGTTAACCCAGCCCGAGGCTGTGTCCTGTGTCTTGGTTTGCATACACCAAATTGGCGACGAAGGTGGGATAATGGATCCCCACGGAACAGCCAGGGCACAGAGCGGGTTCAACATCACCAAACCGCAAGACTGGGAGCTGCTTGAGATGGACTTCCAGGCGGCACTGGTGGAACTCAGAGTCAAAGGAGACGACGAGGAGAGGAAGAGGGCCATCCTCACCAGAATGCTCGGGATGGAAACCAAGCGGACGCTGGTGGGCATCATCGCTCCGAAGAAGGTGAGCGAATTTAAGGCGGACGACATCATGAAGCTGCTGCGAGAGCGCTTCTGTCCCTCGAGGGCAATGTTTCCCGCTCGGAGCGCGTTTTGGAGGCGAGTCCAAGCGCCGGATGAGTCGGTTGAGGCATTCGTGGCCGCCATGAGGGTAGCCGCCGCCCCCTGTAAATGGGGCGACATCCTAGAGATGGCCCTCAGGGACGGAGTGCTGTGTGGCCTGAAAGACAAGGAGGTACAGCGCAGCTTGATGAACAAGGAGCCGCCACCCACGCTGGCAGAGGTCGTAGAGGCCGCGGAAGCCGCGGAGTCCACAAATGCTGGAGTGGACGAGATGCACCAGTGGCGTGAGTGGCGTCCTAGAGCCGGCAAGGCGGAAAATTCGGTGCACGGGAAGTCCGGACAGTCGGTGCACGCAACTCGACGGGCCTCAAAGTCGCCTACGGAAGGCAGCGACGGCGAGGAGGTCCAGAAGGTCCGAAAGGGTGGTCGACGCTGCGAGGGTTGCGGAGCGGCCCATGAGCACGCGAGATGCCCGTTCAGGAAGGCCGAGTGTTACACCTGCGGCCGTCGGGGGCACATCGCCAAGGCATGCAGAAAACGGAAGGAGGGCCGGAGGCAGTCACAAGACCGTGCGGCCAGACCGGACCGTCCAGCGAGGCCCAAAGATGGTGCCCAGACCACGAGGAAGCAGGATGGCGTGGGCCGCGTCTCGGACGACAGCGAGGACGACGCCCCAGTGTTCAGCGTGTCCGCAGGACAGTCCCATTACTTCGTTGAGGTATTAGTACAAGGGGCCCCTATTAAGATGGAAATTGACTCGGGGTCCTCCTATTCTATAATTCCCCAGAAAGAGTTTTTGAAAATCGACCCCCACGTGCGGCCCAAACTTAAAGCGTTGAGGTCCACGCTACGAGACGTACAGGGAAACAGCATTCCGGTGTTGGGGGTCGGGAAATTTCGGGTCAATTTTAAGAGACATTCTGCGGAACTGCCCCTAGTTGTCCTCAAAGGGGGAAGCTGTAGCCTCCTAGGGACACAGTGGTTTCAGCCCTTAGGTTTGTTCATAGGGGGAGTGCATACCGTGGGGGGGGACCCAATACAAGCGGTTTGCGATGCGCATCCCGCCGTTTTTAAGAAAGGACTCGGAAAGTTCAAGGGACCCCCTGTAGCTTTCGACATAGACCCGGAGGTCCGCCCGATAAGACTCAAACCGCGCAGGGTGCCGTTCGCACTCAAGGACAAGATAGAGGCGGAACTGGACAAACTGGTGGGCCAGGGGATTCTTATTCCTGTTGATTCCGCGGAGTGGGAAACTCCAATTGTAACGGCTCTAAAGGCTAACGGGGAGGTGCGCATTTGCGCTGATTATAAGTGTACAATTAACAAGGCGATCCGCCCTAATGCATACCCGGTGCCAGTGATCAGCCACCTTTTGGCCAGGCTGAATGGGGGGAAGTGTTTCGCCAAACTCGATTTGGCACAAGCCTATCAGCAACTTCCTGTGACCCCCGCCACGGCCGCGGCACAAACGATAGTTACACATAAAGGAGCGTTCCAGGTGTCGCGGTTACAGTTTGGCGTGAACTCGGCACCCGGCCTTTTTCAGTCGCTTGTGGAACGCCTCCTGAAGGGACTGGAGGGGGTGTTGCCTTATTTTGATGACGTGTTGATAACAGGGGGGAGTGAGGCTGAACTGGCAAAGAGGTTGGACAAAGTACTGACCGTGTTCGAGAAAGCGGGGCTGAGATTGAGGAAGGACAAATGTGTCTTTTTCGAAACCGAGGTCGAGTTTTTAGGGTTCCGGATCACACCCGAGGGGATTAAACCGTCTAAATCCAAAGTAGCAGCCATTAAAAAGGCCCCTCGCCCCACATCCAAAACCGAGCTACAGTCCTTCCTGGGGCTCCTCAATTTTTACCATACATTCCTCCCGCGGAAGGCGTCCGTGGCCGAACCGCTCCATCGGTTACTTAAAAAGGAGGAGACATGGATGTGGGGTGACGAGCACGAGAGGGCGTTCAAAGAGCTAAAGCAACTCCTAACATCTGAGGCAATCCTGACGCACTTCGACCCCAAACGGCCAGTGGTCCTAGTTTGTGATGCATCCCCGGTGGGGGTGGGGGCGGTGCTTTGCCACGTGTTGGAGGACGGAAGGGAGGCCCCGGTAGCGTTTTACTCAAGGTCCCTGTCCCAAGCGGAGCGAAATTACGCACAAACCGACAGGGAGGCGTTAGCAATAGTAGCGGGAACCAAAAAATTTCACGATTTTCTGTATGGCCGCCCGTTCAAAATCGTGACCGATCACAAGCCACTGTTAGGGATTTTCACGGCAAGCAAGCCCACGCCGCAGATCCTGTCCCCGAGAATGCTGCGATGGGCTATTTTCCTCAACGCGTACCAACATGAGTTGGAGTACCGGCCCGGAAAGGAGATCAGCCATGCTGATGCACTTTCGAGATCCCCTTTGCCCTTGTCGGACGACCAAAAGGCGAGAGCAGAAAGAGACCGCCAGGTGTTGCTAATTGAGGTTTTAGACGCACCCCCAATAGTACCAACCGACATTGCTAGGGCGACAGGCAAGGACAGGACGCTGGAGAAAGTTAGTTCATGGGTACAGAAGGGGTGGCCGGCATCGTCCCCGAGTACAGAGTTCGACCCATTCTTTAGGAAAAAGCTAGAGTTGTCCCTAGAGAGGGGGTGCCTTTTGTGGGGCCAACGGGTGGTGGTCCCTACGCCCCTGCGGACGAGGGTGCTCGAACTGCTGCACGTCAGCCACCCGGGCATAGTTCGTTCGAAGGCGCTGGCCCGGAGTTACTTCTGGTGGCCACAGCTGGACGCGGACATTGAGCGCATGGTCGGCACTTGCGAGGCATGCCAGGGATCCCGACCTGAGGCGGCCTGTCTCCCGCATAGGGAGTGGGACACAGCAAGGGGGCCATGGTCCAGAGTGCACGTGGATTTCGCTGGCCCATTCCGAGGAACCATGTTTCTCCTGGTGGTGGATGCGTTCTCCAAGTGGCTGGAGGTTATCCCAGTAAAGAGCACGTCCTCCGCCACGACAATTAGCCAGCTAAGGAGAGTCTTTTCCACATTCGGTTTACCCGACACTTTAGTCAGCGATAACGCTAGTTGCTTCACCTCCGCTGAGTTCGGAGCATTCATGGAGGCAAACGCCATTCGGCATGTCACATCCGCACCGTTTCACCCGGCCACGAATGGCCAAGTGGAACGGCTGGTGCGTACAACAAAGGAGGCGCTGCGGCGCATGGGCCCGGGGGACCTGAATCACCAAGTATGCCAGTTCCTCTTAGCGTATAGGGTAACCCCCTTAGCGTCAGGCTACTCGCCAGCGGAGCTCTTGATGCGGCGAAAACTGACCACGATCCTGTCCAGGCTAGACCCGACGAGAGTCGAGGATAAAGGGAAAAACATAGGGTTGGCAGTCTCGAAAGGTTTCGCCGCCGGTGACCCTGTTCACTGCAGGAACTATTCCGGCGCGGGGCCAGCCTGGGTACCAGGGACGGTTGTAGAACAGACGGGGCCAGTGTCGTACCGGGTCGAGACTAACACCGGCCTCCTCTGGAGGAGGCACGCAGACCAACTGAGGCACCGAGTGAGTGGGCCAGTCAGTGGAGCTCAGCAACAGGATTCAGCGTTAGGGTTCTCCCCCACCCGCTTAACCCAAGGGGGAGACAGCAGTGGACAACAGTCCCAAGCAAGGGGGGAAGGCAGAAGCAGCGGCCCCGACTCATATCCTTTTGATACGCCAGTCCTATCAGGGGCCGGGGAAGGGGGAGAGGAGTTCGCGACCGCTGCCCCCGATTGTAATTTTGATTTTGATTTTGCGAGCCGGGGGGGTTTTCAGGAGTGTTCCCCCACCCATCCAAGCGAGAAGAGGGGTTTTTCGTTAGCCCCCAGTGCCCCCGGTTCCTCCCTAAGAAAGAGCACACACCCCAACAACGCCGCGGAGCCGCGGCAAGTCACTAACGAGTCTCCCTCTCCAATTACAGGACAGGAAACCAGGGGACAAAGAGAAGGTAGCAAACCCGGGGAGAGGCAGCCCGCATCGAGACCCCAGCGTGTTCGAAATAAGCCATCTTGGCTGAGAGACTTTGTCTCCTAAGGGGGGGGGAGTGTGTTTAAGTGTGGGCTCGAGACTTTGTCTCGTCCTAGGGGGGAGGGGTGTTGTGTTCTGATGGTTTTACCTTACACATGGATTACAATGTATCTGAGCCAATGTAACCTTGCCTATAGCAACAATGTAACCTTCAGCTGTATCATATAAACCCTGTAATAGGACGCGAGCTAATGACCACCAGCTGGCAGCAGCGAGCGTCCAAGCTCTCTTGGTCCGAACTCATCAAAGGCAACAGCGCGGGAAGTTTTCCCGCCACCACCTACACCTGGACAAGAAGGGCGTGACCCGCTATGACGTCACGCAGACAGTAGCCAATGGGCTACCATGGCACCACGTTCAAATGTATTACCACTGTATATAAAGAGCTATCGATCCGCCATTACCTCATGTTCCCTCTGTCCACGATGCAATAAACCTGAGTTAACCCAGCCCGAGGCTGTGTCCTGTGTCTTGGTTTGCATACACCAAAGATCCCATCTCCCAGAATTCTCCAAGAATTCCCCAGGAAGAATTTTAGGAATTTGAGCCCACAGACTTACAGACAGAAACCAACAGACACCTACACTCATCTACATTATGCCCACATGTACCAAGTCTATGTACCATGGGCTGCAGTGGCTTAGTGGTTAAGATGCTGAGTTTGATGACCAGAAGGTTGGCGGGTCAACAGTTCGAGACCTGAGTGTGGTGTGATAGAGTGAGCTCCCATCGTGTGTCCCCAGCTCATGCCAACCTGGCAATTCAAAGGCAAGACATTACAAGTATATAAGTAGGTACTGCTTTGATGGGAAAGGTAACAGCATTCCATAATGCTTTGGCATCTAGTCATGCCTGCCGCATGACCAAGGAAACATATGCAGATGCAGATAGCATTGGCTCTTTGGCTGTAAACGGAGAGGAGCACCACTCCCTAGAGTCAGATACAACTGGTTTTTGAGCAAGGAAGACCTTTCCAAGCCTATCTCCCAAGCTGTCGCAAACCTACTTCCTGGAGCACTAGGTCTTTGTAGAAGATGTAATTTATTTGGAGGCACCCTCTATCTTTAATAGGCAACAAAATGACACCTCCCACAAAGACTTGGGCTTACAAAGGAAAAAGCCACTAGCGACGCCAGTTTCCTCTTTCTGTATTGACATGAAGTAGGCCTGAGACAGTCTGGATTATATATCCCCAGCTCCATATGAACAAGATACAGTGTGTTTAAGGGCTGAAACTCCCAGATTTCAGCTTGGGCAATTCTTAGAGAATACTAGAACTAAGAATCCAAGAAGAAAGGAATGGTACACCCCTTACCCATGTATTCCTATTCTGTGATTGCTATTCACATATTCCTACTCTCAGAATTACACATGCAGATCCTCACTTACCTCCATCTGTAAACATGAAATGGGTTTTGTTTCTAAGTTGTTTGTTGCCATGGCAAGATCTGGGTAGGGCCTGAGATCACTAAAGCCAGGGCCTGTGCATATCATGCAGGGGAGTAGAGATGAGTGAAGTCATCCATGTGTGTGGCAATCCAAGTCAAATCCGCCCAGTTGTAACATCAAGGAAGCAGGCAGATTCCAAGAGTATAATCAAATCAGTCCAAGGTCACATAAAAAAGCAGCCTGAGAAGGAGGTGATCCTTGTTGCTCTCTATCACTCCCTAACATTGCAGAGCCTTCCAATAGCAGTAGCTATTAGCGTCCTCATTTTACCGGCCTGGGAAGAATGTAATGTTGAGTCAGCCTTGACTCTGGTCAGAACTGAACTCATAACATTTTGGCTGCAGTACAACAGTTTAACCACTACACTACTCGTGTTCTTCCAGGTAAGTGATCCATCATATTAGGAATGCAGCATGAAG